>JAUEPR010000009.1:0-1374049 GCA_030435655.1 Armillaria novae-zelandiae
GGCACTTCCGCACACGAAAAATATCCGAAACAAATTTACCGAAACGACAGAGAACTTGCCTTGCATCATCATCATCGGCAAACAAGTGTGTGACATGGAGTGACGATGGCGCGGACTGCAGGCTGGACAAGAGCGTCGCAGAAGCAAGAGCAAAGATGTCGGGGAAGAAATCTCGACGGAAATCGTGAACCTTCTGCGAAGAATCACAATACCATAAGGCATGAACGTCACATTCAACAGTAACGACAAAATCGTTGGTTTCGACGCACAGGGGCTCGCCTACGCTCTGACCATCGGAGGACCTCGATAGCGAGGGCATGCGAAGAAGTTAAGAGCTGCACCACCACCATCTATGGGCCGGGATTGGTATGTTCAAGTATTCGCGAAAACTGCACAGGGCCAGTCTCTGCAATGGAGCCTCAATCCTGAAGTGGCCCTCGGATCTATGTCGCAGGAGGGGGGGTCTTGGGGGATGTGGCCAGGAAGACGTCAATATCTGCGAGGTATGACTGTTCTACAGCGGCGAGGACAGCATCGATGCGGACGGGAGACCAAGGCTGGAACAGATCGATGTGGACGGGGTGATGTAGGGCTACAAGGACACGAGCGATATCAGACACCCAGGACGACTTCTTTGCCCTGGCAAGAGTAGTAGAATCTGCAAAAGCACGAGACAGGGAGTGGTCACAGGGGAGAGACAAAGCGTATTGCCAGTATCTCAGGGCCAACATGATTCGGCAGTACTTGACAGGCTACATCCCTGCCTCGGAGAACAGTGGTGCAACAGGAGATGTTTTGGCGACACCGAGCAATTTGAGGAGGAACCATCTTTGGATGCGCTCAAGCTGTGTAAGGAGGGCAGGGTCGATATCCACAGATACATTGCATGCTGACATGAGATGCGGATCGACGACAGCCATGTAAATGGACAAGCCGCCCTGAGGAGGGACAGTACCAACAAAGTTCTCCGCACCGAAAAAGGCATTGGCGGACTTTCGAGCTTTGGAAGCCTTTGTAAAGTAGCGTTCTTTGAAGATCGTTCTAAGACGCGCAATGAGAGGAAAAGCGAGGTGGGATGTGTTACACACATAGTAGGGTGAAAACCGCCTAAAGGCACGCCTCTCGTGAGTGGGATTCCAGAAAACCGACTTTCGACTTGTCTTAGCGTGGCAATGTAACAGGAGGATTGATAATAAAATGCACCGCTGACTAGTCGGTGAGAGTAGCTGGAAGAGCAATGAACCCGGTCGGCATTGTCAAATCGTCGCCAAAGTCGATACGTAAACCTTCGCATCCGTGGCCCCGGTTAGGGCTTCGTCTGATAGAGCTCTCGCCTTAACAATAGGCCACCATTGAAGCCTTCCCTGGCCTCCTCGGTCAACCGGGCGGGGTGGATGCCCAGAGGCGGTATCATGGATTCCTGAGGCGGGTGAGCATACCTCTGGATCTAAGGGAAATGCCCAGCAGTTGCTGACGGGCAAGGCAGGTATGCTCTCGTGCCCAGGAGATAACTTCCGACTTGCAGCTGATGTCGCTGTCAGGAATATTCGTGGAATAGTCCGAGACGGTCACTAGTGTATCTGTGTCCGTATACATTATACATCGATGATAGACAGGGTCAACGTACCGCTTTTTCCGTGTCCCATATAACAGAAGTAGCAATTGACGGAAAAGCGAGGCGATGCCTTACATTTCTGTTCTCTATCAGCTGACCGTCGTTGTACAATAACATCGAGCGAAACATGTAGAGTCACGTCGTCTGGACGCGATACGGTGCGACAGGATGACGAGATGGTGGGAGTAGGAAGAGCGATGCATGGACCAGTTAACCTGAATTGTGCGGGTATCGTCCAAGAACCAGCAGATGTCCGCGTCCGCCGCGCACTTGCAAGCTGAGTTCGCACAACTCGTGACTTTCTTTAGTTGTTATTCTGCGTTGTTCCTCGCCACCTGATAGCGTCGGATCCAGCGTAAACTGTCTGATCGATCCAAGTCACGCCGTGCTTCTTCGCCGCTATATATAAGCTAAGCACAAACATGTTATTTCCCGTCCAGCCATGTTTTCCGACCCAGGTCTCTTCAGCCACGTCGACCCACCCAGTGCCCTCGTCGTTGCCCTCGCCTCGCTAGTCCTCGTTCACCTGCTCGCCTATTTCTTCGACCCGTACGACTTCCGTTCATTCCCAGGCCCTTTCCTAGCACAGTTCTCCGATGCATGGTTAGGATGGGTATCATATGGAGGCCACCGTTCGGAGACAATACATGAACTGCACAAAAAGTATGGTGAGTAGATTCGGTATTGCCTTGAATTCGCTTTCTAACTTAGGGTTACAGGTACCTTCGTGAGAATAGCGCCAAACCACCTTTCCATCGCTTCTCCAGAAGCCTTACAGGTCGTATATGCGCACGGCAATGGTGCCTTGAAATCGCCCTTCTACGACGCCTTTGTTTCAATTCAAAGGGGTCTCTTCAACACCCGGGATCGCGCTCAACACAGCCGGAAGCGAAAGATTATCTCGCATATATTCTCCCAGAAGAGTGTCATGGAGTTCGAACCAAGTCTGCGTCTTTACGTTGGGCAGCTTATCAACCAGTGGGAACGTCTATACGGTGGTGCTATAAAGGGCGAGTCTGGTTCCGAGGGCGAGGGAGGCTGGTCTGGTCACGATGGTCGCCTCTGGCTTGACTGTCTTCCCTGTACGTATTCATTTCCCCGACTTCTTCTCCTGTTCATACCTTATCTAGGGACCAACTACCTCGCTTTTGACATAATTGGCGATCTCGCCTTTGGCGCACCCTTCGGTATGATCATGGCCGCTAAAGACTCTGCCCCGGTTCCCAAAAGCAACGAAGAAGGCCTCGCCGCTATCGGCCAAAAGACATCATGCGCAGTCGTCGAAATACCTGCCGTCCAAATTCTGAACGACCGAGGCGAGTTTTCAATGACTATGGGCGTCTTCCCTTCGTGGTGGCGCCCAATTGCCAAGAAACTCCCAATGTTCCAGGTCGGTGGTAAAGCGGTAAAGTCTCTTGCTGGTATCGCTATCATGGCTGTCGCCAAACGGCTGGCGACACCTACGGATAGAACTGATCTACTGAGCAAGCTCCAAGCAGGCAAAGATGAAAGGGTACGTTGATATCTTGCTTCATAACACGTCATTCGGGTGTTTACTATTTACAGGGCAAACCCATGGGTCGGGACGAGCTTACTGCCGAGGCTCTCACGCTCCTCATAGCAGGTTCGGATACTACATCCAAGTAAGAGACACCCACTTTACTACTTTTCGTGTGGATCTGATTTCCAACTAGCTCCACTTGCGCCATAATCTACTACCTCGCCCGAAACCCCCACGTCCAAGCCAAACTACATAAAGAACTCGACGAGCAGCTCAACGATTCGGTGGCGACAGCCGACGAGGTGAAGAACCTTCCCTACCTCGATGCGTGCATCAACGAAGGTCTACGATTGCACTCGACATCTGCTTTGGGCCTTCCGCGGATGGTACCCGAGGGCGGGATGACAGTGCACGGCCGTTTCTTCCCCGAGGGTGCAATTTTGAGTGTGCCGAGTTATACGATTCACCGGGACCCGGAGGTGTGGGGTGATGACATCGAAGAGTACAGGCCGGAGAGGTGGTTCGAGAGGGATAATGCGCTCATCCAGAAGACGTTCAACCCGTTCTCCCTTGGTCCTAGGTGGGCGGCCGAGTCAGTTTTAGTAACCTGGCAGCCGCTGATCTGTTTTCTTCCAGGGCGTGTGTTGGGCGCAATCTCGCGTCGCTGGAGTTGCAGATTATCATTTCGTCCATTTTAAGGAGGTTTGATTTCGCGTTGGAGGATCCAGCAGCCGAGGTATGTGACCTTTTCTACTTGTGTGTGTGGTTTGGAGCTGATGACAGTCGCAGTTACCGACCAGGGAAGGTTTCTTGAGGAAGCCGTTGAAGTGTAGGGTGGGTATCAAGACGCGTGATGTGCTTTGATTATACCGAGACACGAACACGATTTGTATTTGTATGGATCGTCGGTGTTTTCAATTATGTCGCGCCGCCTGTCTGACTCGTTCAAGTGGGTCATCATCGTGCGGAAGATCTCACTTCGTTCCGGACAACCCTTTTGGCCTAGTTCAGATTGTGGAATGCAGAGGACAGAAGAATGCTGATCATGATGTTGTTAGTCGAGATTGGTAACCCGCAACATGGGGGTAAAGTATACTAAGGACTCCCACTACAGATTGCTATTATATTCTATAGCAGCTCCGGAAGGTACAGCATTCTCGTGTGAAATTCTACATAACTTTCTCATAGTGTCTTCGTAGAAGGCATTGTGGGTCAAAGCTAGGAAAGAAGAAGGCATCACCCGGCGTCGCTCACGTTCATAAAGAAACGTCCAGAGCTTTGTACTTTGTGGAAAGAAAACTCGTTCCATTTGGCCATCCCTTCGCACGCCAAAAATAGCTGGAATACAGTTACAAAATCTGTATATTGATAAACTCGGAAGAAAGAAAGCATTTCATTATGAATTTCTGACTATCCCAAAGTAGCATTTCCTGGTACAATTTCTGAGGTCAAGAAATTTGCAATTTATGGGTACATTTCTTGACCTCAGAAATTGTACCAGGAAATGCTACTTTGGGATAGTCAGAAATTCATAATGAAATGCTTTCTTTCTTCCGAGTTTATTATATACAGATTTTGTAACTGTATTCAGAAATCAGGTGCAAAATTGAAAATTTCTCAAGAAATTTCAGGTTGCCAGAAACACACAGTTTAGTGTCTTCGGAAACCCTTGACTTCCTTCCTCCAGAAACCGGGTCAGGAAACCCAGAAAATCACGTTGCCATTTCTCACCAACAAATACTACACAGAAATTTTACTTTTTTCGGTGTGCTTGAAGTCAACATAAAGCGTCCACCAAAAAAACTTTTAATCTTTAAAATATCAAATGAAAAGTTGCAACATGTTGAGGCCTCGTCGTGTCGACCCTACTGGTGATTTCCAGAGTAAAATGAACACCGTAGTTAGAACTACGGAGATAAGTAAGTAATGTATATAGGTATATAAGTAAGAGCACATACCTCAGCCGGCACAGTACAAGTGAAATGACCGAGGGTTACGTATCTAAAGGCTACAGATAAACGAAATAGTCCGCTGCAGGCGGCGTACAGTAGTATAGGCAAACAAGTCAGGATCAAGTCGAGGACATGTGTCTCGTTCAATAATTTCTACTACCGCAAGGAGGGAAGTGAGTAAATCTGTTAGTCGTCGGTGCTCTTAAAATAAGACATAGCTTCGTCCGTACTATAGTAAACTTTTCAAGTACAAAATATCAATACTTATCTGCTACTACAGGACCGAACCTCCCTGTGTTCTGACTCTGGCCAAGCATACTCCCTCATGGCTTTGCACTGAGAAATATGATAATACTTAGCGTTAGCCCGAGAAGAGGGTGCCGTAGTAGGAGCATTGTGACCGGTGGTCCTTCATCATCTCCGGGACTGGATATGGACTTGAAGAGAACTGGGAACCATAGCGCGGACACTTTGTGGCAGCTAGCTATACGCAATGCCATTAATAGAACAAGGGAGAAGTTACTGTTACCACCATCATGTATAACGTGTGTAATGGAAGCTATCAATAATCTCTGAGGTCAATTAGTAACGCCCAAGGTGATCATTCATAATTCCCTGTGTGATCATTTATCACTCCCTGACCAGCCATGCGTATTCCACCACCTGCCTAAACAAATTTCCACGTCTTCTTGGGGAAATGTTCCAGGTGTGAGTGCACCACTTAGAGACGACGACAGGTGAGTTGTTAGGCTCGTCGAGTGATCAAAGAAGAAGTCCCGATTGATTCCATACTCTCGTTGATAATGCCCTTGGGCAAGGCTCCGTGATTATACACAATGCTTTATGGGTAGCTATCCTTACTCATTAATAACGGTGCGCGTATGGAATAGGCAGCTTGCTTCGTCGTGTATGCCGGAATGATATGTCAGAACAGGACGTCCTACAACAAGAAGTGCTATCCCCGCACCTCCCCTTTTCTCCTTGTGATGATACGGGTATCGTATGTCAAAACAAGTGCAGTGCATCTAGACTCCAGAGCAACCAGAGACACCGCAAGTTATGAGGGAGACAAGGGGGGAGTTTTGTAGCCACCGGCCGCGATTTCCGATTCTGGTCTCAAGTACCCGTGGGTGAAATAGGCTTTGCCTCATTGGATCGCGTCGTCCATCGTGCGTCGGAAGTCTCAGTTTGTGTCGGAAAACCCACCTATACCTTATCGAGAGGGTACCACAAAAGACTCGAACTATCCGGATCTTTGCAGAGGGGAATCAAGTTTTGCGGCCAAAAATAGCTTACACCTATGAGTATTTTCATTTTCGAGGAATATTAGGCTATTCTCGTGTCTGAAGTCGCGTCATTGGATCGCGTGAGTGCATCGTGCGATATGCGTGGCTGCGGAGGTTTCACTCTGTATTGTAAGATCCAGCCGGTACAGAGAGCCTACGAGTGGATTAGTGCAAGACAGCCGGTGGAAATGGTTTTGCTCTGTCGTAGCCCACAACTCGATGACAGTCGATCATCCGGGTAACTGCTCCGATCGACTGTGCATCGCGGGTGTGGGGGATTCGAGCCTACATCTGTAATGTCTTTACATCCGTTGCATCACATGAGCGTGCTGGAAGAAGCCACCGTGAGTCACATTTTCCAAAAATACTTTCGGGTTATGCAAGTACTAATGCCGCCTTGACCTTCTCACGGACTCGGAATCTATTTGCTGTAAGACTTCTCTCATGCGATGCTCTCTTGCTTCAGTACCATGAACAATGTCCTCCTCCATAGCGTCCACATCCGCCTCGCCGGCTCCCTCCTCTCAGAGTACTGACTCGAGTAACAACAACAACAATGCCAGCTTCTTCTCCCCAGGTTCATCACCACCGCTTATCCTTGCTTTCCTGGCGATTGGGCTCTTCGCTGCAGCGATGATTGCAGTTTTTGGGTGGAGGAGGATACAATTTGGGAGCACGGCTGGACCGAGGGCGGGTGTGGATGAGCGGCTGAGACATTTAGGCGAGAGGCCAAAGTTGTGGGATCTCTGGACGGGCAAAGGCCAAAGCGCATCAGACACTTGGGAGGGCATAATGGTGAGCCCATGATGTTTATCTCATGATGGTCACACGATCGTCGTCGTAACTGACGCCGGCTTCTACAGCCTATCTCTGCCATCGTGCACTACTCCGTCTCTGATACCAAACCTGTTCACTCGAAGAGCAACGTATCCTTCCTACCACTGCAACAACTTCTTCGATCACGTCGAGATGGAGATTCGTTTTCTTTACATGCAGACGACGACGACGATGAATCAACATCAGCAGATGTACAGGTGGCCGTAGCCATAGCTATGCCATCACCACCGAGTATAAGGCGGTTTTCCATGGCTCCCTCAACCTCCTCAGGCAAAGAACCGGAGGACGTTGTGGGCGAAAACGCGCTGGTGGAGTATTCTCTAGGACTTTTTGCTGCCAGAATACCTTGGCGCAGGGAGGAAGGATGAGGTTTCAGGCGGGACCGTATGCTCTGGCTTGTTCCTTTATGTATCAGCCGTCGCATTTATCTGTACTTTTAGACAGAGACTTTGGATTATTACCACATCATCATGTCCAATATCATATATCAGCTCACCTGGGACTGACTAACCCCGCGCCTGCGCTTGTCCTGAGCGTCGCAGCGTCAGGATGTACACGTCGGGAAACTTCAGCGACGGCGTGAGCCCTCCAAAGTAATGGTTCCCTCCCAAGTAGTGCCCCCGGTTGAGTGTTGATGCCGTTCCCGGATGCGCAAACAAAGTCCTCATCATCATCTCGCGCTGTTTAGGGCTCAACGCAGCCTGTTCAGCGTACGTTAGCGGAATGCGCAAGTACCGATAAATACTCTGCAGCACGTTATGGATAGTCACCGAGTGGTTATGGGCGTTCTCTACATGAATCGGTCCCCACGACTCGGGGAAGGCGCCACAAGTGATGATTATAAAACGGAGGCGTCGGTCGACGGCTCGAGCGAGTGCCATGTACTGGTATTTTCCGTTCGAGTCACTAGCGCCAGTGTCGTAGGCGGAGTATTCGGGATCCCTGAACATATCCCAGTGCAGCCGGCAGGCTGAGGGCGCGGAACCAGCTAGGTATCTAGAGTCGTTGAGGTGAGTGTTGTCTATGCGATAAGCGATAATGGGATGGGGGGCTGCGTTGGACATGCTTGAAGCAAAGAGAAGACTGGGAAGTTCGGTACTTGGGGGGCAGAAGTGGGGCTTATATGAATAGGTAAGTCCCGTTCGAGTCATGCAACGATATATGTGGACACGGGTCCACAGATGGACAAATGGATATTGATGGTTTATGACTTCGTTCTAGGACAATTACTGCACTGTATGG
Source organism: Armillaria novae-zelandiae (assembly GCA_030435655.1). Classification (NCBI taxonomy): domain Eukaryota; kingdom Fungi; phylum Basidiomycota; class Agaricomycetes; order Agaricales; family Physalacriaceae; genus Armillaria; species Armillaria novae-zelandiae. The sequence goes on from JAUEPR010000009.1 coordinate 8,434, forward strand.
CTATCTTCACTTGCACGGCTGCAGTCTAAGTATCGCTCTGCGGGTGTATCTATTCAACAGATAATAATAATTTGCATCACAACGTGGTACGTACCTCCCAGATTACCGTTTCGTGAAACAGCTAGTGGGAAGTGGGAAGATAGACGCCTCTCTAGCGTGACCCCGAACGGTCTGATGATGTTATTTCGAGGTCCGAAGGGTAGTATCGGAAGAAGTTATGTAATTTCATGTTCCAGGCAAAGAATCTTGGTACCAAAGTTAAGGCGGAGTGATTCAGCTCTAAAAACGAGAGCGTTAATCAGTTCGAAGAGGATGTCGGACAAGAGTAAACGAAGCACAGTTTTTACATAACGATCAAGATCGATAAGGACTCGCGACTCGCGACCGCCCATATCCTGGATCTTCTACAATCAAATATCATAAGGAGATCCAGCAGCCCCGAGATTGTTTCTGCGGTGTCGATCCCCCCGGCCCCGGAACTCTAACATCAGACCTTATCAAAGCATATATGGCGGTACTCCTCTGGTACCTCCATATTTCCTTGACCTGCTAAACTGCGTATGCTTGGTGTAGCTTTGGCTACAGCGGTCATGACAGACCATTCACGCAGGCCAGATTGTACCCCTTGTGGCTGCTGGGAGACCGTGATATCTTGAAGCTTCCACTGCGGGTAACGTTTCTGGGACACTTCACGCCTCAGAAGTTTCTGCAAAGATGCATCAGAACGTGTCAGAACAGCGGGATTCTTGTTCCCTACACATTGTTCAAGCTGTGAATGGTGGCTTGTATTGAGATGAGCAGACCCTAATAAAAGAACGAGGGGTCAAATGATGAAATAACAGCGCCATCAGATCCTGGACGCACCCGACGAACCAATGATATCGGAATAGATGAGTATCAGCCGGGCCAATCCCGATAGCTGAGACGCCAGTAAATCAAATGTCTCTGGAGTGATTATGAACACATATACATTCAACTTCTTCAGGAGTTGAGCATGCGAGAAGATGGTCACAACTTCCTCCAATTGATCATAGGTTAGGCGATTGTTGAGAAGTGTGAGGCTAGTCAACGTGTCCGAGGAACGACGCAAACACGGTTCCAAAACGTTGAATGGCAGACGTGGGGGAATCAATCTCAGAGACTGAAGATTAGAGAGCAGGAGGGTATGTTTATTCACATTCTCTTCAAAAAAATGCTTCATCCATTGATTGAGCTGCTTGGGAAGCGCTATCTCCATTAACACGACATCTTTGAGTGTATGGGCATGTTGGGCAAGTATGTTGGCGAGGCTTGTTGGGTCACTGAGAGTGGCCATGGCGACATGCAGGACTCCCAAATCGATGAAGCGAGGAAGGAGGCGGAAAATGTTTGAAAGATCCAAATAATCACTGGTCACCCTGAAACGGCGGAGAGTGGGACTGAAGCATCGATGAATATAGCCCTCATCGAGTGCTCCATCTGGAGTAACGATATTCTCTCCTTCACGGATCACCAGTTCGAGGTCTTCGAGGGAAAGGAAGGACGGGCGGCTAGATAGCATACGAACGAGTTTTGGTAATGGAGCCTCGATGGCGAGCTTCTTGAGGTTCGTCCCATTCCAGAGGGTAGCAAAAAACTCTACTGGGACCTCTAGCGCGCCCCAAAAGACACTGATGTCTTGTAAGTTGATCAGGTAAGGCAGCATCTCAGACATAGCAGAAAACTGCGCCTTCATGATCTAGAGAATAGTCGGGACACGTTGGTTGACGTAGGACTCATAGATGACGTACCCCAGCAATGATTCTGCTAGGAAGCCACTGGTAGTGAAATTCGATGCGTCGTACGAGCTCGGATACGTCAGAATTCCTTTTACTTTCGTCAGATAGCAGGCTGACGACGAAATAAAAACTGACATACCTGAGATGTTCTATGACCTTCAAGTTAGTGAATCTTTCCAACTTGATAGTTCGATACCGTGCCACCATGGACGCATGAAGGAAGGCAGAGTTAAGTGAATATAGCTTCTTGAGGTATTCATCCGGAATATACGAGGCGACGCATTCCCAAACGTCATAAGGAATGTCGAGCATGGTGGTTGCTGTGCAAGTTGACCAATTGGGTTGTTGATGGTTATCAGCCACCCATCCTGTTCAATAGAAAAAACAAGATATCTGGGATTATTTTTACAACCATTGTTAGTCCCGCTTTGTCCTGCCAGTGCCAAGCCACAGGCAGGCGGAGAAAGAAAAGGGTCACAAAGGCGGCGACGTCAGCGTGCTGAGTTGGCAATTTCGGGCCGGGTCCCTTTGTCATTAACGGCATAACGGCCCGAATGTGCGTAAAACAAGCAACGTATGCACAGCACCTTTACGGCGTGGAGTCCACGGAATAATTACAATGCTCCTCTTTACACCATCATAATAATGCCCCCCAAGACCAAGTCCCCCAAATATGCCCTCACCAAGGCCCAGAAGCTTATGTATGCCTCTGAAAAGCTCGTGAACTTTCGATGGATTTCCAAGGTGGTAGCCTCGTATTCCTCGTATAAACTTTCCGAGAAAGATTTGGTACCGCCCAGCCTACAGCTTGAACTGGCCGAAATAGGTTTGTCCATGCTCCATGTCTCTATTTATTGCTCGTGTGACCAGGAATCATTTGAACAGGTCAATATGCCGAGATTGCTTCCAGCAATTGCGTTCCGGCGGACTTCGTGTTCAAGAACATCGATACCCTGATACAACCCGATTTCCCACTAGAAAACTACCAGGCACTCCAGGGATCCATATTGGTATCCGAGGTCTATGGACGGGTTTGCCACTTGCACGCGTATGTCGCGTACCGCCCATGCACGAAACAGCTCATCGTAGCTACCTCCGCGACGGCCTCAATTCCTCAGGCCATTCAGGATCTAAAATTTGTGAAACACCGACATCGTTCAGGCCGAGGGGTTATCCACTCTGGATTCTGGAACCTATATAAGGGCATACGGGATTCCTTATATGCAGGAATAGCCAAAGGCCTTCAAGAACATGACGTGGAAGAGCTTGTTATAACCGGTCATAGCATGGGCGGTGCCGTGTCGTATTTACTTATGTTCGATGCGCTCACCCAGAAGATAAATATACCCCCGGATGTGCGGTTCAAGCTGGCGTCATATGGTGCACCGAGAGTTGGTGATGCGTCCTTTGTGAAGTACTGGCGAGAGTTAGTATCGAAGCATCGTGAGGCGTATGGTGAATCGTCGATGGTAGAACTATGCGTGAAGGCATACAACGATGGTACATATATCTTTCTTTCTCATTCAGTAGTTCCCGACTGATGTGCATGCAAAGGGGTCCCCTCGTTACCACCACTCACTTTTGGTTATCGACATTGCACTGCGAGGCCCATGTATCTTGTCCATGGTCATATCTTTCGTATACCTCCTTCAGAGTGCGAGTTCTCTCTTTTTGTTGCCGAGCCCTTATCGGCAGATTGTATATCCATCGAACATCCCAAGGGAGGACATAATTATTATAACGGGCGCGATATGGAACGCGTACTACGACGATTAGAGTGGCTAGAGAAGGCAATGGGAGGTGAAGAAGATTGGATAGAGAAGTATAAACTTTATGCTGCCAAACACCTCAAAGCGCTCAGCCCTATGAAATCTTAATGTCCGTCGCTACAGGCTCTCTACTAACCCAATTTGATATATTCATACTTGCCCAAAAACCCAGTGTTATCATTGGGGTGTTGTATGTAAAAGATTATCGACACTTGAACTCCTCGTATAGGTTGTTGCACCGGTCAACAAGAAGTTCGGCTTCTCGCTGGTGTTCAGGCCACCACTTGACTTTATGGACGCCTACCTCAGCTCGTCCCAGCCTATCTGTTTCTGCAGCAAACCTCACTGGTTGATAGGCGCTGCCCTTATAAACCTGTGAAGAGGAAAGTATCGACAATGGCACCAGGCAAATGTATACGGCTGATATCGCTGCTTTGAATGGATCGATCACATGATTTCGTGACCCGCACCAACGCGCCTGTCAAAGGGTATAGCAAGTGAGGAATGGACGGGCAGATGAGACTTACGATATACATCAATACGACTTTAAGCGCATTCGTCCAAAAATTGACAAGTTTATTCGAAAACGGGGTCGAAGCGATTCCTGGATGAACTACTATGTGTCGTATTCGTTTCTCAGAATCTGGCGTTTCAAGAGCGATCCGGTCCAGTTGCGTTCCGAGGATGTCTATTTGGTATTTGACTGCGTTGTATGAAATTGTGTGTTTTATTAACTGCCAGTCATCAGATGCGTAAAAGTCGGGAGAGGCCTCGATAGACGACATCCAGATAACCCGCGTGTCCCATTTGTATGCTGGAGCGGAAAGGAGGTGATGGAGGGCACGGAACTGTCGGTACAAGTCAGACGCGTAGATATGCGAACTATGTCAACCCACCAAAACATAATGACCGAAAAGATTCGATTGCCAGATCAGACCCAGTCCGTCCTTGGTCGATTCGCCGACGAAATGGACATTATACTGGGGCGTCGTCACCATGCCCATAGGATCCATGACGAATTGTTGAACGACCTTCCACCAATTAATGTGGTCATAACTGGCCACCCCTGCATTGAAAATGAAATGCGAGATATAAGGGTACCTGGTAAAGTTAGATGGGCGAAATGAAACCAGCGCTCGACGTACGTTTTGGACACTTCATCTGTGAAAGCAAATATACTTGAAATTTCCGCGAGGTCAACAGTGTGAATTTCTATTTTCAAATTCTCTCTGAAGCGTTTCGCGTGTCCTCCGTATCCAGTATTTTTCTTGGCCATGTGAAAGTCCAGGGATGCATACAGCTCACGACGCGCCGTGTCTGCTCGATGAAAGCTTCTACACGCCATTATGAGGGTTAGACCTTCGCAGGGGGAAGGGAAAAGATCCCCTTCGCGTGAACTGGAAGGTGATGGGAAAGCTTGGTCCACGTCGGAAAGTTGCAAAATGAGTCGTTGACATATCGAGTACCCGACACCGCTGAAGCATTCTCAGAGCAAAGAAAGAAAAAGGAAAGTAAGAGCCGTACCCGTTGGCACCAGTCACGACGACGATGGGCCACGACATGGGAGCGAAATGAAGAATGGGTCGACATGGTTTATTCTTCGAATTATTTTTTGCGAAGCGTTCCCAAGTTGACGTCATTTCGGTCCGGACAACCGTATCATGTTATCAGTTCTCTCATTAGTGAGACCATCACTGTCTCTCTCTTTGCTAGCTCGTACAGCATTTTCTACCATGTCTTCTAAAACTGTCATAGCCCAGTCCGACATTTCAATCATGAAAACTTCGGATGATGGCAGTTTCAAACGCGCACCCTCCTCTTTCCGAAATGTTATCGAAAAAGGGGGGAAATTTGAACCAGAACTTGGTGAGCAAGAAATTGACAGTTATCAAGGAATTATATTGAGAGATATTATATAGGTCGCTACCATCTATACGTGTCCTATGCCTGCCGTATGTTGATGAAAGTTTGATAATGGTATACAGCTAACTGTTTTCAGCCTGGGCAACACGTACTCTGATCGTCAGGAAGCTCAAGGGTCTCGATGATATAGTTCGTGAGTATCTTCATTATCCTTGCCATCTCTTATCGACTGACAAGCCATCAACTAGCTGTTACTGTTGTCTCACCCCGCATGGGTACGGATGGTTGGCCTTTTGCACCTGCAGATCAGTTCCCGGGTGCAGATGCCGACCCTCTATACAATTCGCAACATGTGAAGGACTTGTATCTCAAGGCTGAGCCTCATTATGAAGGAAGGTACGGCGTTGACTTTTTTCTATGTTTTCAAATTGCCTGACTAATACCCAAGATTTACCGTCCCGGTCCTGTGGGACAAAAAACTGCAGACTATCGTGAACAACGAGAGTTCTGAAATCATTCGAATGTTCAATACGGCCTTCAATGATAAGCTTCCGGCCGACAAAGCCGTTCTAAATTATTATCCTGAATCCCTTCGAGCCGAAATCGATAGCCTTAATGATTGGATCTATCCCACCATCAACAGTGAGTTCACGATTCCCCTCTTTCCTGGATCCTATCATGACTATGCTCCGTCTCAGATGGTGTTTATCGGTCTGGGTTTGCCACAACTCAGGCTGCCTACGAAGAGGCGGTTCACAAGTTGTTTGAATCCCTCGACAAAGTTGAAAAGCTCCTCACCGGAAAGGATTACATTGTTGGAAACCAGCTGACGGAATGCGATATCAGACTTTGGGTAACCATTGTATGTTCCCGTTCAAATAACAGACGGTGGATGTTTGTCTAATCATGGCTTCAGGTTCGCTTTGACCCAGTGTATGTCGGTCACTTCAAGTGCAACATCCGGACCATCCGCGATGGATATCCTGAAATTAACAGGTCAGTTATTTACTCACTCATGCTACTGCTCTAAGAACTTTTCTAGGTGGATGAAAAAGCTGTATTGGAACAACGATGCTTTCAAGTCCTCCACAAACTTTGAACACATCAAGACGCACTATTATTGGTCCCATCCTCATGTATGAGTCTTTTTATTTTTTTCTATAGCGAAGAATAACCTCGGTTCTAGATCAACCCTACGCGTGTCGTTCCTGTGGGACCTCACCCGACCATTCAACCTCTATAAGGGTTGTATTGCGCCGGTCGGACAAAAGAGCCCACGAGTTAAGCAAATGTAATTGTAACACGTTCAGAAAATTTTCGAAAGGTTTATAAGACAGTAAGGCTCTTGTATAGTACAAATACGTATGGACGCTCAAGCAAGCTTATCAGATGTTACCACTAAAGATATCTTGCTTCGTCCCCAAATAAAATACAGGAATTTCTCCTAGTCCTGCATTGACGTGGACAAACGTGCCACCTTGTCCGAATTCATTATCTGTCCACCTAAGCACATACTCAGTCGCAGTGAATCTCCTTGGTCTCATCACTCACCAGTGAGTCCAGGATAATCCTTGTTCTACCAACGAATCGGGAAGGCAAGGAAGATACACCACCTTGGAAGCTACGTTGGCCTCCGTAACTGGTGCAACGAGGATGCGCGGACCTGTTTATGCGAAAAATGAGGACATCGAACGAAAAAGATTAGACGCGACTGGTTATTCTCACCGAACATATATTCGTGGATGATATTGGGGTCATTCGCCCTCGTCCCATTGACAACATTTTCGTCAGACGACGAGAAGTCGTAATACAAGGGTCTCATGATAGTCTTGCCTGTAGCCTGGAGCATTTGGAACAACCTCTTGACGTATGGGACGAGCTGGTAGCGAAGAGCGATATACTGCAGGGACGAAAGCTCTTTAAACACGTACAACGCTCCGATATGCACATACCTCCTTGAGAATGACAAAATTTTCGTCCCCGTAGGCCCACGGCTGAAGAAAGTGTTAGAATAGAGCAGAAGGATCATACGAACGAGAAAATAACCTCGTTAGGACAGTTGTTTCCAAAAGGTACATTTGCCCCCGCGATATTACAACCCCGAGAACTGTATAAGCATTACATCCCTATGCAAATACAAGAGAGAAATGGCGAGCTCACCCATGGACACGCGTCTACAATTTCAATCAGCATCGGAGCATAGATAGAAGACCCATCCCGACTTACATACGGCAAGAATACACCCATAGCAAACCACCGAACGAATAGCTCCCGTCCCTGTTTCATGGTCACTCATGAACAAGAGAGCGAAGCTCCACATTCTTACAGCATCAGAATCCACATTCAAACCATCGAACCCGCCAATGTCCAAGGTCCACGATGAGATCCCCGAAGCTGACACCGACACCCCCACAGTGATCTGTTGCGCCAATGTGCTGAACTGGGACGAGGTATCCCCGCTCCAGAGATAGGAACAATACCGTTGTCCACCGGCGAATGTGCTTCTCGTTAGCGACATGTATTCACAAGACGTCATGCTTTTGCTGTCTGTCAAATTGTGCAAGCCTTCGTCTATTGCCGCCTGGTGAAACCAAGGGTACAGTTTCCCCGTCGCTTCCTGCGAGCCGCTGAAGTACTGGGTAAATGTTCTTGCATACGGAAGTATGTTGATGGGTTGTCCATCTAGAATAATGCTGTGTCAATTATCACCCAACACAGACGATAAGACACGCCCTACTATTGACGAGCGGCTCTCCCAGACTGCCACCTTGGAAACATATTAGAATCATATAGGAAAGCCGATCTTTGCGGAGCATACCATCTGCTTGGTCAATCCAAAAGTTATGTATACCGATTGAGAAGTAGCTATCGTTGAGGCGCTTCCCTTGTTATACCCAGTAAGAGAAGCCGTTGGAACGGACAGTCCTGAATAGCAACTTACAGAGAAACTCCCGAGCAGCGGGGTTCGTAGAATCCACTAAATAAAGATATCCAGGGACAAGCACAAAAAATAAAGGGAGCTTCCATACCAAGACGAATATAGACGCCGGCGAATGAGTCCTGAACCCCAGTTCCGTCTCTGGTCGTTGCCAACATGCCTCCCCGCTGAAGGGACAGATAATTCACCGAGAGATCTTCAACACTGGGCCACAGCGACACCATCATTTCTGCTCCAGTCAGTTCTTTTACTTGCGCCGCCATACCCGCCGGATCCGGCCAAAATTCTGGATCGAAAGACCTAGACGCAGTGGGTCTGTCATAGACCGAAGAACATTAAAGTTGACGTACCAGTCACCCTGATATTTCCAGTTGAAGAAGTCTAATGTCAACCTCGTTTTAGAGGCCTTTTTCCGAGTTAGGTGAGGTGAAAACTCACCAACGACGATTAAGGACACGCTGACCTTCTCGTCATGGAAACGTTGCGCCACATCGATAACTTGGGATTGGTTCCAATAGCGCAATTTGGACTGTTGATAACCTAGAATAAAATCCGGAGGTGTTGGTTGACGACCTTGAGAAAATATATTAAACCTGGGAAATGTCGCTAATGCAGAGAAACCCAACCTGTCACACCAGTGTATTGCTGTTGAAGCGCGTCGTAATTCCCAGGAGCCGCAGTTGTTCTACCACACATAAATTAGAGATAGCCGCGGGAATACCAATGTAACTCACAAAAAATAATCCACAACAGTGGCTTCAGATGTCACAAAACGGGTCCGACGCGTGCTGAACTCTGGTCCAGACGTTTGAGATTATGGATAGCTTCTCCCAAGGCAATTTCCGTACCGATCTGCCCTTGTCCAGGCATATTGAAGAACTGGAGATAACCCTACTCCGAAAGGTCAGAACGCAGAATATTTTAAAAGGGTCAACGGTCGCAACAAACTTTATTCGACATGTAGACAGGGATCGGGACTTGAGAATTGAAGTTGATAAGGTCGATAACTTGTCCTTTCTTGTTCACGGAGTCATCTTTACAACAGGCCTGTTGCCCCACGCCATAAAACTGTTCGTCAGGATCCGAAGTGAAGGAGAATGCCGCCTGGAAGCTCGAAGCCCGGAAGTCTTGTGTATAGAATCTTGATGGAAGAGCCTTGGTGTCCGTATATTCCGATGTCAGCAGTGTATCGGTGCCATTCGATTCCCGACGATAAAAGAAAAGCCTCCCACCCTGGACAGAGACAAGGAGGTTCCCGTTGATGAATTGGCCGGAACCTTGAACTCCAAGTTCTGTGTCGAAAGATAGACCTTGATTCCCTCCGGGGCCTTCAATCGGAGGATCATACAGAGCTGAGAGCTCAGTTCCGGTGGGGTCTCTCATCAGGCTGGATCGCACGCGAACCCCATTGGTTCCAAAAGGCTGAGTACATTTCAATTAGACAGAAAAGAGTATCAGGAGCCATCGCACGTCCTTACTTGAATGTAAACACGTTCGAAGCCGTTGATTATCCGTATCCCAGCGGCGTTAGCTAGCGTTGGGAAAACAGTGGCTACTGCCAAGCACAACCGAGCACGAAGAAGCATAATTGGGAAGAAATGAGCAAGGCCGGCTGGCTTGTATTTATGCTTTTCGGTCCGTTGACAGAGTCTGCACGTAATAGACGGTTCGTATGACAGTGCGTGCACTAGGGATCATTGGAAGTACTGAGAACAGGGTTCCTAGCACGTACGGCCTATCACATGGACAGAAATGAAACTGGAGGATAATCGGAGACGAGCATAAGAGGATGTACAAATTCATCAGAAGCTTCATGGTGACTTCGAAAAGGTAGAGAAAATTCCAGGTCGAGGTCACGCCACTGAGAACAGTATGAGCGTATACATCAATAAGGGCGTATTATATGTACAAACTGGACTGTGTAGATTTTGGAGTGTTCAGTTCGAGAATTCGTAGTGAGCCGTCCTGCCTCACCTGTGACGGTCGGAACGAACATAAGGTCGGCATCTCCCGACCCTGAGTACTGAGTGCCGGCGCACCGCCACACGCTGATCGCAACCCAAAAAGCTTCTTTGTCTTCTCCGTATGCGTGTTTGCGGGCTCACACAGCCAGCTCGTCCCTGCTTGTCCTTTGGCCCAATGGATGCTCGCATATTTACTCTTCAACTTAAATACGTGGTTATATTTGTCTTTCTTCTCTACGGCCCACACGTGTACGAAGAAGGCCGCCGCACCGACTCGATCTGTGTTTCTTATGGCTCATGATCGCCGTTTTTTGCTCAATTGCAAACATATTGGTCATGATATGGCGGCAATTGATGGCCCCGAGCGTCAACGTCAAATACTACTCCGTTCTCGTGTTGAATAGTGACCACCTAACGGAGTCTTTGGACGACACGTCTGGGTTTTCTCTGCAGAAGATTGGGTATCAGTATCTGAGACTCAGGAGGGCCATTTTCGATTATTCAATGAGCGCGTCTTCTTGCAAGGCCCCTAGGCCTGTACTAAATATTCTTTGGAACTTGGCTGGCCGACTAGGAGGTGTGTACGCCGCTATAGACCGACATAGAGGGGTAAGCAGCGGCCCAGCGGGTCATCGATCATCACACAGGCGATTCAAACAGAGTTGCCCCTAATGTATTTGGTTTTTATAACGCTTGGGTTTGCCTGCATCCTATCTAAGCCTCTTCACTATGGGTGCTTATGATGACCCCCTCGGGTACGTTCTCATGTCTTCGGCCTGACCTCTCTCTGATCTTCTCCCCCCAAAAGATCCATTCTCATCGGAACATGGGTATCATCTTTGCTGTTCATGCTCATCATCCAAGAAACCGTAAGATATTACCGGACATTCAAGAGGGATAGCCTGGTTCTCAAAACCTTCGTTGGCGTCACCATCACAATCGATGCAGTCTCGCTCATTGCTGACTATGCCGACGTGTATCTGGTTCGCAATTCTATGATGTTAACTGTAGGACCGTCCTGACGCGTCCACGCAGTACACAATCTCTCACTGGGGTAAGATAGTCCTCTCACTTCGCTAGTCAGTCAGCTCACAGTCATACAAGGCGACGAGGAATTCCTGAGGAATCAAGTGAGCCGTTTAAAACCTATCTAACCATTTATCAAGCTGCTGATACGAGGAGACAGTATTGGCCCGTAACGCTGTATTTAGCCACTACGGCTGTCACTGCGTTTCTAGTGCAATGTTTCCTCGTCAACAGATACTGGATATTGTCAGTTTACACCTGTCAGCATCCCTCCCCCACTGTCCTTACCAGTTAACAGGACGAGAAACATCGTTGTGGCTTCTATCCTCGTACTTCTGGTCCTCGTGGCGGTAAGGAGCTGGTCTATCATCATGGAATATTAGCCGCTCATTCACATGCAAGTTCGGCGGCTCTATGTCAACAGCGATAATGCTGACAATTTATAATGCGTATGCTGACCGGCATCACGCCAAGGTCCCTGTAACTCTATGGCTCACCTCGACCGCAGTGACTGGTGCGAATCTCAACATCACCATCATGCCGTCTCTGACTATCATTAAGATATCGCTATCGCCACTGTTCTCATATGGCAATTGTATAATATGAAAACGTCGTTCAAAGCTACCGAAAGGTTGGGTCGGATATTTCACATTTGGCCACTAAACTCACATTCGTTTTGAAAGTTTAATTCAACGTCTCATGCGATCGGCGATGCAAACTGGCTCCACAACGTCAATTGTCGCGGTGTTGGTTCTTATCACATATCTTGTTAACAACGAGAGTAATAGTACGTACTTTTCTTGACTCACCCCCGCAGTATGGCTCATGAGTTTGTAATAGTCGAGACCGGCTTTGCGTTCATACTTGGCCGACTCTATATTCTGACTTTGTTGTACAACCTCAACGTTCGGAAAGTCTCCAAGAAACCCAACGCAGCTTCCTCGGATCGTGAATATCGTGTTGAAAGAGCCAACAATCCAACATTCACGTTTGACGGCATTCGTGAGTAGGAAATACCATCAGTCCGACTGCGTACTTAACCCCCTTTTTGTAGATGTTCAACACACTGCTGTAGTCCACATGGACTCGATCGATGGAGGTTTACCCGCGCCGAGCATTTACAAGGCACAAGTAATTTTTTTTGTGTTAGCGCCTGCCACGAATTATGCCCTGACCAAACTACCTCTCCCTCAGGACCTGACACGAATGGATGATGACAATAAGGACAAATCTGAAGGAGGATCGGATCGTGGATCTTACGCTGCACAGTCTGCCATCGATAAGGTGTAACATGGAAAGGTTCAAACGGACGCTAACTGCGGGCCTCTGATCAGAATGAAAACTACTTCCGTTCTGCTGAGGCTCTGTCCCGGGAATGCACTTTAACTGTATCTATACTTTATCTATTCTCCGTTCCTGATTCCTGTTTTTCTAATTTATACTTGGTATCATAAAGATTTATTCGAAATATGTGTGACTTTTTCCGATTGGCTTCGACTTGGTGCACGTGTATCTTACGCTCTCATGAATCGGTACTTGGTATCACTTCGAGGCGCTTCCCAGGAGGCTTTCATCATGTTTGATGAGTACCTTGTAAATAGTGTATCCGCGCATAACACGATGTGATCCTTTGGGATAAGCCAAAAAGCACTCCGATATCCTTTTCGGCTGTTTGAGGGCGAATCGACCGCCGATAAGCAATTGGGTAGATGGCTTGATTTCCATGAAATACGGGACTGTCGGTTTATATCGCACACAACCTCGAAATTATAGGTGATCACAAAGGTACCGATACCACCCGTCTGAGCCAAGGGTCGGTATAATATTGGGGGTGACCAAGAGAGGAAATATTCAGTGGGAATCTCAATATACCAAAAATAAAAAAATTTCCAATTGCCTCTGTATCAGACGAGAATATGACGATGTAAAATGGCCGAGCCATGGTGTGTGATGGGTTGACGAGGTCGCAGGAGAGCTGCAGCACTATATGTGATTACTTATTTCTTACCCTTCCCACGCATCGAGTTGGACATGAGCCTGCCCTCATGAGCACGTGATGGTACGCGTTCTGAATTTCTGACTCATTGTCGAACATGCTTCGCTCTCCTGGACCACCACCACCTTGGTTCTCGATACGAGGAACATCGACAAATGATAACATATATGACAGCTACAACCACTCTTATGTCTGCGCCTTCATCGTCAAGCCTCTTTCTAACACCTCGGAAGAAGACTGCAACACTGATGAATACCCAGCCAGCAGTGTCTACACCAACATTAGATGCTATTCATCATTGGTGTGTCATGCAAGAAGAAGCCGCCACGGTACTTTGCTTTGTGAGGGACATACATGCGATGACTCAGACCCTGGTCAAAGGTATGCTTTACGGTGTCCTGAAATGCCCACTCATGAATTATCCAGATAGAATCATCTTCTGGATCGGTAAGGTACCATGTCGCAGAGTCAATTTTGTTGGAATGGTAGTTGGAGTTCAGGATACCGGGAAACGGATCAAAATAACTGGTAAGCTTACCACAGGCGCAGACCATCTTTCCCTGACTTCGTTCGATGCAGTGGACGACGGAACAGCGGTTATTGATTGCGTTCCTTCATCAGTGGTACCATCTACTCCTGCTTCCTCATCTTCTTCGAAGTCCACTTCTCTTCCGGCATCTAGCGCTACCATACGAATAGGTCATCTTGTTCGCGTTATCGGCAGAGTGGAGGAGCGGCATGATACAAAGGAAATTAGATTCGACAGCGTAGGTGTGTCCGTCAGAAGGCTTCATACCCATTCAAGAAGTCTGATTCCTTTGTAGAACAGTGCGAGTCCTTCAACGACGAACCGTATCATTGGCAGAAAGTTTCTTCGCTGCATAAGACATACTATTCGTCACCAGAACCTTTCATCATTCCAAGCGCCACGAATCAAGCGCAGAATCAAGATTTTTTCTCACGCGTGTCCCAAGCCTCCATAAATGATGAACTTTTCTCGCCGATTCAAGAGCGGCAGGCCCCATGTTCCTCTCAGAGTCCACAGGTAAGCTTATAAAACTGTGTTCTTCTTGTCACCTGAATTGACAATTGGTGCTCAGAAATTTGCACATCCCTCTCGCCTTCGCTCATCGCAATTGACCGATAATACCTTTCGACTCTACCTCAAGTATTACATGGAAAACCTCCCGCATGCACCTTCTCAAGTCGAGGATATGTCAGATACAGATATTGAGCTTGACGCCACGCCTCATCTCCGTCACCATCACTTGCGAATGCCATCAGATATGCATGGATTCACACTCTCATATTTGCGCCGGGTTCCTGAACTGTCCGATATGGCCAAACTAGTCGTTCATGCAAATATCAAGAGGCTACGAAGAATAGAGAGAGAAGCTGCTAAATCATCATCCCAAAGTCTCAGAAAATCCCAAAAACCCAGTAGGCAGTCTTTAGGCGCGAAGAAGAAACAAATGTTTATCAAAGCCCTTGTGGATCTTATGCAAGAAGGCAGTATAGTGCTGTGGGATGGACCCAATCATCCTCTTTCTACCGCTTCTTTACCTGGGCCTTGGAAGTCCACATCTACACAATATACACCCGCTAGCATCGATATCTCTTCCACGACGACAACGTCCACTTTCATGTCCATGCTGCAAAACGACGACGACGACCCTCTTTCTGATCCAGAACCGCTGGAAGATTCGTATGTGCCGATAACGCCTCAGTACACAGCCAACGTAGTGGAAAACACGATGGTCAAAATGAATGCACTCCCACTGGAGCGCCGAAGGCCACTGTACCAGAAGAGAATAACCGAATTTCTTCAAAGAACCGATGACCGTTGGAGGAATCTTGGGGATTGGGCTGTTCGAGACGCCCTGGAGCTTCTGCGGATCGAGAAGAGAGTGAGGTTGACTGGTCCAAAAGGGCCCTGGGAGTTGTGTTCGTGATTGGGTCTGCTCTTTTTCGTTTATCCCATTGGTACAGCCCCTCAGATTGAACCCAGGCAGGCAGTTCTTTACTGCATCCAGCTGTGTTCACTACGAACGTGCCTTGGAATCCATGGACTTCGTTCTACATCTTCGAAGAGTCCTACAGGCTATTCTCCCGTTTGCGGACCGCGGAAATAACCGATGTAAAGAGATAAATTTGCAAACAGAAGAGGTACTTCGTCCATTGACCGGACATGAAACCCGTAAAACCCGTGTGCGATGAGAAGACCTTTGAAGGAAGTTCGGCCATCGGATATCCGGACCGACATTCACCTTTCTCCATCAATGGAATTCTTTCCAGCCTGACATATATTGAGGAAACTCTGTTGATCCCGTTCTAGGATACTCAGCTTCAGCAGCCTGATTATCTCACTGCTGTAGACATCGAATTCCTGACGTGGGAAGTTGTAATGCCGAAGACTTCTTATCCTTCTTGTGACTAGTGATGCAGTCACGGGACGAACGAGGATTCGAGCCATTTAGCTTCCAGCTCCCGCCCTTATGTTACAAGGTACGAATACATCTATTAATCCAAAGTTCGGCTGTGTTCTTACATCGAATTTTTAGTGGAATGGTTAAGAACTATATCCATCTCCCTAATACGGTGATCGAAGCAATCAAGTCCGATCCAGATTACAGGCGCTGGAGTACCCTTGCGGCCAACAATGAGTTCTATGGCGTGAAGCTCGCCATATTGGACAGCGGCATAGGAGTCGATGCGAACACATTGCATCCTTTTCTTTGCATCGGAGAAGACTACCCAGCGAACGCAAAACTCGCACTCCTCCACTATACAGTGTCGACGGGAGATCTCTTAACCGCTAATGGAATTATTTTTCTTGGATCCAACGTCGATGTTCCTGATTTCGAAGGGTACACCCCGCTACACATTGCTCTCCATACTTTACGCAACAATTCACGTGTAAATTCCCCCCCTCCGAAACTGCGCGCTACGTGTCGTCGCATCATCAAGATTATCCGTCTTCTACTCGAGCATCACGCAGATGTCAATCTCGTGCTGGAGGGACAGTGCCCCCTTACGCGCGCTTGCAAGATGCAAGATTGGGAGCTGATCGAACTTTTTGCGAAATATGACGCGAACCCAGCGCCTCAAGAATGCTTTGTTCCACCTGCTTCATTTCTTCTAAAGCCTGACTTGATTGCCCGATTCAATACTATCTTCGAACGTTACACTGCCAACCCCTTCGTCCGAGGGCCTCGACCGTGTCCTTGCTTTTCAGGTCTGCCCCTCGCCGAATGACACTCTAAAGAAGACAAGCCATACTTGTCCCTGCGGTAGCGAGAAGAGGTTTGGAGGCTGTTGCAGCAAGAAGAACATTTTCGCATACGAACAATGGAACGAGTCGCATCAGCGTATCCAAGTCTGCTGGTCTAATCTTATTCCACCCGATCCCCTCGAGCAAGCACCGAGCGACCACATGCCCAAGATTATCGAGAGGGTGCAGAAAGTGGCAAAGATGTCGGGAGATGAATGACCGTCGACCAGCTCAGACAAATCGGATGCCGCCAAAAAATAAATTCAGGACTTGTTCCAGAAAGCGACCTTCATTGTTGAAGCATTCGAGCACGTCGAGAATTTGGCACTCAACGGGAACTTTCCTGAGCTTCGGCTTGACCCGGCTTTCTTGTATGCATTGAAGGCAAATTTCCGACCATGGCGAATCTCTTTTACTCTCTGTTCCTGCTGAAAACTTACCGGTCTTGACGGCTCGTTAGGCCTACTGGACGACGACAAAGTAAAGCATTTTGCTTAGACCGTCAAACGGCCTGGAACACGTTAGTAAAACCAATACATTGAGGCTTCAGGAGACAGTCGAGAGAAGCTCGATATCGAACGTGGAGCAAAATTAGGTCTCTCCTTGGGCGCCTTCTACCGCGTCTGTGAGAACGACGGCTGCGATATTAGGCGGCACCGTACCTATACACAAGCTCTGCGGTGGGTGCAAAATTGTGCGTATTACTTCTCATTTTCCGTGTCCATCTCGCTCAGATGTTATCAGACGGTCTACAGCAGCCCCACATGCCAAAGAGTCGCCTGGAAGGTTCACAAGAAAGTATGCGAGAAACTAGGACAACGAGAACAGGCGTTACCGGTAGGCATCTACATCTCCAAACCATCTTCTGGCTTGAACGTTTGTATAAATCACAGGAAAGTCTTGACCACTTTGCGTGGGAGAGATGTGCAGGGATGCTTGAACCCCAGCATGCGGCGGTAAACATGCTCAGAGGAATTATGGAGCCAATGGACGAACAAACTAGGCTGTACCTTTGGGATGACATCAAACGTAGTCCCGGATATTAGGGCAACAACCGCCTAAATTGCATGAAAGAATTAGTCAAAGGTATGCACCATTAGAGCGCATTAGGCAGACTCAAACCAGTCCCTCCCGCGAGTCGATGACAGTCGATCAAGTGTACCCTTGGTCACATTTCGATCGAATATCATTGAGTTTCAAAGGGACTGGCTCGAGTCTACGCATTAGGTGGAGCGACTCAATATAATCTTGGTGTCACCGCCAACACTTCCTGTCCTACGCTGCCACGCTCAAATGAAATGGCTACTCCGAGTCGGACTCCGCGTCGCTTGTCATAGTACCCAATTTTTGAGAAGCTCGTCGGCGCTAATAGGTGTGTCGGATAGTTTCATTAGTCGAATAATAACGCGCACTTTCGCGGCTACAAGCTTGTCAAGATCCACGATCTGTTTGTAAATCCAGGCGCACAGCGGTGTCTTTATGTCGGTCAAAATGGGCGTTAATGCTATTCATTATGACTGCTGACAGGAATTCGCGGGCGATATTATGTTCCGATAGATTGAATACTGTAGGGTCTCCCATTTTTCTCGGTCACCGTGATTGTCAGCCCTAGAGGCTTTCAAACAGCGCAAATCTCTGACTAGATCTCGTTGTGCGAACTCACAAAAATTGAGTGACAATAACCAACAAAGAGACAGACGACGTCAACGACCGGCGCCGATGGTTGTCAGATATTCAAGTGAAAATGAAAAACAAAAAAAAATAGAAAAGCAAATGTGGCAATTTGAGAAGACTCGCGACAGATGGCTCAGGATCGCATCCAGAGACGAGTGAAAGGTGTCTGGGCTCTGTAGTAACCATATCACCCAACTTCTGAGATCTGCGAACTCAGCAAGCGGATTCGCATACTGCGGCAATTTCAAAACAGATCCACGTACGTGATAATGGAGGTGGAGGACGGATGGAGTAGGTCAGACCCTGTTGGACCATTCATATTGTTCGGATCAAATACGACGGCCTCTGTCCTGGGTACATATGTACATCCAGCGTAAGACTTCGATTCTAAAGTTACATTTTGACCGCTACCAGGAATAGTCAGACGTATGCAGAATACGCAGCCGATGTGTCTGCAGTAGCCATAGCGACGTGGGGCCCTAAACAACGGCCACTGCTAGATTAATAATCAAGAGGGAAAGCGACACGACAATCTGGATGGCGTAAAGAACAACCAAAGCACAGCGTCGATAGGTTGACAAGATTACGATAAGACAATTAGATAAGACAAGCAGGTGCGGACGAAGAGCCATATCAGTATTACAACGGCAAATCCATATGCACGAAGTTGTCCCGAATTTTCTACTTGAACATCATTTAGTTCATTTCGGTATGTAGCTGGGATATCACTTTATGCGACCTTTCGTCAAGCCCGCCAGCCGTTTAAGACACCAAATGGATAACAAAATGCCACCAAGAAGGATGCACACGTATGTTGGTCCACGTAACGGCTTGTAAGTCTTCCGAGATGCGCTTTAGTAATGAATAGCTGGGTATTCTTATCACAATACTCTCCCACAGCGATAGACAAGTCAGGCATCTCGCAACTTCCGCACAGGTTACATACCGGAACCGCCACCTTCTATTACATCAGTCAGACACTCGGTAGAGATTACCTGGAGTATGCCCGAACGTTGCCACGCTCAATATCAAGGCTTGCTATCCTAGAGTCGCACGAACTGTCGGTGTGATTATGAACCACTGACATACTACATCTCGTTGCATCGCTAAATGGTGGGCCTACGAGCATCAAAAGTCAATATTTTACATACGGAAGTTCAATAATCTTCACTAAGACTGCAAGTGTGTTCTATTCAAAGCAAATCAGTAACGTGGGATCAAAGTTCAGGCCAAAAAGGACCCGCTGAGAGCGGTTTACGAGGGCATGCAGGGCATGGGGCATCTTGACTTTACGTTTGCGTTCTAGTTTTAGACCGCGAGTAATCATTTTTTACAACAATCAAGAATTCCACAAGTTAACGAGTAAAAGACGTCCATGCTTCTAACTGCCGCAGGAGCAAATAAGGTGGGTCTTCCTTTGCAAGGTAACCACGAAGGACCCTGAAAGTAAGGCGAAAATCAACGATGAAGAATAGATGAGTCACTGAAGTGACCGGAAGATTGGGGTAAATCGACCAAAGGATACCCAACAGAAGTGCCTGTAGGGTGGCATGATACATCGAAGATGACCATGGTATGCGCTATATTCGCGAAAAGTCCACGTAGCAAGGCTCCTGTAGTCTTAAGTGGGAACAACCTTCTAAGAGAAGGAGAAAAAGGTTGGCAGGTGAGATAATACGGTGAGAAGTTGCGTGTTTGAAGTTGCCAACGGTACGTTTACTCGGCATGAGGTTCAACGTAGAGGACATGGACGGAGATGCATAGTGGCGTGAGACCTTCGATATCTGGAACATCAACCGCTGGATAAAGAGATAGAAAACCGCACGGACATGGAATGTATCTCCTGGGCAGTGACCGGCTGAAGAAGAATAGACTTCTTGGAAGCATAAGTGAAAAGAAACGCAAGATGCTGTCCATGTTTACACCAACATTACGCCCCAAGCCAGAATATTGAATGTCATGACTATCACTGTATGCAAGATAATGATAGGTGTCCCGGCCGAGGTGGTTCGAAGACTCGCAGCAGCATTCACATCGAAAATATTTGAAAAGTAAAGATATTTTTGTTCTACGAACTCTTGAGAGCCGAAGTAGTCCTGGGTCGTCATCGAGGTCAAGAGCAGAGCGGTCTGTCACAGTTGGTCACAGTGTCTTGCGCTGAACAATCACTTATCAATTCCTCAATGCCGCATTGACGCATTCAAGTTGTTGAGTACTCTCAAATATCATTTCTTTGATGATATTTCTCGCTTATTTGTAGAATTCCGAGTGCCTATATCCACATGACGAACGATTTCGTGCTTTTCAGCCATCTTTGTTAGCGAATCATGCGACTGGACAGTCTAATGATTGCCTAGAACGTTGATATCGCGACGCGAGTGCTACATAGCCACACGTGCGTATTTCAGTGACGTTATCTTGGAGCTAATCCACAGGGCGCTCATGTCGAGTATTTCCCATCGAGTCAGTGTGCTGATTCCAAGTCCTTGGGACAAGGAACCTAGAAACATGCTCTTTATATGCGGCTACCTCCGTTCATCGCAGAACAATCTTTTTTGCTTCGCGAAGTTGGAGAGCTCCAATACGTTGGAAATTTCCAAAAGGCGCGTATTCGGAGTAGCATCGACTGTGTCATGTTGCATAGCCGGAGGTTACCTTGTCTGGAAGATCTGCTCATCATTAGAGCCCAATATCCGTATTCAATCTCTTCCCCACTGATGGCCTGCGCCACCTCAATATCCATCATTGATTCTATTTTTCATTTTATTCTGCGCCAGCAGTGCATTTACTCATCAGAAATTCTATCGGGTTTCAAGAGGTCTGGACCTACGATGCATTGAGAATCCTTTCTCGAGGTATGGATACTATTACAGCATCCATACTTGTTGTCTGAAACCTCAGTGCATGCGTTCCTCAGTGATGGTCCATGGCCGAACCTGAGGGTGTAGAGTCGTTCAGCACCAATCACTTGGGAGCCTTAACTGATCCCGTACAGCACGTTAGGTAACGTTCATACTTCTCGGGATCAAACTATCGTTCATATGGTACTTTAGAGACTAAAGATACCAGGTTGTCGGTGAAATCTTCACGAAAGCCCTTATGCTAGTATCACGCTTGTCCGCTTCTAAAGAGCTTGATTGAACAAAAGATACGAGGCCACTTATACCCCGAAACTCTGCCTCGATGCAAGTCTTCCAAAAATCTTCTTGTCATCGGAAATTTGTATCGACCAGTATCATCATCGCCGTTACTTTGGGTACTCCAGGGTTTATACAGAAGTGCAGGTACAAACAAAGATTAGGATCTAATTTTGCTCTACCAATTAATAGAAGCGTCTCATGAAAGCCGGCCGACGAAATGAAAGGCACGATGCCTGAACGGGTGGCAGGAAACTCAGAACATGCTCAATGGTCTCTCGATAGAACAATGATCGTGGGATTGATCGTACCGGTTCGAACTAACCGGATTGGCGTTACTCTTGTCCCGTCCTAGCGGTAGGGACTGGTAAAGTAGGGCCTTAGAACCAATGGCGTCATCGAAATGATTATCAGGTGCGTTCCTATTGTATTATCACCCTGACGTTTTAGGGTCAACATCATATTAGATTGTAGCCGGCGTCAACCTCGTTCTCCAACAAGTCGTTAACGTCTCAGCCCAGAGCCGTGCTTGACCTTAAGCGCTTGACTGTTTCATTTCGGTCGCAAAACATCCCTGAAAGCTGTTTTCTTATGAGATAAAGGTGGACTACAATGTTTACAAGAGCAAGTGCTTCTTCTCGTATAAGTGGAAATAGGAATGATAGGCATCTGTCGCGCTTCCAGATTATTTACGAACACGATCCCGGCACCTGCTCATACTCAGAAATCACAGCGACCTTAGCTGCCGAAGCCGAAGTTTTGTCGAAAGTGTACCCGAGCCACTCCTTGGCGAGCCTGCGAGCAAGCTCAATACCAACGACGCGCTGACCCATGCAGAGAACCTGCGCATCATTGCTCAAGATAGCGCGCTCAACAGAGAAACTATCGTGGGCAGTAACCGCGCGTATTCCTGGGACTTTGTTCGCAGAAATGGCGACCCCTTGCGAGAAGATAGTTCAGTCGCGTCAAATGATCACAAACAGTAAACCTACCAAGTCCAGTTCCGCAGATCAGTAAACCGCGATCGGCTTCCCCTGCTGCAATCTTCTTTGCAGCATTGACGGCGACATGTGGATATGCAGTCTTCTCGTTCGAGTCGACGACCCCAACGTCAATAACCTCTGAAACCCGCGGATCCTTTTGCAGGTCAGCCTTGAGCGTGTTCTTGTATTGAACACCAGCCTCCTATAGAGGAAGGTCAGGACTCTGTGGGAGGTGAGCTGGCGGGAGCGTACTCACATCACAGCCGACGACGACACGCAGTTGGTTTTGAGCCATTGTACAAGATACGAGGAGTGAGTTTGGGTTTCTGGGGTGGTACCTCGTCAGTTGTGGTCTACTTAACGCTCATCGAGATTCCAGGGTCCTTTATGCGTGTTCTGCGGCTCCACGCATCGCATAGAAGGAAGTCCTCATTTCCAACGTTTCTCCGGTTAATATTCACTTGGAAGGTCTCACACTATCTCATATCAGTTCTATTTTTTTTTCAAATCCTGTGGAGTCCATTAAGGTTACTGCATGCCGACTGTCGTCCTTTGTCTTCCGCTTCTCGGTGTCCCGTTTGCACAGCAGTACAAGAATATCTGAGGTGTTATGATGGAGTCATCCCATTAGGTTACGCTATGATCGGTCTTCCACCGTTCATACTGCTTAGACTCATATAGCATCCTTTCACATCCGTTATCTTCTCTCAGGTTCTAAAGATATCTGTCTTTCTTGTCTCCACAATGTAAGCGCCACCTAAGACGACCTTCGATGGTCCATGCTAGTCGGACGGATCCGGTCTGTCCGCGCGTTCCTGTAGGCCTCGTTTTCGTTCGTGGAATTTCATCCCACTACGTCATAACCTTGGGTACATCCATCATTTCATATTTTTTCCCCTTGGCTATGATCTGGTTCTACTCACGGTCCTCAACAGTGCGAAAAGTCTACATCTTCTCCTGTTTTACACGGGGGTTATGTCCAGAACGTCGCAATTGATGTGTCCTGTCAGCACCCCAATTTATTTCCATCAAACATCCATTCTTTTTCGAAATTGGGTAATCATCCCCAATCATCCCCGCCTTTCAAAGATGAATACCGCACCGCAAGGGGAAATAAGGAACAAAGAAAGATACAGATAGGGTGTGAGCTATTCCGGGATATTGCACACATTTGGTAGATAGGTCATTGTTGCGCTTCTTCGCGCATGTATTTTGCAACAATACCCTTTCAGCCAATTCTTTTGGGTCGGAGATATTCCTAGGTGGTATATAAGACCACCGAATTTGCTAACTACTCCACATCGCTCCAGCAGCCATGTCAGATCTCGACTTGAAAGCCATCCTCGACTTTACTGTCGCCCTAGCTTATGACGCCGGAAAACTGATAATCGAAGGGTCCGAGGCCATCCTACAACCGGCGTCTGTCGTTGACACCAAGAAGAACGCAGTTGACCTCGTCACTGAATACGACGTCAAAGTGGAGGAACTTGTCAAAGAAAAACTCGGGGAGAAGTATCCCTCGTTCCAGTTGTACGTATACTTTACCGGAGCGTGTTTATTCGTGTAGATTGACTTCCTTGACAGTATTGGTGAGGAATCTTACGCGGCAGGGGCTCGACCGGAATGGACAGACGAACCGACGTGGTGTGTTGACCCCATTGGTTAGTATACAGATGTTCTAGTTGCTTTCTTCGGGCTGACACGTTTTCCTTAGATGGAACGACCAATTTCGTACATGGTTTCCCTATGGTTGCTCTCTCCATCGCTCTACTGGTAGAACGCCGTTCAGTTCTGGGCATCATATATAACCCCTTCCTCGAGACTATGGTACATATTCGAATTTCGGTACTATTTGTCTTCTCACGTGCTTCTCAAGTATACGGGCGTCAAAGATGGAGGTTCGTACGTCACTAAGGGAGGCCCAGAGGGTGTTCGCCGAAAGCTACCATTTGCGAACCCTCCTCGGCCCCTTCCCTCGTTAAGCAAAGCACAACTAGGTTAGATTCTATTAGTCCTCTATCAGCGCTTGTGCCTGACGCAGGTACATCATAGCTGTTGAATGGGGCTTTGATCGTCGTATTCCACCTTTGGCTGCTCGTGCTGAGAGCTTCCACCGGTTGGTGAGCGACGCCGCTAATGGAATCCACAAGGCCCGCATGGCACACTCCTTGCGGTCTCTCGGTACCTCAGCTATGAACTTTGTATACGTTGCACAAGGTGCTTTCGACATGTATTGGTAAGTAATTGCCACTTGGTATGGGGTGTGTTGATGCGAATGTTCCTAGGGAAATCGGGCCCTGGCCCTGGGATGTTGCCGCAGGAGTAATTATTGCTCAAGAAGCAGGCGGGTTGGTCACAGGTTCCCATGAGATCTTTGACTCGAGCAAAGACACTATCACTTTTGGCGAGGTTGGCGAGGAAATCCTGACTTCGAGGAAATACCTCGTCATTCGTCCGATTGGTGATTCTGAGGTATGCCCCTGCGCCATGCTTGCCCTTGACATGTCATTTATGTCTCTCTGTAGAACGAGACAGGTCGAGAAACTCAGAAGCGAATCATCTCCGAGTTCTATGAGACCGTCATTGACTACGACACGGTTTAGGTGTCGGTTCATGTGGCCAGTCCAGTGGCCACGTTTGTTGCATATGTAGGACCCGGTGTTCATGTAGACTCGTGCCTGTACCCATTGAATCTGTATTCTATCCATTCAATCGTCCACCAAATTTAGTTGTCAGTACGTGACATTGATGATTAAGTCTGCGAGTTCGGCTTTTACACAACGACGATGGTTGCATGCGTCTGTCTGGCAGGCTCCTGCGGTAATCTAGAATTCCAAGGACTTTTCTGAACGCCAGAACCTGCGGCCTTGGTATTTTAGTAACCCACGCTTATGATCATCTGCATTAATGGGAAATGAGAGGGGAAAATCAATGCTACCTTCGTCGCCTACAGTCGCCTATTTAGTACATGACGCCACACAAGGACAGGAACATACAGCAAGAAGCAATGTCAGGTTCCGGGTCTGAATCAATGCCTGAGAAGCCTGGAGAAAAGACAAGTAAGGGGTGTAGATCTGTGTCGGATAGAGTGGTCTCTACCAATCGACTGTACGATAATGGATTGGAGTTCTCTCACGAACCTGAAATTCAGCTGAAGCTGTCGTCACGTCAAGCTGAGAAATATTAGAACTAAGCAGTCTGAGGGCATCATGCCCTAGCTTTTGGTCAGTCTGTCGTCGAATAGAATGGCCTCCACGAATCGCCTGTGCGCGGTAATGGATTGGACCGCTCTCACGTTGTACCGGACCTGAGGTCGAGTTGCAACTTCCGTGAAGAGCGTCCCAACGAGCTGAGAAATTTTAGAGTTAAGGAACCTAAGGGAATTATGTGCTAGCCTTTTCTTTTCTTTTTCGTATGATTTGGTTCTTGATACGCTGTTCTCCGTCTGCGATGAGTGTGGCAGTCGAGGTACGGGTGGCTTGAGTATAGTCGCCGATCATCATCAAGTTCCCATCGCATCCGGAATGGAAAAGAACTGAGCATTAACCATAAGGTGCCGCGTTGGATGCAGCCCAGAGCGCACGTCGTGGGTACTAGTTGTATGTTTTAGGGAGATCTACAACAGATGTCGCAAGCGACTTCAGGCTAAGCATGTCCAAGTTAGTGAGAAAGGAAGGCCGTGGGTGGGGGCACTCGCAGTCGCCATAAAGGTCTCTCTGCTGAGAGAGATGGCACCGAGTCGTTGTCTGCCAGAAGTAGAACCTATTCCAGCGGAGCTTACGTCGCCGAGTCTTCTTGCTGAGGGTGAAATTGAAAGACGCAGCATAGTTGACCCAGCCTTCTACGTGAATCGAATCGTCCCCGCGGCGCAGGACATCAGAAAGCACGACTAGCCACAGAAGGTTTGGACCGGCCATCCAGCTTCGGAGCCACCGTTGCAAATGGTTCGTACACATCGACCTCGGTGTGCCTTTGAGATCATGACCGGTCTTCAACCTTCACAAATTGATGCTGTTCAAAAATCCGATTTCCGGGTGAGAGAAAACTTAGCCCTCATTTACTGAGTTCACCTCATGCAACTGCCTATACTCGTGGGGGAGCCTTTGGGTAAATAGGTGCACCTGCGGAAAATAATAATAGGTATTAATCGGAATTATTTAAACAATAATGTCTGTGGACCAGGCGATGCGTACCACGGCTCCGACCGTTGGCCACAAATTGCGCTCTCGGCTGGTCTGAAGATGGGGATGGTGGGTAAAAAAAAACATCATTTACGTCAAAAAAACCACATTAACCGACGACCGGCGGCCCCATCCTGTGAAACCACGTACCAAACCAGTGTGACTTACGAGACAAGATCGATACATAGTAGTTTGCTTCAGTGGATCCCGATCTGAGTAGTGAAGCGAAAATCATATGGGCTATATTTGGTGTTTCTGATCCCTGACAAGGACGCGATTTGTGGCATTTGGTGGACAGAAAATCAGAGCCACAATGGGAATCCTTGAATTTCGGAACGGACCAGTAAACGGTCCCGCCTAATTAACGGCGAGCTATGAGCGGCCCAAAGGGTGACATGTTTGAATATGAAATTATGCGACTGCAAGTTGTCGGTGTGACAGAGAACGCCACGGATTCTGGCCGGAGAACAATCATTAAAATATACAGTACACATATGTACATACCGCCAGCCGGAGAGCAACCGTCATGTCCGTGTCAATTATGAGATAAACACTTTCCGTAGGGCGCTAAATTCACAAGTCGTGCCGCTCCGAGGGCATGTCACAATGCCATTATTTCTTGCGGCCATATCTTCCAGAGCCTGTCAAGTTGCGAGTTCCGTCAATATGTCTTCTGGACCAGAAGATGAAGAAGAAAGGGTATGTACCTCCCGCGAATAGACATGCCCATCCGGAAAGGCCATTGGCCCGTTGTCCTCGTCCATTATCTTTCCACTGATCCGACAGACAATCACTGAATTTGCATGATGGCTCATTGGGACATCTTTTGCAAGGCATCCAAGCCCTAAGCCTTCTCTGGCGTCACCAGAGCGATCTCGCCCGCCCCAGCCTACGTCACATACAGGACAGTCGACATTACGCGTGTCGTGGTTGCTGCATGCCGGAAGCTTAAGGGCAGCAAGACCAGCGTAGAGGGCTAGATATAGTATAGGTTCTGTCGGGAAAGCGTTGAGGGCGTAAACGCTAGAACGAAAAGACGTGGTGAGTGTCGTCCAACGTGACATATCATACAGTCGCTAGAACAAGACACGTCTTAGAATCATTGCAAGAACGAAAATATCGATCTATGTACCTTGTAGACACCGCAGGTTGTTCCCGGTCCGAAAGCCAAGAGGCAGGCAGCTTGCTGAATGGCTGGCATGTGCGTCTCCTGCCATGCTGTCATATACCGCTGCATGTACGCAATAGCATCCTGCTTCTCTCCTCGTCTACACATCTCAATATATTCTTGCAGTCGCAGCTCAAACTCGAGCGTGTTCTTCATTTTCCTTAATGCTGCCTTGTTTTCGCTACACCAGGCCAAGGCCTCGGTACATCTATGCTCTGAGAGGGCGGACTCGATGCGATGCATGTCCATGAATAGATCTATATCCACCAGCGTCTCGATGCCCCTTGACTGAGCTATCGAACGAGCAGTCAACGGCTTTCCTGTACGCAGAGCCCAGTCGACAAGCCAACGGTCAAGCTGAGTAGAAGTTGATGTCGGCGGGTCAGAAAGATGCTGAAGGCGTTCCCGGATAACATCGAGGGTCGGTTGACCAGAGGTGGTGTGCAAATCTGAGAGCTGCACGGTGATGAGTACAAAGTTCCAAGTCGAACACGGAGTCAGCGTACCTTTCGCTTCAGTCCTTCTACCCTCGTAATCATAGCATCCATCTCCTCTGTGCCTACTGCCGAGCCAGTTGCAGTTCGCTTGATGAGTTCGCCAAAATCCCTTTCGAAGTGCTTTTGGGACGTCCGAAATACGCGGCGATAATTCTCATACGGCACCTAAATGGAAGAATCAGGCTTTATTTCTGCTGGACAGCGATGTATAATCGTACACGCGTGAATGGTTGTTCTATGTCCGTCATTACGATGTCGCCAGCAGAATCAAGATGGGATTAGGATGGAAGGAGGACAGATCACACGTGGCTAGTCAGCAATGTCTCACGGTGCGCCACGCTAAACATCCCCTTCGAAAGAATTGTTTTCCTCATAGGTAGAGGTTTCCTTCGATGAATTTCTGGCTTAAATAAAAGCGCCGGATTGAGCATCGAGTCTGTTGAACACCCTGGCGATACTTTCTTGGCGATGACTTGTCTGTGTGAGTCGTCAATGTTCAATGGTGCTCAAGGGTCACTCGAACTCAAATTTACTATTTGACGGAACATAATGTCCCGGACCAAGCAAAAATAATCTACCTTTACTTTGGCTCTTAAGCCTT
Organism: Armillaria novae-zelandiae; assembly: GCA_030435655.1. Classification (NCBI taxonomy): domain Eukaryota; kingdom Fungi; phylum Basidiomycota; class Agaricomycetes; order Agaricales; family Physalacriaceae; genus Armillaria; species Armillaria novae-zelandiae. Next base: position 37,259 of record JAUEPR010000009.1, read on the forward strand.
ACAGCCGATTTGAACAACTGACCTCACCTGCATGAGTGAGGCGCTCTACCGCTGAGCTAAAAGGACAACAACATTGCTTTGGGAGGCTTGACTCTATTTACTCTACAACACACTTATCGGCCTTATCTATCCGCCAGATGTCATTGGACTAGGACTGTACTACCATCTAAGAGGCACACTACACACGACACCTACAATACCAGGAACTCAAGTGTTCACCGATCGTAGGCGTAGATCTCGCGTTATTTTTACTTGTCGCTCAATTCGCTCTCTGTTTCGCTCCCTCACCCTCGCTATTATTGCCTTTTTTCATAAGGCACAACAGATCTACGTTCACACGTTGGTTCAATCGTTTTTCCATCAGGCTCCGAGCTATCAACTCCTGGTTCAAGAACATGTAACAAACGTGGGATCCTTCGTCACTTCCGTAATCGAGTCTATTGTGCGGTACCGCGGTAGTTGGTGGGAACCTCGGCAGGTGCCTTCGGTGCTTTTCGTGTTTCTCCGATTCTTTGTATTGCCCTAGGGCATGTTCTCTTTTCTGTTCTGTTAGCCCCATCTTATGCACAACGTCCGGCGATAGTGATACGTTCTATCGGCGAGATTTAGTCAGTGGATGTACGTATTGTGAACTACACGAGGCGGGCCCTTCATAGGCGCAGGTGTAACGTACGGATTCCGTCAACTACCACGACACGCGCCTATGTACGTCGCACCTAAATAACGAGGCAATATTATTCGGCACATGAGAGGTATACGAGAGACCAGGGGGCGCATCTCAAACTCAAGGCGTGTAGGATAAGTATCGGACGTGAAAAATTGTCATTCAATCGGGTGACGACAGCGTCGAGGGTCTAGGGTACAATTCTAAATTCCGATGGCGTCACTGCAGGGTTGAAAAGGCCTGAAGGTACCGTACGCGGCAGGACGCCTATTTGCAGGACATATAACCATCCTCCCACCCCCTTAATTAAATGCCGTTAAATCAGGAACTTACTCCAACATCGTGGGGCTGGCCGGTTGCTGGGTCCTCTTGCATTTCAATCAGTCGAAACGGTACCGAAATGCCATAAGTTTCTGTGAGTTCAGCGCTTACTGTTACCCCACCCTGATCTGTAATACATAGACGCGCCGTGTGTTCTGCCAGGAAGTCAATTGTGATGTTAGGCAAGCTACCCATGGCAACGCGTGGCTTGATTTCTCGTTCCCAGATTCCCACCATGTCGTTTGACTGAATGGTTGGGAACGATCGCGACTCGCACTCTGTGTAGAACGTTCATTACCCAAGTACTTGGCGAGTAAACCCAGCAAGATGATCACCATCGATCACAGATCATCCACGTGGAGTGATCCGACCCTTCAATCCTCAGAGTACCTCTGGATTCACGGTCAACTGAGATGGGCTACCCGGAGAAAGGTTTTCTCTATCAGTAAAGTTCCGAGGATTTCTGTATAATGCTCCCGCGTAAATCTCGAATCTCGCATCTTAATATGCTCCCGCGACCAATTGCCGCTTCGTCGTCTGAAATGCAAGCACTCAATTCATGACAAATGATGTTTTTCATCTTTGACTAACTATATCATAATGCAAACATATTATACATAACTTTCCACGTTTTCAAGGAAGGCAATCGCGTGGAATGATGAAAATTCCATTTCACGAATTTTCGTCCGAGTCACGAGCAGTATTCAAGCTATCACGCGTCCACCTCACTCCACCGATCAGCGCTGTTGTGCAAATATTATACAGTGGAGCTGTTACAGATTGGTTCGAAGGATACTGGAATTTTAGTTGAGTATGTATCCGTTGCAAATTGAATTTTGATTGAACTGTCACTTTTGCACGGAAACAGATTTTGTATCTCCCGTTCGAGAGAATTTCAAGGCTTGTCAGGGTTCACTTACGGTCATGATCGATAAAACTTTCAAATCCGACAGTTATACAAGCATTAGCAGTTCTAGTACGCCAAGTAAGTGCTCGTCCGATAAATACGGCCTTGCTTTGTAAATACTTTTCATTGTACATTGGACTTGTCACACAGCATTTTATAAGACTCTAAGCCGAATTAACACGAGACGACACGTCTTGTATAGCAAAGACAAGGGAAACGGCGTACTTTGAATTTATTTCTCGATAACCCTGGATCAACTCTCAGGCTGGGGTTAGGCTGCGGCACAGCGTCCCAAATTTGGGGCAGTCGATCATGGACACGTGGCGTTTCTGTCCTTTTAGTTTTTTACCCCATCGGCTGCGACGCAGATTTCGTTGCCATTCCCCGTCGGCTCTATACCCGGAAATTTAGGTTGGCAATTTTCTTTCTTATCAACAGGGACCACGATACCCCCGGCGTTGGCATTTGGCATTTTCCGACTACGACACGGTTTCCGCCCATCTCAGATCTTCAGTGTTCACGGGGGCAGATACATTTACTATGGCCGTAAGACGAAGGCTGTCTGAGGCGACAGCGCTGGTTCCAGACCTTCACGTTGGAGTGCCAAATCTCTCCAAAACGCTCCATATCCACGAGGTTCCTGTCTGGATGAGAGATAACGAGTACATCGTCTCTGGGTATCGAAGGTACGACGCGACCGTGACACTTATCTCTTTGTTTCCGGGACTGAGTTTGAAACACAAATAGAGCTCAAAATCACTGGCGGGGATGCTTCCATTCTGTCTTTGGGTGTGAGTCCGTTGGTCGACAGGCTTTTTGAGTTGTAATCAGCTCATTGTTACCAATCCCCATTCTCTTCTCCGCCCGTCTTCCATACTGTACAGATCTGCACAACGAAACTGGTAAGTATGTTACCTGCTAAGCTAAAGTATGCGGGCCACTCAACATCCCCGCTAGTCAATATCCACAGCCATCTCTGGGGCGCGGCATTGTTCCTTTATTTTCTCATTACATTTCACCCCAGCTTCCTAGAACCGTACCCGAAAACGACGTGGATTGACTTATTCGTTTTCGTGTCGTTCTTGTCTTCGGCGGTGTTCTGTCTAGGTGCAAGTGCCTTCTTTCACACATCCACCTGCCATTCCAAAGAGGTGCAGCACCTTTGGTTTCTTTCCGGTTTCGGTCAACTTCACACCTGGTTCGTTATAGGTAGCATCGCGTTGTGTAGCATTCGACTATTCGGGGATCGTTGTACTCATCTTGGGATCCTTTTACCCATCTATATATTACGGCTTGTTCTGCAGTCCCTATGCCCAAGTGACGTACATTTCGCTACTCACAGCTGCCGGTCTCGGTCAGTGGGTTGCTCCATATTTCTCAAGCTATGAAGGCTAATATTTGCCGCCCATTCCAGGCGCGGCGTACGTTGTTCTCCAACCTGAATATGCTCGTGCCACACATCGCGGTCTGCGAACGAGCGTATTCATCGGTTTAGGACTAACTGGGATTATTCCCGTGTGTCACGCATTGGTTACCCATGGCTTCCTGAAGCTTTTCTCAGATATGGGCTTAAATTGGCTTTTGTTTTCGGGCGGATTATACATCGCGGGGGGCTTACTTTAGTACGGTTCCGTCTTCTGATTGTCAAGATAGGCAGACTGACAAGTTTCCTCTTCAGTGCAAATCGTATCCCGGAAAGGTTCTCGCCAGGGATGTTCGATTACTTCTTTTCTTCGCACCAAATATTCCATGTATGTGTTGTGATAGCCGCCCTGGCACATTTTGCTAGTATTTCCACTGCTCTGGATTTCTGGCACACTGAACAAGTGTCGTGTCAGCTGTAGATGGATGCTGTCGTTAATGCTATTGTCCTGTCATTCCTCAGTGCCTTCTTTTGTCGTGGCGGTCGCGAAGTCTCCATCAAAAGAGACATCTCTATGTCTGGCCCAGTCATATCCTGTTAGTCAACGGCGCCATGTTCCGAACGACGCTTCGCACCCCCGTTATCTACTTGTGCTGGAATGTGTAATCTGTACCCAGTTTTTTGGCTGGCTATCATACGGACGACTGTCATCCGGTGTATCATATGTCCCTGCTTGCAATGATTTTTGAATACATACTGCATACTTATCATTCCGAGGAATAGTCGTCCTTTGTGAATATCTAATTTTGGGAGGATTAGGACACTAGCAAGATGTCATTGGATATATAATTTGGGGACGTGAGACTCTTCGGAAGCGCATGCATATGCTCATCAGGGCATCATTCGGGGTTCTTTGCCTGGGCGCGGCCTGTTGTCATGTGCACTTGAACGTATAAAGCCTTTAAAACTTGGCTTTGACTTTCGAACTTTGAAGGGATCGTGGCGGCGGATGATTTGATACTGCCATTTTTGGTTTTAGACGGACTGTCCCGATCTGGGCCGATCATGAATGTACCTTCAACTTGCACCCTCTCATCTCGCTCTCCAGCTGAAGAAATGCAAATGATCCTATCATTTGTCTTTTTTCTGATTTCTCGGTCGATTCACGTATCAGACAGGAACCTTCCGGACACTTTACGGCGGCGACGAGTTCTATCTATACTCTTCTGAGTAACGCGTACAACAGAAAACATTTACAGACGCCAAATCCGCAGTCCGTAATTGGTCTAGCTAAGGGAATCACGGTGTCATACCAGCATATTCCAGCCGAGAAATGGACTCCGATCACAGGCAGTGTAAGCTCGTGAATCCGGCGACGTACCAGGTTGACAAACTATCGATGGGCTTGAAACGTGTTCGTGGGGAGAGGCCTTTCAAGGCACGACTCTTCCGTACCGGGGAATCGAACCGCCAAGAACAGTAGGACATGAGGGGGCCATCTCGGAACCGACCTCAGAATCCACAATCCCAGTTTGTTGGTCCATGACTACATATTCATTTCACTTACTTGTAACCCAAATAAAGGTACGCTGCTGTGGCACGATCTCCGAGTGTTTGTAAAATAGTTCTATTCATTTCCGGCTACCGATCTCACGACAGTCCATAGACTGGCTCCGTGTTTGGGTTGATGCTCCCTTTGTGAACCATAACAGCGTACCTCGTCACGGTTGCGCGCCGAGAATTATTGATTGGACATATTTTCGTGTCATCCGCGGGTCGGGTCCAGCCATCACCATGCTAGCTCTCTGGCTATATAATGTCACCTGTGCCGTGAGTGAACGCACTTCATCCTAGAGTTCTTCCTCCCTCCTAGTTAACCTTTCCACCTTCTTTTCCCTTCGACTCGCCTACACGAGCATGCCGTACTCCGTTGGCCTTCAGGCCGTTGGCGCTGCTTTCATATCCGCAGGCTTCGCGACCCAGTTTACCACATCCGTCATTATATTCCTTCTTATCGTCTTCGTCACTTCTTCTCTTCATGATGACGCGCTCAAGGAAGACTCGCCTGTATCACTCCCGGGGCACCCACTCTTTGCGATAATACCTTTCTTTCGACGACGATTTGACTTTCTCAATTGGGGATTCCACGCAACCGGACAAGCCATATTCCAATTCAAACTGTTGCGAGTGCGTTCTCGCGTTTACCTCGTTCTATGACACACTCTGATTTCAACTCTATCATTTGCTAACTGCTTACAGAATACAGTTATTATTGTATCAGGGGAATCAGCTCGTCAGGAGTTTTTTACAGCAAAACATTTCGACCTGACGGAAGGGTTCAAGATCCTGTCTGGGGCCGTGAGTGTTCCGCATGCCTGCCTTGTTTTAGGCGTCGTTACTGACCGCGTTTTCACCGCAGATACCCATGGTCAGAGGAGTGACATCTGACTTACAGACTAGAAGGGTTGCCCTGATTCATAAAAGACTCGCCGCTATCCAACGCAACGAGCCCCTAAGCCAACGTATGTACTTTGCGCGTTATCAAATCGCACACTATTTGACGACTCACATAATTACTCATGACAGTGATTCCATTGTTGCTGGAAGATTCTCGGCGAATGCTTGAGGGCTGGGGAGATTCCGGAGTGCTCGATCCTTTCGAAAAAATCTATGAGGTACGTGTTCCCGTCTCTAACGTAGTTTTGTCGGCGTTTCCCATTAAAACTTTGCCAATAGCTCACGTTCCAAACGACTGTTCGAAGCCTGTCGTGCACAGAAATATCGGATGATGCGATCTTGGTATCACGTCTAAAGAACTTGTATGACAAGCTTGATACTGGAACGACACCGGCCACCGTATTGATCCCATGGGTCCCTACGCCATCAATGGTGCGAAAGTTGTGGGCGACAAAGGAGATCTATGATATTATCGTTGCTGCGATCAAGGCTCGTGAAGAGAGCGGCGTGCAAAGGGACGACGCACTGCAGATGCTCCTGGACTTTAAGGACGAGAAGCTCGTTGTGGTTGGTGTGAGTAGCCCTTACTTCTTGTCCATCAAGTTACGGCTGCTGACGGACCCTTGGTTCAGTTCATCATGGGGCTGTTGATCGCCGGCGCCCGAGCCACTGGCACGACAGGCAAGCTGATCTTCCAATTGGAGTTTTCGAAAAAGTGATCTAATATTAGTCTTCTTTTTCAAACAGCGTGTTGGCTACTCACATATCTCGGAGGCCATCAGGAATGGCGGGCAAAAGCATATGACGAAATCCAATCACTATTGGCGGCCCACCCTGCGCCAGAGGACTGCGCTTCCCTATCGAAACGTCTCGCCACAATCCCTCTGGAGACTTGGGAATCTTCGACACCTGTACTTGATTCCATCATTCGGGAGACACTTCGAGTCGCTCAGCCGCATACAGCTATGCGGAGAAATCTGGGCCCCGACACATATATTAACGGCAAGCTGATCCCGTCTGGGGCGTATGTGGTGTATCCCTTTAGCGACATCCACCTCGATGCTGGGCTCTATCCGGATCCGTGGAAATTCGACCCCACAAGGGAGGAGACCAAGGTGCCTTACGGATATGTCGGTTGGGGTGGAGGTGGGTAACCTGGCGTTGTTTCTTGACTTGGACTAATTACTGATTGATCTTTGTTAGGCAAAACTACTTGTCTAGGAACTCGTCTTGCAAAGGTGGAGTTGAAGCTGATAACGGCGATGCTCTTACTTGGCTTCAATCACGACGTCGTTGACGACAGAGGAGTCGTTGCGGATCCTCTCCCAACTCCCAACTGGAACGATATTCTTCTATGTCGTCCACCAAAAGGAACGTGCAATCTGAGGTACTCCCGCACGGCCACTCCTCTGTAGGATTTCCATGGACAAATTCTCCTCATGCAATATCTTTATTCTTGTTTTACGTCTTGTTTGTGCAGCATAGTCACGTTCATTTCTTTTATAAAGGTAAAACTAAATTATCCCTACATAGCACGCATGCGTTCTTAAACTACTTACCTTCGTATCATATACTTTACACACCGCTTATCGCCAGTAGAATGTGGTTAGACATCTTTATTGTTCGACGGGCAATGTCGCTTGTACACATCTAGTATGCAATTCAATTCTTGGACGGACGTGACCGCTAAGTGTTAACCAAGCAAGGGGGGTTTGTTCATCTGACGACGGGGACGCGTGGATACGAGCTTCTGGATTACCGGCTACCGCTGGAGCGCAAGATAAGTGGGCTTCGCTGAGAGCTTAAGCTCTATGCCCCCATGTGTTGACCGGCGTCTATGAAGCCCCTACCCGCCCTGGGCACGATAAGAGCCAAGTGGAGAAAAGGGAAGAGACGTGTTCTTCGCCTCACAAGACTCGGAAGGGGTAGCGGGTTCCGCGAGTTCGCGGTGCGCTTTGCAGTGGCTTCCGTTATATTTGCTCAACTGTTGTCGGCTGTAGCGACGTCATACACTAGTGCGATTTTTACTTGGCAGAGGGTAGTTCCCAACAGCAAGGACTGCCGAGGAACGGGATAGGCCGAGCATGAGGTGGCGCTAACGTGCCTAGCCAGTGTAAAAGGCCGTAAGGAAATCACAGCAGAGCCTTAAATAGTGGAACAGTTAACTGGGAAAGATAGATGGGCATTATTAACGCAATGAGACAGGCGGCTTGAAACGAGTCTGATAGTGAAATGAAGATGTATGACGTTTCCGGAAATAAACGAGCTTCTAGGTGCTAGCAAGCCTATTCTGCGACGGTGCCGCAGCCTCCTGGTTCGAAGGGTCAGTTGGGGGTTGGCAAGTGGAAATGAAAGGTTACCAACGAGAGCGGTGTCCGATTTGAAAGGCAATGAATGTGAACGTAAGGACGCGCCCTAGTCGAAGGTGAATCTGTCCTTCGAATTAACACCAACCGCGTCTCCAATCTGATCGGAGCGGGCCGGTGCGAGATGAGAATCGCCCATATTCTTCTCTTTCCAGAGCTTCTCAGCCTCGAGTCTCTCCCTCAGCCGGCTCAGTCGAACAAACTCGGCCGTCCCTTGCCGCTCTTTCGCCCTCATCTCGATTCGCCGTTCTCTGCTAGGCTCCCATCGCCCCTTCAGGATCCGTCGCACCGCGTCAGGGCTTATTTTGAATTTCTCTGCGAGCACCTTGGTGCTGAACTTGGCCGGCTCGAACTGGTGCAGCTCCCGAAGCCCATCCATCGCTTCTCGTGATATCTTTCGTGGCGGATTCCAGCCCTCTGGGAACCGTTGCTTCATCGTCTTTCGGTGGCGAGCGTACTCTTCAGGTGTCGGACCTTTTGACGGTTTGCGACGGTGGATGGGGGGCGTCGACGCCCGAACACGGTTCACCACATCATTGTCTTCCGTGAGATCCACTTTCACGGGCGAATCGTCCAGGATAGATTTGTGTGACGGAGATCCAAATATACCCCATTTTTGCAGAGATGAGGGTGAGAGCGCAGAACTGGCGTAATACCTTGCTAAAAAACGTCTGGGAATCAACGAGGTCATGGTGCGGAAGCAAAGAAGAAATTTTGTTACAAGACGCCGGCAACTTAGGCCGGCGGGTAGTGCCGCTTTGGGCTTTTCCGGTTGCAAGCTTTTGCTTCGCGAAAAGATAGGTGGACTCCCTCATGTTATCTCTCGGTTCCGTCGTTCATCATGGGATCATTACTGGTTCAAATTGTTCAAATTGGCTCGCCAGGTTAAACACTGCGATGCCCTAAGCCCATTCACATATCTATTCTATTGGTTGCTAATCCAGTCCGTGTCTCTGGGTGCTGATTGCTATGTTCCTAACGGAGCTACTGGATAGTCATCTTGACGGTCCTTAATAGTTTATCCACTCCTCATGTACCGGTACCGCAACAAGGGCCGGGTTCTATGAATGCACAGTGACCGCTTGTCAGGAACATACGCATTCAGTATCGACCCTGGACACATATATCGTCATTTACCCACTTGGACGGATTCAAGTACACGACACCGAGATGAACAATGCACAAATATATATATCTCGGCTCACTTGATGAAAGATGCGGAACTTACGCGAAAAGCTACAATGAAACTTGGAGATGATACTTACCCTCATTCTAGTCAGTTACAGCTTTAAACTTGTGACTCACAACCGTTAGACTAATGCCCTTGTGCCTATCATGATGAGTTTCCCGAGGTGGCCCGAGTCATCTAAGCAATCCATGTTCACCCGTAGCTAGTATGTATGACTCACAATTTCCTGCGCAATACTAGGGTCTGCGACCCGGGTGTTTATAAACTGAATACGTGATTTATTTTATATTCTACAATGGATTCTCTACTTCCAGCCTATTCTCTTGATCCATCCGACGGTGAATCGCGTATTGATCTCACCCCGGCGCGTTCTACGGACAACCGTTTTACCGGCACCTTCCTTAAAAAAGAGGGAAATTTATCCATTGTATTAACAGAACAACAAGACGGTTGCAGTTTACCCTCTTACGGAAGGAAGGGAGTAGTCAACGGCGCCGTTTTCTTCGAAAGACGCGACTTGGTTACTTCCGTCCAAGTCAAGGTCGTTACGGTTGTTTTTTTAATGTATATGTTGGTTCTGACTCAGTTCGGTAGCTCGAGGGTCGAATGGATACTGGGAATCACGAACATGGATCTCAGGTGGTGGTTTTCCTACACGAGACTCGTACACTGTGGCCTGTTGACTCGGCCAGTCCGACGGCATGCCCCAGTTCCGTACCCTTCTCTCTGACGATCCCATCTGAGTTTCAGAGGGGTAATGAGAGTTATGAACTACCACCTTCGTTCGTCGCCTCGTTCCCGGAACTTAGAGTGTCAATCGGGTATTCCCTAACTGTCCGTGTCGTCGAGAACCACTACCCACTCGTCGGGTTCTTGAGAGGGTCCCCAAGGTATGCGAAACATGTTGAATGCAATGCGCGTGTGTCTTCCTCCTCCCTAATAAAGCCTGCGTGTCGTATTCAACTACCGGCCTCGAACACGCCCAGCCCAACCAATACTTTCCAATCCCGCTTTTCTGTTGTCCATCAAGACGTCACCAGAAGAGTGGAAACAGAGTCTCACGACCGTCAACTCCAAACCCAATACAGCCGCGGCGCCTATCTACTGTAGCGTAAGCCACCGCACTATCCCGCGGCCCAAATCTCAATAGTTCTCCTCGTAGCTCTTCATTCCCGCTGTTCAGATCTTCGCCATCTCTGATATCATTCCATTTCACGTCCAGCTGACGGCACCGCTTGCGTCTCTGCGGCAACTCTTCCCCGCTCCTGCACACGTTCATGGTAACGCGTCACTTCAGGTCCATCTGGTTCGCCAAGTCTCGGTGGAGGTTGATGGAAATGTATCGTCACGAAATATAGGCATAGGGGATGGGAGCTTGCACCCGGTGCCTCCGCTAGCATCAGAGATCCAGCCCGGACCTGAGATAGAGAAGCATATGGACTGGGAGGGGGAACTCAGATGTCAGCCTGACGTTGAGGTGGGCGGATTCTTCGCGTCAGGTGTGTCGGTTAAGGTTCGTTCTCCATCTAGACTTGGATTCTGGTCTTGAAGCTCCATTTCAGGATTTCATCATCGCGTCGCTCTATCCTCCTGTGAGGTCAGATTTCCCCCACTCACGGAATGGCATTCGGGTGAGAATCGTCACCGACCCTTGGACAGATGAAGTCGGCAACTGAACTGAGTCATTCTTTGCCTTTACAATGGAAGGAAAACACGCCGCATAGCGGGCCAATTCCAATTTACGCTTAGAACCAGAGTCATAAATCATCGTGTCTAAGTATTTGCCACCTGTCGATGCTGCCGCCTCCAAGCCAAAAACTCTCGCAGAGCGGCTGCAATAAGAGGTATCACTGCACTAGCGAATAGAGGCGTGTAGACGGCATACTTATGTTCAGGTGGAAAGTACAGCAACGCCAGCATCCCTGGATTGAAGAACGCGCGCGAGGCATGTGTTACCGCGTCAGCAGAAAGACGCATTGTTTCAACAAGAGAATTTGCGGAGAGCGAGTGCATCTACACAGGGTGTCCAGTTAATGTCATAGCTCAAAACAAACTTGAAAACAATGAACAACTACCTTTTCCAGTGCAGACAGTGCGTCCCGCACGTCATCCCGCACAACCTGACCGACAGGCATGTTTTCGATTTGATCAACCAATTTTACAGTGCTACGCAGTGTGTCTTTGGCTCCTCGATCGTTTTCAAAAGCCCGCCGGCGCAGTAGAGCGTCTAACTGCCAATCTGAGAGCAACGAGTTGTCAGGAGATGTTCTGACGTCGGCGTGAAGACCTGGAACACCAAGCAACGCGAGAAGCTGATTCGAGAAGGCCGGGAACAGGGTGTCGAGATCTATTGAAGACATATATCTGTGTGGCGGGGTATCATCAGATGGGTTGTATATTGTCACACCTCCCCATTGAGGAATGAGGAAGGAGTTCGAATGTGAAAGGGACCCTACGTCATGAATCAATGATCAAACGGACAGGTGAAAAAAAACGACCCTACCATCCGGATTTAGTATCACAAGGGGTTTGCGCGCGCCTGAAGGAACAAATAATATAAAATGAAGCACTGGATCGTTTGAAGAGCTGGAAGCTGAATGACCGTTAACGACCTGGTGAAAACGCGGTAGAGGTAGAGCTTACACAGCGTCCACTCGGCAGAATTAATGAAGACAGTCAAATCTTCCGGAGTTAAGCCAAAAGACTCGTTGTCGAGAGCCTGTGGCTTGAAAGCAAGCGGCGCGTGAAATTGTACCTGGCTTTCGATGGTGAAATTGTGCAAAATGGATAGAGCTGTTACTATGGGATCGACATGGTCTGGCAGAAGCATTATGACATCGTATGCGGCGCTAAGAAGACTTGTACTCACGGTGTATGGCATTCGTAAGATCCCAGCCAGTGATAGCCTGACCGGCTGCCGCATCTTCATTAAGCAGGGTAAACGAGAGACGGAAACGAGGCGAATATTGAGCGATACGATATTCTCGATCAGGATCTGAAGAGTAGGGAACGAGAAGGATAGCAAGAACGTCTGCTAGGTGGGACACTGTGTGCCACAGAAATGAAGGAATTAAGTCACGCGTCGACGGGGAATGAAGTCCAGACCTTACAGGGACGGTGGTGGATCGGGAATGATATTCGTCGCCCAGTTATGACAGTGTCAGCTGAAGGTGTCCCAGTGACGGAATATGTCCCAGGCATGTCCAGGGTGTCTTGGCGACTCGTGAGAAATGAACTTGGTTGCTGACGTGAGTGAGAACATACCCGCTTCGCTGCCTACCTCTACACGGATGGACAGTCCCCTCCACTGCCCGCCTTTCGAGCTGTGCGCATCGAGGAGCTGCTGTAGCTTTCCAGTTATTGAACGATCATCTTGCACCAGAGAAGGGTCCAGTTGTATTGTGATAGGGAAGGATAAGACTGTCTTGGCTTGGTATTGAACTTGAGCAGTTGGCAGTGAGAGACGCTCGATACTGGTCGTATGCCACCACAATGGTGTCGCGAGCAGGATAACGATCCAGTACGACGCAATAATCAGTCTTCGTACGCGCTGGGACTGGAAGAAAAGACTGGAGGGGTCCCTCAGCGGTGTCTCATGCCCTTGGGACGCGCTCATGGGTGGTACATGGATGGACCTGCTTTACGCCGGCCGTGGGGCCGGGCTGCTTGCCGAGTCCCGGCATCCTGTTTAGGTTGTGCGTGGTTTATTTGTCCCGTCTTATGTCAGCTGACTTCTCTGTTTGGTAGCTATGCTGGACACTTCAGCTTTCTTCACCCAAGTCCCCATTTCTCCTTTGTTTGCTTTTCCGGTCGAACTCTAATTTCTCTTTATAATCTCTTCCTATATCATATCTCTCTGAGGTCCTTGGAGCTTGTATTTCCACAGCGCTTCAGTTTCGGTGTTCGTATTCGGTGAAGGCTTGGATTATTCAAGTCCCAATGGCCTCCGGGATGTACGATGCAGGCCCATCTTCGTCAGCGCCTCTATCCTACCAGAATACTCGGCGTCCTCCAGGTCCGGGTCCTCTCTCATATGAGGTTTGCTCTATCTCTTTACGGTACATTGACCGGCTGACCCATTCCGGCGTCCTTGCTGTATTCTTTTTAGCGGCCCCTTTCACGAAGGCGGTCACCTTCTCCACACCGGCATTACGGAAATGATGCTCCAGTCTATCATTCTAACTATCCCAATGTGTATCGACCTAATTACTGGCCGGATCGTGGATCTTCCTATGACGGTTTATCACCAAGTCCGGACCGCTTTGAACGTTCTCGCGAACCTGACGTGGACCCAAGGGATCGTTCCGGAGGTTGGGGACCTCATTCTGAATCACATTGGGAGGGTGGTCCACCTTTTCGAAGGGAGCCTATGTTAGCTGCTACTCGAATGTTTGAGCCGTCAGAAACTTGGAAAAGAACTCATGACGAGCGTTCAGCGCACTCTTCAACGTAAATACGCTTGTCATCTGACATTTTCAGCTTTTGACCTGCGTTTTAGGTATAACCCTGGGTCTCCAGTCATCGACAAACACCCAGATAGATCCGGAAGAGACTTCGTCGATTTAACCTCGGAACGATCTGCTCGAAATGATCGACTCCTCAGAGATGACGATCGGCATTATCGACCATCTCAAAGCTTCGCGTCAGAGACTAATGGAAGGTCCGGATACAATTCATATAGACCAACGTACGATAGAGATTCGTCTTCCTCGCAAATGCGAAAAAGATCCGTATCAGGATCTGTTGTAAATGACGGACGGAATGGTCGCTGTAGCTCAACCAGGTCGTCGTCTCGGGATAGTCGGACACAGTCACGATCTTACTCTCGCGACCACTCTCAACGTCGATCCAGTTCGAAGTCCCGCCTGTCTACTCGTCCACCTCTGCCCACGCGTAACAAATTGCAACCGCGATCTACCTCTTCATCCCGTTCACAACGTCGAGCTGAATCGGGGGCCAGCACGTCTCAGGCTGCGAAACCTCGACATTCTTACTCGCGCGCGGGGGCCTCACGTTCACGATCCCGCTCACGGTCGTACTCTGACTTTCGCTCCCGCTCGCCTGATGATAAGTCTCGTCAACGTAGTTCGAGTCGGGGGAGGTCTCTCTCTCGCCATCGCAAGCAGCCTAGTCCTGAGCGCGTATCCGAACCAAAGAATGAAAGACGATCTTGGTCTCGTTCTTCCATTGCTTCTTCTCGTGCTTCACCTCCCCCACCCCCCACCACAACCGCAGTAGAAAGCCTTTTTGATGTGTCAAAGTCTGCTTCTGATACGCAGATGATTGAGCAACCGATCAAAGACCCCGAGCCTGTCATTAAACCCCCTCCTTCACCTGAACCAGCGATCCCTGAGGCACAAGCTGTCGTGGCAAGCACCGCAGTAAGTTGGAGCTTCTCTCGTGGTTTGTTACTCTTAATATTCCTTGGTCTTAGAATGAAAATATCGAAGAAACTGTTCAAGCTCGGATCAATGGGATTGAGGACGGTATGCGACTTGTTGTTTCCGGGACTTCGTCCTCAATTAATTTCCTTTTTTTTTCTCCAGGTCCCAAAGCGATAGTTTTAGACTCAACGTCGTTGGATTTTGGTCGCATACCGCATCCAGTTCCCGAGACGAAGGAGAGTTCCCCGGCAAAGGACGAAATTCTTCCCGCCGAAGTGGATATCCGCTCTCTCAAAGCCAGGCAACCACCCGTGATCGACTTTACTGAGGACGATATACCCAGCATTTCTGAATCATCGTCAATACAAGAAGTCATCAGGGCATCAACAATGACAAAGCTTCTTCACTTTCCTCAGTCCCAGGAAGAGCGTGTTGAACCTATCATTCGCTCAAATCAGGCTCTCATTCGTACTCACATAAACAGGGCATCAACAACTTCCGACAAACTCATCACGGAGATAAATAGTGGCGAGCGTCTGTCCCAGAGGTTGGAGTGTTTTACGTCAACGAAGGATGCTCTCGTTGAACACTTCCAACGACGACAGGCTGCTCTTGCAGCCAAAGTTCAGCGCCTTCAAGAAGAGTATCTCTCTCTTCACGAGCGCTGGTTATCGCGCTGTCGTGTTTTAGATGCACAGAACAAGCTTTTACCGGCGGAGTTGGAGCCTCCCTTACCATCCTCAAGCCGGACGACTCGTCGCACAGCGGCCACCTTGGGCGATGCTGTTCGTTCTGATTTCGAGATGGAGCAAATAATCGCGAGTCTCGGAAACGACGAAGCAACCGATCCTGCTCACCTGTCCTTGAAAAATCATGCCGTAATACCAGACATGATCTCAGTTCGACGTGGATCGGTGGACTACGTCTACGACGACACGAATCTGTTGGTCGAGAACCCTTTGGAGTATTACCGCCCTCGCACGGGAATGGATGATTGGACACCAGAGGAAGAACAGATTTTCCAAGACCGCTACGCCGCCCATCCAAAGCAGTTTGGTATTATCGCGGATTATATTCCCAACAAAACAGCGGCGCAATGTGTTGCATATTATTATCTGCACAAGAAGCAACACATCGACTTCCGCAAGGTCGTTTCGCAGTACGCGCCGAAGCGTAGACGACGGCGAACGGGAAAGCAAAAGGCCAACGCGCTCTTGACGGATATTAGGCAGCATGATGCTGAAGTGAATGGAAATGCTGATGGGCAGGAAGTTACCGGGCCCCGTGGCCGAAGTAGAAGGGTTGCGGCTCGTAAGGTTCAGATTGAGGAGACACCTACGTCGACGCCGACGCCGGAACCTGAACAAAAGGTACGACCCAAGCGACGTCGAACGGTAGCGGTACGGTCTGGGCTCTCTATTAATAATGAGGAGGAGGAGGGCACCGTGAGTATTATCATTTTCTTATCGATTCATACGTTGACTTGTGGCTTGCAGGACCAGGAACGCAAACCCAAGCGAACGAAACGGCAGCGCAAGGTCAAGTCGGCGGCAATTGTTGACGAATCACAAGCGTCAATCGTTGAGATGAAGTTTATTGATCAAAGTGATCCTTCACAGCGTCGTAAGCCTCCTATTGCCGTTACTCAATGGTCCGATGACGATAAGAGTGCGTAGTGGTTACATGTTTCACCCAGCCCTATGCCTGACCCCACGGTTGCAGAGCTTTTTCTGAAGCTGCTTGGCCAATATGGTGATGATTTCAAACGAATTGCAGCCTCAATGCCGAACAAGGTATTTTTGATTCTTAATTGATATCTAAGCGCTGATGGTTTTTTTGCAGACGACCATACAAGTTTGTAATTTTTACAAAACTAACTGTGATGAGATGGGGCTCAAGACAGTCGCCGCAAGTGCGCCTAAACGTTCACCAAGTCCGGCGTCTGGCGATGCTGGGGAGGGCGTGTCATCAACTCTAGTTGATTCATCGGCTCCCATGGCATCTCTTACCTCGGACAATGTAGAAGGCGTACACCACGGAGATCAAGTTACGACAACTGTCCCGGATTATGTTCAGATGCAAACTTCGTCTTCATGGTCTACGTTTTCGTCAGCCAATAATAGCAGCACAACCACACGACCATCGGATGCCAACTCAGCGAAAAATCATTCTCCTTCCCAGCTTCATGTGCATAATGCCTCTACTATACCCGTGGCTTCGATTTATCCTGCCCCTCCAGCCGGCGTACAATACCCGACTGGGACCCAACCATACGGCGCTCCTTCTGGTTATTCTTATCCACCATACGCTGCGCCTTATCCGTTTATGGCCGGCGCTCCTCCTCCCTCATACTTCTATCCCTCGAGTTCATCATGATCACGTATATATTATTCACCCTTAGCATTCACGTTATAGACAATGGCGGACTTGCCTTAAATTTATTCTTAAAGGCTTATTGCATGTATTGGTATTCCTTTTGGTGGTATTTTTGCGGGATATATTATAGATGCATGTCTTACGATACGAGCTCTCACCGGCGAGATCTCACCGCCTGCCTTCGACCATTATTATGTGATATCCAAAGTTGGTTTTCACGAGAGAGGAGACGACGGGCTTGTCGACCGTTGACGGCGCTAGGGCGAATGCTGCATCCTGGAACGGACCCACCTGGAATCACGGAAATATGTTAGAAGTAAAATGACATGCATCTGGGGTAGGCATCACGACTCTTTTTGCTAAGAAAGTCCAAGCCCTGAAACCTGAGAATGCGGCTCCGGCTTTGTATTACCTTTTCTGATTCGAGAAACAGACATGATAGATGGACAAGGTGGTTCCCTTGTACGCAACAAAGGGCACCACTCTATCAAATGAACCCGTTTCCGGAACCAAGAAGGAACAAAGGTACAATTCCGGGGACGCGTCTCGCTTTCAGGTTCCCTTTTCCAAGGACAAAAAGTCGCACCATCTTGGGTATCGTGCGCGAAACAAGTGCACTCGAGCCAGTCTCCCCCCGCTGAAATGAACTCAATCCACGTCAAACGGCAGCTGGTTCGAATGGTTCGCAAGATGGTCCACGTTGTTCCCAGTAGATGAAGTAACGAGAATAGCTCACCATGCTCCCCCTTGTCATCCATCCTAAACTGCCGCCGGCTAGGAGATCATGAGAAGTATCAAGATCGTGAAGAGAGAAGGCTTACCCTTTGCCTTATCTTCGGAGTATTCTTGGGCGACTTTATTGAATGAGACGCCCTCCTGGAGGAGGAGGAGTAAGTTGGGGATAGATACAGTCATGTTTGGTACTGAACTTGTATTTTTGCAAGGGCCTCAGTGGCTTTGGAGTGCTTCTCACATAGAATGTGGCGCACGTTGACAGCAGTGGCTGCCTTGAGAGCGCTCTTTCCCTGAGAAATAACTGAATTCATGTCGTCCCAATGACTTGACAGAGACACACCTTGGGCTTCTCCTCCACTTCTTCCTTCGATTTCCCCTTCTTATCCTCTCCTTTCTTACTGCTGGCTGCCTTCTTGGCCATGGTGGAGTTATCTAGCCTGGGCGAATCATCGTAGCGGGATTATGATCGATGGGGCACGTGTCCAGTGACGGTGCCGAAAAGAGGAATTCGATAATCATTTTTTTGTAACGCGCTTTCCTATCCTATACCCAAGACATATCGACCATGGCCGACAAAATTACACGTATCGCCATTGTAGACTCGAATCGCTGTAAACCGAAGCGATGTGCTCAAGAATGCAAAAAGGTGCGCTGGCCTTTGGGAGGAACAGCAGGTAGCTGACGGACAACTTCCAGTCATGTCCTGTTGTACGAATGGGTGCGTTGGTTGGATAGCTGTGAAGGCTCCCTCTGACGGTTGCGGATCTCAGGAAAACTCTGCATCGAAGTCAAGTCTTCCGACAAAATCGCATTTATCTCCGAATTTCTGTGTATTGGTTGCGGTATATGCGTCAAAAAGTGCGTAAAGTCGTCGTTTCCGCCCGAAATGCAGCCTGACTTTCCCTAGATGCCCGTTTGAAGCTATTACAATCATCAACTTACCTACAAATCTCGAATCACAAGTAACGCATCGATACACCGCAAATGCCTTCAAGCTGCATCGGCTGCCCACGCCACGTCCAGGGCAGGTTTTGGGTCTGGTGGGGACGAATGGTATTGGAAAGAGTACGGCGTTGAAAATATTGGCGGGAAAATTAAAGCCTAACTTGGGGCGCTACGATGTACGTTGCCATTTTTTACCTATCAAGATTAATCAATTTCGTGGTCAGGATCTATTCAAGGCGAGTAAAAGGATTCGTAACTGGTTGTGCTTTACTTTCGGGGGTGAAGTCTGCGGCAACCGAAATCGCCTGTGGCCCATATAATTCCATCAGTCTCGCTCTCTGGATGTTCAATGCCGTCGCGGCACTTTTTTTTTGCGCCCCGGTAAAAGACACCTGGGGTTTGAACATTTAGCCTCGAATGCCAAAGCACGACCTGTTACGATCTTTTATTCGTCTGAATAGATGTAGACCTAGATGGTGGCTTACCCAAACTTACAGGACCCTCCCGACTGGCAAGAGATTCTTAAATATTTCCGTGGATCCGAACTACAAAATTATTTCACCAAGGTATTGGAAGACAATCTGAAGGCCTTGATCAAGCCCCAATACGTCGACCATATCCCCAAAGCTATCAAAGGCAAGATGTCGGTTTCACAGATGTTGGACTCCAAACTAGAGCTGGACAACAAACAGCTGATGTGCGACGAACTCGAGCTAAACAAAGTCTTGGACAGAGAGGTATCACAGCTTTCTGGAGGGGAACTACAGCGTTTTGCTATTGCGATGTCATGTATACAGAAAGCTGATGTGTTCGTCTTCATCTTCTTACGCTGTGTTGGAATGCTGTTTGACATTTCCACAGATACATGTTTGATGAACCGTCTAGTTATCTCGATATCAAGCAGCGCCTCAAAGCTGCAGAAGTAATTCGCTCTTTGCTCACGCCCGATTGTTATGTTGTTGCTGTTGAGCACGATCTTTCTGTCTTGGATTACCTCTCCGACTTCATCTGCTGTTTGTACGGGAAACCGTCAATGTACGGTGTTGTAACTATGCCTTCTTCTGTCCGAGAAGGTACGTTTCATTCTCATCAATGTTCGTTAGTTTTAACCGCCTGTCCAGGAATCAACATCTTCTTGGACGGCTTCATCCCCACGGAAAATTTGCGATTCCGAGAAGAGTCTCTTTCTTTCAAAATGGTCGAAACCGCAGAGGAAGTCATTGTCGAAAAGACTGCCCAATACTCGTATCCTGCTATGACAAAGACCCTAGGCGGCTTCAAGCTTTCCGTCGAGGCGGGGAGCTTTACCGACTCTGAAATCATTGTGATGCTTGGCGAGAACGGTACCGGGAAGACTACCTTCATCCGTCTTCTTGCTGGAGACATGCCTGATATAGAAACCGACAAGCAGACTTTGTCGGTGTCTTTGAAACCCCAGACGATTTCTCCCAAGTTCCCTGGTACCGTCCGCATGCTGCTGCTGAAGCGGATTAAGCAAGCATTCATGCATCCCCAATTCCAAACAGATGTTCTCAAGCCGATGAGTCTCGAGAACATTATGGATCAAGACGTGAAGACGTTATCTGGTGGTGAATTGCAGCGTGTTGCCATTGTTCTTGCTTTGGGTGCGTTTTGTGCATTACTAAATTGATTTTATATTAACAAGGTGATGTAGGAGTGTCGAATGTCTCCCTGTACTTGCTCGATGAACCTTCCAGTTTCTTGGATTCTGAGCAGCGTATCATAGCAAGTAAAGTCATCAAACGGTGCGTTACGATTGTAAGCCACTCTCATAGTTGTCTTACATCAGCATAGATTTGTACTTCACGCCAAGAAGACAGCGTTTGTCATCGAGCACGATTTCATCATGGCTACCTATCTTGCGGATCGTGTCATCGTGTTCGAAGGCCAGCCTGCTGTGGCTGCAACTGCCACTCCGTACGTCGGTAGATTTGTAAATCCAGTCAATCTTCTGACCTGTCTTCTAGACCTCAGACTCTGCTGTCCGGCATGAACAGATTCCTGGCGTCTCTGGAGATTACTTTCCGACGTGACCCCACGAACTACAGACCTCGAGTGAACAAGCTTCACAGCGTGAAAGACCGCGAACAGAAGGGTGAGTATTTACGTCCTCTCTCGAGCTTCCCTTCTTATGAAATCGACTAGCATCCGGAAATTACTTCTTCTTGGAGGATTAAAGGGAGACGGAGTTTTATGTAGCGGCGCAGCTCTGAATGCAGTTGTAGCTTGATTGATCTCAGCACTTCATAAGGCAGTCGGTCCTCTGAGTCCTTTGTGCTGGTTACCGGGAGATCAGGCTGACAGTATGTCATTTGAGGACGAGATTAGAACGCGTGTATTCGATGATAGTGTAGACAATTCCAGCTGATGTAAATGAAAGCTGTGGCTCCTGTAATTACGGACCGGCGATCCCGTATTGCACTTCACTCCCGCCATGACGGTCTCTGAACTTCCAGATTTTCCTGCTACGGCTATCAGGAAATCTCTTTCTCCATCGCAGCTCGCGACGCTGAATCAGACGATAGCGACACGCCTCCATGAAACGTTGGCCCTTCCACCAGAAAAACGCGACACCCAGGCGTCCCGCCGATTTGTAGCATCGTTTGCTCAGGATACAGCGCTGCAGACTCTACAGCCGCTGATATGGGGGAATCCGAGTAACCCTTCTGCAGTAGAAAAGTCGATACGGTATCGAGCACTCTTGCTGGCGGAGAAATTAGCCTCCGGGCTCGAGCTGCAGACACTGCTAGATCTCGCCATCATTTACTCAAAATCCCGAACTCGATTGCGGAAGATTTTCGAGCAGTCTACTCTCCCGCTTCTCCCGGTCATCCAGGACGAGCTGGTTCCAGCATTCACGGCCATTCTAGGCGATTCTTCAACGGGCTTGTATGGGATCCGCAAATCCACGTATTGCCTGGTGTCATTTTTGCGTGTGGCGACAGAGGAGGTCGTTCGTTCGTTCTGCTGTTCGAAGCCGTTCGTCCTTGCGCTCGCCAGATGCTACGACCAGGGCCTCGCGGCGATGGTCCAGTCCTACGGTGGCCTGAGGATGGCCACGACAGAGAGCAGGGATCTAGACGATTGGGAGCGAATATTCATTGAGACCAAGGTGGATATCATAGATTCTTTCCATATCATTCTTTCCTCCATGTTGCGCGACCTCTCAAGCGCGTCAGGAATAGCACTGGCGGCGGAATCCGAACGGACTTTTGATATCATTTTTGCCCTGCTCGACGTCGATGGCCCCTCGTCTCCAGATCCAAGAACTCCCTTCCTCAACCGTCCGCTCTTGGCCGACTATCAGCAGTCCTATGATCTCTCAAGAACTCTAGCGTCAGCTCTGCGGCATGCGTCAGAGAAAGATGCGAGGCTGCATCTTCTTGAGAACAGTTTAAAGTCTCTTGAAGTGGAAGGGGAGGAGGGACCTGGGGTGCTCAAATTGATAATCCGCTCATCAGGTGTTCCGCCAGGTATAGACAATCGAGGGAAGAGCAACAACAATAAAGGAAAAGGAAAAGCTGCGCTTCCTCCCGAAATAACGCCCTCCGATCCAGATATCGATCTCAAAGTATCTCAGGTCTTGGATATTTTCCCAGACTATCCCCCCGATTACATCAGTAAACTCCTCACTCATCCATCATACCCGTATCGCGGAAACCCTGAAAAGCTAATTGAAGCCTTGTTGGAAGGCACAGCTCCGCCTGAAGATGACGTTTCTTTGCATATAAGTCAACCAAGCATGCCTTCCAACGAGTTGGTTTATACCAAAGGTCGACAAAATGTGTTTGACGACGAAAACATGGATCTTACCCAACTGAGGCTTGGAAAGAAGAGGTGATACTGATTTCTTGCCCTTTAGTGAAAAAAACCTTAACTTGCTACTTTTCAGGGAGGATGAGACCACTATTTTGAAGGACCGAACATTCATGGAACAGATGAAGGCCGATATTCTTCGTCGTGCTGAGGAGATATCTGATGAGGAGGAGGAAGAAGAGGAGGAGGGAACGACCGGTGCATTCGATGAAGAAGACCCTGGATCTATAGTGAAAGTAGGTGGTGATGGTGAGGAGAGCGACGAAGATGGCGCAGAAGGCGTCGGCGAAATCGAGGCTGTTCCAGTGAAGCAGCCGCCCCAAACCATACTTGAACTGGCATACATTCAAGATCCAAAGCAATTTGATAGAGATGCGAATACTAGACGTAGCAAAGGTCGCGCTGATCTGAAGGCGCAGACTGGTGGGTATTTCTATTGGCTGTGCCTTATCGCTTTCTGACAGTTTTCTAGGCTGGGGTGATGAGCAGATAGAAGGCTGGCGGATAATGCTAGAACGCGACGTATGTGGCTCCAGGTATATCTGTTTGTGATCGGTCTCTAATACGTTCGCAATTCCAGCCTAAGAAAGACAAAATTCTACAAAAGCACGAGTTTGCCGGAAATCAACATACTCCCGTTCCTGTGCAGAGCAATCGTGGAGGCGGTCCATCCCGCGGGGCCGGTCGAGGCCGTGGGCGGGGACGAGGCCGTGGAGGTGGAGGCGGAGGTGGAAGCGAGGGTGGAAGCGGAGGTGGGGAACAACAGTCTCGAGATCGCGCTTGGAAGGACAAGAATAAAGCCAGTCGTGGAAACCACAATCGAAAGCGTGGTCACGATAAGAAAATGGCACGCGGAGGAGGTCCGTCGTAGTCTTGACCGCGTTGACAGAATGTAATACCGCGCCAATCGATGATGTCGCTCAGGAGCAAACCCGATGTCAAGACGATCCATCATTTGGATGCTCTACGTATCGTCAACGGCTATGGCAGAGAAGGTAGGTAGCATTCCACTGCTGCCTGAGGCGCGCCGGTTTGTATACCGCTACGCGCTAAGTCGACTTGCGGCCTTAGCCTGATGCGACTTCATTAAATCTCTTCGGCTACCTGGGACAGTGTTTTTGCTCAAAGTCAGAAGTAGAGCTCGTCCATGACTGGATGCTTTCGACGTTTCGCGACGCACCCTCCATATACGTGATTCGGTGCCCACCATCTTCCACTTTGCAGGTCAATATGACTATGGACTGAGAGAGGAGCGAACAAATTCTTAATTGTCGTCGGAGAATGGTAGAAGTGCAAGCAGGTATTGATCTTCAAGCAAGTATTCAAAGCGGTTGATTCGAGAGTTGCGTTGGGTAGTCTGGAGCGAACCAACTTGTTGGAGAGATATAAAAAGAACGATACAATATTCAGGGGCTGTTGCACTGTCATAGCATTGACAAAGTCCCTGATTTCCCAGTTTAGGTATCGTCTCCTCCGCGGATACTGACCTACTAGCAATTCGGCATTTTCTTGTGCAGTAGTTTCTTCTCGCACCATTCTTTGGCTCGTTTGTGATTCTTCCATAACCCAGTACCGGGAGCTCAGCCGTAGAATAGCGCCGAATCACCAAGCCAAACTTCCGGACTACCTCCTATAGCCATGGTATCTGTTACCAAAAGAGAATGTACGAGTTAGTCGTAGCCGACAAACTCAAACCGGTATTTTTCATTCCAGTTGGCTTCTCCTGAGCTGCAGTATTTGTCATATATATTGGAGCAGCCCTGGACGCTTACGGTTTATGAAATACCTGGCAGTCAACAAATTTAATGCGCAAGACTCGGAAGCATCGCACAGTCTGAGTGCAAAGCGCGACGATTGGCCGACTACATTTCATAAGAAACTCAGCTACAGTAAACACCACAGCCCACCGGCTTATAGAACGATAATAGAGATAGAGAAACAATAGGTGAACAAAACGAACTGCAGAGCGTGCCATTCGACGCGACAAGTCCAATAAGACATTCATCCATCATGATGTCACTACCGTGTCGGTAGCACGTGATGCAAATTTTCGGAAATTTTGCTCTCTCATTTGAGCTTTGAAGCAAACGTTGATGGGTGTTCTGGGATTGACACCTTTTCTTCTCAAAACATGGTGAGTCTAATATTTTCTCTCTCTTGTGGACTACCTACATATTTGTTTGCAGTCCTCAAGTCATTAAGACGCTTCCAAAGCGACTTGAAGAACTCCAGGGTAAACGCATTGTAATGTGTGTCGCGTTTGACTACATTATGTTGGATTGCCCTTGATGCGTTCCCAGTGATGGAACACTCATTACCCAGCGACTTCACTTTGTCCCCGTTCCGCATCCATATCGCCATGTCTTGGGATGGTATCGCATCGCCAAAGAACTGCAGGAGAACAATATCGAAGCCGTCTGTGTATTTGACGGAAAGGAGCGAAACATCGCAAAAGCCAGAGAAGTGCGTGGACATCGTTTTTATTCTGTCATTGATCCAACTTTTCGGACAAGTAGGCTCTTCGCAGGAAAGAAATGAGAAGACGCGACATGGCACGCGAAGCCTTTGAAAATGAGCGGCTGAAACGGTTAGATAGCCTTGGAAGTCTGTTGACGGACTTTCGGGATGTATCCCTGGATTCTAAAAGGCGCATCTCCGAAGTCATTCAAGACACACCTCCGTTGGAAGGAGCTGAACCACCCAAACTCGAAATTGTTCAAACAGGTCGGGACACCTCTCTACTGATCCTTTTGTACTTTCTCACACGTCTCAGGTGCCATAGATTACACCGAAACTGAGTGGAAAGATTCAGAACCGTTTTCATCATCCGTAACCAGCGCAGCCCCTACACATATAACAGACGTCACGTTGGAAAATGCATCAGAGAGCACAAAAACATATTCTACACCTGATATCAAAGAGTCTAAACCTACTTTCGCTGATACACGTCCATCGACGTCTGATCTTGGGGACGCTCATTCTGGTAGTACATCATCGCCCGTGCAGGTCAGCGACTGTGTCACAGAAAGAAATCAACTAACGTTCTTTGCTACGAAGGATTCGGGTGTATCAGCAACTAAATCACGGAGTGAAAGCGTTGCTGACTCCATGATATCACTCTTTCACAATTTTCGGAAGAGCATACCAAAGCTGGCCTCCCTCAACAAGGCTTCCCCTGAAGAGGTGCCGATCAATGAATCCGAAGAGCGGACTGAAGTTTTCATGACCAAGGGTCAGTACGAGCTGACCCTTGAAGAAGGAAAAGTCTGGGGCAATCTTGCTATCGTTGATGAATCCGAAGAGACCTCCATGGAAGACGAGGTTTTCAAGGTATATCAAAAGAGCACAGTGATGTTTGAATCTTACGCTCGACGAACGCGTCCACCAACGGCTCAGAATTACATAGAGTCTAAGGAAATTCTCGAAGCTATGGGCATCGCCTGCGTAGAAAGCGAAGGTCCCTATGAGGCTGAAGCTCTTGCCTGCGCTCTTGTCTCTCATGGATTTGCCGACTATGTTGCAAGCGAAGACACTGTATGAGTTCTATTCGTGTAACTATGGGAGTTTTGTCTGACGTCTAATATAGGACGTCATCGTCTACGAAGTACCTCTGCTTCGAAATATCACCAACCAGGCGGGGCCACTTGTGGTAGTCTCCGGATCTGATGTCCGTGAAGGCCTTCAACTCTCTCGGACGAGCTTCGTCGATTTCGCTCTCCTCTTGGGCACAGACTTTTCCGAGCGGATCAAGAACATCGGGCCCATGCGTGCGTACAAGTTCATCAAGGAGCACGGTACAATCGAAGGGGTGGTCACAAATGAGACCAAGTACCGACATCGCCTAGAGCCCGATGCATACCTGGAGCAAGTTCGGGTGGCGCGGGGTATTTTCGCCACGCTGCCACCTATCCCGAAGAAGGCCAATCTAAAGGGCAAAAGAGACGACAACAAGACAATGGATTTGTTGCAAAAGTACAGGTTAAGCCGTGAGATCGATCCAAATTGGGATTACTCAACTGCATTGGCGGGGAATTTTTTCCAGGATAATCCAACGGCGTTTTGAAGTCGTGGTAATAGCTTTTCTGAACTTTCTAGAGGTGGCATACATTTCTGTTCTGTTCCTCTGTACTGAGTAACCCGTACAGCCATTGACGATATACCAAGAGAAGAAATTCAAAACTCTAGTACATGTATGATGCAGTCGAGTCCGTACTGTTGAATTTGCACGGCGTACGGCCAGAAATCCGGTCTGTTGCTGTGTTACTGTCATAGGCGATGCCGATGGGACCGAAATGAGTCGCCGACGAGCTCCGATGTATGGAGCGAAGCCCACGCACAGCATGCGCCGCTAAGTTGGCAATCACAGGTTGGGATGACCGTTGAAAAGAACCGTGTGATAGGCGCTAGATCACCTGAGCGCCACGCGCGTGTATTCCTTATCAATATAGAAGTGATGGGAGAACCGGCATGGGCAGCCCCCGATAATCTCCTTCCGACTTGAAAAGGTACCAAGTTAGTACCTTGAAAGACCAAGGACGGTCTTATGTGTTTCATGACAATAATCATTCAGTCATTGTCGTAATGAGGCGTCGGGACCTGATGCTATAGTCGACGTAAAGGAGATTATTGAGCAGGGATCTTCTACTCATTCCAAAGCCGGATTCCGGGGGCGATACAGGCGAGCTGTACTTGTGGAACCTCTGGATGAAATGCCCCAGAGCGCCATGGGAGCCCTCGAAGGCCCTAGATCACCGTTGTGCCGGCCTATACTGTGGCGGTGTGATATGAACTGCGGTAGAACTGCGCTGTAGACTGTAGTTGTAGTCCGCCGCTTAGAGTTGAAATCCGAGTCCGAGCAAATGGACAGGATACTGATGCAATCTTTCTTTTTGTCAGGGCGGTGTTCGGAGGATGGGCAGTTGTATGCGTCGGGATCCCGGCTCAAAAAGTGATGAAGTGAGAATGTTGTTGGTCAGAGAGGCCCAAGCATCAATTCAGAGACATAGGTACCCGACGTTGCGAATTGAAGAGTTTATATCGCATCGGATTGAAATCGTCTGTTGTCCGGTTTAAGCTGGCATCGACTTAAACGACACGAATAAATAGAATAGGCAGAACTAAATGAATAGTTTGAGTAGTAATACAGGTAGAGTAGATGTACATAATTTATACCAGTTGATCGCTGGTCTCGTTCCGCGATCGGAAGTGGAAGATAGACCTCCAGGAGGGAACCTCTTTTTCCGTGGTAATTATCTCGAAGGAAACGAGGGCGAGAAGCAGGACAATGGACACAACAACAGCAGGAATCAAACCGAATAGACGGGAAACAATAATGATACAGTTGGCGACGAGAGCCCCGAGACCCCAAAAGTGCAAGAAAGTTGGTAGGGAATACATCAACGCGACAAGTTGGAATTGGTTCTTTGATGAGTAAACTGATTCGAGATACTGAGACTATTCAGTTGTCAGCGGGATAGATGAAGGAGTCAATGATAGTGGCTCACAGCCTGAGTGGCACTGGCTTTTTCCAGCCGTCGGTGACGGTGAATTAGGAGTATTGAAGCTATGAGGCTGGCAGTGAAGAGTGCGATGGAAGCGGCCGTCAACGCCGGAAGACTCGGGGCAAAAGAAATCGGGATATGAAGTCTGAAACGCAAACTCTGAATATTATGTAGCTTTATGACAAACGTTACACGTACATGAACGTGGATGAAGTCTGGATATCGCAGGGTTTAGTCAGTTGGGCGCCTTCTTTGAAGAGTAATGGAAACGTACGAAGAGCACAGCATCTTTCCACTCTTGTAGGCACTTGGACATGAATGGTTGCCACTGGTCTACATAGACAAGGCGATCCACGAATAAATCGTCCAATCGCTTCGAGTAGGATGTTGAATTTCCCAGGGATATGAAGGAAACCAGGGGCTCGAGGAAAACTTTCTCTTCTGGATGGAAAAGAACGGCTTGGTCTCGGGATAGACGGGAAAATTCTTGGCCGTAGTAGACCGTGAATCTATGGTTGCCTAAGACGGGAATCAGGAACAGATTCCAATGGAGAACGCGGGTCATTCTTACAAACGATGCCCCAGAGTCGCGCAGCAACACATGTCTGGTGCCCGTCTTCGTTATGATCTATCATTTGGAGTGTCACGAAAGGAGCTCCACATCAGCAATTTCAGTCGCACCTTTGCCAGACCGGAGTACTTTCAAAAATGTCGCACATTCGCCTTGAGAGTAGAAAAAAGTGGAAACGCCAGAGGTCATATGGTCTACGTGAAGTGTCGGTCTCCGGTAATCTGCGCAGCAACTACTGCGGCTGCTTACCAGCAAGTCCATGGTTGAAGATACAAATGAGGTCATCATAACTCTTTGCGGGGAGTCCTCCGATGTGCATGGGGAAGTGTTCAACATGGGCCCAGTATAAGCCCTCTAGATAAATTCCTACACATACAGATCAGATGTGCGGTAGGTCAACGGTCTTGAGAACCGTACTGAGATGAGACGGTGAGGCCACGTCAGGTAGCCCGAGAGCATCTGTTTCGACAGTATCCAACCAGAACTCGGTTCTTGTGGCGTGATTCACAAAATAGTAGGCACAGTCGTCTTCTTCGATCTTGATGAACAATTCTATGTCGTTGGAGACACTTATGTTTTTTTCATCTAGGAGGATCTCTATCTTTTTGGTCCAGCGATCCACTTTCGCCATGTTTTCCGCACGATACAAATATGCCTCAGTGACCACGGAGTAAGATGCGTCCCGGCGGAAGTAAAGCTGCCCCTCGGGGTGAATGTGAGAGGTCCAATGAGGTGGCAGATATGTCGGCCTACAAAATGCAGAGGTGAGATCACCGCACACACCAAAGAGCATGACATACTCAGGCTCGCAGAACCCTGGATTTATCAACGCTGGGTTCAAGTCGACAGTTCTGTAAACATGATAAATGGATATAAGATAATTTCTTGAGAGCCGTGGTACTTACATGCATTCGACGTCGTATCGTCCAGTGGCATTGGAGGTGATGGGCCGCAGAGTGCCTTCTGGCAGGACGGGGAAGACGTCATGACGCTTTTCGAGGTATGAAGAGTCCATTTGCTTGGGAAACAGTGAGGTCGAGCTGAGTGTTGAGACTGTCCTTATATAAAGAGGTGATGTACAGCCGTGCGTATTGTCCCGGAGTTCTAAATAAACATGTGACCAAGGCCAAGCCGGACTCGGATGACGGCGGTGCTGTATTAATGTATGCGGCATAGCCCCTGCATAAAAAATTTAAAATTATACCCGGACCGGATCATTACGTTGACAAGCTCCGGGCGGCCGGAGTATAAATCAGTCACGTGATGTATTCGCCTTTTGCCGAATTCCAATCGGACTCCGTGACTCTGGACAACTTAAGTGCGGAAATATTACGAGTTTATCAGAGGATACTTACTTCCATCGTGCTCACAAGCTTATTCTGACAATCAAGTTGTGCCAATGGCTCAGGAGAATACAAAGTATGTGTTATCACTTGTCAAGCAACGGGTGCTGATACAAGATCACCAGAGAAGCGCCTAAAGCTGACAGCAATACTGAAGAGTTAAAGATGTCAGAACAGGTCGAAGAGCGGGAGAAGGAAACACAACTACCAGGGGATCCATCTAGTGATCAAGCGCCTCAGGAGCTGCCTGTTGAAGACACCGATCGTCCTGCAGAGGGGAACTCGGTTTCCAAAGATAAGGACTCAGAAGAGCAGCAGACGCAAGACGGACCAGATGATCCATTAAGCCCTCCCATGCCCCCGTCGTACGTCCTTAATCCTAGTATTATGTTTTCCTCACTCGTATCAATAGTTTGGTGTATAAAGGACGGCCGCTTGGGCCCGTTGCGGGCGGAGGAGGCTCCAAGCCTCGTCCAAAACCAAGTCCGAGGTAGTTGCCTGGCTTGTGCTCAACATTTCCGTTTTGCTGTTGTAAATTTGTCTCCTGTTTTGATACAATCGCGTACTATAGACGCTTTTTGTGTTATCATTTGTATGAGCATCGACAGCACTTTCAATGGTGCTATCTTCCTTTCTCAATATGTCTTATGGCGCGCGCATCTGACGCTCTTACTGGTTTATTTTTGTTAGTGACTCTCGTTCCTACGTTGCAATCGCATGTCGTTGGTAGATGCGCTATGGACCATAATCCTCTAGCAATTACTGTGGGCTCAATAACAACACCGACGATTTTTGCACAGTGTTTCCAGACGGGGAATACAAGATAACAACTCCAGCATGGCAATCAGTTTCGGAACCAAGGTATGTCAAAAATTTTAACAGCGTCAATCATCAAGCGCTCATCAAGTAGCAGGGGCAATGAGAGATCATCATCATTAGTCCCAGATCGTCGCTTCGCTGAGATCAGCATCGCATATACGTGCTTAAACTGCCGTCGAAAAAATAATTTGAGCCATGTCTCGCCCACAGGAATTTTTATGGCGATGGATGCTGTTTTTCGAGTACCGTCATCTAGTACCGCCCTTCAACAGCCAGAACAATGCTGTTTGTTTTCTTATAAATATAAGCTTGCATTCTTTGGCTAGGCTCACCTATCAATTTCCCTACATGTCCAAGCTCTTCAGCCAGATCTGGTCCCTGGCCAAAAAAACGGCTATTGACACTCGCAATGATTTATGGTTGGTGTCTGGTTGTACAGTTGTGTACCGCTAACCTTCATTGTCGTCATGATAGTAAATTCATCAGCGGGCAAGGATCAACCGAAACAACCCTGAAACCAAGGTCCGTCAATCTTTCCAGGTCCAGGTCAATTTTATGTACTAGTATCCATTTAGCTCCTCTTTCGACTCGGAGTAAGTGTCAAGAGCTAGATAATCGTTTCGACTATTTTGAACAAGCGCTTGTAGGGAATTTTCTCCTCGTGGAAAGGAGGGTAAGAAGGCCGATTCTTTTGTGCCAAAGAACTATGGCAAGAAGTCGAACCCTGGCAAGCAGAAAGTGGAAGGACAGGGCAAGAAATCCCCCCCCCCAAACCCTCCCCCAAGCCCTCCCCCAAGCCAACAGAGTCATACGGCTGCAAGCACACCAACCAGACGGGCCTAGCATCTCGTAGATGCCACGGGAGCGCTGAATTGCAGACAGAATAGCTGAGGGCATAAGGACTTGAAACAGATACGGATTTGTATTTTTTCATGCTATCCCCTTCCTAGTAATTGACAGCGTATGATTTCTTCGAACACGTACCACTTTCTGACGGAGTTTACACTAGTATATTCATTGGACGGACCTTCTTTCCCCTACGTTTACATTATGCACACTCTTCGCGCCCATTATGATTAACGCC
Source organism: Armillaria novae-zelandiae (assembly GCA_030435655.1). Lineage (NCBI taxonomy): Eukaryota > Fungi > Basidiomycota > Agaricomycetes > Agaricales > Physalacriaceae > Armillaria > Armillaria novae-zelandiae. Next base: position 69,121 of record JAUEPR010000009.1, read on the forward strand.
TACTACCCTGGTTTTTGATTCATGAAAATGGTAAGAAAGAGCGCTCTTCTAAGCGTAATAGACCGCGATCGTGACTGAATGTGTCTCTTGGATTCATTTCATCACCTGCTGGCCGTTTTACTTCACACATACCCATCGCGGTTAGGTCATGGTTGGAGAGTTGATTAAGCGCTACTTCGGAGGTGTTCAAGGCAGGTACAGTAAATGCATACACGACCCTAGTCTTTGAAATTCGTGAGTCGATCCTCACGTTTTCCGCTTCTTATAGTGCTTACCCCCATTCTGCCTAGGAAGTCGTCTTACGGATCTGAATGTCATAGGTAGCACGTTCGAGCTCCTGGGACATTTCGTTATTTTGCATCGCCGTTCTCTCATGAATGCTTCCATCCCAAAGTGCTGGTTCAAGATGCCCGGATGGATCGCTCCTTAGGCACAGCTTGAGCGCCAACGATAAAGATATAAAGTACTGCTAAGCGCCAAAGTGTTGTATCCAGCTCTTGTCTCTTACCACATCAATCCCCACCTAGACATATCTACCCCAGCCTAGTTCGAATGAGCCCAGCTGTAGACTCAAGGTGTGACTACTTCTATTCATTAGTAGAATACACTTTAGCTGACTTTTATCCCTAAGCGCCGGGGAAGCGCCTGTGCCCATCGACGAACACACCGTCGTCGTTCCCGTGCCGGTGGAGGATATACAGCCAGAGAAGGTTGTCCAACCATCTGACGATCCCGTCATCGAAGATGCTGGCGAAGTTGAAAGCTCGCCCTCAACAGACGGAAACCCGGATACAAAGGTCGAGGATAGTCTTGATGATGACGATTCCTTCGAGCCACCTCCACTGCCAGGGTGAACTTTCACGTTCTTTTCATGACTTACGCGCCTTTTTGATTGGGAAAGCAGCATAATACCGAAGGGCCCAGTATCACCGCCAGTATCTGGCGGTCCTAAGACAAAGCCCGCCGTTAAGCCCATCCCTAAGCCCAAGCCCAAGTAATAATAAGCCTGCAGAGGGCAAGTGAGCTACTATCCACTCAAAAAATGGTATGGCGGTCACGTATATGCTAGAAAAGGCGTTTTTCTTGAGAAGGATGCAATTTATTTGACGTTCAGAGCATTTCATGGGTCTTTTTGGACAATAGTATCCGAAATTCAAAATAAAAGGAGGACATATATACGGAGTCCTAGCTTGTTATTTATTGTCAATTTCTGTACATCATTCTATCCGGCTGGTTTGTTTAGTTACTACTTCTTAATTTCATTGTGCTATTTGTAGTATTGATACGTGCGTTCAAAGTTCCCTTCATATCTAGGCTAAAATTATGAGTGCAATCGTTCCGAGAATGGCCTTTGAAATACATCTACCGTAATGAACAGCGCAACCATATGAGATCCTAATATCAACCTAAAATCAAAATATTTCCGACGTAAGAGGAATCAGAGTGAGGTACCGAAGGAATAGCCTCACCGTTTACATAGCGTCTCTGCAGCGCCTACAACAGCCAGAAAGACGGATTTTTTATTCTGGACTTATAAGTTGTACAGTGATACCTAAGGTGTACAATTATATTCGAAGCGATCTTTCGATCGGATGCAACTTGAATCCGGCGAAACGCGAAACATTGATCAAGTATAATTTGGAAGATTTAGAAAGCTATCAATGCACACACCACCATACTACGTGCAAGTCTGGTCCGGCTGCTTAGACATTTAGATTGCTGCCGAAAAGAAGACGTTCATGTCATCAAGTCTAATGAGCTTCAAGAAACAAATTTCTGGGGGGTGTACCAAACGATCTAAGTTAGTTTTCTCGCCAACGCCCAAAGCATTGTGAACCCATCTTTAGTCAAGGACCTTTTTTGGTAGATGCATCACATACATTCTCGCAGCATAGTCAGCTATTGATACATAAGTGAAAATCTATCTTTACGGGACAATCGCCCCTCAATCATACACCGATGGCCGTCGTATCAGAATCTACAGAGTGCCTGGTTTTCGTCCAACTGCGGCGACTGACTTTCTCCACGACATGTACAGATGGTGCCCGCGGTAATCTGTGCCAGACCTTGGTTCCGAATTGGGAGAACGATGTGTACCAAGGGTCGCTTTGCTTGCACTTCCACAATGCCGTGATGCACGAGAAGACAAAAACTGCTATCACTAAACATGCAGTGCCCACGAAAACTCGGACATCTACGTCGGAAGTAGTGAAACACATAAGGATGAATGCCGACAAGAAAGTCATGATGCTGGAATTGGGTTAAATGGTGAAGACTAAGGAAGACGGCAGATACTCACGCCCACACGAGGAGAGCATAAGGTAAACTGTACATAATGGCCAGAGTCTCCAGACCAGTGTAAGCTCGTTTTTGTGAACGAAGGAATCGCCACTAGAGCATGTCAGCCGGGTTTGAGAAGTGAAGACGGTGACGGCCTACTGCTTCAGTAATTGAATCCTCTGCCGTCCACCGATTTTGCCGAAGAAGAAACAAGCCCAAAATGATACTGCCAATGCTTGCAATGATTGAGACGTAACTTGATATTTGCGCCGGAGAGCGTCCCTCCTTAGCACTGGTGTCATCGACACTCTGAATGGCTAGGAAGGCAATATTGATGTTGAGCAAAATAGTCGACTATGTTTTGGTTAGAGGGGTTTGAAAAGATATCACAGAATGCTCACAGTGAAGATTAAGCCTAGCCACTCAGCCTTGATTTTTTGGATGAAGGCAACCCAGGACTTTTTGCTGATCAGTCCGTCGCTCCAGATCTTGTTCAGGGAATCAAGATAAAGATCGGGCGCAAAAAATAGAAGTGGCGATAGTAAAATGATAAGTGGTGTCCGCTTCACTGCTGTACCGTAAACAGACTTATCACACTCAAGCCGGGCTGCAGGCAGTCCGTGGAAGTTGTAAAATCGCTGTTGGACTGAAACTCATAAGCCTTAGTACCCCGGTAATGAGGTTCACATGAGCATACCAAAAATGAACATGAAACGACCTGTACGTCATTTAAATCATGGTATGTGAAGGCTGCCCATAATACACACTCACTTATGATGGATACCGAGGTTAGACTATGAGAATGTTCCGATAGTACGGTTTCTAGATTGGAAATTAGGGTGTGTGGGGCTTAGAGTTGTTGATATTTCACCTTTAATGCTATCCGTGAGCGCAAGCATTTGCTGGAGGTCTGGAATGCCGTAAGGGCAGTTAGCTGTATCGGAAGTCATCAAATCTTCAGTGCAACCAGTCAGCACATATGTCACTAACAAATGTCAGACCTTACCTCCAATACAATGAATCAAGATATCTCTCACTTCGTTGATTGTATTCATGTCCATTTCCCGGCATTCAGGGAATTGTTGACAATGATACCTGGTTGCCGTCAATACGAATGTAAAATGCCACGACACACACTCACCAGTATTGCGACTCTATCTCATAACCCACTTGGGATGCGGCAGTTACGCCTTTGATGTCATCCCATCTATCGAAATAGGTAGCATTGAAGTCGTCCAGCCAAAAGATCGATCGATCATCATGGCTTGCAAAGTAATACGCGCAACATATCAGGCCATCTTCTGGGTTTCGTCTAAGGTCCAACACGAGGTCGACATTGGGATATATATCGATGGGCTTTGCCCGTATGTAGTCTTCCATATCGACCATAAATTTCGTAATGAGTTCCAGCTTGTCTGGATCATATAGGTTAATATCCGTGAATATCCTCGGTAGCAAACATCCGGAGGATATCGTGGCGTCATGATAGTTGTCGGTGCATTGTGATACCTTCGTCTCGTGAACAAAGTAGCGAGCACCTTCCGGATGTATGTGCGCTACCCATTCATCAGGGACGGTATCACTTCGCAAGGTCCATGAGTGACAAGCACAGAAGCAGAAATCTACCAACGTACGATTGAAATGAGGTTGTCAGAGGATCGATCCAAAAATCTGTTTCTTTCCGTTCTCTATATCATAAGGTATGAGCAGAAGCATGTAGGTACACTCAGATGATCACGAACACAAGCTCTCTTTCATATCTTTGCACTTGTTTGGGTGCTATGGGCCAGAATAGAGGATACGCGATCATCAATGTAACGACTTCGCCGGGGACGGCAATGTCAGGGCTGTTATGCGGTACAACGGGGCGAAATGGCTCTGCTATAATTGTCAAGGATCCACTAGAGAAATTGGGACATGAGGAGGTCGGACTCGCAATCATGGAGGCCGGCCGAACACGAGGGACTTCGCGAGAGGATGGGTTAACATGTTCATATGTTCCCAAGTTAGGCATCGAGTGGCAGACATTTTGAGACGACCACGACGCATTAGAGCAGGAATATACATGTAAAGAACTTTGGTCAGTTGGAAGGTGCACGGTGGACAAAGGCCGGGAGCGGTGGCGACCCGGAGGAAGGCGGCGGGTTGACAGATTTACGTGGCCATAATCGGACAAATTAACCTGAGATTGGCTTGTCATAGGAGTAGCCAATGTCGCAACGCTGTTCAGTGAAGACTGGGAGGCATTCTCGACCGAGAAACTGTATATAGAGTCTGAATTATCCGAGGGGATGACGCTGCGGCATACCACCGTCGAGACAGATGGCTGTCCATCGACGGCGCCGTCCACCATTGACATCGTAAAATCATTGGGTCCATTAAGCGGTGGGGGGCATGTCTCTCGGTCATCAATACGTCGTAGGCCCTTCACAGAGGCTCTGCTGTGTAGAAGGCATGAATATCGCTGAAATTGGCGCCTGAAGAAAGACCAGAGTGCGATAATCGCCTTCAGCGACGAGCGGCCACCTACACGGCCATGAACGAGTCGCTGCAGTGCCCTCAATATCCACTGTAACAGCGACATATGCTCTGCAAGGACGGGAAGAAACAAGCTGTGGTATGTGTAGCTAGAGCAGGGTTCTTATGGCAGTGCAGCTTGCCGGCGAGCGATCATTCACAGCACCCTGTAATTGTAAAGAACCAAAAAAAATTAAAGTTCACCTTCTAGAACCTTCAAATTCAACAGCCTAACCAATTATCTTCCAATCGCGGGCTGCCAATTCCCTGCTGACTCCCAGTAAAGATTCCGTCGAGCCGGTCTGAGCAAAATCAAGCTCAGGCTGTACAGATTTTACGGGATCGAGCCATATCGAATGAAGACGCGGCGACACGCACTAAACATTTGAAAACTTCGCCCACTCACCATCTCCAATGCATCATCTCTGTAGAACTTCATGGCATCGTTGATCCAAACAATTTGCGGCCGACATGCTAAGGCAAAGTAAGTTCGAATCCGGCCACTGGCACGCACCGTATTTACCCGCTGCCAGTCGAATTAGTGACTTCAATAATATTTTCCACTACTATACTTACTTCGACAGCTTGAGAGAAAACATGATATAGCTCTTTGATTTTACCCAGGTTTCCTGGTATGCTCATCATGTTGTGTTATGTATACATTCCGAGTCCTATGTATATAGGTAATCGGTCCTTATAGAGGATCGGCCACTTAAAATGATTCCTTCGGTGATTGCCGAACTTGGTGCATGAGCCCAACCGTGGGAAAAAATGAAAAAGATTCATCAATATCCTGGGAATCCTTTACTTTTCTTAGCGTTTTTGTTCGGCCGATCGGAATTAATCGTCCGTCGGGTGAAATTCGTTCCGGTTCCTTTGTTTTTGGCCGTTCGGATTTCCTGTCCGTCTCCTATGACATTTGTTCACTTTCTGTTGTGTTTTGCATTGTCTCCCGCTATTCTTACAATGACTGATTATATTCTTGCCTGTATGTTCTTATTTATTTAAGGAAAACATGTCTGTTTCTGATCCTATTGAGGTTCCATCCACCAGCAATTCAGACATACAGAAACCTATCAAGTTGCAAGATATACCTCCTTATAATAATACAGAATTACCAGTAATAACAGAAAATCTTGTACCTAAGGGTTGTAAATGGTATAATAATAGCTGTGCATATGATGCTGTATTGTTTGTATTATTTAATATATGGAGTTCAAATCTAGATGTGTATTCTGTTCTGTTCACACAAATGAATACAGAATGGCTGGGTTTACTTGTAGGTTCATTTAAAAAGCATGCAGCAAATGAATACACTTTAGAAGAGGTAAGAGACTTTTTCCATTGTAAATTGTGTAACATGTATTCAAATGTATTTGTATTTGGGCAGAACACAAGTGTGGAAGCAATTGTAAGCAAACTATTTGTGAGCTCAACCATATTCAACAAATTAATAGTAGAATGTTCTAATCTGCACAATATTAGTGTAATTGAATCGTTGAATTGTTCTATCATACCTTCTCACAATGGCAACACATCAAAGCAGCAAACTATTCAAGAGTACCTGGATGTCAGCTCAAACAAGACACTAAAACAGAGATGTACATATTGTTATGCACCTGTTTACAAAAAAGACTTATTTGAATCTGCCCCACCATTGCACTGCATGGACAATTCAATATTCTGGCCTATAATATTAAAATTTATAACTGTATATTAATTTCATATATTACACAAAAATATTGGAGTTATATTCTCAATAATCTTTCAATATTTGGGATTTTTTCAATATTTCTTCGATATACAGGATTATTGAAATAATATTAAGAATAATGTTTTGATATTTTGGCCAAGATTCTTGAAAAAATATACAGTTATAGAATTCAATATTTCAGCTAAGAATATTGAATTCTCCATGCAGTGTTGCTAGCAGTGTTAGTATCATCCAGTAATACACCTGCAGACCCCCATATTGAACTTCAGATACACAGTCAAAAATTGAGATATAATTTACAAGGCATAATATATTTTGGACACACTCATTTCACTGTACAGTATATAGATAACAAACATAATACAAAGTATGAAGGCAATATCCATGAAATTGATTTAGCTGATGGAATGATCAAATACCTGAATTGTACATATACACCATTCAAATGTAAACATAGTTATACAGACATACACCTACAACATAATATATATAATACCATAACATATGATTAAATTCCAATATCATGTATATACTGCAACATAGATGTGATAAAAATTAAGACCATAGGACTCGGATAATGCCACACAAATGTGATGGCCCTCAACAACTAGTTACTTATGTAACAGCTACTGCCGGTTTTTTAATTATCGTCGTCATAGTCGAGATGATTTGCATTGTGCGATGTAGTGAGTATCGTGTACTGATATACTGCCTATGCTAAACAGCTTTAAGGAGTTATGACCAACTACAAAATTACGACATTGGCAGCTGCTGGTGACGTGATGATCGGCACCGCTTTCTCTCCTTGCACTTCTTCCGAGTCCACTGCCATGCCGCCGCGTCCTGCTGCATACACACCATCACCACCATATTTCTATGCCTCCAAGCGTGACTTCTTGCTTGCGATTTGATCATTTCTACCATGTACTCTGTTTTTACCAGCGAAGTGGACCGCAACACTTACGAGTACGATACTTTGGATTGCAACTGGCTTACAAAGGGTGGATATATGCGCTCTATTTTGACGCCTGCAGCATTAATTTATGCTTACGCTGTCGTGTTTGGGTGGATAGCATGATATTTAGTACTGAATGTATGTCTTTATCGTGTTATTCCCTGTCACGGATACTCACGTCGAAGTAGTGATTTCGTCCGCCGTTTCGGTAAAATCTTAAATGGGGTGTGGTACGTAACATTCCCTATATCTGCATGCTGTGGTGGTCTGACTATCATTATAAAGGCATCCTCTTCATTTTATTCGGTGTCTGTATCGTAACTTTTGTGAGTATTCCCGACCATCTTGTCTGTTATCACAGCATTGATGTAAGCCTAGGGTCATCTTCGTATCGCAAACGGCGCGGCATCACCTAGAAATGATTGTGGGGTGTATAGGGAGGCAAAGCCGCCAGATCGGGGTAAGCATCTATATATGTATATAGTGTACGGGAATAAAGTTGAGCGTAATCGAGCCTAAAGGAAATTGACGAGATTGACCGATACAGCTCGAACCAGCTCGATTCGGGTTGAAAGAAAACCACATTTCGAAGCCACGGGCGAGCGTGACGAAGCGCCGTCGACCTTTTTTCCTTTGGCTTAACTTCGTTCAACCCGGCTTGACCGACTTCTCGCTGGGGCTGACTGCTGATCCACAACTTAAGCGCCAAGGAAGAAAACGTGAAGAAGTACTGCTGAGCGCCAGCATTGTATCCGTCTCTTTGCGGACCTCTACAGATTTGGTATCATTATCGCCTCGGATATTCATTTGGTAGTCAAGTGCCAGAACTAGCACATTCGGCACCCCCTATGGGATTGACAGCGCTAGGGAGACTGCACGTTTTGAAGTCCAAGGCTGTGAAATATGGTAAACTCCTAGGCTACTTCTCATTATATCTCTTCTTCCTAATATTTCATAGATTCACTCTGGGCTCAGAACTCTTCCTACGATGTCGACCATTGGAGATTGAACTCAAGTCTCGGGGTTTGTTAGGGACTGATCTTTCTTTCTTTTCTAGGTTTAATACCATGATTGTATGCCATGTTTAACCACTACTCCCTTCGCCTGGTGGGATGCTATCTGTTTCTTTATTTCAGGTCAGTTTTCAATCCTTTATATCAGGATCCAGGCGCGGATATGACTATAGATATGTACAAATCGCTCTGTAGTTCGAGTCTTGATGGAGGTACGGATTTTGGGTCCGTGTCCTTGTTCCTATTCCTTTTCGCTCATCACCAGAGTGCCCGTGTACGTCAGTACAGGTTTGCTTGGCCTTTCGCAACCGCGGAGCATGACAACGAGATGATGAAGATGACATGCAGTGACAAGGGTGGTACTCGAAGTTCGACAAGATACATGTGACGATGTGTGTGACAGGTTGTAGCATGGGAGTTTGAAGGTTGCGAAGGTCGTAGCGTGACGTCTTTTGTGTACGGGTATAGCGTCTGCTTTAGCAAGGTTGCGGTAAATATTTGGCTGACTTACCTGGATAAAAGGTGTAGACCATTTATCCCTATGTATTAGGTATGTGCCTGCGCCTTCGAATCCCTATGTCTGAGGCTAACTGCCTGACTCTAGCTGCACAAGCAATATCCTTGTTAAATAAACGGTAAACTTTCGTGTCATCATCAGTCGCTGAAAGCTGACAGTCCAGCTAGATGCTCAACTTGATTACCAGCTGAAAGTATCCTTAATTTATGCAAGGTAGATTCGTGATATATTTTTACATTTATGAGACTGTGTATTCTTAGTTTTACAATATACATACAGCTGCTAGCGCCGGTCGATTGATATTGTCGTTCCGTTGTAACGTCCAGCAGGGCTTGTGCCACGGCTCCCCGCTGAGTCATTCGAAGATGGCATTGACCCTAACAATTCCTTTGGGCCGTCTCTGTTACCACGCTGAGTTTCTGCCTTGCTTCATCGGAAAGCAGCCTGATACCGGAGAACTAGTAACCGGTAGAGCCGAGCTAATTGTGAGCTCAATATCAAACACGATGATGTGCTTAATTTCTACAGCAGAGCGTGATTCCCAAAATGATAAGGACTCGGAAGAGCAGCGGGCGCCAGACGAAATAGAGGCTTCCCATTTTCCCTTCGTGAGTTCTTAGTCCGGCCAAGCCTTGGGCGTTACCCGTTTACATTAATAGTTTAATGTATAAAGGATGATCGTTTGGGCCCCACCACGAGCAGTCCAATACCTCATCCAAACCTACACCCAAACCGTCATCTAAGCCCACGCCGGACCAGCGAACTGTTACCTGCTCAGATACTGGTATGACGGCCACGTATTTCTTGACAAGGGCATTCATCTTCAAAAGGATGCTACAGTCTACTTGCTCGACGGTCAGAGCATTTTAATTGGGCCATTTCGATTCAATAGTAGTATCCGGAATTCAATAGTGAGATGAGGACATTATACGGTCCTGGAGACGTTAATATCTATGATCCATCTCTGTACATCGTTCTGCCCGAATGGTTTAATTAAAGACTTCTTTTCACTTTCACTTCGCTATCTGTAGTACTTATACGTGCGTTCACTTGTCGTATTTCTCATTATACATAGCCCCCAGACTTCTGAGCACAGCCATTTCAAGAACAGCCTTTAGAACTCGTAATTACAGCTATCATTGAGAACTGTGCTACCATATAAGACTTTTGAAATTCGAGGCCCCTGAAATGAAATATTGGCAATGCTAAGAAGAATAAAGCGGGGGTAAAGGAATAAACTTACTGCTTACCGCAGCGCCTACAATAGTCAGAAGGACAGGGTTCCTATTCTTGGAGTTTAAGCTGTACGATTGCTGGGTCGTGTGATCAATTCAATTCAAGAGCAGTGCGTGATCGAATATTCAATCGAATTCAACCGAAGCACTGAGGTCGCTGATAAAGTACTATCTAGGATTCGGAAAACTATCGATACATATGATACTAGTTCGCAATATAGATAGAATGTCGTGACAAACAAACACCTGTCGCCAGGCCTTCGTCTATTGATCATACAGCTGGGTCAATATTGGATTTCTTAGAAGGCCTTCGAAGTGGGCAGTTCATGCTACTAAGTCTTTCCGCAATGCGCCAACAGATTGTTGGTGCAGGTAGTCGACTCCAAATATTGTCCAAAAACTCAAGCGATAACATGTGCCAACGATGGTCCGGCTGCTTAGTTTCCCATGACGTCATGATGCACCAGAGAATGAGAATGCCGATCGCTAACCACGCGCTACCTACGGGCATTCGGACGGACAAGTTGGAGGCGGTGAAACACATAAGACTGAACGCGGCCAGGAATAAGATCATACTAGATTTGAGTCAGCGTACGTTGGACAAAACAGATTTCAAGAAATACTTACGCCCACATGAGTAGAGCATAAGGCAGGCCATACAAGATAGCAAGCGTTTCCAGACCGGTCTTGTTGCGTTTTTGTGAGCGAAGAAATAGCCACTAGAGCGCATCAGAAGTGTTTGAGAGGTGACGAGTGTAAGGACTTACTGCTTCCTGAGAGGAGTCTCGTGCCTTGGAACGATTCTTCCGAATCAGAAGCAAACCCAGAATGATGCTGCCGATACTTGCGATAATTGAGATGTAACTTGATATTTGGGCGGGGGACCGTCCTGCGTTATCGCTAGAATCATCGACACTCTGGATCGCTAGGAAAGCGACGTTGGCGTTGAGTAAGACAGTGGACTGTAGATGAATTAGCCGGTTCTAGGGCCCAATAGATTTCACTCACATAGAGGATGAACTCTTGCCATTCGGTATTGAGTTTCTCGATGAATATAGTCCAGGACACTTTGCTGACAAGACCGTCACCCCATATCTTCTCGAGCGAAGCGAGATGAATGTCAGGTGAAAAGAATAACAATGGCGATAGTAAGGCAACAAGGGCCGTACGTTTAAATTTTCGTCCGTAAACAGACTTTTCGCGCTCAAGCCGGGCACCCGGCTGTCCGTGGAAGTCGTAAAATCTTTGTTGGACTATGAGAGAATATAAGTTTTGCCGCGAAGGTCATGTTTCCATGCGCTTACCAAAAATATACATGAAACGACCTACTTAATCAGTTCATGGATGACTTATCACGATGCATGATTGTGACTGACCTACGCTGCACACTGAACCTAGGTGCCCCTTTTTGCCTTTTCTGACGGATTCTGGGGCACGTTTGAGTAGGTATTTTGAGTGGAAAAAATCTTTCCTTACTCCTGATAGCATTGGTAAGATCTAGCATTGGGTGTAGGTCTATTACACCGTAGGGACAGTTGGCCATTGGTGAAGTCATGGCATCTGCAAAGCCTGATCAATCATGGCCATCAAAATTTTATTCGCGCGAATAGAGACCTCCAAGACAGTAGATCAGGATATCCCTGAGTTCGTCAATGATATCTTCGGTCATCTCCAGGCATGTAGGGAACAATTGGCAATGATACCTGGTTGGTATTAGCTTCAAATCAAGGGTCTAGATAGACACACACCAGTACTGAGCCTCTATCTCGTGACCAATATGGGACTGTTCAGTGACACCACGAACTTCGTTGCATCTGTCGAAATACGTAGTATTGAAGTCATCCAGCCAAAAGATAGACCGATCGTCATGGCTCGCAAAGTAATACGCGCAGCAAATATTGTTGTTCTCCGGGTCTCGAATAAGGTCAAACACAAGGTCAACATTGGGATATATGTTGATGCCCTTTGCCCGTATGTAGTCTTCCATATCGACCATGAACTTCGTAATGAGTTCCAACTTGTCAGAATCGTATAGATTGATATCCGTGAATATCCTCGGTAGCAAACATCCGGAGGATATCATTGCGTCGTGATAATTACCCGTGCATAGGGATACCTTCCTCTCGCGAACAAAGTAACGAGCACCTTCAGGATGTACATACGTTAACCAATCCTCATGATGACGATCTCTGCACCAGTAAGGTAAGTAATAGAGCATGGGAAGGCAAGGAAAATAACGTACCGACGAAAGGAAATTGTCAAAGGATCGATCCAGTAATCTGTCTCGTTTGGGGCTCTGCATGCCACGCATGTGAGCAGATGCAAGGAGATACGTCATAGGAGCCACGAACACGACTGCTCTCTCATATCTTTCAACGTGTTCAGGCGCCAACGGCCAGAAGGCAGGATAGGCTGCAGTCAACGTAGTGGCATCGCCTGGTATAGCACAATCCGGTACATCGTGGTGTACAGCAGGAGTTAGCTGAATTTCCGGGGGTGCAGTACCAGACTTGGGAGAAGGAGCTGTTATATACACTGAGCTGGGTTGGTAATTCGAGAGCCGATGGGAAGATGAGGGTACAGGATGTGTGTATATCGCTATACTGGATGTCGAATGATTGATATTTTGAGACGACCTTGAGGCATTCGAGTAGGTGCAGGTCCGTATGGAGTTCTGGTCAGCTATTGCCTGCGCAACGGATGAAGGTCGGGAACCGTGGCGGGGTAGACGTCGGGTTGACAGATTTACATGGGAATAGTCTTCTAAAACTATCTGCGAGCGACTTGTCATGGGCGTACCAGGGCGCAAAGAAGGCTGAACAGCAGCATCTAGTGAGCAAAGTGAAGGATTTTCGACAGAAATCCCGACTGGAGATTCAGGGACATGACTGCCGCACACTTCCCCCCAAACCGGTTCCTCGTCGTCCGTCTTCATTGCACAGTTGGTGAGATGATCCTGGTGGGTGGAGTGAAGTAAGGAGGTCTTGTTAATGCATCGTGCATCTTTGAATAAGGCACTGTAGGGTCGAATACATGAAAAACGCCTGAATGAGCGCACCAAAAAAGACCAGAACACGAGGATAACCTTCAACGGAGAGCGAGAGACTATATGAAGGCGAGTGTGCTTTCGTAGGGCCTTCAGCAACCTCCGAAACAACGACATGAATACGGGACTAGCCACAAGGTGTCGGAAATCACCGAAATGGATTATTTTGTCGAATAAGGTAAGGTAGGCGTCATCCAAAATCCACTAAGGTCAGGTGATGTGACTTTTTGCGTGACACCTATGCCCAGATTGAGTGAACCAGATGCTCGAGGAGACGTAGGACTTGCTACGGGCTAGATATTTCAGATATCGAAAATAGAAGTTGTTTAAAACAAGTATAAGTAGTCTCAAATGAAACGGATTTGCAAGAGGTTCCATATTGGTTGAGTAATTAAGGCTTTATTACTAAAATAGTGCAGTTATGTGATATTCTCCTTCTCTAATTCCTCGATTGCAAAGAATGTGTCATCATTTGAGGCTGGATCAAGATCTACAGGCATCATAGATGCTGCTGCATGTACCGAGTTATCATGCTAACATTGTAAGCCACACTAACGTGCAATGAGAGGCGAATACACACACATTTTTCTTGTTATCAAAATTTCTTTTCTTTTTTTGGGGAGACAAACACTCTATTGTCCACTTCACTCCATTTTTAGGGGCTTCTACAGCTTTTCCTATGTTTTCTAGTCTTCGTTTGAGATGATTTGACTTTCGTGCCATGATCAAGAAGCTTTGCGACGTGTCAAGACACATATATTAGTGTGGTGATGCTCTAAATCTGTAATTCCTTCTTTGGTATGGCCTTTCTGGCCAAATTGTTATTGTAATCAAATGAAATAGACTTCAATACATAATTCCTATTTTCTACTTTTGATATATCTACTTGAGGAAGTGAGATAGTTAACTTTTTATCTGAGAGTCACTCAATTTGGTCATGTCACAAAAGATCATGTGACCTTAGTGGATTTTGCATGATGCCTACCTTAATAAAAGGCCATAAGCGGATCCAACTAGAAACAAGCTTTTGCTAATATGATACCATATGAAGAAGCTGGTTGTAGTGTTTCGACGACTCAGCTTGGCGCAGCTTTATTCAGCTTTGGCTTCAATGACTTGGCCAGGCCATTATTTTCTTGCGGCTTGGCTTAGAGCCGAGCCGCAGTCGCGCAAGTCGGCAAGTCAGTGGCTTAGTTCCAAATATAGATATTAATTAGGTAGCAACAACAACAGCCTCCACTGCTGTTAGACTCTGCCTGAACACAGTTAAATCACTGGGAACAACTATGCTATCATCAGTTAAAGCTTCTAGGATTCTAAATTCAGCTTCTCGGCTCAAATTCTGTGTGAAATTGAGACCACCATGGGATCGAATTGTGAATTTGAGAATTTGGAGTGCTTCCATCATTTCTGGTGAAAGACGGTTTCGACGTGCCATATCTGTCTCCTTGCTAGAAGAGAAAACATGTTCACAAGGAAACAAATGTGCCCTGTATAGGCAAAACATCCATCACAAGCTTGTATATAGTTGGATATTGAGTGTGGTGCTCCTATGATTAGTCAGTAGGTTATAAAGTAGAATTTTGAGACCATACCTGCCAGTAAATAAGGCTCATTGACCCAGCAGACATGTCCATGAGATATAGATCAACCTCATGTTCAACAGGTTGTTGTTGAGACCGAGCCACTGTCCTCTGAGGATCCAGCCTAAGGGCATTAAAAACCCATTGAGTGGGATCTGGGTCTGGATCACTTGCTCTATCACCATTACCATCAGATACCTCATCAGAGCTATGATAAGTGCAGACCTAGTAATAACAATGAGAATTAATAGAACAGATATCAATAGACAGAATTTTACTGCATCAACAAATGATTGCTTCACCGAAACATATTCTTCTGGCCAAAAGCAGCTGTACCAGTTTAGTTTGATGTATGGATTGACAGCTGTGCAGAATTAGTTGGTCAAATTCATTTAAAAACAGGATGACAAATACCCATTGCAAGCATATGAGCTGGAACATCATGAGTGAGTTCTGTATACTCTGAGAGCTTCTCAAGTCCTGCATCAATAGCACGTGAAAGCCTAGGAAATTCCTGTCTTTGAGCTTTTCACAGGGCAGAAACAGCTTCAAAGACAGGAAGCATGTCACAGAGTGTTGGAGTCTTCTCAGCAGATAAATGCTCCTGGAATTGGTGTGGTACCTATGGAAATGTTCAGCCAGCAAGCAATTATGTGCCTGCAGAAAAGCTGGTGCATACATTTAGGACTATACTCATGTCATCCAGAAGATCCTAATCATGCGTACTGATATTGTTGTTTCTTGCAAGGTCTCAGAAATCATCAGATGAGAGGAATGCATTTATAGCCTTATGAGAAAATTAGTTCTGACCAAACCTTTAAATAAAATACAAAGATGGACATACCAGGTGGAGAATCAGTGCTCGTTCCATCATTAAATGAGTTGATGACCAACAAGTATCAGTATCAAGGATTATTTGAAGCTCCTTATTAATCAAAGTCTTGACTGTATTGGCAAAATGCTCATGCTGGAGTGATGATGAATGGATCTGCAGTATATTAGCTTGATCAGATTTAGACCATGGAACAAACAGATTGAATAGGTACCACATGGATCAGGCATCATAAACGAGAGATCAAACCATCAGCCATTTCCTCTAACTTGGCAATAGTAGCCTTGCAGGCCAGATTAATAACATGTGCAAAACATCTGAGCAACGTGAGTTATAAAGGTCTCAAATTATATTGAGAAATCTCATACCTGATTCTCATGTCAACACCATTGATTATTAGCTCAGGATATCGACATTTGAGCTCTTGTACTAATGCAGCAACTAAGGTGTCATTGTTTGATGCATTATCTGTTGTAAACCAGCCTGTCTGTAATTTTGTAAGTCCAAGCAGTTATCAGAAAAAAGTCATTTACCTTATTAGCAATACCAAGTCTATCTAAGGCATATAAGAAAGCTTGAGTGAGATGTTCACTGGTGTGTCGTCCAGGCAACTGGTGAAATCCAATGAAATCAGCTCAATAAACAGGATGCTTCTGTGGGCCATGCAGTGTATTGATGAGCTGCAGTTGTATCCAATGTGCCGTTATAGCCATGAATGATTGCTGGTTTTGGTCGGTCCATAGATCTGTTGTAAATGAGATTTTCCCTTGGAAGACTGGAATTTTGAAGGTATTAAAATCATGTATGTTATATACAACATTCTACACACCTTCATTTCTTCACTGAGTGCTTCCAGATGCTTGTCCAGTGACACTGTATGAGGAATTCAATATTCTGGCCTATAATATTAAAATTTATAACTGTATATTAATTTCATATATTACACAAAAATATTGAAGTAATATTCTCAATAATCTTTCAATATTTGGGAATTTTTCAATATTTCTTTGATATATAGGATTATTGAAATAATATCAAGAATAATGTTTTGATATTTTGGCCAAGATTCTTGAAAAAATATACAGTTATAGATTTCAATATTTCAGCCAAGAATATTGAATTCTCCATGCAGTGTGACTCAAGAATATGAGCATGGAGGTGATCTATATAAGAGATATCTTTATCCATGAAATCATGCCTGGATAACATACAATAACATATTTCATACTAAATAACATCAGGTCAAAATATTGGAATACCTTAAGAGTAAAATAAGATCACAAAAATGATGATTCTCTATAACATTCAGTGACTGATGATATAATGTTAGGAGAGCAACTTGAGGACATACAAAGAAGCAGAATCTCACCTGGTCATCCCCAACTACAAATGTCATTATCGCATTGATGGATGTCTCCCTGGAGAACTCTTGGTTATGACTATCTGTGGGCAACATGTCCTCCGAGACGCCTGTGCAAGGATTCTTCTCACAATATGCCCATACTGCTTCTCTGGCATTCTTTGCTGAGATCTTGATCTTGAGTTCATCACATGCCATGATCCATTCATTGCCATGATGACTGATGAGATGGCTGCAAAGAGAATCTGTACCCTTTTCATCATACTCATGGAATGGTACAGACTTTCCCACTTCCTTCTGACATCTAACAAAGGCTTAGATAATGAGCAGCTCATAAGAAAAATACTTACAAGCAAAACTGACAACAGTGGCAGTCCTCCTTAGTTTCAAAGAATGTCCAAATATCCTCTGCTCGACACCCTTATTTTGAAATGGTTTGCCTGATAGAATGTCACCCAAAATATGCTTGGTGGAGTGTTGATGCTGGGTGTTCAATACCTGATAGTCAGCAAGGAGTTGCAGATCTTGGTGTACTGGGGGTAGCACATGGTGCAGTGGTCCTTGGACAAGAACAAGGTGGCAGACTTGGAGTTGAGGGGGGGGAGTTTCAGGCAGTACCCCAGAGATGTCGATATATTCATCTTCATTGTCATCAAAGTGTACATGTGTGCACAGCCTGAATGGGATCATTTGAGGATGGGTCTGGTACTGCAAAAATATAACCAGCCATTAAAGTTTTGAATGTGAACATTGTTAGGATCGTGCCAATAGGAAGAAGTGAAAGGAATGCACGCCGTGGAATCCGCAGAGTGCGTGGGGCTTGGCGAAGCTATTAGCAACGTCACCCTTGGGTCGAAGCCCAAAGAAGGATTACGGACAGAGTCCACGGGATTATGATCTCTAGGATCAAAGGTTAAGTCCAACAGCTATTGGAGTCTGCAGACATAGAGAGGTGGATTATGGCTTGAAGGCCAAAGGGAGTGAGGACGAGAGTTTATTGGGCTAAACCAAGTTGATATTTGAACTAAGGTATGTACTACTAAATGTACAGCTTATATACTAAGATGGAGTCCGATAGGTCGGGGTCTGGAATAGTGTAGGTATGGCTAGAGTGACGTGATCTGGAATGTTCTGTATCTAGAGGAGTCGAGTATTCTGTGGACTCCAATATAACACCTACTCGCTACTGTGACGGGTTCTAGGTGTGATAAATGAATATGTGAAATAAGTAAATGAAATAGAGATATGAAATATGAGATAGAAACTGGGATTCAGAATCTGACGGATTCCGATGATTGACTTGGAGCCGGTGATGAGCCTCCAGGCTCTGTATGCCCGGAAATTTCACGATTTCTATCATAATAACTGGTAGCGCTCCTGGGCGGGCTTTCAGTAAACCCCATGCTGCCTACAGAGGCATACTACTTTCATATAAAATCGCCGCTACCCTCACAACACCGATATCCCTCCCTCCCGACAACGCATCCCAATCCTCGTATACCATCACAATAAGGTACCGTTGATGGCCGGTCTCCTACTTTCGGCAATAGGTGCGGATTACTGAAACATTGATGCATCAATGTCGCATCAACTACGCATCACGGCTTGAATTGCCAGCACGATCATTTAATTATATGATGTCATAATCATCGACATTCGAGTCCTCTCGATAATCGAGGACCGCGGCTGCTATAGACCGTGGTTACTAACGCTGCATCCTTGCCAAGGCCTTCGGAAATCTTTATCCCATTCGGCGACCTCTGAACATACCCCATACCCTCTCAGTCCGCAGCTAAACAGCACCTTAAATATCCGCACATCGGTCACTCGTGATGCTTAGTATTATCTCCCTACAGGAACACAAAAGAGTTGCTGTTACTGAAGCCTTTGGCAAATACACATGGACGCTCGAATACTTACAGAGCCACAGTCTTACAGCCTTACTAAGTAGATCTAAAAATATCATGTATGCTGTAGTATAAAATTCGGTAAAGTAATGTAGAAAGAGGGCACTAGACAACCCCACATGTCCTAGAGAACAATAACCGGCACACCAACGGTTATACCTTGTATTACCGTGCTTTATGAGCCTATACACTCTATTCTATCAGTCATTGGGCATACAACCCGTCACTATAAGCCTAGGACTGGGTCTTCACCGTCTAAACACTTCATTCATCCCTCCATTGTCTCTACCCTTGACCACATACCACCCCGGCTTCGAATACTCGATTGCCGGTCGGTTTTGCACCGGCTACTCGCCGATAAACCAGTTATAGCTTTGGTATAGGCTTTGACGTCTCTCTACGCTGCACGCGTATGTTACGATTTATTTACTTTTTACCCTTCAGAACCTTCACATTGGCACTATATGCATCACATGGGCAATGGTCGCATCAACTTCCATAAATCTTCACCATCACCGTTGTCAACAGCTATTATTAGGACTACCATTTAGTATATAAGTAGCACGCTCTCAGCTGTAATACTCAGCTTTGAGCTAAAGTTTATACAACCTCATTCTTCTCTCGATTCACTCGCGATGATCTGACTGTTGCATTAGTCTCCGACCACACCAGACAATACTGAGACTCCGTTGGACTCGGGTGTTACCCGGCATAGTCTAGCCGTTTACTCTAGTTTGGTTTACTCGGGGCTAGTCCCAACAATTAGCTCGAAGCTTCCCTATATTCCCTTGAGTGCTAGCCACCATCAGAACCCATGAGCATCACCCCAGACATCACGACACTCGACCAAAACATCCTAATCGTCGCACTAGTATCATCTAGCATCGTCTTTGGAGTTTCTATTGTCGTCCTAGTCTACTTCGGCAACAACCTGCAGGCCTGGTGCATTCGCACTTGGCCAGCGCCTCAGCCAGTCCAACAACCCATTCCCTTACAACCCGCCCCCTTCCACCCTAATCCGACCTATAATGTTCCCCTCGGACCCCTCCCCCCCCCATGGGTCCAGCCGATGACAGAGATTACAAGGCTTCCTGAGACTGCCAACCTCACGACAGAGGACAATCCCAGGAGCCCTGACAGAAGAACCAATGAGCCCGAGCCCGAGAGCCCCATCGCTGGACCTTCCAGGACTCAGAACCCCCTTCGCCCAAGACCTGGAACTCCCAGAGTCGAGGAGGACCTCACCAGCCAGGACCCATCCAACTCTAGCCGAGAGACCGTCCTTAGACAGAGCCCCCCCCACAACACAGACATCAACACAGAACCCCCGCCGCGGAGTCTACAGGTTACGAACCCCGATCCTCGAAGAAGACTCCCCCCCGACTCTTCATCTGAATCTTCCTCCTCAGACTTGGAGGCCATCTCTATTCACAAGACCCCGAGGGCAGGACCCTCCCAACCCGTACCAGTTCCGACTCCAGGAGAGTACGTGGAGGTCGAGGGAAGATTCATCATTTGGCCAGCCCTTCGCGACACCTCGGGCGATGAGCAGCGGGCCCGCGAGCTCAGGAATGAGCGTCTATCAGTCACTCGAGTCGGAAGGCCCCAGCTGACAAGGCAGCCCTGGGAGACCAGACGACAATACAACACGAGGCAACGAGCCCTCAGCCAGCACGAGGACCCCCTTCCTCGAAGAGTGGAGGAGATCCTCACAAGAAGTGAGCTCAACGAGAGCCCCTTCTATCCAAATGGACCAGACAGGGTCTGGCCAGACCTCACCAACCACCAGCGACACCTCCTCGGAGAGCATCGAGCAGAGGCATGGATCCTTAGACGAAGAGATTACCTCCGACGAGGAGGAGAAGACCCGGGCTCGGTGGAGCTCTACAGAGGAACTCAAGGCTATGAACTCACCCCGTCTCAGCGAGAGAGGGAACGAGTATATGGACCTCGACCCGGAAGAAGAGTACGAGAAGGAGCTCTACGAGAGAGAACTGAAGGAGAGCTCGAGGTACTCTTCGAGGAGTTGGGAGCCCTACAAGAAACCTGGGAAAGGATTAACCGCGACCTTACCTATGATGAGTGGATCGGAGAGGAGCAGATACGACAGGATGAACCCGTTCCAAGGTTCTACACCCAAGAGTCCGCCATGGGGGCCTAGGCCTTTGCCTGATTCCCCTCCCCCCCGAACCAGGAAACAAGAATATTATCCCTGGCCAACCAAGAGCCGACTAGTTGCCGGATCAGGGGAAGCCAGTGGATCAAGGAAAGAATACACCGAGGAGGGAAAACTCCTCTCCCCGGAGGAGGTAAGAATCCGAAGAGAAGCAGTCGCATGGGAAAGAAGCGACATGGAAGAGGTAATCCGGAAGGAACAAGAAAAGATCCGACAGCTAGTCGAATACTGGGACCTCGACCCAGTAGAAGGAAAAGGGAAGGAACCGGCTGAACCAGCCCCCCCGGTTCCCCCTAGACCCCACAGAGGAAGGAGACCCCAAGACCCCCCTCCCCCGGGACCCCCCTCGATAGGGCACAACCGAGACAGATTCTCAGTCCCAAGACGGCCTCCGAAATATCCAAGGCCGCCTGACGATGGATGGCCAACGGGCCCCGCCGGCAACGACGACCTGTTCCCCTCTGTCAAACCCACCCTACTGCGCATGCCTCTTCCCTTTGAAGGAAAGCATGACGACATAATTCAATTCTTCGGAGACTGCGTCGCATATTTCGAAGTACACGACTCTTACTTCCACCCCACCTTGAAAGTTCCGTTTGCAGCCTCCTATTTCGAAGGAGCAGCAGCCAGATGGTGGACCACCAAACAGATGGAATTCTACAGCGAACGACTAGAAAGGTTCCGCTACCCAAACTGGCGGGACTTCATGCACATTGTCCAGGAACAGTTCATGGATGCCACAGCAAAGGAACAACACGAGAAGAAAATGATGGACCTCTGGATGGGGAACGGATCGGCGATAGTATACTTCCAGAAATTGGAAGGGGAAGCCCAATTAGCGGATAGAATCCAGGACACTGGAGAAAGGGGAGCAATGGTCAGGGCACTCCGACAAGGAGTACCCGAGGACTACATCAGATTCATCACGGACATGGGCATGAACATCCCGAGACAATACGTGGAGTGGAAAAACCGCGTAATCACCATGCACGAACAACGATCCGTCGCCTTGGCCTACAACCGAACCAACTACGGAGGACGACGTCCTGACAATCGCCCAAACAACAACGCCAGCAGCGGGCAAAAGGCTGCTGGCGCGACAAGTGGGACAGGAGATAAGAAGACCGCCACAGGAACGACATATGGAGGGTCGGGAAAACCCATGGACATAGACCGGATGCGAGCCGAAGGAAGATGTTTCAATTGCAACCAGAAAGGGCACTTAGCCAGGGACTGCAAAGAGCCGAAGAAGGAAAGAAAAAAGTGGAACTTGCAGGAGCTGCGAGCATTACTCGCCACTGCTGAGAAAGAGGAGAAACAAGTCGAGGAGAAGACGCCCTCGACTACAAAGATAGAGGAAGTAAAAGACGGGGCCAACAAGTGAGCGATTCCACTTGCTTGGCCGGACTTATTAAAACCCAGGGTGTGTGTTCGCCTCCGACTGGTCGGACTTATTGTACTTCTGTAGTTACCACGTGTTTACCTACGCATTTGAATATACCTGTCTTGACGCCTTCCAGAACGACCACACCAAAAGAATCGCACAACCGTTACGCTCCGCTTGCGGAGCTAGAAAAAGATATAAAAACACCTTCTGAATGCTCCATCTCCCCATCCCCCTGGACCGACCTCCTCCCCCTAGACTCCTCTGACCATTCGAGAGCACCAACGATCCCCGGCGTGTCCGCTCAAGGTGCAGGAACGCATCCAACTGTGTCGAGACTGAACAACGTTCAAACACCAGACGCAAAGGGAACAACCCTTAGGGAAGCCGTCTTGTCAGGGGAGGGACCCAACAAAGGAACGGACGACAATGAACACCGGGAAGAAGAGCGGCGAAGACTCAAGACAGCAAAACCTGACAACCGGGATCGTAGGGAAGGGCCCCCCCAAGATCGTCACCCGGCGTCAGAAATTGCAAACACCCGTGAGAAGGGCCGAACGGGGGCCTGCACGCCCCAACAGCCGCGCACCACCCTCGTGGAAGTACCCGACGAGGATGATGACACGGCCTATCAGATGTGGAAGGAAAAGCAACGGCAGGAAGAAGAGAGGGAGAGACGAGAACCCCCTATTACCCCCGCTAAAGATCAGGTACGCATCCCTCCCCCGGGGCACACCTGGTTCAGACCCTTTGAGGTCGACTGGACCCTCCGGGCGATTCGGGAAGCGCGTACTGAGTCCGAAGCCCAAGCTGCCCTTTCACTCTGGGTCCATCAGGACCGGGTCGGCGAAATCATAGCCGACCTAATCGATGAGCTCAAGGTAGGAGGGGAGGTCACGAGAGAACGACTTTATGAATTACGAGAACCTATCCGATATATCCGTCGAACAGAGGGAGCATCGTCACGAGCTTTGATCCTTCCAGTGATCATTGAGACCCTTGCTGACAGATGGACCCTAGAGGTCAATGGACTCGTCGACAGCGGTTGCACTGGGAGCTCCATCAATCGAGCCTACGTAGAAAAACATCAGCTACCAACTTTGAAACTGACGATACCTGTACCGGTCTACAATGCAGACGGTTCCCGGAACAAGGTGGGGGACGTCACTGAATTCGTAGAGTTAAGGATGACAATCGGCGGCCACAGTGAGCGGATTGACCTTGCCGTCATGGACCTGGGAAAGAATGACCTTTTCCTCGGCCACGATTGGCTCAAACGACACAATCCAGTAGTTAATTGGAAGTCGGGAAAAATCACCTTCGCCCGCTGTCAATGCCACAAAAACCCCTTTCCTTTACCTGACGCCGATCCTGAAGACA
Organism: Armillaria novae-zelandiae; assembly: GCA_030435655.1. Lineage (NCBI taxonomy): Eukaryota > Fungi > Basidiomycota > Agaricomycetes > Agaricales > Physalacriaceae > Armillaria > Armillaria novae-zelandiae. The sequence goes on from JAUEPR010000009.1 coordinate 93,020, forward strand.
GATGGGACGAAGAACTGGAGGAAGGGGAAACCATCCTTGCAATCGACTTTGAACAGGCCCTTGAAATTCGGGCTTTACATCACGCCAACGAATTCGCCGCACAAGCGAATGCCGGGAAGGAAAAGAAGTCGTTTGAGGAAATGATACCCCCAGCATACCGAGAATTTAAGGATCTCTTCTCCAAAGAGAACTTTGATGAACTTCCCGAACGAAAGCCATGGGATCATGCGATAGAACTAACCCCCAATGCGCAGTCGACCTTAGACTGCAAGGTCTATCCCCTCAATCGCCATGAACAGGAAGAGCTCGACAAGTTCTTAGATGAGAACCTCGCTTCAGGATGTATTCGACAGTCGAAGTCGCCCTTCGCCTCCCCCTTCTTCTTCGTCAAGAAAAAGGACGGCTCCCTCCGACCCGTCCAAGACTACCGAAGGCTCAACGAAATGATGATAAAGAATAGATACCCACTCCCTCTGATCTCAGAGCTAATGGACAAGCTCAAAGGCGCCAAATACTTCACCAAACTAGACGTTCGGTGGGGATATAATAATGTACAAATTAAACAAGGAGACGAGCAGAAGGCAGCCTTCAGGACAAACCGGGGACTCTTTGAACCAACTGTGATGTTCTTTGGACTCACAAACTCGCCAGCCACCTTCCAATGGATGATGAATGACATTTTCAAGGACTTAATTGCCGAAGGAAAGGTCACTATCTACCTCGACGACATCCTCATCTTTACAAAGGATCGTCAGGAACATAGAGCAATCATCAAAAGAGTGCTTCAGAAGCTAAGGGAACACAAATTGTTCCTGAAAGCCGAGAAGTGTGAATTCAAAACACTGGAAACGGAGTACCTTGGGGTAATAATCAGTGAAGGAGCGATCAAGATGGACCCAGTAAAAGTTAAAGGAATCACCGAGTGGCCGACACCGACAAAGAAAAAAGAGCTACAATCATTCCTGGGATTCACCAACTTTTACCGACGCTTTATCAAAAATTATTCGAAGATCGTCTGCCCTATGACTCAACTTACGGGGAACGCGCCCTGGACATGGGGATCCGCCCAGAATCAGGCGTTTCAGCAGCTGAAGAAACAGATGGCAGAAGACGTAGTCCTGGCAATGCCAACAGAGACCGGGAAGTTCCGAGTGGAGGCTGACTCAAGCGAAGGAGCAATCGGTGCTGTCCTCAGCCAACAACAAGACGGGAAGTGGAGGCCGGTTGCATTCCTATCGAAGGCCCTTACCGTAACGGAAAGGAATTATGAAATTTACGACAAGGAACTCCTAGCGATCATGCTCTCCCTCGCGGAGTGGCGCCACTACCTCATGGGAGCCGCCGACACATTCGAAATCTGGACGGATCACCAGAACTTACAATACTTCAGGAAGCCCCAAAAGCTCAACCGCCGCCAAGCCCGATGGGTAACGGAGCTCGCAGAATATCATTTCACCCTCTTCCACAAGGCTGGCACCGCCAATAGAAAGGCTGACCTGCTGAGTCAACGAGATGACCACAGCCAAGGCAAACAGGACAACGAAGACATAGTTGTCCTAAAACCCGAACATTTCCGGGCAATGATCATGCCCACCGACGAAGAAACCCATGCCAAGATCAAGGATGCCACCAGAGACCACGGAAAATGGGATCAGGGCATCACAGGGTCCCTCAATCATGAAAGAGGAGTAACGGAGGCAAACGGACTCCTCTACTATGACGGATGAATATACGTTCCAAAAGACCACACGCTTCGAGGGGAGATCATATCTCGCTCCCACGATCACATTACTGCTGGTCATCCAGGAATCACCAAGACCAAAGAACTCGTCCAACGAGAGTTCTGGTGGCCAAAGCTCCACAAGGACATTGAGGCTTATGTTAAAGCATGTGAAACGTGCCAACGAACCAAGACAAGCACACAAGCAAAGGCAGCCCCTCTCCATCCCAATGAAATCCCTTCTGAACCCTGGACTCATATTTCGGTGGACATGATAACCGGTCTACCCGAGTCAAATGGATTTGACGCCATCCTGATGATCATTGATCGATTCTCGAAAGAGATGGTCCCCATAGCCTGCAATGTGGAGTTGACCTCGGAAGGATACGCAAAGATATTGCGAGACCACATATACGCCCGCTACGGAATGCCCAGCGTAGTAATTTCAGATCGAGGCCCCCAATTCGTCTCAAATTTCATGAAAGACCTCTATAAATTACTCGACATAACCCCGAACGCATCCACTGCGTTCCATCCCCAGACCGACGGACAAACAGAGAGGGCCAATCAAGAAATCAAAAAATACCTCCGTATATTCGTCAATCACCTACAAAACGACTGGAGCGAATGGCTAGCGATTGGCGCCTTTGTCCATAATAACCGTATCCACTCCGCCACCGGTAAAAGCCCATTCATGATCAACTATGGCCGGAACCCTAGAATCGTCCCTGACTCTCACCGAGCCAACCCATTCACCAATCCCACCGCCCAATCTTTCTCCGACAAAATGAAAAGCATCCACACAGAGGCAAAGACCTCACTCGAAGAAGTGGCAAACAAAATGAAAACACAGTATGACAAGAGAAAGCGACCCGCAATCAATTACAAAGTCGGAGACCGAGTATGGCTCGATAGTTCCCATCTAAGCCTTCCCCATCCCAAGAAGAAGCTCGACGACAAGCGAGTAGGCCCTTTCCTCATTCTTAACAAATACGGGGCCTCCGCCTATAAATTGAAACTCCCACCTCATTGGAAAATCCACCCCACCTTCAATGAAAAACTACTCTCCCCGTACACCCCACCCGCATTCCCGAACCAAGAACAACCACCACCACCGCCCCCCGACTTAATTGAAGATGAGGAGGAGTACAAAGTTGAAGAAGTCCTAGACCATCGCACCAGGAAAGTCAGGGGAAAGAGAGGAGAGCTTCCAGTAGTCGTCACCGACTATTACGTCAAATGGAAAGGCTGGACCCGAGAGCACAACAGCTGGGTACGAGAAAAGGACATGGAAAACACCAGAAGGTCAATCAAAGACTACGAAAAGAAGGCCAAACGTGCAGGCCGACTCACTGTAGCCTATGCGTATACCAAGTCTTATGGGAATCATCAATTCGAAGTCAAAAAATTCCCAAGAATGATCCTGGAAGGACAGTACGATGACAATGGCGTACTCAGCTACAAAACACAGGCAGGCGATGGAAGCCAAGAATGGATAAAGGACCCACCAGACTACCCACCAGAGGCAGCCTCTGAGCGTCGAAAATGGGAAAAAATGGTCAAAACATACTGGGAAAACGTACAACAAGAAGAGCCCAAATGGGAACCCTAATGGCAGTCGGGACGACTGCCTTAACGAGAGGGTAATGTTACGATTTATTTACTTTTTACCCTTCAGAACCTTCACATTGGCACTATATGCATCACATGGGCAACGGTCGCATCAACTTCCATATATCTTCACCATCACCGTTGTCAACAGCTATTATTAGGACTACCATTTAGTATATAAGTAGCACACTCTCAGCTGTAATACTCAGCTTTGAGCTAAAGTTTATACAACCTCATTCTTCTCTCGATTCACTCGCGACGATCTGACTGTTGCATTAGTCTCCGACCACACCAGACAATACTGAGACTCCGTTGGACTCGGGTGTTACCCGGCATAGTCTAGCTGTTTACTCTAGTTTGGTTTACTCGGGGCTAGTCCCAACAGCGTAAACATAGCATCCCGTTTCATTTTATAGGCCACATTGTCTTCACTTTCACAGATAGGAGTTTACTTCAGTTTTGTTTTCAACATTGTATTGCCGCCTGTTTGGGAAGTCTCCGAACAAGACTTGTAGGACTCGTATCGTCGACATAGGATCATTTAGCCCAGTTCAGTTATAGTTTCAGCATAGGATAGGATAGGAAAATCCCCATGTGGATTTATAGGTTTGACATTAACACAGGATAGGATCAGTAACCTGCCATCGACATAGGACCTTGTTTTCGCCCCATATTCTCAACAACAAATAACCGGCTGTGGTTTTATCTTCGTTTATTCACTATTTCTCTTTAGATCCTCTTTAAAGAGGATCGTTGCCTAGCGACTTAGTATCACCAGATCAGATTCATTTTCCTACAGACTACTGGTATTCATGTCATACCGGTTTCTGTCAGCTCTTGTTTATTCAAGATAATTACTGGCGGATAGCCTACATCTAAGTACTTGACTGCTAATGGGTAGTACTTGCTAGACTTTCACGTTGCAGTATACACCTGCGTCTAGAGGAATTGATTGGAGTGCACGGAGGTGCCCCGAACATACTCGCAAACACATTGCCTTTATTGCCGGCGGTTTCGCACGTTACCGATACTCTTTGAGTTTGGTATTGCCGTTGCCATGGAAGTTTAGGCTCATCACCGGACTGTTCACCTGAGTAGTCCTCACCCCGGTAAGCATCAGGTCTTGTCTCCTTTTTCCCAGGCTCAACTCATACTTTTTCTATAGCTTTTCCTGCCGCGGGCTCTTCTCGTTCCTTTGTAAGTCGCAGGCCTCTAGCTCTACCTGTCAACTCATCGCTTTTTGATTCTTTTCTAGGATTTTGCAGCTGTTACTCCAACGCAGTTCGATCCCGCTTCTCTCCTTCGTTTGCTGGTTCCGCCTCAGTCGGCATCTCCTTTGCCTCCCATCGAGGGGCAAGGGGACTTTAATCCACTGCCCATACCCACGGTTGTCATTACTCCCTCACTTCCTGCGATCGCCGTTCTTGAAGATTCTCCAGTTGCGACCCCTCCTGTCGATGAGCTGAGGTCTCCTTCACCTCCCCAGATTTATCATGCGTTGAGCGGGGAACCACTTAAAACTGTCGAGTGCTCTGCTTCTTCTTTGTTGTGTGGGCCCCCTGCCAAGATTACCGGTAGGAAGCCCAAGCCTCATATGCTGCTTAAGGATGGGCGGAGGGCCTATCACCATCATCTTATGCCTCCTCCCATGCCTCTCTCCGCAGTCTGTTTTGAGCCTGCTCCGAGCTCTGCTAAATCTCCCAACAAAAGGAAGCGCTCTTCCTCTGGAAAGGGCAAAGCTGTTCAAATGGCTCCTGCTATATCCCTCCCAAGCGCTCCTCGTACAAGAGCACGTGCTCATTCTTCAAAGGCGGCTATGCTGCCTCCGTCTCCCGATGTCGAGTCCGAGGCAGAAGTCGAAAAGGTGTGGGCTACCAAGAAGCCCAAACTCTCTTCTTTCGACGCAAAGCCCAAGAAATCCAAGGCTGCCCCTCGCAAGAAGGCACATTTTATGGCAAGGTCTCCAGGCAGTGGTTCTGATTCCGAGACTGGTGGAGTCTCTATTACTCAGGATACCACGTGCACAGAGCTCGAAGCTCTTACTTTCAACGATATCCGGACCGCGCCCCATGAGTTCCTTCTGTATGTTTCTTCTTTTGTTTTCTGTACCTGGCTGATTCATTATTCTTCAGGCCTGTTCATTACACTGGTAAGAACGGTACTTTCGGCACTCGCTCTTCTGCCAATCCTTGGTTCGCGAGGGCTCCAGAGGTGAGCTTTCTCTTTTTATCTGGGTTTTCTCTATCTCTTACTGATTTTTTTTTTCTCAGCACTATGCGGTGTCCTGCATCCCCTGCGCTTCCAGGTCGATTGAATGCACCTGGACCAACAAGTTCCCTGGTGCCGCTTGTGATCAGTGCGTCATGAGCCACCATGGTCGCTGTTCTGCTCGCTATACTGTGCAAGAGATGAACGTCGTTTTGACTCGCATCACACCTTTTGCTAAGTATAACATCGGTAGTACGTCCCTTTTTCTATTTTCCTGGTCTGCTTCTTTTCTAATGTTCCTTGTTCAGACATTGAGTGGGACCTCGCTCAGCTTCGCAACGCTGTAAGGCTAGGTAACTCCCTGTGAAGGAAGAAATCCCTGTCTATGCAAGATCTTTTCTTATCCGGTAAGGGATAAGGGAAGGTAGGTACACTCCGCTTCAGCGGCTTACAACGTCCGCTAAGATGGTTGCTGACGAGAGGAACGTAGGGTCCAACTGGGATCGGACGGTTAAGACTGGCAGCTGATGATGACTTCGGATGCGTCTTATGAGCTTTGAGAAAGAGGAAATGTATTCCTTTGGTGAGGGGAATCCTGGAATAAGGATCTCTCTGGGAGTAGAATTAACTAACTAACTATCTTCATCTACACAATCTTTTATACCATCGCCCGTGGTCCGATTTGATTGATCATTAGCCCTTTTTAGGGCACTTCTGCATACACGCATAGTAGACCCTCTGTGCACCTGCTACACTTTCCTTGAATGGCTCTGATACGAATAGCCTTAAAGGGTAACCAGGGTTGCATCCGCTCCTACCCGATGACAGGGACAAATACAACCCCTGTTTGTGCCCAGACCCGCCTCTATCCGCGCGGCGGTGACACATCTGCTCATGGCAAGCCTGTCATGGACGTCCGTCGGTATGCCACATCAGTCTGGCGTCCGCGGGACAGGCGGCCGCCGGGCGGTTGGTCCATGCTCCAGTCGCTGACCGGCTGTCCCTTCCTCCCACCACGATGACTGCGAGTGGGCGATGCCTAGGCAAGGTGCGTTGCACCCATAGTAATAGCGGAATGTTGTGAAATCCAAAAATGTGCGCTCACACAGATGTGTGGCTGCACAACCGGGGAAAAGACAAATTGTGAGAGTCCCCGCTCACACTACCATATCGTATCCGAATGCGCATCCGAATGTCAGGGTCGTCACATATAAAAGCTCGCGGGATCCCTCCATCAGATATCCGAGAAATGCGGTTAAGGTGTTCCCAAGTATTGTCACTTCCCCTGGACTATACCAGCGTGGAATCCACAGTAACTCATCTATCTGTGCTGACCGACGCCAAGAACAGGCCATCCGCTAACACTCTAATGGCCAAGGTCATAGCCAATCTGAACGGCATGATACAGACAGTCCCCACTGTCGTACTGGCTGCTCGTTACCCAGAGCGGCTCAGCGATGAGCCGGTCATTCAATGGATGGATAACTACTTGGCATACAATGTGAGTGGTATGCCAGTGGTGATACCCCGGTGCTGACGCGGCTGGTCCAGCGCGTATATGAAGCGTGCGAGCAGCACATGTGTGATACGGACATTATCGTCTATGCAGACAGGGTCAATGCCCCAAACCGTATGCTCATGCACCAGGCCGTCCTCTTCCTGAGCCCTCAATGGTTCCATCGGATGACCACCTCTATGTGTCAGGAATACGTCCGTGTCCGCGACATGCACAACTCCCACAAGGCCGTAGCTTTCGAGAAGGCTCATTACGCTCACCGCGTGGCTCATGGACTGTCAGAGGATGACGACGTCTTTCTCGCGTCCCTTGAGCCGCGGTTGCGGATCTCAGCCAGCGGGGCCATCATACCTGACTGGGAGGTGCCCACTGACAAGGCGGGCGAAGAGATGGCGGATGGGGACCCGCACTGGGGGAGCGATGATGGCGAGGAGGCAGAGGGGGTAACTGACGAACAGGTACAGGCTGGTTATGATTTCTATACTCCAGATCTTGGGGAGCTTGGTTATCCCGCTACCGGTGACAACTAGAGACAGCTAAAAGGAAAAAGATTCATTAGCACGAGCCCTTACCTGTACCTTCACATGTTACAGGAATATGCAACATGTCATGGGTGCGAGAATATGCCTCTTGCTTAGGCATAGGAGCAGTAAACACACGGCCTCTGAGTGAGGCCCGAGTAAGAGTGATACGAGCGGCAGGAGTTTGCTACTTTATGGTGACTGGTGTGACCTGCTCAGTACACGCCCCTTCAGTGGGCGGAAAGGTCGTGGATAAGTCACTTCTGAAGCAGAGCAGACTTGATAGCGTGATGAATGGCAGGAGTTTGCTATGTGATGGTGGCTGGCATGATCCGCTCAGCGCGCGCCCCTTGCATAGGCGTATGTTGCGGTCGGGCCACCTCTGAACGAGAGCGGAGGAACGATGATATGAGTGGCAGGAGTTCACCACTTCCTAGTGAATGGCATGACCCGCTCAGCGCGTGCCCAGTCGTATAGGCACCTGCGTGAGAACCAGACCGCCTCTGGCTGGGGGCGGTACGGCATACATAGTCGACGAGCAGCCTGGCATCCGGTGGAAGCTAGACGAAAGCACAAGGCGGGAACTTCCCTTTAGGGGCCCCTGAGCGCGTGTCACCCTCGGCGACTCGCCGAGGCATGCATGCGGGGCACGTTTCAATTGGGAATGTTCCGTCGGGGCCTTCCAATCCTCCTTGGAGAAGTCAACGCTCCCTTTACTTCGGGAAAGATCGATCCTGCCGAGAGGCCGCAGTTGTGTACAGCAACTTCCCCTAAACCGGGAACTGTTGCATCATACGGCGCTGATGGCACTGCTGGCACCTTCTCTCTTCCCAAAATTTTTGTTTCTGGAAACCGCAGAATTTTTTCATTACTGCCGCCCTGGAATAGAAACTGAAGCCGCTGCCACTATAAGTATTGGGCAGTCTTTGGAGCGGTTCCCCTCCACCTATCGCCCCTGTTCGCATCATGTCCTCCAATCCTAACCTCAAATCGGATACTTTCTGCTTCGGGCCGATGGACCGGGTCCCTATCGGGTGGACTGAGGCAGAGGTCCGTGGGCTTTCCGACCGCCTTGCCAACAATCCGACCACCCTCAAACCCTTGCAACAGGGGGCGGCCCTCATTCGCTGGGCGTTCAATGCCATCTAGTTCTGCGTGAGTGTCTTCGGCGCTACTTCCTTGTTTTCCATTGATTTCGGTAGGACAATGCCCATTCTCTGCGCAAACACAGCGGGTTGCCAGTGAAGTGGATCCGGGCGAAGCATGCGCACCTGCTCCACAAGCTGGAGTCTGTCCTCGAGCTGGAGAGGAGGCCAGCATTTGTTAAATGCGCTCGTCGGAGCCCGCGGGTGCGATCCGCCGTGCGGCAGATGCTGAAGATAGTGCTCCACGGTCTGCCCAAGCCGCTGGGGGCAAACACGGAGTCCGAATCTGAGGAGGTGGCTGAGCCAGCCGCCGGTCCCAAGGCGAGTGAGACCTCTCCGCCCTCTGGAGGCACGTCCTCAAGTGATGAGGAGGGAGAACAGGAGGTAGAGCGGAGCGCTCAGGTTACAGTGGCAGAGGAGGAGCTCGTTAGTGAGGAAAATGGTGCTGGGGTGGGAGAGACACTGCAATCCCCAACTCCACCTGGTTTGGACACGGGAAGCTCGGGGTCGGTTACGCCGCTGGCGGGGTGGAAGCGCAGTACGTATCCCTCTCGTCCTTAGACGTCTCCTGTACTGACGCACACCAGTTGCCTCGGCATCTCCAATCCCGCCGGTTACCGCGGGCGAGGATGCGAGGGAACCCCCTTTAAAGAAAGGTTGGTGAGCCAGACTCTGGGATCATTCACGGCTAAAGGCTCTGTTTTAGCGAAAGGGTTCACAAAGACTGGATGGCCGCTCGCACTCAACCAGCGGCTCAGGGAGGGTCGGATGCAGCCAGCGATGCGTGCGAACATGGAGGCGATGCAGGAGGACGGCATACTACTGGTGCGTACATCTGTTTTGTTCTTTTGCGTCGTACGACCTTCTTTCCAGGCCGCGTCGACCAAGTGCGATCGTTGCAAGGCAACGAGCGGTCGCTCCTGCAGGATTCCGGCGGATTCGGACAATGGGCGCCCCTCATGCGCAGAATGCCTGATCAGCAGCCATAGCTGCCCCAGCCACCTGGCACCTGCTACTCAGGCTGCACGTCCGCCCATGATCTGTAAGGCGCCTACCGTCCGCCGCCAAGTTGTCGTCACGGTCCCCCACATTGGCGACGTCACCCAAGAATATCGGAGAATTGAGGGCTCTCAAATGAATCCGCGTCCACCTGTCGGAGGAGGTAAGCCTTTCTGATCCGTGGCGAGCGCGCTTGCTGATACTCTGACAGACTCCACCACTGATTTTGCCTTTGGCTTGGTGGAGCGGCTCGGTTTACGATCGCACCCTCGCGAGGCCGCCTGGGATTGGATCGTGGCCGCTAGTGGGCAGATCGTCGCTGGGTACCACGCCCTTCAGTACGAGTTACAAAACTATGGGCCATTCGACGAAGCGGACATCGAGTGCCTGCTGACCAACCGCTTCCCGGAGTCCGCCCTTGATGAAGGACATGCCGGTCCGGGAAACTAAGAAGCCCGAGAGTGCCCCTCGGGCGTAGGACTTTTCTTGATGGTCAGCCGGATTTTCTTGGAGAGCGGATTCCTAGCCCAGTCGTAACGGATGGAGAGCGGGTGGCTCTGCGGGTCCTCATCGGCAGGCATGGAGGCAGTCCGTCATGGGTAGAGCATCTTGGAGGGCACAATATCCGCACGACCCTAAATATCTTGAATCTTGGCAGTCATAGTATCAAAGTCAAGGAGGAGGAGGTGGATGAGCTGATCGTGTGGGGGGTTTTGTACACAATAAATAGTGATCCCGCAAATGTAGATAGTTGATTGTTGGCTGGGGGGAACAAAAATTTTCTGACTCCTGGCAGAAAGCCCTCAGGTTAGGAAGGAACAGACAAGAAAGAGATGTATTGCCTCAGTAGATCATCACAGGCGTGCGCGCTAAATAAATAGTAACGAGGAGGTGACGCGACTTTGGTACAGTATGGACAAAAACGGAACAGCGTGAGGCGGACACCGGTGCATACCCATCCGACACAGAGCCTGCCGACGCACAGCCACCCCAGGGCAGAAACGACAATCCACGACCGTGGGAAACTTTTGGCGGCGTGGGAAAAACTTTATTGGCGGGGGCATTAGCAGTGGCCTATCTCAATGTCCGTCCTCGCGTGCAGAAATACGATAATAGTCCGGGAACGTAGGGGCAGCAAGTCCTGGGGGACAAACAAAAGTCCCGGGACAAACAAACCTTCGGGCTCTCCTGGGTGAGATAGGCCTAGATAGGAAATATCTTGGGCTTGTCTGAAAAAATTTTTTTTTTTTTTTTTTTCTGGTCTGTCCAGGAAATGGTGTCTTCGGACCGAGGGGCGACAGAGAGTCATGAGTCCTGGAAAGCGGGTCCTAGTCCAGCTCATTCTCAAATGAGTCCAGTGTCCACTCTAGGGCGGTGACCTGTGCAAGAGGCTGGTCCAGGAAGCTTGAGAGGTCGGGTATTTCAATGGTTGCCCGCGGATGGTATGGAATGCAGCGGAAAGTGGCCACAGGGTTTGCCAACAGCGTGCCGTCTAGTTCGCATAGGATCAGGGCTCCTCCCTTGTTTTTGGAGACATACACCAGGGGCCCTAGGTACCTCGGTTTGAACTTTCTGTTAAGTTTGTATTCTACCCGCGTGTTGCGGACGAGGACCAAGGACCCAGGCTGGAATGCCCAGTGCGCGATCCGGTTCGTGTGCTCCTTCTCCCATCGTTGGACTGTCTTTACTCATGCCTCGTAGACCTTAGAGCGGATTCGGTCGAGATCCTCCGACCGCTTCTGAAGGGCTATAGCGCGTCTGGCGATTAGTTCCTCAGTGGAGAGCGTATGGGTAGGTGGCTCGACCAGGAATGAAGCTTCCGCGATGTCAAGTGGAAGGATAGGTGGGACGCCGGTGGCTACTTCGTACGGACTCTTACCGATGGTGCGAAGGGGTGTCACCCGCTCCGCCCAGATGACGGAGTATGCTACATGAGACCATCGACTTTCCACTCCACCGCAAGCCTTGAAAAGAGACTCCCTGAAACCCAGGTGTCTGCGTTCAATGACTCCCTGGGCTCTAGAATTGTAGGGTGAGATGGCGATCTGATGAACGTCATATTTCTCATGCAGCAGCTTCAGGGCGGCTTGGAAGGTGGGCCTGTTATCCATCACGATCTCCCGCAGGCTGCCCCATCGGCAGATTATATCTTCGAATATGAACCTGGCAAGCGCTTCCGTGTTTTCGTGCCTCAGCATTCAGAATTTGGGATAAGCGCTCATGGAGCATCGGGCGTGCACAACGTACTTGAATCTGCCCGACTTTGGTAGGTGAAAGGTGTCGATGTAGACCTTGGAAAACAGAGGCGCAGGGTAGGCCACCACAGGCGGGATGTTCCACTTCTCCGTTTGGCGGATCTGGCACATATGGCATGTATGAATGAACCACTTGACGTCGTCCAGCAATTGGGGCCACCAATACCTCTTCAAGAGATGGACCCTGACGGAGTACACTCCTTTGTGTCCGAGTTCATCGTGCGCGATCCGCAGGAGCTGGTACCGCTTTTCCCTCGGCACCACAAGTTTGTGTTCACCAGTCGTGTCCCATTTCCACAGCGTGTCTCCAGAACGGAAGAAACCGGCTGCGTAGTTGAGGAACGTCCGCTTTTGGTCCTCGGACAGGTAGGCAGGTGTGACCAAGTTTTCAAGGAATGCGCGGACAGCGTCGATTCTGTCATCGTTGGCGGACGCTTTGGCGGATCTAGGAATATTGGCCTCCAATTCGTCAGGTAGGGGATTCTTGGCGAGCAGGTGTATCGTCGGACCGCTGCCTGGCGAGGGCTGTGACTCTGCTGCAGAGGTTGTGAAAATTCTCATGGGGGACAGAACTGTTCTTCCCGAGGGTCGTCCTTCTGGGAGCGGGTTCCCTATATGAATGAAGCCGTACATGCTGTCTACCCAATCAGGGTCATCCCCTTCTGCGGGTGCATCACCTGGTTGTGGGCGCCGCCTGGATAGACCATCTACACCATGCTTGGTGCCTGGGATGTGTACGAGTTTGAAATCGAAAAGAAGGATTCCCGCTACCCAGCGGTTGATAACTGCATTTGGGTTCAAATCCGGGTTGTTGATCATCCCTTTGATGGTGGTCACGTCTACTTCCACCACCAGTGTCTTGACCCCGATAAGCCATATAGCAGCCTCTTTCAACGCCCTATACAGGCCATAGAGCTCGAGTTTCGGCTGGCTATACCTTGACTCCACCTGGTTGAGCGGTATTGAACCGAAATGGGACGGATATCTGCGCTTTGGGTTTTGCGGATCCTCCTGGAATATCGCGTATCCGACCGCTAGCGCACTCGTGTCTACAGCCAATATCACAGGAGCAAAAGAGGTATAATCTGTCGGGCGGAGAGCAGGCGAGTTGATGACCGCCTCCTTCAGTACTTCTTGGGCTAATGCTTGGTCGGGGCCCCAGTAGAAATTGACTCCTTTGCGGGTGAGGTCGACGAGTGGTCTTGCCAGTAGACTGTAGTTCCGAATGTATATGCGGAGTATGCCAACCATCCCTAGGAAGGATCGGACATCCGTCAGGTCTTCGCATGGGCCCCAATTCTTGATCTTGTTGACCTTGCCATCCTCTGGCACCCTGCCTTCATAGGTGCATTTATGTCCTACAATGACCGCTTCGGGCACACACAGGTAGGCCTTCTTGCCAGACCAGGTGCACCCCACATATTTCATGCGCTGAACTATGCGATTGAGATTCTGGAAATGTTCCCAGACCAAGCGGTGGATGAGCGGGTTCTTGGGGATGGTTTCGTATCCTCCATCCTCGGTCTCATAGCGGGTCTTGGGTCCTTTTACCCCTGCATCGTCTACAAAAGAAATTGTTATGTCCGGGATCTCGTCGTTTAGCATGTAGGTGATATCGCCCTGTAGGACCTGCATTGAGTTCGTCCATCCCATAGGGAGCATGGTTAGTCGGAAGGTTCCTAAAGGAGTCTGAAAAGTGGTCAGGTCGCGGCTGGATATGGATAACAGCCGCTGGTCGAAGGCGACAAACAGATCGAATATGCCATAGCAGCCTCGTCTGCCGAACGTTTCTGCCAGCTGCTCAATAAGCGGAGGAACACCAGAGTTGCAGATGGTGACTGCGTTGAGCGGCTGGAGGTCGTGCACGATCCGAAGAGAGTGACCATCCTTCTTGAATACCGTGAACCACTTGGAACGGTAGGACGAGCTTGAAGGTTCATATATGCTGGATGCGATTTTGTCCTTAACGATTGCGATAACTTCATGATATAAGCCTGGTGGTATTGGAATATTTCTGTGTACCCAAGGGATATGTTCTATGACAGGAATGGTGACCGGGGGAAAGAAATCTTCTCTAAATTTCCCCTTCTGTGACTCATCCCATGCAAAACCGCCTTCCTGCAGCGTCATAAAGTGATGCATGAGCTTCCGCTCCTCTGGCCATAGAAACTCCCCAGGATGATTTTCGTCTATTATATCGCGATTTTGCTGAGTATACCATCCGGTCAGCTTGAAATCTGGCGGATGTGGAGAGAGAATGGGCATGTCTGCAAGCGGATCACCCGTGATTTCGCGAATGATACGAAACTCCTCGGGAAGCGTAGTAGGTACAGGCTTAACACGATTCTCCATCTTTTTGTACTGCTTTTTCTTAGGCTTAGGTCTCGCAACCTGGAGAATGCCAACAGGTTGGTAAGGAGTGGGTTTGCTGTAAACGCTGTCTGCTCCGAAGAGTTCTGCGAGGAGCAGCTCATGCGGCTGATGAATGAATTGAAGGATAGACACAGAGGGAGATTGGGAAGCATGTGGAGAAATAGGCTCGGTTCGAGGCGCTTCGCGAGATCTGCCAGCGGGGACTGGTGCCGTGGCGGATGTGAAACAAATCCTCGAAACCAGCAGGGTATCATATTCATTACGAGCTATATGCTTAGCGTTCCGAATATAAGGTTGTGTTTGGTCCAGGCCTTCCGTATTGGCGACCTGTCCGCTGGAGATAGCGGACACAGCGATGGCATACCCAGGGATAGTAGTGATATCTATATGAGCAGTACTGTCATCTGCTGCGGATGCGAGAGAATATGTCCGATGAGAGAAATCCAATGGTAGTTTTTCGACTGTGATAGAGAGTCCCAATTCACCTTGATCAGAGAAAAGGTCCTCGCTTAATGAAAATTTTCGAACTGCATTCCGTATGGTGGGCATGGCTCATGAATATGTGGTTCCGTATGGCGGTGTCCTTCTTGCCATGAGAAGTGGGGACGGCCGCGCTCGTGAGTCGGAATGACTACTTCGCGTCTGGTGTTGGGATCCGTTAGAGTTAGGATTTGTTCCCCATTGGAGCGGTTGTTGATTTTCATTTCACATAGTACACTGAAAGGTCTCCCCAGCAGCACATCGTACGCCGCATGTTGTACAACATGAACTTGTAGGAGGACTTCTACTCCTTGGAAATTGAACAGCACGTCTCTGCATAATCCCAGAGACCATCCAGTTTCGTTGTTGGCACTGGTGAGGGAGATTTTGACAGACAGGTCTAAGCGCAACCCGCATTTCTCCCATACGGCCGCCGACATGGCCACAACTTGGGAACCTTCGTCCAGGACGGCTTCGACCTCATGCGATCCATCTATGAGCGGCGTCAGAGAGCGGAGACCTGCGGCTTTGTCCGCCACCACGATATTGGTGTGGTTTCCTTCGCGTAGAGACCAAATCACGAAGGAGTCTTTACCTCCTTTCCTGACCGCTTCCGCGCCTTTCTGTCCCTGACTCGGCATATCAACTGGTACTTTGCGGTTTGTCAGGGCGTCTTTCAGCTTGGAGCGGATTCCAAGGTTCTCGCTACACAGTTCCTTGATGGAAACTTCCACCTTCGAGTTGAGGACTCGGTTGTATAGCTCTTCAGTCGAGCTAGGCTGGATGATCGGTGCCGAGTGCTTGTACTGCCGCGGGTCCTTCCTAGGTTCTGTTGGCTATGGCGGATCCGGCTTCTTGGGCTCCTTTGGAGGCGCTTCCTGCTTCTCTGTTCAGGCTGCATCCTCGGGCGCCTTCGGGACCAGATCTGGTGCGGATGGCTGGCTTCGCGCAGCTGACGGAATGACGACCTCAACCTTTTTGAAGGGTTTCCCCATCGGTCCTTTCGGTTTCCCATCTTTTCGTCCATTCTTTGTCTTGATTTTCTCTTGCAGGACCTGCTTGAGGATCCTGATGGTATCATCATCATCAGAACCCGAATCCCCATCAGAGTCCGAATCCTCTGAAGAGAGGGCCGCCATATACTGGTGGCTTGACTGCTGTGGGCTTTGCTGGAAGATCTTGCTGATTTGAGAAGGCGTGACCTTTTGGTACACAAAGCTCCCATCTGCTCGAGGCCCTGACACGGGCGGGTTCGCCCCGCATGTTCTCGGGCCCTGCACCGTTGCATAAGAGCCTTGGGTGGAAATCATGTTAACCGTCATGGGAGGAGTACTACGCTCCGCATGCCATTTGTCCACCCTCATCTTCATCCAGCCGGCGCCGTTGGGAATGTCTGTGCCATCAGGCATTACTAGCTTTCGCTTTGCTCCATCCCATTTAATCAAACCGCCGTCATGGTCTGCCTTCTTGGCGAGGCACGTCTTGAAACCAGCGTCGCAGCTGTCATACCCACACCTCTTGGGTGCCTGGTTCTGGCTCTGCTGGTTACCCATCAAGTGCTCTATAGCGGCCAGCAACCTGTCTTCCGTCGTCTCCGGTTTGGGCGGTGGAGCGGATGGTTTGAGCCACTCCAGGATCGCTAGGAGACGATCATCTGTCAACTCAGTTTTGACGGTGGGTGCGGGAGCGGGCACCGTGGGTGGTGCAAGGGATGGCATTGCGTATGGCGGGTATGCGTACGGGTTGTAGAAGGATGGCAGAGGCCCAGTGGCTGATGATTGTGACAGAAAGTCTACCGCTTCCGCCATTGATCCGATAGCGGGTGCTACTATCTGTTCAGGTGGCACAGGTTGCACGAACCCCGCCCCTGCGTATGCTGCTGAGACTGGGTTCACATATGGAGATTTATAACTCTCCAGCACGTATTTCACGGCTTTCCTAACCTCGTCGACCGGAAACGGCTCTGCCGGGTCATGGTCCGAGAAGCGGACTGCGAGGCGGTTCTCGACTGGTATCCTGAGCGCTGGGTGGATAGCGGATATGTACATCCTGGCATACTCATGGGTGGACATCAACGGGTTGTTCCCTGCAGTGACATCGAGCCCAATGCCTTGTATGTGCCGATCGAAACGGCCAAACTCATCAAGGGTCGTGATCGGACTCCTCTGAAGGACGTGCACCGCTTCTTCTAGGTGAGCATGCATATATCTGCGTGCCTCGTTGCACTTGGGGTAAAACTCGTAACACTCCGCCTTGAAGGCCGCCCAGGTTGCCGTAGCCGCGTTGGCTGGCAGCACCTGAGAGAGCCTTCTCCACAGATCAGATGCCGTCGGGTCCGCATACATAATTGCGGCCGTGATGTATTCCATGTCCGTGTCTTGTCCTGCCGCTTGACAGGTGCGCTCTACTTCTGCGAAGTAGATAGGTAGGGTAATGGAGTCGTCAGGTCCTTTCCACCCCCAACTGGGGGCTTTACCGGACCCTCTGATAGGGAGTTGCTGCTGTTGGGCATTAGGTTGGGCCATCTCGAAATGCAGATGGATTCGTCGGTTTCTTGCCCAACGATATGTTCTGTTCGGGGGTAAGTAAGTTGGAGAAGGCGGAGCCGATTCCTGCTCTTCCTCTTCTGACCAAAATAGAGGTGTTAGAGGCGAGGGCGGAGTACAGGGCGGTTCCGGTGGAGCAGATGCCGAACGTTGTGGAAGGGGATCTAGTGTTTGCTCGTGGGTGTTTCCGAAGGGATTAGGATCTGTTGAGGTGTCTAGGAGCTCTCTCAGCTCTTGGCTGTAGGAAGACGAGAACGATTGGTCAAAGTGGAAATGGGCGGCCTCGTTGTCGGGAACGAGGTCAAATAAATCCTCTTCTTTGATCGACTCGTTGAAGGTGGCTTGGATAACAGTCTGTAGGGCGGCCGCTTCTCGGCGTTCCCGGGTTGGGCGAAGAGAGCTTCTCCTGTCAGCTATTGTGGGTTTAACCTTCCCTCGTGGTGGGCTCCACTTGTAAGGGTAGGTAACTCCCTGTGAAGGAAGAAATCCCTGTCTATGCAAGATCTTTTCTTATCCGGTAAGGGATAAGGGAAGGTAGGTCCATTCTGCTTCAGTGGCTTACAACGTCCGCTAAGACGGTTGCTGATGAGAGGAACGTAGGGTCCAACTGGGATCGGACGGTTAAGACTGGCAGCTGATGACGACTTCGGATGCGTCTTATGAGCTTTGAGAAAGAGGAAATGTATTCCTTTGGTGAGGGGAATCCTGGAATAAGGATCTCTCTGGGAGTAGAATTAACTAACTAACTATCTTCATCTACACAATCTTTTATACCATCGCTCGTGGTCCGATTTGATTGATCATTAGCCCTTTTTAGGGCACTTCTGTGTACACGCGCGGTAGACCCTCTGTGCACCTGCTACACTTTCCTTGAATGGCTCTGATACGAATAGCCTTAAAGGGTAACCAGGGTTCCATCCGCTCCTACCCGATGACAGGGACAAATACGACCCCTGTTTGTGCCCAGACCCGCCTCTATCCGCGCGGCGGTGACACATCCGCTCATGGCAAGCCTGTCATGGACGTCCGTCGGTATGCCGCATCGGTCCGGCGTCTGCGGGACAGGCGGCCGCCGGGCAGTTGGTCCGTGCTCCAGTCGCTGACTGGCTGTCCCTTCCTCCCACCATGATGACTGCGAGTGGGCGATGCCTAGGCAAGGTGCGTTGCACCCATAGTAATAGCGGAATGTTGTGAAATCCAAAAATGTGCGCTCACACAGATGTGTGGCTGCACAACGCTGTCTTCTATTAATACTATGCGAGCCCAGACATCAAAAGTGATCGCTGAGCACTGGCATGGCATCTTCTCTCAGGTGACAGGTCTTTTCCTTGTTCCTAGATCCACAAACTCTGTAATACACCAGAAAAAAACAACATTCATGCATGTTAGGATTGTGCCAATAGGATGAAGTGAAAGGAATGCATGCCGTGGATTCCACGGAGTGTGTGGGGCTTGGCGAAGCTATTAGCAATGTCACCCTTGGGTCAAAGCCCAAAGAAGGATTACAGACGGAGTCCATGGGATTATGATCTCTAGGATCAAAGGTTAAGTCCAACGGCTATCGGAGTCTGCAGATGTAGAGAGGTGGATTATGGCTTGAAGGCTGAAGAGTGAGGACAAGAGTTATTGGGCTAAACCAAGTTGATATTCGAACTGAGGTATGTACTACTAAATGTACAGCTTATATACTAGGGCAGAGTCTGACAGGTCGGGGTCTGGAATAGTGTAGGTATGGCTAGAGTGACGTGATCTGGAATGTTCTGTATCTAGAGGAGTTGAGTATTCTGTGGACTCCAATATAACACCTACTCGCTACCATGACAGATTCTAGGTGTGATAAATGAAATGTGAAATAAGTAAATGAAATAGAGATATGAAATATGAGGTAGAAACCGGGATCCAGAATCTGATGGATTCCAATGATTGACTTGGAGCCGGTGGAGTGGATGATTGGATGAGGTCTGTGGAGTCTGCAGCATGATTGTTACAGTATCCCCCCTTTAGCGTTCTTGCCCTCAAGAGCACAGATCCCGATGGCTGGGGGTACCGCATGGAATTTGTGAGTGAGGTATCATGTGATTTTCACCTCTTGACTTGTTACCACCACCATCTCAGTGGTAGGGAAAACTTGCTTTCTTCTTTCTCGCCATGAAAAATAATGGCCGACGCAACCTGATTGTCAAGGACACCAGAACCATACGAGATGCCTGCTACCCCCAACGACCTGGAGGTCGATGAACTATCGGTGTTCTACGCTGGTAGGGACAAGAAGGAAGAGGCTCATTGGAGTGCCGTGGAGGCACATGAGCTCTGGTTGGCCGACAAGCTGAAGGCTGACAAGGCTGTGGCAACCGTGCAAAAGAAGGCCTATGAACAGGCAAAAAAACTTCAAGAGTTGAAGTTGAAGAAGGAGAGGGAGGCCACGGAGAAGTGGGCTGAGGAGAAGAACAGGGAGGAAGCAGCAGCTGCAGAGGCCAAACAGAAAAGGCTGGTGGAGGCCAAGGAGGAGGTAGCGTGAATGAGGTGCCTATTGAAGGAGCAGACAGAGTTGGCCATGAGGCAGGCCATGGAAGTGGCAGAGGCAGCTGCAAAGGCAGCTGAGAGGGATGATGAGGAAGCTACAGAGGATGCGGAGACAGAAAAGGAGAAAGCGATGCAGAAGCTGAAGCAGAGGAGGAAGGATAAGGCAAAGGTGAAGGCAAAGGCAACCGGGGCCACAGGTCCTTCAAACAAAAGGAAATGGTTGACGAGGTCGGTGGTAGAGGAGAGTGAAGATGAGAGGACTGTGGGGCCGTCAGAGGAGAGGCCTGCTAAGAAGATGAAGGGGAAGGCTGTGGAGCATGAGGAGTTCCACGGGTCCGGTGAGTGGACTTTGGATATATTTTTTGTTTGCTGATTGTTTTGTTAGATAAATGTGGGTGGTGCCAGGCCGACAGAGCCTGGTGTTTTATGTCGGCGATGATGAGGTCCTGCAAACAGTGCAGGATTCGGAAGGCCAAGTGCCTTTGGACCGAGGAAACAGAGCCAATGGCGATGGAGGAGGTAGTGTCCTTGCTGCATAGTTTGTATGCAAGGTTTGATGACATGGAGGAGAGGATGGAGAAGCTGGAGAAGGAGGTGGCATCTGTCAGAGGTCACATTGGCAACTTAGTGGATGATTTCAAGGAAGGGGACACAATCAAATATCCATGGGATTTTGTGCCGACGGTGTCTGAAGAGGAGTGGAAGGTGTCGAGGGAGGAGTTGGGAGAGTTGAAAGGTGCCAACCCTGAGGCCCTCTGGCAGGCAATGTGATTATGCCTAGATCAAGATGTCGCTCAAGTGTGGTACATCCACATGACATCCATGGAGTTCAACAGTCAAGATCTGTTTGAACTTGCCAACATTGAATTGTGGCATGGAAACCACAGGAACGGTGACCTAGATAGGGCGATTGCTTCCAGCATGAGATTTAGGGATGCTCGTGCTAAGTTCTACCAAGTTGGAGGCCACCGGAAGGAATGGGTGCTGTGGAAGGAGTACCTGAGGGATAGTGAGGAGTTTTTAGTAGAGGATTCCGAAGGAGAGCTGGAGGAGGAGGAAGTCAGGGCAGAGATGCTGCCAGTGTTACGATTTATTCACTTTTTCCCGATTTTCCTCATCTAAGCGCCCAAGGCGCTTATCTTCGTTAATCTAATCACCACCATCTGATCCAAATCGTCATCTCGCCGCACCAACCACATGACTATAACCGTCGACTACAGTTCTGTTACTACGGCTCGCTTCTACCACAAGGATACCACTCGACTTATTGTCATCTACTCGTTGTTCACTCATTGTCGCTTACCAATGGACTTATTATTAGCATACAGACTTCAGTATATAAGTAGCACGACTCTCGCTGTAATACCTCAGCTTCGAGCTATCGTTTATCTATATCAATTCTTACTTCTCAACGACTAGCACTTAGTGCCACGCCTTAACGAATCCATCGCCACAGCTCTACCCTAGTCATCGGTGTCTACCGGTACATGACTTAGAGTTTACACTTGTTTGGATCACGTGAGACTTGGGTCTAACAGTTAGCTCGAAGCTTCCCTACGGTTCCTCAGTGCTAGCCACGACGAACCAACCAATGACCCCCGACTTAACAAAGAAACAGACCATCGAACTAGGCGTAGCCATCCCGGCTGCGTTCCTCATCATCCTTTTCACCGCCCTTATGGTCTATGACCGTTACGAACAGATTCATGAGTACCTCCACAGGAATGGAATCCTCGTCGGAGGCGAGCCAAGGCCCGCCAGGAGGATTCCCCCCTTCCACTACCAGACAGACGCCCCCACCACAAGGGGCCCGCCGGGGGCCTACCCCGAGACCGAGCCCCGTAGCTCGCAGACCCAGCACGCAAGGAGGCGGAGCACCCCCCACGCCGGTGGTGACGCTTCCTCAGACGAGTTTCCCCTACGCGAGGGGACAGTACGCGCACCCACTCCAGAACCCGCTCATGCCCCCGTGGATGAGCCAGAATCAAGGCGGCCCTCCACAGCCGAAGAATACAGGAGGGAGCTTCGGACTAGGTTCCGTAGCCCGACCCCACCCCCAGCCTACATCCCAACCCGCCCAGCGAGGATGGAACGACCCGCCTCTGGTCGAGGGATACGAATTCCCTCAAGAACGATCGAGGGGACCAGTCACAGGCTTGCCGAGGACTCCAACCCCGATTCCTCAGAGCCCGACATACTCGCCCCTTTCCGAAACCCCGAGGCAATTAGAATTTGAGCGCCTGAGCCCGCTCGATTGGTCCCCATCCAAGACGCCCACGAGCCCGAATGGCTCGAGCTCATCGATCACGAACTCTTCAACCGATGGAGCCCAGATCGACTATGGCCGGAGCTCGGACCGGTCGACAGAGACCTACTCGGCCCCGTCAGAATCGAGGCCTGGACGCTTCGAAGAGAAGACGTGGAAGCCTGAGCCCGTGTTCCCCTCGACCATAGGCCGATGGCCTTCTCAATTGCCCACGCACACCTACCCCCAGGAACAAGCGGGGAGGAGCTCGGACTTTTCCTTCGGAGAAACGCAGGAAGAGCGATTCAACCGCCAGAGTTGGGACCGCTCCTCAACAGGAGGAGCACTAGAGGCAGGAGCAATGACCGGGATGACGAGCTTTCCCATAGGCTCTACGAGCTGGCACACCGCGCCGAAAGAAGGGATGATGGATACTTCCGGTTTGTTTGGGCCAACGAGCGGTTCCGTCGGGAACGCCGGGCCCGGGACAATAACTAGCTTTGACACGTACATACCTAATATGCAATCCAACCCCTTCGCTACCTACTACCCCGAACCGCAATGGCCGACCCAAATGCCGGACTCGCCACCGGCCCGAACCAGACAGCAAGGGTATTACCCTTACCCCACCACGAGCCGACTATTCGGCGCAGCAGGAGACGAGATGGACAGCCCTGAACCGCCTGGACCCGGACAACCCGAAGAAGAACGACGTGCGAAGGTGACCGCACAGAGAGTCGAAATGACAAAAAGAAGAGATGAACTCGTGGCAGCAAGGCGAGCAGTCGAAGAAGCAATCGTTAGGACTAACGATTATGCGAACCGACACGGGTTCTTACCAGAAGAAGTAGAAAGGGGAAGACCAGGAGCACCCGATAACGCCTCTGCACCGCCACCAGCCGCACCAGTCGCGGCACCAATACCCAACGAACACCGACCGGTGCACGACAGGGACGATCGCTACTCGATCCCCCGACATCCGGACTGGCCATATGCACCACACGACCCCCCAGTAGGGTTGGGACTCCCCAACGCCCCGTATTTCGGGGTAAAACCCACCCTAATCGACACCCCGCGCTGCTTTTCAGGAAATCACCACGACATTCTCCGCTTCGTCGGAGATTGCCTAGCCTACTTTGAGATGTTCCTACCCTTCTTCCAAGAAGAATCTCAGAGAATCACGTTCGCCACCTCCTACTTCGAAGGCATTGCAAAGGACTGGTGGACCCACAAAAGACCCGAACTCTGGGACCCGGTGGACCGACACTTCCGATACCCCTCATGGAAGGAGTTCACCGACATGCTCACGGCTCGGTTCAAAGACCATGCCATAGAGCAGGTCCACGAGAAGAAGATGTTCGAACTACGGATGGCCGACGGTACGGCAGAAGACTACTTCCAAACACTGGAACAAGAGGCGAAGCTCGCCGGGCGACTCGCGGACGAAAGCGACCGAGGGCTTCTCTGCAAGGCCGTCGAGATCGGAATTCCAGATTCCTATTCCCGCACAATCGCCGACGGAGAAAATACCCCCGGCAACTATCAACAGTGGAAGGCCCGAGTAACCAAGATGTACGAAAACCGCACCAGGAAACGGATTTTCGACCAAACCATCGGGCTCCAATATGGTCGCAACCCGCGAAAGGACAACCGACCCCAGAACTACCCCGCCGGTGGACAAAACAAGTCCACCGGCGCGACAAGTTCACCATCGGCACCCCAGAGCAGCCAAAGTCAGGGCGGAGACAAGAAGACAGGCACCGGAGTTACCTACGGAGGCCACGGACAAGCAATGGAGATTGACCGCCTCAAGAAGGAAGGTCGATGCTTCAACTGCGGAGAGAAGGGGCACATGTCCAGAGGATGCCCGAAGCCGAAGAAACCACGACGACAGGATGCTCGGGGGAGATTCACTAAAGCGGAGTTACGCACGATGTTACAAGAATTGGAGAAGGAACCCGAGGAGAAGACGACCTCGGGACTGGAGGAAGTAAAAGGCGAGGCCAGCGAGTGATCGATTCCACTCGGCTGGCCAAGGAACATTCTTCTGGTATGCACTCGCTCCCTGGTGGTCGGACTTATAGTACTTCTGTAGTTACCAATATTTACACGCATTCAAATATACCAACTTTAGCACCTTCCACCACGAAACCAGTAAGAAAAGAATCGAACCGATATGCTCTCCTCACCGACAAGGAGGAGATGCCCTCTCAAGCGCCCGCCAGGACGAAGGGGGCCAAACAAGGGATAGAGAATCCCCCAAGTCCGCTTGCTAAGGCGGCCACCGGACCAGTCCGAAAGGTGCCTAGCTCAAGCCACAAGCGCGCGAATTCAAGAACACGAGTAAGCGCCCAGGACCGACGAGCTGACGCCTGAGGCACCACCACTACCGCCACCGTGAGGGGGACTAGCCCTCGCCCTGCATCGCCCCTGGGACCAGTTGAGGGTACGGACCATGCGACAAGCACGCGACGATCACGACCCGCACCTCAGACGGCGCCTATGAGCACCGCGCCCTCGACTTGCGATGTAAATGGGAGCGCGACACCCCCCGCTTGTATAGTCAGTGAAGAACGGCAGAAGGACGAGGGTGACGACCCTACACACTCAAACGCTCACAAGGATCAAGAGAGCCGAAGAAGGCGAGAGACGCCTCGACCGCCGTGCACTACCGTTGTCGAAATACCCGACGAGGATGACGACACCGCCTACAGGCAATGGCTCGCCAAAGAAGCAAAGAAGCACACTCCCCGCTCCGTTCCAACGGAACAGAGAGAACGGCTTCAGGAATCGCCACCTCTCGATAACCGGTGGTACCGACCTTTCTCTGCTGCATGGACCCTGAGAGCGATCCAAGAAGCGCGCATGCCTAGTCAGGCGAACGCCATCCTCGCACTCTGGATTCATAAAGGGAGGGAGGTCGAACACACAGAAGAATTACTCGAAGAGCTTCGACAAGGGGGAGAAAGAGCAAGGGAACGCCTATATGAACTCCAGAAACTGATTCGATACATTCGTGCGAGCACCACGAAACGAACCAAAGACCTGACGATCACTGCCAAACTAGAACCCTGCTCAGGAGCCCCTGCCCTCTCCGTCAAAGCACTAATAGACAGCGGATGCACGGGCAGCTCCATTGACCAAAAGTTAGTTCAACGACATAACCTAGACACCAGGAAAGCGGCCGTTCCCATCCCAGTCTACAATGCAGACGGAACCCGAAACAAGGCCGGAAACATTACGGAGTTCGTAGAACTCCGCATGAGTATCGGAGGACATGTGGAACGAATAGACCTTGCAGTCACTGACCTCGGGACGAAAGAAGTCTACCTTGGTCATGACTGGCTGAAGCGACACAACCCGGTGGTCAACTGGAAGACCGGAACTCTGATATTCGGGAGGTGCCAATGTCAAAAGAATCAACTATCACTCCCCGATTCCGACCCCGATGACGCCTGGGATGAAGAGTTGGAAGAGGGCGAGAGCATCCTCGCAGTTAATATGCAGGAAGAAATCTTCATCCGCGCGGTCCACCATGCCAACGACCTAGCAGCAAAAGCCAATGAAGGAAAGCCCAAGAAAACCTTCGAAGAGCTCGTCCCAGAACACTACCGCTCCTTCCGAGACCTGTTCTCCAAGGAGAACTTTGATGAGCTCCCAGAGCGAAAAACGTGGGACCATGCAATAGAGCTCATCCCCAATGCCGCCTCCACCCTAGACTGTAAGGTATATCCCCTGAACCGCAACGAACAAGAACAGCTCGACAAGTTCCTTGACGAAAACCTCGAATCGGGACGAATTCGCCCCTCCAAATCACCATTCGCCTCTCCGTTCTTCTTCGTAAAGAAAAAGGATGGCACCCTACGTCCAGTCCAGGACTACCGAAAGCTCAACGAGATGACCATCAAAAACCGATACCCACTCCCACTCATCACCGAGCTCATTGACCGCCTTCAAGGCGCCAAGTACTTCACCAAGCTAGATGTACGATGGGGCTACAATAATGTCCGTATCAAAGAGGGAGACGAAGAAAAGGCAGCGTTCCGCACAAATCGCGGACTCTTCGAACCCACAGTAATGTTCTTCGGCCTCACCAACTCTCCCGCTACATTCCAGTGGATGATGAATGACATTTTCAAGGACTTGATTGAAACAGGAAAAGTCACCATATACCTCGACGACATCCTAATCTTTACCAAGGACCTATCGGAACACCGGCGCATTGTCAGGATGGTTCTCCAGCGCCTTCGAGAACACAAGCTGTACCTCAAGGCAGAAAAATGCGAATTCGAGGTACTAGAAACCGAATACCTCGGAGTGATCATCAGTGAAGGGACGGTCCGAATGGACCCAATAAAGGTAAAAGGAATCGCGGAATGGCCGACACCAACCAAGAAAAAGGCGCTACAATCATTCCTCGGATTCACCAACTTCTATCGAAAGTTCATAAGAGATTATTCCAAAATCGTCCGACCCCTGACTCAACTCTGTGGAAACGCCCCTTGGACCTGGGGAGCCGCGCAAAACCAAGCCTTCCAACAGATCAAAAAACAAATGTCGGAGGATGTCCTTCTCACCATCCCCATGCAGGAAGGGAAGTTCAGGGTAGAAGCAGATGCCAGCGAAGGAGCAATCGGCGCCGTACTCAGTCAAGAGCATGACGGAAAGTGGAGACCAGTGGCATTCATGTCAAAGGCGCTCACCGAGACTGAACGAAACTACGAGATTTATGACAAGGAACTCCTTGCAATCATGCTCGCGCTCGCCGAATGGAGGCACTACCTAATGGGGGCCGCAGAGGACGTGGAAATTTGGACGGATCATCAAAACCTCCAATATTTCAGAAAGCCCCAGAAACTCAATCGACGCCAAGCCCGATGGGTTACTGAGCTGGCCGAATACCACTTCACCCTACATCACAAGCCCGGTACCCTCAACAAAAAGGCAGACCTACTCTCCCGTCGAGAAGATCACGACCAAGGGCGAAATGACAACAACGAGGTCGTAGTCCTCAACCCAGAGCACTTTCGGGCAATGATCATGCCCACTCACGAGGAACTCCGTTCCAGAATCCTCAACCTACTCAAGGAAAACGAAAACCTAGACGCAAACGTCTACAACTCCTTCATTCACGACAGGGGAGTCTACGAGGACGGCCCCAAAGGAGGAAACACCAACGTCCTAATGTACGACGGACGGGTCTACATCCCGAGGGACACAGAGCTCAGAGGAACCATCATTGCAATAAGCCACGACCACATCACGGCCGGACACCCCGGAGTGGCCAAGATGATAGAACTCGTCCAAAGGAACTACTGGTGGCCGAAACTACGCAAGGACGTTGAAGCCTACGTAAAAGGATGCGAAACGTGTCAACGAACAAAAACCGACACCCAGCCAAAAGCAGCCCCGCTCAATCCAAACGCAATCCCTACTGAACCATGGTCCCACATTTCAGTAGACATGGTCACTGGATTACCTGAATCCAACGGTCACGACGCTCTCCTTGTAATCGTAGACCGATTCTCGAAGGAAATCATACCAATCGCCTGTAACATTGAGCTCTCGTCAGAAGGATGGGCGAGAATACTCAGAGATCAGGTATATGCCAAACACGGGATGCCGACCCATGTGATCTCAGACAGAGGACCCAACTTCGTCTCAAGATTTATGAAAGACCTCTACAAGATGCTGGACATTACCCAGAATGCCTCCACGGTGTTTCACCCCCAAACGGATGGCCAAACAGAAAGGGCAAACCAAGAAATTATCAAGTATCTCTGAATCTTCATAAACTATCGACAAGAAGACTGGGCAGAGTGGCTACCCCTAGTCGCATTCTCCCACAACAACAGAGTCCATTCAGCCACTGGAAAATCACCATTCTTCGTCAACCATGGGATGCATCCCCGACTCCAATCGGAATCAATCCGAGAAACCCCCTTCGACAATCCCAGTGCTCAGGGCTTTTCCGCTACCATGATGAAGATCCATCAGGAAACGCAAAAGGCTCTGATCAACGCCGCCGCTGCAATGAAAAAGCAATATGACAAAAAGACCAAATCGGCACGCGGATATAATATCGGAGAACGAGTCTGGCTGGATACGCACAACCTAAACCTACCACGACCAAAGAAGAAATTGGACGACAAACGCGTCGGCCCTTTCCTAATCCTGAACAAAGTCGGGATGGCAGCATACAAACTGAAACTCCCACCGCATTGGAAGATCCACCCCACCTTCAATGAGAAACTACTCTCACCGTTCACACCACCCGCGTTCCCCAACCAAGAAATACCACCACCACCTCCGCCAGAACTGATCGAAGACGAAGAAGAGTATGAAATCGAGGAGGTATTGGACTCACGAACACGCCGAGTACGAGGAAAGAAGGGACAAAAATCCAAGACAACAACGGACTATCTAATCAAATGGAAAGGCTGGACAAGAGAACACAACTCGTGGGTACGGGAAACCGAAATGGAACACGCACAAGAAGCGATAGAGGACTATGAACAACGCATCCAGCATGCCGGACGCGTAGAAATAGCCAAGATCGTAACCTCAGACGACAAATATGCGGAATATTGGGAAATCCTACACCAGCACAACACCCCCGGAGACAAACCTTAGTGGCAGTCGGGACGACTGCCTTAACGAGGGGGCAATGTTACGATTTATTCACTTTTTCCCGATTTTCCTCATCTAAGCGCCCAAGGCGCTTATCTTCGTTAATCTAATCACCACCATCTGATCCAAATCGTCATCTCGCCGCACCAACCACACAACTATAACCGTCGACTACAGTTCTGTTACTACGGCTCGCTTCTACCACAAGGATACCACTCGACTTATTGTCATCTACTCGTTGTTCACTCGTTGTCGCTTACCAATGGACTTATTATTAGCATACAGACTTCAGTATATAAGTAGCACGACTCTCGCTGTAATACCTCAGCTTCGAGCTATCGTTTATCTATATCAATTCTTACTTCTCAACGACTAGCACTTAGTGCCACGCCTTAACGAATCCATCGCCACAGCTCTACCCTAGTCATCGGTGTCTACCGGTACATGACTTAGAGTTTACGCTTGTTTGGATCACGTGAGACTTGGGTCTAACAGCCAGAGGCTGGGGCCAACAGAGCACCTGGCATAGTGGAGTTGTTGAAGATGATAAAAGGAAAGGGAAGAGAGGTAGAAGGTGGAGAGGCCAGTGGGTCCACAGATGCCTAGTACCCTAGCCTCATATATAAATTTTTATGGATTTTATGTAGATAGATGGATTGTAGAGCATGCCTGGAGGGGCCTAAAATGTAGATATTTCTTGATGTGCTGAAAAATTGTGTGAATAAGTGTGAAGTCAAGAAATGCATCTGACGGAGTCTGTTCCCGATTAGGAAATGAATTTGCAATAGTTTTCCAGAATTGAATTTGAAATTGGGGAGATGGATTCCGATGGGAACCGATGGAATGGGTGATCAAGAAGGAATAGGTGAGGTCTTGACTGAGACCTTGCAAATGGTGACCTTGGATAACAGTCCTGGTTTGTCTGGGTAACAACGATGGAAGTCTTCAATGTAGTCTTCTGCGGAGAACTCTGTAGCGGGGATCCAGACAAATTCTTCATCAGTACCTTCGTAGCCCAACCATTGGACACAGTAGAGGAGTGGACAACAGAACCGATGGTCGAGCTTGGAATCAAGAATCTGTGTGATCTCGAATTGCTCTTCTCCGTTGACTTCCATGGGAGGTGGAGGTGGTTGGGTGCGATTAGGAATGGTATTGATTTCCACGGGTTCCAACTGTGAGATGTGAAATACAGGGTGAATGAAACGGAGGTCCACGGGAAGTTTGAGTGTGAAGGAATGGGATCCAGGTTGAGCAATGATATTGAACAGTCCAAGGAATTTCTTGGAGAATTTTGCAGTAGGGCGAGTAGTCCTGATGTGTTTGGAGTTAAGGAAAACCTTGTCACCTACTTTGAAGTCTGGAGCTGGGGACCATTGAAGAGGCTGGCTGTGGGCACTTGTGGAACAGCGCGTAGAACAGCGTGATACACACACCAAACCACACACACACTCACACAACTATGCAATAATACAATCACCCTTGTAAGTGCATGGGGGGATGAGATTATTTCTACTCTGCAGTTATTAACACTTTAGAACTCGTAAAGCTCCTTTTTATCTCAGTGCGGTACAATGTTTACTCGTTTTAATTGATCCTAAAGCTAGAATCTTTTACAAGAAGGTATACTTTGAGGCACAACCTTCTAGGCAAATGGTAATATTCAATTTACACTAGGACACACGTCCTACAATACAATAGAACATGAAACTCTTCACTATGACACCGAGCTCGCTCTTTAGACCACTCAACCAAGTACTGACTTAGTGAGCTCGCTACTCCCCTAGGGGTAGGGTTGTCAAGACTAACTTCAATGACGATAACAGACTCTGACTCTTCAACAGTTTGCAGATTCAGAACAGAAACAACTCAGAAACAGAACAGAAGCAGATTCAGAAACAGACTGACAGAACAGAACTGACTGACAGACAGACAGGTTTCAGAACTTCTACTTCAATTCACACTCTTTCCAAAACAGACCTCAGCAGTACTCAGATGGAACAGAACAGCGACACTGATTCTTATTCACTCGGAACTTAAGCACACTTGTCAGATCCTGAAGTTATCTCTATTCCTCCAGGTGAGCTCATTCTGTATATATGACGCTCAAAGCTACAAATTTATTCCTTTATTACAGTACTCACCTTCTATGCACGCACCGCAACTCGGGGGTTCGAAACTTGTATACTACACCGGACTTCTAACTACTTATACTAAAACAACTATTAATTACAAATATCACCGCAGTCTCCAGGTAATCTAGACTCCTATGCATACAGCCCACTGCTGCCACAGTCCTGCTTGGCATCCGACTCGGTGTTGCCATATGTGGTTTAGTTTCCATGTCGAGCTCGCTAAGGTTTTACAAGTGCTCGCTAATCTCAAGTCCGAGGACATATCTCCTGACCGGTAGCGGTCGTGCCACGTCTAGCCCCATCTCTTATTCAATCATTCTTCCAGAAGTAATTCTTACTGGCAACGGTTCCTCAACAGTGTGACAACCGCGAAGGCACTCATCATACAACGGCTTGCACATCGGACTATTGTCTTATCTTATCTCTCGTGTGGTTTCCGGACCAGTCTCCTCAGGTACAGTGCATCACTTTAATTTAGTATGCGCCGATTGTTTTAAATTGCAATCCTTTTTGTCTTGGTTGAAAGGAGCGAGCTCTCTTGGTAATGGACAACTACCGATGGCCGAACGGGGTTTATAAACTTTCTGTCATGCTAGCCTGTCAAGTACAAGCTGTAACTAAGTCCCAGTTTGGGTCTGTCACGTCGTGTCATTTAGACAGGTAGTATTATTGTTTAGAGGTACTTATTATGTACACTCGCTTAGTCCTTAGGCCCGTTTCTCTCCTTGTACTGTAGTACCAGGTATATTCACTAGATCACAAAATTACACATCTGGAATGTATGCAGTCATAACACCATCGTTTGTCCGCTTGGAATTTGTAACGAGACTGAGCATGAGTGATTTTGTCTCTAAGGAATTGGTGAAGATCATCGAGGTTGACTATGAAATCATGGGCCCGAGCAGAGTCAATGTCGCGTTCAGGGTA
Organism: Armillaria novae-zelandiae; assembly: GCA_030435655.1. Classification (NCBI taxonomy): domain Eukaryota; kingdom Fungi; phylum Basidiomycota; class Agaricomycetes; order Agaricales; family Physalacriaceae; genus Armillaria; species Armillaria novae-zelandiae. The sequence goes on from JAUEPR010000009.1 coordinate 124,854, forward strand.
CACTGTGATGTTAGGATGGTAACCCTTATTAGCGAAGAATGGAGAGATTCCGGTGGAAGCATTTGGAGCATTATTGTATGCGAATTCAGCAATGGGTAGCAAGGTATCCCAATTGTCTTGTTGGTATGAACAATAGATACGGATGTATTGTTCAAGGGTTGGGTTAGCACATTCAGTTTGTCCATTGGTTTCCAGATGATAACCAGAAGTGAAGTGAAGCTCCATATCAAGAGATTTGGCTAGGGCACGAGTGAATTAGGAAACAAATTCAGAGCCGCAGTCAGAAGTGATGTGATTAGGAACACCATGCTTGGAGAAGACATGGGTGACGAAGAGCTGAGCTAGCTCCGAGGAATTGATGGTGTCGTGAGTGGGAATGAAAATGGCTTGTTTACTTGCACGGTAATGACAAGGATGGCAGTGAATCCATTGGATTCCGGGAGCTGTTCAATGAAGTCCATGGAGATGGAATCCCATGGCCGTTCTGGTACAGGCAAGGGTTTGAGTAAGCCAAATGGACAGTGTCTAGGTGTTTTGTTACGACCACAGGTAGTACAGGATTTAACATAGTGGCGAATGAATTCATGCATCTGTGGCCAGGTGTAATTCTATCAGACTAATTTGAGAGTCCTGTTTTGATCAAAATGACCTGCCAAGATGTGGTCATGATTGTTTTGAAGGACACAAAGACGGAGGTCCACAGAGTCTGGGACGTAGATGTGATTGTCAAGGCGGAGTATTCCTGACTCGTCTACAGACCACCAGGAAGGATTGGAAGGGGAAGAAGCAAGGCAGAAGCCTTCGGTCACTGTGGAGTCCGCAGGTTGTGCAAGCTTGATATCTGAATGCAATTGGTCTACATCCATGATTGCACTGGCGCAGAGTATGGGACCTTCAAGAAAAGTAGTGTGGAGAGAAGCGGAGAGTTGCTCTTGAGTAAATACAGGGCAGAAATTGTGAGGATTGACTTGAGCATATTGACTATCCCCCTCTTTAGGGTAGACATCCCATCGTCTAGTGAGTGCGTCCGGTTTCCCACCTAGTTTTCCTGGACGGAATCGGATAACTAGGTTGAATTGGGAAAGGAATTCGGACCAGTGGACTTGTCAGCGTGTCAGGACCTTGGTAGTAGAGAAGTACTCAAGGTTTTTGTGATCAGTAACAACATTGATGGATTCCGCGGAGCCTTCGAGGTAATGACACCAGTATTTAAAGGCTTCAAAGATGGCGAGAAGCTCTTTATCATGTGTATCATAGTTGAGTTTGGCTCCATGGAGACTGTGGGACAAGAAGGATATAGGGTGAATTTCCCCATCATCAAGGTAGATGGAGAGGATAGTGGCAATAGCGTAGTCAGAGGCATCGGTTTCCATGACAAGTTGACAGTCGGGAATCCAATGGGTAAGGATGGGAGCGTGAGTGAAAGCCTGTTTCAACTCGTTGAATGCTGCTAAGCATTTGTCATTGAATTTCCACGGAATACTTTTGCATGTAAGACGTGTTAGAGGGAGCACGATCTCACTGTATTTGTAGATGAAATGGCGGTAGAAATTGGCAAAACCAAGAAATGACTGGATATCTTTGACCTTCCGCAGGATCGGCCAGTCAACAATAGCTTTGACTTTGTCTTCAGCCATTCGTAAGCCTTCAGGAGAGAGGATATAGCCTAGATATTCCACAGAATCCCAATTGAACTCGCATTTAGAACCTTTGCAGTAGAGCCTGTTGGCTCGAAGTCTGCATAGGACTTCATGTACATTCTTTTGGTGTTCCACGGGATCATCGGAGTAGATGAGGATATTGTCAAGGTACACAACAACAGAGACATCGAGCATGTCCACGAAAATGTCGTTGACGAAGCGTTGGAAAGCCACAGGAGCATTGGTGAGACCAAATGGCATGATGTGCCATTCAAAAGACCCATAGCGGGTACAGAGTGCGGTTTTCCATTCATCTTCATTGGCAATACAGACTAGATGGTAGGCATGGCGGAGGTCGAGTTTGGTATATATGCATGTGGAATGTGTGGAGTCAAGAAGATTGGATATGAGAGGAAGTGGATAGTGGTCCTTTTTAGTGATTTTGTTAAGGCCACAGAAGTCGACGCAGAGTCTGAGTTCACCAGTTTTCTTCTTGACAAAGAGCACTGGAGCTCTGTGGGGAGAACGTGCAGGAGAGATGAAACCATTATGGACGTTATTGTTGATAAACTCACGTAAGGCTTTGAGTTCAGATTCGGAGAGGGAATAGATGGGTCCGAGCAGAGGTGAGGAGCCTTCCTCAAGGTTGATCTTGAGATTGTAAGGATGATGCTCAGGGAGTTTCTCTGAGAGAGAGTCACTGAACACATCGGCGAAGTCATGATACTCCGGTGGAACATCAGATAAATCCGGCAGAGCCATGGAAGCAGCCTGGCCACTAACACTTGGCATTGAAGGTTGGAGTGTGAACTGTTGTGCACCCTCCTCTGCACAAGCTCGTATGAAAGCAGCCATGGAAATGATAGATATTTTGGGGGCAACCAAAGTGGAAAATGATGGGATGGATGGGTATGAGTAGATAGGCTCATATGCTGGCGGAGTCTGTTGGGATCTCGGAGGTGGTTTGGATGGGATAGGACCTGAAGGGTCCTTGCGAGCTTGTGCTGTTGCATTGGAGGCTGCGGAAATGTCTGGAACAGACACACCAAATAGCTTTGAACAGAAAGTGATACTGTGCTTTGCCCAGTCAATCAACAGATTGTAGCAGGAGAGCCAGTTGTATCCCAGGACAAGGTTACAAGATGAATCAAGATGTGTGACGTAGAAGTCAATAGGAATGATATCTCCCGATGGGAATCATACGGAGAGAGTAACAGATTGTGAGATGTGAGACCCAGCAGAGCTGTCGAGAAGCTGAAGTTGTACAGGAGGAATGGAGTTGGTAGGAATATTGTGATCGTTAACGTACTTTGAGTTGATGAAGCAATGGCTAGAACCAGAATCGACTAGAGCAAGAAAACGTAGGATTGTGGAGATGGGAGATCCAGAGCCAACTTCACTGGATAGGGATATGGTAAGTGAATGGTTGGAAAGAGCAGCGGCATTGAGGGTTACGATCTCCGAAATGCAATGACAGTCAATGCAACCCTGTCCTTGCATGGAGGAAGCAGGGTTGCTCTCTATTTTTCTGACTCCGAAGGAGCCAAATCGACAGAGGTGGGAGTAGGGTCAGAGACCTCAGCTGCACGTCCATGCGTGGAAGCCACGGATTTTCACTTGTTGCAGTCCTTGGTCTTGTGTTTGTTACCACAGAACATGCAGAGGTCGTTCTTGCAGCAATGTTCCTTTTCCTCAGGTGTGAGCTTACCATCTTTGCCTAGCTTGTCAGCGTAGGGCTTCTTGGAGGTACCCATGGAGCCAGAGGTAGAGGAGGTGGATGATGAACCCATGGTGGAACCATAGGATTTCGGGGCCATGGAGTTGTTGGAAGAGCTCGAGTTAGAACCTGAACCCTTAGGTTTGAAAGTGGAGGAGGTGGAGGGCCGGTCACGGTTTTCCCTGGAGACTTCAGCTTTCCTAGTCCAGTAGCAAGCGTCAAGCTCCTGGGCAAGGGTCCGCATGTTGTAGAGGTTGTTAGGTTTTCCATGGTGAGCCATGTCATCCTTGATTCGTGAGCAAAGTCTGCAGTAAAAGGCATGGCAGAGGGAGTTGTTGCCGTAACCAATAATGGCAGCATGTTGATTGAAGCTCACTATGTACTTCATGATCCTGTCTCCATCACGCATCCAAAGATTTTTGAGTTCATCTTCAGCATCGAATGGACCAAAATTGGTACGGAGCTCCGAAAGGAAGGCGGCGTAGGAATACACCCAAGTGGGAGGATTGGCTTGATTGGGGTGGAGGATATCCAGTTTGAACCAGTCGAGGGCAACACTGGAGAGGAAGGAGATGGCATAGTTGACTTTGGCGGTGTCCGCAGCAAATGCATTGGGCCTGTCATTGAAGTTCAACTGCAGGGAGACAATGAACGCCTTGAGTTTCTGTGGGTCCGCTCCATCGAAGGTGTCCAGTACCTTGACTTTGGTATGGACGATCTGCTGAGGCAGGTTGTTGACTTGGCAGGTAAGGCCACGGAGGAGGTTCATGAATTCAATCATGAGGCGGTTCTCGTCATTAGGATCAGGATTGGGAGGATTAGGAGGGTTACTGCCTGGTCCACCGGGACCCCCAGGGCCACCTGGATTTGGTGGACCAGGGTGCTGTGGGTTGCAATTGCTAGGGGAGTCGGGTTCACTGTCGCTGCCACTGGGATCCCCCTTGTCACCCTCTTCTTCGACTGGGAAGAGTGGCTGCATGGACTGATTGCGCAGGGTTTCCGGGATGATGCTTCAATAACCACCCCATCCATTCATACTAGCGGAGTCTGCAGAGAACAGATTTGGAGTAGTGTTGACATCAGATTGGCAGGCAGTGAAACCACTGTGAGTGTAGGTTTCCCTACATGAGCATTGTGCAGAGGCTGAATCCTCGCCAAAGAGGGTATGATCCTCTTTCGATGCAGAGGCAGGAATGTCGTGCATGGAGAGATGGGTTACAGGTGGAGCTGTGGAGGAGGATTGAGTTTGTGAGTGTTCGAGGGTTGTGTTAGACATTCCTAAAAATTTCGACTCAAGGGTTTGAGTTCAAATATACTGTTAGGATCGTGCCAATAGGATGAAGTGAAAGGAATGCACGCTGTGGATTCTGCAGAGTGCATGGGGCTTGGTGAAGCTATTAGCAACATCACCCTTGGGTCAAAGCCCAAAGAAGGATTACAGATGGAGTCCGCAGGATTATGATCTCTAGGATCAAAGGTTAAGTCCAATGGCTATCGGAGTCTGCAGACATAGAGAGGTGGATTATGGCTTGAAGGCCAAAGAGAGTGAGGATGAGAGTTATTGGGCTAAACCAAGTTGATATTCGAACTGAGGTATGTACTACTAAATGTACAGCTTATATACTAGAGCAGAGTCCAACAGGTCGGGGTCTGGAATAGTGTAGGTATGGCTAGAGTGACGTGATCTGGAATGTTCTGTATCTAGAGGAGTCGAGTATTCCGTGGACTCCAACATAACACCTACTCACTACCGTGATGGATTCTAGGTGTGATAAATGAAATGTGAAATAAGTAAATGAAATAGAGATATGAAATATGAGGTAGAAACCGGGATTCGGAATCCGATGGATTCTGATGATTGACTTGGAGCCAGTAGAGTGGATGATTGGATGAGGTCCGTGGAGTCCATGGCATGATCGTTACAATGCAGTAAAACATTGTTATGACATGCAAATTTTTATTTCTGCTGATGTCACAACAGAATCTTTCCACTATTTATCTAAATTAAACAGGTCTTGGCCAAAAACGGAATGAGGATCTAGTTCAAGATCTTGGCTCTTCTTTCAAAGAGTGTTCTGTTTTCTTCTGGCACAGGATGTAAAAGAGGTTGTCATAGCTTCTACTTCAAACTTCAAGTAAGTATATCACTATAATTACTGGTTGTTATTGGTTCTAGTAAACTCAGTTTCAATATAGAGCTTGAAATATTTCTCACATTGTATGTCAGAATCCATGATTGCAAGAACAGGCTGAAGTGTTGGTAAAAGGCAGTGATATTTCAACTATTCTTAACAAATTTCAGTACAAGACAAATGTAACCATTATATTCATGCCATATCCCAATGTAGCATTGAGATCATTGTTCCTTGTGTGCATTTGAACGGCATTTGCTGATTTTCAGAGCTTTGTCTGATGGAAATTAATCCCTTGCTCTGGTGGATTCATGGGTTGAGAAGAATATGTTCAGTGATGATAAAGGATAATTATTGCACTAAAATGATGCATTCATTCCATGTCAATGCTGTTCTATAGTGCATAGAGTAGCAATACCATAATATTATGCTGAATTGGTGCATTAACATGGCAAATATATGACTGGAAAGGTTGTGATCCAATGATCACAGTCAATAATATGTTTGTAAAGTGTTCACACCTTTTCAGCATGCACAATGCCTGAAGAAAGGAATAAAAAAACAAGTGAAAATGTCAGTGCAAGCATTCGGTTGAATCAATACCTGGTTCACTGAACCAATAGGATCAGTTATCGGCTTCTTCTGATCATTCCGAAATCATTCACCCACCACATCTCACTGCCCTAGCATACACATCAAATTTCCCTTTTTTGCTTTTTAGCCACACATTTGGTGATTAACATGTTCTTACCATCTTACTCTTAATTTGTTTATTAATTTCAATATACTTTCTATCACCCATGTATAAAATAACAAACACAACATTGCATAGAAAATGTGCAGAGATAACAGAAATAGGTAATAGAATCTTATTCAGCAGTGTTGCATTGATGGTGTAGGCAGCCAACACGCATGGTGCAGATAGAGAAAGAAGCCCACTGGTAGGGAAGCGGCTATAACCAATTCAGGTGGTTATACATCACTAGTAAGGATCGGTGATCCTGGCATGATCTGATACTCACTTTGGGACCATGTTGGTAACTGTTGGTATAGCCGAGGCACAGAAGAGCAGAGCTCATCGTCACTGACAGTGAGCAACGGTACATTGATTTGAGGCCTATTTTTGGACCTTTTTCTGATGCAACTGCAGATGATATATCAATCACTGACTGCAGGAACAGGCCTTTAATGTATCATGGTTAACGGTATCCTGTAGACTTTGATATATCAGTCTGCAGGGTAGTGGTGAAAGCCTTGGGTCAGTGGTCTTCAGATGTATTCAAACAATACTGGTGCAGTCTTGAAATCCTTGGAGTATTACATGTTGAGTTATTAGACACAGCAGAAAGGAAGAAGTCAGGATAGCAGTATAAAGTCCTCAGTGCAGACTAGGCTGTTGCCATAAGTGTGTGTGAGTCTTGTATCCTTTGACATGCCTATGCTAGGTCTCATAGGGTATCTCAGGTCACTCATCTCATCCCAGGGATCTCCCTCCACAGGGTCTTCTCCCTCACCCACATTACAGCTGGATGTCAAAAGCTTGTGTACATTGTCTACCTACATATATCTGTACCAATACAAAGTTGTAGCTGCCCTCCCATACAGGATCTAGTCCAAGCAACACACATGTCAAAATCTCCTTGCAGTGGTAGTACATATGCTGTTTGTGTGTAAAAGTCATTCCTACAAGTTATTAACCCTCAACTCTTTATTACCTGCTATACAGTAATATTGACATACCAAACTATCTCTGGAAAAATAGATGGACTGCTAATGAAAGTGTGTGTATAACAGGAAATACATGCTGCTCTGTCCTTCAAAACAAAAAACCCTCCCAAATCATTCTTCAATTATACACTGATAACTGTTTGATCAGAATCCATAGAGTGTCTAGTTTTTGTCCAACTAAAGCAGTTGATTTTCTCAACATGTACAGATGATGCCCAGGATAATCTCTGCCAAGATTTGGTTCCAAATGCAAAGAGCAACATATACCAGCGGTCATCATTTTTCTTGTCCTCCCAGGAAGTCATAATGCACCAGAAGACAAGAACAGCTACTGCTAACCATGCAGTACCCACAAGCATTCGAACCGCTATGTCAGAAGCAGTGAAACACATTAGGCTGAATGCTGACAGGAATGTCAGCATGCTGGACTTTAGAGTAAGATGCACAGAAGAGTGAGAAAAGATGTAAGTACTCACGCCCACATGAGCAGAGCATATGGCAAACTGTACATAATAGCCAGTGTTTCCAGACCAGTATACTTTCTCTTTTGTGAATGCAGAAACTTCCACTAGAGTATATTAGCTGGATAATAGATATCATAACAGTAGTATCTTACTGCTTCAGTAATTGCACGGCTCTCCTTTGAACGGTTCTTCCGAATTAGAAGTAATCCCAAAATGATACTGCCAATGCTTGCAATAATTGAGATGTAACTTGATATCTGTGCTGGAGAACGTCCTTTTTTATCACTAGAGTCATCAATACTCTGAATGGCAAGGAATGCAACATTGGCATTGAGCAAAACAGTAGACTATATATATGTTAAAAGAGCTTAAAACAATTGTATTATAAAATGCTCACATTGATAATTAAATCTTGCCAATCAGTATTAAGTTGCTTGATGAAGGCAGTCCAGCTTGTTTGGCTCACTAAGCCATCACCCCAAATCTTGTTTAGAGAAGCAAGATGGATATCAGGTGCAAAAAATAGGAGTGGAGATAGTAAAATGACAAGTGGTGACCGTTTCACTTCTGTACCATGAACAGACTTTTCACGTTCAAGCCGAGCTGCAGGCAATCCATGGAAGTTGTAAAATCGCTGACGGACTAGAACTCATAAGCCTTAGTACTAATAACAATGACTGTGTGTGCATACCAAAAATAAACATGAAACGACCTGTGAATTTATCAATTCATAGATGATTTTGTGAAGAAGAAGCACAATTTACTTGGGCTGTACACTAAGCTTGGACTTCGATGATTTCCTGAAAGAACAGTTTCTAGACCAAAAATCAGAAAATATGGACTTAGAGTTGTTAATTTCTCACCTTTAATGCTATTTGTGAGGGCCAGCATGTCCTGTAGGGCTGGAATGTCATAAGGGCAGTTGGCTGTATCAGAAGTCATCAAATCTTCAGTGCAAACCAGTCAGTACATGTAGAACAACTTTGGTCATGGACCATACCTCCAATGCAATAGATCAAGATGTCACTCAGTTCACTGATTGTTTTTATATCCATTTCCCGACATGTAGGGAACTGTTGACAATGATACCTGGTTGCCATTAGGGCAGATAAATATTCCATGATGCATGCTCACCAGTATTGCGACTCTATCTCATAACCCACTTGGGATGCGGCAGTTACGCCTTTGATGTCATCCCATCTATCGAAATAGGTAGCATTGAAGTCATCCAGCCAAAAGATCGATCGATCATCATGGCTTGCAAAGTAATACGCGCAACATATCTGGTCATCCTCTGTATTTCGTTTAAGGTCCAACACAAGGTCGACATTAGGATATATGTCGATGCCCCTCGCCCGTATGTAGTCTTCCATATCGACCATAAATTTCGTAATGAGTTCCAGCTTGTCCGGATCATATAGGTTAATATCCGTGAATATCCTTGGAAGTCTGGAGGATATCATGGCGTCATGATGATTACCAGTACATGATATGTTCCTCTCGCGATAAAAGTAACGAGCACCCTCCGGATGTACATACGCTACCCATTCATCAGGATTGGTGTCACTACACAAGATGCATGATTGACAAGCATAACAGCAGAACACAACCAACGTACGTTTGAAATGAGGTTGTCAGGGGATCGATCCAAAACTCTGTTTCTTCCCGTTCCCTATATCATAAGGTATGAGCAGAAGGATGTGGGTACACTCAAAGGATCACAAACACAAGCTCTCTTTCATATCTTTGTACTTGTTCGGGCGCTATGGGCCAGAATACAGGATACGCGATCATCAATGTAATGACATCGCCGGGGACAGCAATATCTGGACCATCGTGCGGTACGACGGGAGGTAATGGGTGTATTCTGGCCATCAAAGATCTGCTATCGAAAATGGGACGAGGGAGGGTCGAAATCATGGATGTGGGTCGAAGACGGGAGAGCTCGTGAGAGGATGGATTCTCATATATTCCCAAGTTAGGCATCGAGTGGCAGACATTTTGAGAGGACCGTGATGCATTAGAACAGGAATATGCATGCAAAGAGCTTTGGTCAGTTGGATAGCACACAGTGGACGAAGGCCGAGAGCGATGGGGAGGAAGACGGCGGGTTGAAAGATTTACGTGGCCATAATCGGACAAATTAACCTGAGATCGACTTGTCATAGGTGTAGCCAATGTCGCAACACTGTTCAGTGAAGACTGGGAGGCATCCTCGACCGCGAAACTGTATATGGAGTCCGAATCGTCCGAGGGGATGACGCTGCGGCATACTACCGTCGAGACAGGTGGATGTCCGTCGACGACGGCATCTATTGTCATCGCAAAATCACTGGGTCCATCAAGTGGTGGGGGGCATCTCTCTCGGCCATCACTACGTCGTAGGCCCTTCGCAGAGGCTCTGGGGTGTAGAAGGCATGAATATCGCTGAAATTGGCGCCTGAAGAAAGACCAGAGGGCGAGGATGGCCTTCAGTGGCGATCGGCCTACGTGGCCACAAACGAATCTCTGCAGCACCTTCAGTAGCAATTGCAACAGCGACATAAGGTTCTGCCCAGCGAGCAGATGAAGGTGCAAAGGCAAGCCAATGCTGTATTGCTCGTGTCATGCATACATCATGTTATACCCAGTATAGCTCCGCCACTGCATTCAAAGCGGCTATTGAAAAAAAAATTGCTACACGGATACATAATTTGTCTACATAAAACCATTGCACAGCTATCGACAAAACTTTCACGAATTTCTTTGACAGACGGCGAGAGGATTGATTTCTGACGTTACTGCCTCGCCCTGTTCCTGTTTCGCTCTTTCCATCATTCTTTCTGCCAGAGCGACCCAATCCTGAGGTCCATTCTCACCAACATCTCGAACCCAATCATCAGCCAATCCTTCTTTCACGAGGTCAAACCAAACCTTCTTCAGCGTCATCTTATTGTCGTACATGTCCTTCTCCCATTGTGGAACCGCTATTACATCTCCTCCGAAACTCGGAGCTGTATACGCATACAGCTCATCGCGATAATCGAACTGTTCCGAGCCTTTAAATACATGCCAAGCTTTCGCAAGCGTCAGCGGATCTTCGGTCTGGAGCTCGGCTCGGAGCTGCTCATACCGTGTCACGATAACGGCGGTCTCTTTAGCTACGTCTAGTTCATGTGGATGGGCAAAGACATGAATAGCCGCACGTGCTTGGGCTTCGACAAGAGGGAACGGGGCTACCTTTATTAAAAGTCCCAAAAAAGCGATAGTGGTTGCAGGGAAGCGGGATTGGAAGGGGAATAGATGCTGTGCCAAGGAGAAAATGTGATAGGTGGAATTGTACAGCTCCTGGGGAAGCGGAGGCACCGCTGTTGGAAATCCGGGTACAAGGTCTTCGTCTGAAAGGAACGGAAAAGACATCTCAAAACCCGTGGCAAGAATGCAGTGGTCGATACCAGTCTCTGTGGATCCGTCTTCGAAAACGACGCTTCCGCCCTCTTCATAACGTACAGCATGAGGCCGTATTATCACACTACCCTCTTCTTCTCCCGCTCCGCCCGTTATAGAGCGTACAAGAGTCTTGCCATGCCTGCTGAGCTCAGCGGAGATGTCGATTCCGCTGGGACCGTTCCCAACAACTAAGATTTTGTCTCCAATGACGTTCTGCGGACGTCTGTACCAAGAGGAATGAGATGCTCGCTTATCACGCAGCCATTCCGAAAGACCGGGTGTGGCAGGATAACGGGGCTTGTTATAATGTCCAGGACACACGACGACCCAATCAAAGAAATGCATCTCTCCGGTGGATAACTCGACCTTCCACTTTGAACTCTCTGAATCGAATTGGAGTGCAATAACTGTAGTTCGTAGCCGGATATGAGCGTTGAGACCAAAATGATCAGCATATGCTTTGAGATAATCCTCGACTACATGAGCGACAGGATATAGCGGGGTTGAAGGGGGGAATGGGAGACTTGAATATGCCATCACGGGATGAGGGATATTGGTTGTTAAGGAGTCATAAAGGGCTGAGCGGGGAGGAATTTCATCGCCCTCAGGTTCTGAGGGTTCCCTTTGTGTTAATTAGGATGGAGAAACTCAGGATCATGATGAAGAACTTGCCATACTCCGCCGACTTGATCTCGAGCTTCAAATGCTGTAGGCTTATAAGTCCCAGATTTGTACTGCTCGGTATCCAAGACCGTTTTCAAAGCTGCGAGACCTGTGGGGCCCGCACCAATGATGCAGATGGTCTTATCGTCGTGCGCTGAAGTGAACCTAGAAGCTCGTTGCCATGAACAGGAGACGATCGTGAAAATGAGGGCAGACCTGGGAGACCCATGATGATATTCTAATGTTCTAAACCGTCGACAAAAGAAAGGAGAGGAAATCCTCAAAGGCCCGTCTTAAAAGGAGCGGAACGGAAGAATTCAGAAATGACTCTTGAGCAAATCGAGGGATCCGGTAATCGGTCCGAGACGCCCTAGCCTCAGTCGATCGATTGCGCCAGCTCAACGCAACATTGCGCCTCGGGGGCGACGTCATAGAGCAACTAGAATGAAAAAGAAAAGTACAGTCACGGCTTGCCTAGTATTAAACAGTACAATAACCATTCAACAGAACCAACCGTAATTTCATTTGTGAGGATTCACAACGACGTCGGATGGTATTTTTGAGAACAAAGTATAATGTGTGATACTAGTCTAGCTTAAACTCAGCAAGTCAATAAGTCTTAGGCGGGAGGCAAATCATACCTTCCCCGCACCCTCGGCTACAATTACAGGAGGTTCATGTTCTTGGAGATCGAACGTACAAAGAAGGGAGCTTTTGCAGCCTGCAAGCGTCATATAATTTCGAGTTGTTCAATGGCGGTATCGCAGCAGTGAGAGGTAAACGAGATGGGTTAGAGTCTTTGCAAGCGACAGAAAATGGTTGCAAGAGCGGCAAAGTTCGGCAAAAGCCGAACTCTTTTCCTCTTTGTCGTTGCACCACTGTCTTTACTTTCAAGCCCTTACCTATACTAGCACCGATGCCATGCTCTGGTTCCGGCCCTATGTGCACAACTACTTTCCTGAAATACATCCGGTCACTTGCCTAAGTTTATGGATATACATATGGACAGACCAAGCCCAGGAGGCGAATGCGATCGCACTCCCTGCAGTTGCACTAGGACGCTTCCTGCTGGATCAGCCTTTAGATCAGCTTTATCAAATTTTGTCAACATCAGACACTCCGGGGATGCCAATATGATAGGAGGGACTTGGCCAAATTCATAGCCACTCGGTCGGGGACGGCAAACGCGTCTTGGCGCTCATTTATCCACCTTTGTTATCACCGAAGGTCCAACTCGAGGCACGGCAACTATTATAAAGGTATCGCCTCAAGGTACGCGTGTAATGGCTGCGCTTTCGGCATAAAACCCATCTTCAGACGCTGGTTTGCCTACGACCCGTACTCAATGGCTACTAATTACCCCCCTCCCGCAGGTAAGTTTGCTCCGGGATGCCTGCTGTTTCTTCTTCTCTAATTTCTGATCATCAGGCCCTCCACCCACCTATCAAGGCGGCTATTATCCTCAGGTTAGCGCGTCTACGTCCAAAAGCATCATTTGCCGGAAGTTCATGTAGACAACAGCAACCTGCACAGCCGTACCAAGGGGATTACGCGGATAAGGGACAGTACTATGGGCCTCCTCAGGGATATCAAGGGTACCAGGGGTACCAGCCTCAGCATCAGTATGCCCCGCAACCTCAACCGCAGACTGTCATAGTGTATGGCCTTTTCTATCTACCCGTTCTCCAAGCCCTGAATGTCTTCGGCAGTACTCAACAAGAGCGAAGGAGAGATGATAGCTGTATGGGAGTTTGCTTGGCTTGCCTATCGGGTATGGCTTGTTTCTGTTGCTTAGACGGTACGTCCTTGCACATCTAGGTTGATCTCATGTTCATAACTTTATGATAGCTATATTTTGACCTTCCAGTTATAACTTATACTATATACGACGGCTTGCATTCAGGTCTCATCGGTTCACGTCGAGAGACTTTACTTGTACTTACTTGCGTTCGGTGGACCTCAGTGACATCGAGAGGATCAGAAGCGATCTCTTGCATGTCAGGTTCCCCAACTAAAGAAAGCTATATACTTCCCGCCCCTGGTACCGTTCTCTCCTGTCCGTCAACATGCCTTGAAGTTGAGGACGACATTTGACCAATTATCAATACCGTTCACCGGCGAACCTCGGCAAACGCAGCACGGAGGATGATAAAATAGTGGCATAACCATTTTGGGATTCGATAACATCGTGAGTAGAAAAGACATTCAAAATGAGGCCGTTCAAGAACCTTACGTTGTTTTCAGTCCGAAAGCCTGTATGCGCTTAACTGTCATTGGCTCATACCTTGGACCATTGTCTAGTTGACGCCGTGTCAGAAACAATCTTCCTTGGTCAAAGGCTTGCGTGAGGCGTTCGAACTTGGTTCAAGCCTCCCTCGGATGGTTACTGGTTCTTCTTCAAAGTACTAGACACGTTCGAACAGTAAGATCTATCTTTGGAGTATCGTAGGCCTTAAAACTGCACCGATGTCTCATGGCGGTTTGATTCCTCAGAGAGGTATTGCTTAATGCGACATGTCCCCGTCAGTACCGGCACTCCTTTCCCCGCGCGACTCCTCGTCAATGTTTTCCGAAGCTGCCTTCAGCTCAGTCGCGTCGCCTGGGTTGCTAGTCGTCTCTTTCATCGAGAAGAGTTCCCGGCTGGTATCTGTAGACGTCCTTCCTTGCAAGACACGGACGATAATCAAAAAAGGAGCGATCACCTAAATGTTAGTTCGTTGAATAAACTTGTGCCTGCTCGATTTTTGAGAACTTACCTGGACTTGGCTCAGTGCCTGGAAGGCAACGTTTTGCACCGAGCTTTGGAGCCCGAATGGAATAACAAAAAAACAAAGCAAAAGCAACGTAGAGTGAGGCTGACTCGATCAACATGGCCGCAATACCGGTATACTCTTTGCCTTGTCCATCTCCAAAAAGCTTGGAAATACGACGGCGATGGAGAAGTAGGCGGATGACAATCATGAGAGTTAAGGTTACATTCAGGGCCAACGACGTGGATGTGTAAAGTGAAATTTGCAGTGCCCGAAAGGAAAGGAGACTCGGAGGAACCCTGTATAAGGTACATGATCCCAGTTCCTTTAAACTGAAATTGTTGATCGACAATGCATGCGCGTACCAATTGAAGCAAGAAGTCCATCTGAGGGCGCAGTACGCCAGTAGCGAGGAAGTATTGTGATGGAATAGTAGCAGTCTTGAGTTTTATCATCAGCCGCAGGACTTCCTCATGGTGCTCATATTCAGAGAGCAGCGACGCAAGCCAAGCTGGCAATGAGCATCAGGCTACTGCGATGACCCGACCGTTGTCGAGACTGAATGTCTTCCTACACCGTAGTATGTAGGTGCTCCTCTCACCCTGAGTCGATGGTTGCAGCCGGGCAGTGCAAAGAGTACAAGTCGCTGTGGTCCCCTTTTTGCACCTGGATATCTTCCCGACAAGTTACATACAAGTCATCGAGGTAAGGTCTCTCTGAAAAGGTCTGAGACTTAGCAGGATATGTTCAGAAGACATTTGAGAAGGGGGAGTCAAGAAACGGGATGGTAGTTCAGAAGCGGGTCGTCTCGTTTCTATAATAAGCCAAATAGCCCCTGTATGCGCCTTTCCGTTTTCTCTGAGCTCTCTCTCAACCAACTCACTTCGTTGGACACTATGAGGTACATCTCTCTTGACTACATGTTGTACAAAGCAGTCTTCATCATTATTATATGTTTGATGATCAGATGTCTATTGGTCTCCTTGGGCGTCGCCGTGGTTCTGCCAGCTCATCAACTCAACGCTTATAGTAGGTAGGATAGTGCTGCCTGGAAGCTTTAACGTCAACAACTCAGAGTCTGATGTGGTACAATTTCCAATCTTTTACGTCACTTTCACATCTCCAGACACGAAATAACCATTTAATTGATTCTGTTAAACAACGCTGATGGCTTTAAGCAACTTGAAAAATTCCCATAGTGCACATGCCCGAGGGAGCCTCGTAATTCGCAGAGATGGCATCACAGAATATTTTCAAAGTATGAGGGTTGGGACTGAGGAAGAGCTCGTCGGACCAAACCTAATCGTGTCCTAGTGACAAATATTAATGTGTCGGAATTTTTAAAAGCTTTCGAGAATCGAAATGGCTGACGCGATTTGTACAAGCTAAGCACAGACAGAAGTCGTCTTATAAGGACGTGTACTTCATGGGATGAAAAACATTTCCCTCGTCAAGATTACAGGAATTAAAATTTGGAATTGCATCAACTTGCCAGAAAGAAGCTGAAACCCAAATAATACTGTAGCTTAAAGCTTTAACACCGGCATTTGTTTGGTGTAAAATTTGTGCAAGGTGAGCGTCCTCAAAGAGAATTAAACAAGTGTATAGCTGAGGCATATATGTACCTTGATTGCGGAGGGAAGTAAGTGCGACCTGTCATTATTCATCGTAAGTAACAGGAACGTGTTGAGCAAAAGTCTGATAGATTTGGAACAAAGAAAGAGATTGCCCATCTTCAAAAGAAAAACCATCAGCCCAAAAGCGCGCCAACCTCCGCTTCGCTAGAAGATGAATGATATCGATATCCCTCATATGCTCCATTGCTGGAGGGTTCATATGCGTAGGGTGGGAACTCGTACACGGAATTCCCATTGATATTGTTTGGTGAAGGTCGCATAGAGAAATCCGACATCCAGGGAAGTTGTTCCAGGGCTGTGAACAATGCATTATCCTTTAACTGCTGCGGTGTACTGAAGTCCAAGCCATTCCGGGACGCCGTTTGATAGGTTTGGAGAGATTCGGGATAGGCACAAGAGGGAGCCGAGTGCTGCACAGGTAGCGTACTGTCACGCTGCGGTTGGTAGTGGTATCCGGAGGGACCAGCACCATTGTATGCGGGGAACAGTGTGTTGAGGATGCCCGCGTTCGTTATTGAACCCACGGGGTCAGGGCCACTGTAGGCGGACAATAAATGCGGCAGTGGCGCAGGATGAACCTGTCGGAAATCTTGTTGGTATCCAAAGGGATTATCTGGCGCATGAACAGAAAAAATGTCATCCAACGTGCTCGAGCTCGCCGCTACATCCATGACCGAATCATAGGAGTACATGGCGCCCATGCAGAAAGGTGAAATCGTGCCCGAAGACCCACCGGCGTTTGGTGGGGAGCATCCTCTTTGTGGTAGAACGTCGTCTGATCTGATATCCAAACTCGAAGGAGGGTACACGTCCGTGGCACGATATAAGACTTTCGGGTCATGAATTACACGTTCGTCGCCATGTTGCAGAGTAGCCTCAACAGGAGCACAATGGAACTGTTCCATGCCAGTGGCTACTGCCCGCGAAGACACCGACGTGACACATGGAGCTGGACCCATGCCGACCGGTAATGGGCGTAGAAGGGAGGAGGGCGAACATTCTTCTAGCAGTATCTCTTCGAAGCAGGTGGCAGGGGAGGCCGAAGTGTACGACAGCGACGAGCTGGAGGATTCCACTGTGCTTTCCCGTCCGTACACTGGTTCCGTTGGGTTCATGATGACGTCCAAAGTAGAGGGTGGCACTTGCTTATGGCACTTTCCTCTATGTTTAGTGATGGCGCCTTTGCTATTCGCGCCGAATTCGCAGCCTGAAGGATCCTTGCATTTGTACCGTTCGTTTCCAGAGCTGAAAAACCATGTGAATCTGCCGAAGGACAATGTAAGATATATTGAGCGTACTGGTGGTTCTTGGTGTGTTTCTCGAGGTTCTGTAGTTGTATGGCCCTATACGGGCAGCCCGAGCAATACAGAAAACTAGCAAAACTCATTGTTGGGGTTAAATAGACATAATGTTATCGACGCACTCTTTTTCCGCTTTGGTGTGCGTTTTTAAATGTCGTGGTATGTCCGCCTTCCGTGAGATTGGCACTTTACATCCGAGAACATAGCACCGTATGCGTAACTTCGAGTGAACCATGGCAGATAAGAGAGATTTTAGAGTATAGAAGGGTGGGAGGGAAGGGAGAGACACGTTTTTCTTTCCGGGAGGGAGTGGGATAAAGACAAGGAGGGACCTGAACATGCGGGGCTTTTATACACCCGCGGGCTGATGGATTGGTTGAGAGTGTCAAGTCAGTTTTCACTATATAAGCCAATTGTTCAGTGTAGTGGCAACCAATCCATCCTAATAGCCGTTATGGGAAGGTTTCCAATTGGATTTGGGTCGACCAATTTGATGGTGTTGCTCAGTAAAGAAACAAGGTTTGCGCCGGACATAGGCGAGAGGCACAGCAATGCACAGGGGTCATCTCTCGCAGTTTCTTGCCCAGTAAGGCAGGTTCTGTCCGGCAGCAGAGCCCTCAGGAGGTAGTACCCTAGAAGTTGACAGAGCTAGAAATTTACTTGCAGGCCAAAATTCATGGTTGACGAGTTAACTTGTAGAGCTTGTCACCAGAAAGCATAAGATAGTCAGTTAAAACCGAGTCAGCGTTCCCCAGACACAGGCTCCAGGCCGGCAGTTGCCAGCGTTTGCCAGGACAAACCAAGAAACAAGGACGATCGGTGAAAGCCGTAATCATATCGAAGCATTACATAAGGAGCGCGACGCGTTGTTTGGCGCATTCCTTTAATCCAAATCTTCTCTTCCTCCTGCACTTCCATCATGATTGGACTTTACTGCTCGGCAGAGGAATAAGGACCATCTCCTCACGGATAGTCATTTCAGACACTAACCTTGTTATCGGAACATCCAACTTATGAATGCAATGGTCAGGCATCGACGAACGATGCACTCACCCTTTGCAACGCACTCTTAGAATTCTCTCGGACGGAGACAGAATCACTGCAGAAATCAGATGATGACGTCTTGGTGGTTTTATAATAATATCTGGTTCTTATCAGTATCAGCGACGAGGACGGAAGCGATGCGATGATAACGTCATTCTAAGCCAAAATACTAGTGTGGGCACGTTTTCCAAGTCTATCTTTTCCCTGTTCTTCTGCTTACCTTCTCTACAGATGAATACCACCCACAAACGAATATGCATTATCGGCGCAGGACCGTCCGGACTAGCGGCGCTGAAAGTCATTCGCGATGCAGAAGAGTTCAAGGCAGGAACATGGCTGCCGACAGTTTTTGAAGCTCGAGACCAGATTGGCGGGATATGGTGAGTTGACTGTTTTTCAAACCCTATTGTCTTCATCTAATTGCATATGCAAGGTATCCTGCACTTCCCACTGATAACCCTCCTCTGACGCCTCTGTATGACTCTATGACCACAAATATCCCTCATCCCAGTTTGTTTTCTTTTCCCCCCTTCTTTGCCAGTTCTTCTTATATTTTCCCCCAGTTATGGCTTATCCCAGCTTCCCTTTTCCGCCCTCCACCCCTGTATTTCCTCCCGCTGCAACTGTCGAAACTTACTTGCATGATTACGCCACTCACTTCCACCTCGTGCCAAATATTCGGTTAAATGCTCCCGTTGAACATGTGGAATGGAACCATGCAGCGCGCTGTTGGAATATTAACGTGAGAGGCGAAACGCTGGATTTCGATTTAGTCGTTGTTTCCAATGGTCACTTTCGTGTACCTCGATATCCGGTCGTTCCTGGTTTGGCGGGATGGCTGCAGAATGGGAGGGCGTCTCATTCGGCTTGCTACCGAAACCCCGGCAGCGTAAAGGATGCCTCCACGGTTATTGTGGTTGGCTCAGGCCCCAGCGGTCTCGACATAACTGCCGAGCTGCTTGCCTCTGGATTGAAAGTCATACACTCTGTGAATGACTGCGTCCCAGAAACAACAGCAAGGTTTAAGAAACGAGGATCCATCACACATTTTAGTGATGAAGTAGCATTCGCTGATGGTACTGTTGAGCGCAGCATAGATCATTGCATCCTAGCCACCGGTTACCAGATGCAGTATCCTTTCTTATCTTCCACTACCTTACAGAATGAGACCCCTCCCTTGTCGCCGTCAAAGTTATACAACTCCTCATACCACATCTTCCCTCTTGGCAAACACATTTTCCCTCTTCGAGGAGATTTTCCCCATACCACTCTAGCTTTCACCGGCCTCATTCTCCGAGGAACTCCGTTTTCGTTGTTTGAAGCACAGGCATATTCCATTGTGCGAGTTTTCCGGGATCCTTCGAGCTTCGACGAGGAGAAGGAGATGGCAAAACTCCTCGAACGTCAGTCAATGATTCCTGCTAAGGATTGGCATCGGCCAACAGAATCTGCAGCCTTTGATTACCGCGACGAACTATACGAGTTCGGCGGGCTTGAGATCAGAGTAGAGAAATGGGAGAAAAGAATGTGGGAGCATAAAGTGGAGTTAAGACGAGAGTGGGTGAATCTTGTGCGATCGGGCGAGGGTCTTTCCTGGGTTCAAGGCACCGGTCAAAATGGAAGCCATGAATGGGTCGCGCTTCTCGAAGGTATTCTTCGAAGGGCATCAGACAGGCAGAAGCACTGAGACCGCAAACTTTTCATTCCAACATACAGCTCCGCATGTGTCAGAAACCACTATCAGCCAGATATCCATATAAACTCTTTTCAAAACAAAATAACATGGACGGAGTACAAATAGAAGATATAGGCACATTCACTGATCAATCCTTGAGCCTGTTAAAGTTCCCAGAAGCTATCAAACCCTTCACGTATTCTTCTCCGTTCATGTCCTCCTTGTCCGTCGAACGTGATATATGGCCCCACTTCTGCCCTTCCGATATCGTCTTCTGCGCCTGCGTTTTGACTAGGAAAAGGGACTCGCTTCCGAACTGGATTCGCAGCGGTAATTCCGGTTCGTCTGCTAACTTGTACAGGGCCCGTCCCATACGAGCAGCGCTCCCCAGAACTGGATGGCTGCTTTCATGAATTTTCCGGAACATATGGCACGGATTCGTATCGTCCGTGTACGCGGGATGTGGCTGGATATGGTAGGCTGAAGTCCCCTTCCATTCGCTGTCGAAGCCTCCTGGCTCGATGATGGCTCCCTTGATGTTCCATTTGGGATCCATTTCTTTCAGGAAGGATTCTGTGAAAGCTTCCAGAGCTGGAAAAACGTGAGTAAGTGACGCCCTGCGACTTTTAGCATATATGATACTTACCAAATTTACTGGCGCTGTAATACGCGAGAGTGGGATTGGCCATATAACCACCTACGCTGCTGACATTGAACACTCTTCCACCTACTCCGTTAGGATTTCCTTCTCGGAATGTTTTGACGGCCTAGGGTACTCTTCAACGACAGTCCGCGCAAGACAAGACAGGTCTTACCTGCTTCATGATATTCACTGGCCCCCAGAACAGGACCTCAAACTCTTTTCGCGCATCCTCCTCTGGTATGCCCTCTATTTCCCCAAAGACTGCATATCCTGCGTTATTTACGACCACATCCAGCCTACCAAATTTCTCCATCGTTCTCTCGAATGCAGATTTGATCTGTGTCTCATTCGTCACGTCGAGTGGGAGTACGAGAAGCTGGGTTGAGGGAAATTTATCTTTAAGATAATCAAGGGCCTCGGGTTTACGAGCGGTTGCAACAACGCGCTCTCCAGCATCAAGGATAGCTTCTACGGTAGCTTTACCAAGCCCGCTGGAAGTACCAGTGATGAGCCAGACGCGAGATGTGTTAGGCATGATTAGCGAAGTGATTTGTGTTTGTATACTGAAGGGAACGAGGTTTATATGAGACAAGCTCGGCAGAACGCGTCATCGTCTGGCAGATACTCGACTTCTGGTGGTCATACTTGCAGAGTCATGGCATCGAATCATTACAGGTTGCTGATGGCGGCACGGAGCCGGCGACTTACACCTAATCTATAGCAAGCACATATTGGCCCCTTATAAGTTGGACTCATATAAGAACATGTCATCCATGCCGATGTGAGAACTATCTATATATATTTATCAAGAGGCTATGCGTTGCTACTAAAAGTAATCGTTCAAGTAGAATTCTGTAGCCCAACCTTCCACTGGCTACAATTATTTTCTTGTCGTGTTACTGCTTCATACAATAATAATATCCACAATCGTCCTCAAGAATGTGTCAAGAGCTCGTGTGGCTGTGTTACATTACCGGCTAATATCATGTCCACACGCTGTCAGTTCAGCGGTCGTGTTCTCATGCTTCGTATGACTTATGTAAGGCCAGCTCGACGTCACTTACCCTCATGGACTTATCCGCCAATATCACCCTCTGCGTACCTAGGCCGTCGTCTGGCCAAGGTCCTAATGTGGGGGCCGTAGTTATTCCGACACCCAAACCAACATATATACCGGATAACCACATTTTACTTCGAGTTGACCGGTTTGGGTTCTCTGCGAATAATATTACTTATCAGGCGTTGGGGGAACATCCACATTATAGGTACGACTGTCGGTTTCTGACTCCGATGACGAAGCTTAATTCATCGCAGATACTTTGATTTTCATCCTGCGCCTGAGCATAGAGAAGTGAGCCCACAGAGCCATGGAATCGTGCCCGTCTGGGGACTCGCGACGGTTGTGGCGTCCAAGCACCCAAAAGTTGCTATAGGCGAGCGCGTTTATGGCTACTTGGCGCCGACCAGATATCTCTTGCTACCAGTGTCTCCCTCGGACGTGAATAAGTTTGCTTTCTACATTTCCAGGCCCCACCTTCCTGCAGGTACGTCGGATAGATTAAACTTCTATGAATTTACTTTGAATTTTTGTGAATAGACTATCGACCATATAATCAAATACTTCGGTGCACGACAGATCCGCAATATATCCCTAGTCCACGAGCAGAAGACCTC
This sequence comes from Armillaria novae-zelandiae, assembly GCA_030435655.1. Taxonomy (NCBI): domain Eukaryota; kingdom Fungi; phylum Basidiomycota; class Agaricomycetes; order Agaricales; family Physalacriaceae; genus Armillaria; species Armillaria novae-zelandiae. The sequence goes on from JAUEPR010000009.1 coordinate 147,351, forward strand.
ACCATGCTCTACCGACCACTCTTCTGGACTGCATACTGGTTTGAAGACTGGCTCTGGTCCTCAAAATACAGAGGTGGCGCGTCTACCATTCTCCTTTCGTCGGCCTCCTCCAAAACTGCATTTTGCGCTGCATACGTCATCCGTAAACGGCGGACAAGCACTCCGAAAATCATTGGTCTGACGTCTTCGCGAAATATGGAATTCACAAAGGGTCTGGGGCTCTACGATGAGGTGTTTGAATACGACTCGTTCGCGTCATCTGATTCCTTCCACGGGCGGGAAAAGGATCGATGGGTGTATGTTGACGTGGCGGGAAACACACCATTCAACCGGCGTGTGTTCAATCATTTCGCTTCGCCAACTACCGGAGTTCTTGCAGCTTTTATCTCACTGGGGATGACAAACCTTTCCCCTCTCTCTGATGCCTCGAATGTACAGTCAACGACAGGAAGTGCCACAGCTTCCTCAGATCCGACCTCGGCGTTCTGGCCTCAGGAGGAGCATTTCTTCACCCCTGAGTGGTTAGCGGTACGACGGCGTCAGCTTACAGTGGAAGAGATCTTTACGATGCAAGAAGTAGCTTGGAAGGAACTGATGAGAGACTGTGGCGGCTGGGTAGAGATCGAAAGGGTGTATGGACCTGATGCGGTGAAGACTGGGTATGAAAATATTGTCAAGAACGGCGTGGGGCCAAGTAAAGGTTTGGTGTGGAGTCTCTGGGATTCAGCCGTGCCCGTGCCCAACGCAACTAGCTTATGACCAGAGCCGCAGCTTCTTTACCCCGTCTTAGTTTGGTCATATCAATAGTTGTGTACCTCCGTGCATCTGATGATAGGTGTGGGACTTTGACCTTGCTGCAGCCAGGAACCTTATAGCTTCACAAGTCAAATGATGTTTGACGAATAATGGGACATTTCACTCATACTCACGGTATCTCACATGATGGTCGATTTTTGGACGTTCCCGGCTCAGTGAACTGTTTTATCGACTTCGCATCGGCTTAACGTGTGGCACCATTTTACCCAGGCCTATCTATTGGTTCAATGCCGGCGTATATGCCCGGCACTCATTAATACTATGAACTCGGTATTCTCTAACTTCTGGCAATTTCAAATGTGTTCCTCGCTATTACCTTTCTTTCGCTTTTCTAGGCAGTTTTTCGAGCACGTAACGTCCTATAGTCACGTCTTTGAACAACTCCGAAGTCTTCTGATAAGGAAGCAAAATCACGGCGAAATCTGCCATGCGGCCTATATTCTTCAGGCTGGCATCAAAACAAACGTCAAGACTTACTCACAGTCTTGAGCCAGTTTGTGTTCCGGCCATGGTCTCGTCTTCTATATATCTGCCTCTGACCTAGAAGTAAACGTACAATTCCCCACTATGACAGAATGTCTAGCTGCACTAGTGACTGGCTCAGCTCGCGGAATGGGCCGCGCCATTGCGCTGCGTCTTGCAAGCGATGGATTCAACGTCGCTCTGAACGATATCGCTTCGAAGAAGGATCATCTCGAGGCCCTCCGAATCGAAATCGAGGGACTTGGGAAGAAGGCATTCGTTTACATTGCTGACGTTTCGAATGAGGACGAGGTAAAGGCTATGGTGGGTGAGACCGTGGAAGGGCTAGGAAGGCTGGACGTAGTAAGCTTTGTCCCCAGTCCCCGACTTCCCTTTCTCTCGTCTGATTTGACGTGTTAGATGGTCGCCAATGCAGGTATTTGTCCTGGTGCATCTGGTCTCATGGACAGTAAGTTACCGAACGCTTGTTTGCGTCTTGTGAATCAGATCTTCTGAAACTCTGATATCAGCCACGGCGGAGCAATGGGACCGCATGTTTGCCGTAAACACGCGGGGAGTATTCCTTTGCTACAAGTACGCTGCTATTCAGATGATTAAACAAGGTCGTGGAGGGCGCATTATTGGTGCATGTTCCGTCGCAGGGATGAGAGGTAGAACCCTTTGAGCTTCACCTTCAATTGAAGGTCCTGATCCTACTTCCCCCTTAGCTCAAGGGCAATTCTGTCCTTATAGTGCATCAAAGTTCGCTGTTCGTGGATTGACGCAGAGCGCCGGTATGTCTACTAATTGTCGCGAAGAATGATTTTCAACATTCGACGTTGCACTTTTAGCACAGGAACTGGGAACACACCAGATTACTGTAAATGCTTATGCACCAGGTATGCATCATCCGGTTTCTTGTCCTTGACATTTTCATACTAATGGGTGTCAGGATTTATTGACACACCCATGACAAGAAGTGTGTATTCTAGAGAAGAATTCGCTGCACATGTAACAAACATTCTGGGCTCTGGTTAACCGTTTTTTTAATTGTGTTTGTCCGTTAGGTCCACCAGAGTGAAAACATGGTTGCATTAAAGAAGATAGGGCAACCCAAGGATTTGGCAAGCTTGGTCTCCTACATTGCGTCGCCGGAGTCGCATTTCATCACTGGACAGACTGTAGGTGCCCCAAAATTTGTGTCAATATTTCTTCTCATATGCATCTGTAGATCTCCGTTGACGGTGGATGGTACTTCAGTTGACTGTATCTCCTCCATAGTAGTTGCGATGCCTCCAACTTTTGATTCAACTCGTAACTGGAATGCCAGTTGGAGCCTGAAATTTTAATGAAAATACTAACATATCCCAACCACCATTTTGGAAAGAGTACTGGACACGCGCGTTAGTTGCTGCGAAGATAATTGACGGTCTCACATCGAAGTGGGACTTCTACGCTGTGTTCGACTATTTAATGAGCCGTCGACAGTTTGGACACAAATTTCAACAGGCATGACTCGAAGTGCAATATTGTCGCAGAAAATCCTACACGTATGATGAGTATACGAAATGAGAGACACTCAGAGATATATCTTGTTGAATTAGAGAAACTATGCCAAGGAAGAGGATCAAGGTAGCCGTCCTGCATCACGGCGCAAGTTATTATTGGTAGATCTTGGTACAGAATTGAACAGTGGTGCCTGCTACAGTCATGCCATTGACAGATGTTGTATATTCGAGTCCGAAGAAATTTTTGACGGCAAAGACACCAGTTGTCGTAGAGACGACATCCCATAGTAAGGTCGTATACGATGTAAAAGTTCATCCTGGAAGTAGCACATCTATCAGAAAGGTAGGGTCGATATGGCTTCATTGCTCATTGCTTGGAGATTATGAACGCGATCTACGACAAGAGTTATCAGACGCGGACAGCAACATAGATTTGAAGGTCTAATACTGGCATGATCCTAAGTTACACCGAGGAATGGCCCTCACAAGGACTGGTCGGTCCACGGACAAGGTGAGATACCTACTCGACGGTTTGCAGATGCAACGATGACCACCTACGACAATATGGAGGCGACGCCTTACTGATATCGACATCTCATAGAGGCCATCTATATGTCGACTTATCGTGCGGAGGCCAACGGACATGCTTAGATGGTGTTGGTGTTGGCTTTTAGCGGAATAATTCCTTTGGAAGATGTCGATGTAATTTGGAACCTGACTGTCTTAACTTTCCGAAAAGATAGCAGTGACGACATGGTGGTACCAAGTGAGATTGTCGGCGTCAAACCCCTAAAAGGCAAACTTTGACGATATTTGTCTGATCCTTCCGACACGCGCCGAACGCGCCGACGACGAATTGCCACTGACCACATCACCATTACCTTGCCTGGCAACACCCAGCATGGCCCCAGACAGCCATGACGAACCGACCACGAATGGGATGAGTTCCACTTATATCGACAAGCCCGCTGGCGGACGACCACGACATGGGTCCGAGTCTGATGCCCAAGAGATGGTCATTCAGTCTCTACGTACCCAAATACAGGATCTGTACTCCCAAGTTACGCAGCTCAACGGGAAGCTCGTAAAATCATACGACAGAGTATCGGATTTGGATGACGACCTTCACGTTACCTCCGCCAATTTGCGGTCCTCGACGCTGAAAGTATCAGAGCTCGAATTCGAGAGGACCCAACATCTCTCTGCTCTGAATACGGGTCTGCTGGTGGAGAAGAGCAATGTTACTGCCGAGCTCAACCGCCTGATGGAGAAGGCGACAGAGGAGGCAGCTCAGCGTGGCCAGGCTGAGACGGCGCGAGCGACGATTGAGAAGGAATTGGATGACCTCAGTGCAAGCCTTTTCGATCAGGCCAATACCATGGTTGCTGAGGCGCGATATTCCAAGGCACTCAGTGAACGGAAGGTCGAGGAAGCTGAAATTGCGTTGAAAGGTGCTGAGGAAGCCGTCGCACTCATGCAACAGCAGATGCAGGCGCTCCAGGCCGACAAGGAAGAGACCGACAAACGTGCGCTGTCAATACGGGTGTCGATGGGTAAAGGGAAATGGATAGAAAGACGTGAAGATGGCTCCCTGCAGCGCCCGTTACGCCTTATCTCTTCTCACCTCCCGTACCAAGAGTTCCTCTTGTTCGTTGCCCACCTCCGTACTCTCCATACCTCCACCCCGACACCGCCAACAATGTCCACCCTTCTTCCGCTTCCATTCATTGCGCGCCTCTTGTCGGAAGACTCGTCAGTGATTTCCGTCAGTTTATTGCATGTTCATTGATGTTTACTCTGCGTTAGAGAACCTACTGTCCGTCTCGATCTGGCACCTTCGTTAAATTGGCTATCGCGCCGCTCCGTTCTCGCTGCAATTCATAATGGCCAGCTAACGATTGAACCCATCTCGTCCAGCTATCTATTACAAGACGCGTTCTCAAATGCACCCACTATCCTCTTAACCGGGAACAACATTGTATGTGCACTATGCGGAGAGCCTGTCTTCCCTAATTCCGAGTTGCGACCTTCTGGCTCTGGTGGTTCCTGGTCGTCTTCTCTATTCAAGAAACCAATATCCTACCCTTTAAATGGCTCGAATGGCACAAATTCCGTTCCACCTTCGCCCATAAATACGAAACCTACTCAAGTACACATATTCAGAGTCTCGTCATCGACATCACCATCATCGGCCCTTCCTAGCCTCTCAATTCCTCCGACTTCTTTCGCATCGACATCCTCACAATCACAGACAAATAATTCTGGTGCTCACTTTACGACCAACCACCACTCCAGTGGTAGTTCCCAGTCATCGGCTGCGTACCCTCTTTGCTCTGGCGGTTGGTGCCTCACGCGATTGCGACAGACATGCACTTTATGGGCATTCGTTCGTACGGGTATCGTGGAAAGGATATGGGAAGAGGAAGTCCCGTCGCTACCTCCGCCACCAATACCGCCTGTGTCGAATGGTGACAAACCTCCGGTTCCACCCCGACGAAGGGGACTTTGGGGTATGGCCAGTGCACTGGGCGAGAGGGCGGCGAGCTGGAGCGGCGATGACAAGGAAAAGAAGAAGCTGCAACTGGAGAAGGAGAAGGAAAAGAAACTCGACCAAGCATGGGAACGTGACCAAGCAAAGGCCGTAGCGCAGAATGAAAGCCCGCGAGGCAAGAAGTATACGCCGCCGCCTGTGCATCCGTCCTTGTCTGCCGGTCCCAAGAGCCCTTCGGCAGTCGCTCCAGCTCCAGCCCCGCCGCCACTACCTCGACGACACGACCGGCGTCCCGTCCCACCGCCTCCACCGGCGGCGGCGGCAGCAGTACAAGAGGCGGAACCGTATGACCGCCCTCAAACGCCGACACGCGTACCTCTACCCGAATCTAGGCCTGCCACCCCCGCGTCCCCTGCAGCCCCTCCTCCGCTCCCTCGAAGAGCTGCTGCACGTGGAGCCCGCCATTTACCCGGGTCAAGGCCAGGTACGCCAAAACTTGAAGGAGCAGCAAAGGAGAAAACAGAGGAGGATGAGAAGAAAGAACATGACAACGACCGAGAGAAGGAAGAGGCTGACGCAAAGAAGGACGAGGAGGCAAAGGCGGAGGCAGCGAAGGAGAGCGAGAACGTGGAGAAGGTCGAACACGCCGTAGCTGAGGAAAAACCTTCCACTCCCGAGGCTCCAACGACCGAACCCTCTGAAAAGCCCGAGCCTGAAGCTGACGTGGTGGCCGTGGAAGAGAACGCTCCTCCTGCTCCAGAAGGGACTGAAGAAGCGAAACTATCTAGCGACGAAGGCAATTACAGCGACGCGCCCTCTTCACCTACGCCTTCGCACGTAAATGGAAGGGTAAACCTCGGAGATCGGGACGTACCGCCCGTTTATGATGACAAGCACGAAAAGCTCGAGTCGCCGGTCGAGTCTGCGCCCGAATCCGATGATGAGAAGGAAGAGCCTGACGATGAAGATGAAAGCAAGGAGGTGTATATCGGTGACACAACTTGGGAGGAGAGGTCTTGGAAAGAGCTGGTGCGGATAAAAGAGGACATGTTCTGGGCACGTGTAGGTGGATTGAGATAGGATTGTTATACACTTCGACACTTCTACTACAATTTCTTTGCCTACGCGTTCTCTAGAGCTGCCTAGTTATTTATCAACTACACTTTTCTTTCTTTGGAATCATGCATAATCTAGAACTTCATATAGATACCCTCCATCCATGTGTCTGCGTTTAATCTGATTGTATACATTACATGATTTGTTTCTTCTTCACCCATGCTTCGTGCCGTCGGACCAGTTCTGTAATGATGTCCTCTTCGATTTCTTTGGATGGGTCACGGGCCAAATCGATACGGAGCCAATGTTCTACGAATGTAGAATTGGCTTCGTTTAGCTTGCCAGTCGAAGCGTCGCCATCGGGCTGAGCACTGCGAGAGACAAAAACCACCTCGAATTTACGTCGATTCAGGTCGTTCCCGATGACCACTTGATGACCGTATCGTTCTAGAGCTCCGCGCGCTTTTGGTATCAGCAAAAGAGGGTCCGTTTCGAGCTTGGAAAAGACACGTAAGGAGACGAGATCCGGTAGCATTATCCCTTCATTACCTTGAACGAGACAATGAAACCATCATGAGTCCATTCGTCTACCATAGACTTGAGGATCTTTGGCACTTGATCCATCTCGATGTGTAGGCTTCCCTTGCCAGATTGAATCTTGTGCTCTGACTAGAAGACTGTAAGGAAGATTCAAGAACACAAGAGGTGTTACGCACCATCTTCTGCCGTGGGAGGAAGAAGTCACTGACGGCGGCGGCTAAGTAATACATCGCTTTTCTCCGCATGACGGAGAGCTCCTGCGAAACGGCACGAAGAAGCCAGAGGTAATCATTGACAGTGACAAAGGTCAAGGTGAGTAGCGTTCCGGAAGCATGAACCGACTTGTACGCCGTCAAGACCTCGAGCAGATGAGTCCTTTTATCTGACGTTACACTGATCTGAGGTTCACCACCGTCCACCTGGTCTATTTCGAGGAAGTCGAGGAAAGGATTGGTGGAATGGGAATAATGTCGGCTGAATGGCTGCAGACTGAAGTGGCGGTGCATGAAAATGACGGCATATCCGGCATTGAGGAAATACTCTGCAGATGTGGCACCTCTGGTACCTGTTTTTATTGAGTAAAGAGTCCAGGAGAGCACTGCAGAGGTCCACGTACCGGCACTGAAATTATCCAGAAATCGAACACTGTTATACGTCGAATCGTAAGCGTCTCCCACTGCTGCGCAACGGAACGCTCTCACACATTGAGCTCTAGGGGAACAGTAGTCCCTCCACTCTATGCTTGCAGTACTGAGCAAAGCATTCAAGCAAAAGTTCGAATGACCTCACCGTTACTAAGACTACATTTCGATTCTGCTGGATTTGCTGGGCGACAAAGGCGCGAACAGCGCTGACTTCATGTTCGAGGTTGGGCGGTGGACCCTGCGTAGCAAAATACGACTCTGCGGAGAAGGTCGTAGGTTCGCTGTACATCGTCAGTGGACGACCCTGGAGGAGAGTGAGGTGTCATCCTGCCATGTGACATTTTAGCGCGCGATTTCGAATCTCGCGTCAGCAGCTTTTACATAAGGAAACAGAATGAATTCATTTGTTGGTATAAACTATTCACATTGCACTTCAGACCCGAACTGATGCGTCGAACACTCTATCTTTCAAGACCGATTAGAGAGGGTCAATTGAAGTGACGTCCACCATCAACGGAAATCTAGAAATGTAAATGACAAGAAAGATACACGCGGGTGACACTTACAGTCTGTCCAGTAATGAAATGCGACTCTGGCGATGCAAGGTATGAGACCAAGCTGGCTAAATCCTTAGGTTGTCCTGTCTTCTTCAATGCAGCCTCGTTTTCACACCGGCGGACCTTGAGAAACCAGAATTAGGAAACGGATAAAGAGAGCCCAGAAATATTCTTACCGTCTCAGTGAATCCTTCTCCAGAAAAGACAGTTCTTGTCAAGGGTGTATCAACAAATCCTGACACCCATTAGTATGAAAGATGTCAAGAACAACAACCGGATGATGCACACCAGGCGCATAAGCATTGACGGTGATTTGATGCGTTCCCAGTTCCATTGCTAGAAATGCATCGTCGAATGTTAAGATTCATTCTTCGCGACAATTAGACACACCAGCGCTCTGTGTCAATCCGCGAACAGCGAACTTTGATGCACTATAAGGACATAATTGCCCTTGAGCTAAAGGGAAAGTAGGATCAGGACCGTCGCCTTGAAGGTGAAGCTCAAATGGTTCTACCTCTCATTCCTGCGACGGAACATGCACCAATAATGCGCCCTCCCCGACCTTGTTTAATCATCTGTATAGCAGCGTACTTGTAGCAAAGGAATACTCCCCGCGTGTTTACGGCAAACATGCGGTCCCATTGCTCCGCCGTGGCTGATATCAGAGTTTCAGAAGATCTGATTCACAAGACGCAAACAAGCGTTCGATAACTTACTGTCCATGAGACCAGATGCACCAGGACAAATACCTGCATTGGCGACCATCTAACACGTCAAATCAGACGAGAGAAAGGGAAGTCGGGGACTGAGGACAAAGCTTACTACGTCCAGCCTTCCTAGCTCTTCCACGGTCTCATCCACCACAGCCTTCACCTCATCTTCGTTCGCAACGTCAGCAATGTAAACGAATGCCTTCTTCCCAAGTCCCTCGATTTCGATTCGGAGGGTCTCGAGATGATCCTTCTGAGAAGCAATGTCGTTCACAGCGACGTTGAATCCATCACTTGCAAGACGCAGCGCAATGGCGCGGCCCATTCCGCGAGCTGAGCCAGTCACTAGTGCGACTGCATATTCTGTCATAGTGGCGGATTGTACGTTTGCTTCCAGGTCAGGGGGAGGTAAAGAAGACGATAAGAGGGCCGGAACACAAATTAGCTCAAGACCGTGAGCCAGTCTTGACGTCTGTCTTGGTGCCAGGAATATAAGTCGCATGGTAGATTTCGCCGGCAGTGATCTTGCTTCCTTATCACAAGACTTCTGAGTGGTTCAAAGACGAGCAAGACTCTAAGATGGCGTGTGCTTGAAAACTGCCTAGAAAAGTGAAATAAAGGTGATAGCGAGCGCCACATGTGAAAATGGAAGCTAGAGAGTACTGAGTACATAGTAGTAATGAATGCCCGGCATATATGCCGGCATTAAACCAATACCTAGGCAAAATGCACCACAATGATGGCACATGCTCAGTCCATGAAACTGTTCTCTGAGCCGGGAAACGTCCAAACATCGACCATCATGTGAGATACCGTGACTGCGAGCGGAATGTCCCATCATTGGCGACACGCCGTTTGATTTGTGAGGCTAGAAGACTCCTAGCAAGGTCAACGTCCCCCGGCTATCTTGACTTCTCGTTGTTATGAATGTACTAACCGGATGTTATGCAATACCGCCCGGCACCGAGGACAAATTGCAGTGCATGATCCCGGGCCACTCCCCCAGCAGAGGACTGCGACAGAAAGAAATGGATTGAACGCTTTCCTTAATTACAAGGGTACGGGTCTATTCACTCCCTGATGTATGGCGGCGGCGGCTCATTGCTCTTCCCACCGTAGCCTGATGGGTCTTCCACTAGCGATGCGCCTTCCGTGAAGCCTTTGTCTTTAGGCGGTACAGACGGAAGGGGGAGGGACGACTGGTCCTCTGGGTCCGGGGGTAGAAGCTGTTCCAGCTCCTCCTCGTCAGTCAAGGACACGTCGCGAGGTCCGCCGGTCCTTCTCTGCCTGAAATGAAGACCGATGATTATAAGGAGAAGTAGCCCCGCAACTACTGAACGATTAGGCAAGAACGAAAGTAGTCATACTTGACGCACGTATACCGAATATCATTGCAATAACCCCACCAACATTGACAGTGCATTTCTCCGGAAGTATAGGTCCTGATTTGGTAAACTGCACGGTGCTGACAAGAATTTGACCGTTCAACGGTAATGAAAATATATCTGAGTGCCCGTGCGTACCCATCCCATTTACAGGTAGAAAAGGCTAAGAATCGTAAGGAATTAGTGGCTGCTATGTCAATTCATAACACTCACCACCCATGATGTTATATGTTATGAATAAAGGTAGAGAAAGAGTTGCATTGCACTCTGGGCCAGGCGGCACTGCCAGCTCGTCGATAGGGAACAGCCACAAGAGATTCAATATAGACGATTCAACCAAAAATAGTTACTTATACACCAGTCTGTGCCTCTCCCCCTTCCCCCTGGGGCAGTTGCTACGATGACATCAAGACAGTGAGTTTCAAAAGATGAAAAAGGTTGAACAACTTGATGGTATATTGTATACCATGATATTATATACCGGCCTCGTGACATTCGGAGCAATTCGGCCGACTCCACACCTTTACCTGCAAATGCCATGATGATGGCGGACACAACTGCAGACAGCCCAGCAGAACAACCAGAAAACGTGCCTCGTTCTACTTCTACGTCTATTCACAATGGAACAGACCTACTCATGGAACTTTTCTCCACCGAACTTGCCAGTGCAATGGCTACTATCCACATGGCATACAAACAACAGATAGAAACCGCAAAAGGAGCGGAGGACCTTCGTGTTGCACAGCTTCAGCAAGCGCTCACGGACCATGAAGGTGCATTTTTGGAGATGGAGGCCAGGATCAAACAAATATCGAAGGAGAAGGCAGAACTCCTCCAAACCCACCAGCAACGTCTGCAGGAATTCTCGGATTTTCGCGACGCCGCCGACATTTCGAGAAATACATCTAGCGAAGTATTTGAGCAGCAGATTGCTTCCCATGTTGCTGAACGAGATGACGCGAAGTCTGAAGTTGCGGCTATGCAGCTAGAGGTGCAACAACTCCGGACCGAGATGGCTGAACAAAAGTTGGAACGCGAAACGTTGACTGGGCGTATCCAAAAGCTCGAAGGCGAGGGAACCTCGACGAGAGAAGATTTCGCGAAAGTTGACGTGGAAAGGAAACAGGCCAGAGATGATGCCGCGGAGGCCCGAGGAGCTCTTGCAGGTCTCAAAAACGCGTTGAGTACAATTGGGTTAGAGTATGTTCAAGGCTCGGAGGGTACAAATTTTTATTATTCCAAGGAAATTGGCCCCCATGTTGCAGATCTTCTCAACGCGGGACAAAAGGCTCAGGCAATCTTCCAGGCATTGACGTCAATGCAGGACATACCCGGTAGCACGAAGAAACCCTTGTCGCCCGACGCTCTATCTCCTTTCAATTTGGCCACATTCATTACCATCATGAAAGACATTCTCTCTGATGTCGCCGTTGCTGGTAGCGGCTGGGAGGAGCTGTGCCGTTCGAAGGATAAGGAGGGGAATGCGCTACGGGAACAACGCGATACTCTTTCCTCACAGCTCTCTAGAATGCAGGAAGCCAAGGACAAATCTATGAAAGATTTGACGGAGATCAAATCATCTCTCTCTCTTGCTGAGCTGGAACGCACGGACACCAACACTATCGTTTTCACGAAAGGGTTGGTCTTCTCTCTGAAGGAGTTCGTGTCGATGAAAGAAAAATTAGGGCAGGTGACGAATACGCTGAGCTCCAAAGGTCCAAACAGGGACCTTGAAGCGCTTATGCAGATTCCCGAGCTCAAGCTATCCACGCCACAGAATCTGATAGTTTCCATGCACAAGTGGTTCGCCATCGCGCAGGCCATTGGCGACTCTGCATTAGCGCTGTATCTGTCCAAGGAAGAGAAGATTGCTGAACTCTTCTCTGGGAGAATGTCGCAGCGAGATAGGACCAAACTTCTCAACAAGCAAATTGAGGAGGAATGTCAGTAGTATCTATCTCTCCTGTTTTCGAAATGCTAATGAACGTCTCGAACGTCTCAATAGCTCAGCTGACGAATTTAGATACACAGAGCGAGTCCTCATCGTCAGTTTCGACTTCGCAACCAACGCAGAAGCGGGGAAAAGCTAGTCGATCGTCTGCCCTACCCTCGTCTTCCGGTGGACCTCTTCCAGGTTCAGCTAAGGCGACGAATCACGCGACACCCGACAGGCCTATCCCGGCATCCCGCCTTCGCCGTCGAACGAGTTCCAAGAATCCTCAGCAGACTAAGCAGCCGACTTCTATCTCCGTGCCTACCACATCGACCACCCCACGAAAGAGGTCACCATCTGTTATCATTGTCGGTGATAGTGACGACGACTCGATGATTGAAATATCCAGTTCAAAAGCTCCAGTCCGGCCGACTAAGAAGTCGAGGCGCTCTTTGGCATCCTTCATGGTTTCTGAAGATGAGAAAGAGGGCGTGGGTCGTCGTACGCCGAAGACAAAGCCTCCAAGATCTAAACCACCATCGAAAAGTAGCCAATTCAAAGTAAAGAAAGGTATTTCATGTTCATATGTTTCCGGTGTTCCAATGCTAACATTCATTCCAGGGTCAGGAAAGAAATCTTGAATGTATTCCTCTGTTCCATCTTGTAACATTTCCTTTGAATGCTTTGTTTGATATCGCGCATCTCCAATTGCTATGCTTACGCCCACTGCTTTTACAACGTACATCCTAAACTTTTGTATTATACCTGGTTGCCCAAGTACGTAACTTTTTTGCTACTAAATTTTTGGCTCAGAAACTATGCTGGAACGAGGCTTAGACATGTTCGTTTTCTTTCCGTTTACACAGCTGGTTATCTACCCTCTCGAAGTCTACAAAACATCATTAGTTTTATTCAATACTAAATAGCCTGTCACACCGACTAATCAGTAAATTTCTTGAATGCTTCATAACAAGAAAGAATGGTGGCCCTGTTATCCAAGGGTTTCATACCCTCGCTCAGGCGACGGGCAGGGCGAGGGATGTCGGGGAGGTGTGCGTATACAACGGTAGGCGCGGCAGGGTAGAGCCCAAGTGCAACACTTTCTGCAAGTTCAGTGGATACGGGAATCTTGTAGAATATAGGTGAAGAACCCGTCAGGGTAATTCCCGCGATCGTCTTGGCAGAGATAGGCTTTTGACCAAGAACATGCGTTCGTCGGGCATTGTTAGACAGGAATGCTGCAATTGCCTCAGCTATAAGCTGCGGTTCGGGATCCTTTGTTTCTTTATGTCGCTTATCCTCCTGAACGAGAAGCAAAATGTCATCGGCTTCCACGACGCAAACATCAGTTGTTGCGTGACGACCTTCTCCACAGATAACCAGTGGAATATCGGTGCGTGTGCGTAGCATCCTCTCTCGCGGTACAAATCCCAACAACGACAACAAATGTACGGCAAAATCGACCACAGCAGACTCCTGGTCAGGAACAGGATCCATTGCGAGATCCATGTAGCGACAGAGTTTATAATTGTTATCGTGGACCATATCAGTAGCATCCGGATTGTTAAGGACTTCGTCAGCAACTGCGGGGTGCGGCATCTGGTTAACACCAAAGAAAGTGACTGCGGCTTGGAACTCGACTCGGATGTTATAGGCGTGAAGTTCACTTGGACCCCAGTCGTTTCCTGATTTGGCGGTGCGTAAGAGGTTGGCCATCCTAAGGCCAAGTTGGCTTGATTTCCAAGTAGTCTGCTATGAGGCTATGAGGGTAACGTCAGAACGCAATGTGACATCCTGATTCACCTAATTCGCCCGAGGGTTGTCTCAAATCCATGTTACCACGCATATGGAAAACGATTCGTAACACGTAAGTACATATCACCTCATTTAATAGCTTTGCGTTTGCCAGACATGTTTGCCATCATGCCTCGCATTATTTCCCATAAAACATGTCGTGACTCCGACTGCAGAAAACGGTGGGCGGTTAACGAGAAAGTCGGTGTGAGGAAGACATACAACGAGTTGATAATGACAAAGAAGGAGGCTATGGATGTCCACAAGAATGCAAGAACAATCCACCCGGTCTTGGAGGACGTAGTCAGAGAACGGAGCTAACCTAGTGCAATGGGATTCAAGTACCTTAGACCATACTCGTGGGATTACCATTATACAGGGACTGCCAAATTTTAATCCACAGAAAAGACAAATGTCGAAAGACTTACACGACAAGAAGGGCTGCTATGCGCGATATCGGCAACTGCTCGAACATCAATGCGTTTTGCTATTGGCCGGTGTATGTACCAGTGGTAGATACGTAACCGACTAGGGCGCCACTAACGGGCCGTGGCCGTTACTTTAGGCGGGACTTAATTCCAGTCGGTATCTATAATCTTTGGCAGCAAATTTTAGAGACCATCCCGCCGATTACTCTCTGTGCTGACTGCTGAGGCGACCAGGAGGCGACTGTGGGTCAAAGGTCATTAATTGACCCACCTGATAGATAGTTCCTCGATGATGAAAAGCGTAAAAGCCTTCAGGTCAACCACGGAGCAAAATCCTAGAACCTACTTATGTAGAAGTTGGATTCGTCGTCGAGCTCGAAAGTGCGATGCAATTTTTGATTTTTTGGAATCGATATCTGAACTGGTCATTTCCACAACAGATTTTTGGTGTTTTGAGGAGGCCAGGGGCGAAAGTGAAAAATGGGTAGAACAAGTTACTTACAACTTATTTTATGTCATGTTTAGCAAATTATTTCGATTATTTACTGAGGGTCGCTACCTGTCACGGTCGCGACTACTCACGTGATACTCGTGACAAGCGTGATCGTGAACTGAACATCAACGCTTAATCAAAGACCTTACCTTCACGACATTTCCTTGCCTTTTCTCCACCCTACGATATGCCCGGTAGGATCAAGAAGAAGAATGGTCTCTCCGTAGATGAGATCTGTACGAAAATTCGCCAAATTTTCGACCAAGCTCAGCATTCTGCCACCAGTCACAAGAAGAATGTCGTCGAGCTCTACAAGTACCATACGGAAATGGCCCAGATGAGATTATCTGAGGCTAATCAACTGTCCGGAGAGAGGCGATTCCTGAACCTCGTTCGCGAGCTTTTAAACCGCATCTTTCCTTTGAAACACACTGAGAAGTCTGCGGAGAACATCGTTAAATTGGTGGGAGCCTATGTCAAGTTGATTAATGAAAGAGGCGCGCGTCTACTATCTCACCAATGATTTAAACCTAACGTTTCGTAACAGCGGTCGAGGAATTGCGAGGAAGAGAGGAGGAGGAGGACGGCGATGACACTGTGAAGGACGAGGACACATTGGCATCTCGGTTTACGTTCGGGTTTTGTGAATTCTTGCTTGACGGATTCAGGGCGAAGGACAGGAATGTGCGTTTCAGAGTAGTTCAAACTTGTTCGGCCGTGGTCTCACACCTAGGAGAAATCGAGTGAGTCTTTCATTGTTCGGATTTTTCTCGCTCAACAGTATCGACAGTGAGGGGCTGTGGGAGTCCATATGGAAGCACTTGGAGGACCGTCTCCAGGACAAAGATGCTGCAGTACGCACTCAAGCTGCTCTTGGACTCTGCAAATTTGCCGGCGGAGAGGACCCCGATAGTGAAGATATACCCGTCACACTGACGCTACGCAATGCTCTATCGGCTGATGATTCTGCGTATGTTTTGATGTGTATGTACGTCAATGGTCTATTGACTCGACGATCTAGGGACGTTCGCCGTGCAGTCCTTTGGAACATCCCTCCCAACAACAACACGATGGATGCCATACTTGATCGACTACGGGATTGTGATACGTCTGTCAGGAAAAACTGCTACATTTTTCTCAAACGAAACGCCGCGCAGAACAACGAAATGGGCACCACCCACCCTCGCACAATCACTATTGCTCAACGAGAGAGGATTGTGTACAGTGGAATGGGTGATCGTGAAAATTCTGTTTTAGACGCTGCCAAGGACCTCATCGCGACTTGGTTTGATCTTGCTGAAGAAATGCCCGTGAAGCAGGAAGGTCCGGACAAGGACGAGCATGCGGCGAGCAAAGCCAAATTTTTGGCATTTTTGTCTCTATTCGACCTGCTGGCTGCTCCAGAATCGGCAGAGAAAGCGCTTTTAAGCGTCTTCGAAACGAAAACGTCCGAAGCCAATTTACTGACTTTTGAAGGCAAGTGCTTTGTGCGTCTTGCCATCGACGATACTGATGCCCATTTAGTCCACGAGATGACCCCAGAATCCGCCTTTCTCGCTCGCGTGTATATCGAAAGTTTGAAGAGATTTAAGAACGAAGAGGACAAGATGAGAAAGCTGGAACGACTGGAAGACTATCTCCCTTCCGTGAATGACTTCCTCTATCCGTTACAGGATACGTTCAACAAATGCTTTTCGTTCGAATTTCGAAACGAAGACCACAGGGACATGAAGGAGTTTTTCCTTGAGGAGATGTTGAAAATTACAACTCATCTTGATTATGGCGACGAGACTGGGCGACGTAAAATGTACAAATTGATCAGTGAGTTACTGAGTATACTCCGTTTGGGAATGAACATTACGCTGACGTTCACTAGAAGCTATGCTTGAACAAGACATCCCCGAAAATCTTCTTACAGGGTGTATGCGGGTTCTTCCTTTTATCACTGCGAGCGAGCGAGATCTTATACGAGTTGTGGTTGAGCTCATCCAGGACTTTAGGGATCCCGGAGACGATATTGATGCTATAGCACGAGAGTCCGAGGTACGTATTCATACCATGCCAATATTGACCGGCGTTCATGTACCAGGAATTACGTAGAGGGATCCTGATGCGAGCTTCACCAGCACGCCCAGTACGCCCATGCCGCCTAGGACTATACAAGAAAATTCTCCCGAAGACAAGGCTAAAACCACCCTTAAATGCCTGACAATGAGTGTCGCAATGCTGGAGCAAGTCAACGATGTGAGTTTGGTATCCTTCGTTGTGCCGCATCGCCTCATACCAATGTAGACAATGAGCAACAATTCGTCGTTAAATGGGCTGTTTAAGGAGCTCATCCTACCGACTGTGACTCGCCCTTTTGACGACGTTTCTCGGGACAAAGCCTGGACATGTCTCGCTTTGATATGTCTCATTGATCAGGTACATGAGCACAATGTATGTGCGTAACACACTCTAACGTTCGTCTTATAGAAACTTGCAACAATGGAGACAGTCAAGATGTTTCTACAGCAGCACTCAGCCACAATTCCGGAAGAGCTGAAGATAATCATTTTGCAAGGACTCTTTGACATACTGATGGTTTATCAACGCGTGATTCTGAGCCCAGAAAATGTTGGTGCCACCTCTGTTTGCCAGCTGATCTCTATATTAAAATATCTTGCAGGCCCAGGTGGTAGCTGATAGTCTGATTGCAAAGCTGGCGGTCGAAACATCACCAAAGGCACAGGAAGTGATCTGTCATGGACTGGCGAAACTCATCATGGCGGGCATCTTCCAAGATACAGTGGTGAATGCACCGTTGTTGTTCTGTCATTCTTGGTTTTGACATCTATATTGTCAGATCATCATTCATCTCCTCGTGGCGTATTTCTCGCCGGACACCGTTGGCAACCAAGGTCTCCGTCAACTTTTATCGCACTTCTTCAATATCTATTCTGCGTCTTCACCAGCTAACAAGCGAGTCATGGCAGAGGTTCTTTCTCTTGTTGTTTCCGCCATCACCTGCTGATCTGACCCTTGCTAGGTCTTCACCGACACCTTGCAGGAACTACACCGAAATGAGCTATCCGCCGACGCCACGATTTCTCCGACGCTGATTATCGGACACTTTATGACATGGACAAATCCGTACAAGTTTAGGTTCGCCGTAATAAGACCCCTCGCTGATCGCTCTAACATCTGGTTTTCAGGGTGAATCAAGAGATTCTTATCACCGAGGAGCATCCCCTGTATCGCGACGCTGCATCTATTCAGTTCAAGATGGCAATCGATATTGTGAAGATCCTTCTAAAGGATACGCTTGACAGTGAGGGCTCATACTATGCCGTTGAGATCGAACTCATTCTTTCGCAGAGGACGACAAGAAAGCGCTTTGCACAAACATTGGCAAACTACATCTTCCTGACAATGTTGACGACAACGATTTACGCACCCTCAAGATGCTGTTATTCAGGTTGCAATCGGTATGCCTCGCCCTATAGTTTTGGTATAATCGGCTGGCTTATGTTCCGTGCAGCGTCAGCCTGTGAAGGATACCACGGCAAAGAATGCCATCAATAAATTTGAAGCAAACCTGTCGAAGAAATTCGAATCCCAACTCGCCAACTTCAGTGAACAGGAATACAGGGAGTTGGATGAGTTGAAGGAGCTCTTCACCTTCCTTGACGACCTAATTCCATTAGATGATGATGATGATGAGGTCATCGATGTAAAGCCCAAGAGAACGCGCAAGAGGTGAGTCCTTCCTTCACTGGTGCCCTGGAGATATGAGTCAACGTGTATTATAGGCGGTCCTACAGTGTTACAAGTCTTAGTTCAGAAGAAATTGAGACGAGTGATCGTAAGCCAAAGAACAAAGCCAAGTGAGTCCTTTATGATTTCAGTCGCGATGTATGATTTGACTCCCTGCAGGAAACGACGCATCTCTGGTTCTTCTGATGGTTCTGATTTTGAAATCGAGCGGACGGAATCGCCGCCGGCTCGGAAGACTCGTTCAAATCCCAAGCGAGCAGCGTGGGTTTCGTTGCCACTCGCGCATCTACTATACTAACGAACTCGAGCCAGTGCACCGAAGGATGCGGTCTTTGTTGATCCGACGGCGGATTCTGACGACGAGACAGGGTCAACACCTATTCCCTCCCGGCCCACGGCCAGGTCTGTTCTTTCCAGTCAAGGAGGGGAGTCTGATCTAATTGTCTGTTGTTTGCAGAGTAAATGTTGAAACGGTGTCAGCAGTTGACGCTGATATCAATGATTTGTTGGAGGAGGAGACAGAGGAGATGGATATATCATCGGTTGTTGACGACTCTTTGCTTGGCCCTGTTGATAGTGACTCTGAAGGGGAGGAAGATGAAGTAAACGATTTATTGGCGGACGGCGAGGACTAATTATCTTTCCTAATCATTTTATTATTGTATGATCATTTATATTTGTATCAGTACACTAGGATCCGTCGTGAGTGGCAACGGTGACCTGCCTGACGAGGAGGACTGGTCTGAAGTCATCGTTGAAGTAGACTTGGTTGAAAAGTGCAAAAAGCTCGCACGGCAGCTACGTTGCAACCACCGGCTCGTATTTTTATGAATATTGCTGAAATCGAATTGTCAAGGCCTACTTTGCCATGTAATCGGATTGAAGACATTTAAAAGGCGAAGGGAACTCACAGCCGTCAGGCCTGTCCTTTCTACATTGAAGCGAGTGCTTTCGGAGTCCCAGGGTTCCTAATTTCATTTAAGCTACAGTTTTCCGGAACGTTGGGAAACATAGTGTTAGGTTGCGCAAGGAATATGTTTAGTGGCATTAGTTTTCGAAATTACAGTTCAGAAGATTCAGTCTGCTGGGGAAGACATGATAAAGATTCCTCAAGATGGCTGGATGCGCTGCGGAAGGAAGGAGTGAACTTTACGGACAAGCTAGTACTGTATTCGGCAGTCAAACTTACCATTCACGGGCATGCTCGGCCATCACCATGGGTAGACTTTTTTGAGCAAGATAACAGCAGAGTAAGCGTATGACGTCATTGAATTTCATGCGGCCCGATCATATACAAGTACACGCGTCCAACGTGAGCCAGACTTTGTAACTGTGTTGTTCTTTGTATTCAAAACATCGAAGATTTTTTTTGTCTTTTTGTGGAACATTGTTTCGGAGTCACGTCTGCATGTCAACCGTAGTACTATGGACAATAATTTCGTCCCTGCAGTTACCAATCGTTGGAGTTGTGTTCGAGCCAGAAGATGTTAACTTGTATATACTCAGCAAGTACTTACCAATGCTGTAAACGAACCCGTAGATGTTACAGTAGGTGTGAGACTGAGTTCTTCTCCAATTCTGTCGGCGGGCGGCCAACGCTGACTACGTCAATAAATGAGGGAATAAGTGGAAATCTAAATTGGGATGAAGGGTCCAATGACACATTTTGGTCCTTTTGTTGGGATCCTACATAAGGACGGGCTCGTTCCTATCTCTGAGGACGTTGCCTCCTCTTCTCAGCTCCGGTCACTCATGGACTTTCACGACCACATTCCAGACATCCTCGCTGGCCGCTTCAGCTTCGAGGAGGTCACTCAATTTCTTGATGAACAGGCGCAGCGACATTCCCATGTTCCCATGAGCGACGAAGACGTGGCATTAAGGCTCTTTGCAGAAGATGCGAGAGATAATCTCCTCCGATTTGGACAGTTTGGCCATGCTCCACTTCCTGAGCCACTCGTTGAGCAGCTTTTTCACGACTGGGAGCCACCTCGATTTCGTGATAGAATTCGAGAGGCGGCAGCCCCGTTGCCAAATAGACAGCGACAGAGGGCTGTTCAGAACTTTAATCATCCCTTTGGACGGGAGATACCAGGGAACGTGCCATTCAACCCCATCCCTCCATGGCACGAAGCTCCTCGACGGTGAGTACGATGTCGGTTTATCTTCGCCCCATCTCACACTAGACGGTTCGCAGACAGTCTCGTCCCGTGATCCCTACTGCATCATCCTCCAGGTTGGGCCGCAACTTCGGCGAATCAATAGCGTACGTCAGATTCTTCTTCATTTATCTCTCAGCTCGCTTATTCGGCGCTAGATCTATTTGCTCTGTATGTCTTGAGAACATCGAAGGTCATGTAATAGCCGCACCATGTGGCCATGTATATGATGCCTCTTGTATGGAGGCACTTATATCTGCAGCGACCCAAGACGAGTCTCTCTTCCCACCTAGATGCTGCCGTGATCCTATCCCGATCGAATCTGTGCAATCTCACATCGATGCAACTGTTCTGGCTACATTCAAAGAAAAGTCCACCGAGTTCTCGACTCCTATACGTGTCTATTGCTCCAATCCCAAATGTAGCCGCTTCCTAGGTCCCAAAAACGACGGCAAGTCACCCTCCACCCCGCTTACATGTTCCTGTACCACAATTACTTGCAATTCTTGTCGTGGGAACATCACGCATGGAGACGTTTTTTCGCATAGCTGTTCATCAGATACTTTAGAACAAGAGGTACGGGCTTTAGCTGATAAGAAGAAATGGGCAACTTGTCCTGGGTGCAGTAATCTCGTCGAGCTTTCCTCGGGATGTAACCATATGACATGCCGCTGCGGTACGCAGTTTTGCTATCATTGCAATGCCAAGTGGGGTGCATGCGACTGCGTCGGTCGCACCGTGCTAGGGGGACATGGACTAATACCTGTCCGTGGCGATGCCATTGGCAACTGGTTTATACCTTTCTTTGCACAACCTCCTGGTCGTCTCCTTCCTGCGAGAGCAGCTCCTGTTATGACAGGAATTGCCCCTCTTACGAGACAAAATCTAGATCAGATGAACCTTCGTAACGAGAGGTTAAGATCTATCGACACGCTACCGATGCTGACGCCACTCTCTCCACATCCACCAGTTCATCGTGCGCGCAGATTTTCGACTGTTGCAGAATCATCTGGCCCGGATCGACACAGCAATATGTCCATGGCTCATCCACGGGCGGACCTAGGCCCTATCCGAGTTCACGTAGACAGAGGTATGCCAAATCCAACGCCAACATATACTACTGCTGCCGGCCATTGGGGCCCGATGTCACCAGGCATCAACCATACGTCTCGCTCAAGCAACTCCGAGTCTCTACTCAGACCTCTACCCGCCGAAAATTCTCCGAATCATATAACGACCGGACCGCCGCGACCTCCTCGTCCTGACTCTCCGACAAGACCTAATTGGTTCCAAGCGCCCCCACCAGACCGCATGCAGGGCGCAGGTACACGCTCATCGCCAATCATTCTGGACGACGATGGCGATGCCGTGATGAGCACTCCTCCAACTATACCTCCGTTCCTCCATAATGCTAACATATCCCTACCAAATTTCGGGGGGACCGATTCCTTCCAGCATGCTATTCGTCGAGAGGGCGAACTGAATATGAACGTAGATGAGAATCCTTTTGCGACAAATTCAAGACGACCCTGGGAAGAGCCATCATTGCCAGGTTACCCTCCATCGAGGCAGAGCAGGCTTACTGCGTCTTCCTCTACTGCTGCTACGACAGGTGCTAGGACTCCTTTTGATCGACGACCTTTTTTGGAGCCACGTACTGTCGTTCAGCCGCCCAATAGGCCATGGTAGACTATTCTGTACCATATGAACCATAGCATCTCGGATATATATATGTGTGATATCTCTCTTGTTGCATAGTTGTATTTCTATCTGCTACAGCAGTCACTGACCAATGTTAACTGTCTTTTCTCCTGCATGAATTTTCAAATTCTAAATCTCCACCTTCATCCA
Source organism: Armillaria novae-zelandiae (assembly GCA_030435655.1). Lineage (NCBI taxonomy): Eukaryota > Fungi > Basidiomycota > Agaricomycetes > Agaricales > Physalacriaceae > Armillaria > Armillaria novae-zelandiae. The sequence continues at coordinate 169,934 of JAUEPR010000009.1, forward strand.
TATTCTCGCTCACTGCACACCCACGGCGCAACCAGCTAATTCTCTATGTGGAGGTCAAATTCGGTGTGCTCTTGTCGTTTTATATAACAACTTAGTCTCGTATTCGGGATGGCTGTCTCGCGATCATGATTTGGGCGCTTAAACTGTCGTATTCTCTCATGGCCTGTCCACGAGGTGTGTTACAGCTGTATTGGAAGCAGTATACACGAGGCCGAGGCCCACCTGCGTTGTATTCTTAGGTAAAGGAATAAGCGCCCGGAAACAACATCTCCTCTTTGATGACTCGCAAGTCACGATCCAAGAAGTCTGTGTCTGTGAGCGTCGGTCCCTCCCCTGACATTCCTTAACCTGTAGCGACTGAGCACGTATCACAGCAGCCTGCCGCTTCTGAGTCGCAAGCCTTAGTCCTAGCCTCCCCGGTGGGTATATTGACTCTAGTGCAGAAATGTAAACGGCTGAACGATGGATACGATAGTACAATTTCCACTCTCCAGAGGAAGAACCACTGTTGACTACCATTGCCTTGGCTCCAGCTACTGTGAGTTCCAATTCGATGTCTGTGCGACAACATCATCTGATACGTCGGTACAGCAGCAGCAGCGGAGCGTTCAGCCATCCGGAAGCTCGAATACAGAGAAGGTACTCCTCATACTCGTTCCAAGGTCTCTTTTCTGAATCGTATTCAGACACAGAAGAAGACCCTGGCAATCATGCCGTCGTCGTACCCACCTCCACCCTACGGATCTCGCTCTGAGGACGCTCCGCCACCTAGGCAGCCTGGCAACTTCATGACGATCATTCGAGATTCGGGTCCTATCAAGCAAAGCTTTCTGATAGACCCGTCGCTCTCTATCCCTTCGGAACTTCTTCCAACACTGACCCCCAGTGAGCAAGAAGCTGGCGGTACTAGGAACAATCTTAATCTTGAAGCCAAGTATGGGGAAATTGACGCAGATATTGAGGTCATGAAGTCAACCAAGTGGACTCGTATCCGAGTCGACGTACGCTCTCGCAGTGACGTCGTGATCCGCCTCGTACGTCTTTTTCATCGCTTTAAGCTCATTCACAAGCTCACATCACTTAGCGTTTACCTGGCACCATCTCTCCGGGAGATCTGAACCGCCCAGGACCACTATGTACCTTAGACATCTACGCGAATGGGGGGAATATCTACCTTTTGATTCCAAGGAAGCGCTTAGTGGGAAAGTTGGTCGCCACCGCTCGCGGCGACGTGACGTTCTCAAAAACAGTGTTGAAAGACTTGAGTGCCTTCAACGAGAAAGGAAACCGGAGGGAGTGTTTTATAGGGGATTGTAAAATGTGGTCGGAGGGAACGGGAGATGTGGTCAATTTGGAAGCCAAGGGAGGGGGAATTTCGGTGCAGTACTATGACGAACCGTTTGTGAAGCCAGAAAATCCAGGCTGTATCATTTCTTGATTTTTTTTGTTACTGCCTGACCCTGTAATCTTAGAGATAAAAGTCAGCTGGAGACTGAGAAATACCATGTCCATACAACGAGCCGAAATGCAGCGTGAACAAAGTAGCAGAAGCCTTTGTTATAACTTTATTGATACGGTACACAAGAACACCAAGCATCATTCTGGAGCTTTCGATGTCGTCAGAGGCGATTCCACATGTACGCTTACAGTACAGGCTGGGCTATCCTAAACTAAATCATGGATTATGTTTGTCTGCAAGTCATATAAGCCTAGGGTTTATTGTAGTTTGGCTCGGTGTTCTCGTATATCGTGTGCTATCTTGGGATTTAGGCGCTTAGATTGCTGTCTTCTCTCATGATCAGTCCACGAGACGTACAACTGTATTGGAGCTAGCATACACGAGACCTCGGCCTATCTGTGCCGGGTCCTTGAATGAAAGGAATAGACGCTCAAAAATGATTGTTTGTCTCCTCGAGCTCGATGACCGGGCAGCCACGATCCAAGAAGTCTGTGAGTGTTGGTTACCCTCGATATCCCTCGGCCTGCATTGACTCTCATCACAGCAGCCTGACATCTCACAAGCCTTGGTTCCAGCGTCCTCGCCGGTGAGTGGCTTGTCTTTATCTTGCTAGTGCAGAAGTGGAGGCAGCTAAACAATGGGTATGATAGCGCGATTTCGGCTCTCCAACAGTGTTAGACTCGCAGATGCATGCCGTTGCATTGACTTCAAGCCTCCAGGTATTGGGTTCCTCGTCAATCCCTCTGCGATAAGATGATTTAATGGTTTTGTTCGTCCAGGCACAGCAGCGGAGTGTTCAGCAAACCGGGAGTTCGAATACAGATAAGGTACAACTCACTGTCACTGTCTGAGTCTCTTTTATACATTGTGTTCAGAACTCGCAAAGGAACGGATCAATACCGCCTCCGCCTTATAGATCTCACTCTCAGGCTACCCCTCCACCTAGACAGCCCGGGAACTACATGACGATCATTCGAGAATCGGGCGCAATTAAACAAAGCTTTCTCATAGACCCTGCGCTCTCTGTTCCGTCAGGACTTTTACCTCCGCTGACCCCTCGTGAAACGGAGGACTGTAGGAACAATCTTAATATTGAAGCCAAAAATGGAGAAATCGATGCCGATATTGAAGCCATGAAGTCAGGCTGGCTGACCCGTTTTCGAGTCGACATACGCGCTCACAGCGACATCGTGATTCGCTTAGTACGTCTTTTCCATTCGTGAACTGCCACGTTGCTGACGCCGCGCAGCGTTTACCCGGAACCGTCTCTCCTGACGATCCAGCTCGCCCAGGACCGTTGTGTGTCATGAACGTCTATGCGACTTCGGGGAACATCTACCTTTTGATTCCGCGAAAGCGCCTGGAGGGACCGTTGAACATTACTACTCGCCACAACGTGTCGTTCTCTACTGCACTGAGCAAGGACCTGAATATTTTTTTTGAGAAGGAGAAGCGGAGGGAGTGTTTTATAGGCAATTTTCTTGCATGGTCGAAGGACTTGGGAGATGAGATCAATTTGGAAGCTAAGGCGGGAAAAATTTCGGTCCAGTATAATGACGAGCCGTTTGTGAAGCCGGAAGCCGAGGGTTGCATCATTGCTTGATTTTATCGCTGCATAGCCCTGTAATAGGTTTCCTTGTATATGATTACGGTAACTGCGTTACAGTCCCTTAGGAGCTCAGAAATTTTATCACCATAAAATAAGCCAAAACAGGGTACCCCGAAGAGAGAATGAGGCGAAAGTCATTAGGACGATAGCTAAAATCGCAATACAGTGAACGCAATACGGCAAGCATGCACTATCAAGTGTGACCGAGGAATTGTGGACAGAGTGGGCAGATCGGTAAGCTAGGGCACTGTAAGGCAAAAAAGCCATTCCAAAGTTGGCTTATCCTCGATGTGGGGATTTCGCAACGTAGGCTTTTGGCAGCTTAAGGTGCGAAGTTCCTGAGTCTGGGCGGGTGCCAAGTAGTTCAAGAGACCGATGATAGGAGATACAACATATCAAATACACACAGGATGTTCCAAGACAAAGCAAGATATCAGGTGTGCTGTAGAAGAGTCAGAGTAGAAATGAGAGGATAAGTTTGCGAGTGAGAGTAAAGATGAAAAGGGGCCGGCTAATGCCGAGATCATCCGAGGAGGGTTCGACTAATCGGTACCGTGACTTGTGACGCAACGCGCCGTTCACGAATCACAGGAACCACAAGAACGTTGAATTTCGGTTCAAGTTTGTGCATCTCATACTTGCTCTATAACCTAGCAAAGCTATTCTTGTGGGGTGATACTTGAAAGTCATATTATAGCTCCAGATAGCCTCGTAATCCTTCTGTAGACAGAAGCCAGTCACGGTCTGCCATAAGGTAGGGCTAATAATTCCCGGTGGTGTTAATAACATATTATTTAACATTGGTTCGCAGAGGGTATTTATTCACTAGGTTATTAACTGTTGATAAATCCTGTGTGAAATAATATTAATAATACGTGAAATTTGACTTTTTAACAGGTTATTAACAAAAGAGCGGTTAAAAAATTAAGAACTGATTAAATCGTGTCCCAATCAATCTCGTTCACATCCTTTTCGGCTCCATCAACATTGCTAGCAGGCCTCGGTGCTGTCGGTGACTCAACAAGTGCCGCAAAGACCACCGCAGCACTGGCTTCTGAGGCTGATGTGGGAAGGACATTCCTTAGACACGGAGCATTGAGATTGATGTCGGGATCGAGTTCAAGTACGTCCGAGGTATTCCCTACTTTCAACAGGTAAATCTGGGAGCTGGATTGTTATTCAGTATACTGACATCAATCACTGAAAGAAAGGATATTTACCGGTTTATTGTGAGTATGATAGTTTTTCACACAACCAGCAGATATATCCTCTACCCATATGACCAGAACAGCATTGGGACTCCCCTTCTTATCCCTATATTTTTTGAGATAACCCTCAAGAAGGTCAGCAACAGCACCAATGCCAGCTTCCCATGTTCTTCGATGTCAAGGATGCCATCGCCTGTTGTACGTGTTCTCCAGCTAAATATTGCCTTGAAGGACTCGTTGATAGCTCCAACTTCATCCTCAGCGCATTCAAGAATAGCTTGATCAATGCAAAATGTAGCAAATGGATAGCGAGTGAATTCTCCCTTCTTGGGGGGCATGCAAATCTGTTGGCAAGTTTGACAGTAATACACAAAGCCAAGCAAGCTTTCGCATGGGAGATTGCACAGGATCAGATGCCATAGGTTTGGATTCTTGCAGTCTATCAGCGCACAAAGAGTCCAAGCCTGAGAAAAATGAGGAGAGCCAAATTTTCGTGTCTTGCGGAGTGTCAACAGGCAGCATAAGCCCGGCAAAGTGTTTGATATTTATTCACATTTATTAACTAGGGGTTTTGGGTGCTCTGTTAATAATTTGTTATTAACAGGTTAATAACAAGGTTAATAAACCGATGTTAATAATTCCCCATTTTTTAGCCCTACCTTAGTCTGCCAGTAAGGAGAACCTTCAAAGTTCAGCGTTGGCTAAGCACCGCAGACAATGTTCACTATCATTTTTAATGGATTCAATCGACGTCTCAGACTGTGTCGAATTCCAGACGCAACGTGATATTTGTCTTTTGACCTAGGAGCGGCACCAAATGGTGCACAATAAGTTATACTCCCTATGTTGTCGCCAAAGAACAAAAGATATTGGGGTTCTATGCCCATTTACGAGTGTAAGAATACAACTGAGCCGCTAAGGCGTCTAAATCAAATGAAGCGAGGTGAAATTTGAGAATATAGTGCTCTGTGTGGACAAAGGTGATGGCAATGGTGGAGACATAAGGAGAACATACGTGAAGACAGGTGAGAGGAAGATAACTACTAGTCCTTATAACTATCTCGGATATTCGTCGAGGCGTTGAGACGCCACTTGGTGGACATTGTAGGTAACGGGCAGCGAGAGGAAACAACGAGCTGCCCCTACTAGACCATGCCACCGAAGTTGGATAGCGGCGCTACCGTGGGCCAGTTATACTACGCGACATGGCTATCAAAGACCTCGTCAACAGCCATGCTAGTGGACTCGGAGTCGGGATCCTGCACGACTTGGCCTACCGCCAGGTTGGTCAACCCTGCGATGACCTCGTCGAGCGCCATAGCCTCTGATGTATTAACGGTGCGGTGGCGATGATTCTGATAGTTTGCGGTAAAGGCGAGCGATTCAGGGTGGCGCACTTGCTGGTGGCGGACCATCTGGCGTGCCTGGGAGCATCGATACATACATGATGGTGAGTAGATGCAGATTTTAATCATAATCACCCTCGCAGGTCGAGCAGGGCTGAGTAGGAGTACTGGTGAGAGATATAGTAGTGACTGAGACAGAGAACGTACTGATATTTTCGTTCGTGCGCCTCGAAACAATCTCGGTTGCTTGTCGTGAACTGGCAGCGCGAGCAGTGTTGGAGGCTGTGGGAAACGATGAGCAGGAGTTGAGAGTAAGAGGGTGTGGAGAGGCCGTACGTTTTCTCGTAGGTGGGTACACGGCGAGCGCGCCTCGCGGTGGATGGACGATGGGGGAGATGCATGGCCGGGGTGGAATGGATGGTCATGTTCGGAGGGACAAGGAAGAAGAAAAGGCAGCAGCGGGGGTAACAATTGTGAGTGGCAAAGTGGTTGGTTGATGTTGAGGTATGGGCCCGGACATCCAGGTCTTTTAATCGGGGAGCTGACAAATTGGGGTCGAGTTGGCTAACAATTTCCTAGTGTGCAGTCTAGTGGCAATGAATTGTCAGAAATCTCCGTTCTGGGAAGGTAGAGCGAATTTGTTCTGATTTTGGCCGGAACAAGGGCGTGTCGGACCTGATCTTGGGGTGCGGAACTCCCTGACGAAAGTGTCGAGGAATGGAATGCTGTAATATTGATTCTTAACGTCCAGCTTTAGTTTCGCTGGGCAAGGGATAAGCGGGACAGCGTAGGGATGAGTTCAAGGGTGAGGTCTTTGAGATATATTCCTTAGAAGTTGGTCCAAGTCCCGAAAGAGAGAGTTAGAAGCAGCGAAACAGGGCAAATTACGATGTCGCCAGCATCAGCCCTCTTTGGGTGCTCCGATAGGCAAGAACGATTCACATCTACGATTCGGTAAACATATACGAGCATATCCGTTGGGCGTATCCGGGTACAGTGTCAACACCGTCTGTGCACTAACATTTCATGCGACATTTTGGATCCATTCTTTAAAACACCTGAACTTGTAAACTTGAGTCATAGATGAGATGCACTTCCCTTGTGGCTATACTTTCGCACTCGGTGACCAGTGTTGCGCAAAATGCCGTGAGAAACTGTTTTGACTCCATTTTAATGGTAAGCGTCGTATCGCAGGGATTATCTTAATTATCCGGGCCTGAGGATACACCACTCTGGGACTGTAAGTATAGCTTATGTAGTTTGCCCCTGTATTGAAACCTTGAATGACACCCGCGAGAGGTGTCCAAGAATTCGAGTTGGTCTGATGTCTTCTGCACTATTAATCGTTGCGTCTCAGCAGATGACGGAGTAGCACATACCTCCAAAAGCTTCAGGATTCTCGTCGTGAAACAAGAGCACCAAAAACGACCGCAATCAACGCCGTAAGAAAGGCAAATACGACAAGGACAAACGCCCGGGCGACAGGAAACAGACCTCGTGTCAGATACGTTTGTACCGAGAAATATCGAATCACTGCAATGACGAGGAGGAGGATGGCAAGTATGATGGTCGCTGCGCCTATTGGACGAGCGTATATTTGGATGCGTCCTGGATGTATCGAGGCAATACTGAAGAACTGTACGAGGGCCACGCCTGCCGACGCGAGAGCAAGACTCGTACGGATATACGCAAGGAATGTACGTTCCGATGCGAGGTGATCCCGGGCTACACTGCCATTGTTCTGCAAGGTAAGGTTGATCTTCATTCCTCCTTCTGAGGGGGTCAGCATAGCGTCGCCAAGCTAGAATATCACTCACAGAATTGCTACCCCTCGTCGTGGTCGTAAATTCGGAGGCCATGCTCATTGCAGACGACGTCGAGCAGCATGATGACAGAGCGTCACTAAATGAGTGAATTATTGCAGCTTTGATTCCGCGATAGTGCGATACACGTGATCATTCCCGGCCTTCCTTTCCTTTCCTTTCCTTTCTGACGGCAACGATTTTTTTAAACATTATATTTCTAGACCGCAACCTGTAAAAGATGCCCAGAGACGCGACTGACGGCAACGATTGACTGGAAGAATGTGTTTTGGGTGACACAATGATGGTAATTTCCGTCTCCTTTTGTGTTGACGCCCCTTTAATCACCCCGATTCCAGTATTCCGTCGCCAGTCGACGGCAGCGCACTGGCGTCCAGCGAACATCCACCTATAGCATTCTTTCTCTCCACCGTCCCCTCGCCGGCCGACCGTCACCGCGCCTGCACTGACACTACTGCACGCGTTGGCGTCGAGGATGCCGTGCCTGTTTTGTTCCTTTCCCAAAAATTGCGACGAGTTACGGACGTCCAGAGTCAGGGACAATCCTTGAGGGATATTACGGTACAAGGGACCGGGCTGAGTATGCCGACTGCGGCGGAGGACTCCTCGTCGACGGGTCGGTGCCCATGTTCCAGCAGAAGACTACAAATCGATGTCGACGACGCAAAGGAGGAGGGGTCTCGGATGTTCTCCACCCTGGTCATTGATCGCCTCACTCGCCAACCCTCTCCAAGTTCTTTGCCAAATCGACGGTCTTTCCTCCGATATAGATACGCCTACATTGTCTGCACTCGAGGCTATGTGTCGACGTTTGGAGTAAGGCCTCGGCGCCCTCTGGGTAGTAAAGAGAAGTGTATCGTTGAAGTACTTATGGGGTTCACAAACAAATTGAAACAATCAGTACAAGGTGGCTTGTGTACTATATATATTGAAGTTCATGTTTATTGAAGCTAACCCAATTGGTGCAAGTTTTCTGGAGTCTGAACTGCCAAGGAACGTAAAGAACGGAAATTAGCGATGGGCGATGGAGCTGAGATAGAAGACGACCGCTTGTTGCAAGCGGCTATCTGTGGAGCATTACCTGTTCATACGTGGGACGGAGCCAACATTAGAGCTTGATCTGACACTGGCGTCCATGAGTTCAATTAATACACTCTTCACACGGACTATTGGAGAAGTGTTCGATGGCGCTGTTTACTTTTATGTGGCTGACAAGCTTACATCGCTCCTGCTTTTATTCAAGATACATGTCCGGAAATTAATCGAAGCGCACGTACTTTGCATCAAAATCAGACTGCGCTTCACGTTATAAATTTAGGCAGCAGAAGTAACGGTATATATGTAAATAAGTGAAAGCGATAAGCCAGAGCACCGTGTGCGGCGGAGGAGATGAATATGTAGATAACACCTTGCACATCTATTTCCTTCTCTTTCATAGGCTTTCAACTTTGGAACGGGAGTTAATCTGTGCTTGGAATGAGCAACGAGCAATGTTACTAGATGAGCACTCACAGAAACGTCCCCGTCCATATGTCCCGTGGTCTCCACGGTGGATGTGATATTAACGTTCAAGATGTGCTGCTCATCATAGATCAGTGTGACAACAAAGAACAAGCAGGGGCGCAGTACCAAGCTGTTTGTGTTGGTCCTCACAGCACCTTGGGCAGCAGAGGTGGGGAGACTCCACATGCTGACATCAGTTGAGGTGCTCTCATGGATCGGCTTAGTAGGTCTACGGGCATTCAACCTAAAATGAGATCGTTAGGACAGACCGTTGCATGGAGAATGACGCAACCAACGTAGCAAGGAAGGAGTTTGAATATACTTGGGACGACATGTGTTTTAGCTCAAGAGCATTGAATAGACAGGCTACACGTACAGTTTGCAAGGATCAGAAAGACAGACATATATACGATGTTTTCAGGGTAAATTTTGTGCTGAGAAGCTCCAAGGTCAGTATATAATCAAACATAGGGATGGTACAGTAACCCACGAAGGCAAGGACTAAGATATCCACAACCCTAGAGATGAATTTGTTACTCAACGATAACATGGGAAGATGGTATGCCTTTACGCAGTTATGAGACCGGTATGAATGGCGTAGACCATGAGCCTATTAATCATCGTGTTGGTGCTGTAATGCAATTTTTCTTCTGATCACTTTGGTTGCATCTCAGTGTGGAGTATCATACCGTCGGATTCCCGTGCGACTTTTGTGGAGATAATAACAAAGTGATACGGCGACCAGGAGATCCGTTACCACATGGAGAACCAAGGTAGCTCTGATGAGGTTCTGCATAGTGGGGAGAAGTATAGATCAAGAACAACTCTGATGGATGCTTACTCTCATACTGGGACGTAATAAAAGCACAAAGTACTTGAGATACATACTGAAAACGACAATGAGACGGGGAGGTCTGGGAAGCACCATCAATCCTCACCTGTAGCCGGTGATACCTAAAGGCACGAGGAACAAGCTTCCAATTAACATCCTTCATATGGATAGCTCATATGTGCATTGCGCACCCATGCTAGCTCCTAGACAGAAACAGAGACTACGTTACGGAAGATAGAAAGAAGAGTACGAGTCACTCACCCAGGCGAGAAATAGAGAGAACGACCTGATTCCATGGTTAGTGTTGCTGAACAGCACATAATCATGGGAACCTCACGACGACGGCCACTAGCGGCACATTGTGTTTCGACACTACATAAGAATATCAGATGGTGGTAATTGAAAAAGGAAGAATCGCAGCAACAATGGTATATCCGTCGGGCATAGAATAAGTAGACAAGAAAAGTAATGATATCCTACAATAATTCTGGTTAAGAGATAGCTCAAAGAATACGGGGGATGCTAAACCACATACCGTTACGGCGATGTTGAGCTTATTGGCATATATATATAGATGAGAGCTCATGCCGACAGGTCTGGAGACTTACGGATACCGACCTAGCACGTATTCGAGTCTCGCTCTTCCATGAGATTGTGGTACTTACCAGATCACCGGGATTTTAGCAATAAAAGCTGAATCCCCATAATGTAGTATGGCATAGAAGTAAATGGCATGGCTAACGAAGATTATGTGGACAACTCCCAAAATCCTAAGCAATCCTGTAAGAGTTAGCATTTTAACCGTAGTGATAAATACCATATAGCGCTGACCTGCGACTCGTCCATTAGGATTTGAAAGTTCAAAGAAGGGATTGCAATGCTTACTAATGCTTTAACGGCGATACTGTCAGAGTAGCGAGTGAAATAGTACCATGTTTGAGTGCAGGTGACACCAAACAGGCTAGAATATGGGACAATCAGAATACAAATCAATGCATCCAGGGTTTAACGAATGACGAACGTCGAAGACGCTATGACGCCAATGAGGAATGCGCCAAAAGTACCATTGAGTGAAGCTTCGGCCATTTGGAAGTAGCTGAGAAAGAGGTGTGAGGTTGCTACAGCCTTTATAACAGCATGAGACTTGAGAGTCATGCCCTTGATCCCTCTTCGACAGCGGGAGCCGAATCAAGAAGCTCCAGCGCCCTGTTATACTATTTCGTTTCATCGCTGCTCAATCTGTCTCGGTTGGAAGGATGATCCTTTCTACGCACACAGTCATATTTACAGGATAATATGGTGCCCCGATCAAGTCTGCTGCTATACGCTGAGATAGATCATTCAAATGAACCTTCGTCAGTTTGAGCTGCATCGTACGAGGAGCCCTGAGCATCCAGTAAAGGGTTTGAACTTTATGGTCTCAGACCGATATGATTAGTGCCGATTGGAGGGCCCCATGGTTGAATAGTTAAAGGTATGAACATTGAAAACCATAGTCGAGAGCTGAATCTCGGGCATTCTATGATCACTGGATGAGGCACGGGAGGCGCCAGGCAGCATTTGCTCGTTGAGTCGAGAAGCTTGGTGAAAATGTGACAGAGCGTATGTTCCTTGTGGCTAGTAACTCCGACGAGTTGGAGCCGAGGTCGAATCACTGTTCGGTGCATGTCCCAGCACAACTTCAATTTAGCGCAACCGTTCCCTCTTGAGGATGACATCGAGGATGATTTGTCAGTGATCTAGGAGATGGATGCCATAAATGAAGTGTTGGAATTTGGCAATCCGGCATCATGCCAGTCTTGTTAATCAAGGAAGAAGGAAGAAAAGCGTGGAAAGCTCTAGTACATAATCATTTCAAAGTTACTGTAGTATACATCCTCATGTGTTTGCAGAGCTCAGCCAAGCACAACTGGCATGCTATTGGGTTGACACCGTGCGTGTACATACTAGGAACGAACTAATCCTGTTTTACGGCCATGATGAAGGCAGATGCTAACTATTTCATTAAGGAGAATGGTGACCTGTATAGTATTTTCAAAGGTCAACTCCGAATCTAGATGAGATTAAACTAATTTTAGAGCTCTGACTTTGAATACCTCTTTGATTTTTTGACTACTAATTTTGTCACAATACAATGTTGGATATATTTAGTACGCTAAGCCCTGGCCCTGGCCCTGTAGGAGCAGCAATTACATGAGTGGCATTCGGCCGCATTGCCACTCGATTGTGATCACCGCCATCGGCTTCCCACTAAGTAGGACCAATAGCTGCGGCCCATATTTTTATATCACTTTCCACTGGCTGCCCTGACCTTCAACGTCTTCTGATGATCAGAAAATCTCACCTTGCTGATATTGCAGTATTCAAATCGGTTTGACGACTTATCCCGAACTTGCGTTCAACCTCTCCTTAATGAATTCTGATCCTTCGAAGGCGATATGACTTTTCCGATCTGAGCTGACCTCTGTGATGTCAAACCCGGTGGGCAGATCCAGTCAGACATTTTGCTCAGTTGATACAAAGACCGTTCCTGCTAAGCATTCCAGGAAATCTCAGATGCATGGTCTGATGTACCGCGTTTGTCACTTCGTAGGTATCATGCTTACAATCTTGCAATTGCCCGGTGTTGTTTACTCATTATTTCAAACAATTTTCACTTGGAGTAGCACACAAATCGAGGCTATACATTGCTCACCTGGACTTCCATTCACGCCCATACCCGTACCTCTTCGCCAGTTCCATCGCAAATATCGTGTCGCTTGGTCAACAATAAGTGGGTACACATGTATATCAATATAGCGAATCGAGCCTACCGCTTTGCTTTGAAAGTACAGATACGTTGGGGACTTGCGTTTTCTCGCTGGCCCATTCTTGAGCGTATCGAACAGAATCTTGTCTCCCAAAGGTAGGTAGGTAGCCGAGGACGAGGTGGTCAATACCTGTCTCTTGCCTTCTATTGGCAGTAATGCTGGCAGCAGCAGTTTCGTAAGATAAAAATGACCGAGGACGTTGACACCAACATGATAATCGTAGCCTTGAACACTGAACATGTCGTGTGGAACCATCGTCACGCCTCTAAGACACGACACTAATGAGCAGACGGTAGCCTGTATATCGATCGCAAATCCTACCCATTATTGTATAAGATATCGAGTCTTCAAAAATACAGACACACTGGAAAACACTTGGAGGAAGTGTACAAAGCGATACATACGAAAGAAACCCCTCAGTAGTGGCCTTGACAGATTTCAGGTCTCCGAGATCTAATCCCAAGAATACGGCAGTCTTTCCGGTGGCCTCCGTCAGTTCCTTGATAACGCCTTCTGTCTTTTCTGGATTCCAGGCAGCAAGATACACTTGGGCATCGTGAATCAGCAGTTCCTGGGGATTATTCAGCTTCAGCACTACACTGAACTGAGTAACGCACCTTAACTACCTCTTTTCCTATCCCCAACGAGCCACGAGTTACAATAGTGACTTTCCTGCTATGTCTGGCATCTAGGCTGGGGTCCACCGAGTTTTCCAGAGAACCAGGCTTGCTTGGAAAAGGCACCAAGGTTGTGCAAGGTGTCGGGCATTTTCAAGGCAGCAAAGTTGAGAAGGAAAAATGAGAACGGGCTATGTCATGGTGGTACTATTTTAAGAGGTCAGCTCGGGGTGCTCCGGTGCTATCGCGAGCATGGACCCCCCACCTATCACCAGGGAAACCCAGTAAGCGACACGAACGATAAACGTTCCTCATGCTCACCAAATATGTATAGCGGCATGCGAGAGAAATTGAGATTCCTGAGCCAGAGCATGATGCTGACAGGGTGTGGCGGCATGGAGTTCGAACGAATTGTAGTGAATCTGAAGGACGTACATGCCAGAGGCGAAAGGGAATTTTGCCAGGGGCAGTTACTGGACTGGATGCCGACACAGGTACACGGGTCTAACGCCATCGAGTTATCGAACAGGTACTTCCAGCACAAGATGAGTTCATGGACACAGAGCAGTGGGATGCAGATAGGACGCAACGTGGACCCGAACGGGATACTATGCAAGCTCGCTGGGGACAAGCTAGAGCATACGGAAGATAATGAAGTAAAATATTATCAAGGGGTAGCCGAGGGAGAAAAGAAAAGGTACGCACTGTCCACCCCACCCTCCCCCAGTACCTCGATTGTATGCCGACCACACCACCAGATACATTGAAACCAAGCCACAGGTATTCCGTGTCGGTGACATAGTCGAGGCCAGATGCTCAATAGTGTTCGTGTCGTGCAAAGGAGGGGACGCAAAGATGAAGCTTATCCTGCATGCCCTAGCACTGGTAAACTGCGAACACACAACGGTGAGTGGAAACAACACTAATAGTGAAATCGGGAACTAACTCACAAATACATTCAGGATGCAGACAGAGAAAGGAAGCGGGGAGACGACAGACGAGACATCCCAAATGCAAGCAACAGAATGAAGCGAAAAGTGCAGTTCGATTATTCAGACTCGGAGGAAGAAAAAGAAGAAAAAGTGAAAAAGCGGCAGCAAACAGACGAAAACGGTGAAATGATAACCGACACATAGCCGGACACAGCATGAACGACGCGTAGACAGATGTACCAGTGAAATGATAAAACAATAGATGCATGAAAAGTATGTAAGGTTGAGAGGCCGGAAAGAGAAATAAATAATTTAAATAATTTAAAAGGCAGTACAAAACGGGCAAACGAAATAGACAGCCAAGGTCGGCGACTGGCGGCCACGAATAGGAATTGTCCCACGATAAAGCTCAGCTGCTGAGTCGGCAAATGCCAGCAACGAATAGAAAAAGTCCCATGCCAAAGCTCAGATGCTGGGTCGGCAAATGCCGGCAACGAATAGAAATTTCCCACGATAAAGCTCAGCTATTAGGTCGGCAAACGCCGTGATGGCATAAATAGATTTTCCCGCGGGGTTTCACTACCACATAATAACCGAGTTACCTATATACATAGGACTCGGAACCATATGCTGGTCCGAGGCAGTCGTCGCCATATACACTGGGGCTCGTTTGATAGAGTCTTGTGCCGCTCAATTCTGACAAGCTTCCTGTCGTTGCCATATTGACGATGTCCGGTGCGAGATTTCAAGGCTCGGCACACATTGGGTATACTTACGGATCTTGTCAGATTCTATCACGTGCTCTTCCCCATCTCCCCGCGAAACTCGGCCCAGGCGGTCGCGCACCTTTTGCACAAGGTGGGCGTACAGCATGTCTTGATTGGCAGAGATGCGTCCATGCAAGCTCTTGCTCGTGATGCGCTTGAGGTCCTGAAATCCCAATATCTAGTGGCGGAGCTGCCGGAGACATCTGTAGCTCCAGCCTTTGAGGACCTCTTTCTCCCTGAATGGCAGAAGAATACGAGTGCCGAAGATCTTCCTCTCAAAGAGGTCGATCCTGATTCTACTATGATGTACCTGCATTCATCTGGTGACTACCTTTCCTCATTTTTCGGCCAACCCTGCTCACTTCATGATAGGTTCAACAGCTTACCCGAAGCCAGTTCCTTGGAACGGTCATCGTCTTGTCCAGTTAAGTCTCATGCCTTGGTTCGGGGAAAGAGACTTGTGCGATGTCCTTTTCGCCCTTCATGTGATGCCCATGTATCATGGCCTTGGTGTTACGCAGCTTTGCTGGGCAGTAATTCTTTTCTTTCACCTACCATTGGGTCTTTCTCAATGTCGCATGTAGGCATCCTCGGGGCTAGTTGTAGGCGTCTTCGAACCCAAAACCCCTGCCATACTTCCTACACCAGATAGACTGTTTGCTTCAGCCAAAGCGACCAACAGCGACTTGATCTTTTGTGTTCCTTCATTCGTCGAGGTCTGTTATGCGACCAGAGATTTTTGTTGTATATGCTAAACGCGTTGCTCAGGCATGGTCGAGTCGTCCGGAGTATGTCGAGTGGCTGGCCAGTTGTTCAGGAGTGGTCCGTTCATCCTGCATTAGATAAGATCGCAATTAACTTGTCCCAGCTCTATAGCGGAGGACCGTTGAATAAGGCCATTGGAGACGACCTCACGTTTAAAGGCGTTGATATTTTCGTCGTATATGGATTGTGAGTACAGATTCCAAGAAACTGAATTCATGACCCACCCTAATTTATATAAAGTACCGAAGGCGGTATTATTAGCACTACGTTACCTAGTGAGTAAGCCTGTAGCAGTCGACGCTCGTGTATTAACACCACCTCCAAAGCTAAATCTAATTACGACTGGGACTACTTCGAATTTCCCAAGGGCATAACCCCGGAAATGGTGTCAAATGGAAATAACCTATACGAGTTTGTGATGGTGGTACGATTTGTCCCCTTATCACCTTGCTATCAATTTCATTTTCGTACTGCAGAAAAATGACTTTGGCGTACCTAGCGTCATCAACACGAAAATCAATGGTGTTGACGCGTACGCGACGTCAGATCTCCTGATGCCGCACCCGACTAAGCCAGGATTCTGGAAAATATTTGGACGCTCCGACGATCAGATTATGCATAACACAGGAGAGAAGGCGAGTTTGCCAATGTATCTATTACGGGTACTAAAACTTGGCCGTACTATTGCAGACTAACCCTGTACCGCTAGGTCAATGCTTCCGACATACATGTATATAAATGCTGACGGCGTTAATGTGTCGACAGAGAGCATGCTCAATCAAGATCCTCACGTATCCGCTGCAGTCATGTTTGGACGAGGGTACTTCCAGGCGGGGGTTCTTGTTGAACCAAAACCTCAATTCGCACTTGACCCTGCTGACGAGACCAAACTCGCGAATTTCCGGAATCTGATATGGTGATTGAATTTTCGTACTTAGGCCAGAGGCAAGCTGTTGACACGATGTCTCTTATTACAGGCCAACTGTGAAAAGGATGAATGAATTTGCGCCACAGCACTCTCGTTTGTTCAAAGAGGCAAGCTCAAAAGTCATTTGAAGGATGGTCCAACTAAATGCTTAAAGATGATTGTCGTGGCAAAGCCAACAAAACCTTTCACCTATACGGCAAAGAATACAGCACGGTATGGTCCGTTCATTCAAGCCAAGATCGATTTAATGATGTGTACATCATGTCCAGACGACAGGCTATTCTTACAGACTACAGCGACGAGATTTTGGCTGCTTACGAGACTGTGGCAGAGAGCACGCAAGCTAATATCCCCCCACCTTCGCAATGGGACGATGTATCCACAGAGGAATTCGTCCGTAACGTTGTTTTACAGGTCCTTGCGCGCTCGATTTCCGACGACGACGACTTTTTCCAACACGGCTGCGATAGGTAATCTCATCTTTGTCGATCTACGTGCGTCAATACTGACTCCTTTTGATAGTTTACAGGCGACGTGGATTCGAAACACCCTCCTTCGTGCCCTCCAGGATTCAACCGAGTTTGATATCCGTCAAACAACGGATAACTTCGTCTATAAGTGCCCGAGTATAGCTCAACTGGCGAAGTTCTTGACGTCAGTAGCTCAAGGCAAACATGTTGCCGTTGGTTCAGGTTATCCTGTAGACTCAATGCAAACGATGGTCGACAAGTACTCCAAGGGCTTTGTAGTTACCCCCGAAAGCAACTCCGACACCGGGAACAGGAAAGTCGTGCTCATAACTGGCACTACTGGAGCCCTCGGCTCTCATATTCTAGCCAGCTTGGCACTGGATGAGAACGTTCGACATGTCTATGCTGTGAATCGACCTGGAGACGCGTCCGTCAACGAGAGGCAACGGCGAGCGTTTTCCCGTCACGGGTTAGATGTCGGCTTGGAGAAGATTACCATGCTGGAAGTTGATTTATCAGAGAAATCCCAGGCTCTCACCGAGGTACTAACCGTCCCTTTTGGAGGATTGAATAATTATTTACCTTTCTCATACGTTCAAGGTCATAGGCTCTGTAACGCACATCATTCACAATGGTAAGACAATGCTGGCCCTTCGACTGTACCGGGTCTTTCTGATTATATTTATATTCAAGCGTGGCGAGTAGATTTCAATTTGGGCCTTTCTTCCTTCGAGGCCAATATCCGAGGCTTGCGCAATGTGATCGATCTGGCTCTAACCTCCCGCGCTCGACTTATCTACACAAGCTCTATCGCTGTTTTCAAGAGTCAGTTCTTTGTCCACTTTCAGCGTCATGTACAATGTCTTACTTTTCTAGGTGCCGACGAGAATCAGCCATTAGCAGAAACCCATATCGGCGCAGAATGCGCACAAGGAATGGGGTACGGCGAGTCTAAATGGGTATCAGAGGAGCTGTTGCGCTTAGCTCCTGGTTTACGCTACCTCGTCGTTCGAGTTGGCCAGCTCACTGGAGGAACTAAAGGTACTTGGAATGTGAAAGAATGGATTCCCTCAATGATTCACAGTTCTACGGTTCTCGGTTACCTGCCTGATGACGATAAGGTTGTGTCCCACGGCCTATACTGCACCTCTCTTTGTTGACGGTTAATTAGCCCGTATCTTGGGTACCAGTACATGTTGCAGCACAGGCCATCATTGACAACGTGGATTCAGCTGGTCCCGTCATGCATCTTGTTCACCCGGAGACTATTTCGCGGGCCAGTCTAGCTCGAGTCATTTCACACGAGTTGGCCGTCAAACTCGTTCCTTATGGCCATTGGTTACAAGGGTTGGAGAAATCGTCTTTGGGTCCGACAGCATTGCCGGCGAAGCGTATCCTTCCATACTACAAACGTAACGCTGAGGCACTTGGACGAAAGAATAGGGAGGCATTTGGACTGCCCCACCTTTTGGCGGGATCGATTTGTGGGGCGAACTTCCCACAATTGGGTGGTGAAGATGCGAGAAAATGGTTACAGTCTTGGCGCGAGGAAAAAGCACTGTAGGAATCGGAAGGTAGACTTGCCCAAGGATTTGATTTTGTACTCTACTGTCGACAATATAGCATATTTTTAAGTCCATTTGAGTTGACATAAGTACAGTCACAATTCTCAAATCAGAGGGATAGCGTGGAGACCGTCGATGAGAGCCAGCTACCGGTGGAGATGCTATGGCCCTGGTCCCGAAAAACTGTCACAGTATGTTACACTTATCCTTCGATCGACATGCTCTATGCCACCGATGAAGATACCAGCGCAGTATTGTCTTGTTAGGTTGCCCTCTGCTGGGTCTATAGCAGTTCTGCAACATACGCCAATGATTTGACATCAAAGTGTGTTTCTTCCGTTGGATACGTTATTGCATGGCTACGCGTGTGCCCTTCACTACCAGGCCGACTGGTTTGGTAGCATGTGAATCCATTCTTTAAACCCTTGAACTTGTAAAATATGATTGATGGTTAAAAGCACTTCCCTTGTCGGCACGCCTTTGCACTCAGAGATCAGCATCGAGAAGAATGTCCGGGGAAATAATCCGACTCCCAATTTTAGTGATAATTACCGTATCGTAGGTGTTATCTTAATTATCTGGGACCGAAATTATAGCCCGTGTAGTTCGCGCCTTGTATGCCGACATCGCTGAGAGGCGTCCAAGAAATCGAGTTGGCCTGATATCTTCTGCTGCATCAATCGTGGTGTCCCAGCAGATGACAGAATAGCACATACATCCCAAAGCTTCAGGACTCTCGTTGTGAAACAAGAGCACCAAAAACGACAGCAATCAACGCCATAAGAAAGGCAAATACGACAAACACAAACGCCCGGGCGACAGGAAACAGACCTCGCGTCAGATATGTTTGTACAGAGAAATATCGAATCACTGCAATGACGAGGAGGAGGATGGCAAGTATGATGGTCGCTGCGCCTATTGGACGAGCGTATATTTGGATCCGTCCTGGATGTATCGAGGCAATACTGAAGAACTGGACAAGGGCCACGCCTGCCGACGCGAGAGCAACACTCGTACGGATATACGCAAGGAATGTACGTTCCGATGCGAGGTGGTCCCGGGCTACGTTGCCATTGTTCTGCAAGGTAAGGCTGACCTTCATTTTCTTCCTGACAAGGGGGTCAGTATATTCTCGCCAAAGTAATTTATCACTCACAGAATTGCTACCCGTCGTCGTCGTGGTCAAGCCTGGGGGCACGCTCATCGCAGACGACGCCGAGCAGCATGATGACAGAGCGTCACTAAATGAGTGAAGTATTGCAGCTTTGATTCCGCGATAGTGCGATACACGTGATCATTCCCCTTCCTTTCTGACAGCGACAATGACCACTCATCGCCGTGGCAGCATCCCTCCTATACCAGATCTCCGCTTCGAGACGGCGTATCTGCGAAGGATACGGCCTTTTGTCCACTTTGAAGAGGCGCCCGACGGCTTTGAGGCTGTTGGCGACGAGCAGCCAACAAGAGAGGTGCTGGAGATTGACTGGAAGAATGTGTTTTGGGTGACGTTCCGGGACCAAGTGCTGACAATGTGGATCCAGGGTGCGCTCTGGTGTGTCTATCTCAATGTTTTGCTGTTTTTCTTTCTAATTTCTCTCAGGGCCATCGTTGGCTTTTACCTACGGCCGATATACACACAGGCTGGGAGGAGATTCAAGCGCAAAGAGGGCGGAGCGGTGTCATGGCTGAGGAACTGGGTCAAGGCGCTGGGCCTGTCTACGGGCACTGACCGCGCAAGGTAGACACGTCTCCTGCTTCCAAGTGCCGTTGGCAGGCAGACGCGGTGTAGACTATAATCCAAACGCTCGGTTGCAAGGTACTTGGGAAACATAAAACAAGAATCTTCCATTGATATACTCTTCACTCAGCATCATGGCAGGCATCTGCTTCCTGATTGTTCCGACAGACATACGGACGTACTTGTTAACTTCCATCAGTCTTATCTGTGAAACTTCTTGCCTCGCGTGGCGGTGCCTATACAGAAATCTTTCTCTGCGGTGTAAATAATGTGTCCCTTCGAGTCTCGACATCTATTCATGATCACCTACTAGCTCAGAACATGACTAATAGTTTCCGCCATCTTACTCGGGCTGGTTTACCGCTTCCTACGAATATTTCGAACATTCACGGCTTCCAGCTTCAGCTTCTCGCAAACCCATTCCTATGACAAATTATTTCCATTTGCTTCTACCTCATTGCTACTTGTGATTTCTGGATGAATGTAAAAAGTCTTTAACGCTTGACTGTTGTAAGTACGGCGAAGCTTTAATTTAGGCTCAAGTCAGTCTCATACGTCCGATTCTCTGTTAGTTTGATAGCTGTCAATCGACTTGTCGGCTGAGCAAATTGTCTGTAGCAAGGTTCCCGTCGACGACTAGCCTAGTAGCTCCCGATATCAATGATTATCACCGCGAGTAATCAGCCACTTGCCAATCAGCCTTCTGTGTCTTTCCAACGCTGCTATCGAATCGGCCACGGTCCTCGCAGGCTTGAATGCATCAACAGTCTTTGAAATTCGCCGGTCACCCTCGGAATCATGAAAGTTCGAAGCTTGTGAAAAATTCGCGGAAAGAGAAAATTCCGCTTCAACGCACAAACACCGTAAGTCTGATCTTTTTTCTTAGCGAACAGTTCCTGATGCATTCCATGAGGTACTAGGTTGCGTTTGTCATGTAGTCCGTATTTCACATATTGTGACCCCATGCAGATCATTTGCTACCCCACATTCAAGGGGCCATTCCCCACAATTGCACTAGGCAAATATGCATAAATGTTCTCCTTCGTCCCTGTCCTTGTCACTTGGGACCTCGTTGCCTATCTCTCGAAATTTAACGACTTCATGCAGTGAGTCAGAGTTTTTATAAACTCCGAGCTTCGCTAGGCATCGACCTTCTCGTTGCCAAGAATGTTATAGCGACTTCTCTCACACGCTAACCTGACTTGCTTTACAAAGACACCCATTGACGGGAAATTCATCCCATTCTAGGGGGAGGAATGCGATGGAACGCCTCATCTGACCTACGTAAAGTTGCGCCATGAGATCTTCCCCTGGCGCGTGCTTATCATAGCAACTTTGAGCCGATTATATATAGCCTAGCTACGGACCCGGCCTTCTCTATTGGAACAATACTACCATGTCTGTTCACGACAAGCACGACGTCGGCTCTGAGAAACATGGAGGCGACTCTGCACCTAGTGTCGTTCTTCAAGTCCAGGAAGACATAGCAGGCGTCGACCTCGCTACATTCCACGAATTGCACGCAGGTAGATTGGTCATTGATCCAGCGTACGGCGAGCCTCTCCTCTCCAACTATTCTTCTCACATCACCCGTTCACAGGGAGGCCAAAATTGAGTTCGGCGAGATCTTTGCTTCCAAGCTCAAGCTCTCTCGCGATGGAACCAAAGTCTTATGGCCTCAACCGACCGATTCACCACGCGATCCCCAGAACTGGACTGACACACGCAAGAATATCCACCTCCTCATCGTCACGCTGGCCTCCATTGTTCCAGACTTTGACAGTGGCATAGGTGAGGACTTTTACTTGGTGCTTAGCGATTTTCGGGCTCACATCTTCTCGCAGGGATTGCATCTATCTTTCGACTGGCCGAACAATATAATACTACGACCGGAGTGATCAACAATTTGACATCAAAGTGGGTTCTTCTGTTTGATGGCTATTATTGGCGGGCTGAGATAGCAACGCGTTCAGTTGGAGCATCTTTCTCTTGGGTCCGTCCACAATAATGTATGTCATTATGACCAATACGGGCTGATACAAAGTTCACAGGATGGGGAGGCATATTTGCTGTCCTGCTGATCCGCCGTTACGGGCGCCTTCCAGTTCTATTTTGGTCCCAGGTAAGCATAAAATTAGTATAAACGTTCTTTATCTAGGCGCTTCGCTGATGCGTTACCTCATCGAACCAGATCCTTTCTCTTGGTTTCCTCGTGGGGTGTACATTCGCGCCCAATCTGGCAACGTTTGCTGGTAAGAAGCTCAGCTTTGGTTGTTAATCTTCCGAATTAAAGATATTCTCAGGAATGAGATGTTTGACAGCTTTCTTCGGGTTAGTACGTTTTCTGCCTTTCTTCTGATACTGAAGCGTTCCGATAGAACTGCGCCTCAAGTAGCGGTAGATGTGATTCTTGTGTTTATATTCTCTGGATACTGAGACGTTCTCGAAGGGGTTATATATCGTCACAGATCTATATCCTTTTCACCTACAAGCCCGGAAGGTAGTCACAGAATACCGTGTTTTTTTTTTCTGTTTCTCACCTTCGACGTAGCTCAACTTCTGGACAATGGGATTCATTGTTTCCCCATTTCTCTCTCCGTTCGCCTTCGGCTTCCTTGTCGCCCGGCAAAGCTGGAGATGGGCTTACGGTATTGGCTGCCTATACAGCGCCGTCGTATGCATCTTAATAGCCCTTTTCTTGGACGAAACGTACGCAATGTCCCCATTGTTCCCAATCGTACTAAATACTTACTAGAATGTATGACCGAACCGTAAAACCCATCCCAGAACCGACCACCTCAGGGCTTCGCTATAGAATCGAAACACTACTCGGCGTAACCGGAATTAAAATGGCCAAGTACCGAGCATCTTGGACAGAATCGATTCTCTCGCCCATCAATGTCGTATGGCGGCCTCACCTCCTTGGGATTCTGCTCTTCGAGGGTATCCTATTTGGATTTGGTATTGGTATCAATGTGAGGCACGGTTCACCTCGGTCTTTTTAATTGTTTTGACCTTTTTTCTCGCAGGTCACGAATGCTGTGTTCTTGGGAAGCCCTCCTCCAATTGGGTTTGGGTGGAGCCAGGACGCCATCGCCGGAGCGTACGGTACACCAATTGTAAGTTCCTTTCATATTTGCCTTGTCCCGGCGGCTGAGTTCGTAGGTATCCGTACTTTTGGGTGAATTGATCGGTCGGTATACGAATGATTGGATCATGAACATGAGTATCAGACGCAATCATGGTGTTTTCGAGGCTGAGAGTCGACTTTGGTAAGTCTGTATTCTTGGGCGTTATTCTGTTATATTGAGCGGATGAAAGGGCTTGTTATATCGCTTTACCTCTGTACATATGCGGCTTCGTTACCCTCGGCGCATCGATTCAGAACCATCTAAATACGGCCGGTATTATCATGGGTTGGGGAATTTCAGAGCTGTCAATTATGATCAACACCGTGGCTATATGTACGTACATGTTCCGATTTCATTGCTTTACTTGGGCTGATATACTACTAGATGCGTACTGCAATGACTGCTTCCCAAAACACCAAGGTGAAATCAGTGCTCTGATCAATCTAGCACGTGTCCTCGGAGGTATACAATATTTAATAGTGTCCCGTTGCTGTTGTGGCTCCTAATCTGCTTTGTTAAAGGCTTTGCGGTGGCTTACTTTCAAGTTCCTTGGGCGGAGAAACATGGCGCTCTTCAGACATTTGGTTGCGAAGCTGCGTATGTCCTGTAGAAACAGTGGAAAGAAAATAATTTGCTCAACCTTTTTCTTTCCCCACCAGAATCGTAGCGGGCCTCTTCGTTCTCATTATACCTGCAATGCAGATATATGGACGAACTTTACGAGTATGTCGGTCTTATCTATTGGTATTCTTGACCTCATGCGTTACAGGAACGATTTTCGGTGGCTTGATTTATGACTGAGTGTATATATACGTACATGACGATGATGCCCCCTCAGAAGAATGTAATTCCAGTGTTTACTGGTCTTTGTAGATTTACTCACTCAGTTTTTATTTTGACTGGCTGACACCGATATTTATAAGCACACAAAGCAACGGTCATAAATCCATGAACCTCTGTTTGACCGTAGGCGCCCATGAACCGTTGGAGTCATCTGAAGTCTTTTCCACCTCGAGCTGTCCATACCTGTTACTCGGGCGAGATTTCCTGCCTTCGGCATGTCTTGCACTTTTCTTATCAGGCTTAGACTTATGTTTTTGGTCAGGAACAACCGTGAAATCGTCTTCAACCTCAGATCCTCGTTCAGCCACAGCAGATCTAGTAGGTGATACATCCATGTGGGCATCCCGGACTGCAGCTTTCTGAGCTTCTATATCCAGCTAGTTGTCATCAACGCCAAGATTTCGGTCGACAAACTTCCCAGTGGCCAAATACGATGGTCCTGGAACAGGTGATACAGAACGGTCTCGAGCCCTGTTCTGCGTTGCCTGAAATTTCTCCTTCCTTCGGGATGATAAAGTATGGCGCTATAGGCACCGGACTGTAACACATATTTCCAGCCCAGATCGAGATCGCTTGGAGCCCAAAATTCGGCGGGGTTGCCGGTACCCCTATTACAGTCAAAATGTGCTATTTCTATCGATATAGACTTCAGATTTTTGGTATGTCGGTTACGCGTTTAAGGCCTTATCCTCCCCCCTACTCCCCCTACCTCATATCCGACATTTACCCGACGGAACCCTCTTGCCCCATGCAGATCATTTGCTACTACCCACATTCAAGGGGCCATTCCCCACAATTGCACTAGGCAAATGTGCATGAATATTCTCCCTCGTCCCTGTCCTTGTCACTTTGGACCTCGTTGACTATATCTCTGACTTGAACGACTTCTTGCAGTGAGCCAGAGTTTTCATAAACCCTGCGCTTCGCCAGGCATCAACCTTCTTGTTGCCAAGAATGTTGTAGCGACTTCTCCCACGCACTAACCTGACTTGCTTTAAAATAGCAACTTTGAGCCGACTATATATAGCCTAGCTACGGACCCGGCCTTCTCTATTGGAACTACCATGTCTGTCCATGATAAGCACGACGTCGACTCTGAGAAACATGGAGGCGGCTCTGCACCTAGTGTCGTTCTTCAAGTCCAGGAAGACGTATTCGACGTCGACCTCGCGACATTTCATGAACTGCACGCAGGTAGATTGGTCATTGATCCAGCGTACGGCGAGCCTCTCCTCTCCAAATATTCTCCTCACATCACACGTTCACAGGGAGGCAAAAATTGAGTTCGGCGAGACCTTTGCTTCCAAGCTTAAGCTCTCTCGCGATGGAACCAAAGTCTTATGGCCTCAACCGACCGATTCATCGTGCGATCCCCAGAACTGGACTGGCGCACGCAAGAATATCCACCTCCTCATCGTCACGCTGGCCTCCATTGTTCCAGACTTTGACGGTGGCATAGGTGAGAACTTTGACTTAATGTTTAGCAATTTTCGGGCTCACATCTTCTCGCAGGGATTGCGTCTATCTTTTGTCTGGCCGAACAATATAATACCACGACCGGAGTGATCAACAATTTGACATTAAAGTGGGTTCTTCTGTTTGATGGCTATTATTGGCGAGCTGAGATAGCAACGCGTTCAGTTGGAGCATCTTTCTCTCGGGTCTGTCCACAATAATGCGTGTCCTTGTGACTAACAAGGGCTGATACAAAGTTCACAGGATGGGGAGGCATATTTGCTGTCTGGCTGATTCGCCGTTACGGGCGCCTTCCAGTTCTATTTTGGTCCCAGGTGAGCATAAAATTAGTGTAAACCTTCTTTATCCAGGCACTTCGTTGATGTGTTGCTCCATCAAACCAGATCTTTGCTCTTGGTTTCCTCGTTGGATGTACATTTGCGCCCAATCTGGCAACATTTGCTGGTAAGAAGCTCAGCTTTGGTTGTTAATCTTCCAAATTAGAGATATTCTCAGGAATGAGATGTTTGACAGCTTTCTTCGGGTCAGTTCGTCATCTGTCTTTCTTCCTGTACTAAATGCATTCCGATAGAACTGCGCCCCAAGTTGCGGTGTGTAATATTGCTTGATTTTTGTGCCTGTGTTCTCTAGAGACTGAGACGTTCTCGAAGGGACTGTATATCGTCACAGATCTATATCCTTTTCACCTACAAGCCCGGAAGGTACAGTTACAGAATACCATTTTTTTGTTTCTCACTTTCGACTTAGCTCAACCTCTGGACAATGGGATTTGTCGTTTCCCCGTTCCTCTCTCCGTTCGCCTTTGGCTTCCTTGTCGCCCGGCAAAGCTGGAGATGGGCTTACGGTATTGGCTGCATCTACAGTGCCGTCGTATGCATGTTAATCGCCCTTTTCTTGGACGAAACGTACGCAATGTCCTTATTGTTCTCCCAATGAGTCGTACTCACTATTTACTAGGATGTATGACCGCACCGTAAAACCCATCCCAGAACCCACCACCTCAGGGCTTCGCTATAGAGTCGAAACACTCCTCGGCGTAACCGGAATTAAAATGGCCAAGTACCGAGCGTCTTGGACAAAATCTATTCTTTCACCCATCAGTATCGTATGGCGCCCTCACCTTCTTGGGATTCTGCTCTTCGAGGGTATCCTATTTGGATTTGGTATTGGTATTAATGTGAGGCACGGTTCACCTCGGTCTTCACGATCTGTTTTGACTGCTTCTCTTAGGTCACGAATGCTGTGTTCTTGGGAAGCCCTCCTTCAGTTGGGTTTGGGTGGAGCCAGGACGCCATCGCCGGAGCGTACGGTACGCCGATTGTAAGTTCCTTTCCTATTTGCCTTGTCCCGGCGGCTGAGTTCGTAGGTATCCGTACTTTTGGGTGAATTGATCGGTCGGTATACGAACGATTGGATCATGAATATGAGCATCAGACGCAATCATGGTGTATTCGAGGCTGAGAGTCGACTTTGGTAAGTCTGTATTCTTAGGCGTTATTCTGTTATATTGAGCGGATGAAAGGGCTTGTTATATCGCTTTACCTCTGTACATATGCGGCTTCGTTACCCTCGGCGCATCGATTCAGAACCATCTAAATACGGCCGGTATTATCATGGGTTGGGGAATTTCAGAGCTGTCAATTATGATCAACACTGTGGCTATATGTACGTACATGTTCCGATTTCATTGCTTTACTTGGGCTGATATACTATTAGATGCGTACTGCAATGACTGCTTCCCAAAACACCAAGGTGAAATCAGTGCTCTGATAAATCTATCGCGTGTCCTCGGAGGTATGTAATATTTAGTAGTATGCCATTGCTGTTGAGGTTCCTAACCTGCTTTGTTAAAGGCTTTGCGGTGGCTTACTTCCAAGTTCCTTGGGCAGAGAAGCATGGTGCCCTTCAGACATTTGGTTGTGAAGCCGCGTATGTCCTGTAGAAACAGCGAAAAGGAAATGATTTGCTCAACCTTTTTCTTTCCCCACCAGAATCGTAGCGGGCCTCTTCGTTCTCATTATACCTGCAATGCAGATATATGGACGAACTTTACGAGTATGTCGGTCTTATCTATTGGTATTCTTGACCTCATGCGTTACAGGAACGATTTTCGGTGGCTTGATTTATGACTGAGTGTATATATACGTACATGACGATGATGCCCCCTCAGAAGAATGTACTCCCAGTATTTACTGCTCTTCGTAGATTTACTCTCTTAGTTTTCATTTTGACTGGCTGACACCGATGTTCATAAGCACACAAAGCAACGGTCATAACAGCGTGCCCGGGGGCCGTCAAGAGGTTTTCCAATCGTTGTGGCTGTAGGGATTCTTGTCAGTGCACTATCCTATTAAACTTGTCGTTGTTCCTGGCTTATGTCAAGCCCCCTTTAATATCTTATGGCCGACGTACACTATTTTCAGCTTTAGAAGTGATTTGTGTACTTGTCCGGACGCGTTGAGAGGGTGCGCTCAGAACGGAAAATTTTCTCCGGCCCGACAAGCCGCCGATTCGCTACTCTCATGCGTATTCTTAGCATGGGAGCTTCGGTTTACCAGCAATCCCCCGTGGTTACTGGTACATATTCTTCCTTAAACATCACGTCTAGAAAATGACCTGGCCTATTTCCAATCACCCGATGTTCATCCACGGCGGTCGAACGCGTAGCGACGGACCTATAGTCGGAGGGTGATCTCCGTCTCTACTTGCAGGGCCAAGCCCCTGGATTCTTCGATATCCGTTCCTCAGCGCTTTGGAGAGGCGCCGAAATTTAACAGGTTTACATCACATTGTACCCAGATCTAACGAGCACGTCATGCCATCAGTGTCGTGCATGCGGAACTTCGAGTCCGCCCTTACAGCATCGCTCTGTTGGAGCTTCTACACTCTCAACAATGATATTCTTCAATCTGGTCCATACTGCGCTTCCTAGGACACGGATCAAACAAATATTTCTCCTGTTGCCATGACTGTGTGCCGTTTGCCAGCGGCCAATCTGTAGGCTATATAACACCAGAGCGCGTTACTTTTCTCACTCAAAAATGCTTCCTTACACTCTTTTCCTTCTTCTGGCACCCTTAACGGGTGTGAATTCGCTCTCTTACATTGGCGCAGACTTCTCTTCTTTGGTCAACTTGGAGAATTCTGGGACGTCGTATTCCGATGGGGGTAGCACTGAAGCTTTCGAAACGATCTTGACAAGTCATGGTGCCAATATTGCACGCATCAGGGTTTGGACTAGTGAAAGCGACGACGAGTATAGCTTGGATTATGGTCTTGCGTTGGCAAAAAGGGCCGTAAAAGCTGGGATGGCACTGATGGTTGATTTGCACTATAGCGATACATGTAAGTACAATTAGTGAACCATCTTCGTGTCTCTGCTGATAATTACCAAAGGGGCTGATCCATCCAAACAAGGTTTGATTTCTATAATTCGCTGAGTCTGTCATTCTGACTGTCCATGAAGGAATCCCCTCGGCGTGGGATGAAGATTTAGATTCCCTGAACACGTCAATATACACGTAAGCTAAAATTTACAGTGGTATACCTGTATTGACGCGTTGAAAAGTTACACTCTTGATCTCGTCAACGCATTCATCGACCAAGGGACACCTATTGATTACATTCAGGTATGCATGCATGCATCAACTTCAATCTTGTTAACTTGGCGTCCAGATCGGCAATGAAATTAACGGCGGTATCCTCTGGCCAACTGGAGAGGTATCAGTCAATGGTTATGAGCCGCTCTCCGAGTTGCTCAACTCGGCGGTCAGCGCGGTCCGACAAGCTTCATCAACGACCAAGACCGTTATCCACTTGGCTAATGGCTGGGACGAAGACGGTGTTTTATACTTCTACAAGAACATTTTCTATCAAGGTGCACTGGAGCTTGAAGACGTCGATGTCATGGCGTTTTCATTCTATCCCTTTTATGACGAGGGCGCCACATTGTCAGCTCTCAAGTCGAGTCTTAAATCCGTTGTTTCTACGTACGCCAAGGTGAGTGTGCCATAATCTGGGGAAGAGAGTTTTCAAAGTTGTATAGGACATAATGATTGTCGAGACCGACTGGCCGTATGAGTGCTCTTCCGTCACTTTGACAGAGAGTATTTCTGTATCGGCATCTGGACAAGAAACTTGGGTAGGTTGAATACGAGCCTAGTAGGACATATAATTCACCACTTACTAGATGTCTGACATTCAAACCGTCTTGGAGGACTTATCTGACGACCACGGGATCGGTCTTTTCTACTGGGAACCCGGTTGGATTGGCAATGCCGGTTAGTCATTCAAATCATCATTGTATCTTAGTTTACCTTACAAACTATCCCCCCAGGTCTTGGTTCGTCTTGCGAGGTAAGTATTCCTTACCACCGGTTTATCCGTACTGACTGCTCTTCTAGGACAACCTTTTAGTCGATAGCTCAGGAGCAGCAAGAGATTCTATGTCGGTATTTGGTAGCTAAAATACTAGACATATCTGAGATCCAGACTCCACTGAATCCTCGAGTTTAAGAGTTCAGTAACGTCAGATAGGAATGGTCTATGACGACCCAGTGATGTCATAGCTTCAAACTACTTATAATGTTGGCGAACCGACACAGACCCACGATTCTCGACCACCTAGGCCTTTCAGAATGGCTAGTAAAACAAGACCTGGTTTAGTATGTCGCGTCGTTCAATCATCGCATGTCATCTTCACCTACAAGACCACCAGGCATTCGCAGTCGCTGGTGGTATTACACTCACAGTCACGGCTATGCTTATGATGCAGCAGGATACAAAGGCAAAGGAAGGTCCTGCGTCCATATATAGTGAGTGACTCTGTTGGCAAGTTTACGGCTGCAAACCGATGTTGTGGCAGAATCCAATGAAACAAATGGCCCGAATGACTCGGATCTCAAGTTGAACTCTACGGAAATAAACCAAGTCGTTGAAGGAAAGTCTAGAGGAGATCAGGTGCCACGAGCGGAGGGAAAAACACGCTGAACAAATGACTCGTCGTGTTAAATTGATAGTAGTAGACAGCATTGAATTTAAATATCGCGGCGATGTCGTCAGCTGCAGAAAGCAGACGAGGGGCACACCCTGAATTGAATAACTGTTTGTTCGGTGTTGTCCTCTGAGATTTCTATCGGTATTTGATAGAAACTAACGTACGGTTATGAGTTTGCTACGCAAAGGCCTTCATATAAATACTGTGAAAAACTGATTGCATTCTAGATATCCCATAGTGCAGAAAGAATAAAGCGACCAGGTCAGGATACTTTGCCTCAACGCTTCATCTTCTAGCCAGTGAACAAGGCCATCTCTTGTAAACCGACGGTAGAGCAGCTTTGCATCAATATCTGGATGGTAGTATACCTCTGAATCATATCGTAGTCGCAGGATGGTTCGGCACGGCGGTCCGATTATCCGATCAATACTTTTTTTGGTGCCACACAACTTTGATTTTCAACACCAACGACTGCAAGTTGGGCTCATCACCCTCGCATTTTCAATGAAACAGAGATCGTCAATTCCCTTATAGTTGGATGCTTCAGGTACCAAATATTCTGATAAACAATGGCGCCTTCCCAAAACTTGCCTCCAACTTGCACTGTCTGTCGCCTTGGTTTCTACACCTTTTGTTGCCTGTGAGTCTTGGATTGAATCTCACACTAGTATAGCACACTAAATCCAACCAGCACTATGCAGCCTGCCTATCATCAGCTAACATAAATTGTTATCTGTTGGTGGCCCATCCGGGTCAGCCACAACTTGCTTTCAGAAGCACATAGAGTCACAGAAATCTAGGGATGTCATCTGCAGACCTTTGGGAAGAACTACATGCATCGACTCTTGCTCCTGTGCCTCACCGGCATTGTTGCAGGTCTTCAAAAACACATGTCAACTTGAAACCCTATCTCGACAACAAGGCTGCATCAACAGAGGGACACTTTGCAAGCTTTGATGGGCATAATGGATCATATCTGGCAGAATATCTACCATCTGGGACCCTGATCATAATATATGAAATTAATATACAGTTATAAATTTTAATATTTCAGCCAAGAATATTGAATTCTCCATGCAGTGTACAAGTAAAAAAAAGGATGAAAACAAAAAACTAATTATGAGGAATGTAGGCAATAGCATCTTTAACATTTTTTCTCACAATTACCTGAGATCAGTCCAATTCCTTCATTTGCCGCTTCTTCTGCTCTATATACTGCAGCTCTCTGTCCCTGATATTTTCACTCATGACGTAAAGGAAGGTGAGGGAGGTGCCAAGACTGGCCATCACCGAGTAAAGCTCTGCTGGTGTTGGCAGTGGGCACTGAGGTATCCGAAGCAGGAGGGAGTGGAGTGGTGCTTTTGACAGCAGTTGGCATGGTACAGTCTGTATCCGATGTGGGGGTAACAACAGTCTCTGGCGGCGTCACATAGGGGTGATAAATGCTAAGGAAAATAAATGGATACACATGAGATGGATGACATTGAAACACACATGTGCTCCTGAGAGATAGCAGGTGACAGATGACGGGGGGTGGGCCTTGCAGGTGGAGCAGGTGGTGGATAGTTTGGTAGTGGTGGGAGCTGCCTTGCCCCCTGCATGGCCAATCTCTCGAATCTAGTAGGCGGGAGGGGCTCAGGAAATTGACTGTATACAAAATCAGTGAATAGGCATATAAGTGTAATTATACATGCATACCAGGGAAGCTCTAGATTACCAGACATAAAATAGGATAAGTCGAGGACGAAGAGGAACAAGAGAGAGTTGGGGGAGTGTGAGAGTCGTAGAATTTTTGCATCACATGATTCGTCGTGTCCCTAGACCTTCATTCCAGTCTAATTCCAAACCGAACATGCATACGACAAGTTCACTGAGGCAGGATACAACGTGTACTGTCTGAGTGCCGACGAGCCAGGGAAGCAGGGTAAATGGAAGGATAAGGTTTGTTCGATTCATCTTCCTTATTCTCCACCGTTCTTACATGATGTTCGTGTAGAAATCTTTGCCATATAACCTTCTCTCTGATCCCAACGGCAACACTAGTCCAATGACAACCTTTTTCTGATATTGCTTCGAGACGCGATCTTATTGGTGAGATCGTGAATGCGACTAAAGCAACGCAGCCACAAATACACACTGGAGTACGTCGGCAACTTCAACTGTCACTGACAGATCTTTCTCATTAGTCCCTCAGTTATACTTCTCCCTCCCGGAATGGTTTAATCCAGCGTTCGCTAAGTATGGTCACGCTGATGGAGGTGATGATCTGTATCACAGGCGGGGCGCAGTTGGAACTGTAAGAATCAAAAAAAAACACCGTCGAGTTGTACGTTGAAATTTTGAATAGCCCGGCTACAACATTCTTCAACGCACTGGGTTCGCTGGAGGTCTCGCGCAGTTCGTGCATCGTCTCTAATACACACGACGATGAAATCTCACACCATTTCTAGAAATGCGTACAATTCGACGGAGTATGAGCCATACA
Source organism: Armillaria novae-zelandiae (assembly GCA_030435655.1). Lineage (NCBI taxonomy): Eukaryota > Fungi > Basidiomycota > Agaricomycetes > Agaricales > Physalacriaceae > Armillaria > Armillaria novae-zelandiae. The sequence continues at coordinate 203,237 of JAUEPR010000009.1, forward strand.
CAGGTTATGTGGAAGTGGAGGACTTTTTTGCAAGATATTATGAGACCGCAGATGGAAGCGCTGTTCTATCAGTACGAGACTGACATTCTTTGGTGTGACATTGGTGGGCCAACTGTTTTCCCGGATATCGGTAGGAGTGGGATAAACTCTTGTTTCCTTCTACGCTAAGCCAAAAGCCGGTAGCACCAATGTGGTTCAACTGGGCCAAATCAAACGGTAGACACGTCATCGCAAACGCCCGATGCGGAGCGAACTATTCCGACTTTGATGTAAGCGCCTACAATATGTGCGCCAGCTTCTGTTAATTCTTTTGAAAAAGAACCCCGAATACACTGATACAACCCACTTGAGTACGTGCTCCTATTCCATTCGAAGGCTATAACCAACGCGCATCTAGAAATGCGAAAATGGGAATCGAGTGAAGTTTCGGATCCCTACTCGTATGGTTATAACCAAGATACCCCCGATGAGAATTACCGGAATTCAACCTATATTCTTCATTCATTCATTGATATCGTGTCGAAGAACGGGAACTATCTCATTGATATTGGGCCTACGGCCAACGGAACCATTGTGTCCCCGTCGAGGACTTCCTTGCTCAAAGTTGGAGAGTGGCTTATGTTTGCGTAAGTCTCCTTCTAAGTGCAATGGTATGTTGTATTTACTCCCTCTTGTTAGGGGAGAGGCAATATATGACACGCAGTATTGGTATGTGACCGCCGAGGAAGGCGACCTCCGCTTTGTGAGCGTTCCATCTCAGTGCTTACACGCTGCCACTAATCCCAATCTAGACTACGAAGTCTGACGCTTTTCATATGATCTCTCTTTCTTATCCAACAGACGGGGTGCTTCGCTCGATTTCTCCCCTCCCTTTGAAGGACGGCGACATAGCGACATTTCTGGGACCCAGTCAGAGTCAGAAGGAGCTAACCTGGTCGTGGTCCGAGAACAGAGTTTTCGAGCTGTTTGTTGACGAAGAAGAACTGGCGATGGTCCAAGACGCATGGGCCTTTAAGATCAGATATACCTAGCCGATCAAGTCCTGTAATGAACCACTCAGTATTCCGATGAGATGAGTACTAATGTTACATGCCTAATCCATACAATCATCTAAGATAGTGATGTCTTTCCCTACGTTACTTAATATTTAAAGATGTCTACACTGAACGTCCATCATACGCCGAGCACCCAACAGCATCGAGCCACCTCGTCCGTTGCTGCTCTTTATGGCAAAGAACAGCACCACTGCATTTCCCCGAGGCGCATCCGCCAACGGCACCACGCACTTCCCAGACTTTGTTCCCGCACTCGGTAAACTCTAGGCTTGGATCTGGTAGACACACCTTGAGTTCGCCTCCGTTCAAATTGGGAAGCAGCGGAGGTAGCGTCGTGCACGTGGAAGCAAAAGTGCACACATTGATGCGCTGAGCTGACGATAGGGTCGGAGCGAGAAAGGAAAGAATGTGAAGTTGAATTTCAGTAGGTAGGATGCAGAGGGCGGAGGATTTCGTGGGAAGAAGGAGGGTTCGAGAGTAGCAGAGTAGACCCAGAGCTTCTTTCTCGGCCACGCGTCTGAGGTGTTGGTTCCTCGAAAGGATTAGCCGTACTTTGCTTTCCAATTCCTTCCAATCGGTGTCGTCGGACGATGTATCGTCGTCGTCCGACTCTGTAGCCATGTGATTAGAGTAGAGCTCCACGTTGGAAAGGACGAAATTGCTCTTTTCGATAGCACCGATGATGCGCTTTACTGCGCTATGACCTAGTGCGTTGCCGTTGCACTTGAACACGCGTAGGTGACATCGTTCTGGAGAGGATATATAGGAGATAATGTGTGGTGCTGAGCGACGCGTGATGCCAGTAGCTGAAACATGAAGTTCCTTCAAATATATTGACCGTAGGATTGAGAAGAATGCGCCGACGAAATTGTCAGAAAGGGCGGTATTGGTAGTGAGAGACAGCATTCCGAGACGTGAGGAGTTGATACTGTTCGTGAAAGTCTCAATGACTGAAGGGTCTCCTGAAAATAGGTTCTAATACCGATTAAAATAGGCCCTCGAAAGTGTATATAGAGCTCACATTCTGCAAGAACAATTCGGTCAAATGTTGGTTCCCGTTCAGATATGTCGCGATAGCCAACAATCCACGGTCACCAATTTCATTCGAGTTCAGACTGATTTCCGTTATTCGGTATTTCCTTCCCGCAGGAGATCCTAAGAAACGAAAGAGAACTATGCATCCGTCATCAGACAGTTTGTTGTGTCCGAGAATGAGCTTCGTAACTGTTCGTCGCGAAGTTATCATGGAAATCACATCCTGGGCACCTAAAGCACTTCAACACAGGAAATAGGAGCACATTTCGATTCATGTACCTTCCGCAGCGGTTAGCCCGTCGTCCATACGGTCGATAAATCCTCTTGCTGAGAGTAAGGCCTTTGCTGGTCCACCTGTACGACTACTCCGACGTTTAGAGCTCATCGTACGAGCAGAGAAGATATGCATGGATCCGGCGCAGTCCAGTATAAGGACTACCTAGAAGCTAGAGGTGATGATGGGCGAGAACAAGCAATGCTGCCGCCTGTCCGCCGAGTTCAGGGAGATCATGATGAAACATTATGTAAGCTACGGCTGTTTCCGAGTCGGACAAGCGGTTCGGAGTTTGCTATGCAGAAAAGTTTTGGATTCTCTCACCCACCACAAGTTTATAAAAAAACGATGTCGGTCACACGTCTCCAAGGCGCAATTCGAACAAGAAACTGCGTCAACTGTCCCAAATATATGCGTAACTAGCGTCCTTTGCTTCAGCGACGTTTAAATTCTGATTCTTTTGCAGACTGACAGACCGAAGTGAAGTTCGTTCCTAAGTTTGACAGCAACGTACAAGGATTTGTTGAATGTTTCCCCCTGCAGGGAGTCGCTGTTGAGCTTGCCCCAGGCGGCAATGGGTGGGTTGAATGACCGGTCTTCGAAGTCTTCTCTTACTCCACAAGTCGCCGACCCTGCCGTCCATTCTCCGCAAAACCAGAGTCGCTATCGTTCCACCCAACGGCCTTGGACCTGCACAAGATTGGTGAGTCGAAGCCGTCCCCATCCTGTAAAACTCGTTTGCTGACGTCCAAACCATCAGAAACAATGAAAATACGTCTTGTGTTGGCAAACAATGGCAGCGTAGCTCGAGACCACCTTTCGCTAGAACGCACCTTCCTATCGTATGTTCGTACCAGCCTGGCGCTCGCCTGTGCTGGTGTGGCTGTCGTTCAATTCTGCACCCTCGCTACAACGGGGTTGGGGAATATACAGGCTTTTGCGCGTCCATTAGGTGCCTCCACCGTGGTTCTGGCCATCGCTCTTCTTGTGGTTGGCGTCATTCGGTTCTACACGGTGCAGACGCATCTGACGCGAGGCTTGTTCCCCGTCTCGCGAATATTCGTCTATGTCATATCCACCTTTCTCGTGGCTCTGATCGCCGTTGTTTTTGGGGCGCTCGTATCCGAGCAAAAATCCTATTAGCTAGGAGGTGGGCATGCGCTGTAGTTCATTCAGTTTTAGGTTCTGACCATGATACCAGAGTTCATTTTCGCGAGACAAAATGGTCGTGGCTCTCGTCGGCGAGCGAGTAGCGTATCGACTCACTTCTCTCAAAATCGACCGGCGGAGTGCGGAGCTCTGTTTGTATTTCTAGATTATGTTGATACCCATCTTGAACCACATCGTATCAAAGACTTCCTTGTCACCATTTCAGAATTTCTGTCAAATTTATCCAACGTTCCCAAATTGCCTCCGTCGATTCTGATGCACGACATGTATTACAGTGAACACCATGTGCTTGAGCCCAAAGCCGAGCCATCCATCTTAGAATTGCAGCTTTCTTAAGTTGTTAAGTAGATGAATGGGATTACGCCGGGTATGCTGACCGCACAGAGTTATTTCTTTTCTTTTGGCTTCGCCTCAAGTTTCAAAAGTCTCGTACTCTCCAGAGCTTTGTATTCGGGTACCATGAGCTGACCCAAAATCTGAAATCTCTTGAGTTACGGGTGAGGCCCACAATAATGCTAAATATTTACCGGCTTATCGGTCCGTCTACCGGACACTGTCCTCAACGTTCATCATCCGGTGTTCGGATCGCAGAGGACCAGATATGTTGACCACCAACACCATTCTCATTGCTCTGATTCCCTTACTATATGCTATCTTATACCTTCCTACAGCAACTGAGAATGCCTTAAATTTTCCTTCACTTCAGAAAGAAAATATCCTATTACTCACAGCCCACCCAGACGATGAATGCATGTTTTTTGCGCCCACCATCATTTCTCTGCTGCCTTTTGTTCAACTCCACGTCCTTTCGCTGTCTACAGGAAACGCCGATGGCCTAGGAGATATTCGGAGAGCAGAGTTGATGGAAAGTCTGGAAGTGCTTGGTGTAAAAGAAGGAAACAGACATATTGTTAATCACCTGTACGTTTACTGGACGCTATATCTGTGACTTATTTCTTAACATCCGCCAGCGCACTCCAAGATAACATTACTGCATCCTGGGATTCCAAGATCATCTCAGACATCTTGAGTAGCTACGTATCGGACCTCGACATTACGGCGGTACGCTGCTAGAACCACTGATTTCTTACGGACTCTAATCCAACCTTAGATACTGACATTCGACCGAATGGGCGTCTCTGGGCACCCAAACCACCGGTCACTCCCAGAGGGAGTCAAGCATTTCATCGAGGCAACAACTTTGCAACCTCCTCCCAAATTTTTCGCTCTAATCAGCGTTCCCACGTCGACGAAATACGTCGGGATTCTCGCTCCTCTATTGGCCAAGTTTGACTTGTACAGCACGAAACTGTTGGCTGGTATCTTGGGCACGCCAGGACGGACAGATACCATGCCGGTCTTTGTAGCAGGAGTTAAAGAGTATCTGACTGCCCATCGAGCGATGCGTGCACACAGGAGCCAGCTAGTTTGGTTCCGGTGGCTGTATGTGCTGTTTTCGAGGTATATGTGGGTGAATGAATGGAATCTAGTACGACTTGGATGATAATGATACATTGTCGGTGCTCGTGGACAAACCCAGCGCCTTGACCCAGTTCCTCAGCCATGACACCGCTCCGCCCTCTTTGCGCTTGAATCTCCGCCCAGCCTGTGTGTATATCGGCCGTAGGTAAAAGCCAACGATGGCCCTGAGAGAAATCAGAAAGAAAAACTGCAAAATATTGAGATAGACACACCAGAGCGCACCCTGGATCCACATTGTCAGCACTTGGTCCCGGAACGTCACCCAAAACACATTCTTCCAGTCAATCTCCAGCACCTCTCTTGCTGGCTGCTCGTCGCCAACAGCTTCAAAGCCATCAGGCGCCTCTTCAAAGTGGACAAAAGGTCGTATCCTTCGCAGATACGCCGTCTCGAAGCGGAGATCTGGTATAGGAGGGATGCTGCCACGGCGATGAGTGGTCATTGTCGCTGTCAGAAAGGAAGGGGAATGATCACGTGTATCGCACTATCGCGGAATCAAAGCTGCAATACTTCACTCATTTAGTGACGCTCTGTCATCATGCTGCTCGGCGTCGTCTGCGATGAGCGTGCCCCCAGGCTTGGCCACGACGACGACGGGTAGCAATTCTGTGAGTGATAAATTACTTTGGCGAGAATATACTGACCCCCTTGTCAGGAAGAAAATGAAGGTCAGCCTTACCTTGCAGAACAATGGCAGCGTAGCCCGGGATCACCTCGCATCGGAACGTACATTCCTTGCGTATATCCGTACGAGTCTTGCTCTCGCGTCGGCAGGCGTGGCCCTTGTCCAGTTCTTCAGTATTGCCTCGATACATCCAGGACGGATCCAAATATACGCTCGTCCAATAGGCGCAGCGACCATCATACTTGCCATCCTCCTCCTCGTCATTGCAGTGATTCGATATTTCTCTGTACAAATATATCTGACGCGAGGTCTGTTTCCTGTCGCCCGGGCGTTTGTGTTTGTCGTATTTGCCTTTCTTATGGCGTTGATTGCTGTCGTTTTTGGTGCTCTTGTTTCACAACGAAAGTCCTGAAGCTTTTGGAGGTATGTGCTATTCTGTCATCTGCTGGAACACCACGATTAATGCAGCAGAAGATATCAGGCCAACTCGATTTCTTGGACGCCGCTCGCAGGTGTCATTCAAATAGTGTTGCAGCAGCAAATTAACATAAGCTGCACTTACAATCCCAGAATGGTGCATCATGAGGCCCGGATAATTAAGATAATACCTACGATACGGCGATTATCATTAAAATAGAGTCCAGTTTCTCTCGACATTCTGCTCGATACTGGTCACTAAGTGCGAAGGTATGGCGACAAGGGGAGTAAATCTCCTCAACGACTCAATTTTACAAGTTCAATGGTTTCAAAGGTTGGATCCAAACTATCCGATGAACTGTTAGTGCACAGACGGGGTTGGTGTCTGACCCGGATATGAGCAACATATCGCCCAACGGATACGTTCGTATATGCTTACCGAATCGTGCTCATGAATCCTTCTTGTTTATCAGAGTACCCAAAGAACTTTGATGCTGGCGACATAACTTGCGCCGTTCCGCCCCTCCTAGTCACTTGGCAATTTGGGCCTCCACTCTATCGAATGTATCTCACTCGAAGCCTCTGCCCTTTGGACTGATTATACACTCGCACTCTTTACTCTGACAAGGACTTGAAGAAGCAGTATCTATACGGCATTCCCTCACTCACAGGATGACAATTTCATCAGGGTTCATTCCGCACCCTAAATATTGTCCGGCACGCCTTTGTTCCGGAAAATAACAGAACCAATTCGCTCCCAAAACGGATATTTTTGAGAATTGGTTGCCACTCGACCGTACACTAGGCATATAAGGCAGAAAATCGTCAACCAATTCGACACCAATTCGTCAGCGCCCGATGTATAAAAGGCCGAGATGTCACGGCTCGTATCTCAACATCAACCACCCACTTTGCCACCCTCCCCTGCCGCTGTAGTCCCTTCTCCCTCACCACCATGACTTTCTCGGCCCCAGCCAAACGTCGCGATTATAATCGTCCCTCATTCTACGAGCAAAGGCGCCGCCGTCACCCCACCAACGAGAACATGTGCGACCTCTTAGTATCCTCTCACTTAAAACTCCTTACTCATCGTCTTCCATAGCCGCCATCATTGCTCTCACTGCTCCTTCTCCACAAACTACCGAAGTCGCTTCGTGGCGCACGAACAGAAATTCCAGTACGTTTCTCTGTTCCAATCTCTACTCTTCCCCTCACCGACTGCCACACTCAGCCCCGCCCGCCCGAGGGTGGTGCGCACCTGCAAAGACGCGCCATCCTGCTCATTCCGGTGCGGCGACCCAAGCGAAATGGTCCGCCACAGGCGTCTCTTTCATCGTTCTGAATCGCGGCCGTTCATCGTTATTACGCCAGAGTCCATGGCGCTCGACGAGGCCATTGCGGGCCTCACCAAGATGGCAATTGGGCAGGCCGGACCCTCCTTGCACGATTCTGTCTCTCCGATGGCTGTCGATGAAGACTTCAGTGCGGAGCAGAACCAGCCGCCACCGTTCAACTTCGGCAGCATGGAGTTGTAGTGGCAGCTGGTTGTTTTAGTTCGCCGCTCGTTACCTGTAACGTCGTGTGGGCGCCTCGGGAACACAAAAATAATAATAAGGACTAATAGTTATGCTACTCTTGTTTATCGCATGTCCCCTTCCCTCCCCTCTTACCCCTCCGTCATTGCCATCACCATCGCCCTCACAATGAGCACTCATCTAGCTCGATATTCTTAAATTTATCTCTCTTTATTTTATTTAGATGCCCTAGTGGCTCAGCTGTATTCTTATACTTGTAAATGGGATAAACCACCCGAAATCTCTTGTTCTTTGGCTGACAACCAGATGACGTGGGATAGAACTCGTTGCCAAGTCATTTATGCCAGTCTGCGCTGCTCCCACGATGAAAGAAAATTACAACGTTGAACCTGAACTTCGCTCAGTTTAGGATGGCGATTAGTTCCATTAAAGATGATGGCGAATATTGTGTGTGGCGTGTCATAGACAGGGAGGATCTCCCTTGCCAGCCGTGCTTTTTAGTAGAGTCCTTACTTACGAGCTACTTGACATGTCTAGAGCCAGTCACCGGCGGAGGAAGCTGAACCTCCGGATTGTCACTGAACAAAAACTTGACAAAAAACAACGGTATACGAGGTGACAGGACGATCGGACCATATTATAGCGTATATTATATCCATGCAAAATCGCACAAACGTGAAACAAAGACAAAAAAACGACCACTGAAAGGCCAAAATTCGTCGGAAACTTGAATTGAACTTGAAAGTTTCAAGCATGAAGTGGAAGCCCTGTCACGGTGGAACGAAATCCACCCGATACTATCAAATTGATACTCAGACTTTACACATGATCCAACAAGAGAAAATCGGCCGTCTAGCAGGAGGCGCCCAACGTCGATCCAAGCTTCAACGTTCTTAGAACTCAAGAGCGACGCGTCGCGTCGCAGGTCACGGTACCGATTACTTAGTCGAACTGACCAATCTCGGCATTAGCCGACCCTCCTTTCATCGTTCCCTCTCCCTCGTTTCGAACTTATCCCCTCGTTAATGCTCTAGCTCTTTCTACGTCATGTGCATCGAAGGTTTGAAAAGGTAATCTCCGAAATTTTGACTTGGTCATAACGCAAAATTCTGCGATACGTTGTACTGTTCTTTAATGGCATGCCGCCCTCACAATCTCTATCTTCCTGCGCCTTCATCTTGTCCATCACTTTCCCCGTTCCATCTGTTCGAAATGTCTCAGAGGAATACGATAGCAGCAATTTTATCAAAACAATCAAAGCCGACCCTGTCGAAGCAATCATACCTGGTGATGACCAGCTTACCGTCCGGTTTCTCGTTGAAGAACTGGCGAGGCGTGCGTGAACACACTGGCCTCAAGAGGTAGTTGACATTATATTACGCATCTTCTGTGAAGGTCAGTGTCTACGTCGTCGTGGCTATTAGAAACTCTCGGTTGCTACACTGGATGACATTTACTAGAATTTAACCTTCGTGAAGAAGGCTTGAGGAAAGAGAAGTGGAGTACCTCTTATTTGAGTCCATAAACCAACAGGTACAATCCCTTGATTTATGGCAATGCGTTGTAGACTCATCGGCAAATCTTTAGTTATTCCTACTTCAAAGGACGACGGACCATGTTTTCAACAACCAAACGAAGACGAATCCCCACTCCAGATTTATACCTCCAGGACGACGTAAAGTACATGAGGAATGTGGAGTTTGCATTTTGGGTATCCGACGTCGCCAGTTTTGACATAGCTCGTACTATTATATTAGGAACTGGCTCTGTGAAGACAGCAAAGCGCACTGTGCTCTGGCAGCAGGCAACGATAGAGCCATCCATCCTTGCCTCTCCCGCCCCTTCTACTGGATCTGCTACTGAGTCCTTGGATTTGCCACACTACGTCTAATGGATTATTGAACAATTCTATCACGTGTCCATTCTCCTTGCTGCGTGGAGGCCCTGCCCTTCATGAACTCAGAATCTCGTGTGCTGCCCCCTAGTGAAATTTTTCATAAAATCGAATCTCAGGCTGAACCATTGCTTGATTATCCATTCGGGTTCTCGCTATCATTGCTATCTAGTTTTGCGTGCGCTGTGTGCCGAGACGTGCTTCCATTGTGAATGGGATGAACTCTCGTGCGATTACCCTCCTCGATGCCTATTGTCTGTCTCCCTATGGTTTCCACCACCGCCCGCGGCGAAACTGCATAGTTCCCAGATATTGCCGAAAGTGCCCGAGGTTGCAACGAAAAAAGAGTTATGTACCGACCTCATTAGGAGGCTGCAGATAGCGGCTACATGCTCTCAACCTCCAGACAAGTACATGGATGTCTTCTAGTGGTGCCAGCGATGCAAGATCGACGAGCTGTGTGCAAAACCAGACGTAGAGTCCTCGGATAATAAGTCCAACCGAGTAGTGTATTGACAAAGAGTCCTTACAACGACTGCAATCCCAGGTAGTCCTTTTTACGCCGTTCTAAATTTGACGACCGTCACTTCGTGAATATCGGTGTCAGCTGAGTGACAGTGAGCCAAGATAGATACATTCGTGATTGCTACCAATCCTTGAGTAGCGGATCTTCTAAGACTATTATACACAATAACGATATCAATGAGCACCATCAGCATGTATACACTTCATTATAAATTAAGCCATCGAAAACCGTTCCTGCGAAGGATGAGACCGAGGACAGCGAGGGATAGGCCCGACGTACCCGTAAACTCCGACCATGTATCTGTATGGCGGGTATAATGAGAACGAACAGACCCGCTACGATTCTAAGAAAGATAAAAAGGAAAAGGCTAAGTGAATTATTTTCTTTCGTTGTTTGTATTGGACATACGCGGCTTCGCAACCAAATGTCTGAAGAGCACCGTGTTTGGTTGCCCAAGGAACTTGAAAATAAGCAATTGCAAAGCCTTTATCAAAACGGAGCAGGAGATTGAATACCAGCTGGATAGTACTAGATATCACATACCTCCAAGAATGCGTGCTAAATTTATGAGAGCACTTACTTCCCCTTGCTGTTTTGGGAAGCAGTCATTGCAGTACGCGTCTGGCAACATGCCTGTCAAAGTAAAGCGGTGCGATCGAAGTAAGGACATACATATAGCCACAGTGTTGATCATAATAGCCAGCTCTGCGATGCCCCAACCCATGATAACAGCACCCGTATTCAGATGATTCTGAATCGATGCGCCAAGAGTGACGAAACCGCAAATGTACAGAGGCAGAGCGATATAGCAAGCCCTGTCATCTGCTCAATATAACAGAATGACATCCAAAAATACAGACTCACCAAAGTCGACTTTCAGCTTCGAAAACACCATGATTGCGTCTGATACTGATGTTCATGATCCAATCGTTCGTATATCGGCCGATCAATTCGCCTAAAAGTACAGATACCTACGAAATCAGTTGCAGGGACGAGGCTAATAGGAAAGGGACCTACGATTGGTGTACCGTATGCTCCAGAGACAGCATCCTGGCTCCACCCAAACCCAACTGGGGCAGGGGTTCCCAAGAACACAGCATTCGTGACCTAAGAGAAACAGTCAAAACAAATCGTAAAGACCGAGGTGAACGCCGCACATTGATACCAATGCCAAACCCAAACAGCGTACCCTCGAAGAGTAAAATCCCAAGAAGGTGAGGCCGCCATACGACATTTATGGGTGAAAGAATTGATTCCGTCCAAGACAATCGGTACCTCGCCATTTTAATCCCGGTAATGCCAACTAGTGTTTCAATTCTATAGCGAAGCCCTGAGGTGGAAGGCTCTGGGATGGGTTTCACGGTTCGGTCGTACATTCTTCTAGGGATTTAATACGGATGCATAATAATAGAGATATTGCGTACGTTTCCTCAAGGAACAGGGCGATTAAGACGCATACGACGGCGCTGTAGATGCAACCGATTCCATAAGCCCACCTCCAGCTTTGTCGGGCGACGAGGAAGCCGAAGGCGAATGGAGAGAGGAATGGAGACATAATGAATCCCATTGTCCAGAGGTTGAGCTGGTCAAAGATGAGACACTAAAAAAAAGATATTCTGTAACTTTACCTTCCGTGCCTGCAGATGAAAAGGATATAGATCTGTGACAACGTACAATCCCTTTGAGGACTTCTCAGAGGATGCAAGCAAAACAATCAAGTGATACTCCATACCGTGACTTGAGGTACAGTTCTATAGGAATGTGCTCAGTCTAGGGGGGGAAAGTAGACACCGCACTGACCCGAAGAAACCCGTCAAGCATCTCATTCCTGGGAGGTTATCTTGAATTCAGAACAATTACAACAAAGCTGAACTTCTGACCAGCAAACGTTGCCAGATTGGGCGCGAATGTACACCCCACAAGGAAACCAAGAGCAAGTACCTGTTTTAATGGTGAACGGAACACGCCCATAAATAAAGTTTCTTCTCACCTGCGACCAAAATAAAACTGGAAGGCGTCCATAGCGGCGAATAAGAACAACAGCGAATATGCCCCCCCATCCTTTGAATTGGGTGTTAGCCTGTATTGATGACGAGGATATGTATTGTGGACGCACCCACGAGAAAAATGCTCCAACTAAACGCATTGTTATCAGCCCTGCAATAATGACTGATTAAGCGAAAGAAGTTGATACCCACTTTGATGTCAAATTGTTGATCACTCCTGTCGTAGTATTATATTGCTCGGCGAGCCGAAAGATGGCCGCAATTCCTGCAAGAATTGGAGGGATGTAAGGGCAAAAAAATCACTGAGCATCAAGTGAAAACTCTCACCTATACCACTGTCAAAGTCTGGAACAATGGAGGCCAGCGTGACGATGAAGAGGTGAATGTTCTTGCGAGTGTCAGTCCAGTTCTGGGGATCGCGTGGTGAATCGGTCGGTTGAGGCCATAAGACTTTGGTCCCGTCGCGAGAAAGCTTGAGCCTGGAGGCGAAGATCTCGCCGAACTCGGCTTTGGCTTCTCTGTGAACGTGTCATATGGTTGGATGTGGGGAGAATAATTGAAGGGGAGAAGCTGTACGTTGGATCAATGACCAATCTACCTGCGTGTAGTTCGTGGAATGTCGCGAGGTCAGCATCTTCTTCCTGGAGGATGACACTGGGTACAGAGTCGCCTGCATGCTTCTCAGAGTTGATGTCATGCTTATCGCGAAGGGACATGATAGTAGTGAGGATATCTTTCCGAAATTCGCTAGCATATATACTCGGATCGGAGTTTCTGTGGGGAGCGCGCGCCAGGGGGGAAAATCTGTGATAGTTGCGTTACGGGGGAGGTCTTTCCCTAGAATGGGGGGAACGTTCCGCCGATTATTTATTTATATAGGCAAATCCTGGGGGTTGGCGTGTGAAAGAAGTCACCACAACATTCTTGGTAACGAGAAAGCCAATGCGCAGCGAGATTCGGGGCTTATAGTGATTTTGGATAACTGTAAGATGTCGTTGAAGTCCGAGAGATAGGAGAGTGACGAAGACGGTGACGAAGGAAGATTTCTACCGACAGTTGCCTGGTGCGATTGTGGAAAAGACTCGGATGTGAGGTACCAGACATAGGGTCACCCAGTCTCGTGCCTCGTGGAAAGCATCGGCTATGGCTGCTAGCTGAGAAAAGACAAATGCTTACGGACTTTGTGCGTTGAAGCTAGCTACCGTCTCGTAGATAGTCACTAAAGGAAAACGTCAAGACACATTTCCCGGTTTGGAATCGGCACCGCTTCCATTTGGCACGCTGCCGGCGGACGGCTGGCATGCCCCATGCTATGGACATGGCATACCTGAAATAACGCACTTACAGGCAACATACAGGGCCGTTTTCGCCAAAGAAGGTTCAGGTTTGATTATAAACCGAATCTGCGACATCACCGAAATAGGCAGCTTCCTCCTTGCTACGGTTCCAAGGGTGACCGGTGAATTCAAAAGACTTTTCTTGGCTGATGACACAAGTCGATTCAGGCAACACTAGAGGCTGGGCGGAAAGCCGAGGCACGGGGAAGGCATTGAAGTTGAGGGCTGAACGCGAACGTTACCACAACTTTTTCATTAACGATCAATCAGATAAACTTGGAAAGAACTCGATCGACAATCGAGCTGAGGATATCCGGACGTAAGAGACTGACTTGAGCCTAACTTAAGGCCTCGCCGCTCTTACAGCAAATAAATGTTAAAACACTTACATTTACCCAAGAGACAAAGATAAATATACAGACTTTCGTAACTAATCATCATGAAAGACGTCGAAAGCACATTAATTACGCCATTGAGAAACGTTTCTATAAAAGTGCCGCTATGAGACAAGAAATCGCACATATGAGATTGACGTACTCGTAAACTTCGTCCGTATATCTGCAGGGCTGGCACAATCAGGAGGAAGATCCCTGCCACAATGCTGTATGAAGAACATCAGAAAAAGAGTCTCGTTTCAACTTTCCAATGGACATACGCAGCTTCGCAACCGAACGTTTGGATTGCACCGTGTTTTTCTGCCCACGGCACTTGGAAGTAGGCGACGGCAAAGCCTTTATCAGGGTGCGTTGGAACTTACACGGCTATCTGCATAATAGACATCGACATACCTCCTAAAGTTCGCGCTAGATTAATCAATGCGCTAATTTCACCTTGGTGTTTCGGGAAGCAATCATTGCAGTACGCATCTAGTAGCATGTCGGCTTGGAAACCAATGAAATCGAAACAAGTACACACATATAGCCACAGTGTTGATCATAGTAGCCAGCTCTGCGATACCCCAGCCCATGATGATACCACCGGTATTCAGATGTTTCTGGATCGACGCGCCGAATGTGACAAAGCCGCAAATGTACAGAGGCATAGCGATGTAACAAGCCCTATCACTGCACTCAGCATTATGAACTGATGTCCAAGGTGACAGACTCACCAAAGACGAGACTCAGCCTCGAAAACGCCAGAGTTGCGTTTGATACTCTTGTTCATAATCCAATCGTTGAGATAGCGTCCGACGAGTTCACCCAGAAGTACGGATACCTGGGTATACAGCGTGTGAATGATGCGAATGTTTAGGGAAGGAGGAAAACACTTACGATCGGGGTGCCATATGCTCCGGCGATAGCGTCTTGGCTCCACCCAAATCCAACGGGAAGCGGGGTTCCCAAGAACACGACATTGGTAACCTGTGCCAAAGGAGTCAATCCAAGATATCAAGTTGCGTGGAAGGCGCCATACGTTGAGACCAATGCTAAAACCGAACAGCACACCTTCGAATAGAAGGGCACCTAGGAGATGGGGACGCCAGACTACATTGATTGGCGAGAGTATTGATTCCGTCCAAGATACGCGGTACTTGGCCATTTTGATTCCGGTAATGCCGACGAGGGTCTCGATCCTGTGGCGGAGACCTGTGGGCGGTTCTGGGACGGGTTTCACGGTTCGGTCATACATCCTAGGATGCGTCAATAAAGCTACCGAGGAATTTGGGTCAGATTGCCTACGTTTCATTCATGAAAAGGGCAATTAGAATGCAGACAACAGCACTGTACATGCAGCCGATCCCATACGCCCACCTCCAAGTTTGGCGGGCGACGAGGAAGCCAAAGGCGAACGGAGAGAGGAATGGGGAGATGATGAACCCCATTGTCCAGATGTTGAGCTAGGCAACAGATTAACCATGGGAACCAGGGTATTCGGTGCCACTACCTTTCGCGCTTGAAGATGGAAAGGGTATAGATCCGTGACAATATACAATCCCTGTGAGAATATCTCAGAGAAGACACCAACATAATAATTAAGAGATATCACATACCGCAACTTGTGGTGCAGTCCTGCCGACACAATATTGTTAGCACGGGAAGAAAACGCCAACATCGGACTAACGCAAAGAAAGCCGTCAAACATCTCATGGCTGAAACGCCATCTTTAACTCTAAAAACTAACGACGAGAAGCAAATTCCCACCAGTGAAGGTTTTCAGATTTGGGGCAAAGGTACATCCGACAAGGAAGCCAAGGGCGAGAACCTATTCAATGGTAGATAACATGAATGAAGGTGCCCAAACTTAGACCATGCACGTACTTGTGACCAAAATAAAATTGGAAGACGACCGTATCGACGAATGACCATCACTGCAAAGATACCTCCCCATCCTTCGAGCAAGAATGTTAGGTAGAGAATGCAGATACATGATGCAGACTAACCCAAGAGAAAAATGCTCCAACTGAAAACGTTGCTGTTTTAGCACCGGATTATGCTCTGATAAGGAGGCTTACTTAGACGTTAAATTGTTGATCACCCCGGTAGTAGTATTAAATTGCTGAGCAAGCGGAAAGAGGGAGGCGATTCCTGTGAGAAGGGGGAAAACCATCAGGCAACGAGTTCCCAAGAGTACTAAGCAAAACTCTCACCTATACCACTGTCAAAGTCAGGAACAATGGCAGCGAGTGTGACGATGAAGAGATGGATGCTCTTGCGAGTGTTACTCCAGTTCTGAGGATCGCGTGCTGAATCAGTTGGTTGGGGCCATAAGACTTTGGTCCCGTCGCGAGAGAGTTTGAGCCTGGAGGCGAAGGTCTCGCCGAACTCGACTTTCGCCTCCCTGCAAACATGTCAGATGGCTGAATGGGGAGAATAGTTGAAGAGGAGAGGCTCGTACGCTGGATCAATGACCAATCTACCTGCGTGTAGTTCGTGGAACGTCGCGAGGTCGATTTCTTTTGCGTCTTCCTGAAGGATGACGCTTGGTGCAGAATCGCCTCCATGTTTCTCAGTGTCGCTGTCGGGCTTACCGCTGGCGGACATGATGGTTGTGGGTGATACTTTTCTTCCCGAAGACCACCATCATTATATATGTTTGGTATGAGAAGGTTACTCAGGGCCCAATCTCACGGGAGGCCATTGAGTAGGTCAGACGGACGTTCCGTCGCAGTCCCTCTTCCCATTGTTGGAAGATAGTGGACACCTGTTTTGCGTTTCTCAGGCCGGTAACAAAGTACTCCAGGTTTAGTTGTTCTATCGCTCTCAGAGTGGACGAAATTTTTACCTGATCCTTCAGGAAGGCGATGAGATTTTTGTGGCAAGAATGCCGCCGGAGCTGATGGTCTACGCGGAATGGAAAACACCGCGCCTAGAAGGTGCTAGTAAGCTTCTAATGATTAGTTTCCAGGTAAACGGCGGGCATCTCCTGCAATACCTGTTTTGAGCCAACAATATTGGCTCGTCCAGGGCAGTCCCACACCAAAGATAGGCGACACAAGTTTCAAGACATTCGACAAACATGAGTATGGCCCTGACATGATGGGGTGGTCAACTTGACAAAAAGCAGCAGATTCCGAGGTGTTGGTGGTGTATGTGTATGTGCCAAAGCAAGGTCCCAATCAGGAACCGTCAGATCCACAGCCCTGACATGGCAAGCCGTGTGCTATGGTCATGGAGGCTTATACGTTGCGGTAGCACGGTTGCGCACGTCTCGCGGAGTAGAGACACTTCACCGGGTACATTGGGAGCGAAGTGGCATAAATATTGACCGTGCCAAGGAACTGGACGGCGTTGATGACCTCGGCTGCAAGTTGGGACAACGTTAGCCAGCATCGGACTCCCACTCCAACTCGATAAAGACTGTGTCCAATACGTCTATCACGGATAAAGTCAACGGTTGCTCCCTGTCTAACTAGCCTTCCCGTTGACGATGCTCTCCACGTCAACTGACGACCAACACCAGGGCGAGAAAACAAGCAATGGATTCGTGGAGTTGCACGCAATTGTATCCGACACGGAGGAGGTGGTGATGGTGCTAATTGGATGAAGGCTAGAAGTTCGGTGGTAACGGCCACTAAGCTTAGTCAGCGCTTTGTCGGCCACCGGACCGGATAGCCACTTGGGAAATTTTCTTTTCTAAACACAAGTTTACCACGAACTGGATGCTGGGATGAACACAGAGCCTCCAAAATCCGGAATTCGCTCTGCTCTCGAGTACACCGGTATTCCCAAATCATGGCTCTCTAAACGACCCAAGCTACCGTCACGCAACTGGCTCATCTTCCTCACCATCACGTCCTCTATTACTGGCCTCTTCATCTACGACCGTCAGCAATGCAAGAAAATCCGACAAGAATACATAGACAAGGTTAAACACCTCTCGGAAGAGACTCCAGACCATCTTTCGTACCCTAGAAAGGTTACGGTATACGGAAGTAAATGGCCCGGAGACGAGGACCACGACCAGAGCATGAGATACTTTCGGAAGTACGTCAAGGTCCGTCGTATCCTGCTTGGCTCTATGCTCATGCTCACGCCCGGCGCATGCAGCCTGTATTGGTCGCCGCTGCCGTCGACTACGAGATGGTGAGCGGGAGACGACTTGGGGATATCGCGACCCGTATCGCGGACGAGATAAAAAGGCGACGACGGTTAGACTTGGGTTTGGATATCCAAGACCGAAGCGAGATGCCGTCGCGGTATACATGGCGCTCGAAGGAGGCGCTTCGGCAGCAGGAGCTGAACGGGGGTATTGTCGTTGTCGGACGCCCGACGTGGAAGGAGTTCATGACAGGCCTGAAGAAAGGCTGGACGGACCCGCTCGACATCGTCGACCACGATGAGGAGCTGTCGAAGGAGCTCGAAGCCGACGGGCGGTTCGACGAACCGGACGAGCCGATGGAAGGCGCGTCGGTTTCTCCGGCACAGATGCACAATTCCCAGTTCTACGCTTCCTTACAGGCAAAGCCGTCGTTACCACCACCATCGCCTGCCCCTGCCGTAGATGTCCCTGCCACTGTTCCCGCCCTACCGCCAATCCTCCTGGTCTCATTCGTTGACTACGTCGGTATCAAACTGGTGCCCCTCATGATCTGGGATTGGATGAACCGCCGACACCACGTTCGCATGGGAGCCGAGGCTGGGTACCGCCTGGTCGTGGCCCACACGCGTCCCATCAATCCCCCAACAACCAAACCTCTCTTCTCTGACATCACAAATGCCCCCGCGCCAGACACGGACGTGGATTTCGACAAGTCCATGGAGGGCTACTTCCGGAGTTCTCTACAGTCCATTCCTTCAGAGATAGAACGCGGCCGGAAAAAGTATTACGAGCAGCTCCCGGCTAAGTTGATTGTTGCACGCGAACTAGCGAGGAATGTCAGGGAGCCTACGAAAGATGAGATCAAGTACCCACCGCTGACAGAGGTCGAGCTGAGGGCGGAGCGAATGACGAAAGAGAAGCGGTGGCGGAAGGACCTGAGAGGGTGGGAGATTGTCAAGCCTTCGTCAGAGGTTCCTTGGGATCCAAGGTTCGAGGGTGCACTCACCATTTTTGTTGACCCTCCAAAAGAGTCAGAAAATAAGGAGGATTCTAGTTTTAATGATACTCAATCTAACTAATATCATCTACATTGGGCAGAAGCTCGAAAAACTGTATTTCCTTCATTCTGAGGTAGCCTGTTTGACCGATGCACACTATTATCCTTCCAAATATTATGGGCGGCAAGCGTTCCTACTAAAATTAGAATAATTTATGCCTCGTGTCTAGTCGTATCGCACTGATCAATGCCCTATTCCATTTTCAGAGAGCTGAAGTACGTCATGATGAGCATGAAACTGGCTTTGCGATTAGATAGTAGACGATTTGTATACTAGTACAAAATAAGGATTGAAATGGGTGCCCTTGCGCACTATTTATTACATTGGCAGTTTGGTGTATCAAATTTCAAGAGCGGGATGTAAGACAGCGAATTGTGCCAATAGAAAAGCGCACCAAGCCATCTTGTCACTTGTGATGCTAACTAGAATACATAGATCTTTCAAAACAGGGATTCGCATAATAGTGAAAAGTATTCGATATAGGTTGAGAGCGTACTTTGCCTCTCATGGACATCGGTAAGAATAAAAAGGTCTCTTCGCCTAGATTTAAATAATCTAAACCTTAATAAATAAATGCCAGCGAAAAGTGGTGGATAGACGAATCACAGACCGGATTACATGCATACTAACTACGTCGTACCGTCATCATACAATATGATAGACATATAATAATTGTCCCTGAAAGCTCGACGTGAGAGACGGAACGTGAACGCAAGATATTCAAACTTACCTCCAGAAATAAGATAAAACCAAAGAAATAAAAGTCTCCGAAGAGACTGATAAGGCAAAAAATTGTCACAGTCCAGTTGACCAAGAATAGTCTGAATCGAGTTTCGCCACAGACGTCCAACCAAACCCGAAGGTCGGTTGAGAACGCCCAGTGACGCGCCGCGAAGTGAGCTGAAGAACTCGGATGCGAGCATCCATCCAGCCGTCCAGAGATGTCCCTCGTACGCCCTACCAATGCCTCCTACCCCGAGCCACGACTGCTGCTGCCACCACAACGCTGGTATTGAAGTGAGCGAATGCAACATGTTTAATTGACATTCTGAACGGTAAACGCGGATAGCACGCGAGATAGTGTACACCCGGTGAGCACTCGTATATGGAGCTACTCAGGCCACGGGCAACGGAGAAGAGCCAGGTAGGCAGAAAGACGAGGGGTGCAACACAGAAGGGTAGGGGGCAGTCGACAAAGGCTTCTCGCAACGGAAAGGTTCGTCAACGACTAGCATGTGCTCCGTCCCCGCGAGTGTCTTTCCTGCATTCCCGAAGGTACACATGGACGTCGACAGTACTCCAGACAACGGATGGATGCGTCAAGCACACGAGCCCAGTCTCCGCAACGACTTTCAGCCCGTCCGACGCTCATCCCTCGCTCCCAAAAGGAGTATCTTTGGGAACAAGAGCGACGGAGGGAAATGTCTGGTACGTTGCTTGGCTATTACGGCCAGACCCGGCTAGAGCCAATCGAGGGAGACAGCATACTCAGACCTTACCCGCTCGCGAGAGAGAACGGTTATGTTCTGTGCGAAGCGAGCATTGCGGCATTGAGTCAACTGGGGGAGTAAGGAAAAGGATTAGGGGGCGGCGCGGTCTTATATACATGACATATTTGGTCGTGTTGACTACTTTACCAGAATAGGACGACCCGGCCTTACCGGCTGACTGTCTCTTCTCTTCCACCACCATGTCTACCCCGTCAAAAGTATCGACGACGACAGCGACAGCGACAGCGACAACGACGTCGAGCCAAGTAAAGGCCAGCGATCCAGGCGACACGTCGACCGTATCATCAACCCCTCGAGACGGAACGTCTAAGCCCAGCCAACAGCAACACCGCGACCGTCCTCTGACAGAAATCATCGGACAGACGTTCCCATCGTTTGATCACCATTCCATTGTAGTCAAGCCATTTGAAGAAGAATCTGCACGAGATATCGCGTTCTCTCAAGGTCTGTCGTTGATTTGACGCGCATATATGCTCATACACAGACGACGTGCGCGTCAGAACTTAGCGCGATGTTACTTGACGTAATGCTTGAAACGCACGCCTGGGCATCGGCGCGTCCCAAACACGAGAGTCAAGTCGCTGTGCAGAAGTTTGAAAAGAAGATATCTCAAGTCATGGAGGTCGAGAAGGAGCAAGGCGCGTCACCGTTCTCTCTGCAATCCCTTCCTTCCGTCATCTTCGGTGAGAGCCATTCTATCATAATATGTCAAACTTTCTGCTCACGTCTTCTCTCAAAGCCGCGTCGCTGACAAGTCCTCTTTACAGAACAAACGCGGGAACGGCTCAATGAATTCGTCGGTCGTATGAAGACTGCTCTTGCTGCACTTACTGGTCTTGGTCTATGATTGCTCTTCTTTCGGTTGTGCTCGCTGTATTACTGTGCTTTTTTATTTTTCGTTACTTGGAGTCGTCTGGCATTTTCTGCTGTATCAAACTTATTTCCTACTTAAAAGACTCGCAACCTCTGTATTTAGGAACGAGTGCAGTCGCTGCTCCCAAATGCTTTGTCCTTCCAAAAAAAATGTTACTACAGCGTAGATCTTTGTTCCGGCGCAAGATGCTAGTAGGAAAAGACCATAAAGTGCCTTACTCGAGAAGTGGGGAAGGCGACCTTGTGCGGATGTCCGATGGCTAGCATTTTGGCCTTCGCGTGATTCAGGATGTATCAGCTTTCCCAAGAACTGGTACTGGTGGATTCACGCTTCGTTGTTGAAATATTCACCGCCAAATGATTGACGGCAGACTCTCTATGGAAGACGCGTTAAACAATAGACTAGGGAGGTAAGTAGGCGGGACGGTGGACTCAGCCGCTTTTAATACAGCAGCAACGTTCAAGAACGTCAAATTGATCATCTCATCTGAGTCCTCACTGAGGCCTCAGTATCCAGAATTCGAAGTGAGATGGGGATATTATATAACATGCGGTTATGGAGCTGTTATGAACAATTTCCCTGTCTAGCTGTTTCATTAAAACTATGCGTTCTCGATGTCACTCCGCTATCTGTAGCACTTATACGTGCATTCGCTTGGAGTATTTTTCATTACACAAAGCCCTGGATTTTGAGTGCAGCCATCTCAAGAACAGCTTTTAGAAGTACAGCTATCATAAAGAACGGCGCACTGACCCTATAAGATCCTTGAAGCTAGAGGCTGAAATGATATATCGAGGTGCTAAGAAGAATGAAAGCGAAGGAATGAATACACTCACTATTTACACACTGTCTGCCGCGCCTACCACAACAGCCAGAAAGACAGCGTTCCTATTCGGGTTCCTATTCTTGACGTCTACGCTGTATGATTGCTGGGCCGTGATGTGTCTCGCAGCTGTAGAGGTATTGGCCGTGAAGTAAAGGGGCTATTTAGAGCAGTGCGTGATCGAAAATTCAATCGAATCCAATCGAAGCGTCAAGATCACAGGTAAAACACGATCCAAAATTCAAACTATCGACGCAGATGATACTACATAGTTTCAACAGATATAATGTCATGGCAAACAAGCACAGGTTCAAGCCTCCAACCTTTCGGCTCTTAGTCACACAGTAGATGTGTCAATAGCCGTATTCTCCGAGTTTGGCACAGAAGGTCGAAGTGGCCAGGTTATGCTACTAAGTCTTTCCGCAATGCACCAACAGATTGTTGGTGCAGGTAACCGACTCCAAATATTGTCCAAAAACTCAAGCGATGACTTGTGCCAACGATGGTCTGGCTGCTTAGTTTCCCATGACGTCATGACGCACCAGATAACGAGAATGCCGATCACTAACCACGCGCTACCTACGAGCATTCGGACGGACAAGTCGGAGGCAGTGAAACACATAAGACTGAACGCAGCCAGGAACAAGATCATACTGGGTTCGAGTGAGCGTACGTTGAACAAAACTAATTTGAAGAACTACTTACGCCCACAAGAGTAGAGCATAAGGCAGGCTATACAAGATAGCAATCGTTTCCAGACCGATCTTGTTGCGTTTTCGGGAGTGAAGAAATAGCTACTAGAGCGCATAAGAAGAGCTTGAGAGGCGGCGAGTATAAAGACTTACTGCTTCCTGAAAGGAGTCTCGCACCTTGAAACGATTCTTCCGAATCAGAAGCAAACCCAGAATGATGCTGCCGATACTTGCGATAATTGAGATATAACTTGATATTTGGGCGGGCGACCGTCCTGCTTTATCGCTAGAATCATCGACACTCTGGATCGCTAGGAGAGCGACGTTGGCGTTGAGTAAGACAGTAGACTGTAGATGAGTTAGCCGGTTCTAGGGGCCAATAAAATTCACTCACATAGAGGATGAACTCTTGCCACTCGGTACTGAGTTGCTCGATGAACGAAGTCCAGGACACTTTGCTGATAAGACCGTCAAGGCATATCTTCTCGAGGGAAGCGAGATGAATGTCAGGGGAAAAGAACAACAATGGCGAAAGCAAGGCAACAAGGGCCGTACGTTTAAATTTTCGTCCGTAAACAGACTTTTCGCGCTCAAGCCGAGCACCCGGCTGTCCGTGGAAGTCGTAAAATCTTTGTTGGACTATGAGAGAATATAAGTCTTGCCTCGAAGGTCATGTTTCCATGCGCTTACCAAAAATATACATGAAACGACCTACTTAGTCAGTTCATGGATGACTTATCACGATGCGTGATTGTGACTGACCTATGGTGCATACTGAACCCAGATGCCCCTTTTCGCCTTTTCTAACGGATTCTAGGGCACGTTTGAGTAGGTATTTTGAGAGGGAAAGATTCTTCTTTACTCCTGATCGCATCGGTAAGAGTTAGCATTGGCTGTAAGTCTATTACACCGTAGGGACAGCTGGCCACCGGTGAAGTCATGGCATCTGTAAAGTCTGGTCAATCATAGCCATCATATTTTTATTCGTGTGAATAAAGACCTCCAAGACAGTAGATCAGGACATCCCTGAGTTCGTCAATGATATCTTCTGTCATCTCCAGGCATGTGGGGAACAATTGACAATGATACCTGGTTGGTATTAGCTTCAAATCAAGGATCTATATAGACACACACCAGTACTGAGCCTCTATCTCGTGACCAATATGGGACTGTTCAGTGACACCACGAACTTCGTTGCATCTGTCGAAATACGTAGTATCGAAGTCATCCAGCCAAAAGATAGACCGATCGTCATGGCTCGCAAAGTAATACGCGCAGCAGATATTGTTGTTCTCTGGGTCTCGAATAAGGTCAAACACAAGGTCAACATGGGGATATATGTTGATGCCCTTTGCTCGTATGTAGTTTTCCATATCAACCATAAACTTTGTGATAAGTTCTAGCTTGTCAGAGTCGTATAGATCGATATCTGTGAATATCCTCGGTAGCAAACATCCGGAGGATATCATGGCGTCATGATAATTACCCGTGCATGGGGATACCTTCCTCTCGCGAACAAAGTAACGAGCACCTTCAGGATGCACATACGTTAGCCAACCCTCGTGATGACGGGCTCTGCACCGGTAATATAAGTAATAAAGCATGAGAAGAAAAGGTAGACAACGTACCGGCGAAAGGAAATTGTCAAAGGATCGATCCAGTAATTTGTCTCGTTTGGGGTTCTGCATACCACGGATGTGAGCAGATGCAAGGAGATATGTCATAGGAACCACGAACACAGCTTCTCTCTCATATCTATCAACGTGTTCAGGGGCCAACGGCCAGAAGGCAGGGTAGGCTTCAGTCAACGTAGTGGCATCGCCTGGTATAGCGCAATCCGGTACATCGTGTTGTACAGTACACGTTATCTGTATTGCCGGAGGTGCAGTACCAGATTTGGGAGAAGGGGATGTTATAATCACTGAGCTTGGTCGGTCATTCGAGAGCCGACGAGAGGATGTGTGTACAGGATGTGTGTATATGGCTATACTGGATGTCGAATGATTAATATTTCGAGACGACCTTGAGGTATTCGAGCAGGTGTAGGTCCGAATGGAGTTCTGGTCAGCTGTCGCCTGCGCAATGGATGAAGGTCGGGAATCGTGGCGGGGTAGACGCCGAGTCGACAGGTTGACATGGGAATAGTCTTCTAAAACTATCTGAGAGCGATTTGTCATGGGCGTACTAGGGCGCAAAGAAGGCTGAGCAGCATCTAGCGAGCGAAGTGAAGGATGTTCGACAGAAATGCCGACTGGAGATGCTGGGACATGACTGCCGCACACTTCCCCCCAAACCGGTTCTTCGTCGTCCGTCATCATAGCACAGGTCGTGAGATCTTGGTGAGTGGAGTGAAGCATAGAAGTATCGTTAATGCATCGTGCGCCTTTAAATAAGGCATTGTCGGGTCCAATACGTGAAAAACGTTTGAATGAGCGCACAAAAAAAGACCAGAACATGAGGATAACTTTCAACGGAGAGCGAAAGACTATATAAAGGCGAGGGTGCTTTCGTAGGGCCTTCAGCAGCCTCCGAAAGAGCGGCATGAATCCAGGACTAGTTACAAGGTCGATGAGCATGCGATCTGTGCACAGCCACCAGACGAGCTTCACGACTCGGATTACTTATGCTTCCCAGGCTCGTCGGAGGTGTCCAGCCGTCGACCTATACCGGCTTCTGTCAAGCAGCGCTTCTCCGAGGTGTCTACGCATCACTTCTTTCTCTATACTCTGGCTACCGCGATGTGGAAGATTTAGTTCAGTTTATAAAGAAACAGGAAGAACTTTCAATCCACGGGGCTTCCAACCCAACAGAAGACGATTCTTCGCCTTACCGTCGCGAGCCACATAGATCATAAGTATCATGACGTCCCAAAGGGGTTATTCTGATGTTAGTGCAAGGCCCATATTAATATTATGACTTGTACAAAGATCAGACAGTAAAAATGTTGAAGAGTACTTGATTTCCAATCTGATGGGGACAGTACGTGTTATCCGCGAATTTCCAAGCGGAACAATATGGCAGCTTACTAAACATGAGAGGACAGAGATAACATGCCCATCAAACGAGAAACACTCATTATCTTTATCAATACGCCACGTAGCCCAACGCCAGGTGAATCTGATTTCCTAGGCCAAAATCAGGTATGATTTGATTTCCTCGAGTTATTTGCTCCAACGAGGAGACTGAAAGTGCCTCCGCTCCTACTCGCGGACACATGTACGCCACGCAGATTTGAATCAAGGCTTGGAGGGAGAACGAAAGCGCTCCAGACAGCAAACATGAAATTTAAAGTTCAAGGCCTTGCCGTACGTTGAAAACTGAGAGTCAGGATGTTCGCTCGAAGTTTGGGATCGTCGAAATAGTTGCACTTTCCATCGATGGATAATATGTACAACATTATACAATTGATTTTCAATCACGTCTGCTTCTCGCATTATCTATGGCATCTGCGCCATCTTTTCCTTCATCAAACTGGTAGAACGGAAAGTCCAACAGAACCGTCGATTTCAGCCATCTGGGAAGGGGTTTGTACACCACAGGAGGCATCGGAATCAAAATCGAAGTCTCGTTCAAGTACGCCTTGTAGTTATTCCACGCTTGATTGGGAGTTGTTACTTCAGGTCCATGGCTCATGAGGAAGAACTTCTTCGCCTGAGGTTTCTCGGCTGTCGGAATTCCAGAAGCGAACAAAAGTAAACTAAAATTCAAATGTGAGTGTGGCAAGCTGACGCTTATTGGCTACTTACAGCATGGTGAACAGGGGCGACACTATAGCGCCGTATTGTGCTGATTTTGCAGAAGATGATAGTGACCCGGAAACTGTCGGAGACAGGCATAGGATGAATATGCCCCACCAGCAAAGAATCCTGGCATACTGTGAGCGGAAGATAGAAAGTACCACGAGATTATAACTCACTCTCCGAAATACGGCGGGTGTCGAGACCACTTCCATAAGCCAGTCTTGTACTACACGTTAGCTAGCCTTTCATATATTGGACACTTTCTTACCGTTACCGGTTTATCCTTAGGATTCGACTTGTTGTTCTTATATCGGAACTAGCAACGGATGTTAGAATTCCAAGCATATATGATAGACATGACGTACCTTCTGAATGTCAGCAGTGGTTTCGGTGATCCATCCAACGACCCAAAGTATGATACCGATAATATCGCAAGCAGTACCAAAAGTCGGATTTGAACCCGACCGCCTAGTGTCCGATATCGCAGGCGAATTGAGGATCGTAAGGGGAAGGGACACAGTCCACACCTTGAAAACCGACGGTAAGCTGAACAAGTGGGAAATCGAGAAGTGAAGCTTACCCAAACTATCTGACCTAAGACGTCGTTCAATAGCTATACCAGAAGAAACGAGACAATGACAGACCTATCCAGAATCCTGATCGAAACTATATGTGAATATGAGAAGAACTGTTTATATGGCAACTAACGCACCGAGGAATTTGAAGAAATGAGCTCGAATATCGTCGAAACGAGTATCCGAACCCGTTTTGAGAACACGGTAGAGTAGGAAACCTGGGGTACGAAGTTGGACAGGATACAAATCGCAGTGAGGCTAGCTACCTGCGATTCGGACAGCCCAGATCATGACGAAGACGCTCGCTATGATATTACGAGCATGGTAGGTATTTCCCATAAGCAAAGTGAGAAGCGCTGCGGGACGATATTGTTGACGAGAATTCAAAGGCGAGTGCCATGTGGTTCCTCACCCAGAAGAAAGAAATTGGAGCCTAAAAAACGGGCCTGTCAGAGAGGAGTCGTTGGAGGTCTCCATCAACACAGACCTCCAGTAAAGTCTGTAATCTTGTCGAACTGGAAAATCCATGCTATAGCAAAGCCAGAAAGCTGGTACGCGGTGGTGACCAGTACGGTAATCGCAAGGAAGTAGTGGTCGAGAACGTATACAGGTGCCATGATGTTGGTGGTGGGGTGAATGTTAGGTTTATAAGCCTTCTTGCTGAGACAGTCATGGTGTTGGCAAGGAATCGAAGCTGATGATCGTGGTTGGGAGTCAACGGGCCGATAGGCCGCTTGTTATTATCCATCGCCTAATGTCTATTATACATAGCATATGATACAATACATCTATGGATATTAACTCTACATCTCCTGTGCTTGCATCACTTCGAAATACGCCGTATACTCCTCCGGTGTCATCAGTTCGTGGTCCTCTTCAGTAACCTTCGAGAACGCGACCGGTTTACCATTGACTGTGAAGTTGAAGGTCAGGGAAAGTCCCAGCTTCTTAATTGGAGACGACGCACCATAAACAACAGGGTCATTATCCGCATCCATTGGCGCAGGATCGGGTCCAGTGCCGGTGTTTGAAATGTCGCCGTTCATGATATACGGTGTCGGTACCTCTTCAACTTTTGGGACTTTGACCTTCCCAGTAACACCCTCATCTTCTCGGGACCGTGACCGTTTCCTATAATCATTTAATGAATCAAGATATTCGATATTCGGCTTCCGATCTTCCTCTTCCCCAAAGTCGTCAAAGTCCGAGCTACCGGGGGCACTAAGACCTGAAGGCGTAGCTTGTGCAGATGCAGCAGCAGAGGCTGCAAGTGACGCGTAATACTGCTCGTAATCTGACGTGAATGTTAGCACGAAAGTTGCTTGTGGGAAAAGTTGCTCACATTCAGCTTCACGATTGATGGTCGGCTTGACGTCCAGCTCAGCACTGATGATCTCGGGCACACGATCTGGGCGCATTCCCACTACCCCCAGTCCTCGCAATATATCATCGTTTGAACTAGGCGCAGCATTCCCGTTGGCGACTTCTGCCCTAGCATTCTCTTTTATGCCCAACGCGGTGAGGTCGCCCGTGATAGTACTTTTCAGATGCCATGCCGGTAGTGCGTTTTGTTGCCTCTTTGCCTCGGCTTCGGCATCCCTTTCCAGCTTTCGCGTAGCCTCGTCCTTATCTGTAGAGATGACAACGCCAATACCATCCTCCTCCTTCTTGTTCGGATCTGAGCCAGCAATTTTGAGACCTCCGCCCGCCTGAGTGGCTTTTTGTTTTTCTGGGTCAACAGCATTGCTCTGAACCCATGCTGCCACATCAAATCTAAGAAAAGGTCAGTACGTAGTCAATACAGCATTATCATGTCACGCACGCTGGCAACGTCATCGTTTCGCTCTTCTGCAATCCAGCACGGATAAAGCGCATTTGATGATGGAACCTCAACATCCTGTCCTTGCTACCCTGTTCATGGTCGGCGTCCTCATTGTCGATGACCTCCGCCTGGCAGATTTTGCAAACCATTATGCCACGAGTAAAGTCCATAAGCTGATCGGCGTCCAATGCGCTATATGACTCTTTACATTGAGGGCAAATGTACCCCTTGTTGCCGAGTTGCTGTGGCGCAATGAGTAGACGCCCAGAACAAGTCTGAAGGACGTACATTACGAAGCTTGGAATCGATTTTGTGGTGCATCTTCGCAATCCTCCATTTCACGACGTTGCAGAAATGCTCGTAGTCTATGTAGTAGTACTGTTTGCCGACGGCTCGTTGAGCTCCTTCCCTCAGCTCATTCTGTCTGTATCTACAGCGAACATCAGCAGCGTCCTAGACGTGGCATAGAGCGACCTGAGCATACACTTTGACCAGCTTGTCATTCGACAAAACAGCGACAATTTTGTTGAGCTCCTTGGATTGTAGCCCCAACCGACTTGCCAAATCATCATCCTTGAGGCTGCCCAGGAAGAACGGAGGGGTAATAAGAGAAGCACACGGAAGAGATGCATGTTCAGCATCTACAGAACTCATCTGTGGTGCCAATACTTACACTGGATGTCGAGAAAGTTGATCCATGATGATGATGTACTGAGCCTTGTAAAAAGCTCGAGAGACATGTAGAACGAGTTGCCGCAAGGTTTCTTGATCCTCTTTAGTAGCCATAGTATCGCCCGCCGAGGGCCTATGAGGCCTTGGATCCGGAAACGCGGTACAGTTCGCGGACGAGCGTAAGTGAAGGTGGTGGTGGAGAAAGAGCTGACACCGTCACACCCAGGCGTGACATGTGTTATGTGCCAGTCGGCCGAGATTGCCTATTTCCTAACTCTAACAATAACCACGACCACGTGATTGGTACGTATGCCTCGAACTACAGGTATATATCGATTTATTTGCACGCAGTCTACTCTGTGAAACCTTGAGAGTAAGAAACACTTTTCCAGCTTGTTATCTTTATTTTCATCCGCGATAGTGAATACTCTCTAGCTGCATACCTCTTGTTCTTTTAACTTCATATTATCTCCTCAAATCAAACAGCAACAAAATTTGTCTCGTAGAGCCTCTTCGACGTCAGCCATCTCTATCAAAGCCATTCTGAGAGAACGGGAGCTACTCGACCTTCCCTCCTGCCGAATATACTTAGAGTCATACACCTCCTCCAGGAAGATCACAAGCTCTCAATAAAGTCGAAGAGAAAATGAAAACAGCCCGCCTTGTCGGTGAGTCGAGCGCCCCTCGTAGATCACCGACAGCCTATTTTGGTGTGTAAGAATTGTGGGGATGATGCCCATTTAACAGGATCCTCACAAGGATATTATATTACATGCAGTTAAAATAGCTACGATGTTCCTGGCCTTACTCCGACAAGGTTCACACCAGAGATGCGGTGCGGATCGGCGCAACTGCGACAACATACACCATGCATGATACACAGATAGACATTCTCAAGCACTTTGAGAGGTAGTATTCCTGATCGCTCGTTTCCATATCTCCCAGTATTGTTTCGTATATGAACACGCTGGTGTCGTCTCCAGAGTGTG
Organism: Armillaria novae-zelandiae; assembly: GCA_030435655.1. NCBI lineage: Eukaryota > Fungi > Basidiomycota > Agaricomycetes > Agaricales > Physalacriaceae > Armillaria > Armillaria novae-zelandiae. The sequence continues at coordinate 233,828 of JAUEPR010000009.1, forward strand.
AAAAGCAGCAGGAAGTAGCTTCTCCAACGCCTAGAATATCTATTAGGATGCTAACGAAGTGCGCCGGTCACCATTTTGACGAACCTTGATCCTAGCTTCCCAAGGAGGATGAGTATCTTCCTTCTTCATGTTCTTGAAATGATGCCCCCTTGTCTCTACGAGCTCCTTGAGAGATAAGTCCATATCATGGAGTCGTTCGATTGTTCTGTAAGTCTGTCAGTCTGGATTCAGTACATCAATCTCTCAGCGTACGCGACAGCCGCCGTTGGATTATAGCAGGCGCGAGACATGAAAAGAAGGCCTAGAGAATCGGCTGGAGATGATTTGTCAGATATTGGGGTGTCAGGATTAGAATATCAAATATTAACCCTCATATTCGTGCCATTGGAAAATATCTCGATAAAACCAGGTCAAAAAACTCCTCGATAGGTTAATTTGGAGAAGATTGTTTTTCTCCAAAGCATGTTCGGCGACTGGAAGGGAGCCGATTCAGTGAAGATGATGGACACGAGTGACATGACTCACCCTCATGGGCTATTTCTGTATTATATCTATCAACACCAAACGCCGCCGTTTGAGTTAGCGAAACTCACCGTGAGCAAGACACGAAGCTATCATGTCGGTGTTTTGTAAAAGGTTGAACATACTCGCAGTGATCGTGATGATTCTAGTCCCTGATATTTTCAGATACTTAAGAGTTCTTGGGGAAGTAACCATACCTGAGAGCACGCAGGCATTAGGTAGAGGCCCGTCAAGTACGTACAGCCGCCATTCGCGATCTTCAAGAAGGTTCTCATTCTCGCTGTCTTTGACAGTGTGTCTAGGTCCAAGACGGCCGAGATCAGAGGTGGATAGAATACGAGACACAATATCTGAGCCAAGTTTGGACAACGGGTGATTGGGAGGAAGGATCTTCGTGCGCGAGGTTGGTTTCGTGTAGGACAGGAGTTCTTCGCGGGCTGACTGGACAAGCTGGAAGCGCGTAGGTCGGTTGTCTGTAAGTAGCTAGCTTTCTCTTGTAGTACTTACCTTGACCTGAATTTCCTTTCTTCTCGCAACTTTTCTACGCTTTCGGCCCGTAATAGGAACCTCTTCCCAGCTACGACAACACAGTCAGAGCTGAACCGTTAACGACGCTCCTTATCATACTTCTCTGGCCTGGTAGTTTCATTGTATGCTGTATATATAATTGCAATGGAAGTTATCATTGCGACAGGTAACATCCATCGTCGCGTCCGTGCGATGCCAGCCTTGGGTGTTGATGGGGATGTAGTGTGCACGCCACGTCCTGCGATTAAGTAATTCGTTGCATTTGGGTGCCGACAAGAAATAAGTGGCCCAATGTTGAAGAGCATAGGGCGTAACATCAAGGCGTGTCGAAAGGATCGAATGCCAGATCGTGCGGCAAATTAACGTCCCGACATGCCGAAGCTCTTTTGGATCCAACCATACCGAACTGCCGTATCTCGGCACAGACGGCAAGACCACGTTTATCTGGTACCAAATGATCCCCTATTTCATTTGAATCTCTTTGTGCATAACTACTCCAGGCTTTACTACTGTCCTCTCGCCCATTCCTTGCAAGGTATTAAAGTCCATTCATAAATCGCCATTTGCATAAGATACAATTGCTTTACAGATGGCCATTCCCTGTTCTTGTACAGTCTGCGGCAGAGATTCTACATCTGAACCATCCTCACAGCAACTCAATATCTCTAAATCGCTCGTCAATTTCCAAGGAAATATCGCGCCATCGCCGTCTGTGGTTTCTCATCTGGCTGAACACCTCCAGCATGTCCCCGCAGAAATTTGTATAGAAGCTGACCTTATCCCATTCGAGAAGGAGAACTATATTCCCTCGCTCAAGTCGCAGGGCAAGGCAGCGCTTTCACCTATCAGGCTCCTTCCGACCGAAATCTTCATTGAGGTTTTTCGTCACGGCGTCGTTGTCAATGCATTCGACAGCTCCGAAGGGCCGTGGATTCTCGCACAAGTGTGTAGCACTTGGAGAGAAATCATAGCCACCCATTGCCCTGGACTATGGTCAACTATCCTCATCAAAATCTGTGATTATCGTTGCCAAGATCCTATTTCACTTCTGAAGACGGTCCTCGACCGGTCGGGTCAGAGCGACTTGCGCATCAAGTTCTGGGAGACTAGCATCGAGGAATACACCGCCAAACAGATGCTCAATCTACTGTTCGAAGTGTCGAACCGCTGGAGCAACGTCATTCTAGACCTGCAACCTGGCTCTTTGTCATCCCTTTCGGTTGTGCGCGGACGTCTCGACAGGCTGTCGAGTATGACTATCAAATATCACGGTATTGGGCAGCCTCCATCTTGCATCGATGCCTTCGAAATTGCCCCGTTCTTGAGCGACATTAATATCGTTATCCGCAGAGATGATGATGCAATCACCCTTGTCCCCTGCGGGTCCGAAAGCCTCCGGACTTATCGTAACGATCGTGCATATGGTGATGTTGACTTGCACCGAGTCCTTCTGGATACCATCCTCAAGTCTCCGAATCTCGACTCGCTATGGGCATACTATCACAACTGCACTACGACTGCATCTACACCACTTACTACACGTATCAACAGCATGTCTATCCGGTTCCTCCAAACATCTCAGGGCGCCCTTCTCGACAGCCTTTTGCTCCCATGGCTAGAGACTGTATGGCTTGGACCCGATAAGCCCTGCCCGTCACTTTGTCCTGAGGATACGCTGCCTTCTCTGCTACGCCTCATAACCACCTCTGGGTGTTCTCTTACTCGTTTGGTACTGGCAGAAGTCGACATCAGCCATGAACTCATTCCCGTCCTCCGGCATACCCCAATGCTGGACTCCTTGGAGATGTATTTCGCCTGGTGGAGCAACCCCCTGGACCGGACCATGCAGCTTCTCGTCACCGCGATGATGGAGTCGAAGGCTGCCCCTGCTGCCAATCCTGCAACCCTTTTTCGACCAGCTATCTTACCCGGTTTGACCTGTTTAAAGATCGAGATACGGGACGTTTCCAGGGTTGGAACGGTGCTCTTTGTCAACGATATGTTCGTTCGAATGCTGTCGATACGAAGGACGATGCTTGCTGATGTGAATAACAAACGACTTCAAATTGTAACGGTCTCTCTGTCCAAAGGTTCGGTCCTGAGGACGGGGTTGACTAGCGATTTCCAGGCATTGCAAGTGACAGGGATGGATCTGGCTGTTTCGGTATCTTAGTCCCGCCATGCCAGGGAACCTATTCTGCACCAGTTTGGTCGCAGTAATTTATATATGTCAACACTTTCTATCTACATACGCGTGTTCTTCGATGATATAAGCGAACTGTGCTCATACTCGGTTGGTTTGATGAATGTCTTCGACTTCCTTTGTTGACGACTCGGGATGATTCACCGTATCTCTGGCAGCATTCTGTTCTGAGTGTGGAGCGAAGACAAAAGTACGCCCCAAAGCAGCAGCAGCAGCAGCTGCTTTTCCGGGGTTCCGGAAAACCCGTAAAGTTTGCATCGTAGTGTGAAAGCAGAGACACATATCCATGTCTACGAAACATACTGAGGAAATAAACTTGTACTGAGTTTATTTTTGTCCGAGTGTCTTGTTTGACAACTGTGCTTCGCCTCAATTTCTTCCTGTATTTGAACACAATTAGAAAGTGTTCGCCCTTAAGCGTCCGTGTGGGGTACTACGCTAAATTCTTGCCCGTCATACCATTCTTCGTCTCGTGTGTCAGTGATTCTGAGTTAATATGACCCAGGCCGTACATACAAGAAATAAAGCAACACTCGATATGCTAAACTTTCAACTAGACGCCATCCTGTCCAGGGTGTATAAAACTTCCTCTTTGGATATCGATGGAACCACCTTGAAGAGGGATGATTTGTTGTCCAGAGCAGCGTGGAAAATAAGGCGCGCCACTACTTCGCCCTGGATGCAAAGGTTAGAAATCCGAGCATCGACGAATAAAATTTCTCACCAAGTCCACGACAATAGCTACTACAATCAACCTGCAACACAGTAAGTGGCTCTGCTCTGTTCTTCACATATAAACGCACCATATCACTATCCATGTAATGCGCTCCATTGCCGAATTGTTTAGATGCTCATGAATGGCGTCCAGCTGCTCCGTATGTTAAAAGATCGTCACAGAAGGCAATAAAGCAGACTCACAAAATCACTCGCAATGCCAAGCTTCTCGTTCAGAACCTGTACACGGCCTTTAATCTCCATGTACTCCCGCACCGCGTCATAGAGCTCTTTCAAGCTCGCTTCATCCCAAAAAAGCTCTGGCACATCGAGCACATTGGAAACCAAGTTGATATCCCGCCTCAGCTTGAACAACCGACCGGTGAGCTTTAGCGCTTCGTTCCGTCGCAATTGTAAGGCTCCCGATTCAGCAAGCTGATTGGGTATGGAGAGCGTAGAAGGCGATGAAAGTACTCGTTGTGCGTTTGTCTCATAATGTGCAAGAAGGGTAGATTGAGCCAGAGCGTGAGCAATGGACAGTTTGAGGAGGTGAGAGCGCGATTTAAGCGCTAACTGGTATAAGCCAAATGGGTATAGATGGTGCTCAAGAATGACTTACTGAAGAAATCGTTGAAGATTCGAGGGTAAGCAATATGAGGATCGTGCTGGTACTGGATTAATTGGGCGTTCATGACGAAGAGGCCAGTGACATACCGTGAAATGGCACTCCTCGATCTCCCAATCGTCTTCTGCAATCTTCCTAGTAATGATTTTTGCATTTTCGATATCTTCTAGTATGCTCCTCTCCTGCCCTTCTTCCAAGCCAAAGAAGACGACAACGCCGTACTCGAAAAACACGACCTCAGCTACGTCCTCGACATTGGTTTGAGTTGGTGGTTTCGTAAGTCGGATCTCAGGTGATTCTGGTTCTCGTTCGGTATCTGAATGTGTAGTTGTACGCTCCGCCTCGGATATCTCCATGTCGTAAGCTCCGCGCGTCATGACTGGCGATGATGAGATGTAGCCGTCGTGATTGGGCGACGAAGAATGCGCTGTATCATTCGTAAAATAGGTTCCTTGATATCCGTTTTCCTCTGCTTCTGAGAGACGAGTCATCATGTTCATGCTGGCGTCACTGCTGGCAAATGCAGAGGATCGAATGTTGGAATTGGGTCCGTATCCCGGTAAGAGAGGTAAATGGTACATCTGCCCACGATGAGCCTGAATTCGGGTCTTGCTCACTGCTACGTACCGCATACATGGCCTCATCGAAGATACGAGGAGAAACGTTGTGCTCGCGCTTCAAATATGACGCTAGGAGCTTCATGTTGAATACTTCTGCGACACAATACGCCGTCAATCGCTTGTACCCAGCTCGATGCCGCTGCTCCTTTGACATCCGCTCCGCCTCGCTCTTGTACTCGCGTACTTTGACACCTGCATCTGTCTCATATCCTAGGGTCAAGTCTTCATCATCGTCTGCTGGGAAAGGTTTTGTCTGGGGCGCCGACGGTAGGACGACAAGCTTCTGCGATGTTTTGGAAGTTCGTTGAACCTTGGCAGCACTAGAGACAGAGGCTCTTCGGGCCTGACTGTTGCCCCCGACACCAGAATTTAAGGATCCAAGACGGTTGGTTTGAGTTCGTCGTCCAGGTGCTTTGGATGTCGACGGCAGGCGTAATTGGGACATGATAGCGATGATGACGTCATCTCTGGGACCCTTGTTCTTATGTAAGGGTGGCCGCCCTCTTCCCGCCAAAGTCGGTCAAGGGCGCCTCGGCCCGACACTTCCGCCAGTTTCGCCACGTGATTTATCTGCCCTCATTGTCAACCACATCGTGCCTTCGATAGAGCACCTTAAAATCCTCGCTTCTACACCAGGAAAGTACAACGATAGTAGACTCAACGACTGGTAGGCGACCATGACGAAGCACAGCAAGAACAATACAGCATCCTCAATATTTTCCTATGCTGAATACAAGAAGCTCGACTATGGGACCAAAAGGGTACGGCAGGATATCGTTTTCATGTTTATTTCTGACGATATTATAGCAACGCCTCGGAAATGAATCTATGCGGCGCTTTGATTCCTGTGCTCTATGCCTGAACAGCGCTCGGGAACCTCTGTCGTGCAACGAGGGGCATCTTTTCTGCAAAGAATGTGTGTACACCGACCTTCGTGAGTGTGATATCTGATCCATATTTGAACTGGGCTGATGCGTGGTAGTCACACAGAAAAAGGATATCAAACGACAGAAAGAGAAACTGGAAAAGATGAAGAAGGAGGCCGAGGAGGAGAAGGAACGGGCTAAGCAAGCAGCGCGTGAGCGGGTTATTCTAGAGTTTGAAAGGGGCCAGTTGGGACTTGCAGCTGTATCGGCTACGGGGACAACATCTGCCGGGGAGTCAAAAGAGGGTGGTGAGTCTTTAGTCGTGTCTTCTGTCGCTCCGGGCCGACGACGATGAGCCTAGGCCGGGGAACCAAGCGCAAATTTGCATTCGACTCGTCCAAGGTCGAGAACCTTGCCCAAGAAGCTGAAGAAGCCGCTCTGCAACAGATAGAGCGAGAACAGGCGGCAGCCCTGCGGAACAAGCTACCAGATTTCTGGTTGCCATCCTTGACGCCTACCTATTCATCTGTCGGGCCACCTCAGACCATCACGGACGTGAAGTTGCAGACCACATGTCGGGGTGGGAATCCTGCTCATTCAATTGCGTGCGTCATTATACGCTCTTTACTGGTGCCTTCTAACGGCTCGCAGGTTGAAGAATCTCATTCCGGTCAAATTCATCTTCTATTCCAAGGCGAAATCTGCTGGCTCTGAGATCGCTGGAAAGAATGATGAATCCCAGCCGATGTGTCCGTCCTGCAAAAAGATCTTGTCGAACAGCATGCTAATGTTCCGTAAGTATAAGTGCATTGGTGTCCTTAGATGCTGAACGTGTTTCCTAGTTATGAAGTCTTGTGGTCATGTGGTCTGCAAAACATGCACTGAGTCACTGGTACGGCCTTCCCACCAGTGTATCGTTTGCGATGTCAAGTTGTCAGAGAAGAATGTCATAGAACTAAAAAGAGAAGGTAAAAGTTTTTGCCGTTATTCGCAAGCTAGACCAATCTCACTAACGCGGATCTGTTTTAGGAACGGGATTCGCAGGCGGAGGTCTCGCAGAATCATCGAAAACGGGCGTCGCTTTTCAAGGTTAATCAGGAACCTTTCGTCTGCTATAGTGCGATGTCTTGTTCTCATCTCTCCAAAATACATGTGTATTCTACGAAATCTGGTCAAGACATTTGCAGAGAATTCGCCAAGGTAATAACACTTTGGGCTTCTCTGGGACTAAGACCTATAGGGCTTTTGTTTATATATACCTTCTCACACGGTACGCCCACCGTTCATGTCTCAAAACTGCAATTATACGACAGCCGTCATGGCAGGCATATCGGACAGCCTGAGGTGAGCTCAAGGTTGAATAACTTCCGTATAAATCTCTTAACCCTTATATATCGCGTGGCTGCATATCGCTCCGCCCGTGTACGAGATTCACTAAATTCAGGAAAACACCACATGGAAAAGAACTCCGACAGGTTCTCCATCAAGGCAAATCACTTCCGTCTGTGTATCCATGGTAGCATCGTATTTCAGAGGGGCGAGATATTGTGCGTTCTAGTCATATCTGCGTCGCGCTCTTCATCCATCCTGTCTCTGAATCAACTGTCTGTCTTCGGTGTAGGATTGAGTATTAAAGGGTTGAAATCGGATTTCATTAAGGATACACAGCCACACCGGTAGCGTGTCGAGGCCGAAATAACCATTGAATGGATCACATCATGGAAGCATGGAAATTACGGTCGAAGCTAAACGGAGCAAGGTGTTTTTTCCCCCCATGACGGGGCTCGGCTAATCCTTGTAAGTGTTTATCATGTTCGCCATCCAAGCGATCCTCTTGCTCTTGACTCTCTGGATATCAAAAATCCTTGGGAAGAAATGGCTCATTGCGTGGGGTATTAGGGATGAATTACGGTGCGCGATGTGTATCATATACTCTGTTCTGGGCGTGACAGCTCTCTCTTGTCAGGTCTCGCTGTCCCGGAGCAGCCATCTTGTGGATAAATCCTTTCAGGACGCTCGCAATTGTTACTGGGCCATTTTTTCCTACGCAAGGCAAGGTGGGGTATTATTATGGCAAATTTTCAGGTACATCGCTTAGCCAGTCGAGGTGAACGCTCACATATCTTTCTCCCTAGTCTTTGCAAAGTTTGGAACCACATGTCTGAGTTCCGTCGTTTTTTGGGACGCCATCCCCACGTTCTGGATATCCGACGCTGACGCCATCAGAATCGTTAGCTCTGATAGAAAAACGTTCACAAAAGACGTCGAAGCAGTGAGCATCATAATACCTTGATAAGGTTATGATAAAATTTCTGCTGACATGTGGATTAGTATGAGACACTCAATATCTATGGCCAGAACATGGTTGGTACAGAAGGTGCCGTTTGGAAAAGACATCGTGCTGTTGCTAAGCCTGCGTTTAATGAGGTGTGCACGTGCATTCAAGATGTCGGACAAAAGTGTGCTAAGCATAATCTAGGCTAATAATGCTTTCGTGTGGAGCGAAAGCATCCGTATTGCGACTGAATGGTTTGCTGACATCGATAACAGGATGTCAGGTACTGCACGTGAATGCACCGTCGACCTGCTAAAGGATCTCACGCAGGTGGATCCTGAGTTTGTAAACGTGATCTCTAGTCCTGATCCTTTTTTATAGCTCACTCTTCTCGTTATCTCTACAGCGGGTTTCGGACGGCGAGTTTCTTGGAGCGAAGATACAGCAGCAGTTCCTCCTCCTGGCCACAAGATCGCTTTTCGGCCCGCTGTGACCTCGGCGATATCACATCTCATCCCAAAAGTTCTGACCCCAGATTTTATCTATGACTTTTCTGACTGGGCGCATCTTCCTTTCGTCTCTCCTGCTCTCAAGGAGACGAGGGAGTCATTCGAGGCGCTGAAGTTTCATATGCTTGATGTCATCTCTCTCGCCCGTGCTTGGGTTGCCAGTGGTAAGGCGGTGGACATGGATGCGGCGTTGCTGCGTAACTTGGTTGAGGCCAATATGTTTGAAGAGGCCGACTTCAATTATAAACGCCTGACAGACGACGAGCTGTTATCCAACACGCTGGTAAATATATTTTCCCTATCATTAAATACTGTTGCTAATTGTACCAGACTTTCTTGTTAGCAGGGCATGGTGAGCATCCTTCCTTACCTGACGAAAATATCTACGGCTTAGAAAATTTGTCAGAAACGACTGCGCATACAATTTGTTTTGCCCTGGTCCTGTTGGCGTTGTACCCTGATGTGCAACGTAGAGTCTATGAAGAGGTATCCAGATCCTGGCCAGAAGGCGCCACGGCTCCTGTGAGATTTTCCGCCATTGTGCTGCGTCGTCGCTAAATCAATCTTGCTTCTTAGAGTTACAGGGAATCTGTGGCTACATTGGTACTTTTTCTTGTGTCTCGTGGCTTTATCAACTTGACAATTCTTTAGGAATATACTAAAAATGTCTTTCTAGAAACGCTGCGTCTGTTTCCCCCGGTAGCCCGACTGGGAAAACTGGTGCAAGCGAATAGCATCCTCCCGGCTCGTCGATTCCAGATGTCTCCAGAAGGTAAACCGTGCAATATTGAACAGATCCCTGTTGCCATCGAAAAGGGCAGTCTTGTGATCATTGACATCTTCGGACTACACATGAATCGTAAGTGTCCTGGTGTAACATAGACATTTGTCTAAAGGATATGTTTAGCGATTCATTGGGGTGACGATGTAGAGGAATTTAGGCCCGAACGATTCATCGACACCGAATCGTACCGTTGGCCCCGCGATGCCTGTACGTGTTTGTCCGAGTTCGTTAATGATATTCATTCACCAACGATATTGGAAAGTCTTTGCTTTCGCTGGTGGACCCAGAAGCTGCATCGGTCAACGATTCGCTATGACGGAGGGCCTTTCTCTCATTGCCAATATTGTTCGAAACTATGAAATTCTAGTGCCGTACGATTTGCGTGATAAGGGCGCCGAGGAGCAGAGAAAGATTCTTCTTGAGTGGTCGCCTAATATTACTATTCTGCCAGTCGGGGCGAGGGCCTTATTTCGTCGTCGCAGGTGACGGTACTTTCGCTTTGACTGCCAGTGACCTACTTGTACTCCTTATATATTGTCTGCCATGTTAGAACACCGACATACATGTCACTTATTGTTCAATCCGATTGCATGCAGGTAGGTAGGTATATTATAACTTGATGGTGTCCAGAAACAACTAGCAATACATCTTCTGTAATTTGGTACAGCTCTCTACTCCTTAAGCCTAGAAAGAACGTAGCGATATTTGGGGTTTCGCAGAATTAGCTGCGGTTGCCGATGTTGCATTGCCGCCGATTGCGCGGCGCACAGACTGTTCTAATAACTCGCGAGAGGATGGTTCCAGCTTGCCTGCCGCATCCTTGAAGGCCGCTGGAGAGGATGTCGCATATGATAGTAATTGTGCAATGCTTTGTGTAACGACTGGTGAAGGTGATGCTTCCGTGTTTGTGAGAAGGAGGGTGATTGTCGGTAGTATAACGCCCAGTAATCGCGAGCCTAGAATGTGATCAAACGTCTGTTAAACAGCACACCAGTAGAGGACATACGATGCTCTTCTGCAACAGAGGCGAAGAGTGATGAAAACGCTTTCCAAACCTCGCCAATAGCTGCAGCATGGGTTTCCGTTATTGATCCGTCATTAGCGAGAGGCGCCATTTTGGCAATGTATTCTATTAGACTAGGAACCAAAAGTTTTGCGCACTGACGAAGTACAGGGTTACCCGAGGTGGAAGCGATCATCAGAGTCTTGGCACAATGAGCAGCGGTCAAGGATGCCTGATACACTGTATTAGATTGTGCTTAATCACAACGTGTTATACTTACCTCGTCGGCATCCAGTAGTTTTTGGGAAATCAGGAAGCACGCATGTTCCAAAACTGTCCATCCGACTTTGACATTCGGTGGTATTACGGTTAATATGAGAACCGCCGCTAATAAGTTGTTCTTGACTTTCTTAGTCGATATGAACCCTTGCCGTCCTCTGGGAAATGTTGAATTATAGATCGAGGCATATATCCTGAGGTACTTACCTCATGCCGTCGATGTTAAGCAAACAGGCCGATATGAGGCCATGCACCAGGCGGCCATATCGATCCTTCGAGTCCCGTGCCGCCGATGTTGGAAGATCCAGCAACGCCTTGAGACAGGGAAGGGTCGGGCCAACGAGGTCAATTTCAGACGATTCGTCCTTGAGCATTTCTGAAATCATAGATTTGTTGCCGCTTTTTAGAAGAGAGCAGATGATTAGACATACCACTATAGAGAAATATTGCTACACCGCGTATATCTTCTCGCTGAGAGGTATTTAGGGATGCTGCGATGCTTCCAAAGGCGGAGAAGCAGGCTGTTATCATCTTTATACGATCCGCGATGTCTCCTTCTGTAAGAGCAATTAACGCACTTCTCATATCACTTTCAACAGAGAACTCACGGATGATAGGGCCTCGGGAAGCGGATGTCGTATGTCTAAGTATATAAGCACATGTTTTCAAACAACGTGCTTTCGGAGAGTTTACAGAGAGCATGTCTAGTGGGCTGAGCCGTTGTCATATAAATGCAAAGAATTCCAAGTATAGCAGCTTCTTTCTTACCTGTCGGTCGAGACTTCTTGTGAAAGGGCAAAAACGGAAAGTACTTCAATAAGATGCGTCTGAATAGATGCGGTCTCAGTCATGGCCATGCGATAACAGACTGCCATGAATTCATCGAAGATTGTTGGTTCCATTATGGCCTTGCCAGCGTACTGCGGTAGAACGAGGCATTTCAGCACCATCAGCGCGCTCAGGACTGTGGATTGCTGAGTAGAACTCATTGAATTAGAATCGGCAGATGACACGAGTGCCTCATACGCCAATCCGAATACGACGAAGAACAAAGCGGAAGGTTCTTCATGACCGTTGCCATTCATGGTGGTAGGTCCAGCATCGCCGCCTTCACGGCCGTGCATAGCAGCGAAAATGTGCGGATCATTTGCCTGCATTGCAGTAGCTACCGCCTGCAGTATGACGGACCAAGACTGTGTGTAGTACTTTATGGGTTTGCGCTTCAGCGTCGCATCAAGTTCAATATGAGAGGACACACCGGCAACAGCACCTCCTTCCCTAGACTTGAGTAAGTTGAGTCCAATGCGACTGAAGAAGTATCATGAAGGAACTCCGAGTCGGTCCTGATGCTTGCGTAATCTCGAAGAGAGACCAGCCACAGCGTCGCAAGGGATGCTCGATAAGGGTCTACGACGTCTTTGAGGTAGGACTGCCGAGTACCAGAGACTTCAAGCTCAGCCCATGCGGATAATGTCGATATTCTCAGCATAGCAGAAGCGTTAGGACTTAGTTCTGCGGTCTCTCCCAGCTTCACCATCCCCGAATCTGTGTGTACGACACTTGAGTCAGAAGAATAAAGAAGAAGCTGTGCACATGTTTGACCTTTCGCCTGTTCGAGAGCAGTTGTAAGCAACTTCAGTATACGGCCCATTCGGTTGACATCTTTCACTACGCCACATCCAACAAACACAGCACAAGCATGAACTGCCGAGGCTAGAATTTCTGGTGTCGAATCGGCGGAAAATGCTGGCGTCAGTGCTGCAGTAATAGGCGCCTGGTGTTGCTCCAAAAGAAGGGAGTCCTCAAATGCAGGGTCGGGAGATGTCGCAAATATCTAATTCACCTTTAGCGTATGGATAATGTACCGAAACATCGACGCACCTGAATAACATCACGCAAGACAACAAGCCCTTCCATCCGTATTTCAGTTACATATGCCGTAGATGCAGTGAAGGCCATTTTGATTAAATCTGTCACCCGGGAGATCAGGAGACTGGAGGTCGGTATTCCTTGAGTGCGAGCAAATACAACGTCTACGTGCTCCTTCCTCCCGCTTTCGGCAACGATGGAACAGATCTGATGCAAGCATTGAAGAGCAAACAATTGGGTCCTCCAACGTGACGTGAGATGCGCGCGTGGGCCGTCACCTCCGTCTTGCGCCATACCGACGCTCAAAGATTCACCTTCGTCGTCTCGCATATTCTGTGTAGCAGCATCAGCCACTCGCTGCGACGCCGTTGTTCGAGACATAATCCGCTGACACAGGTCAATCCATGCAGACGGATTGTAGACAACCGTTTGATGAAGCCAGCTCGTAATGACGCTCCGAACGCCTTCGACAGATGCGTCGTCATCAAGCATGCTAAAGAGATTCTCCACCAGCTGATCTCCACCGAGTTTAGACATAGCCAGGGCGTCCTTCTGCACGAGTTGATAGAGCGCATTGATTGATGCGACCTTCAATGGCCGACATGTTGAAGACAGGTAGCTGCGGAAGTGATTGACCAAATCGGGTATGTCGACATGTTCGGGAGCGAACATCAGAAAATGTTGGAAACACTTTATGGCTTCGACCCGAATGCCTTCGTCCACTTCCAAAGAGAACTCTTGTACCAGGTTAAGAACGAGGGTCCTGGTCTTTGAAGACTCCTGTATATCAGGGCCGAGGACGGTAATAACAGCATCAATGATCTGACAGACCACTGGATAAGCCGGATAGTCGCCGCTGAGATTGGCATTAGAGAGTGAACCGCCTTCACACTCATGAGAATCCATCAGGTAGATTTTGAGAAGCATTCCCAATGTGCTCGACACGAATGGTGCGTAGGCCAAGCTGGCGGCATTTATGACTCGTGCCAGCGCGTTCAATGCCCAGAAGTGAACCAGAGGATGAGGATCATTGCTGAGAGACATGAGGACATTCACGGTTGTCTTCAACAGAGGACCTGCAGCGAGGCCCCCTACGTGAGTGTATACAGCGCCGAAAGCAAGAGCACAGCCGGCACGAGCGTAAGGATCTCGGTTACTGACAACCTGATCCACCAGCTGCTTTATCTGATTGGTGAGGAAGTTGGTACCTCCCAAGCTTGCCAAACGACCTATGCATTCACTGGTGGCTGAACGCAGAACATGGTCCCCATCCACCAGGGTGTCCTAAAAATGGTTAAGATTCTTAGTCGTGAAATCAACGGCAGAAGTTACCTTTAAAAATGGGGACAAAAGATTGGTTACTTGGCTACTACCAAACGTATCTCGAGCCTGGCGGTAGTGAGACGTCGTTGCGTTCCGTAATGTAAGCGCTAACGCAATGGCAGCATTGATTGTGACAGCAGCCTTACGACCTGCATTCTTCTCCAGCCTGGGAGAACGAATTGCCTCAAGCAACTGCGTGATTGTCCGTCCAGTCGATGACGTGTCCTGGAGCGGTAGCAACCGAGCGAAAAGGTCAATGGCTGCGTCTACGATCGCCGTGGCTGGAGGCGGTGGTTCTTGTTCAGTTTCACCCGCTACTTGTGTACGGCATAATGTCAGTTTGTCGTGTTCGCGCGCGCCAAAAATCGGTTTTCGAAGCTTGTGTTCCAGATGAGCAAAAAAAGAGTATATATTATGAACAAGCGTCGCCTTACCAAAGAGTCGATCGACGCTTCAATAGAATCTCGATTCAACTGATCCTTTCCTTCGCTTGTAGAATCACTATGAGCGCCAAGGTCGCCATGGTCTACTATTTCGGTAAACGTTACACCGTACGCATATCCATCGACGCTGTTCCAGACCGAGGTGAAAGTACCTGAAGATGATGCTATCGCTGCCTGAACAGACGACCCTGCATATCCGTCTGCACTTGCGAAGAGCGTCACAGCTGATTGGAGAAGAGTCGTTTGTGTAGCATCTGTAATATTTGAGAAGCCCAGAGCGGTGAAACATTCGTATACCCGTCGTCGCAGTAAAGCTTCCCTTCCCTTTAGAGTCAGTCCCTTAGGTTGAGGGCTAGGAATCTGAGTATCGGTCCCGTCGTCGACTTTCTGGTTTATGAAATTATTCGCAAACAACAGGGCGTTGCTCAGGACCATCGCAATCCTACGCCCGACATCTAAGGTTACAAGAGTCGCAGAGTTGTGCCTCAAGAACGACAGAATGGCACCGAGGGCACTTTCTCGCAAATGGAACAGAAACATCCATTCTTCCAGGGGCCGCGTCGTATTGTCAACGGCATCCTTGCTGGTTGGCTTAGGAAGTGCGTTCCGCCAAAGGACTAGCAATTGCTGAAGATGAGCTCGGACAAAGTTGGGTCCAAGAGACATCAGAGATGCTATCAGAGTCCATGCCACTTCCACCTCGATACCTGCAATCTTGACATCGTGTTCTGCTGAATGTTTGAGCAAGTGGATGGCCATATCCAGGACCTTGGCGCTAACGTCGTAAGACACGTACAACGGACGTTCAGGTATGATTGAGACCAGTGCCGATAGACCATATGCATGTCCAAGTGATCGTGAGTTGATATCAGAAGGAGCTGCCGGGGATAGGATGGTGGTCATATCTCTTTGCAATAGCTCGAAGACGGTGATGATCGTCTTCGGCAATCGTAGGGGGGTCGACGAACAGAAGCACCGAAGAGTCCACGAAGCATTGACCCTGATAGTGTAGCTTGGGTGGGCAAGCAATGTAACCAAAGGCTCTGCTACTGCATCCTGTCATTCAACTGATCAATATCTCAATGTCAGAAAAAAGGGAAGGGAAAAATGGACCTGCACCGGAGGCGGGGCGTTCCCAAGCTGCTGTAATAACCCAGCCACCTCCCGCAAGACGATAGCTAGGACCATAGAAGAAGGCGCTGTCTGACCCGGCATCAAGGCGGGCCACCGTTTAAGGTAAGAACTAGCTAACTCCTGGATAGCGCCTATCTGTCCCTGCTCACTCAACATACGAACACCAATCAAATCTCTCAGCAATATCTCGACTAATCGGCGAACTAATAAAACCTCATACCGACTGCCTCCGCTCCGCTGGCTCGAAACAATCTCCATCATGAGATGAGAAACGATCAAGGAATAGTTGGCTTCAGTGAAGGCACCTCCGAGCTTTACGAAGAGTGCTGCATAAAAGTCAAACAATCCTATGCGGCACTTGCGCGACAGGTTCGGTTTATTGTATTGCGTTGACAGGTGCGAGAGCATTTCCGTCGGGGTGAGAAGTGGTTTCGTCACTTCCGACGCAGCAGGGTGGCCCGCTGATGTATCCTCAGTGTCCAAGAGTTCGGCCCCGTTTTTCTTAACCGGTGGTTCAGAGCTTGGGACAACTCTTGGTGTCTGGGTGGAAGCTAACAAGTGCCCGACCAGCTGGGACAGTGAGCGCCGGGTAGCATGATCCGCATGCTCCAGACTTCTAACACTGAGAGCGATGATGGTGTCAATGTCGCTTGTGGAAGGGTGGTTGTCGCCGGAATACATCACAATAAGCACCTAATAAAACGATGTCAGCCCGTCCATCAACAGAGAGAGGAGAAGGAACATCTGACCTCTGCAGACGCCCTCTGAACGGGATGGCATTTATCTACCAAGGCAGACCTCATCTGCTTGATGATATCCTTGACTGTATTGTCTGCAACTGCTCTTTTCGCAGAGGAAAGGGATTTCTGAAGTGCCAAGATCGCGTGGTAGCGCAGTAATGGAGACTAGAGAAAGGCATATTAAGCAGGAGATAAAAATGCACTCGAGCAAACCGACATTAGAAGAGGATTTGGATAGGCGCAACGTCACTGTTGCAATCTCAGCCATGAAAGACATGAACTGCAATTCTGGTTTTCAGCAAATCGTCGTCTACAATCAGCCAGACATACCTGTGACCCAAAAGCAAGCATCACTTCGCCGATACAGTACAGCGCGGCTCTATTGTCCTGAGGTAAATACTTCAATCACAGGAACCGACCTTGCGATACGTACATCCGACGAATATCTTTATCAGCCGTCTTCGAGTCGCCAACAATCTTGAGAAACGCTTGAATCGTGTCGAACAGGGTCCGCGTCTCGGATCGGGTATACAAAGAGACGAGGGATCGTGCGACAACATTCCGGATGGCACGTCCTGGGGCTGGAAAAGGACTGGGGGCAGTGATGATTTTCACCAGAGTGGCCTCGATATCTGCTTGCTTTGCCTTGAGAGTAGACTGCCGAAAAATATGTATGAAGTACGGGGCAGCAAGTTTCGACGACGTACCAGAGGTATATCCGCAATTTTCTTCTCCGTCAATGCTATCCACTGGAATACATACATTTCACCATGTTCCTCAGTGATTTCTGTCTAAATAGCACGTCTTGATAAATAGTTGTATCCGGAGGTCGAGAGAAATCACCTCTTGGATATCCTCAATTATGGCACCATTTTCAGTAGACATCCTGACGCAGCGACCAGGCAGAGTTCTGCTTGAGTCGAGCTGATCTTATAAAAACCGTATGATGGTAAAAAGGAACTTGTGTATGAAGGAGGAAATAGAAAATTGGAGACGATGGATGATGGTGATTTTGCTAGATTCGGCAAATTCGGCTTCTCGGTTCCGCTCTCCGTGATAATATTGTTACAGTCATTCACCGGTCACTTAGACCCCCCCAGTCATCTTAGACCCTGGCTCAAAACTCATCTTCCACTCATTTTCCAAGCTTCAAAAAATTTTGAAAAATAATATATAATATATAATTACTTTCTTGACCCTTGTTCTTTGGTTTATATAGTGCTTCACTATGTTCTGAGGCATTCTCGCTTCAATCAACAGAAATTGCCTTATTAGGGTATGTCACATGATACAAATAAGTTAACAGTATTAATCCATTAAAAACATATTCCAGCCCCCAGTAAACCCTCCAGTGAGTCTCCAGAGCAGTTTTACAACTATAGCAGCCTAAATAATTATGATACCTATGAAGAGAGATGACGTGGCCTGATTTTGGACTGGGGTCTAAGATGACCGGGATTGCCTTTTTTGGACCATCACCAGAACCATCCTCTGTAGCGACCATTTCTCTACATATAGCTTTGTCAAAAAATTTCAAACTCAATAGATTGTAGTAGTATATATTGAGTACAAAAAGTTTTAGCCATTTTGCGAAAAAAATATTCCAGCCATCAATCAAATTTTAGGGTCTAAGTGACCGGTGAATGACTGTATAGGTGGAAATTGCGCCACGAATATACAGCTTTGGGGTGGAAAAGTATGCAATCTCGGACAAAACTCTCCGGCACCGACACTGCCGGTTCCGCTACGAAAATCGTCTTTTTACCGATTTACGCGGTTTTCCGTCCTTTCACTGGATATCACACGTCCCAAAAGGAGAAGAAGAAGAAAAAAAGAAAGATTTCGGACCAAGTTCGCGCCCCAAAATTGGTGACCCCGACTCGTATTTATTCATATTAGATCTTGAAATAACTTCATTCAAACAGCCTTGCCACCTCAATCAAACACTAGGAACACCTTTGTTTTGGTGTACGCAAGTTTACAAGTCTTGTTGCAGCCATAGCTATGTCATCTCGTTAGTCTTCTGTATAGACTGCATCACCAGAAAAATGCATTTGAAGCACAGTATTTGATTCAAAGCGCTCCCATATCGCAGGTGGAGTCACAATTCATCGATTGATTAATGAAAGCCTATGGGGACATTGGGACGCAATACGGCGAAGTGCTGGGGGCATGTCTAACTGGAGGTTTGATTTTTTAAAAGTAGAATTTGTCGTTTTGAGTCCCAATAGTCCACTTTGGGGGCTCAGGCCTTACTTTCATGCATACAATATGTACTTATTCCTTTGCTTTCCTCTGAAATGTCATGCTGTCAAGAGAGGGAATCACAATACAAAGACAACTTCACTGGTCTCAGTGAATATAGGGCGTATGTATACAATCTGGTTACCGTCGGCGGGATAACTCCGGTTGATTTTTGACAATAACACATGGCACCACTATCATATCTCTATCAAGAGTTTCTAAAAATCTACCTATATCCCCCACTTATATCAGATGGTTAATACAACAGGCAGAAACCGCACAGACGATGGCACAGGTATGCACTATACTTATCAGCAGCCCCTCAGCGGTATGACTCGCTCTTCAGTGCCTCCTGATGATCAACTCGAAGTTGGGCTCCAATTGTACGAAGTTGAGGGACTTCTGTTAAAGAGCGTCTTGGTCGCCTTGAAGCTGAATTTGGCTATTGTATCAAGTCTGTCTACTATTACTTGCTACAAGTGTTACGTGTTTACTGATTCGGAAATCAGTGGCAGTAGGTCAAGGACACGTTTGCGGGGGCGGAATATACGGACCGATGGGGTGGTTCCTACATGTATGGGTGGCAATGACCTTGCGTTATTGTCGAAAATCAGCCGGAGTCATTACGCCGACGGTAACCAGATTGTATACATATGCCCTAAAGGGCGTGAATACTATAAATGGGATTCATTCATTGGACAAAAATTTGGCACCGACGCTGCCGCTTCTGCCACGAAAATCGTCTTTTTGCCGATTTATGCGAGCTGGGGTGAGGAGTTTGAGCCTAGAAAGTGAATTCATCATAGTGTTAACCTTTTCGCATTTTTGGGGGCTAAATTATCCTAAAACCAGACAAAGTTTGGTGGGAGCTTCTGGGGACCTTCGCAAGTTCAAGTTCATGAGGTGAATGAAATAGAATAATGTTACATTGTACATTGTATACGCAACGAAAACCCAAAAGAATGTGAAGGTAGAAGTAGCTACTTATGCGGGAGGAACCGAAACATCTCCCCAGGGGGCAACGCCATACTTGCCCAGAACTGTAGCATCACTCCACTCACTATCATCGCTCCCAGGAGACTGGAATTCTTCGGGAAGACCTTCGGACGCTTTCCAAGAGGAATCGGTGATGTAGGAAGTAGAGGTTCCATCGTTATACGCGACCAAGATAGTAGCAATGGCAGCAGCGGGACCACCAGTGTTCTCTCCATCAAGAGCGAACACGTTCCAGTCGGAGCGCAGTTGGGGCACGGAGTATGCTTGGGCGGTGTGGAAGTCCGTTCCCGATCCGAGGGACTCGCCATTGGCATAGACAGTGTATGCGTTATCGCTGGAAAAGTTTGATCAATTACTATTACCGCCCATCACATAAGAAGTCAAAGGACCTACACAGTGAGGACTACCTTGGCGCACACGGCGCACTTGCCAGTTGGTGACGTGATTGTCTTCCTGAACGCCCTGTGTCCAATTGGGGCGTTCCCCGCTGAGTCGGTCTCGCTCGTCCAAATCCAGTTGCTCTGCGTAATATCAAGTACAGGAGGAAGAGAGGTCTGGTGCCAGGGATCTACGCCGTCCTTTCCTTCCTCGGAAGCTGGAATCCATGACGAATCATCCAATCTAGGATTTGCGAATTCGGACGGGGGAACGGACTTCAGGGTTTTCCAGGATGCGTCCGTGACAAAGGTTTCTGTAGAGTCGTCGCTGTAGTCAACGAGGACGGTAGCGATCATGCCGGCAGGTCCTCCGGTGTTGGTAGCATTGATGGCGATTACGTTTTTCGACTTTCGTTTGAGCCCGACGGTGTACACCTGTGCGGATGTGTACGACGCGCCTGAGCCGATTTCAGCGCCGTTGACGTATAGTGTGTGGAGGTCGTCACTGGATATGTTTTTTCAGAAAAGCCGTCGAGTCATCGAGAAAGTCAGACTTACGTAGCAATAAGAATCGTCGCGCATACCGCGCACTTGTCCTCATTGCGGGGAATAGTGAAGCGAAAAGGTCGGGGACCGGCGGGTGCACCCCCACCGGGGCTGACCTCCTCGCCAGTCCAAACCCAATTCGAATCGACTAGAGTCAGAGGCTGGAATGCAGCCTGACCATCGCGGGTCACAAGGGACGCGGGATCAGGAGTCGTTGTACCGGCAACGAGACCTGGAAATTGGGTGAGTATGGAATCAGTGTGAAAGCTACAACACGCACTCCTGTCTGTTGCATAGAATGCAGTCGTGAGCAAGAGCAAAAGAGCTATAGAAACGAAAACAACATTAGCGCGACGAGAGCAAAGGGAACGCTAGAAAGCTGACCCTTGGCGAACATTGAATAGAGAGATATGTACTTGTGGGAGATGGTTGATCTGGGAATTGACGCTTTGCTTTTATAGCAAAGGTAAGAAAACACGCGCAATTCAGCACCATAGCAAATCTAGCGAACGGAATCTAAAAAAAGAAAAAGAATCTCGAGAAGGTTCGATCCGTAAGTAGAATTGCCGACACTATATTGAGGGGTAGACGTTTAGAAGTGAACAGAATGTAAGAGATGTCGATGATGGTCATGTTATCCAGTTGTGAAAGCATACAGGTACCAGATGCTTCTGTGACATAAGAGGGATCGAAGAACCTCCGCAAGATAACACAAGGTGAGCTGGAGGTGACTGTAGAACGACTCAGCTGTGCGTTGGGAAATCAAAACAGAGCATCAGTGCACGCAGACACCAAGTATCAGTTGGAAAACTCGGCATGAGAATCATAAACACTCAGTACTCAAGATCACAGATGTCCGATTAATGAAGTTTTGCTATATCGAGTTCAGTACTTTGACGTCGAAGAAGAATAAAATGAAACGCACAGAAGTTTTATTATTGCCTCGACAAGAATTTCTAATGATATCGCGGTGGTCAGGGACGAAGTCGATCGTCACAGCTAATTCATCCCGACTTCCTTCATACTCCAGAAGATTCGATCAGCTGAGACTCAGAGTGTCGTTCTCCCAGAAAATCACGGGCTGATATCAGCTTATTTCCAAACGAGGATCAAGCCTTCGCATCAAAGCCGGGCTCTTCTTAGGGTCTGTCATCTTATTCTTACCGTCACCAAAGTACCAGTCGCGCTGGATTCGCTGAGCAAAAGTCAGATCCCGGGTTACAAACCTCAGCTGGGTCGTTGTGCACCCATTCAGATGTCTTGCAGAAACCAAGGTAGGAAGGCGGTAATCCTTCAAGCATCAGGCAATTCCGGAAGAAACGTCTGAAGTGCAAAAGAAGCCCACATTAGCAGTGATATCTCGATAAATGATTGGAAGTGACTCCCAGGAATATCGAACACCTTTATCGGAGAAGGTGCCGGTGTAGCTGCCACGTCACGTCATTTAACGTTCCACCTCGGAACGTCAGCGACCCTCGGAATTGAAGCATTCACTTGGGAGCAGGACTTGAATAGGAAGACATATTGTTGGGAATACATGTCGGCACGCACAATGAACATGAGGGATACGCCTCGAACGCACGTATATTCGTGGACAGATACATAGGTGGTGGTGGTACGAAGCCAAGAAACGATCATGATCGGTACGAAAATCAAAATAAGATAAAACATAAGGTGGCATAGCGGTCAGCCTAAGTGGCTGTGAATCCATATCCTCAACTTGAACACATCTTACGTGTGTCGTACGAAGGTCGACAATTAGGAAGAACTTAGCGGATTACTCAGCGGTCACTGTGAGGATCCTTGGTCCTTGCTGTATTGCAGATCCGTCAGGTCAATATGTCACGACAAGCAAGTGTACACATCTTCTAAATTTTATTACCTGTGACAATCGATTTTAGACTTTAGTCCGAAAAAAAATGAAACGATGGATTCGGCTTCTCGGCGTTCTCTGTTACAGTCTCTGACAGTACTTAACCTTAGGCGTGATAGACTCGGATATTAGCGCCTACATGCACCCACAATGTCGAAATAGTGTAGAAATAAATAATCGAGGCAATCTACGTGATTAACTAGTACCATCCGTCCCCGTTTCAGTGACTCCACTAGTACCGGGCTTCTCATCATCCTGTTTCGCCGGTTTCTTGGGTTCAGCTTCTTGCCATGCCTTCACGGCCGCCTCGTAAGCCTCCCACACGGCCCTGCCTGTTGCTTCTCCCCCAAGTTCGCCATCATCGGGGAGTTCCAGCATCTCTTCGGGCTTAGCTTTTCCTTTTCCTTTTCCCTTAGCGCTCTGTTCCTTGGCAGGCGGGAGTGGAAAGTCTACAGTTGGCACCTTGAGCGGCACAACGGCACACTCAGCATACAGAGATCCCGGTTTGAGTATCTCTTCAGGCATCGCTATGACGGAGTCTTCGATCACCGAATCGGATTTGTCTTTTGGTTGTTTTGCCCTGGAAACAATCTTGAAAGGCGTCGGAATAAATAAGACATGCAAAACAGATTGTATAGCGGATATTGGCGACTTGAAAATAAGACGAAATATGGGTTGAAGGAGGAGATACCTGGCTCATGTTAAAGAAGGAATAAACCCTTGGAAGGTCACTCACAAGACAACGCCCAGGTAGGACCAACCAAATCTTCCCGTCCAATCAGCGTAAAGAAGGGGCGCGATAGTATCGACTCTGCTGATGCCAGGAGACACGCTAACAGCGACAATATTCGATTTCTGAGTCTTGGCGTCGATTACTGGTATTGTGCTAGTATTCGCATCTGTCTTGGGAACCTGTGCTGACGGGAGGGCATCCAAAACCCGTTGTATATGGCGTGTGAGAATGGAAGTCTTCAAAGCACGCGTTCCCTCAGCGAGGAATACAGAGTTTTGAGCACTTGGGGATGATGGCGAGAAACATGAGAAAGGGACCACGAAAGTGCTGTTTGCTGCAGCAGCGTAGAACCTGTTGACAACATTGATTATGCGAATGTCTCGCTCGACGGGTGCGACTAGAAGTGCAGGAAGGAGCAAGGTAATCAGAAGGAATGTCGCCAGCGACCTTATTTCTCGTTCTTTCTGCAATTCGACGGTAGGTGGGGATAGAAATTCGAATGAGCCCAAATGTTGGTATTCGTGAGCGAAGAGCAGCGCGTCTAACCGCTGGTCCTGCCCTGCCATGAAACGCGTACAGAACGCATGGATGGAGGAAGGAGAGGACAGGTCGCACTGCTCTGCATAGATATTCTCATTATCGGTTGATGTCCGTAACAGTCCGATGAGTATGGTGACCTCTGCTGATTCTACTGGTTCTGAAGTCAGAGCAATGATGTGGGCTCCCCGTTGAGCGAGCGACTGCAAAAGAGTCAAGCCCAGCGACGTAAATCCTCCCTGTCCAAAGTGAGTGCATAATATTATTCGAAGAAGACATAACGCACTGTCACCAGTATTGTCCTCGCGTGAAGATCCCGGTCACGACTCGTAGTACGCCCTTGCGAAAAAGCACGGATGAGGACGAGTGATGCTGCCGCGGTGACGATGTGAGGAACATAATTTTTAGGAAAGTACGCAGAGCTGATTGCCGCATCGAGAATTCCTAAGACCATAGCTGCAGCAAAAAGATGAGTATAGCGTAATGTATGATATGTACGAAACGAACCTTGCAGAGACCTCTGTTGCTGGACTTCGTCATCAATTCTGTGTATTTATCACCAAAGCGTCAACCAAACAAAGACTTTCTTTCCACTTCGACGCGTCCACTTCCCTGCTCAAGAAATGTCGCTGAAGGTGCCCAAATCGAACAATATCCAGCTCTTCAAGGATGGATACAAGGTGCGGTACTCGCCTGCATTTTTATTTCGTTACTCATCTATACCCAGCAACTTCAAGGCATCGAAGACGCCGTTCTCCGGAATATACAGGCTGTCTCTGAGCTATCAGACCTTGTCAGGACGAGTTTTGGTCCCAATGGCGCGTTATTTGATGCTATGTGTGGAGCATAATGCTTACAAGGACTCTAGGAAGGAACAAGCTAATCATCAACCATCTTGGAAGACTCTTCGTGACATCGGATGCGGCTACGATTATCAGAGAGGTCGAGGTTATTCATCCTGCCGCAAAACTTTTGGTCATGGCTTCACAAGCACAGGAGGCTGAGGTAGGCTCTATTTTCTACCGTCAGTCCTTTCCTTACCGAAGGACAGATGGGCGACGCGACAAATATGGTGATCATACTGGCCGGGGAGCTCCTCAAGAAAGCCGAAAATCTGCTCATTATGGGCCTGCATCCGTCCGAAATCATCAAGGGCTACGAACTTGCATCTATCCGGGCTCTCTCAGAGCTTGAAAGTGCGTTACATGCCTTTTCTGCGTCGACTTGCCAATTAACGATCGTTATAGAATTGTCTACCTTTAGTCTCCCTTCACCTCTAACGGAGTCCACACTGACCTCAGCTCTCAAGCCTGCAATCGCCTCGAAACAGTACGGGTTTGAAGATACTCTGTCGGCTTTGGTCGCGGAAGCTGCCCTTGCCGTCATGCCTGCAAATCCCAAAAACTTCAATGTGGACAATGTCCGAGTCGTCAAAATAATGGGTGGAAGTCTCGCAGGAAGTAAGGTTGTACAAGGAATGGTTTTCGGCCGAGAACCAGAGGGTGAGCTCAACGCCTTTTCCCGCCTTCATAGCTCACCAAAGTTCAGGGATGATAAAAAAGGTGACGAAAGCCAAAGTTGCCGTATTCACTTCAGCATTAGATGTTGCCCAATCCGAGACTAAAGGAACGGTCCTCATCAAAAATGCCGATGAAATGCTGAATTTTACTCGGGGAGAGGAGAAACATCTCGAGAAGGTTTGTTTTCTACTACTCCTTACCTCACCCTTTACTCATTCACAGCCAGATCTTCAAAGAAATTGCCGATTCTGGTGTCAAGGTCATCATCGCTGGTTCAAGTGTTGGAGAACTGGCACTCCACTACCTGAATCGTTTCAATATCGCCGTTCTCAAAGTCCTTTCCAAGTTCGAACTCCGACGGGTATGTCGCGTAGTCAACGCTACCCCTCTGGCTCGCATGGGCGCACCTACCCCCGAAGAAGCAGGTTACATCGACATCTTCGAAACAATCGAAATAGGCGGTGACCGCGTAACTGTACTTCGTCAATTATCTGAGGAAGATGCTGGTTTCGACCCTCACTCACCGGGCGCTCGCTCACGCACAGCGACGATCGTGCTTCGGGGGGCCACCTCTAACCACCTTGATGACCTCGAGCGTGCGGTTGATGATGGCGTGAACGTGATTAAAAGTTTGATGAAAGACGCTCGGTTAGTACCGGGAGCTGGGGCATCGGAACTGGAGCTTGCAAAGAGAGTGGAAATATATGGTAGTTCTTTGAAGGGTCTTGCACAGCATGCAGTTAAACGGTATGCTACCGCGCTGGAGGTTATACCTCGGACCCTAGCAGAGAATGCCCTCGGTGGAGCTGAAAGCAATGAGGTGCTCAGCCGACTGTGGGCGAAGCATGAGGAGGATGGCGGTGAGGCCTGGGGTGTAGATGTCGAAGTTCGTTTTTTTTTCTTTTTCCCTTTTTTTCGGTGATTGCTGATTGCTGATTGCGTCTAGGCTGAAACCGACGGCACTTTGCAATCAACCACATACAAGATCTACGATTCTCTGGGAGCTAAGACGTGGGCCATTCGGTTGGCGACAGAAGCAGCCATCTCCGTCTTGAGCGTAGACAGTATCATCATGAGTAAACCAGCTGGTGGGCCTAAAATTCCCCAGCAGGCCGGCAACTGGGATGAGGATGATTGATTACGCTTGTTATACGTGTAGAGATATACTGACTATAATGTACTCTAATTACTACACAGTTCTGAAAATATCGGGAACAGTGTCAGATTACAGAACGCCTCTGATGAGTTCAATATATTGGAATATGGAAGTTTGCAAATGCTCATATCACTAACATAGGAAGGATCAATAAGTACGTCACATAACATAACAACACTACTACACACTCGGAATGTGCGGATCTGCTGCAGGTACACTAAGGTATATGGAAAGGGTATACACACAAGCACTAGACGCAGGAATTAGGATTAATATACCTGGCTGTCGCTGCAATGCGGAAGTTGGATGGTATAACAGTATGTCTATAGAAGACGGCTTGAGTTACAATGACCAGGGCAATGGATATGGAAACGTACTCGTAGCATCTCTGGATATTTGCGCCTTGCATGACCAGAATATCACCCTAAGCGCTATGTAGTGACAGGAATCGTGCACCAAGTGTTCGAACTCACATGTCTCAACACTAACGATAAGACCTTGTCTGTCTTCTCTTCGTTCTCCAGTACAGGCATATCTTTGCGGCGCTTTTGCCTCAGCCTGCGGAAATGCATCAGAGCTGGAGATCCTAGTGATAGACCTGCGACTGTAGGACCCAAGCCACGCTCGCTGTCACTGTGGAACTATAGTTCACGACAAGGTCAGCCAGAAGCAAGTCTGTAAGGGCAGATTATGTACCGCCATTTTTTGCTTTTGCATATAAGCAGCGCTGATGGGTTTTCTCATCAGTAGGAGTCGTAGCAAATATAGAGCAGATGTTACCTCAGGACCTCATTGAATTCAGATTCGCATGTGTCCCCGAGGGCCAATTTTATGCGATGCTGCATCAGTGCCCTAGCTGCAACTACCGCTGAAGGAGCCTGGTCCCACGGGATGGTGTTTTCAGTCCCAGCGACATAATGATAAGGCTCGCCGCCTTGCAAACTTGTTCAGACATCTAGACATCTTACAAATGTGTACTTACTATTCTGAGAGAAATAGTGAGCCAGTAAGTCACCTCGACCTATCAGAGAGTGGAGATGTAAGGGAGAACGCAAGTAAACAGGTTACAAAGACGCACATTGGTGCTAAAGACCTATCAGATGCCATCTCAACTAGTCGAGGACCGTGTGACTCACTGCTCGCAGAGGGTAACGGCGAAATATCAGCTTCCCATCCACTGCTTGTTCTTGATATTTGATAAAAATTTGATTTGCCTCCTGATTCATGCCAACACCACAGCCTTTGATGCGATGAATGTAACCTCTATGCAAAGATGAGATGATGTCATCTTTCACGGAGATTGAAGACTTACGCGTTATCGGGGAAAACGAAAGTCTCTAGTGTTCCGCATCTATCGCCATCACGGAAGATTTGTTGCCTTCTTCTTTTAATCCCTAACTTGGCTGTGAGTGTGTCGCATATCAAAGGCAGAAGAAGTATCCACCTGAATCAGAAAAAACGAGGTTATCTCCGGAGCCACTCCGCACTTTGATGCTAAGAGATATCGACTGCACATCACGAGCATGCTGAATCGCCCCTTGAACAGGGAAAGAGTTCTGCTCCGCATTATAAAGACGCCTAAGAACGATAGATACATAATGGGCTTACTTTACAATGAGAGCACTCCCAGATATGCCACTTGTACCTGAGATGGGATCAGCACAGCCCATGAAGAGCTCACGTCGAGGTTCCACGAACCGACAAGATAGGCGGCCACATTTCGTACAATGCCAGCCTTTAGAGAATAATTCAGTTGTGGTGATCGTGCCCTCGAGGACCAGAGGTGGTGGTGGTGGAAAAATGTTCACAGTGACAGGTAAAGTGAGATTAGGAAGGAGTTCCAAGAAGGCGAGATTATACTTCAGCTGGTCGGGAAGAACGATATTATTGGCATCTATCACCCAGAAACGTTGACATTCAGACTGAAGGCACATCCACCCAATCTCATAGACTTGAGGAGACACGAGTTGGCAATTAGAGCATTCTCTGTACACCAAACCAAATGAATGGTTTGGACTGGCAACACGAGTTCTATCAGGTATGCGCTTGAGCTCGAAGGACTTACTTACAGGTACAGTTTCTCTTCAAACACCGCCTTTTTGACTGAAATGCCCTGATTAGAATTGTTGACAACCGCATCTTAAAATTGTTACCTGGCGATTTTCGGCAACTACGTTTGGCCGAAGGAGGAGAATTCAAGACAGAATTGATTACTACGGGCGCATCTGCATCTAGATAGGTTTCTCGTCAGCATAAAGGTAAACATCTAGTAGCTCAGCTTACCCGTGACAGGAAGGTCTTCTGATGTTAGCCACCACCATGGCTGGCCCTAAGAATAGCATCTTGAGCTGGTTGGTATCAATCAAACCCCGAAGTAGTCCTACCTGAGATTCATACCACTGGAAGGCAAATTTGTACCTGACCACGCGTCCCCGATCGTTGTTCGCAGGTTGTAATTCCGCTGCAATAACAGCAGATGTATCAATCACCGCTCGAAAAAAAAAGACAGAAAACCCACACCAACAGTGAGTGATCTTGTAAAACCCCAGCACAGCATATGTGATATCCCGTGCGCCTAGGCTGAAAGGGAAATGTACGTACTTGTCGTCAATCAGAAGCGCGACAGGTGTGCTGTTGTGAAAACTGTGCAACAGAGCTCGTACAGAATTGTCTTGTGCATTCTGATCCGAAGCTGCTTGCTTCTCGTGACGACCTTTACTATAGCTGATGCTTTCCGCTTTGCCTCCACTGATGAAAACGTCGTAAGGTCTTTGTATAAAATCAAAAACATTACATGCCCATGAGAAATGATCAATTTTCCATTGTGAAACCAGCCATCGCGTCTGTCATCATTGTCAGTAAAAGTCGGCATAAAGTCTTGAAGGAAGGCCCGACTTTGACGAAAAAGCACTTAGCAAATAACCTTTGGCCTCATTCTGGCTGAAGTAAACGCCTCCTTGGTAACTTCTGAACCAGTCCAATGTTTCGCACACCTCTTGACGAGACTGGGGGATGAGGAGTTATCTCAGCTCGATATTCTTTAGGAAAGTAACCCATACGTACCCTTGCCCAAATGGGCGGATATATCGGTAAAGGCCGCCTACATCCTATGGAGGGCTCCGAATCCGCCGATAGGCGCATAACAGCGTCGGTGAGCATGGCTTCACATGATTGCTCCTCTTCTTCTTCATGACCAATATCATGGGGATCATCGGATATCCAGTTCTCATATGGTCGAGAATGGTCGATATGGTCCTCGAATTTGATTAGCTGAGACGAATCAATAGTGGGTGAACCCTGTAGCTTCTTCCTAGGAGGGCCGACATCTTGCGACTCCATGCAAGAAGCCGTCGTCTGAGACGCGTCACTCTGATGATCATAGAGACGCTTCCCTGGACCTACAAAAGGTTCAAGTGGCATCGTCGTCGCAGGTCTTACAGAAGCAGAGATGGCTTTCAGAGGAGGAGCACTGAAGGTACTGACTTCGAACATCGAATGTGATGAGGTCTGGGCTTCCATTTTGAGTGATCGGCCATCCAGATAATTGCGGGAACGCTTCCTGGACGCAATCTTTGGAGAGGCGGGGTCACGTTTTGAGGAGTCTGCCGTGTAAGTTGCCGCAGTCTGTACTATAAACGACGAAGCTGGTGATTCCATCTCCGTTAACTGCAATCTTCCAGGTGCAAGGTGCGGTTCTTCTGCCTTGCCGTAGTTTTGTTCTTGCGGTGTAGCTTCTCTCGAAGTATTCATAGGCAAATCTGCGCCTTCCCGCTCGTCATAATGATTGGATTTTATAGAGGAAACGACTTCCAACACTTCCGAGGTTGAAGAGTTACCGTACGTTCTTGCCGATTCCGGATGACTGTCTGGGGCGAAACCGTGTTTGGACGGTTCTGGTCCACCGTTAAAAGCCTTTGCTTCCTTGTGAGATGCAAGCTGCGCCGCCTTCTTTCGAGAGCCAGAAGAGTTAGCCTTCCGAGCCTTTTTGTGGTTGGGGGGCGTGCGTTTACGCGGCCCCTCGTGTTGCAACCGCGAGACTACAGCTAGCTTGTCGTCCAACTCAGGGTAAACCGATATGGTTGGCTTTAAACTCGGTGCGTCTGATGCCGCATTTACGTTTGACACAGAGTCAGCCCACATGCGTTGCCTCTTGGTCGCTCGTTCGGGGACCGGCTCCGGCAGGTCCAAATTCTCGACCCCAGCGGTAGGTGAACCACGCCAAGGCGTCCTTGTTTCTTCATCCATAGATCCGCGTTTTTCCTCCCGCGGGACCAAAAATTTACTCTGTCCAAGAGTACCCGTTATGGCAGGGCTTTGGATCGCATTCGAAACCAAATGACAGCCATCTCCTGCTTCACCAATTTCGAGAATGTAGTCGGATCTCTTTTTCCTCTCGTTATTGAGATATTGCATTGCTGGATCAAAGCCCCTGCCAGATTTTCTCTCAACATAGAGGAGCCAATAGAACTTGACAAAAATAATGCAGTCTTTGTTCAAGTTAAGTTTCAAGGTCGTCTGATCAGGTTGAGATAATGCGTAATGCAACCAGGCTCTCGCCGCTTCTTCCTGGTAGGCCCACGTTAACTGCGAAGCCAAAGCAAGCAAGCAATGAACGTACATGTTGCTTATTCTGAACAAGTTTTTTCGCGTAAGACGCAAGTGACTCTTTAATGCCGCCCGCCCCATGTCGCGTCGTTCTTCGGACCGAGAGTGTCTGTAGTTCACAGAAGAACTCAGCAAGAGCACCGTGCTCTACAGGAGCCACGTCTCCAACAGAAGTTGGAACAGGAATTTGAAGAGTCATCGCAACTTGAAGGAGTTTTTGACTTGACGGCGAATAGAAATTAATGCGTTATAGTAAGGAAGAGACAAAGCTCATAGTAACGTTCGCACTTTCTATCAGGACGGCCAGTGCAGTTGGTGGCAGCTGGGAATTTCCAAGAGTGATGCACGCTGAACACTGATGGACTGCAATGCAAAATAAGCGCCTGGAACAAACAATACTATACGTGAGTGACGATCTCTCTATCCGGACCGGGACGGACCGCACTGCGTCTGCTCCTTCTTCCCGGACCACCGCGTTTACCGACAAGCATTCAGTTTCAAACAGGCCGGCAAGCTCTCTATTGCCTTCGTATGGTGACATGGAATCTGGGTGCGTACACTTGAACCACCTGACTTGTAATCAATAAATACTCCCTACTGATCCTAGCCTGCTAAAGCGTTGTCTGTCATTGAGGGTGTCGCTGCGAGAGGAGAGCTCCACCGACTATATATTCCACCTTATGGCGACTGTGCACCAGAAATGCCACAGGGCAGGCAAGATGCATTGTCCTCTGCGCTAAAATCTTTATACCCCAGAAGTCAAGGCCTCGTGCCAGGAGGTGCGGACCACCGTTTCTCGTTGCCTGGGACTCTTCTTAATGCCAAGGACCTTCTGCGTGTGTTGTGCTTTCTTAAACGCCGCGACTACGGTAGAAAATTCACAATGTTAGTTTTCTACTGACACGCTCTCTGAATCATCGAGCGAGTCTTTCAGCTGATGTACAGTGCTATTTTTATTCGTGTCAGCTCTGGGGATTATGATCTTTCTCAAGGACAACTTAGTTTCTTAACTCCGCCGATCAAGGACTGTTCAGCCTTTACAATGAACCTCATTGACTTGGCAGATTTAGCGCTCCACCAGTTCACAAGACAGTCAACATCTATATCACGATGCGACCCTCCCGTGATTTGTACCTGAGAGGTATACTATAAAAATCTTCCATCCCCGTTCTAACATGCTGGCATAGCCCTTCGTATCCTGGCTTGTATCTGTGATCTTTGTCTCCCTATTCCTCCTGTGAAAATGCTAGCCTTTGTCTTACTCGCGCTGTCATCCATCCTCCCTGCGCTGGCAATGCCTTCGCCCAACGTGCATGACATTGCTCCACGGTATTTGCATAGCTGCGACCTCTCCCATGCTCGCCTTGTCTTTCCAAATGGCTCAGCGATCGCGTCTCCTTCGGGTCCCCCTTCATTCATTGGCCTTGGAGTAGGCACACAAAACTACACTTGCACGGCGGATGGCGTCTACACGTAAGTTCGCCACCAAAATGGCGACCTTCATATTGACGACTCTCTATTTTCAGAAACGTAGGCGCCGTTGCTACATTATTCGACATCTCCTGTCTTGTCGGTACACCTCTCTTCGGCCATATCCAGGACCTGGCCATCGATGCATGGAAACGCATTCATAACAATCAGAGTGTACCGCCGGAGCTCAGGCAGGATTTCTTCGTGCTTGGGGACCACTTCTTTATCACGAACCCCGTCACGGGATCGGGAATTAGCCCAAAGTGGGATTTCACCAAATCGCTGCATAATTCTGAGGCCTTTGTTGTGGGGGCGAGGAGTGGAGGCATGCCTGCACCCACTGGGAGCCAAGATATCGATTGGTTGGTCCTGAACAGAGTCATCGGGTCTCTCGCGACCCAAGTCTTCCGCGTCGATACTAGGGAGGGACAGCCACCTCCGTCGGTATGTCATTCGAATTCATCAATTCTTTTAGTGTTAATTGCTGACGCGTTCGATTAGTGTACCCCAGGATCTCCACTTATCACCGTGAAATACACGGCTAAATATTGTGAGTGGGTCTGAGAATTATATGGGATTCAGTGCCTAAGCGATTATCCTCAGGGTTCTTTGGGAGTCTGTTGTAAAAAAGGGCAGCTTTCGAATCTCCTTTGCCAAATGTTAAACTTGGGAATTTATTGTGCAAGCTATTGGCGGGGCTACGATAAGTAGTCTAGTATACATCTTTATTATGTGTGCCGTCAATTACGAAATTTATGAAATCGTTTACCATGAAGACCCTACCCTTTTGCCAGCATCAACGCAGTCCGCAACACTAACGCCGCCTACGCCAGCACCGATGACCTCCAATCTTCCTCTCCACGTACCACTCTTTAACGCACCCTTCAATTCTGCCATGCGATCCAGATGCCCCGGCGTCAAGGTCGGTATGCATTTCTCATGGTGGTAAGTTCTCGTTATCACAGGAGTTGGTAACCTCATTCCAAAGTGCTTCTCAAGTTGGGAAATCACTACAGGGATCTTAGTGTGATCTTCGGTTAATGAATATGGACCGCCGAGCATAACAGTGATTTTGGTGAAGGAGTTGTTGGTGGTAGGGGTGTCCTGGGAGGAGAGGGAGCAGGAGTCGAAGATGACGCCCAGGATACCTGGCGTGGGGGAGGAATAATCGTCCTGAGGACGAGGGATGAGGTAGCCAAAGCCTGGGGGGTGGAAGGTATTTGGCGGCACAGGAAAGACGAGGTTGATCAGAGTGACAGAAGAGGACGGATTGGCAGTTAGATGAGGTAGGGAAGGTAGAAGTAATTGGAGAGCTGGTAGTGGGATGGTGGACACGACGTGGCTAGGCTTTAGTATGCCATTATTAACCTGGAGAGTAGTTCAGAGGGATGCCACGTTCGACAACAACGAAGGTTACCTGTATTTCCGTTCCGTTCACAGCCAGTGAAGTGACTGAGGTACCGGACAATATTTGGACATTAGGTTGTTGGGTAAGATAGTTTTTCAAGGCATCCGTTAGAGTAGACATCCCGTTCCGAAAAGAAAAGACGGATACATTGTTCATGGTGCTGGGTATATGTCCCATGTCGTAGTGTACTACGTCCTCCTCCTGCATTGAACGCAGAAGTCCAAGAGTGGCACTTCCCCACCCTCTTTCCTCTGCTTCCCAGAGCAAAGGAAAGGCAGCTCGCACACTGAGTTTCCTGGAATCCGCTGCATATATGCCATGGACCAACGCGCTGCCGAACATACGAGCGAAATCCTTCCCAAATCGACGGGCCATAAAGCTGTCGAAGCTTTCATCCGTCAAGCCATGGGCCCTATTAGCTTGTCTGAATGGTTCGCGAAGAATTGCTGATAGTAATATGGATCGAAACGGTGACGTCACTAGAGACGAAATAGACGCAGGGAGAGGTCGTATTCGTCCTTCCTCAGGAATACAAAGAAATTTATTTTGTGCTGCTGCTGCAGTCCTTGGGACTGTGATCAATGAGTCCTTGAGCCCTAGTAGATAGACCTAGCCTGTTCTTCAATTGGAGGCACAATATTTTCCAATGGAGTTCTGCCCACCAACTCCAAAATGGATTTCGCACTGGGTCTTATGGTACGAGGGCCGGCCTCAAGGATCATCTGCTGTGAAGGCCCCACATCGACGCGCTCACTCCGTACCCACCCACCGAGACGGTGGTGTTTTTCGAGGAGAGTGATGGAAGCATCCGGAAATCGTCGAGAGAGATGGAATGCAGAGGAAAGACCAGTAAGACCGCCGCCAATAACTGCGATGTGGCGGTTCAAGGACATTCAAAATAGTCGAGCTTAACGGTGGCAGCAACGAGGACGGATAAAGCCAAGACTGGAACCAAAGGCTGGAGCCACGTGGCGGTACCCACGACACGTCGAGGCCCTGTACACGGCTCATTTACAACCTTCCATCTCTTTGTCGCTGCCAGCCACACCACAACTGCGACGTTCCACAATGGCACGCTCGAAGAAAGTAGCAAACGGCCAGGAGGCGTCGTCGTCGAGTCCCACCCGCTCCCCATCGCTGCCACCCTCACCAGACATACCCACAGGACCGCTCAGTATCGTCATACCCCACGAAGACCGCGAGATGGTCAAGATAAATAACTCCAATTTGACAGATCTCAAGAATGCTTGTGACGATGCGGTGAAACGCGTATGTGGCCCTTTTATCTCGATGGAAAGGAGTGAAACTGACGCTCGATGTTGGGCAGTATCTCTCCAGGCCAGAGTTGTTCAAGCAGATATTCCTGCATACGGATGTACGATTGGCGCTTGGATGGTCGAGTGTACTCGTTGCTGCAGGAACGGCGTTGTATGGCTACAAAGTCGAATTTGAGATCGCGAAGCCGGTCGTGTGGGTAGGGCTCAGCCTGTGAGTGAAGCGCTATCTATGTGGTATATTGGGCTAATATGCGCAGATACATTATCCTATCCCTCGTCCAGACCCTTTACGCTTATTTCGTTGAAGGGGATACTGTGTTTGTAGGAAAGAGGAAAACGTTCTCCAAGCGAGTGCGTATCGTGCTGCTGCTGCCTGCCACTTGCTTACCATATTGCCAGATTGTCACAGAACGGATAACCCTCGCCTCACGGACGGAGCCTGTCAAGCAATCCAAGCCCCCTTCATACGAACTCACCGTATCCTATGTCCGCTCGACGAGTAATGGAAAATCACTCCTTGCGAAAGGAAAGACGCGGAGCAAGAAAGAGTACAACGCATTTTTCGACGAGAATGGTGTTATGGACCAAGAACGGTTCGAAAAATATGTCGGGGAGCTTGTTGAACAAGCCATGGAAGGAAAAGCAACGTAAAAGATGGATTTCGTTTCGTTTAACATTGGTCTCTCGGTGTAGGTATGGTTGCTGCGTCTGTTATTATACCACGATCTCATGTGTTCTCGTTCGCAGTTTAGTAGCCAGACTTTGTATATACAGTGCGATATATTCCGCCCTTTGAGTCGTCTGCAGCCAATATTTGAAGCCGGGTTTGTTATTTAATTATTCTGGTAGCTGCCTACGAAGTGTACATCATAGTTAGGGGCTGTACCAGATAGGTACACGTGGCAGAATTCTCTGATTAGATTTCGTGTCTGCCACGACCTCCAATACACACTTGCTTCATTACCGTTCCCATTCCATTTCCTTGAGCACGCCAACAATTCATTCAAAGTTGATATTTCAACCACCCAAAGGCGACTGCTACGCCATCTCCCCAATATGCGGACGTCTGCCGTATGGGTGCTGTTCAGCAGCCTTTTCGTTACTTGCTCAGCTGGTCCACCTGTTAAAGTCTCGTTGAGGTCGTCATGGCGGGCACCTCCAGTACTTGTCGAAATAATGTGCGTTTCCCTGTCTTGTTACCCGACCAACCCTTACGCTGATATATCGAAAGTGAAACGGTCGCACTAGAGAATCCAGAAGCATTTTTCCCATTCGTCGATAGCCTAACGAATCCTGAGACGCATGCGCTCGCAAAAGACCTCAGTCCTGAAGCTGTGCATCAGCTCGCGCTGCAAGCAGCAGTAGCAGGCGGGTTCCTGTCAGAGCCGGGGGCACTGACCGCTGTAGAAATGAACCTGGCAATGCACTCTGCGACGCCGAAAATTGAAGCTTTTTACCAGCACTACTCTGATTTGGATTCGAAGGTTGATTGCGGCTCCTGGGTCGACTGGTACGGCACTGTCGTGTGTGACGTGGAAACTCTGGTCCAGCTTGCGGGCAGGGAGAGTATCGATTCGCAAGAGGGTATACCGTGAGTGGCGCGTCTTTGGACACACATTCCCATTTTACCTGTTGTCAGTACTCCTTTCAGCCGGCCCAAAATTCTGTCATTCGATCACGTCACCCCTTCCCCCAGCCTGACTTTGGACACTCCGCTTCGCACGGCCATATTATACGCGTCTTTAGACTCAGGAAACTTCCGCGAGCTGCATTCGTATTTATTATCCCATGCTTCGTCGAACAGCATTGAATATGTCTTGCGATATATTCCCCCCAAACAGGCGGACGATGCTCCAAGAAGTTTCTTGTCCGGCTACGGTGTTGCATTGGACCTCAAGAAGATGGATTACTTGGCAGTGGATGACCGGAATATGAATGGTGGAGGTCTGTTGTTTTCCCTACCTGATAATCCGTGCTAACATAAAGAAACGTAGCTGGAGCCTCTGACGATATCTCGGAGGAGATTGGGAAACACATTGATGTCGTAGCATCATTAATAGAAGCATATCCGGAGAATACCACTGCACCGGAGGCTACGGTGCCACTCACAGAGGCAGAGATCTTTGGTTAGTAATTCAGTAACCGTGGTCACAGTTCAATATTGATGCTGTCCACAGAGCTAAGTTGGAAGGCATCTCAAATCGTTGCTGAATCCTCCGAGCCTCTGGATACACTTAGAATCATTTCACAAGACTTTCCCAAATATGCAACCTCGCTTGGGAGACGCGTCAGGGCAAATGAGAGTGTCGTCGAAGAATTACACAACAATCAACTCAGAGTACAAGCCGGTGGGCATGCGTTCTGGTTTAATGGGGCACCTATGGCAGAGAAGGATATTACGCCGTATGGATTGCTGAGAATGTTCCGCAAGGAACGTGGAATAATGTCCTCGTTGACTTCTTTGGGTCTTTCGAGAGCTCAAGCAATGGAGCTGCTCACCCATCCTATCATCGCAGCTGGTCAGGGCGATAAGGCTGGCTTTGATGGTTTTGTTGATGCCAGCGATCGACCTGAAGGAGACGAAGTTATCACTTGGTGGAACGACCTGGAAAAGGATAGCAGGCATGTTATGCATATTTGGCTATTGTTTGTATGACTGACCATGTTGCAGATATCAGCGTTGGGAACCAGCTATTTCTGCTGTAAGTCTGCCCAGTCACGCTCTACTCGGTCTTCTATGCTAACCCCCACTAGCTCCTCCGGCCTTTGTATCCAGGACAGTTCCATAACATTAAACTAAACATCTTCAACATCGTTTTGGTACTAGACTTATCTCAGACCAATGCATTGTCTTTCATTGGCGGTGCGGTAGCAAACATTGTCGAAAGAAGCTTTCCCTTCCGCTTTGGCATAGTGCCTAGCATTGAAAGTGAAGATGGTGTGTAAATCTCCTCACATCGAAGCCGAGAAGGTGACCTCAGTTAAAATTTCAGGTCTCAAGATGGCCCGGTTGTTCTACTTCCTCGTAGATAATTTTGGTAGAAAGAAGACCATGGGGTATTTGAAGAAGGTAATCGCGTCATCCCCTTTGGCACGATGATATTGACTTTTCATTGTAGATGTCGCTGGTTGGTATGCCGCCGCAACATAGGTCACCTAATGTTCAATGGGACCTAGTCCGCTCGGAGTTTGAAGATTTGTTAGATGTTGAGGAATCAGAGCTTGAAGATGCGATCTTCGATAGCATTCTTGAGGGACAAGTAGAGGTCTCTAAGTCTTTTGACAAGATCGACGCGTACGCCAAGCGTGTAGGCGCTTCTATGTCTTCCAATCCAGAAGGACATTGTTTTGTCAATGGAAAACACGCTGAGATGAGCGAGGTAACGGGAACCCGAATGCTGTGTCAATTTCGTCAACTTACTTCTTTTCAGACGTTTCTTCGTAGCATGCAAATGGAAGTAACCAGACAGATACAGCACCTTCAAGAACAGGTATTATTCTTCTCGGCGTTGGTCCCTTCTGTAACTCATGACATGTGCAGTTATACGAAGGAAAACTCACAGACGATAATAGCAGTTCCATGTCGACGTACTTTTACGACCTTCCCACGACGCAGAAAACGAGGAATCGGTTCATCATTCCTTCAAATGCGATCGGAAGCTTGCGCATATATAACCTTCCTGAACTACTTGCTCGTACGGGTTTCGACGTCGGTCCCGGTGCTTTCGTATATCCTCGTGGGTGATGGTATGCTCTCGTCAAGTATTTGCTTACGGGTTGTGCTGCAGCTGAGGGGGAAACACCCATTACACTCTTTCTCATCGCTGATTTTAACACCGAGGAAGGACTCGAACTCTTAAAGTCGGCGTTAGCATCGATCGTGAGTTCTTATCATTTCTCTTTCCCTTCGGAACACCGAAAACTCGGTACCCATAGAACGAACAATCTGAAACACGACTTTCGTTCATTCACAACCCCAGTGATCCAAAGTTGGATATTACAGCACAGCGCGCACCTGTCGCGTGGCTGTTAATGCATCTCATATCCAAGGGACTCCTGTCGAAGTCATCACCAGCACAATTAATAAGAGCTTTGGGACTGGATGCCCCCTTGGCAACGGATGGAGGACGATCACAGAGACCCTTGTCTCAGGAAGGCACCTTTCAGGCTCTCGCAGGACAATCAGAAGTCGATTCTGAAACGATGGCTCAACTCATGAAGAGTAGCCGCTTACTGATACGGGACATGCAATTACCTGCAGGCTCCCAAGGCATCCTTGTGAACGGAAGAGTAAGTGAAATTCTGTATCACTCACACATTATTATGACCGACAATGAGCATAGATTATTGCGCCATTGGAGACTAAAGAATTTGGATCTGCAGATTTCCGTGCCTTAGAAACGTACGAGCTACGTCGACGAGTCGAACCTGTAGTATCTGCGATATATAACGTGTTACCCTCCGCCGCCTCGCTTGACCGGCAAGTTAACATCTCCTTCTAACCACATGCAACTTACAGTACAGTTAGCGCGTCGTTGGCCAATCTGGTGTCCCTGGCTTCGTCGGTCATATCATCGATAAGCTTACCTGATCCAAGCGAGGCTGGTCTTTTCGATACAGCCCTGAGACCTCGCCAAAGAAGCTACAGGATCCTTGAGAGCAACTATACGTGCGTTTTGAGGATATTCACGTATCTAATTTCCTCATTTTATTCATCAGAGGTTTCGAATATGGTGACAACACCACGGCGTTATATCAAATATCCGCCATTATCGACCCTGTCGGCGAAATTGCGCAGCGTTGGTCAAGTATATTGCAGGTATGTCAACGGCCCTCTGATGGATGATCATCGAAACGAAACGCCGATATAGTGGATATCTACTTTTCCGGACACGTACATTGAGATACACTTGAATCCTGGACCACACAGTGAAGTTCGTCTCCATCATCTGATTCTTTGTACGGTTTCTAATATGTATAAAGATTCCACTGAAACGATTCTTCCGTTACAACCTGGTCCCTTCTCTTTCTTTTGATCAGGATGGGTACGCGGTGCATTAACTTTTGACTTACAGAGGCTGACTTGATCGCAGACATGAGCTTCCCGCGCAAACCATCTTCGAAGACCTGCCCGTCGAGCCTATCTATACGCTTGCTATGGATGTACCTTCCTCCTGGCTTGTCCGACCGAGAGAGGCGTTATATGATTTGGATAATATTCAACTGGGTAATATATCACCCGAAGATAGCAGTGTCGACGCAGTGTTTGATCTTGACTACATCGTCGTGGAAGGACATGCTCGTGAAACCGTCACCGGAGCACCTCCTCGTGGTGTCCAATTGGAGTTGCGTAGCGGCGACAACGCGGCAGTTGACGATACCCTCATTACAGCTAACCTGGGCTACTTCCAATTCAAGACCAAACCTGGGGTGTTCAAACTGGAAATTCGAGAAGGACGCGGACGAGATATTTTCACTATTGACAGTGTCGGTAATGAAGGATGGAACAGTCCAAGTGTGGATGCCGTAGGGAATGAGATAACGGTTACGAGCTTCGAAGGCTTAACTTTGTACCCACGGTTTAACAGGGTACCGGGGATGGAGACAGTTGATGTCCTTGACCCGCGATACAGGAAAGCCGACGATTCCGAGGGGATGTTGGGTGGCATAACTTCGCTGTAGGACCCGTATATTGTCAGCTTCTGACATTCCCTGACATTCTCTCAGATTCAAATCTATCTTCGGCTCTACCGATTCCTCCGTAGCCGTCGCTAACAAACAAGCCGATATCAACATTTTCACTGTTGCTTCGGGATTGCTTTACGAGGTAAATGACGTACCGTTGCCCTATGATGATGATGTCTGAACATCCTATGCAGAGGTTTGCCTCGATTATGATTCTTAGTGTGATGCGCAATACCAAGAGCACTGTCAAGTTCTGGTTCATTGAAAACTTCCTTTCACCCTCTTTTCTAGTTCGTAAACATCACGCTGAATTCACTGGCAGTTATCTAATTTTCTTGCAGGAATTCATTCCTCATCTTGCCAAGGCTTATGGATTCCAATACGAGCTGGTGACTTATAAGTGGCCGTCGTGGTTGCGCGCTCAGAAGGAGAAACAAAGGATCATATGGGCGTACAAGATACTCTTCTTGGATGTCCTTTTCCCTATGGACCTCAAGAAGGTTCTCTTCGTAGACGCGGACCAGATAGTCAGAGCTGATCTTCAGGAACTGGTGGACTTGGATCTTCATGGTGCACCTTATGGTTACACGCCCATGGGAGATGATAATACAGACATGGAAGGCTTCCGCTTTTGGAAGACAGGGTACTGGAAGGATTTCCTGAAGGGACGACCGTATCATATCAGGTAGAAATTCGTTGTTGCCTCACCTTGTGTCGCACGTTGCTGATGAGGTTGTGTAGTGCGCTGTATGTTGTTGATCTCGTTCGATTCCGCCAAGTAAGTCCCCCTGCTCCATGTGACAATTTACTTCTGCTGATCCACTGTAGTTCGCTGCCGGTGTACGTGGCCTGCGCCCGCAACGCTGATAACTATTGAAATACTCACCTTGCACAGGACATACTGCGTGGCCAATATCAGCAACTATCGGCAGATCCCAATTCGTTGTCGAACTTGGACCAAGGTTTGACCCAACTTTTGTTATCTCCATTCCATCAATCGACGTTTCACGCATACAGACTTGCCAAACAACCTCCAACGCGAAGTCCCGATAGTGAGTGCTTTTGTAGCGGAGCATGTTTATGTTGTAGTGACGATTGTTCTGCTAGTTTTCGTTGCATGAAGACTGGCTTTGGGCAAGTCTGTTGTTCTAAATTCTCATCCGTCTGACTAAATTCTCTGCGATTTCAGTGCGAAACTTGGTGTAAGTATACCGACCACATTTTGTTCCTATTATTCATCGTTCCTCAGGTAGCAAGGATCGACTGCATAGAGCAAAGACCATCGATCTTTGTCAGAACCCGCTGACGGTAAGCACCGGCGGTGATTAATCCTGGTCTGCCCTAATCGCGTCACGCAAACAGAAAGAGCCTAAATTAGCCAGAGCACGACAAATACCTGAGTGGGAAGTATACGACACAGAGATCTCTCAATTTACTCGCAAGCTTGCTGAGAAGGGCCTTATAAAATCACGTATCGCCGCCGCTGATACCAATGTGCTGGCAGGCGCTGGAAATGCGCCCAGTAGTACTCTCGAGGTTACGGCTGAACCGACGGATACCAGTGGAGCGGATCCCGTAGATGGTTTCAGAGAAGAACTATAAGACCGAGTATACTAGACAGTCATTGTAGAGATACGGGAAGCACATCAAGTGCCAACAGCGCAATGGCCAGTGCCAGGATACAGCTTGCAAATTGGATAGGAGGGGGGTAGTACTTACCGGCAATAATAGAGCCACACAAACGCTAGTTATATTCCTAAAACAACTTGGTGCGGACTTGCGTTCCTCGGGTCGGTTGAGGCAAGTTTCGGAAGGAGAGCAACGACATACGTTAGCAATTGAAGTGATAACAAACGTTCTAAGATCGACACCGAAATGCTAAGACCACTGGAGAGTTCCTACATATGTGTGTGTACAGCCTTGCTTGGCGGAATCCTGTCTTATTCCGACGGTGGCGTAGTTGCTAAGTACAAGACCAAGGAATCTCAAGACTTCGGCACTAGTTGAACATGAGGATCACCCTTAGCTTGATCACCTTGGATCATGATCGAAGTCAAAAGCCACAAAACCGGTGAATTACAAGACGCCGAATTATCATCCGTCAAGAACATTTGGGTCAGGGTGCAAATCTGACGGCCGCAGCATCTCATGCCAAGAGCATCACGTCGTCGGAGCAGTAGTGGGAACAGATGGTTGCTCGCTCGGCGTCGACTTTGAGGAATGTGGTCATAATATAGACTGATTGCCAAGGTTCTTCAATTCGGAACCTCAGTTTCGATCGGGGTAAATGTCCCGAATAGGACCCACAGAGAATGAAGCGAGTTATATTGCTATGTGGTAGACTTCGGAATGTAACAGACATGAGTGAGAAAAGTGATGGTGTTCATTGGGAAGTCCCCCATCCGAGCTGATTCTCTATGAGCGAACATTTTGGCAGATAAGTTGGTGAGGGTCTCGATTGGTGATGAAGTTGAATGTTGAAGTCTCGAGACCATCTGTAAGTGAAGCTAGGGATCCGGTATGCTACAAGGGATCACAGAGTATTCCATGATGAATGGTCAGGCGCGTCCTCGATTCTTCTATCTCCCGATGCCCTTCATTTTTTAACGCCAGGCGTCTATTCAGCGTGTCTTAATCCAAGATGAGTGGAATGTCCATATCTAAGTCACAAAGTCTATGATATTATTTCGTACCGGTTGACGGAAAGAACACTGCTATAGGAGGATTGTGATACGGCCGTTGTGCCAAACGTACAGCAGGAACTGTCGTGCCGCACTCCAACAGTCAAGTTTGAATTGGGTCTCTACCATCGGTAATCATGCTGGAAAGACTTTTGACCCCAAATTGTAAGCTTCGCACGGCGACACTCGCGACATTCAGTATGGGGATATTCCCACCCTTGATTTCGTTGTGAATGATACAGAGGCCGTGAAGACAGCTATTCCAAAGGGGTGAGGGGGTCATAACGGCCTTTGAGACGACGAGACTCATGGTCATGAGATCGGGCCACATCATGAATCATGATATCCAAGTCACTGAACATCCCAAAGTTTCCAGACGCAAGGCTCCGCTGGACATAAGAAGTTGCCGCGACCCATAGACTAGGGCTTCGTTTTCCTGCATTGTCATTTTCTGTGACATTGCTATCTCGTCCCTGAACGCGGGACGAGAATCCAAGTTCAAAGTTCAAACCAAGTACTTAGGCCCATTCGATATCATGCGCTTCAGGATCTATGCAATTGTGACGGGGTGAAGATGACATGAAGGTTCTCTGAATTCGCCCATGGAGCAGTGATTATAGAGACCACTAATAATCTGAAGGTCAGGCCGGTGGCTGGCAGTTGAACGAAGTTATTAGAAAGAAAATCACGGCCTTCCGGGCCGGTGTCTTTATGGAGACCACGTGCATTAATTTTTTCGGATCCGGGAACCGCTGCTTGGATAGTCCTTACTCATCTTTCACCATCACAACTAATCTTAATCTACAGTTACCAGCGATTTCTGGTCAAACTAAATGGAATTTGTGGCTGCACCGCCAGTTCATCGAGTTCTCTGCGCGGACTGTGGTGCGAGTTTTTTCTCCACGAAGAAAAGAAAACTGTATCAAACTAAATTTTTGTAGGAACGCCCATCGTCCCCAATTCTGCCAATCTATGTGTAGCTTGTCTAAGGAATACGTGAGTGTCTTCTCAAACTTCTGTGTGCGCGATCATCTGATTTTATCAGGCAAGATATCACCGAAGGCATCCCGAAGCAAGGTATGTTATATTCCAGTAGCAACAAATATACAGAATTTATTCTTCCCGCTAGCATCTGTATCATTTTGCCGAAACTGTGAACGATTTCTCGCGCCACCCCAGTCATGGGTGCTTGCCAGACCAGAATCTTCCGAGTTGCTCGCTATTTGCCTAAAGAAGCTGAAGGGTCTTAATAAGGTCCGGCTGACTGAGGCGCACTTCATATGGACCGAGCCGCATTCCAAACGGCTGCGCGTGTCATTGACTATTCAAAAAGAGGTGCGATCGCCTTGACTCTGATGGGTTCCTTGCAATATTGACGTTGACC
Source organism: Armillaria novae-zelandiae (assembly GCA_030435655.1). Taxonomy (NCBI): domain Eukaryota; kingdom Fungi; phylum Basidiomycota; class Agaricomycetes; order Agaricales; family Physalacriaceae; genus Armillaria; species Armillaria novae-zelandiae. The sequence goes on from JAUEPR010000009.1 coordinate 278,757, forward strand.
TAGGTTCTCACAAACACCATATTAGAGCAGACGTTCGAGGTAGAGTACCTGGTCCAGCATGGACAATGTCCCGATTGCGCAAAACTTGCGGCCAAAAACACCTGGAAAGCACTTGTTCAAGTGCGACAAAAAGTTGCACACAAACGGACATTTTTGTTCCTAGAACAACTCATTCTGAAGCACGGCACTCAGAAGGACACGATTTCTGTAAAAGAAGTTCGGGACGGTCTCGACTTCTTCTACAGCCAGCGCAGTCATGCCCTGAAGATGGTTGAGTTCTTGGGTGGAGTCGTGCCTATCCGGTGAGAGAAGTTTCATACTATACCTGCACCACATTTTTTACGTCTTTCATAGTCAAAAAGCATCGGAACAACTGTTGTCGTCCGATACTCACACTAACACCGCCAACTTCAAGTATACCTATTCCGTTGAGATCATTCCCATATGTAAAGACGATCTCGTCTGCATTCCGCTCAAGCAAGCGCGCCAACTAGCGAATATCAGCCCTCTGACATTATGTACTCGCGTCGGAAACTCGCTTCAGCTTCTCGATCCATCTACCCTGCAAACCTGCGAAATCGCAGCTCCCACATATTGGCGCACACCCCTCGATTCTCTTGCCACCGTCTCCGATCTCGTGGAATTTACTGTTCTCGACATCGAGCCCGATGGCCGGTCTCGGGGAAAGTATGTCCTCGCTGACGCCCAAGTGGCCCTGGCGGGCGCTTTCCGATCCGGAGGAATCAACACCGATGACGACGGCATGATGGACTACGAGAGCAGTGGCTTTACAAACCAAATATTCCACACGCGCACGCATCTCGGGGGGATCCTCCAGCCAGGAGACACCGTCCTCGGATACCATATCACGAATGCGAATTTCAACTCGGATGATTTTGCACAGCTCTCCTCCGATCGGATACCAGACATAATATTGGTGAAGAAGACATATCCTAATAGACGTAAGAAGAACAGGACCAGAAATTGGAAGCTGAGGAGTATCGGCAAAGAAGCTGGAGAAGAGGGTGAGACTGGTGGTGGACGGGGCGTCGTTGGCCGGATGGGAGGCAGGGATCAAAAGAAGGTCGAGGAAGATTATGAGTTGTTCCTTCGGGATATCGAGGAAGATGAAGAGATCAGAGGGGCGGTGAATCTGTACAAGGTTGGGGACGTTCCGATGAAATCAGACAAAGAGAAGCCTAGAGGGAAGCGGAACAACCAATACGCGATGGAGGTCGACGAAACGCCTGCTGTCGAAACGGATGACGAACACGAGGAGGCCGATTTCCCGGAGGTCAGACTGGAAGAGTTGTTGGAGGACTTTGACGAGATGACATTGGGTGATCATAACGAGTAGTCGACAGCATACTCGTTCTATCGATTGTCGAGACTTAGAATTTGTTGTGGGGTCACCATCGTTTCACCGGAATTTGATCATTTTTGTAGCGCGTCATGGCGGGTCAAGGCACGGTATCAGGAAAAGTATCCTTATGAAGGTAAAGTGCGTAGAGCTAGGTCCATCGTGTCGATATCATTTTCAAGTCGCTGCTCGTCTCGTGGAAGTCCAGAACTCTTGGTAGGGGCTGCGAGAGGATTCATTAGACAGAAAAGAGGTCGTCTTCGGGACAGCAGAAAGATCGAGATTTGGTTGAAATATGAAAGTAGACGTCTTGCCAAGCGGGTTGTTATCGTCAATGCTGAGTCTCGGAGGAGTACGGCGGAGTCAATTCATTGAGCGACGGAAAGAGGACTAACGGACGCTAACGGCAAACACAATGGCCGCAGACCATAGCAGTTAGTCTATTTATGTCCTTTATATGTATACAGAATTCGAAGACGTACATCTTGTCAGTAGTAGGAGTTTCCCCCCTACTACCCCGCGTGCCGCTTAGCGTTTGGCAGAATCTTATTTAATTACAACGTGCATGTCAGCTTATCTCTATCAAATAATGATAACATTATATTGTTAATGTTCAGATGTGTTTGAGTCACCTGCTCGCCTCGTCGAATTGACGAATAGGTTTGTAGTGATCGTAGACGTGTTCCGAGTGAGTCCGACGCGTCTCATTCTCATCATGTGATGAGGCATCAATGAATTTGTGCTTTGCATCAAGGGCGCCCAGACCCAATTCCCCGCGTTGCCCATCCAAGATTCACGTCGACGGTGGGTCTTATTGTACGACTGAAAGCAGTAACCATCGGAATCAGACATGCCCACCGCCGCAGCAGTGAGGCAACCATCTAGCGACATCAGCGTACGTACAGTGACGAGGGCCCCACAAGGAAGATCGTTCGGACCGTACAGCACTGCTATCTGCATGCTGTAGTTTGCGTAGATGCCCAACGGCGATGTCCTCCTGTTCCATCTGATAGCCTCACAAGCACCGGCCTTCAGCGGCAATACGGGGTACCATGGTAAGAGTACCTGGGCCTCGGCTACTATGTAGATATGACACTAACTGGATATGATGCTACTGCTGGCGTTCAAGACAGAGTCATCTGAACGCTGTTTACTCGTATGTTGGACGCCTATAATTAGCGCCTTGTTATTATTACCTGTCTCCATTTCATATTACGGAGATCGACGGGTGGATGTGAGAGTCCTGGCTGTACACAGTCGCGCTTTCGACATGAGGGGAGCTTCACATGTCGTTGAATTCGAATTCAAGGGATTGGAACTTGAGGCTGCCGCCGGTACAAGTATGGATGATATGTTTTCCGCGACGCTGGCCGCCATGGGCAAAAATAGCCAGGTACAGTAAATATAGCATGGCCCCCCTTTTTCCTTGCACAATCCAAAATGCGAGGCGCGTAAATGATGCACATGGCTGCAAATATGACCCGGATCCAATGAGGGGGGAGTGGTTCGTCATGATGTCATGTCCGATTGCTTTATTATTGAAGGCAAAGGTTACTCCTCGCCGACGCCGGATGCTCGGATGTCAGCGTGATGATGCATGGGTACGATAATCTCGCAGCCTCCAGGGGGGCTGAGGGATATTGGCGAGTGGATGCGTAGCGTGTATACGACCATCATTGGTGCTTCGTCCGACATATAAATCGGATCTTTGGCGGGGAAAAGAGGCGCGAGTCTTTCCGAAGGTCGTGTGCTGGCCAATACGTTCGAGTTAGCCACACTCCCGGGTATACGGCAGGTGGCTGTCATGCTGCTCAATGGCTTGGGGAATGCATTCCCTAGCCAAGAGCCAAGAAAAGAAGTCGCGAAGGCGGGAAGCACGCGCCACGCCTTGCATATCGCCTTTTATTTCATCAAACTACTATATTCCTAAAACTATGTGAATGGGGCAGCGTATACCATGGAATACTATGGAAATCAGAAGCATGAGACGAGTAGCGGGAGAGGTACTCTTCTTTGATGTACCCTGAATGACGACAATCGGGGTAGCGAATGCCCGCGGAAAAAACGGACGTCGCACGGTTGAACGAGGAAAAGAGAGGACGGATATTCGGACCTATCTGCAATATTACTGGGGCTGCCGTCCCGATACCGTTCGCCGTAGAATCCGCTAGCCGGCGTTAGTGCGAAATCAGAAAGTAGCAGGAAAGATCTTAAGAATCCGTAGAGGAATGCAACGCTATCAGAGGAGGAATCCAGGGAAGGAGCACAATGCAAGAGGAATGCGGAGGAAAGAAATATGTACATTTCACACCGAAATTATTTATTTTTGAGGCAAAATTCAGTCGCGGTGGCGGCAGTTGTTTCAGGTTTACATTTTTACCCGATCTCCGACATCCGATCCGTGACCTGAAATAAAACCCAACATAGCTACCCCCGACAGCATTCTCTTCCCTCTCCCACCATCGTCGTCCGCTCTGTCTCTTTTTTCTCTTTAGTCACTGCGCTGCCCGTGAAGGGACCTTTCCCGCCTCTCTTCTCCCCTACTCCCGCTTATCGATAATACAATGTCCTCCAACGTCGAAAAGGAACCGGGTGATGTCCAGCCTGAGGCTGGCACACCGCCCATTGCTGAAAAGAAGAAGAGAGAGTACAAGGACTTTGGCCATGAAGAGGAAAAGGCTACCCGTACGTTTTTGCCTCGCTTACCCTGTCTATTGCCCCTCTGACTTTTCACTGCAGACGCCAATGTGGATATGTCAACTGTGAGACGCTCAACACCTCAACCGCCTTTTACAGCTGCCTTACACGCCTTTACAGATTGAGTTGAAGGCAGAAGACCTCTACGACAAGGAAAAAGTAGATCTGGAGACTATTGTCATTGACGATGTCTTCAAGCTCCTTCAATGCGACGAGAACGGTCTCACTCCTGACGAAGCCCTGCGTCGTCTTGAGTTGTTCGGTCCCAACAGGCTTGAATCTGAAGAGCAGAACCCCATTCTCCAGGTATGCTTCGCATCCTCTTTCGCCAAGTTCGCCAAGCATTCATTCCATTATTAGTTCCTCAGTTTTATGTGGAACCCGCTATCATGGGTCATGGAAGCTGCTGCTCTCGTTGCCATCGCTCTATCCAATGGCGAGGGTCGAGCTCCTGATTGGCAGGATTTCGTCGGTATCATCTTGCTCCTGTTCATTAACTCCTCCATCGGTTTCTACGAAGAGCGTAACGCTGGGAATGCCGTTAAGGCTCTGATGGACTCCCTCGCTCCGAAGGCCAAGGTCAAGCGTGCTGGCACTTGGTCAGAAATTGAGTCGGCGGATCTTGTCCCCGGTGATATGGTCTCCTTCAAGATCGGTGACATTGTCCCTGCCGATTGCCGTCTTATTGAAGCCATCAACGTGTCCATCGACCAGGCTGCCCTTACCGGTGAATCACTCCCTCAGTCGAAAAAAGCTGGTGACCAGTGTTTCTCGTGCGTTACTTTTGCGCTCGTGATCGTGTTGTCTCTGATCTTATCTTGTTCTTTTAGTGGTTCGACTTGCAAACAAGGTGAAGCTGAAGGTGTTGTCATCTCGACTGGTGCCAACACTTTCTTCGGTCGTGCTGCTTCCCTTGTTGGCCAGGATGATGACACCACCGGTCATTTGCAGAAGATTTTGGCTCAAATCGGGTCTTTCTGCTTGGTCGCCATTGGTATCTTCGTCCTCCTCGAAATCGTCATCTTGTACCCCCGCTTCCACTACACTTACCGTCGCGGTCTTGACAACATCCTTGTCCTCTTGATCGGTGGAATTCCCATTGCTATGCCCACTGTCTTGTCTGTCACTCTCGCAGTCGGTGCTCAGCAGCTCGCCAAGCACAAGGCCATTGTCACTCGTATCACTGCCATCGAAGAGTTGGCTGGCGTTACCATTCTGTGTTCCGACAAGACCGGCACTCTCACCACCAACAAGCTTACCATTGACAAGGATACCATCCGTACCTACGGTCCGTTTTCTGCCGATGACGTCATCCTCCTTGCTGCCTACGCTTCTCGTACCGAGAACCAGGACGCTATTGACTCGTCTGTCGTCCAGGCTATTGGTGACCCGGCTAAGGCTCGTGCTGGCATCAAGCTCCTCGACTTCAAGCCTTTCAACCCCGTCGATAAGCGTACCGAAATTACTTATCGTGAGGAGTCCACAGGCAAGCTGAAGCGTGTCACCAAGGGTATGACGGGTATCATCATTGAGCTTTGTACTCGCAACAAGACCGATGAATTGGAGAACAAGTTGGAGGCTGACGTTGAGGAGTACGCTACTCGTGGTCTGCGTGCCCTCGCCGTCGCGTTCGAGGAAGTTGATGGTGATGACTTCGAGGCCGAGGGCAACGGATTTGAGCTCATTGGTCTTCTTGCTATCTTCGATCCTCCCCGTGACGACACCAAACAGACTATCGATGATGCCATGGCTCTCGGCGTAAAGGTCAAGATGGTTACCGGTGATCAGCTCGCCATCGCAAAGGAAACCGGTCGTCGTCTTGGCTTGGGTGACCACATGTACCCTGCCAAGGTGCTCAAGGACGGTCCCGCCCCAGGCAGCAAGCATGCCTCTTTGGACGATATGATTATGGATGCCGATGGTTTCGCTGGAGTCTTCCCAGAGCACAAGTACGAGATCGTGAAGCGCCTCCAGGGTTTGGGTCACTTGTGTGCCATGACAGGTGATGGTGCCAACGATGCCCCTGCTCTGTCCCGTGCCAACGTTGGTATTGCCGTCGAAGGTGCAACCGATGCTGCTCGTGGTGCCGCCGACATCGTCTTGACCGAGCCCGGTCTTTCCACCATCGTCCATGCTATCCGTGGTTCTCGCATCATTTTCCAGCGTATGAGGAACTATTCAATCTATGCCTGTGCTGTTACTATCCGTATCGTCGTCTGTTTCGCCGTGTTGGCCTTCGCGTATCAGTTTGACTTCCCACCGTTCATGGTTCTTATCATCGCCTTGTTGAACGATGGTACCATTATGACTCTTTCCGTTGACCGTGTGCTACCCTCCAACACTCCGGACAGTTGGGACCTGGCTGAGATTTTCGCGTACGCTGTTGCCTATGGTTTGTACTTGACCATGTCGACGTGAGTTTTCTTTTTATATGCACATTTGCTGCAAGGACTGACAGTTTAATATAGAATTGCTTTGGTCATTATCATCATGGAGACCACCTTCTTCCAGGACAAGTTTGGCGTCTCCCTCGAAGAATCCCCTGTCCAAGCCAATGACCGTCAACTTCACATGGTTGTCTATCTTCAAGTCGCCATTATCTCGCAGGCTCTTATTTTCGTCACTCGGTCGCACGGATTCTTCTTCATGGAGCGTCCTTCCGCTGCTCTTTTCTTTGCTTTCTGTCTAGCGCAGCTCGTGTCTTCGATCATTGCTGCCTATGGTGACTGGGGCTTCACGGAGATCCACTCCATTTCTGGTGGATGGATTGGCATTGTTTGGGTTTGGGTAAGTTTATAATTGATCAACTTCATAGCTTCTCTTTCTCACGCGTTCCTGTAGAACATTGTCTGGTTCTTCCCTCTCGACTTTATCAAGTTCGGTATGAAGGCTACTGTCATCAAGTTCCTCCGTGAACGCCGGGCACGTCAAGTCGCCGCTGCTTCTTCCGAGGGCGTTCCCATCACTCGTACCCAATCGCGTGTTGCCTCTATCAACGAGTCGTTGTATTCCAACCGTGTGTCCTTCATTAAGAGGGCTGCACGGAAGGTTGGCTTTGGTGGCAGAATTACGATGAAGCCTGAGGAGTTGCAGCGTTTCAGCAGCATCCAGGCGCAGCGTGTTGGTGCGACATTGGCTCGCAACCCTTCACGCACTGCTGCTTAATCACATCATGAGAGGAGAAGAGTTTGTGTGAGGAGTACGGGAGGCGATTATCTCGATTTGTTCGCTCGTTCCAGCCATCCCGGTTATCTTAGCGGAGCTGGTGTCATTTACTTTATTGTCTCTCCTTCACGTACCATTAGATCCTCGACGCGCATTATTTTTTTAAACATTACAAATTGCAATGCTAGTAAGTACATGACATTGGATATCCGCAAAGGTAAAGGGAGAGTGGAGGGTGGCTTGGTGATTGTTCCTGAACTGCTCGGAGATGTATAGTTTCGAATCTTGTTTTGTTACGTATTCTATTTCATGACTGTACGACGTAATTACCTGCCTTTGTGCAGCAAAATGCAATGACTATTTAGATTGTACAGACTTGGGAGAAAGGAAGAAAGTTTATCCTATTACCCGATGTGTCGGGGTACGATGTATCTACTATTACGACGACAGAGTTGCATGCGTTGTAAGGGTACGTATATTGAATCCGGATCACCGTGAATGCCTGTGAGCTGACTTTGACTTGACAAGTGTTGCATAACGGTGTTACAACCGAGGTCTGTAGCGACATCATCACATTAACTGCGCGCAGCACAGCCATAATGCAGATGTATTCGGTCGGACTGCAATTTTTACCCCGAGAAGTGAGGATCGGAGTAGTTTTTTCCAAAAGGATCTGGATACACGCGATGCAAGAATCGCCAAGGGCTGGAGGGAAGGCAAGCGACGGAAGGCGGGTACGGGCGGCACCTCATTGTAAACCGTGAGTCTCGGATATGTGTGATCGATTCTAGTGAGTGGTTAGCTTCGACTTCGGATAGCACGGTTGAAAGGTTAAACCGGAGGGTTTTTTTGCACGCAGACGACGAAAGAAAATATTGGAAACATGCAAGAAGAATTTGACTAGACAAACGTTAGAGTTGGAGATGTGGCTATGCGGGCGGGGCAACAGCTGCAAAAAGAAACAACGACAAACTCGTTCTCCCGTCATCAGATATGCGTCATGACCATTTTGTATAACGTGGGCGGGTCGCAAACTCCGGTCATCAATCACGGTTTGCAGCCTGTTTCTAGTGCGATTACCGTAAATGATTGTTATCTGAGCCGGATGCCTGTCTTCGTCCCAAGTTTTGCGTCAGCAAGGGGCCCCGCGTTATGTAACTGCGTTTAGATGCACCACCTACAAAAGCGGCGCATTCATCACTTCCGGGTCCTCGTACTTTCCCCCTTCTCGCTCCTAATAGCATGGACACTATCGACCATATCCCCCTGCAGAAAATTCGCGAAGACGGCACGGAGGAATACGACGATGACGTTCATCCCCACTCGCCCCAACCTGCCACCCAACATGTCGACGCAGCCAAGAGGAGACGGCGGAGTGCCTCTGTAGACTATGATTTCTTCGATCCTGCCGGCGTCGCAGGGCTGCAGAGGCGCCTCAGCCGTATATCGACTCGCACCCACGACGATAACATTCGACCCACCAATGACTCCGACGTAACTCTATCAATACCGACTGATGGTACATTTGATTTGGAAAAAACCATGCGCGCGGTCGTGAAGAGGTGTGTTCCGAGTTCTTCGCAGCCCGGATGTACCGCGTTCCTGACTCTCTGCCCCCGCATTAGGCGCGAAGAGGCCAATATCAAGGACCGCCAGTTGGGCGTCGTCTTTGAGAACCTCCGGGTCGTGGGCCTTGGCTCAACGGCGTCCTACCAGGAGACCCTCGGGTCCACCCTGAACCCGTTGAATATCGTGAACAACATTCGGACGGCCCGCCACCCTCCCCTCAGAGATATCCTTTCTGGATTCGAGGGTGTCGTTCGGCCTGGGGAGATGATACGTACGTGATATCCCACCTTGAAATCGCTCTGGTACCGATGTATATTTAATTTGTAGTCGTCTTGGGGCGGCCTGGCTCCGGCTGCAGTACATTCCTCAAGACCCTTGCGAATCAAAGGGAGGAGTACCACTCGGTGGAGGGTGAAGTCCATTACGACTCCATTTCTCCTGCGGAGCTTGCGAAACATTATCGTGGCGATGTTCAATACTGCCCGGAAGATGATGTTCATTTTCCGACTCTGACGGTTGAGCAGACCCTCAGATTTGCGGTAAAGACGCGTGCTCCTCAAGAGCGCGTTGGTCACTCCAGGGCTGAGTACGTCGACATGATGGTCGAGGTCCTTACAACCATCTTCGGTCTGCGGCATGCCAAGGGTACAATGGTCGGCGATGCTGCTATCCGTGGTGTATCCGGAGGAGAGAAGAAGCGAGTGTCTATTGCCGAAGCCATGGCTACTCGCAGCAAACTCAACTCTTGGGATAAGTACGTCTTCCAAATTTCTTTTTTTATGGATGCATCTGACCACAAAAATAGCTCTACTCGCGGTCTCGATGCCTCAACTGCGCTTGAATTCGGCCGTGCGTTGAGAATATCCACTGACATCGACAACCTTAGCACCATCGTTTCTATCTACCAGGCGGGCGAGACGCTCTATCAGCTGTTCGACAAGGTCTGCGTCATATATGAAGGAAGGATGGCGTACTTTGGGCCCGCAGATCAAGCGAAGCAGTACTTCATTGACCTGGGCTACCTCCCTGCTAACAGGCAGACAACACCCGATTTCCTCGTGGCCGTTACCGATCCAAATGGTCGCATCCTCAATCCTGATGTTCCAAACCGCCCCCGCACCGCAGCCGAGTTCGCTGAGGCTTTCTACAAGTCGCATCTCGGTCGTCAGAACCGCGAAGATATTGCTCTGTATAAAGAGGTCTACGTAGGATTGCCGGATAGAGCTCACTACTATCGGGAGAGCGCCCGCGCGGAACATTCGAAGAACACGAGGCAAAGCTCGTCAGTACCTTTCTCCTGTTAACCGGAATATTTTCTCATCCGCTTTCAGACCCTATATGATTTCCATTCCCATGCAAATCCGAGCTGTGATGCAGAGGCGCACCCAAATCCTCTGGGGAAACAAACAAGCGACCATCATGAATCTAGCGTAAGTTGTTCTCTGAAAATTGTCCTCGTACGAGAATAACTTATTTTGTGTCTAGATCGTTTATTCTTCAGGGTGTGATCGTCGGCACGGTTTTCGTCAATGCTCCCGAATCAACCTCGGCATTCTTCAGTCGAAGTGGTGTTCTCTTCTTGTATGATATTACTTCCTTGTCGCTTCCGCCCTATGTTTAACTAGGTATTCTGCAGCGCGCTTTTGTTTTCTGCCTTGTCAAGTATGGCGGAGATCCCTGCCCTGTTTACTCAACGTCCCATTGTCGCTCGGCACCAGAAGGCCGCAATGTACCACCCTTTCATCGAAGCCGTTGCTCTTACCTTGGTCGATATTCCCATCTCGTTCTTGACCACTACGGCCTTCGGTATCCTTATCTATTTCATCGTCGGTTTACAACGCTCAGCGGGGCAATTCTTGTATGCGCTTCTGTCTCTTACCGTCCGCTCTTCCGGTGTGCTAAATGATTCACAGCGTTTTCCTCCTGTTCCTGTTCACAATGGCCATAACGATGAAAGCCTGGTTCCGCGCTGTGGCCGCCGCTTTCACCGCTGAGTCCGAGGCGCAGACCTTAGCTGGTAAGTTTGTCGCTCTGTTTACGTTAGCATTCCTTACACTCGATAGGTATCATGCTCCTCGCCTTGGTCATCTATACGTATGTGTCTCCAAGTCCTTTCGGCTTGTTCATTCTTTCTAACGGTCGTTTAGTGGGTTCACGATTCCAAAACCATCTATGATTGGTGCTCTCAAGTGGATATCATACATCAACGTATGTCCTCTTTATTTTACAAGTAATTGGGAGCTTACGTTCTGTTCAGCCTCTTCGCTATGGCTTTGAAGGCATCATGTCGAATGAATTTCATACACTCAATGCATCATGCGCGGCGCTTGTTCCTCAAGGACCTGGATACGAAAATGTCAGCATTGCCAACCAGGCCTGTCCCACCGTTGGATCTGTCTCAGGTGACGCCTACGTAAACGGCAACACATTTATCTCTCTTTCCTATGGATATTCGTACGGCAATACATGGAGGGTACGTTGACAGCTCGCTTCTTTTATCATTTAAGCACTAATTCGGCCCCAATAGAATTTTGGAATACTCATCGCTTTCATGGCGGCATTCTTGGCCGTTTTGTTCGTCTATTCCGAGTTCAACACCACCATTGCTGGTGAATCCGCAATGGTGCTATTCAAGCGCGGAACCAAGGCGCCTATTCTGGACCAGGACAAGAAGGACGAGGAGGAGTCTTCTGTGCGATCTAGTCGGGACACGATTCAAGACGCTAGTGCTGCTGCTGCGGAGGCGGAGAAAGCGATGGCTGAGCACCCACCGATGACAGATTTGTTCAGTTGGCAACATCTGCAATATACGGTTCCGGTGGCTGAGGGACAGCGGCGTTTACTTGATGATGTTTCTGGATATGTTGCCCCCGGAAAGTTGACGGCTCTGATGGGTGAATCGGGTGCGGGAAAGGTCGGTAACGATGTTGTACTTTTCTGCAACAAAAAGGACTAATTGTTTGCGTAGACTACGTTGCTCAACGTCCTGGCTCAACGAGTCAACAGCGGCGTGGTTGTCGGAGATCGTTTCGTTAATGGACTCCCTCTTCCCAGTGATTTCCAAGCACAAACGTGAGCTGCTTTTGAGATATAAATAGCATATTATACTCACACATGGATTTTAGTGGTTACTGTCAACAGATGGACACGCATGTGAACACCGATACTGTTCGCGAGGCTTTACTTGTTTCGGCAAACTTGCGTCAGCCAGAGTCGGTTCCATTGGCTGAGAAAGAGGCCTAGTGGGTGCTGACCGTCTACCTTCCAATCTTGTTTGCTAACCCCCCTTGCCTATTTAGTGTTGAGAAGTGTATCAAAATGTGTGGTCTTGAGGCTTATGCCGACGCTGTTGTTGGTTCACTTAGTATTGAGCATCGCAAGCGTACGACAATAGCCGTAGAGCTGGCAGCAAAGGTGGGTAACTTTGCTTTATCTGTACTGAATGTCGATTTGACATCTTTTGACTTTTTAGCCCAAATTGCTGTTATTCCTGGACGAACCTACTTCTGGACTAGATTCGCAGAGCGCCTGGGCTATCATGGCTTTCTTGAGGAATCTCGCTGATAACGGACAAGCTATTCTTTGCACGTGCGTATTTATGTCGATGCAGTACGACTTTAAAATTAACACAACGGTGTAGAATCCATCAACCTTCTGCGGAACTCTTCCAGGTCTTTGACCGACTTCTCCTTCTTAAGAAGGGTGGGCAGACCGTGTACTTCGGAGATCTTGGACACAACTCGTCGACGCTTATTCAATACTTCGAGAGGAACAAATCAAGGGTTTGCCACGAGAACGAAAATCCGTAAGTCTTGCTTTGCGAAATATCCCTTCCTCATCTGATGGGCAATATTATAGTGCTGAGTTCATGTTGGATGTTATTGGCGCTGGAGCGACTGCCCACGCGACCCAGGATTGGTACGTCACCATAACTTTCAGCTGATGCGAACTCGTATTGAATTTGTTACAGGTACTCGGTCTGGAAGAACTCCCTGGAGTGCGCTAATCTACAGACTGAGCTTGAGGGCCTGCACACCGAAGGAAGACAGAGGGGCGCCGTCGAGGCTACAGTGCATTCGGAGTTTGCGACGTCTTGGTTCCATCAGCTCGGTGTCCTGGTGAAGCGTGACCTCATGTACCGTTGGAGAGACCCTACCTATCTGATCGCCAAACTTGCCCTCAACATAATGTCGGGATTATTCATCGGGGTATGTTCGTTCCCAATACTTTGCATGAATGTCTAATCACTTTGCCGTACAGTTCACCTTCTTCAAGGCGAAGGATAGTCAACAAGCAACTCAGAACAAGCTTTTCGTAAGTGCATTGAAGTCATTGTCGCTATCAAACTCTCATGATCTCCCAGTCTATCTTCTTGGGCACCATTCTGGGCGCTCCCCTGTCCAATCAACTGCAAGTTCCATTTATCAACATGCGCAATATTTACGAGATTCGCGAACGTCCCAGTCGCATGTATCATTGGTCGGCCCTGCTTACAGCCCAATTCGCTGCGGAAATTCCGTGGAACATCCTTGGGTCAAGCGCATACTTCTTGTGCTGGTTCTGGACAGTTGGCTACCCCTCGTCTCGTGCCGGCTACACATTCCTTATGATGGGTGTCATCTTCCCTCTCTACTACACGTCCCTTGGACAGGCCGTTGCGTCTATCGTGCCCAATGCCGAGCTTGCTGCGATCTTGTTTAGCTTCTTGTTCTCCTTCGTCATGACTTTGTGAGTCTTTTTGGGGCAATTGCACGGTTTTGGTCTAACATTATGATGATTCTAGCAATGGTGTCCTCCAGCCGTTCAGCCAACTCGGGTGGTGGCAATGGATGTACCGTGTGTCTCCTTACACTTACCTCATCGAAGGTCTGCTTGGACAAGGTCAGGAATGCCTCTTTTGAGATGCGAGCGAAATCTGATTGTCTACTATAGCCCTCGGCAGACAAGAAGTAGTTTGTGCAGCTGTTGAACTCGTATCGATCATTCCTCCATCCGGGCAAACGTGTGGCGAATATCTTGACCCGTACACTACTGCCAACGGTGGTTACTTGATAGACCGCAATGCTACGGACAGCTGTTCATTATGTTCAACCGCCACAACGGACGAGTTCTTGGGTAGAAACTTCAACATCTTCTACGCGCACAGGTGGAGGAACGTCGGGCTTCTTTGCGTTTTCATTGCTTTCAACGTGAGTGTCTTTTCTTTCTGAAGACTTGGTGTCGTAACTGACAACGACTCGATAGATATGGGCCATTTATGTCTGCACATATTTCTTCCGCGTGCGCACAGGAAGTTTGCTAGACTCGTTTAAAAAGAGAGTTGCTCGCCGCCGATAGGTGCTTCCACATACAATCGCATAGGCCATAATCACATTCATTGGACCAACTACATACTCATTTAAATAGATTATTGGTGTCCTAATTTTCTCGATTAACTACGGGGGAAAATAGAGAGCCCCTTTGTACCCTTTGTACATCTTAGTAGACAGTGTAAACCGTACGTTCAATGCAAGCTATTTAGTTCAATAGAACTCTTATTGTCGCCGTTAGACGATATGAGAAAGTTTCATAAGTATATTAGAACATCACAGCGGCGGTCCCGTCTCCAACGTTGCGCATTACCGCCATCTGCAGATAGGCTTTACGTATGTTGGACAACTGTGGATGAATACCTGACTGTCTATCCGCCATGAATCTAGCGTTGATTTCACTTTTCTGAAGTACACTGGTGCACAGACGTTCATCGTTGCCGATGTGCTTCAGTATTGAAAAGAGTGCAACTTTGATGGCCCTATTACTATGCATGCAGGTAGATATAATTTCTGTGCACTTGCATTACTAAGGGATAGTCTTCGGACTTGCGTTCGACCCACCTAGCTCTCCGAATTCTGTCTTCTCCGAGCACGTTGCTGGCCTTTGGGTCCTGTGGTGAAGTTACTGGCGGTGGCCCTCACGTCACTTATCTCGTACTGGTAGCCTATACTTAGAAGCTTTTTTCGGAGCACACCCGCTCTTCATTATCGTCAGTCTTGGTAAGCCTCTACGTTAGATCAACAACCACGCAATACGGGCGAATAGCATAGGAATTTTTGACACAGATTTTTGACCCCAGCAAATTCTTCGGCATTGATTCAACGAGTCTGCCTAGTCTAAGCACAGTTGACTGACTTCGTCTTGAAGAAGATCAATGCCGGGAGCTTCGGCTCGATAAGCTGAGAATGAAACTGCCGCTTTCGGCGCGCCCCGGTATTGCGTTTTCAACGCGTTTCACCAATGTTTCAGAACGCTGGACAATGAGCTCTTTCTCTCGGATGCTCTGCAAATCATGGCCTCGGTTTCATCGATACCCCTGCACTGCAGGTGCGATAAACGTGTGATCGACGGTCTCCCTTCACTAGTTGGAGGCCAGCTGATCTACTAGGTGCCAGGCTGCAGACAATCGGCTAGCACAAAGGTCTTGCTTTCGCCATTAGAATCTCCTGCGGTTTCAGTCTATATTTCATTCAGTAGCACCCTTCTTTGCTGAAATTGGTGCTGCACAATAATATTATACAAATTGGACCGCAAAGCTAAACCAAATTTTCGCATTAAGGGCACACGGGGAAATCGGCGGCTACTCTGCAGCGCATTGGGCATCGCACTCTCGGATGTTTGACCTCGAACGAGTCTCAGTGGATACTTTAAAGCCGTGTCTTTCCATTGGGAAGGCTGACTTACATTAATAAAGGGCCTCCACTCATTCCAATACCATTCACCTTTCACGCCTGCAAAATGTTTGCATCCACCCTAATTGCCCTATCTCTCATTTTCCCTGCTTTCGGTGCTCCCTATCATCATCCACCAGGAAACAGCTGCGATATTTCCCGAGTTGAACTTGTCCTACCCCAAGGAGTGAACCTTCCACCACCAAGTGAACCTGTTACCTATGTCACTGTCGGTGTGGGCACGCAAAACTACACCTGCTCAGATGCGGGAACATACACGTTAGTTTCCCATCACTTTCCCAGCTTGCGTTATTGGTTCTGATAAGAATTCATAAACCCGCAGAAACGTCGGTGCTGTAGCATCGATTTTCGACATCTCCTGTCTTTACGGCACTCCTTCCTTCGACAGTATCCAGGACACCGTTTTGGCTGCTTGGGAGAAGTCCGACTGGACTTCTCCCCATGACATATCAAACGAACTCACTCTATTGGGCGAGCATTTCTTCATCACCAATCCCATAACCGGAACTGGCATCAGTCCGAAGTGGGATTTTACCGCTTCGACTGGAAATTCAGAGGCGTTTGTAGTAGCCAATGGAACAGCAAGGAGCCCCGCGCCTACTGGGAGCCAGGATGTTGATTGGTTGTCCCTCAAGAAGCTCACAGGAAAGCTGGCGGATGAGGTGTACCGGACCGATACGAGAGCTGGGCAGCCACCTGCTTCGGTAGGTGTTCTTCTCCATACTACGTGTTGACTGCTCATAAAATGTTCCCCAGTGCACCCCGGGGTCGGAACCTATCACTGTGAAGTATTCTGCGAAGTACTGTGAGTAACTTCCATTTTCCGATGTCCGTTCCCTCCAGATATTGATCCACGTTTTATTCCATTCCTTAGGGTTCTTTGGCGGATGCTTGTAAGGCGCCTACAGACTGTTTACATATAGTTCCTGCATTTCTACGGACACATTAGTGGCGTTGAGTAAAATGCAAATATATTCGCTCATTATGACTGGAAACGATACCACTGTTCCAGTATTTCAATGTTGTAAAAATACATGATTAAATGCTTGATACATGTTGTATTGTCCAATTCCGCAAAGAAAAGTCCGATGTAAGGAATGTGTGATGGAAGAGAGCAGGATCTATTTTTATGAATCGGTTTCTATCCATTTGAAGACCTATAGTACGGAAATGATCAAATGTATGGCAGCAGGATGATTGTAAGGCGTACCACTCGCGTCATGTCTATATACAGGGATTGTTGGACAGCGTGGATGTCACCTGTATAGTAAATTCGTTCGTCATGAACGAAAATATATGTCGTAGGATGACCTGCAATCAATGATGAACATGAATTCTTTGGCATTTTCAAAGATGGGACGTACTGCCATCAAAATTCGTCCACTCGGCAGACAGTTCATAGGTCAAAGGATCCAAGAAGAACTGCAACAATGTTTGATTGATAGAGTTAATAATGCCGAGAGAGAAACTTACGACGTGTGTCTCGATATATGTTCCTGTATCCGTATCAAGAGTCAGCGTGTTCCCGGGGTATGCTAAGATCCGAATTTAGCTGGTGCTTAGTCCCAGCCTTAAGGATGATGAAAGGACTAACCAGTTATTCGTGTAGTCCGAGCTAGGTGAAAGCTAGCGAAAATTCAATGCCGGCGTATTCCTGGAAGTTTAACGCTACCCACTTTTTCAGTCCAGGTCTGAGAGATTGGCCAAAGAAACCTGCGGTGATGCACATTGTTTCGTCCTTGTTCTAGAAACACCTATACTTAAGTTCAGTGCCTCGTGAGAAAAGGCACAATGCGTACGGGGTCATAGACGTCTCCCCCGTACCCGTATGCGCGATAGGTGTACCGGGGAGCAGAGTATTTCGTATGTATGACCTTGTGGCCATCGACATAACCTACTAATCGCTGCAGGCCATGTCTTTCATAGATGGCGATATAACCGGTCGACGACCTGGGAAACGAAAATCATTCAACATTTATCAATGGTTGCAACAAGACGCTTACCATGTCGGTACTGAAGAGACGACTATAGATCGAAATGCACGTTAATGACATCGAATCAAGGGGAGGATAGCAGACGCACACGTAGCTTTCGTCGTTCTTCTCGGGGCATCACGCACAAGGGAGGGGATTGATCCCGACTCTACTAGTGACTCTCTGAGATTTGTTTCCGATGACGATTGCGCACCGCGCACTCTAAACCGATACTGGAGTTCGTTCGTGTACAGAGCGTCCGGCTCATTGAGAGGCAAAGAAAGAATAGCCTGGAAAGCAGCAAAAATAGAAAGGAAAGTGAATATCTTCGTCATGGCGCCACTAGAATTGCGAGATTAGTTGAAAGATGAAAGTGAAGGAATAATAAGGGAAAGAGGACGGCGTTCTATGTCCGCATTCTGACGTCCCGCCTTTTCATTACGGAAACAAATTTCCAACGGAGGAGACATCAAATAATAGAAGACCGTCATAAAAGGTCCGTGAGATACTCGCCCTTATGAAACGCCCACGTCGATCATTCTCGTTCTAGTGCCGGTGGCAAATCTCATGTGCCGCACAAGTCACAATTTCACCAAGTCGGCCATTCAGTCGCAACTAGCTGATGTTAGCACTCGCAAATCCGGGACTTGTTGCTGAAAAATGATGCACCCAATTTTGTAGGGCTGCACAGAAGACAAAAGTTCTCACAGACCACCCATGAGTCGTACTAGGTCGTCTTTGTACCTGACAACGGTACGCAGCACAAAGATATATTAAAATTCGTCACAGTTTACTTGGGTCCTTGTCCACGATGCTGTAATGCGTATAAATACTAGGAGAAAACGATAAGTAGTTCAAGACTTCAAGTCCAAACATAGTGTCATGAAGAATCAGGACTATACGCTGGCGGCGGGAGGTCGGATAGTCTCGCAATTTCCCTAACGAGCATCTCATTTCTTCGCCGAAGTTCGGCAACCTGTTCCTCTTCCTCCAGGTCCTGAGCCTCGCCAGCCTCATCACGCGCATCGTGGGCAGGTGTTGTAGCACTAGCCTCAGAGCCAGAGGACGGGGTTGCAGAAGTCTGCATCAGTTCCCGCCTTTTGGAAAGGATAGCGGCTTGGGAGGCAATCGCAGAGCTGAAAGGTGATCGCAAGGAAGCTGACGATGTGGGTGACAAGGCGCCGGTGGGACTCGTGCTTCCGCTGTTTTGTCGCAATTGGTCTTGTATTTCTTCGAGCTTCGTAGACTGAGAAGAGATGACATTGTCTGCGACCGATACAGATCCTGTTCTTCCTCCACCATTGCTCTGTGAGTTAGTTCCCTGAGATTTTTGAGAAGGGATCATCGTTGATGCGGTACCAAGACTCGGACCGTCTAAGCTGGCACGTCTTCTGTTGGCGTACACTTCGTTCAATTTCGCGCTCTGAGAAGGAACGGGGCTGAAGCTAGCTGAAGGGAACGCGCTGGGAGGGACTGAAGCGCTAGGTTCTGGGGAGGGTGGCTTGATCTTTTCGAGTATTGCTGACTGAGAGGCGATGACATCCCTATCCGGGGGAAGTGACACTGCAATTATTAAGATAGGGCCAGAGAATCGCACGAAATGACCTACAGCGTGCAGTCCCTGTAATGGTTTTTGATGGAACAGGCGGTGGATCATCATTGGTGCTATGTGGCGACCTCCTTCGGTTACCTGTACCCGGTACTGTGGTCGCAAAGACAATCTCTCCTGGATGCGCCTGTGTATTCGACAACGCGGTACTGTGCTGGTGGATCTGCGGAGTTTGTCCTCGGACAAATGGGATATCCCTTGAAAGTGTGGGTGGGCTATACGCAAGACTATTGAAAGCACGGGCCGTTGGCGTGTCAGCTTCCTGTGGGCGGCTAGATGCAGACAATACATGTGCGTCAACATTGTTTGTATCAAACGCGCGCGCTTGATCCAGACTAAGATTTGGAACGTTTTGGTTCTGAAAGGATGGAGCGTCACGAGATGACTGCGAACTGGTAGCAGGGGCAATCAAAGCGGGCGGTGGGGAAGTCAGGCCTGCAATGGCTCCTCCCGAGGACTCAGTTGTTGGGACTAGAATGGGAATTTGAATATCGGCACATTGACAACAAAATGGAGCAGTAAACTTGCCGATCTTGTATTGAAACGCTTCTTTCGCACCGTCGATCTCAAAATCACGGCCTGCATGATGTCGTCGCTTCCACCACCAATATGCAAGACTAGATAGTACAGCCAATGCGACAAGAGACGCCAACACGGCACCAACGATGATACCCGTGTTACCCTTAGAGCCCCCGTCTTCTGACGACTTTGTTGTTCCTGTTTGGGATGATGTTGATCCTGAAGTAGACGATCCTGATCCAAAAGAAGATGAAGTACCAGTAGCTCCGCTTTCCCTGTATATCGGCTCATAAACAACATAGTCCAACTCGAACATCTGGTCCCCGGAGACCTCAGTTATGGTGACGGTTACCTCATGGTCTCCCGAGGAAAGACTTGTAGCACTGAGTAAAGGAAGATTCGCCAATGCAACATCGTTGTTGCCGCTTCCACTAATATTAAGTCCATTTCGAGGTGAGCCATCGATTTCAAAAGATGCGACAAGGTTCCCGCTCGCTGATTGCTGAACGCCATAAATTGATACTGCGCTTCCTGGAAGCAGAATAAGCGTTGGAACGGTAAAACATGTCCGCATGAAAGATATACCGGAAAACTGAAAAGTGAATCTGCTGCCCGCGGAGCTGCTCCTATGCACACCGCCTCCATGGGGACTGAAGATGATTGAATCGCCTGATGAACCGTTCGTCTTGAAAGCATCGCCCGAGTTCTGCGACCACGAACCGTTGTAGCTGATTAACGAATCATTATCGTCGATAAGTATGGACATGCCGGGAGAAAGTCCAGGTAGTGAGTCGGAGTTGGAGTCCATATCGACAGTATACGTGACGTAGTCGATGGATACAGGCGAATCTGAGTCGACGCCTCTGCATGTAACGTTGACAGTATGGGCGCCATTGCTTAGATTATTGACTTGGCATAGTTGTGTGTATATGTTTGATTCTTCATCACCACTACTAGTATTGCACGTCGTCGCGTTTCCATTGTCAGCAGAGATTGAGAAAGACACATCTTCCGTTTGCCAAAGAACGCCGGTCCATGCAAGTGAGGTTCCTGAAAGCGACTTGCGTTGAAGAGTGCATCCTCAACAAAAACATTATGCGTACCATAGAAAGTGTAGGCGAAAGAGAGCCCACTGCGTGCTGCGTCATGTGTGCTGCTGTTGATGAATTGACTAGTATGGCCCTGTCCTGTGCTCCACTGCGAAGAGCCGGTGGGACTGTAATTCAAGAGGTTATCGTCGACAAGGACGGTGTAGGTATTGACCATGTCTTTGCGTGGATGCTGTAAGGGAAAAGTGATCCCGAACAGGATCCAGCGGACACGCCATGCTTCGAGGGAGTGCCAACGGCACCGAGTCTTTAGCACTATGGGAATTGAGACTTTCGCGTGTACTAAACCCGCACTAACGCCGCCAATAGTGAAAGGTCGACACAGCCTCAATGCTTCGCAGCACCAATGCCAAGGTACATATGGTTGAGGCCAAGAGAATAATGCCGCAACAGTAACTCTGAGCCCACGGTTTCACTGCCTTGGCTGCGTAGGTCGAGTGTTCTATGAAAGGGCGAAAACGATATCGGACGCTTATCTTGCATTAACTTCATACATTCATAAGGATGGGCGTGAACGAAGGCAAAGAAGCTGTCTATCCGTACACTTTGGCCGACGCAAAATCGAAGTAAGCATCAACGAAAGCTGCAGGATTATTGTTAACGTAGTCTGATGGACCGAGATCAGACGGTACCAGGACACGCGGGGGTAAAGTAAGCCTACCAACACAGGATGATGGGCAGTTGGAGGTCGAATAAACAGACCCGGCCCAATCACCGCCTATTTCAATCGCACACAAGTTGGTGTAAGAAAATATAGCCTAGCTAGAGAAGGCCATCATTTTCACTCACAGAACGTCACTGCATAGAAAGACCATCGCATCAGTGCACAATCATAAGTCAATTGACCGCCCACAGTTGATGATGATGTTGTGAGCACCGAACTTGTCGCTTATCGAGCATGAGGTGTTCGGGAAATAAGCAAATGGAGTGCCCTGCCCGAAGTTAAAAACTGCTCGGATGTGCTGCAGTGTCGACACATACCCAAGCGTCGGTATTGATATTAGTGTTTCCAGCTTGGATATCAGCTGGGATGCTGTTATTGTTGCGAGCCCAAAACCAGATCTTGATGAAAGTACCCGTCCGTTCGACTGCATACCTGATAAAGACGTTAACATGCCAAAGTAGCATAATTCAAGATAACTATAGGACTGGCCATCCTCCACCGTTGTCGTTGAAAGGTGCTCCATAGCTGAGTGGATCTTGAATCTGAACCCCGCAGCCAGAGTTGCCATTGACTGCAGTGTTGCAGTCATCCGTGAGAACAACTCCTATTAGATCGTGAGAAAGACTGGAGAAAATCAAAATCTAATCACTACCAGTTTCGTCCCGAGAAGCCGGCATTGTACAACCTTGTATTTAATTTAGGGAAAGGTTTAGAAGTACAAAGATGATATGAACACACCTGCAGATGTGTGCAAAGTCGCCTGATTGTACGCCTGATTGTTAACTCCCTCCAGAATATCGATTTCTCCCTTTTTTTAGAAGGTAAGTACAATTGTAGATATCTTGGGGTCACAAAAACGCACCAGAGTTGGCCACGGGTCCGCAAACGTCCATAATGCTGGCCAGGTGCTATGCAGACATGCGTAAGGAGTTATATAAGGTAAAGGACTACATATATCCACCCGCAGCCTTGCGGCATATGGCGAATGTTGAAACTAGGAAAAGAAGGCATTTGAATTTATGAAGACCATGAAACTGTGTTGAATACTTGCACCATGACTGTGTTGCTTCCATATTGCTTATTGGATTGCAGTCTAACGGAGTTACGTCCAGCACCGGTGGCACTTAAAACGGTCGTGAAATCTGCACGCAGAATGAAAGTGTCATCAGAGGCGTAGGTCAAATTCTGGCTGGCCGCAGTGGCGGCGTCGACATAATTTCTAGATTAAGGGAGGGTGTGAGAAGGGTATATAAAAACAGTTGATCCCAGAGATACATACACTCGACCGTTGGTTGGGTCGGCGATGGCTTCATATGAGAAGCCGTTGTTGAACTGGGAGCCTACGAAGCTATCGGTCTGTGAGTAGCTGACACTAGCAGCTGGAGAGATAAATGAAGCAAAGAGGATGAATATGAGACTGCTGGTGAGGCGAGACATGAGACTGTATGGAGGGCTAGTTTCCACAAGGGCTTGGAGCCAGCCCCCACGTCTCTTATACATCGCAATGACCTCCCAAACATGTTCTCAATTGAACAAAAAGAAACAGGGCTGCCAAATTTGCAGGGAATAACCCTGAGGAGAACGCATATGGTCTACCCTCAAGCCACACTGCGCATTCATTCTCTCACCGATCCAGCTGATAATTTCTGGAGCCGAAATAAAGCCATCCAATGGTTTGGCGATAAGATTAAAAGTGTACGAGTTTTCGGTATTATTACGACGACTGAAAAACGATCGCGTAGGAAACAGGCAGTATCACTAGAGATAAATCTTTGTCAACCAATATTTTGGCAGGTTGCATAGGGACATTACCACTAATAGCAGCATATTATTAGACCGTGCCTAGTCGTGTAATCCGTTGTGTGATGTGCTGATCTCAGAATAGACTCGCGGCAACGGCGCAGTGTCTTGCCAGTCATAGTCGACTCAGGTGGTATTACTTCCGTGACAACTAGACCACAAGAGGCTCGATAGGAATCAAGAAGCCACAGATTGAGGAGCTCCATCCATATGAATGAAAGGCATGT
This sequence comes from Armillaria novae-zelandiae, assembly GCA_030435655.1. Lineage (NCBI taxonomy): Eukaryota > Fungi > Basidiomycota > Agaricomycetes > Agaricales > Physalacriaceae > Armillaria > Armillaria novae-zelandiae. The sequence goes on from JAUEPR010000009.1 coordinate 302,174, forward strand.
GAAGATGCGGCTGACAAGGATCTTGTGGGATCAAAAACTACCGGCCAGTTGATATCAGAGACAGAAGTAATCATCTGGAAGATTTACAGTTTTGAGAAGAGAAGCATGCGGGAGTCTATCCTATCCACACGTTCTGCTTGCATCTGTATATGATGTCGTCAGTACTTATTTCGGTCAACCCATGCAGACCATAGACATCTTTGACAGACCATCCGGTGAATATCATGCCACCTGGCAAGAAATTGATAAGATTCGGTCAATGATGGAGCCCGTGATGGAGAAAAGGGAAAGAATATGTTTAACAGCCTGGTGAATGGAGAAACAAACAGAGGTGCCGGCTCTTGTGGCGTGAGAAATCAGATTTTTCTACGGACGCGGTCTTGTGACGTCGAACTTTGGTCTTCAATCTTGCTTTGATCTAACTTCAATCACATTGGAGAGTCCCTAAATCAATCCTCATCGGCATTACGATTCCCCCAATATTTTTTGAGAGGTTGTGGTTGACCCAATTTTCTATTCAAACGGTGGCACTTGCCGTCAAAGGAAAGCTACTTGGGCCCGTGTGAAGTAGCGATAACTCGACATGACATTGCATTCAAGGTGCAGATTTGATACTCGTAGCCCTCGAGCACTGGAGGCTTGGCGCGGAATACAAGTATCGATGGTACTGGGTCCGGAAACTCCCGGAGAAAGTACGAACAAGCGGATCTTTGAAGGTCAAATCTCATAAGATATGTCCTATTTGTAGTAACATCAGTTAAGAATAAGACTGTAGTACGAATATACTAAGGGGGTATATACAAGAAGTGAAGATGTGTTGCTAAGTTGTTCTAGTATTCTAGATACGATCCCTACTACGAGAAAGCTATACAGTACTAACTCCGTCTAGAAGAAAAAAAAAGGAAAAAACCGTCCGCTCCAAAGAAAATGAATGTACTAAGTTCAATCAATATTCTGACCACACTGTAGGAGCATGGTAGCAATGATAGCTGGTTCGAGTAGTCCGAGCTGCATAGCTTCTGCGGCTATGTCTAGTGTGATGGTTCCGTGACCGCGGCAGATCCTCGCAAGTAGACGTGGAGACGACCCACTTGAATAGAGCTACACAGATAACATGAGCACAGACTTCGCCATTGGTAGTCAAAGAAACAACATTAATGTACTGTTCTTGGGGAATCCACATGTAGCGGGTCCCACATACGTCCATTGTTCTTGAACTGCGCGCAATGGCAATAATTAATGTTCGGCAAGAGACACTAGGAATAAAAATACAGACGCTTTGTCCTGAGATAGTCGCAACCAGTCTCTAGCCTTCTGTTTCGATATGACCCCGCGTATTTCCACTAATGGGTGTGATTGCCACTCGACTAGGGCAGTGCTCCTGCCTTTTGCGTCTTTAAGCACGGTATAGGTGGGCATATTTGGGTCCGTGATAAGTGTGAAGTAGGGATGTTGTTGGGGACCGATGACGGTGCAATTCAGCACTGAAGGGTTAAACGACGTGAGGTAGAAGGACACGTAGTTGGCAGGGACAGGAGGGGTTGGGTAAGGGAGAGCACCGAACAGTGAAGGTGCAGGCGCCTGCCCCCATCCGCCGTAAATACTGTTGAATGACATTGTGAGGAGAAAGAGACGCAAAGAGTGTAACGGGGGATGAATGAGGAGAGTTAGATACCAATGGCAAGAAGCCTTGGAAGGACTGTTCAGGAAATATACTCAAGGTATGACTCGAATTACGCGGAGGCGGGTGCCTTTAATAGTACCGTCCTGCGGGTTTGTTAATCCGTGTATCAAACAAACAGAGTCCGACCAGGTGGTTTAAAGACGACAGTTTCGAAGGTCGCTTCCATACAGGGAATGACTCAAGTCGTATTCATTCAGGTTCGGTTAGAACCAGCCTGAAGTAGCATTTTCCGATCTGGAATACGGGTGCCTAAAAAGATGAGTCGAAAACCCGAGAAAAAACCCATTCGTGATAGCTCGTTTGTTGACAAGTCGCAATGCGATGCTTACTGGTTGTTTCATTAGGCTTCGCAGCGGCTTTGGAGTATTAGTATCAAAGTGGCGCCGGCGCTTTCGAACACTGCGCAGATCAAGAAGGAAGAAAACCGTTCCACCGAGAAGAGCTTATAGACATGTATGGTGAGAAGTATGATGATCATAATCACGAGAACCCAATTTGTTGAGCAGTAAATCAGTGCACAGCGCAAGAGAGATGCTGATAACTAGCTGTCGAGACGCTATTTATGGCTTGATTCAAAGGGTACCACCGACGAGGTGTGAGGATTCTAGACAGAGTGATTCGGGATGAAGTAAAGTATTCTGATGATTCATTGTACGCCGTCGACGCGGTTCCTGAGGCCTGAAAGCTGAAGCGGAGCGCTCTCGATGAATATAGACAATGCTGACCAGATATAGGGCCAACAGAGGTGGGCCAGACTTGTACCACTGAGTTTCCCAAGACGGCGATGGAAATACCATGCATCTAGTATGAATCACAATCCTGATATCGAGTTTGGCGCAGGGCGGTGACGAGGAATGACGCACAGCCGACGCAGGGCCATTCCCGATGGGCGCTTGTCCCACGGGACCCGCATTACCTGATTCAGACAGTAGCCGATAGCGCAAGCAATTCAATTTCGCTTACTCACCTTCCTGTGTACGTTCGGGAGGTTTCACAAATCAAAAGGGAGCTGGTTAAAGGTGATTATTTAGGGACATGAATTGTTGATTGTCGCAAGAAATGATGAATGGGTGCTATAACAATGACGAGCGACGAAAAACAGAAACCAAATTGATATGTATACATGTACAAGAGACCAATCTACAGTACAACCGCTGTGTAAATCGCCTCTCGGCTACATGGCATACCTTTAAAGGCTGATAAGTATCGAAAAACAGTAATCAAACGTCAGACGTACTTCCTGGTCCACTCCCTAGCCGTTGCTTCGTAACGAGTACGATCGGTCTTGTACAAGTGAGCAATATCAGGTACAAGGGGATCATCGGGATTAGGGTCAGTCAACATCGAACAAATCGAAAGCAAAACTGCGGCACACGAGCAAAATCAATCTCTAATCTGATACATAGATAATCAGCAACAAACCTTTCGAGATGGTCAAAGCCGGGGACCACTGGTCTCGCAGAATGTCCAAGCAAATAGAACCGTTCGCATTGATATTCGGGTGGTAGATCTTGGTCGTGAAGCTGACCTTAGGCGGCTTGAAGGGGTAGTCGGTAGGGAAGCTAATGGAGAGGAAGAAGACACCACCAGCGTATGGTGAGTCGCCCTGGAAGAGAACCGGATATGAGCATAGATGTGGCGTTGATAACGCAAGTTACGTACAGGTCCCATGATTGTTGCTTGCCATTGGAACATGTTGTCACCAGTTGGGCCAGCACTGCAGGACGAGGGCGGGTCACGGCCAAGGTCAACCAATTCCTGAATGGCCACGAAACGAAATGTGAGCGACACCGCCCCTGAAACCGCATCGCAACGACTCCAGAGATGGTGAAACGACCGGAAGTGTCGGAAAGACTTACCTTGTTAATGCGCTTGAGGGCCATTGCAGACGATACCAGGTGGCGACGAAAAACTGAAGGATCGCAGAAAATCGCACAAGATCACGACGACGACAATAAGGACGATAGGAGAGGCGATTTCAATGCGATGGGCGACGATGAGAGGCACGATGAGTTCGCTATACCGCTGGGAAGAGAAGGAAACGAACTTACGAGGTAAAAGGAAAAGTAGACTCTGTGAGCTGGTGGTGGTGAGCGGATAAGGAGAGTGGCAGCCTTTGTAAGTAGCTGTTTAACCACGCGACACTGCTTATGTCATCGATTCAGATCGAGTCACTGAATCCGAGTTCACCGCGTTTGACTGTTTTGGTCTCCCTTCTGACCCTTCGCTATCGATTAAGGGTCTGGGCTGTTGCTCGCACTCATGTAGGGCAGCTTTCAAGCTTAACGGAGAAATTCTAGAGGCGACCAGAGCACGTCTGTTCTTCTTGATTTTCGTTCCACGCAGAGGCTGAGGAATACTCCAGAATGTTCTTTCGCGAGTCACTTCAGTCACATCATTTCGCAGCAGAGAAAAACCATTGTGTTTCATTCCTTCATAGCATTCGACAGTCAAGGTTTCATTTGCAGCCATCGAGCATGCAAAATAACCGAAACCATCTCTACGATCCGGATAATACCAACAGGGCGACGCACACCCAACAACTAACCTTGGGTAATCGGAGCCGAAAAACCCTACGGTCGGGGTGACTCTGGTTCTGGAAAAACAGTTCACCTGGTTAAAAAGCCAGAGTAATTGCATGCGCACCTTTCAAAGTCTTGCCGAGGCACTTTGAGTAGTGCCTACCAAATTCTTTTCAGGATAAATGCAGTTTGACGATGAGAATATACATGAACTTCCTTGGATAAAACCCCAACATATCCAAATCAGCGCTTGAAGACCGCCAGAGACAAAGACGAAGAGAGACCGGACACAAATCAAAAAAAAAAAAGACACAAAAAAAGTAGAAAATAGAGACACATCATAGCAAACCTTCATCGTCGCTATCAACGTCGTCCTCGTCGTCGCTAACAATGAGAATCCCATTCCAAGTAGCTTCAGGCCATGAACTTTTTGTCGGTTTCGCTGACTTGATTCGATCTTCCTCGGCCGCCCTACAATTCGAAACACAACCAAAACTCAGCCAGCGCCAGATTTGCCTAGTGCAGCAACCCGGCGAAGGAAACACAAACGCACCGGCTGGTCTCCCTGAGCAACTTCATGATGGCATCCTTCTCTTGTTTCGTACGCGCTAAACTTAGCTTCGCCATAAGAGTCCTACTTTCCGCTATTTGCTGCTCCAAACGACGCTGTTTTGCAGCAAGCTCTTGCTTGGCGGCGGTAGCCTGGGTCGCAGACGGTCGGTATTGAGGTGTTGCTATAGGTCGTTCGCGCGGCGTTTTGAGAGTTTGTATAGTTTCAGTAATGAAAGAAACGGCAAGATCGTCAAGGGCACGATCCGACACTGGCGATGCTGCTTCAGAGCTCCTGGATACCGAAGGTATCAGTGCTGTTGACAGTGGTGTAACCTCTGCAGCTGGTTCTATAGATATGTCCTCTGGTGGCTGAGGCGCGACGGGGGGTGCCAAAACTTCGACAGAAGGTGTGAGTGTCGATTTCAGCTTCTTTCTTTGACTTGCTAAAACCAATTGGCGCAATTTCTCTTCCATTGCCATATTGTCGATAACCTGTTCCGAGACTGGAGGGGGAGGGGCAGCTAGGTGGTCGTCCATCTTTCCGACACCGATAGATTGTCGCTCCCTTGCAATCCGTTCTTCCAGTTCCTTTTGTTTAACAGCCATGGATCGGAATACGAAAGACGGTCCCTTCGGTGCATTCTTCATGGCTCGTGGTTCTGATGGAGGGGGAGTCGGCGATGCAGACGCAGCAGGTGATCCAAGGTTTGAAGGTGTGGGCACGGGTGTGGGTAAATTGTGGATAGAGTCTGACAAATGTGTTGGGATCGATAGCGTCGATGGTGGGATGCGTGAATGAATGGAGGTCGAAGATGTCACGGTAGCGGGGGAGATGGAGGCAGTGTCCTCGTCAGATGCACGAGGAACTGAGCCACGCTCGTAACTCAACAGCGGCGATGGATTATGGTAGCTAGATGGTGTTTCGACCTCCATATCGATATCGATGTCCATGTCTTCTGATTGGCTTGCAGATCGAGAACCCAACGGGGTGTATTGTTTTGCGGAAGGCGGTCCCATATCGCTTGTGTCGACGGAGCTGACAGCAATCAGCGATGATACAGGATCACCATGGAAGGTGGAAATCTTAGTGATATCAATGGGCGCCGTACGCCAATTCGGGGCAAGTTCGGATTGAGGAGGAAGAGGAATCTTCTGCTGAAAAGTCTCGGTAACGGGAATCTGAGGTATCGGTGCCAATGGAGGTGCTGATGGTAAAGGGTGATAAGGTGCAGGAGGGAATGGGGCAAATGCAGAAGGAGGAGGTGATGAAACAGAGGTAGGAGGATACGCCGTAGAATGGACTGGAGTCGGAGCCGGAGAATGGACTTGAGGAAGACCAGCGTGATTAGCCTTTTCCGATACAAGTTTTTCTTCTGCCTCCTTCCCCGCCTTCTTTGCTCTCTTCTTCTCGCGGCGGCTTTGAAGCTGAGCTTCCTTGGCAGCCTCTTTCTTTGCAGCCTCCTTTAGGGCGGCGACATCTTCAATTTCACCATCTTCCAGCTCTTTCATCGTATATTCCACCACCGGTTCTGAGACAAGGTACCACCACACTCTAATGAGGTCTTCCCTGGGCGCGCCCTTGATAGTCACACCAGATGAATTGGGTGGACCTAGTCTGGGGCTCACCCATGCTCTCCGAGCAAGTTCGACCGATGGAAATTCAATGACAGCATTCGCATTACTAGCCTCTACAGCGACGAAGATCGGAGAACAGTCACACACAGTCTTGCACCAATTTCGAATATAATTGGTATTCCTATGTATTTTCGGAATTTGTTCCATGACGAGTGTGCGCGATGGATCTGGCTTGTAAGGGAATCGGACGGTTAAATCTGCATCCATGTGGGTAGTAGGCTTGATTCTGAAGGTGCGCCGTTTACCCCCGGGATCGCGATCGGATTGCATACCAATCATCGTGGTAGATTGTTTCTTCGGTTTTTCGGGCTTTAAGGATAGTCTCGGGGGATCTGGGAATGATGACGACGTAGAAGACAATGGGAGTGAGAGTGATGACGATGGCGGCGGTGGCGACTCTACAGGGCCCGGCGTAGGTCTAGTCTGTGCTCCTGACGATGGGGAAATTTGAGGCCACTGAGAAATGTCTGAGTATATATTCCACGTTGGAGGGAATGTGCTAGGAGGAGGTTCCGCAATGCTTGCCATGGAATTGACCCAATTAGACGTGGAAACATTTAAAGATTGACCCATTAGAAAACCTTGATAAGGGAAGGGCGGGTAAACCAAAGAGTCTGGAGGCATAAAAAACCGGGATGACATGTCGGTGGTAGGGGAAAGCGCCGGAAACGAGGGTGGGAAAGTAGCCATAGCTTGTGCCATGAGCTGAGCTGACCCGTCGACGCGGGCCTTCTTCTCTGTATGCTCTTGCCGTCTCTTGGCTGCTCGCTGCTCTCGTTTTCGCTTTTTAGACTCGGACTGCTGCGCGGTGTTGAGATTTGTGGATTTGCTCGGCCCAGCAACTGGGTGTGGCGCTGGGGCGACGGCCCTGACTTTGAGTTTTTTTACAGCGCGCCCTATACAACGACAGTCAGCGCGGTGAATAGTACGCAAGGGTAGGCAGATCTGCATACCTGTCGGCTGAGAATTACTGCTTTGTTGTGAATGGCTAGCATGGTTATCAGCGGTCAACAATTTCTCCGGGTATGCGTTGGCTTGGTCTTGCACTAGGGGCGCAAAATCGGGTGCACTTTGAAGGCTTTCAGTGTCGAATTCGTCGTCCGAAATGAAAATGGGGGAGCTGCGGGAACCTGCACCACGGAGCATAGTGGAAGTAAAAAGAGAGCGAGTGGATTAACGATGACGTGAGAAAATAGTTGCTTGGGTCTGATTCTCCTTATGTAATCGTTTTGGGTCGCAACAGCTGGCACTTCCGAAGTGATTTGGGCCGGTATATTCTATACTGTACAGGAATAGCTATTTACCAACTTATCGCAAAATTGGGATCGAGATATCAAGAAGTATGTTGACCATCTTCCAGGCTTCTCGGGCATTATTGTTACACCAGCTGGAGCACGTACAAAGAGAAACATTGAGATAACCTAAAATGGAATAAAAGGGAAAAGCGCATGGAGTTAATCAGAAGGACCGGTTTCTAAGGCAGTATACCACCCCATATTGTACGCTCTGTGCTTCCTCAATGAGAACAAAATAATACGAAAGAACAGCACGCACTTGATTTTCCTACAATATTCAGAATGCCCTTGCTAGACAACAAAGGCATGTCTCGTGACAATGTGATGAGCTCGATTGAATCAGAGGAATTTTCCTCTGGATTCATGCAATCACAGCCGGCGGCAGAACAATGCGTTGACGAAGGATGAATTGCAATGGTGACAAGAGATAGAAGGGGCAAACTTTGAGCTCCAATAGAATCATCGATACGACATAGTTTCCCTCCCTCGAACAAAGTAACCACCGCACGACTTTCTGGGCAGATCTCTACGGTTATTTCCTGAACGGAGGGGCCCATCAATGGACATGGCACATCTTGGTCAAATTCGCCACAAATGAGCCGAACAGACCTCAGATTTGCAAGTCGGCGGAGGTCAAACGATGGATCAGTGCACTCGGCTGAAGATGTTTTGTCGTCAGAACGCCTTCTGAGAGTAAAAAATAATTTACCTGGAAATGAGTAATCGATTACCATTTCTTCAAGGTAACGTGCTGGAATCCTCAATGCAGTCTTGACGACAAGAAGGTCATCAGGGCTCGCTATGACAGCGACCAAATACTTCCATCGCAGTTCTGAACAAGACTTGTTCTTTGAAACCCAATCTTCAAGGTAGGTGAAAGAGCTAATGCCCCCGACTTTCAAAGACTCGAGCGATGAAAGATCCCATGCAACATCCTTTTGCTGAAATCCTGACCATAGGATAGAAAGGCTCCTGAGCGACGACCATTTCTCTGGTGTTGAAAATATATCAACTGTGGGAATGGCCTCTACGCCATCAAGGCATAGTTCGACAAGACCGGCAGAAAAAACTTCATTGAAAACGGCTCTAGTAAGAATCTCATCCCCACAGAATCTAAGATCTATGGAGTTGAAACCGGCTGATACAACGTATCGTTTCAAGGATATGAGGGATTTGAAGACGGGGACAAAACTGGTCGTGTCAACTATCTCGCGTAGATAGTAGGTGTTGTCAAAATATACCTCCAATGCAGTGACGAGAATAGCAAGATGAGGTGATGCGGAAATCATACTATGGAATTTCTGGAAGGTATGACCAAGTAGATTCCGAGGCATAGCATCACGGGTGGGTGAATCCGACAAGATAAGCTTGATCCGAGAAAATAGATGTAATTGACTCGATGCGACAAAGGCGCGAGAGGTAAGCGCACATGCTTGCAATGTCTGATTGTCTTCATGACTGAAGTCGATGATCACGTCTATCAGTTCTTGAGGAATAGACATGCTTTCTTGTACTATGAAGAAATTTGAGCGAACAGGCGCTTTGACATGACTATCACGTACCCTTACGGTTTATTTGCGGTGACTTAAACCGTTGATGCGTTCGTTGGGCACCACAGCGCGGGACAGAGTAATCATCGGCTTTTGCCGATATAGATTTACATCCACGACGAGTCGGAGTTCAAAACGGCGTTATTAACATTTCGTCAAAAAGAATTGAGACAATTTGAATCTGCAGAACGAGTTACAAACTACTCTGGGTTAATAAGACTCTTTAGCGGAACTGGAAAATTTGGATTGGGGCTAATCTGGGGTAATGGTGGACCCTGTGCGAGTACGAATGGTTCCGTAGTTGTCTTCAGTTCACCGTTTCCATACACATCCTTGGCCTTCGGTGCCTCGAATGGATGTGCCTCTGTATTGAAAACGTCTGCGAAAGGCCACGGGATTTACCGCAATACTTAAAGAACAAAGTGAATGGACTTACATGTGTCGAGACTAATATGATTCGGGTCGTCAAAAGTCAAATATCTACCAGAAGATGGAATAAGCTTCACACAACGCGAGAGAGAAATGTCGCTTACAAGTATTTAAGCACCTCTGCGAACCAAAAGCTTTCCATATCATCTATCTTCGAGGAATTTTTGTTGTTGACATCGTTTATACCTGCGAACGCAACTGTGGTAGGAAGGAAGGTGTTAAAGCTTGTGATAGCACTCGCTGCACGGTCCAGGTATTTGGTATCGCCAGTGGCACGCCAGGCATAGAAATTTGATTCCAGGACCTCCGGTCTTTGGATATAATCCGATCCCGTAATGTAGAATCCATGTTGTTGGTAGAAAGATAGCTGATCAGCGCTGATGGTAGATCCACCAGTAAAATTGCCATCGCTTGAGATAAAAGCAAATGTTTCGGGACCGATACCAGTCCTAGGCATGATCAGACGAAGATTATTAGCGGCGGCATGGAAACCTACTTACGCAGTACTGGCGTAAGTGTTCCAGCATGCATCGACAAGCTGCAGTGCGATGTCCACGATAGTTTGGTTATTCAGTAGCTTTCCACCTGTTTATTGACAAATTCAGTTGTAGAAGTGGAACACTCAGACGTGGTGGGGGATACAAACCAAACAGCCAATTACCACCGTAAAAGCATGCCAGGTGAGAGCCAACATGACGAATGGTCCCCGAATCGTCGAAATCAGCCAGATAGACATGATTTCCGATAGTTGATGTCTGCATTGCCAACCTTTAATTAAGAAGACTGGTAATAGATGCGAAGTGACATGCCCTGAGGAGATGCTGAATCGATGAATCAACAGCAGTAAGCCAAGTCTCAACAAAAAGTGGGTCGTCTGTATTGGATAGTCGAGCATGCTTTATGAGGTATTCAAAATAGCTGTCAGATCCGCCGCCCCATGTCTGTAATATGTTGTGGTAGCTTAAATTACAACGCAAGGGTGGGAAACTTACAACATAACCCCCTACGAATCCACCTGTTATAGGGTTGATTCCCTGAGCGGCTAAGCCTAATCGAACTTAAGTGCATAGAACAGGGCAAACTTATGACAAGGTAAAGCACCTGGAAGAGGAGCTGGCTGGAGATTGATGATGAGCAGCGACTAGATTTCAATGGGGGGAACCTACAAGATTCGCGATTTGTCGGACAGCGCCCTCGGTCAATTGAGCGTATGTTTGATTTCCAGTGTACTTGCTCAACGTCTCCCATTCTAGGGTCAACTACAATGGCCGTCAGCAAAGCCAAAATACAGCGCGCTTCCAAACCTTACCGTCCCAGCTTCGGCAATATTGGACTATGAATAACTTGACGGTCAGCCGCATGACAAGCGCCCCGCTATGAGGTGTACGTACCGTAGATATGACAGGCGAATCATCTGAGAAATCAATGAAGCCAAACGGAATAGTTTGGTTCTAATGACCTATTCAGTTTGTTCATAGCACCGAAGATCTGTCGGGCTGACCTGGAGAAGCCATCCTTTTAATAGTTTATCCGCGAGTTGTTTGGCCTTCGCAACTAGCACCGCGTCCTTCTTACCACCGAGCTCATACGCACTGAGAAGACCGCCGACATATCGTATCGTAGACTCAAATACACTAACTGTATCGGAAGTTTGTGACTGACTGAAATCGATATTGTGGGAAAAATTGACAGCTTCAGAGAACAAATCCTGTGGGTTATTAGTCACGATTATAGTAGATGAACAGTAGCACGAAGTAACAGCCATACATTTAGACCCATGATTTTCTGCATAGAAAATGTATGAATTCCATCATGGCCAATTTTGACAGTGAGAGCGTACCATAGTGGACATCGCGTCGACGATTGATGCACCCCACCCGTTGCGGCCATCTGAAAAGCTCTCGCTTACTGGTGATAGATCATCGTGACCAAACGCGAATTTCCTGCGGAGGTTCCGTTAGATTCGACATTATGAAGTACAATGTGGAAAACCGTACTTATAAGCTGCATAGCTCTCCTGGAAGATTTCCTTGACGGCGTCACGATGAATAGACGCGTCTTTGGGAAGCCTCAGTCCTGCTTTCTGAACAGGGCCTGCGATAGTTGCGGTGCACAGTAGTACTGGGATTAAGCACTTTGGGAGCAAGTAGGAGATCATCTTTGAGAGGACTGGAAAGTCAGTGTGCTGTAAACCTTGGTATATAAGGGGACGTACATTATCATAGAAGGCTCATAAAGGTTCGCCATCGAGATGTGGCGGAGTTAAGGATAGTTTGCTACATGCCCTGGAGTCGGCGATTCCGGTTGATGCTGATAAAATGGTAATACTCTGATATTATATTGCATTTGGCGTGGACAGACGGACAGACAGGCACTTTAGCAGAAGAGGTGCCGCGTGGAAACTAGACAAATGTACAGCCCGCCCCTCAATAGAAGAGCAAAAAAAGAAGTTTTCTCATAGGCGCATGGACCGCCGCCTCGTGATATATATTCGGGAGTTTATTGGCCTGATTGCGACGATCTAGAAGACGTGTGCTGGGAAAGATGGGTAATGATGTGGCGAAAAAATAACGTATAAAAAGCATAGAACCGATGAACTGCCGTGGTCAGAGTAGATTGTTCCTCCCTTCGTATCTCTTCCGCAATTCGAACAGAAACATTTCATCCGAGAAAAGATAGCTTTCATGCATTAAGGCGATAAAGCGAACAAGGGCATATAGTGGCTCATGGTCGGATCTGAACCGCCAGGGGGGTTCAATTGTGAGCGAAAGCATAGTAAGTGATATGTGCTTGTAAGCAAGTTTCTACGTGTTCTTAGAATACACTATGAAAGTGAATTGAAAGAAGTGTGTGTGGCTGTGTCGACTGTGACAGAGGTAACTGTCACGCAAAATCGCAGTCACAACGACGTACAGGGCCACGTCTTAATTTCAGAGTCCACCATACCGCCGTGACCTTATTTCACTTCTTGCCGCCTCTTTCTTTATTTTCTCTGATAATTTTGCGGGATTAGACGGTATCGAGCATGTCTGTTATGCTCACCAAGTTCGAGTCTAAAAGCAACCGCGTCAAAGGTAGCGGTTCCTCTCGCGAATACCGTGCAGTAGCTCACTTTGAATAGGGCTTGCATTTCATCCTACGCAACCTCTTCTCGCAGCAGCGCTTCATAATGGGAGCGTACAGCTCTGGAACTACAGGATGGGGGTACTGGTGGACAGATTTGAGGAGCATGAAGGCTCGTTGTTTTCTACAGCATCGCTCTGCGTGCTGATCCGTATACAGGGCCTGTTCGAGGCGTCGATTTTCATCTGAGCCGGGCACTGTTGGTGACAGGAGGAGACGACTACAAAATCAAAGTCTGGGGTACGCCGCCTTTTTCCTCAATCCCTCTTACACGACCCTAATTGGCGCATACACAGACATACGGCCGCAAAACAGACGATGCCTTTTCACTCTACATGGACATCTCGACTATGTTCGAACGGTACAATTCCACCACGAAATGCCCTGGATTGTGAGTCTTTATGTATTTCATCTGCTGTGGTATCCAATATTTCTTCGCCAGATCTCGACTTCCGACGACCAAACCATACGCATATGGAACAGTACATCTCGCAATTGCATCGCTGTCCTCACTGGTCATTCTCATTATGTCATGTCCGCGTTCTTCCACCCCAAAGATGACCTTGTCGTGTCCGCGTCCATGGACCAGACGGTGCGCGTCTGGGACATCTCTGGCCTCAGAAAGGGTTCTCCGAACACTGGCCCCGGGAACTTTGAAACATTTGACACCTTTTCCACCGTCAAATACGTTCTTGAAGGCCACGATCGTGGTGTCAACTACGCTGTCTTCCACCCCACGCTACCCTTAATCCTGTCAGCCGCCGATGATCGAACCATTAAAATATGGAGAATGAGCGAGACTAAGGCATGGGAGGTTGATTCATGTCGCGGGCACTTCAACAACGTCTCGAGCGCTCTATTTCACCCCAAGTACGAACTCATTGTTTCATGCGGTGAGGACAAGACCGTGCGTGTGTGGGACTTGGCGAAAAGGACGGCAATACAGACCTTCAGACGGGAACATGATCGGTTCTGGGTCCTCGCTTCTCACCCCAACCTGAATTTGTTTGCAGCTGGACATGACAGCGGACTCATCGTCTTCAAGCTAGAACGCGAGCGACCCGCCTTTGCTGTGAACGGTGACACGCTCTACTACATCCGTGATAAATATGTCCGCTCGTATGACTTCAATACTGGCGCGGACATTGGCCTCTTGAGCGTGCGGAAGTTCGGCAGCCCCTATGTCCCCCCGAGAACTTTAAGTTTTAATCCTTCAGAGAAGGCCATCATAACGACAATATCGTCCGACAACGGAATTTTCGAGCTTACCCCGCTACCTCAGCAGTCACAGGCCGAGGTTAAAGATTCCAGTGTGGATGGCAAGAAGGGTTCTGGACAGAGTGCCATCTTTGTCGCTCGTAACAGATTTGCGGTATTAAACAAGGCGTCGCAGGTATGTCTATTTATATTAGGAACGTTCCGCGGCTCATGTTTGTACGCAAGCTCATTGAAGTCCGGGATTTGTCGAACACTGTCGTGAAGACTGTCAAGCCACCAGTACAAACGAACGAGATCTTCTACGGAGGAACCTCCAGTATCATCCTTAGCTCTACAGCATCTGTTGTCCTGTTCGACCTCCAACAGCAGAAGACCATAGCTGAGATCAATAGCCCTCCTGTTAAATATGTCTCCTGGAGTGCAGACAACTCAATGGTTGCTTTGATGAGCAAGCATAGTGCGTCATATTCGATTGTCTTTCGAAACCTTTTCGCTGATTTGATTATAGCAATCACCATCTCCAATCGGAACTTCACGCAGAGTAGTCTCATACACGAAACTATTCGGATAAAGTCTGGTGCTTGGGATGATTCTGGTGTTTTCATATATTCCACCCTCAACCACGTCAAGTACTGTCTTTACCAGGGGTATGTGTACCGCATTGCGACTATCGGTGTGAAAAGCTGATGTTTATTAGTGACCACGGCGTTATATGCACTCTAGATAACCCGGTATATCTCACCCGCGTTAAGGGAAAGACAGTGCATTGTCTCGATCGTTCTGCTCGTCCTCGCACCATTACATTCGATCCTACAGAGTACCGATTCAAGCTTGCTTTGCTCAGGAACAACTACGAAGAGATGTTGTACATCATCAAGACCTCGACGTTGATAGGGCAGAGCATCATCGGATATCTGCAACAAAAAGGTTTCCCTGAGGTATGATGCGACGAAATTCATCCAACACAGGAGCAGATACTTACTGTCATAAAGATCGCACTTCATTTTGTGCAAGATACGAACACTCGATTCGAGTTGGCTATCGAGTGTGGAAATCTGGAGGTGGCAATGGAAACGGCCAAGGCGATTGATCGACCTGAATGCTGGGAACGCCTGGCCCAACAAGCTTTAAAGCAGGGTAACCATAAGGTGTGCAGTCTTTCCGTGTTTTTGAGATTCAGGCTGATGGTACGATGTAGATTGTCGAGAAAGCGTATCAACAAACGAAAAACTTCGACAAATTGTCGTTCCTATATCTGGCAACAGGAAGTACCGACAAACTGTCGAAAATGCAAAAGATCGCTGACGCTAGAGGGGATCCCATGTCGCGATTTCATAATGCACTGTATGCGGGAGATGTCACTGGCCGGATAGCTGTTCTTCGAGACGTTGGAATGCGTAGGTTGCTGCTTGCCTTAGAGGAGAATCTACCATTCATTGTGTTACAGATCCACTCGCATACCTGACAGCTAAAACCAACGGCCTAGATGAGCTCGCAGAAGAGATCCTTGAGGCGGCAGGACTCACTGCTGACGACGTAGATGATGTACCTGCGTTTGGACCTTCGACCCTGAAACCTCCACCTGTTGTGACACAGACAACCGACCTCGTCTGGCCCGTTGTTTCTGCTGGCGAGAACTTCTTCGACCGTGCCCTGGCGAGCGGAAGCTTGGAAGGCATCGAGACCCCATACACTAATGGAGATGCGGCTGCAGGAGCCTCCTCAGCTTTGGATGCTTGGGCTCAAGAAGAAGCAGACGCTGATATCGATCCGGAGGAGGGTGGGTGGGAGCTTGACGCGGACGCCGAGGAGGACGAGCCGTCAGCAGACATCAATGGTGACGTCGAAGTTGCTGAAGATGAGGAGCTCGGGGCTGGTGCAAACCCAGGAGTTGACGAGACAGAGTTGTGGGTACGAAACTCGCCCTTAGCTGCTGACCATGTTGCGGCCGGATCATTTGAGACCGCTATGCAGGTACGTGACCGTGTGCCAAGACCCATAACTTCTAACATTGATTCGATGCCTATCGTAGTTACTCAACCGCCAGCTTGGTATTGTCAATTTTGCCGAGCTCAAGTCACTGTTCCTCTCTATCTACCGTTCATCGCATACGTATCTTTCACCGGTTGCGTCATTGCCACCTCTGCAGCTGCACGTCCGACGGAACCCCACGGAGACGTCACCGGGGCGTGTATTACCTATTGCCGTTCTTTCATTGAAATCTGTGCACGCGGAACTCTCTGAAGGATACCGGTTTGTATCTGGGAACAAGCTTGCGGAAGCTCAAACTGCTTTCCGTTCCGTCCTTCAGTCGCTTCTATTGATTGCCCTCACTTCTGATAATGAGGCTAAACTTGTATGTTTCCGTGTCTATCGTTCCCATATATATTTAATGGTCTGGTTTTCTAGTGGAGAGAGACCGTAACGGCGGCCCGTGAATACCTCCTCGCTGTTTCTATCGAGCTAGAGCGGCGTCGCATCGCAGAGGAAGAACCAGGCAATCTGCGGCGAATACTAGAACTGGCGGCGTATTTCACGCAATGCCAGCTCCAACCTCCACATCTGCAAATCGCGTTGCGGAGTGCCATTGGGGTATTCTCCAAGGCCAACAACCAGGCAGCCGCGGCCCGGTTTGCGAAGCGGTTGTTAGAACTCAAACCTGACCCCAAAATTGTTGCTCAGGTACGTACGAAGGGCTCCTCTTTGTTCCGAGGTGCTGATACCTCCCAGGCTCGACAACGTATTGCTGCCGGGGACCGGAATCCTCGAAATGCGGTGGAGATTGCGTATGACGAGTTCACGCCGTTCGAGATCTGTGCTGCGACGTACACGCCGATTTACAAAGGATCACCGTCAGTTCGGTGCCCGTACACCGACGCAGCGTACCTGCCGGAGTTCAAGGGTAAGCTGGATCCTCTTACGCAACTCACGGAGATTGGGGCGGCTGCTTCTGGGTTGCCTGCTCCTTGGTAATGATACGGCTCAATGGATGGATGGATCGTTATTTGTGTCGATACAGAAATTAATTTTTATTTTGGCGATTGACTTGTAGACCTGGAGCCGATTGTCTTGAATCGGAGGCAAGCTCACGATCTGTAGTGAGAGACTCGGTCTGAATCTTTTGCCTGTAATATATATACCCTTGGATCGTCTCTGAAATACTTACCGAATGTTCGAACATCTTCCGATGAACTTCTTGTTCGGTTTGTTCCTTGATACGATATGGTACTGATATTCTAAGTAACGGAAGTCTTCATGGTCGACCATTTATGATTTCGTCTTTCTTGATATCTTTTGTACTCGCCACGCGATGCTCGGACCGAGAGAAGGATACTCCCAATTTAGGCGTGATTCTATTTAGGAATGTGTAAATTTGAGGTCGTTTTACCTTGCCTCCCAAGCAATGAGTTACAGGCTGTTACGTCTTTCCGTAGATGACGGATAAAGGACGAGTTTACAAGAGTAACCTCGGCGCTCTCAAGTGAGGCCTCAGCGTTGGGGGCCAAGCTAGATCCAGGCAGTCTGTCAGCGTAGTTAGAGCGGGCATAACCGGCTTGGGCACATGCGCCACCCAAGGACATGCCAGTCAGGCAGTAGTGAAGATGCCCCAGGACGGGGCCAAGACTGCCCAGGAAACGGTGCAATGATGTGCCCTTGACCAAAGCAAAGAAAACGCAAGTTCGCGCAGAAGAAAGGTGCTACGCCAAGAATGGACCCCGGTCCTTCCGATCTCGGCCGTAATGAGTGAGAGCGGAAATCCGATCCAAAATATATGACGCCAAGATGGCTGCATTCCACTTGAAAAGCTGCCAACCGGTTCGTTGGTTTCCCCTTACCGCCCTGTCTCGCTCTCTCACCTGCAGTCTCTCATTTTCAGACATGGCTTCGCAAGACACCGGCGCCCCCATCCACAAGGCGGGGACCTTCTCCACCATCGACGCAGAGGGCGGCATCGCACCGTCCAAGGTGTCCACCAGCCCCAGCACCTTCTGGACGCACCTCAACGAGGAGGTCGACCCCAGCCAGTCAACCGGTCCCCTGGCCGCTTTTTGTTTCATGACGGGCTATATGTGCGTGCTACGATACCTGGCGGCACGGACGCCTATCTAATCTGCCTCGCAGCGACGTGATATCCTTCTCTGCGATATTCGTGTGGTGTGGCTTCCAAACCGGCAACTTTGCTCAAGTGCGTCTTTTTTTCCCGTCACAAAGGGTCCTCTGACATCATCGTTCTCAGCTGGCTATCGCCCTGGCCCGTCTGTTCGAGACGAGAGAAGGCGGGGGCCACGACACCTCGTTCCGCATGCCTGATAAGCAGGCGCTCACTTCGCTCATCGCCTTCAACCTCGGTGCGTTTGTGGGGCGGCTGGGCGACCGCATAGGGCCCCACAAGCGGATATGGCTCATCGCTGCGACCTTCCTCCAGGCGCTGCTTACCATGGCGGCGTCGGCGACGATATACAAGAGCAACATGCGCAGCATTGCAGACGAGCGTGATGATCCGTCATGGACGAACGTCCTCGCCTTTGCGTGCATAGCGTTCATGAGCGCCAGTCTCGGCGTGCAGGGTATCCTGGGCAAGCGGCTGAACACACAGTTCACGACGACGAGTGAGTTGCCAGCCTGTTTGCTTGACTATCCGAATACAAACTCTTTGCAGTCGTGCTAACAACGGTGTGGGTGGAACTGGTGACGGACCCCCAGCTGTTCAATATCCGGAAAATGGTAAAGACGCGCGACCACAAGCTCATTGCCGCGGCGGCTTTGTTTATTGGTGCATTCACCGGGCGGGCTATCTTGGGTGCCATTGGTTCTACTGCAGCGCTTGGAATTGGCACAGGCATAAGGGTGCTGATCTCTTTGTCTTGGATATTCGTACCGGGCAAGAAGGCTAGACGCTAGTAGCTGTTTATTCTTATTGTCTATCATTCATTGGTTGTTTTAGAGATGCGTAGATTCTCTGACAGATACTTACATACCACCACTTGTAATCTTACCCTTGTCGCGAAAGGGAGCAATTACGGAGAAACGAGTTTTGCTCGCCGCATTTGCTGTACCAAGATGTCGGGTGGAGAATTTAAGCATGACTACCATCTATCCATCGAAATGAATGTAAGCTCAGCTTGACTTTAGTCGTATAATCATCTTGGTAGCAATTACAGAGAAACGGGTTCTGCTTGTTCTCCGCCGGGTGCTCGGTCCGGTGTTCCCACAGTATTTAACAGCCAGCGCGTCGCGACCCTGAATCCCAACCACCACCACGCATCGCGTCGCGGTCGCGTCATTTGACTCTGAAATCTGCTCCAGCAGCAATGTCGGTATCCTAGCTGCACCGATTCATGTATCTCATGCATTTTTGTAGGACAATTTACAAAAGTCACAGCGAGGCTCGGTACTGCTCTCTCCTGTCAGAGTTCAGCTGCACCAACGACAACCTCTCTCCCTCTGCAAAGTCCCTCATTCGCTCCGACATCCTTCCAAAACTGCATGCGGATGCGTGTATGCTCGATACAGAGATCGATTATTTCAGAAGCCTGCTCACCACCGCCCAGAAAAAACGAGATGAGATCACGTCGATGGAGAAGACATTCCAGACGTTTCTTTCTCCAGTACGCATCATGCCAGCAGAGATCCTGATGGAAATTTTCAAGAATGTCGCGTGTGATGCACAGGTAGAGAAAGGTGTGGTGAAGGAAGCAGCCTGGACCCTTAGCCACGTCTGCCACAGCTGGCGGGACACAGCATCGGCGTGCAGAGAGCTGTGGTCTACCATCTCTATTAATATTGCAGACTATGAAATCAGAAAAGCCAAAAAGCTTCCGGAATTGCTGCAAACAGTGCTTGGGCATTCTGGAAACCGACTGCTCGATGTTTCGCTTTCCCTCGAACTTACATGTAGCGAACATATCAAGGAAGAAGATGCTCTCACAAATGAGCAACGGAGCGCCATCGAGATGCTCTTCCACGAATCTCCCCGGTGGCTCAGCGCCAATTTATCGATCCCGCCGGGTGTCGTGGAGGACCTGCTATTCCCCCGTCCTGACCTACCTGCGCTCGTCTCCCTCAGCCTCCAAGCGAAACAGCGGTGGACATTCCCATACACCGGGCCAGAAATATCCCTATGGTGTCCCCGTCTATCCTCGCTCCGCCTTCTCGGGATCCCACCGACAAGCGTGTCTCTCTCCTGGAGTTCGCTCCCTCACGTGACCGTGCAGCTGTACGACAACCACCCCAGCTCCTCCCAGGACTACGCACTCCGGTATCTCGCGTCGGTCGATCCCACTGTCCTGCAGACGCTCTCGTTCTCTTCTCTGTACTGCCGCGAGCACTCGCGCTCGATTGGCGAGCAGATCACGTTCCCCTTCGTGGACACCCTGCAGACGTTCAACCCCACCATACTAGACAACGTCGTCCTCCCATCCCTGTGCGACATCCACCTCGGGCCGCCAGAGCACAGGCGCGGCACCCCCGGACGTCGGTACACCACACCCATGCTCCCGGCCCTCGACGGCATGCTGCGCCGCTCGCGCTGTCTTACCGGGATCACGCGTCTCGTGCTCGAGTACATCATCCCCGACCAGGCGCTCATAGACATGCTCGTGTCGCTCCCCAACCTGGCCCGCCTCGTGCTGCTATTCGGGGACTCATGGTCCGCAGAGATGGAGGCCACGATGGCGATGCTGGTGCGGATGCTGGACATGGGCTTCGTAGGGCGTTTGGAGGAGCTGGGAATGCGGAATATGTTCGAGGTGTGTTATGTGGACGAGTCGCTGGTCCATATGGCGGAGCGGAGGTGGGGGGTTTGGGGAGGGGCGAGGCTGCGGAGGCTAAGGTTGAGAGCGGCAGAGTATAAGAGTGTTAGTGCGTTAGACGGGTTGCGTAGGCGGCTGAGCATTCTAAGAGATCAAGGAATGGACGTTGTTATATCTACTGTGGGAACGTCTGGGCTGGAAGAGTTCTTGGTTGGGAGTAGTCAGTACTAGTCGTGAGGCTTCTGATGTGATATATACACCAGCATGAGCCAGTGAAGATTTTGAGGCATCTGAATTCAGTGCAATAACTTGACGCATATGGCGTTTGGGCAAAAATCAGAACGATGATAGATGCAACGGAAGAATAGTTCAACAGACTTGAGCGCCTGTAGGTCAGCACGAGGTAGATCTACGGTATTTACTGGAAGCCGGTGCGGAGCAACAACACTAGACTTACGGGAATGAACAAGTGCGATGAACGTTAACGACGTCTATTGGGGAGAGAGAGAGAACTAAATGGACGTGGGAGGAAAGAAAGAGAATGTCGAATCTATCTGGATACACGAGTTTATATACGATCGTAGGAGGGAAAATGGTCCGAAAAGAAGGAAGCAATTGGTCCGTAAGTGACAAGAGATGCGTCATAAGTGTGAGTAAGTACGTCATAGGAAAGGGACGAGCTTACCTCGCATACCAGTCGCATTGGAGGCTATGATTCTTCGTTCCGAACATTGTCCCCTCGACATAGTGTTCCGACTTGATTTTGACTACGATAAGGATATGACTGAGAAAGCCTTCGCCATGATTCTCGAGGAGTCACATCGATGGAGTATCTTGGGGCTGCTGATTTCATAGTATTTTTTTGGAGAGGTTGAAGGTGGTTTGCAGAAGGATTCCTTGTCTGGAATCTCTGAGTTTGTGTAGTTGGGAGACACTACAAGCCTGCATAGCGGAGCTGGCAGAAGATATCCGAAGTCTCTTCGCTGATGCCACTTGCCTTTGAAATATTACTTTACATGGCACTTACGTTCACGGCGATCTCATTTTTCCTCGTCACATCACTCATCTGGCGACATCTGTAGGAGGTGTTTCTAATCTCGGAATTTATCAATCACTGGTAGAGTGCTATATCCAGATAGAATATGGACCTAGCGGTAACTCGGATATCTCCCTCCCTCTTCACATTTTCCTTCCCAATGTCCAGCGCCCTCTTGTACCATCCCTCCGAATGCTGGCGCATTTTTTCCTACCTTCTCTTCGTGACCTTATGTTCACTCATACCGTCTCTAACATCCGGGGGTCTATCGAGGTCGTGAATGATTTCTTATATCGCTCTCGATGCTCCCTTACCAGATTAGTCTTCTATTCTGCATACGAAGACAACCAGATCCTCATCCAAGACTCTCTATTATTCATGGACGCTGTGGTGTGCCTAGAGGTGGACCTTCGAGTCACTAGTGGGGATGATGAAGACATCTTGAATGCTCTTACTTCCCACAAATTCCTGCCAAATTTGCAGGATCTACGTCCATTCATTTTGGGATATCCTCATCTAAAATTTTCCCTATTACAATGGACATGTCAAGCTGCCGACATCTTCGTTCAGTCAAGCTTTCCTGCTCCACTCCTGAAGACTCATGTAGAGGTCCTTAACGAACAATTCGCGCCGATACGGCGGCCTGAACAACAATTCATTGCTGCCATGGTACTTCTGGTCCAGCTGGACGACATCTCAAAATGATGCAGACCCTGCAGCGCCAGAATCAAGATCTTCTTTCAACTGTTTGTAGCTTCTTGCTTCCCTCCTCATGATGTTGCTTCGAAACAAGAAGTGATGTAACTGGTTTGCATCGGCAGTTGAAACTTGAGCCACATTGGAAGGCGAGTAGGGTACTCAATTAACGGAAATCTCGAGATCTTGCGGCTTAGAATCGACAATCTTTGCTACTCTTGTAGATCTTGCGAGTTGTTCTTCGACTGTGTATCGATATCCACCTAATATCCTACTGGTATAACTTCTACGCATACCCACCAGTCATTGTCAAATACAGCGTTTGGCTGTCTCATAACCCAATCCCACATTGTAGGTCCTTGGTCCTCATTCTTCGCAGTGCCCCTCAACTTGGTATGCGAATGTAGCGGCTCCGAATTTAAAACTTTCGTGGAATTCCAAGTCTGGCAAAATATCCTTCGGGGCGTGAGCATAGAACGACGGATACAAAATCGGAGGAGCAGCAAGTATTAGGTATATATAGCCCCTTCATATCCATACATACAGGTGGAGAAATATGTTTATTTTTCCTTGACTATGTGGACATTTCGGAGAAATGAATCCGGAGCGTGTCTGGTACGAGGATGGAGAAGCCTGCGGCTTCGACGACCGTTCATGGGAGAAATTCGTTAGAACGGTAACGAGTCTTCAAGTTAAATGAAACGACTTTTCCTCTCAGGAGTACGCACTCTACTATCTCGCATCGGTCAATCCCACGGTCCTGGAGACGCCCTCGTTCTCTTCTCTGTACTCGGTACACCACACCTATGCTCCCGGTCCTCGACAGCATGCTGCGCCGCTCGCGCTGTTTCAACGGGGTCACGCGTCTTGTGCTCGAGTACATCCCCGACTAGGGGCTCATAGATATGCTCGTATCTCTCCCCAATCTGGCCCGCCTTGTGTACGGAGCGCAGGTAGGGGTACTGGGGAGGGGCGATGCAGCGAAGGCTGAGGTCGAGAGCGAGGCAGGGTACAAGAGCGCCAGTACGTTGGCCGGGTTGCGTAGGCGTCGGTGCATTCTAAGAGATCAAGGGATGGTCGTTATTATCTTTACTGTGGGAACGTCGGGGCCGGAAGAGTTCTTGGTTGGAAGCAGTCGGTGTCTGATGTAATATAAGTATAAGTTGTTGAACTGAAGATCTTACTGGCCTCATCTATGGCCCCAGACAGACAGAACCAAACAACTCTCCTCTCACCAGTACGGTATCACTATCCAAAGTGTACTTCTCGTTTCTTCCTTCCACATCGCCCTGATGCCGCCTTACGCTCTATAGAACATCCTATCTCATGGTCACCTCAAACTGGCAGTCCGAAAAGCGTCTCTTATGGAATCCGCGCCAAGGAAACAAGTTCATCGTAGGAGGAGGCTCACAAATAACATTGTACGAATGGACAGAAGAATATCCTGAAATTCGGCATATAACGTCCCAGCATGACCTCCAGTACATGAAGGTACGTCTCCTTGGTCGCGTCATACTAGTCGAGTAACCCTTTCTAGTGCTTTGCCTGGTCACCAGACCCGTATTTCGACGATCTCGTGGCTGTCGGTAACAGCTCTGGCCGTGTCGACCTTTTCCGACTGGAAGCGTCGAAATACGCGCGTAGGAACAATGTTCTTTCAATGGGCCCGACCATCTCTTTCCCACTCAGAAACACTCGCTCATGCAACGCGCTATCGTTTTGTTCTGCAGATCCTAATTATCTCGCTGTTGGGCTGGATAAAGCGCGTGGGGACTGCAGCCTCGTTATTTACGATATCGCTAGCAGTCTTCCTAGTATGGCCCTGCCTATGGATCCAGTAGAGACTGCCAGTACTGCCTCTAGACCCCAACCGCAGATTCCTCGTGCAGACCTTGGACCTCGTACCGATGCGCGCGTCCTGCAGCAGCACGCCCCTGCTGAAATTGTATCTGCCCTCTCCTTTCTACCCAATTCCACCACTCTTCTCCTTGCCAGCATCTCATCACGCTGGCTGCGGCTGTTCGACTTGCGTTCACCTATGCCCGCGACGACAAATGTTGCATCCAAGGTTTATGGTATCGCGACAGACCCTTTCGAACCAAGACGCATCGCCACTTTTGGGGAGGATATCGTAGCCGTTTGGGATACAAGAAAGTTTAATCAGCCCCTCCTCACATTCACTGAGAAGGACGCGTCCGCAGCCGATGGCGCTGTCAGGGATAATACCCAGTCCTACAGTACCGTTGAGTTCTCCTCGACGAGACGGGGGACCCTGGCTACACTAGAGAGAAACGCTTCCAGAGTGAGAATGTGGGACATCATGGAAGCTCAAGCTCAAATAACGAACGATGGATCCTCTGATGGAGATAAATCGCGAGATTCGGCACTCTCCAGCCGGGCGACGAAGCGATCGTGGCCTAATTTACCGTGGGGTGGTACGGTAACTACAGACGCGGCTGTGCCTTCAGGAAGAGAACCAGCGTCCCAGGCGAACGTGATCCTTTATGACACCCACCAAAGTAAGTCCTTCATTAACACATCAGGCGACATCTATTCTCATGTCTGGCTAAGCCAAGTCATTTGATCGACCGTTGGCGTCCTTTGCTCTAGTTCCTTCGACTTGTGCCCATCCTCTTTCCTCCAATATCATGGTTGTCAATAAGGACGGAGATCTGGAGCTTCATGCTATTTATGATACACCAAAGCAGACATCTTGGAGTGCTCGTGGGGATCTTGCTATAGGCGCAGGACTTTCCTACTGTGTTCTTTCGGCAGTCAAAGACGTCGAAACCCCTCCGGAGCCCTGGGATATCCTCAAGGATGACCCAGAAAGTCAGGGAAAGAGCAATCCTCCCTCGCGCTCACAATCCCGTCGGGGTAGAGAGAGAACTATGCCGTTACCCGATGCCGAAAAGTCTGCTACCCCTCCATTGTTCGGCCGCGGAGATGAAGAAGGGTTCCCTCCGCTTACTGGAGGCATAGCTGCTACGAAGACCACCGCGAACTTGGCGGCTACTCGTCCTGAAAAACGATCGTTCAGTCCAGCGTCTTTGAGAGCTCACGACCAGCACTTGGAAGCGAATAGCGGACCATTGAAACGTTCGTTATCAAGACCACGGAATGATACAGGAGGGGCCTCGGACAAGTTGGCTGGCGCCGCTGGTCGTTCTTATCTCATCGGGCGTAGCTTGAGCAGAGGGAAAAAGCAACCTCTGAAGAGCGTAGCTGCGGTGATTCAGGCTGATATTTCCATGGTGATGCGACGACGGGCAATCCGTGGTTACGGCCTCAGCAGCGTCAGTTATCCTGTTTTCATCCGAAGCTTACACCACTGATAATTTTCTGCAGCCTGATCACAATGCCAATGTGGCCCAGGACGACCATGACCCGTATGATGGCTCATCCCAAATGCTTTCCGACGTATGGAAGTGGATATCATGTAAATAGTTTCGTTCGTAGACCTCCGCATGATTTTTCTAACCCCGTTGATGCAGATAGTCGTGATATTCTGTGCGTGCCGACTTCGAAACTTCATGGTTACGACTTCAGTTATGAGGGGCTGCTTAGCATTTGGGAGGGCGTCCCAGCGTTTATGCATGCCTCTTATGAGGCCCCGACGACGGCTTACGGCAACACATTGAACGTCGCTGATGCTTCGGAGCCTTATCAAGGACGTCGTACTGCATCGCCTGCAGTTGATTTACAAGAGAACTTTTTCGCTGCTCTCTCGGAGTTGTTGGACCGTAGTGATCTGGACGTGAACAGGTGGAAGCCTGTGGTGACAACCTCTAAGCTACTGCAAAGACAAGTGGCCCTCCAATTGACGGGTTGGAACCTGAGGGAAGAGGATCTAATGAATGACATAAAAAGGTCTTCTTAACTTTCTACTCTTTTCTCCCTCGGTTTGACTTGTATGCAGATGGGAGGGGGACGGAAAGATCTCTCGAGCAGCATGCTGGCTGGTCTTTACCAAACATTATGCAAAGGCAGTGGAGTTGCTCCTACGAAGCGAAGGTGGGCGTTCATTTATCGGTTCGCGAGCGGTGTGCTCATGATACATATAGATGAGAGTCACCATATGATGTCCGGAATCCTTGCGGCCTTAACACCACACGGATCGTCTACTGCGTTCAGACATTCGGAGTTGCGCGAACGTGTAATCGTCAAGCTGCAGGATCCCTACTTCAGAGCTATGCTCGTCCACTTGACGCTGGGTGACTGGCGCGAAGTCCTCGATGAGGAAGTCCTGCCTTTCCGCGAACGTCTGGCGATCGCTTTCCAGTTCCTCGATGACAAGAATTTGACTTCATACCTGAGACGGGTGAAAGAGCGGAGGGTCCGTGGAGACATTGACGCCATGATTGTCACTGGGTTGACGAAAGCCGGGATAGATCTTCTCCAAGCTTATGTGGATAAGTCCGGGGATATACAGACTGCGGCTATCATGTCGTCGTATGTTTGCCCGTCCAAGTTCTCTGACGCGAGGGTTGATCGGTGGTTGGATGCATACCGGGACCTTCTGGACGGGTTCAAACTCTTCCACCACCGTGTGGATTTTGATATCAGCCGCGGGCGCATTATCCAGGGGGCATTTGAGGAGGGGTACATGCCTCCCCAGGAATGGGTTCCCAGGCAGATTTTGATTCGGTGTAATTATTGTAATAAGCACCTCAGCGATGAGGGGCCTGAGAGCGTCCGGCGTGGAAAGGTCTTTTTTTTTTTGCAAAAGTATGCGTTGAGACTGACGCCCTTTTTTGTAGGATACGTGTCCGCATTGTGGACGGTCCTTGCCCCGATGCTCTGTTTGTCTTATGACTCTGAGTGTTATTCCCGATGGCGCTCGGGATATAGAGCTTGCGCGCTCGCAGGCTCAATACACAGGTATGTGTCGGTGTGTTAGCTACTTGGATCGTGCGCTCATCCTGGTTGCTAGATACTATAGATGATGCTATTGTAATGTGTCAGACGTGCAGACATGGCGGGCATGCCTCGCATATACTTGACTGGTTTTTCGGAGAGGATGGAGGTCAATATCATGCGACATGTGCTGTAGCCAATTGTGACTGTACGTGCGCTAACGAATTTTGATCCACAACCGGTGTGAATTGAACGGGAAAGCCGCTGTGGGCGTCGCACATATGGAAGCAAGCATCATTGGAAAAGCGGGGGAAGGCAACAAGCTGGATGGAAGAGAAAAGATCAAGCGTATTGGGGATAGCGAGTTGTTTATTTGCAAGACCGGAGCAATGAGCAAAGAGAGTACAGGGGTCTTTAAAGTCGAACTTGTTCTTGATATATTGCGTGCCAGTAAGTACATGGTGCACTACAACAATTGAAGGTACGACCTGAAGAATTCCACTATGACAAGTGTTATTTAAATCTTGTTGGTCATTAAAAGGTAGAAAACAAGTCACCCAAGGCAAGCGCTGAACTCTTGTATAGGCGCTCCAATGTTGTGTAATCGACGTACCGAAGACCAGCCTTTCTATGTCCATGTTAGGAGCAGAAGATATTTGAATATAACCATACAGTATAGCCATCGGCGTTGCTTGGACGGAGGAGGCCTGTGAGCCAGCCGTAACCCGAGTTAGAGAATACGAGCTCGTTACAGCCAGGCCACAAAGTATGTGAAGAATTTGTCATGCATGCCAGTGCGTCGATTCCTTCATCCGGTGCCTCTATCCATGATGAATGGTAGGCATCGATGGCGAAGAAATCTGCAGAGTCAGTGACAGCACAACCTATGTGACAGTAAAAGAGCTTGCTTCACATACCGAGACTTCAAGTTAAATGAAATGTACCCGAGATACGTGAGGACCTTGGCCCTACGACCGTCTGGGACTCGGAATGTAGAGAGTGGTAGTAATTGGTGGATAAGTGTATATTGTAAGCATCAGGGCGTCATGTATGTAACACGGGTTTCAGCAATAACGTCAATGGGGAAAACATCAACGTGCAGGCAGGGTACAGCCTCCGCTTCAGGAACTTCGAAGTACTGAAGTATGTATATCATATTATTCATTGATTAAGTTACAGATAAGTGTTAGGAGCTGCTATACGAAGATTATATACGGTAATTATGATGTTGGCTAAGTTATATTCATGTCTATGATATTATGATGGGATTTATCAATATCAGTGGCGTTGAGCTGGGCCAGCGCTCAGTGCTCAGTTTCCGCGTAATTTCCTCAATTCGTTATCTGTTACAAAGTTTTTAATCTGTTTGAATCCCATGGAACAGATCAATTGCATTTTTCACTTACCGACAAAGGCCGAGCGAGGTGCAACTATCGTCAAAGCGGCCATGATCATCTGCAGTAACTTTTGTCGTGTGGCCTGCTGGGGCTGAGGCATCGACGACACCCGGTCAATCAAAAACCTGCAAGCAGTGGACCACAAGACCTGTGCATAAAACAGTAATCAGGGGACCAGCTCCGTACGACGAATGAAAACACTCACACCCATAATTGCGTCGATGAATGGTAACTCAGCGTTATTCATTAAGCTCAAAACCTGCGTTATTTCAATAGCTGCCGTGCCCATTCTCTCCGAAGAATTAGGATTCAGGGATCTGACGGGAAAATGAAGCAAGATAACAGTAGCATGCGCCAAAGTAGATATCATCCCAGCTGTAGCCGGTGTACTTAGCATCGACATGACTTGGAAAGTGGGCAGCCTCTGAATAAAACGCTCCAGAACATTGGAAAACGAAGCAAAGGTTGTCTTGAAGTCGTTAATTTGTGCGCTACTCATTCCTAATAACCGTACGTCGAATGCACGAGCCAAGTGAAGAAAACAGTAGGCCTCACCGAGATGCACCTTTGACCCAAAACGCGAAGCTTGTTCGAATAAAATTGACGCCTTAGCGTGCAGGGCTAGGATGGATGTCCCCACGTCGTCACCACCGCGTAAGAATCTCTGGATGGTCTGGCTACTTCTGTCTAAAGGACGAGGTAACTTTCGAAAGAATGAACAAAACCAAAACACAGAGACATAAAGAGATTTACCCTGGAATATTCGCGTATATCCAAAGGCCAAGGTGCGTCGATTCTTGTCGCCTCTTCAACTTCCGATAAGCTGGAAGGAGATCCGTCCACAGCGGTCCAAGAATTATTTAAGATCACGACAGTCCAGAGACCGTTCAGTCTCTCCCCTTCTTCCAGAGCGTTACGCGCTTCTGCGAGGACAGACCCACTGCTTCCGTTCTGGGACCTGATCTTATGCAACCCAGAGCCAAGCACGAGAGCTACTGCACTGTTGGTATGATGCTTTCCCTCGACCACCTTCATATTTCGGAAGCAATACTGAGCTAACAGGACTTCAGCCTGGATGCATTGGATAACTCCGTAGGGATGGGAAGAGCAGTTTGCTAGTCCTTGGGACGCGTGATTTACGGCTTGAATAAGAAACTGGCCTTCCCAAGCCGCAATATCCCGGGAAGGAGAGAGATGGATCCCCCATAAATACACAGCACTAAGCAAAGCAGGTATAGGTCGTTCGACAAGGTTGCTGCTGGTTGCCGACTGGACAAAGTGAGCAATATCAAGGAAGAATCCAAGTTCCGCGCAGTTAGTTAGAAACGTTTGCAAGCTGGGGGTACATCTGTGATTAGTAGAATTCGCAAAATATATAATGTACTCACATGACCTGGTGAACTTGAACAGGCATATTCTCCTGATCGGTCAATATATGGTGTTTGGATGACCTGTGAATAACTTACAGGTTGTGCATTGCGTGGGTTGCCTGAGCGAGATAGATAAAAGTCACTTCAACAGGTTTTCAGAAAAGTTCGTACCTTGCGATGGCGAAAGATTATTGTATGGTTGGGTCAAAAATATAGGCGATCCAGGACTTGGTTGTCGAGCATTCTCAAGTTCATTAATACGTCGTTCGACTATGGATATCTGTTCTTCTAGCATGCTAGTCGTCGTCGTTCCTTGACCGTCGTATTCGCACTCGTGGAATATGGTAGAAGCCGCGCATTGACCGCATTTTGGCTGTCTTCCATCACACTTCTAGAGATCAGCGTTAGTAGGCTGACGACGAGTGCAGCCATGTACTAGCTCACAATCTTCCGGTACCTATAATGGAATGAATGAACAGGGCATAAATACACTTCCGCATAAAGATGGTGATTTCTTTTACCTGCAGTTAAGACATGCGCCGCCTTTGGGGAGCATATGGGTGCGAGAGGAAGTATTACTGCGACGAGAACTTGAAGCCATGTTAGTTTGTGGATATCTTCATCGTCCTCCCTCCCTATATACCAGTCACCGCCCTGCATACACTCAGCCGGAATATGTATGCCCCAGTAATCGGTCGACTCGTTTCACTCCTTTCAAGAAACATAGTCTAAGGAAGGGTGTGAGATAAAATGGCACGAGCGCGGACCAATGTACTGCTATTTTGCAATGGGCGCTGAGTGAGAATAGCCAATTCCCGACAGATCAATTTCCCCGCAGACGGCAAGTACACTGTGTCCAGAACAACGAAGAGACGTGACGAGCGTCGTAGACTCATTGCTAAGGTTTGGGATGTCAGCGCATAATTTAAGCAGAGCCGACGTTTCATCGTAAGCCTGCAAAAATCATTGACTGAACTCCGGTGTTGATTTGGAGGACGGGCGACCTCCGACACCATAACATTAATGTGGATACTGCTGGTCGCTTCCAGGAAACCAGGGAACTCTAAGGAGACATTCGATAAGCGTGTAAGTTGTGTATGATAAGAGGAGAAAATCGCGGTTGAATCCTGAAGATAGAAACGACGAACAAGAGTTGCAACCGTGACCATCACGTTTGAGCGTTTACTGCGTTCAATATCAATCTGTGGCTTTGTCATGGTGTTTGCATATCCACATACTATGGCAACTTCTTGACGACTTTATGAGGTCGACTAGGACGAGTAATACCCAAAGAGAAAGGATGCACGCTACGGGATACACGAATATTGGACCAGTCCGTGTTGGTGACAATATGCTTAGGCCTCAAGATTCACGCCTCCAGGAAATGAAGTGTTACAGATAAGCATTGTTCTATATCACTCGAAGAGCTCGTATCGCAATTTACTACAATTTATCATCAGTAGAGTGCAAGTTGTGGCAAGTTTCAACAAGCACTGATATAAACTGTTGCGAGGATCGGTTGAACTATAAATCTCACTACGCTATGGCCGGTAGCCCTGAAAATGGATCAACAAATCAAGGAGAACGCGGATAGTGGTCAGTCTCAGCTCGGGGATTGTTGAAACAATACAGTTTTAACACTATTAACTAGATAATGTACAATAGAAACAAGTAGTAGGAAACCCATCCTCCCTGCTACTCTTCAAAAAGAGCTTGTTTGTAATACAGTGGGTATACGCGATAATTAATACAATATGCGAGGTTCTAGTCTGAAGACACTAAAGGTCTCCGGCCTCCCTCCCCATTACGAAGAATACGGTACGGATGTACCCTGGCGCCCTTGGCAAGGGGTCGATGTAGTTGACGAAACTGTTGCAGAGCAGGTCCGACAAGAAACAGCGCCTGGGAGGGAGGAGCATGTCCTGCAGACGTTTGGAGGGTAGAAAGCGGCGGAATATATGGGGCATCCGGAGGGGGAACAACAACGACGGCATCTGCAGCGTCCAGAGGACATGGGACAAACCGGAAGCGGATCCCAGAGGGGAATGTCAAGGAGGGGTATCGCGGAAGCGGTGGAGACGGTGTTCGTGAAGATGTAGAAGAGATAGAGGCTTGTCGCTGCATGCGATGTTTTCGATGCATGACCGGAGGGCACGACTATTTATGATAATCAGAACCAGTTATACCAACGCAAAATATCAACATACTGAATACTTTGAAGGCTCGTCTGTAATATCAACTTCCTTACACAAAGGAAGAAGGTCCAAGCTACGAATCGATGGAAGTGTAATTCGTTGTAAAAGCATATGATAATGTGGATTTGGATTGGATTGTAATGGTTCGCCGGGGCTCGAGCCTGAGGACCAGCCTTTCGATTTTGAACAAAGTTGCAAGACGAAATAGCAAGAACGGGAGGGACGATGGAAATATCAGTACGAAACGATCATAGTTACTTTATACCTCTCAGGAAGAATACAGCAGACCCATTCATCGCAGACAAAAGTGTCTGCTCAATAGGCCGCGTGTGCACAATGAACGTTGAGAACAGACAATTGTTTTGTCACGTCTGTCACAATGCGTCACAACTGTCCACATTCGGAGTTTGTACTCTGAAAAGTTAGTTGTGAGAATTTATTAACTTCGAGGCGTCAATGTGCTCGCCTCCATCTAGCGCCTGGAGATTAGATTACCTAGAAAATTCAACTGCACTCTGAATTTTCTGAAGAACTTTGAGGACCAAAGGCACTCTCAAGGAGGTCGCCGCAATTTGAAAAGCGGACTTTGAAACCCGCACAATGGCCAATTTTCTATTCTTCTCGCGAAGCTTGTTCATCGACTTGTCGCTTCTTGCGCCGCCGGCTCACAAAAAATCACCCTGAAGATGGCAGAGCTAATACCCAAAGTCCAAATAGTGAGCATTGCTGTTGACTACCTTTCGATAATGTGCATTTGTAATAAGTCAGCCTTACCACTGCAGATGAGTGGTGCCTCTGAGGACATGTCAGCCGCGACATACAAAATACACGACGAATCGCATACCATAGGAAATGTTCTGCGATGGATGATCATGAAAAAGTATGTCTCTTATCTTAATGATGGCCCACCTGACGTCAGAATTGTTAGTCCTAAGGTCGAATTTTGTGGATATAGGTATGTATCAAAGTATTCCTTATTCTTTCCTTTTTTTGTTCGTACCCTACAAAGACAATGGGTCTCGTCAACGTCGCATTTGGCCCTTTGTCGCTGCCTAGATGACACACCAAGGGCTATTATACGGCATTATCCTTATGGTCCTCATTGTACTCATGCAACCGCCTAATAGCGTCCCTCACCCTTCTGAAAATTTCATACATGTCCGCATACAGATGTATGGTAAGTATACCTTGACTTTTCTGATGGAAAAGCAATGCTCACGTAGGACCCAGATCACCTATCCTCACTGACTGCTCTCTTGACGGCCCTGGATGATCTCGATGCTCTCTGTTCCACCATTGATACTGCATATCGGTCCAGTATACAAACTGACACCTACGAGCGATGGGAGGAGAAATCTTGATGTTGTTGCATAGGATGCTATGTAAGATTTAGTGCTTCAACTGTAACGCGGGAACTGGCATGGTAATATTGACCGTTTTCCGAGGTGATTTCGATGTCAAATCTTTGTCATGCCGGTTGTATACGAGAACCGTCTCTACTGAACGTTAACCGTGAATGAAAGGGGAAGTCGTCCAGTACTTCAGCCTCCCGTTCCGGTCCCTCTCTCCGTCATTACGGGGTTTTATCCTGCTGAATCGTTTCATAATGACTCTGTGCGCGCTCATCATCATCAACAACACACTGCCGAACCTGCTCAACCGCGTGAACCGACTTCATTGATCATCCCTGTTTCTACATGGCAGGTCAAGTCATGGGATCTGCATAGCGTACGAAGGCAGACAACCACTGTAGCTGCTCTGTGTATAACACTCCAGCTATTCAACGACATGGTCACCTTCATAGACCTGTCTTGCCTATCAAGTGTCTGGAATTACAGTTGCCCTCTTACCTGGCAGTCTAAAACGCGATCTCGTCTTATCCTCTCTTGTCCCGTGGTTAGCAGTTTCCGGGCTGGGAGTGTTCCTGCAGGCTACAGGTTGACCATAAATATATCCGGTGCTCCTACCAAGGTCAAAGCCTTTCATTGTCAGCAGATGACCAATATCCTGAAGTCTAAATTGGTCCTTGCCTTGTTCTCTTCGCTGACATGGCCCTTGCCATGAAAGACTCGTTGTGAGCGTTTCACGAGTTGATGAAGATAATCAGCACGAATAGCATCGGTCGCTAAGACCTGCAGACTGGCAGACCGAATACAGTGTTCGGAGCGGGTACCAGTGCAGTTTCCCTATTGACAAGACCATGGGGCGTAAATTGCCAGACTTTTGTGGCATCTCCAGGAAGCACTGCTAGTATTTGCACCGGGTAACTTGATATACAGCGAAAGATGCGGACCAACACACGAGGGTGTCCCAACATATCTGTTACTCTTCCTTGATCAGCGCTCGTGGAGTCCTGACGTCAACATAGGACAATTTTCATGCCCGACGTAAAAAAAACGTGCTATCCTCATGAAGAGACTATGCATATTTTAAGCACGGCCGCCCTTGAAATTCGACTCCTTCTTTGACTCAGATATCGTCTAGACGAGCAAATGCAGGTCGTGTCGCGCACAAAAAGTCATCCTTCTAGTCATTAAAGCATCTTATCAATTGTATTCCCACATCTGTGTTTACTTTTAGCCTGACCAAGCTGACAATAGGCGACAACTGGCAAATCAGCCCAGTTCGACGGCCTTTCAGCTCTTTCAAGTTCCGATCTGTTTGGAAATACGACAATGGTACACGGACAAAAGTCGGAACCCCGATTCAGCGGCGTTCCCATAAATGACATGCCTGTTTTATGAACGTTTTATCGACAGTAGTCATCACAGCTGTCTGTCTGCACATGCGGTCATTTCGGAGTTCCGGGCCGCACTCATGCCCAATTAGCAATCACCTCCTTTCCACTTACATACGGCCACAGAGCATACCTGCTCGTCGTCTGGCAGCCATAGTCATCTAATCGGAAAATGGTGAGATATGCTACATTCAGCCCTTCCTTGCGACTCATGTTTATCTAGTACGCAGACATCGAAAGTCTTGTGCTGTCAGGGGAGCTCTTCAACGGAACTTCGCGTTCCTCATCACCCATTCGAACACCGTCGCCGTCTTCCGACAAAGGATGGCACGATGACGAGATCGATTCAACCAATGATCTGGTGCCTCCAGAGCCTCAGCAGGATTCAATCGGGATGGGTCCTGGTCGTACTGGCGTGAAGGGTGTCATCCGTGACCGCGACGAAGCTGAAACTCTTGAACGACAGCGACAGGCCAAAGAGATGGCAGAGCTCAGGACCCGCATGGAGAAGAGCAGTCTTGGGGGAAAGACATATCTGGAAGAGGAAAGAGAAAAGGCAGACAGAGGGGATGATAAAGTGGATTCATTGGTGAGGAACGAACGCGAACGAAGAGATTTCTTTGGGATGGTAAGGCAAGGAAAGTTCGGACATTTAAGGGAAGTTGGCGTACGTAGCTTCGTACAGGCCGTCGAAAAAGAAGACAAAGGTGCCTGGGTCATCGTGCACCTCTACGAACCCGTGAGTGTTGCACCATCGTTACCTTGAACGGTCGCTAAATACATCATGTAGTCGTTGGACAGATGTTATACTCTTGATGAAACTCTTTCCCGCTTGGCTCGGTCACACCCGGACACTAAATTCTTGCGTTGTCGAGCATCGGCCCTCGGTTTCGCTTCAACTGGTCCATCAGTGTCCCAGCCAACAACGCACCGGCCGTCTCGTTCTGTTCACGACGACGATGACGACCCCTACAGCGACAAAGAGGACAACGACGAGGATGATTATGAATCTGATGAACAGGATCGTTATGCTGAAGAAGACGTCGACCTTGACATGCTTCCTACCATGTTGGTCTACCGAGATGGCCAACTTATTCATAACTGGGTACGGGTGGACTGGGAGGCAGGAGCGGCAGGTATCGATGAACTACTTGAGAAGTGAGTTTGGCGAAAAGTCCACCTATGTTCATGTCATAACCTCCTTCCCAGGAATCGCATATTGCGTCCAGCTGAATCCTTTCTTGGGAGAGATAACTTTGGTCTTCCGAGTGATGACGAAGATGATGACCTCCTTTGGGATGAGGAGAGTTGAAAGTCCTCGTGTCCGAAGGAATTTTACTTATAAACGTATTGGAGAGTCGGTAAGCCCTTTTTGCCCACTTCTTCGCATCTCATCATCAAGCACAGGTCAGATCTCCCTTATTATATTTCCTCGCTTTGTGTATCTTTAGCTCAAGTGCATTCATCGATTCAGGGATCAAATATCCATCACTTGGTCCCATCCGGCATGTTCTCAACTTCTCATCAAGTGTGGCCCGCAATTTTTTGGCTATAGTTCGATGGCAAAATTCAGAGCCCGTGCACTGGTCAGGATGTATCTACTTCCGGTGGCAAGGTTTGATTCCGCATTCCTCAGGCTCTAATGGACACTCGGGAAGATACAATGCCGTTGCCACGATACATAGAATCCCGTCATTGCACCGAAATTAGATTTCTAAGACGATTCCATGTTGGGTTCGTTCTCATGGACCGCACAATGCCTTACTCCCTCTCAACGAGGAATATCCTCTGAAACTTAGCCCAAAGTTGCCAGCCTCCTCTGTGCAGTGCTGACTTCCCAGATAGACTGGACCCGAAGCCCAGTGTCATTGTGATCTATCAAAAGATCAAAATATGCACGGATTAACTCAATCTGTGGGAAAGAAACAGGCAAATAGTGCGAGAATCTCACGAGTCTTGACTATTCACTCTATAAGCATGACAGTCGCGTCTGCACCGTTCGACAGCGTCGAAGACGCCGATGTGATCCTTCGATCTTCCGATAACGTCGAATTTTTTGTCTTCAAAGCCTTTCTCTGCTACGCTTCCTCTTTCTTTAATAATCTTTTCTCAGATGGTAACCCAGATGAAATGAAAGACGGTCTACCTGTCGCTCCAGTGGCAGAGAGGGCCAAAATCTTTCGAATCCTTCTTCTCTTCTGTTATCCCGGCGAGCCTCCGCCTCCCGAAAGCTTGCTTGAGGTTACAGAACTCTACGATGCTGTTTCCAAGTACGGTATGGACGATGTTAGAAAACGTATGCAGAAGTCCCTCCTCAGATCATCCCTCATCCTTCAGGAGCCTGTGCGTCTCTTCGCTATCTCGGTTCGTCATGGTTGGCGGGAAGTATGCGAGGCAGCCGCTAAGAGCACCCTTTTCCATCCCGCCAGTGATCATCCATCCATCGATGAGCTCAGGCTGATCACCGGTCTCGATTACCAGCGCTTATTGGATTACCATAAACGATGTGGCGCTGCCGCTGAAGCGACAGTACTGCACACGTTTTACTCGAGGCGCAATATGTATTGGAGAGGGATACCTGAGCCTTCGTCTTCATGGTGGAACATTGACGGAGCGGTATGCTGCCGAGATACTCGCAACGTCGGGTGTTGGGTGAACGTGACACCGCGGAAAGGGTATTATGTGCATCAGTGGTTGCTGCAGTACTTCGAGGATGTAGCACAGAGGCTGAAGGAGCGGCCTAGGGGAAAGACAGTGATGGACGATGATATTGTGAACAGATTGCTTAGTACCGTTAGCTGTGCACCGTGTAAGGCAACAATGGGCACGGAAATGCGTATCCTCACAGACCGGCTGTCGTCCGAGGTGGAGAAGGTTGTTTCGCAGGTATGTTTGAGTATTCTCTCAAGATAGGCCTGCTTATCGTTTTCATTCAGGTCCAGCTTGAGTTGGATCTAAATTCGTCCTCCAATATGTAGACCACGTTGTTACATTTATCTACGGTTTGCCCGATGGTGGTAATCGCGCTGCTAAGCGGTCTCTACCAAGGAATCAACCGATGTTTTCAGCGCCATTGTTGCACAACTGAGGCAACCTCACCGACCACGAAGTCAGATCTAAAGAATTAACAGGGGTCGTCACACCCTATCCAATGGGAAGCGGTCCGGATATGATGGAAACCGATCCGAGTCGAGCCGATCACGTAGTCTCAACTTTCATCCCTCACTTCTATTCCCAAGCGGCGCGACAGTTAAGTAAGAGTAGAGCGCGCTGCGCAGTAGGCTGTGCAGAAGCCTACTCATCGGCATGCTGGGGTCTGGTGCATACAACATCAGTTTCAAGTATGACCTAGAATGAGGGTTAACGCTGATGGCCCTTGAAGCTTTAATATTCAATAGTAACCTGGTTGCCTTGAACCCTGATCATGATTCGGTTGGTTTTAAGGACGAGGTCAACCTGTCTCTTCCAAGTACCATGGCCTCCTCCCCCGTTTGTACTCTCCCTTTCGACTCAAATCCAGACATCGATGGTATAGGAATCCGTGTTGCGACCTATCTACAGCTTTTCATAGGTATAATAACCCTCGCTGTCTCTCCACGCAACGCTGTCGACTCGTGGTGGGCTGTGATAGTAACCTCCCTTGGGCTGCAGATAGCTGCAATCGTGGATTACAAGCAGCTGTCGCTGTATCATGCGCTCATCGTAACTTGGCTTGCCTTTCCCGTTTTCGTCATGTCGTTCTTCTACGGGTTCTTGTCATGGTCAGAGCGAATCTCTCATGAGATCAGGCTGGGTATTGGTGCGCATGGGGTCACATATGTCGCGTACGTTATCTGTCACTCTCCTATTACTTGCCGTTCACGGTGGTCCGCTCAGCGTCAACCTGTGGATATGGATCACTGTGCACTCTTTTGGCGTTCAGAGTGAATGCAACGACCAGGTTAAATTTGCGTTATTTGCTCTTGGGAGACCGACGGGATGGGTGCGTTACTTGGTACTTTATATACGTGCGTACTATCTTTGTTTTTCCACGAGCGTTCCTTGATCTTTGCCTTTACAATAGTTGGCGTGTGGACCTTTGGGATTGTTATACCAGTTATCATTGGGGCAGTGTTTTTGTGTCTTCGTTTCGCTGCCCGTTTCCATCCGCCCCTGCGTGCTTGGTTTGAAGCTACTCCGACACCCAAATTCACTCGAAAACCTTCCCTCAACGCCGTCGTTGCCGTGTTGTCAGCATTCAACCTCTTCGCCTTGGTACTAAGCATATGCATGGTGGAGCTAATGGTATCTTCCAACGCAGATATTGTGGCGGGTGGAAACGATGTATGGACCTTCGGACAGGTTATAGCGATGATACTAGTGGCAGGGCCATTGGTAACCCTTTGGAAGACAGTCCTGGGAGAAATGAGACACACGAAAGGGGACTCGTTAGAATATAGACCAGCTGCAGCACTACTGGATCTCATGAGGAAAAAATGGCGGAATATGAGAAGCAGGGGGAATGATCTGGAGAGGTAAGTCGCCGTCGTTTATCTTTGATTCATGATATATGACCGAGCAATCCGGACGATAGTGTTAGCAGGCCCTCGAATAGCTCCGATTGCGAGCTCCAAGGCGTCGACTTGACGGTAGTCGATCGACCAGGAGCATGAGAACAAATTCGCAGACAAGATGTCTTTGCCTATATGCCATAATCGATCTCACCGCACGAACATCAAACGACATGCGTTTAGACTTGGACTTGTTCAGAAGTCAAGTCGAGACGCTCTTCAAATACGGAGCCGACACAGTTAAGCCACAGATGCGGTACGGTTCCTTGGAGAAAGGTGGTTTCAAATATATTCAAGGAAGGGCATCATTGATTCCGTCTTACCCGAGGAGGATTATGGACTGAGGTCGCAGAGCAATGAAATAGTTCCGGGAAAGTGGCGTCCGACGTTTCCCATCTTCCTGTGTCTAGATGGGAAGCGACATCTGCATAATATGATAGAAGGCCCTTATTCGCAAGGTACGATATATTGTTAGACCAGTCTCCGGGAGAATAATTCTTGTAGCAATTTCTATACATACTATATGGACGCTGCTGTCAGCACTTCAGTGGTCCGTTGTGGGGAAGCAAATGGGAGGATACGAGAGCATAAGAAATGGTACCAGGAATTTCTGTCTGATATCGATCGTCTCCCATAAGGTATCGTCAGTTTAATAGTGCCATTAACGTCGCGGCCTGGAACGTTCCGACTGAATTAGGATCCAAAACGTTCATTTTTCACATCGCGATGATCAGTTGACATGATGAACTGAACTCAACTTGGATTTAGTGTAGCGGGCAGTGTATTGTGGCGGAGTTCCAGCGGCTACAACGCGGGCGATTCCATTGTGTTGTAAGAACTCAGTCAATGGACCGCACAATGTCCTAGAAGCAGAAATTTTTACCTTCAGCGAGGCTAAGTTGTGCTTTCGTTGAAGCTCTTTGACGGAAGGTTGAACAACGCAGAACCATTCAGCGAGCTGGTGATGTTCTTGATCTTAAAAATAAATAAAAAAGTGAGATCGTTCCACTGGAGGGGGATACGACGATAGCCAGGCTGTTTGTCAGGAATTAGTGACCCGAAATCGGAATGTGTTTGTTATTACTTGAAAGTTGCTGGGAAGGAAAACAAGTAGAAGGTCACCAGTCATGTCGTATGCCTCAAAGCTCCCAGATGAAATGATAGAGTCGGAATCTATCCTTATCTTTGACTGGACGAACCTGGGGATAGATCGAATCTGAGATCTGCTTATGTTGTCAACGTCATTACTAGATTTGGATTGATACACAATAGCACATGACCGCGGGAAACTCGTCTCCAGTCTCGTCGTTTCTTGGATCTTGACGCCGCGCACGACGTCGACGGCGACGTGCAAGCCATCATGGCCACCGTCAACGGCCATTTCTCTTCTGCTGGTGACATGAAATCCCACCTCCAGAGTCTCCTTGACAGTAAGGAGCAGCAGCTCCAGCAAGCCGCGACCTTTGGGCAGCGGGTTCTCGCCCAACGAATGGAACTCGAGGATCGTATCAGGCAACTTCAGGAGGTCGAAGCCGACAAGACAGATGATGAAGACGTTGAACCTGAGGCGATACAGAAATACCAGGAACTGACTAATGCAATGATGAGCTGGGATACGGAGAATGCATTACTTTCGAGTGCATTCAACAGTTCAGCAGTGCGTTCTCAACCATTTTACCTTCATTTTGCTCTAACTAAGAGAATTCAATAGACGGAACGCTCCTCTATTCCCGTATCCGAACTACCTAGAGACGAACCAGAACGTTCGCGTACTTCAACAAACACCTCCGCTGCACAATCTCGGCGGGCCAAGAATGCAGCACACCGTGCCGACGACGTCGGTAAGTATGGAATGATTCAAATTTCTTTCACTTACAATCCTACCAGAGTTCGCTTTTGAAATTGGGAGTGGCCTTCTCAATGAAGTACGACGACTTCAAAGTCTTCTCGGCGAGCGAGACAAGGCCATCCAGGACATGAAAGAGGAGAAAGATGATCTAGATGGCACGTTGGAGTCACTTCGAACTGCCCTCAAGCAGCAAGAAGCAAGCGCCGGTGCGTCGTAATTAAAAATTTCTTGGTGACTACTAAGTTTTAGCGACAGACAAATACAAAGAAGAGAACTGGAATCTCGAAGTTAGCCTCCAGGACCTTCGTACACAACACGCCGATATCCAATCCACCGTTCAGCGCCTTGAATCAGAACAAAAGCGGCTCACAAAGCTTCTCGCCGCCTCCCATGACGCTGCGGAGCAGTACAAGAATGACAATGCACAGCTTCAAAGCACCATCGAGGACCTCATAGCAAAGCACGAAACTGACGTGGCTTTGGCACGCAAGCATGCGGCAGCCTTGGCGCGGGATAAGAGCGACTTGCAACAGGCTATAGATAGGCTTAAAGCAGAGAAGGAAAGGGCTGGCAGGAAGTTTGGACGGTTCGGAAGCCCGGCGACGCCTAACGCCACCGAGGGACGTCAAGACGAGGACTATCTTACTCCCGCTGGATATGGTGACGATGTGTTCAGCAACGCTGCTTCAACGAACAGGAGAAACAAGGCGGACACCTCGTTACTCTTCGGCGATGAAATGGACGGAGAACTCTCACCCGATCAGAGCCCTATGTCAAGATCACCATTCCTTGCTGCCAATCATCCCGTCAACGAGATTGAGGTTCTGAAGCAACGTTTAGCGCATGCTCATCGGCAAATTGCTACGTTGAAGGGTGGGTTAATGAGGGAACGAATGGGCAAGGGTAGAGGGACACCTGTGGAGGACGAAGATGATGAGGACGGCTTTGAGGATGTCGATGACGAGGACGAAGAGAATGTCAAACCGCGCCCCTCGTCGACCAGGGTGAGGGGTAGGGGCCGGGGACGCGGCCGTGGCCGTGTGCGGGGACGGGGCCCAACGTTGACAGAGCGCCTTATGGCTGCTGATAGCCCATCGTCGGTCAGCGAGTATTATGATGACGCGTCCCCGACACGTCGTGCTTCCGTTCCTCCCATCCATTTCCAAGGCGCGGGCGAAGACGATATGGAGGATCTGATGGGAGAGCTGGAAGATGACGAAGACATCTTTAAGGT
This sequence comes from Armillaria novae-zelandiae, assembly GCA_030435655.1. Lineage (NCBI taxonomy): Eukaryota > Fungi > Basidiomycota > Agaricomycetes > Agaricales > Physalacriaceae > Armillaria > Armillaria novae-zelandiae. Next base: position 344,855 of record JAUEPR010000009.1, read on the forward strand.
CGATGTCGAGCCATCAGCGGAGTCTCCATCGAAGCGGTCCAGTGTGGCAAGTGTAGATGGTATGGATCCTGCGTTCGCCAACGTCCTTAAGCGAACGCCATCAACCAGCTCTATACCTCCCAATACTAGTCCTCTACATCAATCACTTCTTCGTCGCTCAACGAGAGGTGGTACCGTCGGAAGAAGATCCAGAGGAGGAGGCGCGTTCCAAGAAGGAAGGCCTCCCTCGTTGATCGGACAGCCAGAAGACTTGGCTTTTGCTCTCAGTGGTGTATCTCCCCACAACGATAGCATTGACGAGTTCGCTCAAGTTGAAACGGCTGAGTTTGGCTGTCAAACCGAGTTCGAAGAGGAGAAGACATTGAAAGCTATACCGGTGCCTGTAAAAGAGAGTGTGCATATAGGGATCCAATCTGAACCAGAAGCTCGGCCCGCCGTCATCCCAACGTCTGTTGTATCTATCCAGACCGATGTCGAAGAACCTGCTGCCAAACCTGCCTTAAGTGATGCAGGAATGAGCACAGACCCCGAGCCTTCCCCCTTGATGATGCAAGCGGAATCGCAGACTCCTCGTGTTTCTACAAAGGAGATCGACGTTCAGGTCTCGCCGGCGCCTATTGCTGATCCGTTAGCAAGGCGCACTACCATCACACAGCGTGATACCCCTGCCAGCGGCTCTCGTTCTCGGTTGGCGTCCAATGCAACCGTAACCGCCAGCAAGACTTCACCACGTACTTTCATCGGTTCTTATGCAGAGGAGTCAGACGCAGAGACAGAGACAGGAACAGACACGGACATCGATGATTATCAGGATGCTCGCCAGAGCATCATGCTTAGATCGACGCCTTCACAATCTAGGGATGATTTCCACTCCGTACGAATGTCTTCTGTGCATTCCGAGTCAAGGGATGACTTCCACTCTGTGATGACCATGACCGACAATGAATACGAAGACAACGATGGCGACGATACTGATACTGAAAGCATCAAGGCATCGAGACTAGCCAGTCCTGTGCCTTCTCCTACTCCAGCATTTGTTCCGCCGCCTCTGACATATGGAACTAAGTCGATTGAAGCCATTTTGATCACAGAGCCCCCCGCACCACCACCACAACCGGAACTCAAAGAGATGTCCATTCAGACCGACGAATGGAAACCGCCACCCCCTACACCAACCGTTCCCGTCGCTCCTTTACTGTATCGAGTTGGATCTACTAACCAGCAGTTCCAATTCATACCCCCGACCTCTCCACAATTAGCGTCCAGTTCCAACGGACCATCGAGTATCCCTCCCGCCATCCCCACTCCTAGCTCTCAAGCATTAAGAGATTCCGGCGTCCGACATCAACGCTCCTCGACAGATTCCCGAAGACAGTCTATCGAGTCTGCCCTTTCATCCATCTTTGACGATGGTCCAAAGCCAAAGGGGCAGGCAGCTACACTAGCTGTTGTAGACAAGTCCCGCCCACCAATGATGGCACTACCTCCACCTCCCCGAGCACCCCCGCCCCCGGGAAGCATGCCTCCTCCAAGTTTCATACCCGAGCGAAGAATACCCACCACCTCCACTGGTTCATACGATATTCCTCCTCCACGTCCATCATCTCCTCCGCCTCCCGAACTCATTCAACGTGCAACTACTCCCATTTTCGGATCTGTGCTTTCAATTAGCAGGACCACCTACGGCCCTCGACCACATGGATCTAGCATGCCACCTATGCAGCAAGGGTTGCGCCCACTACCATCTACAAGCAGCTTCCGGTCTGCTGCAAATGCTGCAGCCCTGTACGTCCCGCACGGCCGAACCGGACGAGAAATGTCGACGACGTCCCTAGTAACGGACCGGTCGCCCCGATCGTCGATGTCCTCTGATCAGAATCCGTTCCGCAATCCAACAACACCTCGGAATAGGGCGATGGATCTTCCTGGACGTGGCGAAGGACATCCTACGGATCCGGCGATCATCCATTCTATCACACAAACGATGATCGGAGAGTTCTTGTACAAATATACGAGAAAGACCATCGGGAAAGGATATGGAGAACGAAGACATCGGAGGTTTTTTTGGGTACATCCCTATACTAAGACTTTGTACTGGAGCTCGGCGGACCCAGGATCATCAAATGCATCAGAGTCCAGTGCAAAGAGTGGTATGTATTCCCCTTCATTCTCGTAGTGTGTTTCCTAGTTAATCTCGTGTTTTAGCCTATATCGAAGGGGTGCGGTCCGTTCTAGATCCCAACCCGATGCCCCCAGGGTTGTATCAATATAGTGTCGTGGTGTCTACCCCACAGAGAGAAATGAAGATCACTGCACCGACAAAGGAGCGGCATGACATATGGCTAAATGTTTGTTTGAATATTTGCTAATCTCTTCCGATTTTCAAAGCTGATCCCCCTTTGCGTTTAGGCTTTGAAATATCTGCTGTCAAGGCCAAACGCCGTTAATGTCAACTCTCCGGGAAATGCCACTACAGTTCCTGACAGTCCGATGTCTCCTGGTGATTTTGCTGATGACGACCGACGTCCTATTATGTCGAGCCCTCAGAGTCAGAGAAGTGGGCGGAGCACGCGGCGCGCAGCAGACATGTTCAACACGACACCCAGAGGCAAGCGCAGTAGATCGCAACTTTCTGTAGGTGGTTCCATCGGCAAGCGGTCCGGAACACCGGCTGCAGAGTACCTACGGTGGAACGGCCCGGAAAGTCCTTATAGCCCGACGAAATCCTTCGCGGATGTGCATGGAGATGACGAAGACCTCGATTTTGAATTGCACGGCGAGTCTGAAGATGAAAATGGCTTCGAAGGGCTGGAGAATGTGCGTGCTTGTTGCGATGGAAGACACACCGTGGGCCATTCTGGGAGACACCACCATCATCATCATCATAACGGAAGCGGACTTGACCCCAATTCTGCTGGCCCTTCAGAACAGGCCCGGCCCGTATCACCGTCTGCGTGGTCGTTCCGTTCGAGCACAAATTCTCACGAAAGTGGAAGCGCAGCCCTATTTTCATGGGGTCGGAGTGACGGCAAGCTTCGGTTTGGGTCGCGACGCTCTGCGAAAACGTCAGTCACCTAGTGATCTATCATTTTGCATTCTCTGTTTTGGATTGGAATGGTTGATATAGTACATTGCAATTTTACTTTTTCCCCTTGTTTCATCCTACACATACGTTGCTCTGCCTATGCTCCTTGATAATCCTGTTGCCATATTATGACTATACCATTGCCATTCTTTTTTTCAATTTTTTTTCTGTCTCGAAACGCGTTTCGTTCGCATTGTCCGTTTATCCTTTTCTTGTGTACGACATGATACTGAATATTCATACGCTCCTTCAAGAAAACTCAGTCGTCCGCACTGTGTCACTTCAACTGAGTGGTTCCAGACGGCCTGCCTTTGTCCGTCAGACAAAGAATACTGCTTGGATGGGGTTTGACACGTTTCCTTTGTAGTCTCTGAGACAGAAACCTTCTTTTCCTTCAAGCATGGCGAAGAACATATGTTCCGCACTCCTCGGGGGCAGTTACGGACCGCCGGATGATGATGAAGCCCACCAGATGACATAGGCAAGAGCGAGAAATTATGACTGTTGACTCGGCAGTATTGACAGCACCGGGCCATATGTGCGTAATTACGATGCCTGGATTGCGCTTGGCATATCCCTGTTACGAAAATTATTCTAAGTAATAACTTCGCGAAGAAGGCTCACTTCAACCATGATATCATTGTATGGTGCACTTACTTGCCAAACCCACCCTTCACCCCCAAGTCATCGAAGCTGACGGATACGCTCAATGCGGCGCCAGGAATAGTCATGACCTCAATGTCTTCTCAGAGAAGTAATTCGTGGATATCCTTGAACCGCAAAAAAATTTCTCAACTTCTCAGCAGCCTATCAATCTCCTCTGTCTCATTTCTCCCAGTCCATACTTGGAAGTATCCAAGTGATAAAACAAGGAAATTGACCTTGGAAATAACTCCGGAGATCTGTTTGGCCAGGACCTCCATGTTGGTTATTAACGACGCGTCGCAATAGCGGAATTGGTGCAGGGGTGGATTTTCCGCCGTGTTCGAAATATATGCGAAGGTTTTCTCTGCGGGCAAGCGATTACGACCAACGATGATGAGGTGCGCTCTGCCGCTGGTGTAGTGAGCGAGGGCCTCACCATCACTTCGCCTATGCATGAAGGTCTCCACAATGAAGGTATAGAACGTGCCTATGATGTGGTAAAATTTCGTACAACCATAATAAGCTCCAGTATGCTAAAATCTGGATCGCGCCAATGTTCAATTTATATATATATATATGGATAGTATCGAGCCAGTAGATGATTTACTCAAGATTTGTCGGCGTAATAGCTGTTCAGTGTTTCTCTGTTCCTCGTGTGAAACTGCGTGCCACAGTCACCCGTGACTCAACTTAAACTTTTAAATGTAGACTTCAAGTGGAAAGTTAAGGAGGATCCTCTTGTTGCACTTCGTCGATCTGGATTCGAGAGAGAAATGGATTGGAAAATTTCGTTCAACCTACTAAGTTGCACATGCTTCAGAATAATTCTCCAAGTGAGAATATTTACTTCGCTCCATGTGGGGTAGTAGGGTCGCATTGTGAACGAGAGGGACCGTTGTGATTATCAGAAGTCTGAAAGAAGAGTGGCTTGGGAAAGAAAGTGAATGATACCAGGCTCATATCTATGCAATGCCGCAGTCGAGCCATCCGCGCCGCAGGGTCTTTTACGAATGTGCGAGGGGTACGATTAGTGGTGGCCTCGGGCATCCCTTAAGCATTTGCAGGATCGGGGAATTGTCCACGGTAGCATATCCCTAGCAAAAGAGCTGCTCTCGATTCTGGAACGTAATAAAACGACGCAATGCCAGGGCATCCTAGATAGCACGCGGGAAAATCGGTTCTGCAACAAGGTACACGGCGACATCACGGGTCAAGGAAAGAAAAACTAACTTCCATCAATCCGTATTTAGTTGGACCTAGATAGCGATGATGAGGCCAAGAAGAACATCAGAACAAAGAAGTTCCTGTACCTTCGAAATTGGTTGTTCGATCGCATTTGTGGACAATCTTAGGAACTGATTGATGATCCGATAGGTATCTTTTCTGTACGCCTCCATCTTGTGCTCGCCAAAACTCTTAATATTTCCTGTGTGATCTTCTCTCATTAACAATCTCTGACCGGGGTGGCCGTTCCAATACTTGCTTCCGTCATGTCGTAAGGGTAGATAAAACTACTTCAGTGGCCAACCGAAGGTTCAACTTAATTAGCGCTTCGCAGGGCACGCAAAAATACCATGCATGTCCGTTAGTTTACTCCACATCACATACCAAAAACCAGGATAAGTCAGGACACAGAGCTTTGGGTCCGGAACAAGAGGGAAGGAGGGAACCCGAGGACCGGTAACTCCACCGCAATATAGTAGCCAGTGTATTTGTTGCGGTCAAGCAAACACTAAACCCAAAATAAGGGTAGACAGAAATTCATTTGTTTACACGCTCTGGGGAAATTGCACAAGGCCACAAGCAGGTTCCTTCCGAGAGGCCGAGAACACCAGAACTTCAATCCGGACATTCGATGAACAAATGTCCATCACAGTGCGGCAACAGCGTATTAACGATGGACGGTTACTATACACGTGATGTTGCGATGCATAGTTAGATCGTTCATGCCGGTCTGGATAGCAAGGATGAACCTGGCGGCTTCAACAGGGACACTTTTCTAGCCGGGAAGGCAATGACTGAGGACACTCTCATCAGTTATCAATTTGGAGCAAGATAGCCCAGCATCGTTGTAATGGTTACGAGCCTTGTCTAGGGTGTTGCTGTATGGTGTTATCGGACCAAAAAAACTTTCCGGGGCCTGTGGCGCCATTCTCTGGCACGCGGGATCGCAGTAGGCCACCTGCAGGGTCTGACTTTTCGTGCGTGTGAGAAGGAAGACAATGGAGTAGGAGTGAATATAGTAGTGCATAAGACTAAAAATTTCCCTGCACGTGAAGAAGAAATTCACTCTAGGGGCATGTGCTCGCACAGGACTTTTAAAACGTCTGTGATTCTAAGTGTATTCGAAACACCAGAAAACCAGGGAATTTTCTTTAGCCAAGTCATCGAGACATACTTCTCGATTTTGGCATGAACATCGTCGAATAATTTCGTTCCTCATCCCTCGCAACATAGTATCTGCCAGAGAATATAACTATACGAAGGGGGGTGGGGGGGCAGAAAAGACCTCCGAGAAAAAAGCTGGCTGTCTGGACCCTGTCTACTTTAGTAAAGCTGATGGGTTGATCAGCCAAGCAATACCTACTTATTTGTTGGACTTCTAAGTAATAAAGATGTCAAGTCGTCAAAATTATAATTTCGTAACCCTTCGGAAGTCGGGCCGTAAGCGGGATTCAGCTGGCACGTGATTGACACACTCACGCCATATGGCTTTCTCAGCTGTTCGCGTTCGCCACTATTCTCAACTGAAAGGTATCTACCTGTCCGCGCACGTGTCTAGACGTCCGCCGCAAAATCCTTTCCAAGTTTTCTTGCCATCAGAGCTCCTTTCGAGTGCCATAAAGATCGTGAAGTGAACCAGACATCTCCATCTTATCCTCAGGAGGAACGGAATTTTATACCAAACGAGAATGGCCCTCATTGCTTCTCACTTATTCACGGAACTTTTTCTCCTCGCAATATTTCGGAGGAAACTGGGAATGGGCTTCCAGTAGCTCCGTTACCTCATGATAGTCGTTCGCTTAGAAGTCCAGTGTTTTTCTTCCCCAATTGCGCTTCGCCAACTATGGATACCGATGGCCTTGACACGGCGTTTCAACTAGCTCGCAGATACTGTGTGGACGACATTCGGGAGTATCAAAGATGTTCTCTCGAATTCAAATTTTCTCAAAAGCCACTCGCTATGCTTGCCATTGCTATATCTTATTTCTGGGATTAAGTTTTTATCCAGGCTGTGCGTCTTATGCTGCAGCATCGGTTGAAACTTACACAGGAACATATTGAGGAATCGAAGCGTATCTCCGGTACGGACTATCATAACCTCTTGTCTTATCGTCGGCCGTGGGGCAATGCGGCGAAGAAACCCTAAGATTTGCTTTTCACTCGACATACACATTTGCCTTCCTGTTCGGTGCCGCAGCACCATCAAGCCTTTCACCTCCCTTTTTTCGCCTACTCCATTCTTCGGCGATGGATATTGGATGGCGATGCTGCCGGTGTCGTGGACGGTCACCAGATTTGCCACCCGAATTCAAGCCAAGACGCGTCATGCTCTGATTACTCTGTTTCGCTGATGTCGGCCTTCTCTAGTGACAAAATCGTGCATGCATGGGTGGCCGTATGTCAAAGCTCTTTCCAAAGTTAGGGTGAAGCGCCACTGAGCGGAACCGTTCGAGACTCAGAACCTCATAAAGAAAGCTTCGGGATGTAGTCGGTGCTCCGTAACTCTGTACTCTGACGTACAGAAAGCCTCCAGTCCTTTCTGATGCCATGACAAAGGCCATTTCGAAGGTACGAATTTTTCCTTGTGGTTCCGAAGGTGGACCGACTGTCGAACTTCTATAGACTTACAGGTACAACTGCAAGTGCCTAAATGAAGGTCAAACCCTTTACCCGTCGTATTTATCAATAAAGCTTCGTGCAGCCACCGTTCTTCTCTGATCATCATTTTGCATCATATCCTCGGTCTCAATCAAGTTGCTGGCTACCGAAAAACCTGTCTTTCTCGAGGGTCACTGGACTGGCTCCAGAGTAACGGCATACAGGATTTGGGACTGGGAAATGCAGAAAGGCTAAGGTTGTCCTCGATTCGTAAGGCTGATCTAGGTTTCCCTTTCTCATGCCGAGCTACTAGCATGTAGAATGGATCTGGCTGGCTACGTCGATCACAATTCTCCTTCATCACAAGGTCACGTCATTGTCGAGCCCGTAAATAAACCATCATAACGCTGGTTGCTCTTTGCCTGAAACGTAACTTCCGGTACCTCTTGATACCGCTTTCGCAGATGACTCACCATCAAATCGAAAGGTTCTCTGTAGCTTGTCAACCAGGAGGCGCATTTCCCATGTCACACTCAGCCTGACCTTCCAATAGGCCAAGCGGGGTGATCTGCATCCGAACCGACTACTCGGACTTGCTCATTCTTTCTGACTTCCAAGTGAACCTATGAAACTCTAGGTATGTATGTACACGCTCCCACCTGCATTCCGAAGATCAGCCTAACCGTGGAATTCCTTAAACCCATTAGGGTCCAAGACCCACCAATTTCACTTTGTCAACACTTGCACACTTCAATTTTATCATCATGCCATCACAAAAGGAGGAAACACGGCGCGATCGGATACAGTACTGTTCTGATCCCTTATATTCGACGCGTTCTCATCTGGGCAGGCCTAAGTGACACCCGTTTGTACTTATACCCACTCTTTCCATTCCTTTTTCCTCCCTCCCCTCTTCCCCGATGCCTGACTGGAAATCTCAATCGGAAATTATCCTCGACAATGAAGTTTTCATCAAGCTTATGCATGTGCTCCTTGGGGTATATATGTGAGTGCCGCCGTATTTCGTGGATGGATGGATATGGCTAATTTTCATGAAGCTGGGAATTCTTCGTTTCTCTCTCTTTCGATTGGGACTTCATGTCGGGGCGAAAGAAGTTTCGTTGGCCTATGGTAAGGGGGTATACTTTTCGAAACCTTGATCACTGTCTTCATTGTTCCCGCAGATTTTCTACTTCCTCAACAGATATCTTCTCTTATTTGCGCTTGTTGGAATGTACGTCTTGTGTTCTATTTGAAACAAGGATCCTCACCCTTGACAACAGTGCAATCGCGCTGAACATAACGAAGTGAGCACTTGACGTTGCCACCTTTCGACGTGGATTTGTTATTGAGATTATGATCCTTAAGGGAAGTCAACTGTCAGGCGTTGTATACTTTCAACCAGGTGTGTTCCATAGCTCGCTTCCTCTGACGCCACACTGATGCCCTTCACCAGCTGGCCGGTAATGCCGCCGTTGGCCTGGCTAGCATCAACCTGAGTCTCCGAACGTGAGCAACACTCCTACCTTTGAGGGAAAGTTCCCCTTAACGCCTCTTCCATGCAGAATAGCGGTTTACGCTCAATCTAAAATTCTAATTGGAGCTCTGATTATCGTTATACTCGGCCACTGGTCCTTGATACTACAAGGTGCGTTCACGACCGGTACCTTCGTTGCCTTTTGTGCTCACCAATACAATTTCTATACAGGTGTTCTTATCAAAGCGGAATGGATTCCGGACACGGAAACCTGCGTAATCACCTCGGCTAACAATACAGTCCTCGCCGCGACTTTCATTTACTCTATGGTATTCGACTTCGTTATTCTGGCGCTGAATACATACAAACTCGTCGGGAGAAGAGGTCCTTCTGGCGGGAGTCAATTAACGAGAATGCTATTCTCTGATGGTCTCGTATATTTTATCATTGCGTTAGTGCCGATCGAGTATCTTCCACTTAATAGTCTGATGATACTAATAGCGTTTTGCGTTTATAGGTTCCTGTCAAACCTAATAGCGACCGTCTTCATGTGCCTCAACCTCAATGCTATAATGAGCGTCATCTTCAATGTCCCTGCCGCTATCGGGAGTACAGTGAGCCGGCCCCCTTCTTTTTTAGACTTGCTTCGCTTACCCAATTCTCCAGATTGTCGCATGCCGAGCTGTACGACGCTTGAATAAGTTCTACCACCGAGGCGCTGAAGTCTAGTATGTTCTTTCTTTACGTTTTGCTGAGATGATCGGAGCGTCTTGACTAACCATGCCTCTGTAACAGCGCCAGCGGGTCAGGGTCAAACTCGAACGATGCACCCCCACGATTTCGAACAATGAATCAAGTCGCCGTGGGCGGTCGCACTGCGCGGGGTACATCGGCTATAAGAGCGCCACCTTCGGAGCTGACGAGCGGAGTACACGTGCAGATGGAAACCTTCACACGCACCGACAACTTCAATCACGGCAGCATATCCCCAACCCATGTAACTTTCGAGGACGAATCCACTGGCAAAAGGGGTAGCGTGACCGTGGATGATTTGGAATTTGCCGACTCCGAGAGTAAGCACGAGGAGCTATAAAAGATGCGTATCAAGGGTTGCAGGGAATGGAAATAGAACTGTATTGGAACCTAGAGGACGGATGCCTGTAGTCGGGGCAGTCCTTTGGATAAGTAATGTAAATTCGACGTTTATTTCTTGTAGTCCGGCGGAGGGCCTCAAGCGTGCATATTCTAGACCTATACTCTTTGAAGTCAATGGATTCGAATGTAAATACCGGACAACTCACTCCGAGGTCAACCCCACCTCGAACAACCGCGACAATTAAAACTTGCTGTAATCCCTTGTCCGCAACCTTACATCTAGCGCTAGGTATTTTCTCAGGTATTGAGAAGCTCCTGTCAGCTGAGTGGGCCATATGGTTTCGAATGCCGTAGAGGTTATCGTAACTGGAAGAACGCCACGGACACCGCGTTCAATCAATGTGATACGGGAAGATACGGGTTGTCGTTCTTCCATCGCTGTCGCTTCTTCACTGCTTCGCGGTAGTGTTCTGGCGGCCGAAATTCAGACTGAGAAGAGTGAACAGGTTGAACTGTAGCAAGAGCTGAAAAGGACTATATTGTTGATCTCGCACCAATGTTTGCACCGATGCAATGCACATGCAATATCTGTTCCTACTGGAGGGCGGACTGCTCCGTCGGCGCTTTTTGCACAAGAACAATTGTAGGACTTTCAAGTTCAATACGAGATCACCGGCGATAAAACGTTCGACATGTATAATGGGTCACAAAATAAACATCATAACTTAAAGAGAAGTACAATCGTGTATACGCCATCATCTGGATGGAACCTGCCTGATTAGCTAGAGCAGAAAAGACAACGGGTAGCGAAACTCACACTTGTCTAGTGTTTCTAATTTTACATACTGCGTAGGGGTATACCGGGTAACATCATCTGAGCGGAAGCGTTAATCTGAGTTACTACACGATGAACCACAGGATCACTCACAAAAATACGCCTCAAAGAAGTTGGCGTCCAAAAGTAGAAGACACAGAGCTGACGCCGGAGTGCTCAAATCGAGTTGTATTGTGCGCAATATAATCTTTTTCTGCTGGCTTCTTCTCTTCTTCTCTCCTCCCTCCCCCCCCCCAATTCTGGGGTCTAATTAATGATACAGGTCCCACCCAATCCCCTTCGGCGATACGTACACAAGGTTTCAGCTTTTTGAGTTCTTCAGGCGACAACAGATAGGCACAGAGGTTGGGAATCCATTTACAAATGCAAAACGAGCGTGGGGTGCAATAACAAGAGGTGCACAAGAAATTCAAAGGCACGCCAAATTAGTATGGAGGCCTCTTGAACTCGTCACGAATATGTTGTGCCTCGGGGTCATGATCGAACATACTGTCGGGCGAGCCTTTAATGACATTGCCCATAGCATCATATTCGACGAAGCCTCCTGGAGATTCAAAAGTCTCCATCTAGAGTAACATCAGGGTTAGAATCAGCCATGAAAGTCTGGAAACAATTTCACCTGTACATGGACACCATCAACGGCACTAAGGCCATTAGTGGCCACTTTGGGGCGCTTCGGTGGTGGTGCTGACGTCGTCGTTGTACGGAAGGCAAGCGTTGAAGCCACGGTAGTGCTGGGAAAATATATCAGCTAGAAACGTTCGTATGAGGTACACCACCCACCCCAAGAAATCCGGGCCTTCTGACGTATATTTGCTTAAACGGCGAACGGCACGACAGGCCACAATCTACCGAGAAAGTGAGATTTAGTCGGTACATAGATACTATAACTCACAGTCGACGCAATAGCTGCTGGAACGTTGGCTATAATAGACATCACAGCATTGAGGTTGAGAAGCATGAAAATCTATAGTACGTTGAACAACAAGGAAAGTGGCGCAAAACAGATGCTTACGGTAGCGAGTAGATTGGCGAGGAAAGCGATCACGAAGTAGATCAAACCGTCTCCGAATATCAGTGTTACTAGCATAGAGCGGCCAACTCGGGTAGCGCTGGAAAGGTGGGTCGTCAATGCGAAACGTATTTCATACAAACAAACACTGACCTAGGAGCTCTGAAGACCAGCTTGTAGCCCGTCAACATGAGAACGGTGAAATCAAAACACATCGAGTAGATGAAAGTAGTGGCTAAGAGCTTGTTGTCTGTTGAAGTGATAACACAGCCGCCTTCACTGGTCCATTCAGCCTTCAAAAGTACACCTGCAAAACCTGAGTTTGACGATGGTATAAAAGGGGCTGACTCGGCTCACCATGAAGGAGTAAGGACCAATGGGCCAGGATAACCAATACGAGCGGGATCACAACCCAAAGGTTACGCGACCATACGGCGATTCTGTCAAATCGAGACATAAGAAGTTGTTTGAATTCCACAACGACACTTACGTCCGAAGAGAAAGATTGATCGATGCAAGTCCAATCGCAGCATTCCCAAAGAGCTAGAAGCCGTGTTAGACGCCGGTAAGAGTATAGATCATGGGATGTACCTGGTTGAATGTATACAAGGCTTGACAATCTATCGGCCTGTAAATGTATCACAATTGATGAATGATGCACGGAGGACATGGAGCGGATATTACTTTGTGACATTTAGTGCAACGGCGCTATGATAACGTTTAGGTCAGGGACTAAGGAGCAGGTAATGGGATCCTCACATTCCAATAAGGGCGATGAGGAGGAAGTAACGGTTCAAAAAGTAGAAGATCTGGACGCCGTGAGCGATCAACGGATCGAGACAGTAGCTCGACCACGTACTAGGGGCCATCGGAACGGCTTTTTACCCGAGAGATATTGCCAGTCGAACGGTAGAGACGTGAACCACTCCCATCTACGAATATACGCGTCAACATCATGTTCGGGAGCGCATATATCGAGGTATTGTGGCTGAACGTACATATAGACGCCCAATAGCGTATGCATAAAGCGTGAAAAGGCCACTGAAATACAGTGATCAATCCGAAAAGCACTGTTGGCAGTGCAACCGAGTGACGTACCACCGTCATTGGCGACTTCTTCTGCTGACTTCCAGTTGACCATGGTGAATCCAGACGAGGTCGTGAATGGAGGAAGGTAAGAGGGATGGACAAGGGTATAGAAAGGGAAAGGGACGAAAAGGGTAGCACGCCGAACGAAGCCAAGGTGGGGTCCTTATAAAACCTTGGTGAGCGGACATTACACGACCTGCCATCGGATGTGCCACACTTCTTCCTGAGAAGATCGAGTAATCAGTCACTCTCCCATGTCCTTCTATCCCCCGGCGCTTGCTAGTTTCCTAACATATCTTCGCCGGGCGTATGACCAGAAGCATCCTCTATATTCTCCTCGCCATACCCACGAAATCGCGTAAATCAAAGGCAGAGCAAAACGTTAACTGGGACAGTAACAACCCGAAAGGGAATTTCAACAGCCACTGATTTTAACATGGACAAACTCCAGATTCAGATCGTTCGGTCCCCCACTTAGGATCATGGGCCAGAGTTTGACCGTCTGACCAATGTTCGTCTTCCCATCTTCGCTGTAACGGCAACCTGTCTCTTCCTGCGCACCCCCACCGATATGGCCATGATATTCATTATCATGTTCATATAATCTGATTGAAAATGTCTAAACGAGGGCTCTCCTCCCGATTGACGATCCTTAATCCCCCACAGGACATATAACTTTTAATCTATCGCAGAATATCACCTCCAGGTGCGATGGTCCTCCGAAGGAATCTGCCCCCTCCCCCCCCCTTACGAGGGTCTTGAGTTATTTTTGATCTTCAGGTTGCCTGTCGAGCCTGCGTTGTGCTTTATTCTTCTCTTAGCATCGGCCGGACCCCACGACTCTCGTTATGTTTGGTATCACAGAAGTTGTGATTGATGATGGTAACGGCGCGTCTATGCTTATACTTGCTCCCTTGGTACCAAACTCCATTGATTCTACCTCAGAGAAGAGAATTCGCCGACTTTCTATCGTCCTTCTGCACTTCTGCTGCGCTTATTTACTGGCTTTACTCGCCGTCTTCGATTTTGGGCCATCACTAGGCGGCATTGCTTGATCGCTATTTCAGCATCCTCACCCTCCTTGATGTCTCCACGGTCACCGCGCCACTTTACACTAAAGCCTCCGAATTTTGTTGGAAGAGCTACGTCCTCAACGGAAAGGCAAAGCGTGGTATTGTGTGCTTGGATCCGTTCGCCACACTCTTTCCAGAATCTCTCGTACCTGGTAGCATATGTAATGCGAAGACTTACTTACCTCGTACGTGTTCGGTCAACGCTGATTTACTACCGACGTGTTGTTAACTATTCCTTCCGAATCGTGATGGTGGAGGTGGTTCTCCGCCAATATTGACTCTGCGACTCCTTGTGCTTGTGGAAACCACCAATCAGTTCTTGCGTCTCCGCTCTTTCCCTTGGCACTGTTGCACTTATTTGTCCAAGAACCTGATAGTGGCAATTTGCATTCACAACGTATTCAGTCGTAATGATACACCGCTAACCCAAACGCTGCGACGTTGACTTGGTGAGAATATGATCTTCCGGTCTCGGTTTTAATTAACTCTCCTCACACATGACGGGAATAGCTGCCACTTTTGGCGGCGGCGGCTTGCGCTGGCCTGCCAGTGTCAACTACCTCGAAATTCCAGGCGTCCCTGCACCCACCGCCGTAGCTGTGCTGTGGTTCATTGCCAGGCCTCGTTGAGACCTCATTGCCTCAGACCGCTCAAGTCGGTCTTGCGCGTGATATCATATATACAACGTGCATTTCTTCATCTGCCACGACCTACACGCCTGTTGATTATTCGGGGCACCTAGGGAGAACTTTTAGCGTTCGTGATCATGACTGGACCCGGAAAATCTTGGTCCTATAACATTGTTCTTCTAATGTTCATGGCGGTCACTAGTGACCTCTCACCGTAATCACGATGATCCCAGCTGTTGTCATTGCCTTTCGACACCACACCGCTACTGTGCTGCATTGTTAGAATTTGGTTAGCACTGATGGTATTTGCTGGTAACGCCGGCCGACTTTCTCCGTTGAGTCCGAGGCCCGCTCTTGTTCCTTTGCCACCTCGGATGGTGTACCTAGGGTCATCATTCGCACCGTGATTCATCGTGATCGACTTTGACGTTATACCTTACCGTTTATATCAAGCTACGAGAAGAGAAGATTCCTCCATGCTCACAATGCCTTCAGCTACCTGTCGTGTGGTTAGTAAACCTAAACCAACGCTACCGCCGATATATACACCACGTCCATGCGACGACTGAAGTGTACTTGCAAGTTCCTTCTGAAAGCTCTTATTCGCTTGTTATACTCACTTAGGCTTCTGTCGCTTGTGTCCAGTCAGGGTGGGGCTGTATAGTGGGGACTGGCTCACCGGTCAACGTTGGGCTATATTTCTTCCCACCAAATTGTAGGATCCATGTAACTACTACCCTGATGACACCGACATCGCCTGGGGCGCATATAGAACTGAAATGACCATTTCTTTTCGCAAGAAGGTGGGTATTTGCACCGATTTTCCAAGTGTGGCGGCCAGTGTATTTGTGGCGGCGCGGCAAGACCATGGACCCTCGGCGTCGTCATCTCGTCCATTCAAATACCTGTCGGCTGTGCGACGACGAGACTAGCTCACTGTCGCCCGATGTCAATGTACCCAGCTACCCTTGCGCAAACTCAAGGCAGGCATTTAATTTTATTTCCAACTGTCCAGCCACTGATTGATCACGTCCGAGAACTGTGTGGCCACTTCGCAAAGGAAATAAGTAGTTCACATCAAGCTTATGACACTTTCTAGACTTCCCAGTTTCAGTCCTTAATTAATAAGACCCTTGTCAGTTTGGGCTCCGACGGCGTCCAAGAAGTTCACATTTTCCAATCCTGCTGGAAATATCAGCTGATGGCCTATGGGTATCCCGGAGTGCTTATTGTGATTTTCGGATAGTAGTATAGTGACGTCGTCCTTTCCTGAGCAAGGTCGGGAGTTCAAACCGACCGACTATTTTTCCCGCCCAAGACCTCTCGAGTCTCGAGTCTGTTGAAACTGTACTCAGTGCTGGCTGCACTGGCATACCACGCCCCCCCGCTTGATTGCCGCTGTGATTTCCATGGAGTTGAGCTGGTCTTAAATTTCTGAACAGGATGGTGGGCTCCAGGAAGACATCAGAGCCGGAGTCGAATTGGCCTCTGCGCTCATGTGATTCGACTGCGTCGGTAATTTGCGAGAACACTTCTTGGTTATTTCCAAGTCTGACCTTCCTGATATTATTACGATGATGCAAGTGGTGGTCCTTACCATCCCCCTTGCGTCTTTGTTCCCCGTGCTTCTACTTATCCCGAGATCATCAAAACGTTTGGCTCCCGATCCTAAGACTCAGAGAGGCACTGAATATTCTTCACAACCTTTTGCTCAAGGCAGTGTGTTATTTGTTTTAATAAGTGTGTGTTTCCGACACCCCCGGCCCCCGAGTCACTGTCCGAGATACACGGCTTAACGGTCTTGGAGAGATAGAAAGATAGACTCATCTTTTCCCACAATCTCCGGAATTCCCTGAATAAGCCGGCCCACCTTTGGCATCGGTGTCAGTAGAACTGCCTTATCTTGATAGTCGTCATTGGAAGATATTTGAGCTCATGAGGATATACACAAGTCCATTCAGTATAAGATCTCTTTTCAGCGACAACTCTAAGATTATCCTCATCATTCATCACAATAGAACTGGGGTTTCTGGTCAGTGTATGCTTGACCGCATCAGCAGTCAGCCGGCGGACATTTATCCACATGCATACAGCAGTACATATGATGAAGACATGCGTGGGAAACACATTTCTTACTCCTTTGGGTCAAGAAATCTCGTCGTGATCGCCCGGGCCCTCAGTCAGCGGTCTCCTCTGACATTATGCACAGTTCCTTCGTCAGTCACACATGTGTGTGCAAGACGGTAGGTCAGCTTTCTCATTCACGCTTTTAACACGAATAGGAAGCGCCTTAACATCGTTACGGCTCACATGCGCGACCGGACACGTCCCCGACCTGTGATGCCTTGCCATCTTGAGCCTCGGGTTCTGTGAGGGATTAGCACCATGCCGATGCAACCATCTTGTACCGCGGTACCGATCCTTTAATGCGGAGACATAGAGGAGCACATGAGGTGCTTCGTATAGCAGTAATTTTAGCATCAATTTCATTAAGGGCGACGGCTTTACGTTACGTCTTCGTCCAAGAAAGATAGTTAGCAGCTATACAAGTTCAATAGTTTGTAGATCCAAAAAGGAAGACCCGTCTAAAAAGTAGAATGCCAACCCAATACTTGGGACTCATAGAAAAAACCAAGACTATAATCCTACGAGAATAGGGCACAAAGCAATAGAAAGCGGAAAAATCGACAATCGAGATAATCAGGCATTACAAGGCGCTCGTGAAGGTAAGGCAGCAGGTCCGGGCAACATGCGAAACTGAGAAGGTCATCAGATTTACACGCCGAATTTTAAATTAAGGAAGGGAGTACCTGAGACGGGTGGTATGGATGCGACGGCATAGCAAGATAAGAATTCCTTTCTTCGAACCTGTCATCTGTTTCATCATTGACAACAGAGGGTACAACCGGAGGCAGTGGCAGAGAGAGCTGCACGCTTCTGCAGCTGGAATCAGATTCGTCTCCGTCGTACTCTGAGGAAGAAGATTCCGCTTCCCGGAGCCGCAATGCGTTCGTACAAGACATGAGGCTTGAGGGCAGCCACTTCGTGCTGGTGGAAGGAGGCTGCACTTGGCGAGGGGCAGGGTGCACGGGTTCAGTGCTAGAGGTCACGCCGGGGGGCAACAAATCGACACTGTATTGGCCCGTTTGATTGGTCTCGTCGGCCTGTGGGAATGTACCATGGGTACGAAGATGCCGTTTGGCATTGGAACGTACACCAAACGTCTTTGTACACCCTGGATACGTACAAGGGTAAGCTGTAAATATTGCGTCAACAATTGTCCAAGATACGGTGGAAAAACGACGAACGTCGGACGTTGTTATGGCTGTTCATATGCGTTCGCAAACCACTGGGCCTGTGTACTCTAGTAAGTCAAGAAATTCAAGAAATTTGTGAACCACTAACCGAGGGAATTCGTGGTGACAGATCTCGCACTGGTGCATCTTGGATTTCTTCTTCTTCTTCGCGGCGAGAAGATCAGAGGAATCATGCGGCGTTGGCGGTTCCTGTTTTGGTGCGGGGTACTTCTCATACGACTCGCTGTATATTGAATTCGACTGCTCTGAGTCAGAGGAACACCAGCTCTGCCTCATAGCAACGGTTTGCTGCGCAGCCCTTACGTCGTCGAAGCGCTCACGGACGGGAGCGGAGAACAATCCGGTTGACCTGGAGCCGACACCAGACGGGACCGAGGGGCAATCAGGGAACCCGCGAAGAGGGGAAGGTGCTGAGGACGTTGGAGGCGATAGACGAGGAGAAATGGAGACAGGTCCGGACAAATATGGGTGATTTTCCATCCAACGAGACCTCCTGGACAGCCGAACTGTGTCTTGTCTTCTAGGCGGAGACGACATTGCAGCATGAAGAGCTGCGGGAGTCATAGTGTAGCCAGCATTCTGGCCATAAGGCAAGGAGTAGGACGAGCGAATTCGTCCAGTACTGTTGTAGGCTTCGGAGTCGAATGAATCTTGATTCATGCTAAAGTTTGTCGGCAGAGAGTGCGGAGGGGTAAGAGCTGATACAGGCGTCGTAGCCATAAGAGTCGGTGTCGACGCTGTATGGTATTCCGATTGACAGTGGTGATCATCGAGGATCGGATACTCTGAAAGTCCGCGAACACTAGCAGAGTTTCCATGAGGCCACGAAATTGCCTCATTAGACGCGAATGGAGACGACGACGAGGAGTACATCAAGAGCCAGAGCGTATTGCGGGAAGGAAAGGGACCTAATGATGCTCAACGGAAGCGAATCCTTAATAAATACCCCATTTCAGCTCGAGAACGTGGGCGGAAACATTTGATGGACCCACAAAATCACACAAATCCGTTTAGTCAGGATGGACGACGTATTGTTGAAGAATCTGATGACAGGCGATGCGTGCCGGATGCGGTGAGAGCTAGGGGATATTACGCTCGTGGTGGCTGACAGTTGCTCCACCTTTGTATGGCTACGCATGTAAGGTCCAGGATGATATCACTAGCACACCAACAACGAGGCACTCAACAGCCCGGATACAGTCAGAAACCACAGCAGCGCAGCCTAAGGCCCTACACGACGCCGTTTGTGGAAGAAAGAAGCAGGCGGACCCCAATAATAAGACCCCAAGCCAAACACCGTTTACTGTTTAAATTTTTAATTAGCGCCAATCAAAAGAGTCGCCGATATAATTCTCTCGAAGTTCAGCCCGCCCGGCAAACAAGCTCCAGGTCAATATAATGAACCTGGAATGGAGGAGTTGTTGTCTCCGAAAAATCTATCCCCGTCGGAGATGAACTATCCAGCGCCCTGTTCTGAATTGAGACATGATACCACACTGCGATAGACCGCCGTGAGTATTTTGGGTACACTCAAGATGAAGACAACAGCGCTGACCCGCCAATTCAGATCCAACGAGATTGCGCCGGCGCCTGATAATATTGAATAGTAAGTGGGATTGTTTGGTTCGTACGAACAGGTGACTGTTCAGCGCATGGGGCGCGGCTTCTAGATGTTGAGATCAATACCGACACCAATAGGTATGTACCTCTGCGTACACGTATCGAGGAGATCAATTCCCTTTTTGCTCTTCTTCGCCTTAAGTGGTTGTGGTAGGACCACTATCAGTCTTGATATTCCGCAACATAATAAATCGACAATACAACATCAAAAAATTACAGGCACACCGTTGTTGTCATGTTTGTCGTGGTTTAGTGCGTGATTGCTATGATAATTTTACACACTGGTTGGATGTGATTCTTTTTCAAGTTGACATTGAGATAGTGCTTGCTGACTGTGGTCTGTTGAATATCAACGTAATAGACATGCCTATAAATGGAACTTGACTTTACAGTTTGCGCCTAGGTTTGGGAGCTAGACAGGGAAAGGAAAGAACATAGTCCGGGACTTTTAAAGCAATTGAAGGCGGGCAAAGGAAGTTGTGCCGCATGTCGCCGTTTAGTGTGTAAATGCATGACATGAATTAATAAATGCACAGAGATGATGTGTAGGTAATCCAAAATAGTATACAAGCTGAAATGAAAGCGCCTCAAGCGCATGCATCAAGGGGAATGAACGCGGTGCGACGCAGATATATAACTCACCGCCAAATCACAGGCTGGCAGGCGCCACCGTTCAGACATAGCTTGTGTGTTCTCACATTAGCGCTTGCTCGCGATCACCACAGCAGAACTCAACTCACCGAAAACGATCTAGACGTCCATTCGCTCGTTCTTGAAACATGTCGCCCACAGTATCTTTTACACGCTCCGACTCCACTTCTGTTTCGAGATATCTCCCATCCATGATCTTGTCTCTCGACATACTCACAGGCTCATTGAGGAAAACAAGACTCGTCCTACCCTTTCCGAGTTTATTTGGCGGCTTTGAGATGGACTTTGGGGGCACAGATTTCGGGGCAGGAACAAGGTAAGGGTGCGATCGGGACGATGACTGCCTGACGCTTCGATGCCTCCCGGCAGGCGTCACATTAGTTTCTCTCCGTTTCAAATCGTAGGATGCGTGCCACCCTGCTGCAACGATTTTCTGTCTAGAGGCGTGATCCCTTTCGACA
Source organism: Armillaria novae-zelandiae (assembly GCA_030435655.1). Classification (NCBI taxonomy): domain Eukaryota; kingdom Fungi; phylum Basidiomycota; class Agaricomycetes; order Agaricales; family Physalacriaceae; genus Armillaria; species Armillaria novae-zelandiae. The sequence continues at coordinate 365,666 of JAUEPR010000009.1, forward strand.
CTATCCTCGAGGTCCTCCAGTTCACCGTCGGATGTCAACGGAGATGGACTAGGACATGAAGTAGCGCCTTGTCCAGGTGCGTCCTGGATGTCGTTGGACGATGTACAGTCGCTATCATCAGCCAGCCCGTCTCCCAACTGATTCCTCAGATCAGGACCCACTATAATTTCATCGTCAAGAGTAGAATCAGTCTGAAACAGCGGCCCGCTATCAGATTTTTGAGGATACGGCTGCGGAGCGAGAGACTGAGCTCTTCTCGGGGAGGCAAGGGGTGGACTTGAGACAGCGTCGACGCCGAAATACAAATCGTCTAAGGATTTGGTTTTCGATGGCAATCGCTTTGGCGTATCGTGGGGACGTATGGGGGATGACAGCTCCTCTGTGTCGTGCGATCTAGAGGGGGTTGGAGAGAGATAGCCATCTTCCTGTTCCACTGTTTGTACCGTCAAGACTTCCTCAATATCGAGCGTCATCTGCAAATCTACCTCGCCTTGAGCGATCAAGGAACCGAGATCGTCCTCGCTGGCCGTAAGATCGGTCATGATCCTGACATTCTCCTTTTCATCACGCAAACGAGAGGAACCGGCGTCGGGGGTTTGAGAAGTTCTATGTCTGTATTGTGACATGGCCGTCGGCGGAGTAAAAAACATGGACAGCCTTTCGTCGTGCGTTTGCTTCCTCCTCTTGGCAACTATGTCTTCGTCCATCACATGCGCCAAAGTCCGTTTCCCACTGGCTCTGCCTACGATCATCTTGTTCTTCTTCACGATTATTGGTATTTTTGATGGTGATTTTTCGGTTCGGGGAATGTTGGCATTAGGTCCTGAAACATGTCATCAAAACCAACGATTTGGCGAAGGAAAAGAGGATCCACCAAAAAACATGAGGATGCCATCAGACCTTGGCTCATTTAAGGCTTTCCCCTTGCCCTTTTCAGATTGATTATAAGAGATAAACGGTAGCTCCTCCATCGATACAAGGCGCATGAAACTAGGATTGATATCTTGCATAGGTAACAAGGTGATAGGATCGACGTCACCCATCGCGATTTTCTTTGCTAAAGATGCTTCGATATGCCTAGAAATCCAATTAAGCGACGGCACCGCATGGTGGCATATTTTATCTTACCCGCCCACATGAGCATCCAACTCCGTGCTCCATCCTTCGTCGACTTGGGTCAGGTGGACTAGCCCCCCAAGTGATGGATCGTAAACTCTTTGATGCAGAAAACATTTTTCGGCTAACTTGAAACTGTCCAAATATCCCCGAGGCACTGGTTTCTTGCCTTCAATGGCAACCATCCTTACAACCTGATCCACAGTCTTCCATCGCCGTAGTAGCGAACAGGCGGTTTTCAAACCGATTCCAGGAATACTGGGGAGGTAGTCGCATCCACTCAAGATGGCCATCTCACGAAACTGTGCATCAGACCACCCAACTAATGAGATGCCATGAGAGTCCGGGCCACTGGCAGTAACGGATGCGAAGTCTGAGCGAGATATGGAGACGACGGTGTTGGCAACTGTATCAAGTTTGAACAAAACGTTCTTGCATCCGAAGACGAGCATGTCAGAGTCTTCTGTGACGATGGCGTCAACGTAGCCAGTGCGCTCCAGGTACGCCATTTGGGCGTCAGCCTCGTAGGGTGCAACGATATATTTAACGGTTTCTGCTCTCAGTGCCTGTGGAAGATTGTCACGAAGAGAAAACCCAAGATGCATTCGTACCCTCGTACCTTTATCACCTGGAACGCCATTTGCGGGGTCACGTCTACGCACTTGACATAGAATTCTCGTGCTTGAGCGTGCTTTCCTTCGGCGGCAAGGGATTTCCCACGCGCAAGGTTCTCCTCTCGCTTTTGTTTTCGAGTAACTTCGGTCCCTTGTTTGGCAGGAAGTGGACCACCATCAAAGACCACGTAGGGTTCGATGTTGTGCTGACGTAGAATCCGAATTTTTTCCATCACGTATCGCACATACCTATGGCGTAAACATAGTCAGTCTCAGTTAGAACAATAGGAACCAATGAGACAACCGCGTTGCCTCGAGCGCGCCTTTCCCTGGAGACCACTCACTTGCTCGTTTGTGTGCCTGTAGCCAGTTCGGTAGCGCATGAATATACACCACGATGCAGCCAAGCATACGCGTCGATTGCCACAGTCTTGCCAGAGAATTCAGACAGGTGTTTGACGGTCTGAATGGACTTGAGGGCTGGTAGTAGCCCAGATATTCCCATGAATCATGAAAGAAGGTGTCGATTTCGGAAGAACAAGAACCCAAGAGGAGTCCAGAATGGTGTCAATGGAAGAGGAAGAAATGGAAGAGCAGAACCCAGTAGAGCGACCAAGGTCGCTGTTGACAAAGAAGAACAAATAACGCGTCGTGTCATTGTCACAGAATGTAACCATGACGTCAGTCTCATGCCTGCCGCCTGCCTGGATTAAATTAAGTTGAGGACCAAAGATGTTTTTGATCTGGAACTAATGAACTGTATTCTATGCTTCCACGAGTCCCGGATTTTTCCTACTCAGTGTATGGAAAATTCTATTGAATTCGTCCCAAATGTCCTCGGGTATTACGCTAAGCCAAACTTTCCACCGTTTTTGCTCGACTTCTCGCAACATCTCCGATATACATACTCTCAGTAATATACATATTCAAGACAAACGAAGTGTTGGCACTGACAAGAAAATTCCATAGCTAAGATGCACGACCCCCAACAAAGGCGTCTTGATGAGTACATTCACGTCATTATTTATGTAGCCCATCGTCCAATCCAGAACCTACATGCAGCTTTTCTGAGTGAAAGAGCCTGCTTGTCAAAATTTTCAACCTCCATGGTACCAAGCCAAGGTTCTTCCTGTCCACCAGGAACTTGTTCTTCGATGCAGAGGCCTTCAGAGTTTGCAATTTTCATGAAGTTGTCGCAGACGCTGGGAGATGTGTATCGTCCAGCCTGTGTACCTTCAGTGCACAGTACAGCAAGGTCGAGGGTAAACGAGCGTACGGCAATATACACTCGGGATTCAGCGGTTTTCTGGAGCAACGACTTGAGCGAGGCGATAAGAACATTGTGGGAGCTATGAAAATGCAGAAGATCTGAAAGAATCACAACATCATATCCCATCATCTCGCCGCCTGTCAGAGATCTGAGAGATTGTAAGAGAAAAGCAAGAATTTCCAATAGACCTTCAAAACTTACAAAAGAGAATCGGCTTCGGTGCCCCATTCATACCCTTGACAACTAGTAATGCATCCATAAGAGACGTGTGGCCGATTTCGATTGACGTTTTCTGTCAAATTCTTCATGATTACATCGTCTGGATAATCTGTTACGACGACAAGTGAAGGGGGCTGAGCTAACGTGCTCATTAATAACGAGGGCAACGCGCAGCCAGCACCCAGTTCAACGACTTCGAAGTAGTGAGCGAATGCGGCTCATCAGATAACTTGGAAGAAAAAGGTAGTTATGTAAAATACTACCTCTACGCCCTTGCACCGGAATTAACCTTCGTTCGATAAGCTCTGCAAGAAAGAGAGAAGGAGAGAAGAGATGGTCTGCTAGTAGCGTATTCGCCTTGGATTTGGATGATTGTTAGAACCTCCCAAAGGCCGTGAAGTTTTGAAACACACCTTGCCCTCCTACAGTGCTAAAATGTATCGGCTCTATTTTTATCGATCCAAAAGCATCCATACCTTGGGTGCAACGATAAGGCGAAGAGGACCGTAAGATATCTCAGAGTCATCTGGAACTTTCGATTCCCCGATAAACGAGAGTGCGTCGTTGAATATATCTTCATACGATTCGCTCATGGTAGTCCGCGGTCAAGATCTGGCGGATTGTCCGGGCCGACATCCCATTGACTCATCTTTGAAATACTACTCTCATCAATACTAGTACAGCGATGGCATCTGCGAATGTTGCCCTCAGAGCGGAGAAGAGAGCAATGCGGAAAGCTCTTTCCTCCACTTTGAAAAATATTTCCCCTGCCACTATTGAGGAGCAATGTGCTGTTACTTTCCTGTCCACGCTCTGGCCCAGCTAATGCAGTTCACAGCAAAGGCCGTTGCAGATCGTGTACTAGCTTTGGATGCCTTCAGTAAGAGTAAAACAATCAGCTGCTATCTCAGCATGCCAACGATGGAACTGGACACGTCTACGTTGGTCCAAGAAATCGTGCACTCTAGTGAGTAGCATTTGTTTAGCGTTCAATTACACGGCCGGCTTATACTTGCATAGACAAGACCCTCTATGTCCCTAAAATTTCGCCAGATGGCAGTATGGACTTTCTAGAAATTCATGGCGCGGACGATATCAAGTCGCTATCAAGTGGCTTATGGGGCATTCGAGAACCTGGACCCACTTGGAATGGCATACCGAGAAGAAATGGTAAAAACGAACATTCGACAACCTAATAGAGTATGGAGTGGCTCAACGATGTTATTCAGCGTTAGACACTGTTTGCGATAAGCTGGACATGATCCTGGTTCCAGGTAATGTTGTATCTCGGTACGGTGTGGATTGTTCTGTATCTCTTCTTTCAGGTGTTGCATTCGACAAGACGCTATCTCGTCTGGGTCACGGTAAAGGATATTATGATAAATATATCTCTGAATATGAGGCCAGTGGAAGGCCGCGTCCTTTACTAGGTACGTCTGGTCTTCCTTTGTCAGCTATTGAGATTGATGTCCATGGAAGTGGCCCTGGCTTTGCAGGAACAAGTAGTGGATTCTATTCTCCCCGTTGACGACCACGATCAGAAAATGGATATGATTGTCACCCCGACTGAGGTTATCCACTAATGCAGGGAGTGATTGTAAGTGTCTCCCTGACTTGAAATCTCTTCGTCCACATCCTCATACCGCTTCAGCAACGAGATCCGTGAGGTAGGACGACTTGCCTACCCCGCGGAGCTATGAATAGCAAGTCATTTTTCTCCTATGGGCCATCACTTGAGTGAGCAATGTGTATCCATTACTACAACAGTAGTAGTGCAACTGTCATATCCAGTCAAATCAGAGTGATATGATCAACGTCTCAGCCGTTTTGAACATCCGCTAGCAATGTCTGATGTCTGATGACAGGCAAACAACCACGAAGTGATTCTATGTCTGTCCAACGCGCTTCCCAAACAGAAAGACTTAAACATTGCATTGGCTCGGCCCCAGCTGAAAATACATTTATAAGAATGTAATACACTTCGAGTCCAGTCATGGACTCTTTGGGCACCTCCGCATACCTTGAAAACTGGCATTTTTAACATTTCTGTATATAAGTTGAAGTGGACTCGATAACTTTGTAACATTGTTTCGAACAGGAACTCCCGTATCAAAGGAGTTCCCACTTCTGCCTCCTCCCATGACTCTGAATCCATTCCACGACTAACCTCTGTCCCAGCGCGTCGAGGAGCGCCTTGGGCGCAAACGTCTTGCTTGCCCCATGTTCCATCGGACTGATTTGCTTGTCCATAGACACCCGAAACACGAACATCTTGAGTGTCGGGAAATGCCCTAATGCAGTATTTGCTAGGCGAGCCCAATCGAATGCACCTTCCGTCATTATGATAGCGACATCAACTGAGGAATATGCGTATAACTGTAGTACAATTTCAGCGAGTTTGGGGGCAGAGGGAAGAATCTCCAGCGCATCTGTGCAGAACTGGAGGCTACGGGGTATTTTCCGACTCGGAGTTTTGAGCTCGATGCTCAAAGTAAGTGACACAAGTGAGATGAAAGAGGGTGTAGTAAAGGTTGGAAATTCAGCTACGCTCTCAGTCAACAACAGAACTCTTCAGTCAAAGTATGGAAACTTACATGCTGCTCGAGCAGGAATAGAAAGCACCTCCAGAGACTGGGCACCAAGACTTAGTAGGTAGCCCAATGCGTCGGCTGAGAAGGTCGACTCGTCCGAGTATGTAATGCGCCGAAGACTAGCAGGGAGCGAAGCCGCAAGGACTTCATGAACTAGCCAATCTGACGGCGTCAGACTTTTTCCAATTGTCAACTCCTCGAGTTTCGTAAAGTCACCCGTGAAGACAAACGGAGGGTCGAGTTCTGATAAATTCAAACTCGAGATTTCGATACGATTCGTTTGAAGCGTCCTGAGACGTGGGAATAGTCCGAAGAATGCCTTGGCATGTGCGACGTTGATAAATGAGCCCGCAAACACGAGCTCTTCGACAGAAATAAACGTAGAGATCAGTTGCTGTGTTTCGGGTGTGACATGAATACGAATCTTGGATGTGCTCCATTCGAAAACCGTCACTCGAGGCATCTTGGGAATGGGAATATTCGCCGGATTGGAGATATTACGAGATGGATTAGATAGAATGTGTTCGATAGCAGAAAGACGTTCTTCAGAGTCAGGAAAGGATGGGGGAAACTTATCGTCAAGGATACTGAGTTCCGAATCCTTGAGACGTGCTCCTGGTGAGAACCTGGCTGCTCTAACGAACTTGATAACATGAGGGAGCGACAAACTGATCTTTATCCAACGTGACAGATCCTTGGGTGACGAGAAATCTGCGTAGGAGAATAAATATCGAAGAGACGCGACGCGCCATGATTTTGAAATAAGAGATGAGGACTTTAAGGCAGGGGCGTCGTTGCGATTGTGTTGAATGATTTCATCAATTACTTCCAGAGGAAGGTAGACTGGCGTACGGTAGTGTTGAGAGACTATATTAATGATGACTGGAGAGAAATCACCCACGGTTAGCTTTTTTGGTACACAACATAGGTCTCGATGGTCCTGAATCTTGTTGAAGAGTTTAGGGAGACAACGAGTTAACTTGGTTAGGCTGCTGGTGCTACAAATTACAATCGATAGCCGAGTACTGTGGGATGGGTTTAAGCTAGACCTTGTTTCCCTTCACTGTGCTTTTTATCGCGGATCATCCAGTGTTCATCCCGATGCGCGAACAAAGTAAGAGTCTTTCACAGTACAAAGCAATTTTTTTTAGTAGGTACAAGGCATTACATTGATCAAGGATCCTTGTTCTTATGTGACTAGATTCATGCACAAAGGAGTGCTGTCAGCGATGAGGCAAATAGAACGATGATATTTTCACCTCCGTAAATTTTTTGGAACAGGTATTTCTGAAGATACAACGATTTTATCAGGAAAGAATTAAACCAGCAGTGTCCGTATCGAAATCGAAAAGAAAGTGATGTGAAACGAAACGGACGAAAAATACAAGATAGAAGACTAATCAGGTACAATGACAAGAAAAAAATAGCGAAGAACAAAGGTGAAAGAGAAAGCCATTGTCATCAACCCGCCTGATCCCTACCTCTACTACGTGACGGGACCCGGCGTTCGGGGCGAGCATACAAGCCCGTCAGACTCCAAAGGGTATTTCTTGAAAGAGAATAGACCCAGCCTTCGCCATCCCCGACGCTCCCGTACCAGCGCGTCCAGAAGGACTCCGTCCATGTCTCACGGCACATATATCCAATATCCACTTACACATCTCCAAATTTTGTCCTCCTTCCCACCACAAAGGTCGCGACGACATCTCCGCCTGGAGCTCGCATTCCAACAGGACTCCAAGAGTTCCGATTCCCGACGCTTTTCTGCTTCCTTACCGCCTTCCCAGCAGCAGCCCGGATCGCGGCACATCCCTGTCCGCTTCTTACCGACAGTTCTGTACTACATGTCGTCCCTTGGGAAAACAGAGTCGAAGATGCTAAACTTTCGGTATCGTCACTCTCCGACGATAGGCACTCACTCCATTCTAGGTTGTGTGTCAGGGGAAGGGTCAGTGGAAAGGCATTGTTGTAGTCATTGTACTCGTCTATCTTCTTTGTGACTTTAGCGGACATTGGTTGCCGTTCAAGATCCGCCTTGCGCATTTCCCACGTATGAAGGTTAGACATACACTGTGCCGCGTACGTTTGCATTTCTGATGATCCATGAGCAAAAAAATGTACCCAGCACATCGGATAAAAGCATACCTGGAACGGCCTTCGCCACCAGCTCCAACAGTGGCCTGGCAAACGTTTTGATGAAGAAGACTTGAGAATTCGCCTCGCTCAGTGGCGTCTCAGATGACTGAACAGTACAGGGCAACGCCAGCGACTTCTCGTATTGGGCCTGTGACGTCCATTCGGCCATAAGCGCCGTGGCCCAATGCTGCGAGACGTGATACGGCCGACTGGGATTGCTAATATCTGAACACTTCATGATGGCCTGGCATATGAGAGTCTTCCTTTGGGTGATCGACGCCGCCTCTCCGGCCACTGTTCGTGAAAATCTTTCCATGAAAGCAGCATGGACACTCATATCGGTGGCCATGACTGTCTCCCACAGCAGACGTCTCGCCCGGGGCCGCTCCAGGACCGCACCCAACCCGTGATGCTGCATCATTCGGAGTAGAAGAGAGCAGTGCATCTGCTCGAGGGCGGAATGGTCGTTAAACACGACTGAGAGAGGAGTCTGCGCATTTTTCATGAAGAGGTTTGTGAAGCCAGGATGACCTACGTCATGTCCTATAGCGGCGATGCACACCAAGAACAGGTCACATAACCCAAGAGAGGTAACGAGAGGGCCGCTGTCGTACGGCCTGCGGCTCCTCCACATCCGTCCGTTATGATGCAAGATGAGTAGAGAAGGCACCATCCCGGCCGATTTGAGGAAGGAGTATGAGGCTTGGAGCACATCCAAGGCGTGTTCAAAGTTATGATACGAGTTTTCGTAACGGTAAATCTGTCGCAGATGGTGTATGAATGGACCCATTTGTTCTGGAAAGCGATAAGTTGATCAGGTCCAGGCACAAAAACTACAAGGGTAAGCACTTACGAAGAGACAAGCCCACTGCCTCCTTCATCCCATCGATGCGAAAGAGACCTTCGAACAGGATCATCGTGCATGCCAAAACTTCTTCTGACGGTAGTTTGTGGGGTTCGAAACTCCACGAGTTTAGAGAACAGATGAGGCGGCGGCGGACGTCTGGAGACAGATCGGCGGATACAGTGCTGTGCGAGGTTAGCGCAGGAGCAGGAAAGCATATGTTGGAGACATACAAATCATGGCTACTTTCACTAACAGTGTTAAGCGTCTCGTTGTACATATCGCTTAATAGTTCAGCAAACTGGGTCCTGGGAAGTGTTATCAGTTGATTGCTTAATCGCCAGGTATCATACGAACTGCAGGGCAGAGGAGCTGCCAACCCATCCATGACCTTGAGATTCACTGGCAGTCGCGAGATGAAGACCACCGACATCAGCACTCTTCGGCCTTGTCTGTCGTCGTATGACTGAGGGTCCCGACATTCCAACAGGGTCGTTGATGGCTTATCTACTGGGAAAAGGTGACGACCAGATGGATTTGTCAAGTCAATTCTGTGCACGCCTAAAACAAGGCAAAAGGAACAATAAACGAGAGGATGTAGGCGTGCACGGTCGTTGCAGAGGCAGAAATAGAAATTGTCGTTCTCGGTCGCGTGGTGGTAAGAGTGACAGCTTGCTCGTGGCAGCCACATGGGTTTCCCTATCAGCGACCAAATAGGACCACCTAATGGGCCCTGCTTGCCTTTCTTTTTCAGTCACAAGGCATTTCGGGCTTTCTGCGTAATAATACATTCTTTGTTCTCTTGTAAAGCCCTTGTCTGGATGTCGTCTTGTTCATGTATCCACTAAGCGCTTTTCATCCGGAATGGACCGGGTCCCCAGCGTCGGCCGGGCTGGGCTCTTTGAACGCCGAGACGGGCATCCTTCCGACAAGCACCGTTCCTCACAAAACGGGTTTTTAACTTGAAACGCCTAACAACAGGCTGAGACTGATATCCTCCTTGCTTCGTGATTGATCTCAATTAGCATTTTCATCAGGAAGCCGGCTCTCTACGGCGATGAAGTGGCGATAGATGTACAGGCCATTTCAGCTGGTTATCATTTACGAGAGCAGGATGCTGCAGGAATTGTTTTCTCGATGCCGTCCTGAACGTTACTCCACAGGATCTGCAATACCACTGTAACCAAGGCGTATCAGACTAGGAAGGTAACCCTTTAAAGGGTACAACGGACAAACAAAAATGGCTATTCCTTTGGCCCCATTGAAGACCTCAGTCCATCTAGTGCTGCTAAGGAAATGATGGTGTCAAGAACACAATGACCCATTTCATATAGTAAGTACTCATCTATGACCCAAATCCATAGAACACCATACAATTGCAATATAATTGCCGTGAACTATAGATTATTACAGCCATGCGATGATAGGGCATATCAAGCTAAAGTGCCTTGACGTTATGGCAACGTCACATCGCAGGCTGGACACTACAGCGAGCTCCGTAGAAATCATAGATCCAAGGAATTGGGTCCGATGGTCGTATGTAGTTTGGTGAAAGGCGACCTAGAAGGGCAAAATAAATGCGTACCTGAGGCCGCCAAGCTGATGAAGGTGCGTCCATGCGATAATTTCAATGTGCATTGAGAACTTGGTGCGTTTTGCATTCATGATTCGGAGTCCGACGGACTTTCGACCCTCGATCGGCAGCTATACATATGAGTCCGCTGTATTGAATGATAGCTCGTATGTCTTTGACTCCACGAACACGACACGTACATTTAGCGGCATGAAGCTAAGGCAGATTCAAAGCAATGCAGACCAACTATTTATGGCAAACTAAGTTCGCCCAAGTGGCTTATGTAGGCTCCATCTAAATCGGGATCGATATAATTTGGCCTTGTTTCGAATCGACAACTTCCTTTTCACTTTCATTACCACCACCATCCTTACTTATTCGCATCCATACTTCAGCTTCGTGATGCAGGATTTCACCGTCACCTTAGTGTTTCTCTTCTCTTTTGCGCAGGGCGCAGTCCTTCTTCGTGAAGAATCGCTATTCAATTATACTGCTACTCAGACGACACGCACCGCACGGAATGTTTTCTCTTCGGAATCGAACGATACTCAGCGGCCAGTTCTCTCCGTGCCGGAAAACGCTATGTTGGCTCGATCTTCATCAAAACGCCTAGCTCCGTCTCGACGACAAGATCTCAATACTAGTCCAACACCCGCTCCTACTGGACTAGACTCGCCAGACACGACAGTACACATCACAGACTCCAGGGACTTCGCATTGCTTATGCCTGGGAACCCTGGTTAGGCCCACCCCTTCACCCTTTACGTACTTCTGTTCTGACGGACCCGGTGTTGCAGACAAACCTGTGTCTTCGTCAGAGAACAACGCCATCGCATATTGCAGCTCTGGTTCTTCCTGTGCTTACACTCTTCCCGACGGATTTATCACCGCAGCAGAAGTATACAATGTTGAAGGGACTTATGTTCAAGTTCTTAATTCACATCCCTTCCATGGTTCTTTCTCACGTAACGATAGATCACTGGCTGCATGGATCCTTCGAAAATGTCGATGTCTTCCAAAGACGATGGTGGCCAATTTGACGTCAGATACCCAAACGGCGCTCAGTGTACTTTTGGTGGCTATGGTGCTAGTTTTATAGAACAGTATGTCCTTTTTGTCATCTGCATTACAGTGCTGCATTTCTCATCTTTCTCAGGCTAGAACCATCTGCAGGTCGCTTCTGCCTTCGGTGCTGCGTTTCCCCAAACGATCAAACTAACTGTAACTCTCACCAAGATCGAGCAGGTTGCCTAGCTGCGATCCCTGGTAAATACGACTTTCCGGAACTTGGAGTAACATGCAATAAGTAGTCACGAGGCGAAAGACCGACACATGCACTAAAGCACACTAGATAATCCTTGTACAATCTGGACATGATTCACTACTAACTATCGCGCGTTTTAAAATTATACGGTGCCGGTAAATATCGAAGTTGGTACATAAACAATGAGCCAAAGAAAACTACCTTAAAAATCCCCCATGAATGGCCCTGACGCATGTATAAAGGAAATATGCTAAACGTGAATGAGAAAGCTTCTCCATGCCAATACATAACGAGAAAAGAATAGACAACAATCAAACTCGAAGAAGATAGGCCCAGTGAGCGAGAACGAATTTCTTGCGCCACCTATGACAGTGCTTCGGCGACAACTTTACAGAAGGTTTCCGGGTCGTCCCAATGAAGCTGAGGAATAGCAAGATGAGTTAAGTACCATCTTCTGATTGGAATTACTCACTAGATGATTTGCATTCTTAACATCAATAAAACGATTCGGGCGAATAGTCTTCCCAGAAGCTACCGCTGCAGTGTATCTTTTCTCATTCTCCAGTGCGCCTAGCACCATATGCCAGCCCGATCGCACACAAACCAGCGTGGTAAATCTGACATCGGGGAGGACCGACCTTGCCAGCTCTTCGTCGTACAGGGCTCGGTCAGCTTGTCGATGCAACATCGGTTCGACGACCGGCAAAGAGGCTGGTCCCAAGTCTGCCGTGAACGCCGCCGCAGGGTCGACGATCTTCTGCAGTTCCTCAGGCGTGATATGGTCTATGGACGCATCCTTGCCAATCCAGCTGTAGTCAAGTCCCGCATAGGACCGAGAAGACAAGTCATGATCGAACCACCCTGTAACGTACTTCATGAAGTGCTCCGGTGTGCGCAGGGCTTCGGCGAGCTTTTGTACTGAAACGCCAGGAGGTGGATCGGAACTGTAACCGTAAGCCATCATGGGCGAGTCTTGGATTCTAATTAGCAAAATTGTGGAGCGTTTTAACGTTAGCAGTGACTCACCATAAATGATTGCAGCTCGCAAATAAGGTTCGATTTTTGCGTACAGCCTCTTTGGTATGACATCTGGCTGACCGAATAGAGACAAGATAACTGGGCCTCCCGATGACCACCCTAGTATCGCAAGACCACCCGACCTGTTGTCTCTACTTCGGGGCGTTACATACTCGTTGTCGATGAACCATGCGAGGAAATTTGCGACATCCTGCGCAACAACGTGGAGGTAACCTTCCCGGCCATGACGCAGGTCATCGAGCTGTGCCTCCTGAAACCTAGCGCTTCCGGGGTAATGCCGGCGGTTCACTACGACAGCGCGTATGTTATATAGTGGGAAAAGAGGGAGGACCTTTCGGAAACTCTCTGGTTAGGCAGCTTGAGCAAGGCATTCGCGACCATGACTAGCAACAGTCCACACACCTCCAGTGAGTGCTGTACCGTGGTATATGACCAGGGTAGTGTATGTCGTAGAGTCAGGTACCGGTCCACTGTCTTGAAAGAACAGTCGTCCGCCAGTGGAATCAACGGGTGCTACAACCATAATGCAGAAGCGATGACCTTGGTTTACAGTGAAAAACGAGCTTTATATGATTCGTGTCTTGTGCATGGCGGGCGCGCGATTGGAAATATTGCCAATTTGATGGAACATTCATCCGTCACTAGAGATATCAGGAGTAAGCACGAAACATTCTTAAATCAGGTTCTGTCATCACAATTCACCAAGCATCGCGACTACAAAAGACTTTGCCGGTCTCATTCCACGCGCTACAATCAAGCCGTCGTCCGATCACAGCGCACGAGGCGAAGGATAGAGGATAGGGAAGCAGGGTAGGAGACTCAGTCTCAGGTCTGGCAAAAACGTAGGACCCGAACAAAGAGACATCCTCGGAATACCCGATTGTCGCTTAAGAACATCGATTCGAGCCATTCGAAGGCAACACCTCGAAAGGAAAATCCAGCTTGTGACAACGTCGCGGAACCAAATCCGCATCTGCTAAGAACTCGAATGACAGATGAGAGGCAGAATTCTTCAACTGAGGTGCACTTGGAATTCTCCCGTTCCCCCTCTCAGACTAAGCCTGACCTGATAACAGAGTGAGCAAAAGCCGTTGAAACATCTGCGGTACCATCACCACGCGCCTAGCCGTGTACACGACGGCGAACTCGACGGACCAATTTTAGAGGGAAAAGCGCCGGAGGGAAAATAAGGAAAATACAGGGACGCATTTGTGTTGTCATGAGGTACCCATAAGAAGAATCGGAGGGTGCTATCCCGTCTGTATGGCACCTGCACCAGTACATAGGAATTCGCCAGGCGAGGCGAGCCTGAAGGTGTTTGACATGGAGGAATATGAGAAGGATAGCATATATTCCTGGGCGGTTTCTCCATCAGAAAACGTCCACTGGTGAACTTTCTTCCAGATGAGGTAGTTCAATGTAGTATATGCGACGATCTCACGGTCCGAACTGACGCGCCACATTACTATACGATAATCGCGTCTGAAAGCGCTCTATTTGAGCAACGGCCCTTCGACTCGTAATTGTCAGATTTGCAAGCTCGGCAATATCCCAGGGCGCCCTTGTGGGACAAGATCTAGATGGCGTGGACAAAAAACGGTATCCCTAGCGGCTCCTTGTAAAGTCCGCCTTGGTGCGACTGGCATAAACGGCGGGAGAAAATCGACCCAGCAAGAAGTCCCGGGTTTATATTAAACCTTTATGAAGGATAGGCGTATTTCGAAATGGTAAAAATAGGCTTATGTTCTCATAGTATCTATGGACTTTTCGCATTGAGGTCAGTACAGAACATAAATGGTAACACAAACACGCACGGAAGGCACTATTTGATCGCATAGGCATCCGCGGTTGCGGGTGCAGGTTCAACTTTGGCTCGGCGGGCACATGATGATCATCCTATCCAAGAAAACCTGTGCTTTGGGCCGAAGCATGGACACGAGTGTATGGGCAGTTTCTAGACTTTCGTCATGCGCATCAGGGGAACGAGATAGGCGAAACTCAATCTTGGACATCTTACTCTGAGAGGCTTTTCCTGGATCACCCAACCAGCCTCGAGAATGGAAAAGTTCGACAAATAGTCGTAGCTTATGCACCTTCTGTAAGACAGGGCTTTTCGCGTTTACACAGATAGTGTCGAGATGGGGTAGCAGTAGCCCAAACTGATCGGTTGTCAAACGGGTGATCGACTGATCTGTGACGACAAGATTAATTGTAAGATGTCGTAGCTGGGTTAAGAAACGGTAGAGTGGGAACAAATGAATGGGGGACGTAGGATCACCTCCGAAAATGGTGATCGCATAAAGTTGGCACTTTGATCGCTGTAGGAACGCCGTCAATGCGGAAATGCTCCATGTGCAGTAATGCAATTCCATCTCCGAGAGGGCGGGCAGTGTCAGAGCTCGTAACAGCTCGTCCAAGTTGTCATTTCCCTCTCCCAGCACAACCTTGGTCAGTTGTGCATGCTTACAGTCTATCAGGGGATCTATGACATGATTCCACCGCCAGATCGTAAGAGTTTGCAGCCAAGGACTCAGATCGAATATACGTGCAATGAAACGGGTGTTGATGACTTGGTTTATTTCAAACGTCCGAAGTTGTGACCAAGGGAGACGCCATGTTGCGTGTAATTCAAAGAATCCGATAGAGATACTAGTAAGATTCGGAGCGTAGGGATGCCAGGCGAGAAGCGGTGGAACGCTCGTCGGCAAGCCAGTGATAGCGATGCTCAGCTTCTCGAGACGGTGCGGATTAACTTCTCCGGCAGCGGAGAAGAGGTTCAATGCTGGGACAGGGAGGTAGAGTGCAAGTGACCGCCAGCGAGATGAGCTGGACTGTATAGTAGAGAGGAGAGGTGTGCCTAGCTGAAAAATGGCAAAGGTTGAAGCGTCCATTGACACTGAGATCGGAAGAGGTTCTGATCGTCGCAATTGCTGCTGAAGTAGGTATTTGGCATGGTTCAAAGATGCATTACCAGCCCCGCCGATGCGATCCAAATTGACCCTGACATCGGTCCATAGCTGAGGCATGTCATTGACTATGGTCTTCCACCGGCGACACACCTGTGTCAACGACCACGGAACTACGGTTGTGCTCAAAGAGGTCGAGCTGAAATCCGCCGCATCGCTCTGGCACATTTGAAATATGTTGTACCAGAGCTCAACAGGCATCCGACGAGCGGCACTCAATATGAGCTCATATTTTTGTAGCGCAGTCTCCACTTTTGTTTTCTCTTTTTGAAGATCGAACAAAGTGGATACATATGCGTCGATCTGCTCCTCAAGCACGTACAGTCTCTTCGACATTCTGTTTCTAGCACTTTGAATGTGGACAATCTGTTCATCGGCAGGTGGTGCATTGGACCGCAACAGCATCCTATTCCGTGCAGACAGAGCGGCATTCGATTCAATGGGACGACAAGACGAGCAAACGCAGTTCGAACATCGATAGTTGGTCGCACTCATTCGACTGGTTGCGGCGCGGCTCTTTGCATGGGAAGTAAACAATTTATACGTATGTGAATTACGGGACCCACCAACCGTTTTCATCTTGCTATGAAGGTGAGGACGGAAAAGACCTATTGAACAAACACAAGGTAAGATATTTTGACACCAAAGCGACTAACCAACATACTACAGGCACAACCGATTCCGAAAGGTCACACGGTGACGTGACCGTAGACGACGATAATCCCCGGTTTTGCCAGGATAAGAGCGACGACGACGATGCACGACTCCCTGTATGAACAGACTCCGCCCAGAGTGTCGCCTCCGTCGACGATGTCAGCGACATCGCATCGATCTCGTCGAACTCATCGTACCCACTATTCCATGCCCCAGCCTCATCCGGCACCAATTCCGTCGCCAGCACCGTCGAACATAGCAGAAAATCTGCATATGCCCAGCAGCGAATCCTACAACTTTGATCCTGCCGAGCCGTATATTGCAGTTGCAGGGCAAGAGAGCGTAACAGCTGCTCAATCACCGCCCCCACCTGGGGGATATCGGGCGCCTGGAGGTGGTTGGGGGGATTTCGTCGGAGGATTCAGGAAAGTCTTGGGAGTCGGGAAACGTAAATCTGATACGACGCCAATGCGAGTTCCGTCGGCCCGTATCTCGATGCCGAGACCTCTGGTAGCGCCTCGGGACGTCGAGCGCGATGCTCAACAGCCATATCCTCAGCCTTTTCCTCAACAATATCGTCAACCAACACCCCCACCGCCAACTTCTGCTCATGGGGCCAATAATTCTGTTGAGGGTACCACAGCTGTTGACCACGGGCCCATGCAGCCAGTACACGTACACGTACACCACAGTCATATTCCGTCCCAGCCTCCTTCTCATGCGATACGCAGTCCAGTACTTGCTGAGCCTCAGCCAGGCTCTGATTATGCTAAGATGTATGACATGGCCACTAGTACTTCGCCGCCTACAGAGATGTCGTTTTCTTCATATATGTCACGCGTTGGGCAGTTCTTCCGCGACCTCAACGATTTACCATGGGTCGCAGAACGAATTACGGTCGATTATGTACCTGGTCAGCCCACGCAGCGGCTAGGGAGGAGGATGTCCGGATCAACAAGACCGTCGCAGCAGGTGATGTCGTGGTACGGTGGACCACATGGATCAGTTAATTTGTTGTCAGATGGATCAGCATCTATAAGATATCGACAGATGCCGCAGTCGCCGTACGTTTATGGGTCCCCACCACAGCCTATCCATTTGATGTCCCAACAACCGCAAATGGGCATGGCCTATCCTGGTACAGCCGCCTCCATGAACCAGCCACCTCAAGCTTTCATGATGCATCCTCAGTATTACGTCCCGTACCAGCCGGACGGAAACATCTACGCGCCCCAGCCCCAGGTACAATCATCGCAAACCTCTGGACAATATCCATACCCTGTTTCTCATCATCCGCAACAATCCGTTTAGCCGTTCTGTTGGGATTAGATATTTTTCTTCACTTCTGTGGATCAAATTTCTTGTACAGCAACTATATCACGAATCAAATACCATACAATTTACGTCTCACGCTTCACACGTTCTCTTCATTCGACCTATTGCGCGCAGCCTTCGCGTGTTTTTTATACCTTGGAAACAATGTATCTATAGCAGAATCTGAGAATTACCTGCTCACCATTACCCTGTCGCCTTGATTCAATCACTCCGGAATCTGGCCTCTATTTTAGGGTTACAATCTCTGACATGTTTTACATAGTCTCCTGCAAGAGGCGCCCAGGGTAAAACAATTATATCAATACTCCCGACAATGACATAAAGAAATGATGTCCTACCAAGACGTTCAATAATCAGGGCAGTAACCCACTAATTTTACTATCGTGGACTGAGCTCTTCCTCTACTTAGACCTGAAACTAACATGAACATGCCCGGATCTTCACGTTGTACTGCCCTCAACAAAACTTCTCGACTTTCTCTCATAGTCTGACTTTGGACGGCTCGTATAGCTTTCAGGCCGTCGTTTTTCACGCGTACTCTTGATGGTATTTTTCTGCGATGGACCTTTATTTCGGGGTGACCGTAGTTACAGCTACTCACAACGAGCCCACCTATATGAGCCCACCCGAACAGTCTCCTCGATCTCAATTTCGCGATTCGAAGGACATCCATGACTCTTGTCTACTCTCGCGTGATCTCAAGCTGGCGGTTAAGGTCAAACGACACCAATACTTGAAGTCGGATCACAGGCAACGACATTAGATAGGTTTTGTTTGTTGGCCTCGTAGTTCAAAGATATATAACTACAATCCAGTTCTGTCATTCAGAGTGGAGGCTTTGAAATTCCTTGGATTTGAGAAAAAATTGTGACCTACTCTTCAGGCTATAGTCGTCCGTCGATTCGATTCTGTATCGGCTGGACGTGCCCTGTTACCAGTGGAGCAGCCTTACATCGAGATTCTCAACCCAGCCAAAATGCTTCCCTAAGAAGCGTTATTGCTAATGACGACGCGAGAGAAACTTGAGATGCCGTAGTGGAGATACGAGTCGGTACTCATTGGCGGTAATTGCTGCGGGTGGTGGATAGTTAATATCTGACCAGTTCTCAAACGTAAGTACATGGTCTACTAGTACCCGAAGCTGTTTAGATGAACTTCGAAATCCGGCGACCTCGGCGTCTACATCCCCAGAGGACGTAAATTCAAGTGGCTTAATCCCAAGCATCCATAAATTCAAGAAGGTAAAAGTGTGTCTCCCCCATTCTGCAAGTATTATTTTCATGATCAGTAGCATTGTAGCAAATATCTTCAAAATTTAGGTCAGCCCATCACACGAAGAAGAAAAAAGGAGAGAGAAAATTCTCATTGGAAAGTGGAGTAGGGACTGAATATTGAATAAAGAAACAAAGAACGCATAGGTGAAAATAAGTTATCTTCACAAGAGCGTGAAGTTTAGCAATGTGGCGGTGCTTTCGGATCACTCGGTCCGATGTCGTGGGTAAAAATGAAACGGCAAGATTTTTCACCGCAGACACTTTCTAGTAAGTAAGTGGGATGTCAACGCTATTTGGATCGACTGTTCAGCCTGTTACAGTCTCTCTATTCTCTTCTACGGGATCCAACCCATTGAATCTGTTCGAATCAGCGCAGGACAACTTCCTGCCTGAGGATTCCTTCCTTCATTTTCTCGAGGACTCGTCTTCGGAACCAGTACCAGAATCCCCGCGTAAACTTATATCTCCGCCCTCTATTGAATCGAATGTCTGTGATGGAAATGGGTATTCGTTGTGTCAGACAGTACTCCATATACAATCTCCCACTCTCCGAACGACATATATCAAATCCAAGGGAGATTTGGGTCTAAATCATCCTTGGCTTAGTCTTCAGGTACGTAGTTTGGGACGGGAATGGAGTTTCGAAGTTGGAGTTGTAGATCAGATGAAGAGAGTCCGTATCGTGAGGCTGTCAACATTCCAGGTATTCTATTCCATATGATCTCTCTTTGCTTTTCATTTGAAGACAACGGCGCTATTTATTTCTTATCCGTCTTTTCGTATTGTGTCCTGAACCTGACGATCTGTTTTTGGGCAGAAATCTGCGCGACTAAAACTCCCAGTACGAGGCAAGCCGACCCTTCTCCACCTGCCATTGTCTTTTCCGATGGCCTCTGAATCTTCGCACCTTCTGACCGCTTGGTCAACTGTCACACTTAATCTTCCTTCCCTCATGCCTCATTTCTCCGACATGTCATTGCTTGGGGACGATGACGATACGTCTCGCTCGCTCAGTACAGTCGCCGTAGGACTCTTCTCGCATGTCTCGTATGTGAAGATATACTCGACATGCCGACTGAAACGGATCTGGTTCAGTCAAGAAGGTCCTGGGGCGGATCTTCCATGGGAATTCCAGCTGTACTCAGACGCGTAAAGAGCGACAGTGTGTCCGGGACAACGCGGTGATCTACGGCTGCCAGTGGTGGAGGTGACAGGATAAGCGTACCTGCGGTATGCACATCCTTGTCCTATCAATCCGGGCATGTACCTGTCCATCAGTTTGAGTGCCTATCTCTATCGGATTTCATTGATGCGCCGTGTTTATGGGTCTGGCCTGTTGCACCTAATCTCCCAATCTCATTCTGCCATCCTCCCGAGCACGGATCAACTTTAACGTACTTACACATAGTATGTCTGCCAAGTCCAGCAAATGAGTGAATACAGTCGTGCTTTATTCTAGTTAAAAAAATCTGTTCTAGGTGTACATTCCATAAATTGCCTGATTATGCTACTACTAAACTCGTACAGGGAAAAAGAAGAAAACGGAGAAACAAAAGTACAGATTGAGGCTTGAAAGCTGAATACAGTCCATAGATGCGCATCTGACAGTGACCGAAATCCCCGAGAGAAGTAAAAAAAAGACCGAAAAATGGATAACCTCAACGCCTGTTTACTGTCCGTAAAACGTGGCGCTCGCTGCACTCCCTCGAACATGGCTGACCATCCCCATCCCAATATTGGGAAACGGGGATGGAAGATGATACGGCATACGCCTCATGGACTGAAAACAGACGGCCATCAAACATTGACTCGAGGATAAATGAGGGATCATACCATAGTACTCTGATTCGTATCAGAGGTCGTATCAGAGTAGGAATCAACAGTATACGAGGGCTCATAAGATGGACCCGGTGCAGAGCTGTCACCGGTATACGAGTTGTAGTTCGATGCAAGAGTCATGTACGGTGCAGAACCGGAACTGGTCATGTCGTAGGTTAATGGCGGAGTGCCTGAAGAGACACTGCTTCTAGACGACGGCGACGATCGAGCAACAGGATCCTGTTCCTGTTCCCATTGTTGTTGGTACGTCGTCGGGAACCTGCATGTCGCCGTCGCGGATATTACTGCTCCCGTCGATGAAACGGGGGTGCGCACTGAACCCCGGCGCCATTGATGATACGTAGCTAAACTATGATCAGTTCGCTGCCGTACTCGGGATGCGGGGGATCCTTACGAGCATTAATATTACGAGCGGTACTGCTGTTGACAAGGGCTTGGCTTGGCTGACTTAGCATGGGTGCTATTCCATTGGATTGATCGTTCACAGCACTCTCCATGTATGCGTTTGATAGGGGTGGAATTAACGAAGAGTCAGATAAAAATTTCCTGGATTGAGGAGCGGCGGCGGCTCGCGGCGGTATACCGTCACCCATGAATCCTACCAAGGACGACGAAGAGCCAACTACACACAAATCGTAAGCATAACGAAGATGTGAGGATGACGAGACCACTGACGCTTATAGCTGGGATCACGAAAATATCTTCTGCCCCAGTTGTCAAAGTCAATCTCTTGTTTGAGATTATATGAGATCTGGGCCGGTGTATGGGCGGTAACCGAAGGTGGTTCTGCCATGGGTATAGGCGACAAAGATGGCGATGGATAGACCAAGCTCTCGGCTCTGGAATACTCTGCACTTGGCGACTCAGAGGTGAAAACGGCTGCCGTCAACTTGTACCTTTGACTTTGCCTTTCATCGTGGTCGTCGCCCTCTTCATAATCATCGCGGTTTCTCTTCACTCCTGCGACATCAAAGGTAGGCGACAAGCGTTCTAGCCCGTCGATATCTGCGCAAGTGAGCTCTGGTAGCCCAGGATTAAAGATCCCACCATCGTAGCCGGGGATCTGCCACTCAGGTAGCAATACAGGCATCGACTCGAGAGGCCCTGGCTCCTCCCCACTCCAGGTAAGAGCGGGAGAAGGATTTCCACCGGGTACGGTGAATGGATCGAGGCGGAACACGCCCATCATACTGCGCATGTCGTCGTTCGCTTGCGTGGCACGAAGGGGGACCTGTGTCGGGGGTGCGAAAGGCTGAGAGAGCGGCGACCGCCCAAACAACTGGGTAGGGGAATGAGAGTGCTCCGGGGAAGGCAAACATCGCTTGGTATCAAGGAGAGGCTCGATAATAAATCTGGGGGATCCTGGCTCCTCTTTGACAGATTCCAAAGACTTTGGGCGACGAATGCGAGACTTTGACTTTGGTTTCGAAACGGGACGGGGCTTTGGTGAGGGCGACGAGGAGAAGGACTCGAACGCGTGAGTCGTCGGAGGAATTATATCGTCATTTAGAGATTCGTTCCAGAGATTGTCGGGGGCCAGGGTCGCGCTAAGCGAGGATGCAGAAGCTAGAGTCGATCGTGGTACAAAATTCCAATTCCAATGAGAGGGTCCAGTGGGTGAGGGGTATGGAAGTGGTGGTTCACTCGCCACTGATGATAGCAATTGACTGAACTTGTGCATCGCGCCTAGTTCCTGGTCAGTATCGAAGTCTGCTGATGATGGATAGTGTTGTTAACGGGTACAGAGACCGGTAATCTGGAATAGACAAATGTTGATCAGTGTCGGAGAATAGATTACCATGTTGGACATACTTTATCTCGTATTTATTTTGCGCGTATGTGGTTGGTTTAAAGACTCACGACTTGACTCTGTGAGATACTTGAAGAATAGGCCGACTGCTCTACGACGCGTCTGCCTTCAAGTACGACACGGACAGAACAGACAGTCGCGGCGAACTGGAGGACTGAAACAGAAAGGCCACATACTCCCATCCAATCGTTCGTACATTTCATTCATACCTCTATAATGCTCCCATGAGATCGCCGCACCCTCATCTCATTCCCATGCACGGCAGCGGAGCTCCCCGTTCCACCCCCCCGGGTTACAGGTGGCCTCCAGATGCACCAAGATTCGTTCGTACCCTCTCTAATTGCTCTTTCCGGACGTGTTTCGCAGAGGGATCCACATTGCTTCTTGCGCCGCAATTGGCAACAACTTTCACATTATCACATCATACTCCGACAGACTCCGCAGCTAAATACTCGCATGCCGACACATGCCGGCGTCGGCATGCCTTAGAATCTCCATTCGGCTCCTCACCATTTTCACTTTGTCACCAATTTGTCACAGTCTTCTTCGAACGATCTTCAGCTTCGTATAGGCATTCATCCGGGCGGTTAAACGCGCCTTTCCATGAGATTCACAACCCCGTTTCTTTGTTCAACAATGAATAGAGATTCAATCAATCAACATTTCATCCAATTAACCACGTCTGACATATGGTCTTTTGTCACTCTTCGATGTAAGTTCACACTCACAATGATCGTTTTTTATGAAGTGCATCCGATAACGGGTCGCCCAATTTGTGACTTACCGCTCAGGCCTCACACCCGCCACCACCGACGCCACAAACATTCGGGCATCGGTGAACCCGCCACATTCTCGAAGTTGAGCCTCCGCTGTATTGATCGCCGGCCAAAGAATCACTAGCTTCGCCGTGAATATGTCGGGACTTTGTTCACCGTCATGGACTACTAGAAGCTTGGATCAGACCAGAATTTATGGCTTTACTAGCCCAAGACCAATCGTATAAAGTTCTGAACATATATCGATACAGACCGGAGATGGAAACTAAGCAAAAGAAAATTAGAAGGAACCGAAGCCATCACTTAGAATAGGGACTAAATCAGCAACTGATTTAGGTACCAGAAAATGATGGTCGCAGCTCTAAGCCAGGCACGCGAAGTCGTCGAAGCAGAAGCATTACTAGGAACCTGCAGAGAGGGGAAAAGACGGAAGGACGCCCGCCTTGTTGTTGTCAACGATGAGAAGTTAATGAACCCCTCTATAGGGGGTTTAAAGCAGTAGCAAGGCAAAGGGGTGGAAAGGTTATTGCGTTTACCACACGTAACAAAGTTTTCGCATCTACTAGACCGGTTGTTTGAGATCCAGTATTTCATTTCGCCGGGAATGAGAAGAAAGCGGAGTCTAACAGCATAGAAAGCATAGCTATTTTGTCAGTCAACAATAGAGTTCCACGAGTATCAATGAATACATACCGGGATAGTTGGGTTTCAGGATGGCTCGAGAAGGCTCCGAACGTTCATAACCAGGAATTAAAGTACCACTGTCCGGTCAGCACAATGCAACTGTACCAGCTGGTGATCAAGTCAACAGTTCTCGATCAAGTGTAGAAAAAGAGGCCAAGAGGGTGCGGAAGTATTCTTCTGTTGTCATTTAGTTGTGCGTTGAATGAGCTGAATGTACCGGGATTTGGACTTGAGAAGGCATACACAGAAGTGTATCGTCATTTCGTTCCCGAAGATCAAGGAGAACGATGATGGACGTAGACACGGTCAAGTCAAAGGGCGCATGAAGCATCGGGTGAAGAACGGGTGCCACTCAAAAGCGCCGAGTCTTCGCAAGTGGATAGGCAGGGACGGTAGGCACCTAAAGCGAGAGTCTTAATATAGAGAGGCGTATCATTGGCCCTCAAGACCCGGACTGTAAATTGTCCTGGCGAATGGTCGAGTCAGATGAGGATTCTCTCCATACGAAGAGCGTCGGCCACATGTCGCAGATAAAAATCAATCGTTTCAAGCCATCAGCTGGTGCTTCATGGAGGACATGCACCATATAGTTGAAGTAGCGGGAGACAGGTCCGTGCCCTTAGCCGCGAGTCTGTTCAGCAGACATACAAATTAGGTCAGGGCCGACGAAGATAGGCTCCATGTCCGAGAGCCAGACCGTGATGTCCAGAATCTTCTGAGTACAAGGTTAGACTTTCGAGATCAATGCAAAACAGGCATCGCCATCGAGCGTCACGGTTAAGGACAACATCATAGAACGGAGGCGAGCTGTCGATTGCAGCGGCTGTTGTATCAGAACGAGACAAAAAAATCGACGAGAATCCTCAAAGCGTATCTGGCATGAAAAATGTGGGGATTGTCGTAAGAGCAGATCTACCCACAAAGATTGACTTGAGTGTGTGAGTCTAGGAAACAGAATTCGAAATTGAAGGTTGAACCGTATCTCCACGTGGCTATTGACTTTGACACGGTTACCTCTGAGCAACCTTTGAACGAGTGTAATTGCTTTGCTTCTGCTCCATCTGATGATCAGCGATTGGTGCTCTGGTTGTAAAAATAACCGAACGCCATCCAAGAAGCTTTTGTCATTGGAATCTTCTGCCGTCAATGCTGTTGGTTCAAGTTGGAGCTCAGGGTAAAAGAGTGGAGTGTGTAAAACTGAAAGATTTTTGCTTTGTAGTGACCTTCGACGAGTCTGAGGCGCCACTATTCGGAGTTCGTGCTGCCGTATGTTCTACATATTGAGCACAGGATGCTACGATTTCGCTATTATCTCTTCTCCGGCGCCTGCACTAGCGTTCTAACTTCTTGCCAACGGCCATACCCGGCTGACGTGAAGCCAGTAGTCATTTTGATGATCAAATGATCCCGTGGTACTCCGACAGTCCGCCAGTCACTTGCTAAGCTTTGCGAATCTTCCACTGAGGATTTTGCCTGCGTAGTCTTTGATTTATACCGAGGCCTGTCCTTGGCGTCGCATAATTGTGCAGATTCTCGACGTTTCGAGCTTTGGAAGGCTGACGAGTCAGGCTCATGATAGATCTACGCGAGTCCAAACGGTGTTCTTGCATGACTTACCCCAGCCAGGACCTGGCCTCGTTCTCATGTACTCGGGTCCGTAATGCATGAACCTCGTTTACACTTCCATCTCTGTCATTCTCCCGTTGCTGCGAACCACACCTTCCAAGATGACGACGACACGTCTAACGACTTTACCTGCGGAGATTCTATCTTTGATCTTCGGAGAGGTTAGCCATTCTACAACAGCAATCTCTTCTCCGCTTGATGCAGCGCAATAGCTTTACAATAACGACGAATGGGAAGAATTACGGGTTTTCAGACTGACATGCCGGTGCTTCAGTGAACTCGTTGCACCCATTCTGTTTTCTGACGTCCATGTCAACCTTTGTGGATCCAAACTATTCAAGGCGTCATCCCAACTCGAGGCCTTTTCCTTGCGGCAGACTCGAGTCAATAGATTTGCGAAGAGTTTGAATATTCTGTCGCTGGAGCAGCAATTTGATAATATGGGGGTGAGTTCTTCTGCTCACGTTGCGAACATGTGTGTTTTCTGACTAAGAATGTAGCTACAAGTACTTTGGGCCAGCTTGAAGGCCTCAAGGCATATTGGGTCTGCTATACGCTCATTGAATAATGTCGAGCGCGCATCGTACGTTCTATTTCTTTTCCCTTTCGTCCTTATATTATAGTCTTACCGATAACGTCCCCTCATAGATTCCACATCTGCCAGTACAACCCCAAGGACAGTTCTCGAGTTGTGCTCGACGCTTTAACACATCTCCCAAACCTCACCACTCTGAGCCTTTCCGGAGACAATGCGACAAATTGGCATGTCATTAATTTCCACAGTTTCAGAAATATCGTCGACTTCACAATCGAAGCCCTGGCTGGAGAATGCCTAGAACATCATCTCCATAATTTCGTGATCAACAATCCTCGTCTTCGGCGTCTTTGCGTGATATTTCAGCCTCCGTACCTTCGTGCCGGATGGAGGCTTGATATGGCCTATATTTTTGACAAGGAGAAGGGACCATATAGTCTTGAAGAACTAGAGCTTCGTGGGAGATGGAGAATATCTGACTCATCTTGCATAGAGCAGCTCTCGTCTCTTACTTCGGTTTGCCTTTCTGAGGACGATGACGGGGGAAGTAGCCTGACCATGCTGCTATCCCATCTTACCAGCCCTTTAAAGAAGCTGGCGTTTCCTTTACCAGCTGCTAGACGGCAAAATGAGGGAAAGAGTGACCACATTTTGACTTGCCATCTTTTTTCGTATTCGGGCCTAGAAGAATTGACTGTCAGCGCCATGGGAGTGGCAAATCAAACGGTGCTTTTCCGAGAGGCTCTCCCTCATCATGTTGATACACTCACCAAGGTTGTCTTGGAATATGCGTTTTGGGAGATCTCTCCTTCGGACTACGATTTTCTGACTGTTTCCCAATTCCACAATCTTCAGCATTTAGAAGTGACCTTGTTGGCCATCATTCTAACAAATGAAGTAGTGGTTCCAACGGCCGTAAGTTCTGTATTTTGCTTGGCTGTTAGGCGCTTTTCTTAGGTACCCCTTAGGTTGCGTGGCTAAACATAGCGACCCGTTTGTACATGCTTCGCGATTTTCATGTCCACGTTACAGACGTGCCCGCAACGCTCCTGCCGCACACTGATGAACCCACCATGAGCATAGAAAAAATCATCCAGCACTACAGTAACTTTGATCAAAGTTATTCATCTCATGTTCGTGTCCACGTCCACGCTTGGGAACCGATGTCCATCACGTACCATATAGTTGGCGTCCACTTTATGCCACTGTATACTTTCAGGCACACGGATAAATCGTACGAGCTTCCTTGCGAAACTGATGGCAGACGGGAATTGTTCAGGATCTGGGCTGCTGGAATGCCTTCCACATTCATTCGTTATTGGTTTGAGGCTTATCCAGCAGGGTTGTCGCTTTTTATCTTGTGCTTAATATTTGCACTTGTAACAGCGGTTACGGTGAGAATCTTTTATAGATAACATAGGAAAGCTCATGATAATCCATCTATAAGGCAAACTGGATCGGTTCCTTAGGTGCCTCGCGTGTCCTCGGGCGACCATGTCAGGCAGTTGGAATACCCTTGGAGGAGTTACTTCAATCCGTTGAAGATAACATTATTATCATGATATCTGCTTTGTCAGAGGAATTTACTCTCCAACACAGGTCCTCGTAACTAAATTAGATCCGTGCGAGATCAGGGGAGGGGCATGCTATCGTTACATACCACTTTCGTTTTCACAACCTCCGAGAGTATATTTTTGTGCCAAGTCATTCACTTGTCCCCTTCCACCACGCGCGCGTTTCCTCTCAATATCGATGGATCTATTAAGATAGAATCTCTTTGTTAATCAGGAACTTGTATAGACCGCCTAAGCATATAAGCCGTAGCAACATGTGTCCAGAGGTTCTGCCCTTGCAAGAACCCCGAACTTTATAGAGCGGCGGAGCTTGCAGATAAGGATCGAAGTACTTACGGTTGCTATAGCGCGGTCTTCGTGGTATTTGGATGCGTTTTAATATTTAATAAGTGAGAATTGCGGCCGTATTAGTCCATAGACTCTTCCACCCCTGCGGGCCGAAACGCCGTCCATGAACGCATGCAGTATGTAGTGTGCCAATGAACTACTAATGAATCGCGCCACACGAAGTGGCTTTAAAGCTTCGAATAATTCATTGGCATTGTAAGAAGCAGCACTATGAACGAGAATAAGAACCATGTCCTTGGTCGCGTGGAATTTGGGGACAACATGATGACCAATGCGCCCATCTTCCGTGTGTGTTCAATACGTCGTCCAACCAGGTACAGGGGAGTGTACCTGTTGATGTTGCTAATAGCCGTGACACAGCAACCCTGATTTTCTTTCAGCGGCGGAGAGATAGAGAGAAGTTTTTATTCTGACCGCTCTCCCTAAGAAGGAAACTAACCAGAGTCCGTACTAGTCCTGAGCTGTAGCTACTTTCGCGGATGCCCTGGAAGACGCTGGAATTTCCACTGCGCTTGCGGTCTGCCTCATGGAACACGATGTTAGTGATGAGATCGACGGGACCGAGGACAGAAGAGGTCGTGAAAGGCATAAGCTCCGAGACTAGTTGATATCTCCTCCACAAGTAACACGAATGATAATGACAATATCATGATAAAACCTTGTTTCCATGCTTATACTGTCTTTTTCAACTACTGGGAATAAGTTCGGACTTGTGAATATTTTGGTATTTGATGGCATTTGACTGTACGAGACGAATCGTCACACCACTGGGGGGGCCTCCGGAGCTTACAGCTTGCGTCTCTAGGTTTGATCGGGTTATTAGAAGCAAGCCCTGGGATGCTTCCAGTGCCAGGGCATCAGCAAATAGTTCAGCGCATGTATATTCGGCTGTTCGGCGTCTCAAAGAACACCACGACTATTACCCCTTTCAAAAAATACGGATGCAGAGTCCGTCAAACGATATTGAACCGCACGGCTTCTAGAAACTGGTTTGACTGAGGCAGGTGAAAGCGCGTTTGGACCCAAGTGAAGGGCAATCTATAGATCGTGAGACAACCAAAACATTCGCGGAATCGCGTTTACGTACCTCTCCACTGACAGCACCACTTCGACCACTGGCCAATGGCCTTACATCAACGTGGTAAGTGGCGAGCTGCAGCAGGTCACGGAACAGCCAATCTGGCTTGTCATGAACTACTAGATGATGGCGGATAAGTAACGTGGCTCCATGCTTTACAAAGGAAAGGTTCAGTATGACTCATCTCGTCCGGAAGATCAAAAATATACCTTGATGCAGTGAGCCCTCAAGGCGCGGCAAAACCGAAGAATCTCGAGGGCAGGCACCCCGATCCATTCTAACATCGAGACATCATCGAGAATGACCAGTGAGTCAGGAGTGCATTCCTTCAAGGCTTCGAAGACGACGTTGAATATCGGCCTCAATCCAGATTCTTCGGGCTCAAAAGAAGAAACGTCGACGAATGTAAGACTGCTAGAGTTCTTCTCCTGCGTCAAATTCACGTTCTGCAACATACTTTAGACTTGGAACTAATGATTCGAATGTTAGATACATACATGCTTCGATGCTATAGCCTGCCATCTCGCCCATCCTTCAGACACAGACAGAATAATTCGTTTGGCTTCCTTGTGCTCTTTTACATGAGAAATTAGGTTTTGGTGAAGAATAAAGTCGGCGGGTGAGGGAAGCTCATCCGTGATGAGCTGTATTATTCCCTGGGGCAGATCTAGAGGTGTAAAAGTCATGGTGGTCCCGGTGTTCAATTGAATACCTAAACTTGGAAGTGATGGCACTGCCACCGGCAACTTCCTAGCCTTGTAGTCCATTTCACATCGATCAAATCACCACTCCTCACGTTGGCAGATTCATAACAGTGGTGAGGGTACGGGTCCTCAGGCTCCCTCCTTCCTTCTTGTCCCATAACCTCCACTCATTGGTCCCCTTTCTAGCACTGGTATCTACAGGATATCTAGGCGTACCAAAGGAAACTTGGATACTGTCGAGTATACTAAGTTACGTAACGGAGATTACGGTGCTTTGACGTGCTCTGGGCCTCTGGTGTTGAACCTGCTACCGATATCAGACTAGCGACTTCTCTTTAGCGACTGCGATGATCCGAATGAAACACATCTTCTAGTTCTTGAAGCTTGAGCACTAATGTTTAAGCGACCACCATGAACATTGAGGATATCCTTCTGCCAGGGTCCGTCTCAACATTCTCTCACTCTGGACGACGTTGATGGGGGCGATAGCTACACTTCCGAGGGAACTAGTCCAATATCTGACACACAACAATTTCCTATATCACTGACTTCTATGCTTCTTCCACCAGTTTCATCTCCAGATACCCTCCCGCGGTATCATATCTCTGCCAGCACCAATTGGTTTACGCCAAGTTCTTACATGACGAACATCCGAAAAGGAGCGTCAGAGTCCGGTGAATTTGTAGGGGAGTTTGAGTGAGTTATTTTCACATCTCAAACTGTGTCACAGTCGTTCATCGTGTTCCACGCGCATTGGAATGGACTTGACCATTAAATTGAAGCCCCCAGCTGTTTGTGTTCGTGTCAGGAAGCATTGCTACACGATATTTCAGATGACTTCAGACAAGACTTAACGGTAAGCGTGCTTTCCTTTCTTAGTGTCTGTCGATTCACTGGGCTCTCGTGTTCAGAGTATATTCTGGAAAGGACAGAGGTGTGCATAATAAGTCTGTGTCTGGTGTTCTCAAGCTCACCAAAGGAAGTGCTACCGTACTGAGCAGTGCAGACCTTGAAAATCTTAGCGGAATTTAGTGTGCCAAATGTACTTCGACAGCTGGGAGAGCCAGCAGAATGCACTTAGAGTATATCCAGAAGGTCAAGAGCACTTTGATGACAACCTGATATCTATCCTTTTTCTCGAGAGGAAATGTGCTACCTTGGCTGTGAAAGACGAAGCTATGGTTGTTAGTTCGTCCATCACGATGGCATTACACTAATTTTCGGTTGTTCTGGGAAGGAGGTGACTAGTACACACAGCTTCATTCTCTGTAGTACGGGTCTGGGTGATCAGTGACACGTGTCTTCTTTTATCATCTTCTTACTTTTGTGACACAAAGTTGTTTCTAATCAATGGGAACCCTGTAATGACACTGTTTTAGTGCGTCCAATCAGCTGTCCCAACGTTTGCTTCAGGTTCATCCCTTCGTGTCATTTGTCGCCGACCTATCCGTAGCCCATCGCGATAAAGCAAATCATGGTCCAATCACGGTCAACCATCAGATATGGCTCATTCAGACGCCAACTAATCCCAGTAGGGGTCCTAACAACTGTGGGAGGCGGTTTCCTCTTCCATAGTAATGAAGCCTGATGGAAATTTCCCTAGTCAATCATCACCTATCTCCATGTTACTTTCCGAGCCTCGTGTGGACATCCTCCGCCCTGCCCGTGAACCAATCACATCAGACGTTATTCATGACTACCGTGACCGGAATAATGTCTTGTATGGGATGCACGTCCACGTCTAGTCCACGACCGACACGTCTCCACGATTGGCGTTAACCTCAGTTTGACCACACATTTCAAGTTGCTAACGTCGACACCATAAGCTTTTCTTTTACGATTTGCGCGCTCTCTAGACTTGGAAACGGCGGCTTTCCTGCCAAGGATGTTTCAACGATGCCAAGGACGTCTCTGTACTTGGCAGTGCTCTGAAAGATTGACGCCGCGTCGACGTTGTCGTCGATATAAAACTAGTGCTACATACACTGGCCTCGTGGACCACTTCAACTTTTGCTCTTTTTCATCTTTTTCGGCTGGCCCTCTTTCCTCTCCTTGCATTCGCCCTTCATTTGTATCACTGGCTGTGCCATTTTCTATTTCCCTAGCGCCTGCTCTTTGTTCATTCTTGTCTTTCCTTTCCACTTCAAGAATACCATGCAGAGCTGCGTTTTTCTACTCTGGCTCATTGCAGCCCCATTTTTGGTGGCGAACGCACATTTCGGTCATTCACATCGACGGGAGGCCAACGCGCCGGAGCTTGGTGTTTTGTTCCAGGGCAACCAGCAGTTCAAGGAAAAGATGCAGACCGAGAGCCCAACTCTTTTAACCGACCTTACTGAGAACGGACAAGGTAAACCGGCGTGTGTCTGTTTACTCAGGCAACTTGATTAAAACGTGTAATTGACAGAACCGGAATTCATGTTCATTGGATGCTCGGATAGCCGTGTGAGCGAAGGCACTGTCTTCAACGCCAACCCGGGCACGCTTTTCACGGAACGTAACATCGCGAACCAGTTCGTGGCCGAGGACGCGAATGCGTACGACCTCCACGAGTTGATTGCGTCTTTCATATAAGTCTAACCGCTTCGTAGGCAATCAGTCGTAGCATATGCCGTCTCTGAGCTTCACGTTCAGCACATTATTGTGATGGGTCACTATGGGTGCGGCGGCGTTGCTGCAGCGATAGCTACCCCGCCAGAAGAACCATTGGATGCAGCGAATACTGCTGTGCAAAATTGGATTGCTCCCATCCGAGCGCTGTATCAGAATTCAACAAGGTATGTTGTATCCTTGTACTCATTGTGCATTTATCTGATTCTGAATCAATCCGAAAAGAGCGGAAATTGTTTCACTGCGAGAGAAGAATGCTGCGCTTGAAGTAGTCGAAGAACCAGAGCCAGAAGAACGCGAGTGGTTGGCTCTCATTCTCCTCAGCGACTCATTTAAATAATATTCTTGCCTCTACAGCTGGTTTCCGTGCTCTCGTTGAGGAAAACGTCAAGGTTAGTGTCCAGGCTATCGCGAGATCCACCGTCATCCAAGACGTACGTTGTCTTGCCTTTCCAACCACTAGCGGTGTACCTGACGAATTCTATAGCACTTCGCTGCCCTTGCTCAAGGCGGCGGTGATGGAGAGACACTAGTTCAAGTGTTCATACATGGGTGGGTATACGATATTGCCAACGGTGAAATACAGAATCTGGGCATCAGTGTCGGTCCCCCAGGAGTCGAAATTCCCTCTGTTCCGTTCGCCCCTGTCACTAGTAATGAGAGGGTCCTGCCTTTGGAAAATACGTCGGAGGACCTAGTACTTGTTTGTCAGAAATTGTGCAAGGCGAAAAGGAATTTCCTCTAGTATGGTCTAAATGATGTTGTATTGGGCACTGTGGTATTTGTGCTGTAATCCGAAGGCTACTTCTGAGTAACTTACTCATACTGCATATAGCAGTATCTATCGACTGCTTGCTTCGTTTGATGACTGGCTGACCCCTGGGGATAATCACTGTCTTTGAGCCACCTTTTTCTGAGTCAACAAACAACCCTACAGCTTCTAATTGACAATGAGATTTGGCATAGCTCTAACTGGAGTCTTATAGTAGGATTACAACTGGGAGCAAGGATAAAAGCCAAAGACTGCCATTGTACCCTAGGTACACCGGTCTCATTCCGCGCCATTATCGTCATCTACTGCACACGGGTAAAAGCATATATGCATATATATCATAGGCATCACCGCCAACATAGCACAGTACGTAGAGATGGTCCGTCTAAGACGAACGCGCGATTTTATATGCTTACAACTTGTTAAGCGAGGCGGCGGTAACATTCTGTCCAGCTGCCTTTGCCCGTTTGCGCAACATCTGAGTGGACTTGTTGCCACGGAGTCCACCGCCCCATTGTCGGCGTTGCTCCTCATACTTGTCGGAGCTACATAACGTTATCAGCGACATAGAACTCAGGCAGGACGACAAGACTTACAAGTTAGCCTTGGCAGCGCTGATGAGGGTAGCGAGCTCGCGCTGGTCCTCGCTCTTCACTTCCTGCAGGGCAACGACGGCGGCAGTCTTCTTGTGCACGACGGTACCGAGACGAGCCTTGCCCTTAACGATGACATAGGGCACACCCATCTTACGGCAGAGAGCAGGGAGGAAGACCACAAGCTCAATGGGGTCAACATCATGAGCGATGACGACCAAAGAAGCCTTCTTGGCCTCAATCAAAGCGACGATATGGTTGAGACCATATTTGACGAAAAGAGGCTTCTTGGTCTCCTACAGGAATCGGATGTGAGCAAATGAACATAACTAGAATGATCAGGACATACCTCCTTCTTTCCCTCGGCAGTGGCAGCAGCGGTGGCCTGTAGACGAGCCTTTTTCTCAACAGTTGACTCCGGGCGGTATTTGTTCAAGAGCTTGAACAACTGTGTCGCAGTGTTCTTGTCCAAGGTATGAGAGAATTGGGCGATAGCGGGAGGGACTTTTAGACGCTGGTTGAGGATGACCTTCTGGCGCTGAAGACGGACATATTCGGGCCACTTGACGAAACGTGTGAGGTCTGCCTGGTGCTGGATGTCTTGTCCTAGATGGATCATCAGACCGAGGATGAAGGATATTTAGAAGAACGACATACCAATACCGAAGTTTTTGGGCTTAGCCTCGAACAGAGGGTTCTTCTTTGCCTTGGTTGCCTTACTGGCACCAAAGGGAGCGGCGGCGGGCTTCTTGGCAGATCCGGATTTGGGAGCTTTGGGCTGGTCATCGAGACGAGGCAGTCAGCAAAATGGCCGACTCTATTGTGCCTCGGAGCTCTAGCGCCGTGCACTTTACAGTACATGGCCCAGCATATCGCTTCATTGCATCAGCTCAGCGATTGGAATGTATGTGTATGCATACAGCTGTAGGTCAAATTTTGAGTATGCCTGCGAACGTCATCCAGGTGAAAAACTTACCATCCATCTCATTCCTTCACCAAAGAGGGCCATGTTCGCACAGACACTAGAGCTTCGAAGGCCATGGACTGGATTCTCACCATTTTTAACGATAGTCTTGAGGTCTTGCGGTAAAAAGCTTGAGGACGAAGGATGAGTCGGTCACTGCCTTCAGAAAATATGTGTATGACTAAGCGATCGGACTGACCGTGCCGACACGTACTGAGAATTATTTAAATAATTACAAAATCTTGGACTTGACATTGATGTCAATGCTTTTGAACCCAGCCACAAGCAAGCGCTAACACGATTTCTCACCATGTCATCGAAGGAACACGAAGAAAGGCGACGCGTACGCGGGCCTCGAAGGCTATTTTCCACCGACTCAACGAAAACATCGTCCTCTCGTCGGTCTTCGTCTGATGTTTCTCTCTCTGACGATGACACTCGAAAGCATGCCCGGGCGCAATCCAAGTTCTCACCATTATCTCAGCTGGATGAAGTGCCGCAGGAGGAACATGAAGGGTGGATGAGGCAGGGCATAGTTGATTCCCCTCTCACGACTCCAGAGAATCCATTTGACGACGTGCCCTTGCCTCACTCTGAAAGTCCCAGACCGGCAAAGCCCAGACTCGAAATTCGGACCGGCCCATCACTATTGTCAAAGGCATCCGCCGGCTCTGACAACGGTCCTCTTCAGTCTCCAGGGGCTGCGCGGTGGGACCATATTCGCCAGCACGTTTTGCCTGTATCTGCAGCTTCTTCCAGCGCTTCGAGAGCCCCATCTACACATGTAACATCTTCCTCGTCTTCCTCTTCACAGAATGTTTCCCGTGGGCCCACTCCCAAGACATCCCGATTTGTTCAGAGACTAGGATTCAAGCAGGTGGTCGAACATGCCCGAGAAGTTATCGTGGATGACAATCGCAAGTTTACCTACGAACTACAGAAGGTATGCTGGCTGGCCAGGCACGATGAGCCATCATCCGCAGTGAAAACCGAGCAGCATGGAGCGCCCTACCTCCCCTTCATGTCCAGTACATCCCTCAATATGTATGCGCCCTCCATGTCTATGAGCCAGTCTAACAAGAAGCATGACATGCGTCGCCAGTCCATGCAGTCTTTAACATCCTCCCCTCAGAGTACGGCTTCCCTGAAGCAGCTTTATCACGTACTACTACTTCACTCAACGCCGGCTCCAGATGGTAGGGAGCCGGCACCACAGCTTCCGCTTGAGAATTTTGTCCTATCAACGCTATTAATACCATTTCTCACCCTCGAGAAAAACAACCGTCTTGATGAGGAAAGGTGGTTCGCTATCGAAGCATTTGAGATTATCCGGAAAACCTGGAATCCTTTAGATGAGGTATGCATTTTTCTCTACAATTTTCTATTCTGCCACTGACTAGGCAGTAAGATTGCAGGTGTTGAAAGAAGCATGTGGTGTATCAAGGCGGCACTTATTCCCCCTGCTCCCATTCGCATACGACTCGTTACATCGCTATGGCACCTAACTGTTCCTCCGGAAAGTTTCTCCCCTGCAACCACACCTACCACGTTACAGGGACTTTGTCAAGGCTTATTTTCTCTTCTTCCTTGGGTGCAACTTTACACGGAAGAAGGTAAACTGTTGACTCAGATCATACACCAAGTTCGTACCGGGTCCTGCGGTGAAATGCAAAAGACGCCGATAGAAAGCGAATTCAATGCATCCCTCGTCAGTGGCGACACTTTTCAAGCCATTCGCGACGCGCTGGTCCTTGAAGCTCTCGGAAAGTGCATGGAAAACTCAACCGACGCTGACAGGCGGTGGCTATTGGTGAACTCCTTAGAGGTAGCTATTCTGAATATCACTGATCGTGTCTAATATACATACTTCTAGGAACAATGGCCCATAACGCCCCAAGATTTGGCGCTTTCACCCGTCCTGGAAGCCATACATTCACGCAAATTGAATGTGTTTGCGCGCGTATTTTGCTCCCTGTTAGAGTCTACATCCCCAGAAAGTAACAGGCGAGCGAATGACGCTCAACATGTAATCAAGTTCTTACAAACACGGGTGATTCCAGAGTTAGATCGGCTTTCAGCAAAGAACCTTGAGGCGAAACGCAACGTTATAAAGTCTATCCTGATTATGTTGATGGCCGAAGATATGAACGACGTTGGTCGTTGGTGTATATCGATCATACGTCGTTGGTATCGAATCGTGGGTAGTTGGAAAGATAATTTTGAAGAGGGGTTGAAGCTTGTTGTAAGATGGACTAGAATCGTGTGCATAGAGTGTGCTGATCTGGATCCTCTAGATTTTGGAAGGGCAATGGCAGTTCGTCATCGTCATTCTAACTTCATTGGTCGAAGTTTTGTCGCAAGATGTTCGAAAGCCAGTTATAGCATTTATGCTACCGCTATTGAACGACGTGAGTCGGGGATTGCTCAGTTTCATCACCGCATTTATGTTTGCTCTAGCGTCTGGTTGACAATCCTCCGCCACTCCCCTGCTTTGCCCTTACCACTTTGTTCAACGGCCTGTCGCAGGCCTATCCCCAGATCTTCTATAAACCCCTCTTTCTCTGTGCAGCATCCGTCAAAGAGGTCGCTGTTGTCAACCATCTTTGTACCATCACAATAATATCAAGATTTCTCCCCGATTTTTGGATCCGTGATGCAGAAATGATATCTGTTGCGATCATGAGTGATATTGGGGGCAGCGGTGACGCTAATGGCAAGGGGAAGGCAAAGGAGGGTGCATGGGGTAATGCTCGACTGGGACAGTCTGTTCTGCTGGTTGAGCTAATAGGAAAGGTACAAGGTATAAGGCGGGATAAGGAGAATTCCTCGGTCAGTTGGTCCTTTTTGTAATGATCATAATCTCATGACTTGTATACGATAGATTTCGGAAGTCGCTCTTGTTGAGATGATCAAGTTTGCTATTGAGTTAGAGGCTCGCTTGACCGTTATGCTCCAGGTCAAGGTCGGTGCCCCTTGTTCTACTGCGTATTTGGTAATTGAGCCTTGGGTAGGAACGTTCGTTCATGGTGCCACCTTCCCAGCGACTATTGCTTTGCGTTCTACTCAGAGAAATCAGACTGTTAACACGTTCGATGAAAGGGTATGCTGAGTGGCTTTGACATTTCAGTCGTTTTAAATATGCCTGAAGTGCTCCTTGGTTGCCGCAGATCGTCTCATGGTACATCAGTTACCACAATGATCCTGAGAAGGATGCCTTCAATGACGAAGTCAATGAGGCAGTTACCACTATTCAATCTCTTTTTGTTATGGCACAGGATGCTCATTCCCATAAGGTAGATTGACCGGTCATTTGGAAGAGCATCTGCTTATTCTGCTTATGAGAATCTAGCGTCGTAGCACTAGGCTCTTATCTTTCACCCTTGACCCCGCTACTCCCAACGCCAATAATGGATTGGAAATGTTCGCTGTTTTTAGTCAACAGTCGAAACTAGTCAAATCATTATCGAAAGGTTATATCTCTCGCGCGATGAAGCTTTTGGTGACCATTTCTCTTCTACTGACTCCAGAGAATCTGCGGCAAATAGGGCCCATTGTCTGGCAACGTTACTTGGATGAAACCGACGCTTCCGTCTTGGCATCGGTAAGGACACACCATAGCTTGTCTTGGTCATCCATTTTAATGTGAATGTAGGCATGCTACTTAATCATGCAATGCGCCGAGAAAACCTCCGCCGGTCTTCAAGCGCTCATAGAGAACGATCTGACTAGGTAATGTCAAAAGTTCTATACTCCGCCATGTCCTGACCGCGCCTCTAGTGGGGACCATGTCACGAAACTCAGGGCTGTCCGACGCATGAGCACACTGTCCAACTGGCGCTTCCAGATCGCATCCCAGCATGTCGTATCTGATCGTCAACACCGCCCTTTCAAATTGGCTCGGGGACCACTTCCTTTCATTGCGACAGACATGGGGTCAAGTCAATATGTGCAAGATGACGACTATCTTGAGACAAAAGATAACCTTCCGTTGGAAATGAGGAAGCGTTTGGCCGAGATTGGGTGGGTAGAAGACGACACTCCCGTTAACCAGCAGATGGAGTGGATCCGTACGCCTATGTCGTTACTTCCAATCCAGCAACTAGATCGCCTCGATTTCTCGAATACGGAGAGTTTTTCATCGTCGCCCAGCATCAGCACTGCATCTTCCCCTCAGAAGGGGTCGCCCATCATCGGAGATGCATCTGACGAAGTTGCTCTTCTTCGGCGTAATTCAAGCTCTGGTGGTCCTATGTATGGCGTCAAACGAAGGGCAGTATTTGTGCCGACTTTAACCCGCATCTTCCCTCTTCTCGTCTCTATGGCTTTTGACGAGGACTTTCCTATTGCATGCAGTGCTCGCAGTGCTGTCCTTGACCTGATGCGTAACGATGCTACATTGTTGGCCAGGCCGGTTTTGGATCTTCTTGTGGAAGGTTCAAAGGATATATCAGCCGCAGTTAACTCGCTCCGCGCTCTGCTTCATGTACAACAAAATCTTCCTCCCTCCATGGCTCATCACGTTTTCAACTACTTGGCCGGATTTCTGAAACATAATGCAAAGAACGCTATGACGGAGGAAGCATTGTTTGAATACGCGCAGATCATCCCCATAATTGCCAAGCTGGTTCCGCAAGTAAGCGACTTGTCGTTGCGAGACTTTCGAAGAGCCAAAATCGATACTTACTTTGTCCCATCCGGCGCCTTGTGGTTTCCTCCTAACTCAAACCCATACATGTTTCCTGACTCTGCGGGAGGGTCAAAGAATTATTCGGGAGACGTTTCTCCCCGCCTAGTTGCCGTGACGATGATTCGCATCTCTCAAAACATTCTCTTTCTTGACTTGCTTAAGAAAAATCCTCAAGATGTTCAACTGGTCAGAAAGAGCATGTCCAGGTTAATCCTCCCTTCCATGGATGATCCATACGAGGCTCGAATGCTTGAACTCAAAGATTTCGTTCCAAGGAAAGGAGCCGGGAGTAGCAGGACGCAATCACGCAACCGTAAATCAAGGGCCGTGTCCGTACTTCTCTCTCGAAGCTATCTACCACTTGTTGCGCAAGTGTTCCGCTCTATGTCCCGTCATTTGAACGACAGGAGCGAATTGGCAGTTCTGGTTGATGGGTTGAATCGGATTCTACTAGCTCATGGCCAGGACATCGGTATTGTCGGCCAAGCGTTAATTGGTCAGTACTCCCTTATTTTATCACGATTCAGTTCCTAAGTATGATAAATAGCATTCATGGTGGCCAGCACTCGATTCCATCGTCTTTTCATATCGCGGGGTGGGTATACTCTTTTCATGCCAGCGATCATAAAAGTCTACACCGAAGCCGAATCCCATTTGGGAATCAGACTTGCAATTGAATATGCCGTTAACAGGTTCTTCGCTCACCATGGAGAGGCCTTTGTGTACCAAAGTATGGACGCAATGGCTCACATTATGGCTATGACGAGCATCGAAGCAGAATGGGTCGCTAGGAATGTATATGCCCTCTTTTCGTCTTTGAGAAAATCAATCTCTCCGGCTTCCCAAGATGCTGCCGGGATCCACAACTCTAACAAACTACAAGAGCGAGAAGCCCTTCTTGTTCTCACCGCAGAAGAGAAGCCCCAGACGTTCTTGGCGTCATTACGGCCTAGTGGAGGTCAGGGGAAAACCCCCATCACTATTGATATACCCGAAGAATACGAAGCCAAAAGACTGACGGTGGACAATTTCGTCCGGCTCTTTCTTACGGTCATAGCACATGATTTAACCATTATGCGCTCTGAACAATTCTTGAGATTCCTCCGATACCTTACTCCACATCTGTATCATGCCTCTTCTTCAGCAAGGAACGTTTTACAACAAGGGATTGAAGCGCTGGGCATGGTGCTCCTCAGGGCATCATCTAAAACCAAGGCTGAGGCTCCGAGCCGTCTGGCGGAAGAGGATCCTCAAGACGCAGCCATTGATGACATTCTAGATCAGCAACTGCACGAAAAATCCAAAACGCCTAGTGATTTCGTGTCGATGCGTCTTCAGTATCTGTACCTTATCGTCGCATTTACGGGAGCTGGCGGTCATCTATCCACGCAAGCATCTCATAGAAACCTAGAACTTGTCAAACTGCTCCTTCGTGACTCCACGAACGAAGTCGACAATGCCATTGCGTCGTTTCTAGCGGATTACATGAAATCAGCCTTCGGCCAGGGCCCTGCTCGAGATCTCAAAGAACTTGTCGCATTCCTGAAAGATTTGGCTCCCGTCGTGAGCTCGTATTCACTCACCGTTGACTTCTCCGGCGTGTTTGAAACCATTTGCCGTCTTTGCGCCAATCCACAATACGCCAATGATCCAGGCTTCTCACAATTGATTGTTACCCAGATATGCTCAGCGGGTCTCAAGGCATGTGCATTAGCCGCGACGGAAAAATTGCTGTTTACGCTTCCTTGCCGAATATCATTGATCAATCTGGCAAGCCAAGCTGTGTTCTTATGGGGAGCGGATATCATGGCTGAGATGGAAAAACACAAACCTACCCATGACTTCTTGGCAGGAGTTCTTCTACCCTTTGCATTGTCTATGCAGACGGCGACGGAGATTGACATGGATCGAGGACGCCTGGAACCTTGGCATCGAGAGGCCCACGCCCGTGCTTGGGTACGGCTCCTATCATACACCATGTCGGCTTGTCAGAAAACAAGACGTCTTGCTGATGCAGCGTTGTCCCGGGAGCGCTCCAAATCTCAAGAGCGCTCACCTACATTGGGAAGAAGGAAAGAGCAGCTGTGGTCCTTTGTTACCGCGTTGCAAGTCTTGAAGATCATCATAGTTCGTGCTCACAGAGATCTGTCTTTCTCTCTCCCTGACGTATGGGTACGTATTGCAACGTTCTTGCAGTCAATGCTGTCAGAGGGCAGCGCGGAATTTACATTGATGTCTCGAGATTACTCTCCTTCTCCGTCTCCTACGCCGTCCCCGAGAACTAGTGGCTTGTTCGACGCCACGTTCTCTCAGTCATCATTCTTCCCTCCTTCGTTACACCGAACTTCTTTGCCTCAACAAACTTTCTGTAGTCCCCGTATGGTTGACTATTGCCTGTGGTCTCTCTTCGAGTTGCTTTGCATCCATCGAACGCCCTTGATTCTGCAGATGCGACTTTTCATGCAAGAGAAAGTTTTAGCGTTGGATCAGGACCTGAGATCTCAAAATACCTCTTCCTCATCGAAAATCTCACGGCCAATTTCTTCCGTTTTTTCAAAGCCTCGGCGGCGCTCGGGACTTGCATCCCCGGACATTTCACCACGAATCCATCCTTCTGTTTCCTTGCATATTCAGGATAGTGGCCTTTTCTCTCTTTCCAGTCGACAGTCCATGTCAAGCCCCGTTTCTACACCCATGGTTCGAGATACGCATCATATCGTCCATCTTGGACTTACACACCAGGGCCATTCTCTCTCTGTCAGCTCACGAGAATCCGGCCAGTCGCAGGCAAAGGCGACCAAAGTCAGATCGCTGTCCCTCATCAAGGCGACATATCGTAGAATTAGAATCGTGCAAAGTTATTTGGGTTATCAGTCGATGTTACTCCCTTTTCCTGGAGATAGTGAGAGTAGTCGAGATCCATCTCCGTCGACATGGACGAAGATAAAGGCACTTCAAGAAGTCGTACGGGAAACCCAAGAGCTCATCGAGGAGTTTGAAGAATCGCAGGCAGCAGAAAGTGAGACGACTATAGTTGATACGGATCAATCTTTGGGACATTAGTGTACTACGACATTGACATACTCATTTTAGAAAGAACTAGGACTTCCAGATCCACGATCTTGTGTATTAATATGTTTCAACGCATAGATAAAAACCGGAATAAATGTCACGTCTGCAACAACTTCTCACGTACGTGTTTACTCTCACAGATACTTTGGCTGTTACTCCGAAGAATATCTCATAAAACCCGTGAACATTTTCTATTGATTATACATCAGGGATGATTTTCCATCCATCCTTTATCTTATCCATGGAATTGCGAAAGACGATGACCGAGAAGAAAATCAACCCTCTTGCAAATGTGAAACAACAGAAATAGCCAAGAAAGAGAGCGTTGAAGAGGAACACTCTGATCAAGAGCTCAGAGCAGAATGCAGCATAGTAGTTCATGAAGAGCAGCCCAATATCGTGATGTTCGAAAGCGAGTGAAGATCTTGTTGATCAGTCGTAGAACGGTCCATAGTGCGAGAAAGCGTTTGCTTGAAAGTGATGAGGCGGCGGGTATCGACGACGGGTAGAAGCTCCTAGGAACGAGTCATTTCCCCCACCTAAAAGTAAGATCAGCGGCGACAGGGACAGGCGCGGAAGGCTGATCATACTCAGAGGGAACAGAACTGGATCTGGAATTGGACCTAGTGTTGCAAGAGTGAGAATGGACATGATGTGACGGATATCCAAAGACTTGGTGATAAGGATGGGAGATTTGAGGAACTGATTCCATGCTGTCGTAGACTTCGCGACCATGGCAATATTGTTTTTCCGGTTTGCAAGATGAGTTCGAGGGATAGTGGAATGGTCCGAATGCAGGAGCGAAATGGGTTAAGGATCCGTCAGTTGGTGCAAATGAATATGATCCTTCGACGTCATACTGTCCTGCGGGAGGGAGACTAGTCGCAATTTGCACATATTGAACGTCGATGCGATAATTCGCATAGCATTGGCCTTGAAGAGCTTCTTTGGCCTCTCGTGCGCTTGTAGTCGATGAGTATTCTACCCTGACAGATATCGATCTTGAGACAGACGGTGGTTCTATGATGTCCAGTTTACTGATCTTTCCAAAGGGATCTAGTAACGGATGCAAGTCGCGAGGCTGAGAAAACAAGAGAGCGGGAAGTTCGCTGACTAGGAGAGTATTCGTTGGTAGCGTTGTTGTTGTGAATGCAGCACTGTCTGAAAGGTTTGATCCAAAAGAGGAATTCGGCGTGATATCGGAGGATGAAGGCTGGCTGTCTTCTTGAACATCTTCCGAAGGCATACGAGAACTGTGACAATGCGATTCAAACAGAATGGCCCTGTCTCCGCCATCTAGGAAGCCTACGTCGGTCCGTGAGTATTAGCGCCTCCTGAAAGTGCTAGGGGGAGATGATTACCTTGAGAGCGCTGTACAATCGCCCACGAGATATCGATGG
Organism: Armillaria novae-zelandiae; assembly: GCA_030435655.1. Lineage (NCBI taxonomy): Eukaryota > Fungi > Basidiomycota > Agaricomycetes > Agaricales > Physalacriaceae > Armillaria > Armillaria novae-zelandiae. Next base: position 409,632 of record JAUEPR010000009.1, read on the forward strand.
TATGTCCTCTGTAAATTGAAAGCATTATATGCACGACAGTAGCAAATGTCGAGGAAGGTCTTACCTTATCTGGCTACGAGTGAGAGACATCATTGCATTCCTGGCTTGATCATGTCCCGACATGACCACGAAACCACGTCGGCGAGAAGCGTTATCCACTGTAGCAAGGATTACACAGTGTGCGATAGCTCCATACCGAGAGAAAATTGATGCTAGCTCAGCTCTATGGGAAGAGAGAAATCAGAACCAACTCTTCCAAAATCACAGAAATGCTCACTTTGTCAGATCAAAAGGTAAACCTAGGACATATAAGTTGCGACGATCGTCAAGGCGCTTTGCCGTATAGCCGTCATCTTCGATTGGTACCACGGAACTACAGAACACGTTCATGTTACATGAGGGTCGATATATGCGTCTTATACATACAGCGATACACCCGAAACAGTATACCCTGACATACACAGCGCTTTTCTGTGCAGAAGTCAGTGCGCCAGTAAGGGATTAAATGGGACGGCACTCGCTTGCAAGCATCACGGTTCAAAAAAGTGATATCAAGATGGTGTCCGGCGGCGTCTTTGACATCGGCAGAGCTACGAACATCGCCTACGACAACGTCATATTCAGCCAGTCTCTTCTCCCTAATCGTAGAGACTCGCCTATCAACGTATTGAACAAGGATATCACTTCTTGACGGTTGACTAGAATAGATTTGTAAAGAATAGAACAGAATTCAAGGAGCCAGACGTACCGTTCATGGGCATATTCTCTATTCTGACGCCGAAGATAGTCTTACCGTCGCGGTTGTGTTTGCTTGGCGGACGGGGATATGGTGACATTTTTAAGCAAGAAGAGGAAAGGGATCGCTATAGCAGAAATCAAGAAAGTGATAGAGAGTATGTAAACTGAGCGTCGGTCGACGAATAAGCAAGAAGATGGGAGTACAAGAGCAAAAGGTCCCGGCCTTTGCCGCCGATCTCACCGTTGGATGTCAAAATTATGTTCTCACGCCACAAACGCGTCTGTCCACTCTCATGATACCCATTTCTCTATCAGCTCTGCCGTTGCCTCCCTCCACGCTGTCATCCTTAACGAAGGCTGGGTACGAGACCTTGCAGGATGTTCAAGATATCTCTCCTGAGGACCTATCAGAAGGTTTGCTCATGGGGGTTCTGATGCACTGTGCTCTGATGATACCTGCTAGAGCTTGATATACCTCTCTCGACGTCGCGAACCCTGATATATTCACAGAGAACCTTAATACTACCTAGATCTTCTCTTCTGCTTACACAACCTGTGTTGTTATCTAACTTGTCTAGAAGCAGTGAAATGAAGGCCAGGGTGTCTACCTTGTGTGTTCCTCTAGACCGACTCTTATCTGGAGGAATTCCAAGGGGGTCTGTTCTGGAGATATCTGGTGCTCCTGGAACCCCGAAAGAAGTCCTGGCAGTAAGCGCAGTGACATCATTTGTCAAAGCCGGGGAACGCGTCCTATTTGTTGGTTGGTCTGAACATGCTAGAAATCACACGCCTCACTGATCGTAACTCAGATCTCCAGAACATGACCAGTGCGACGACTTTAAGGCGATTTCTCAAAAGTAAGCTTTGCCTATTCTTCGATATTTTATCTGTTTCCTCATGACACGAACAGAAATACCAGGTATCACGACGAATTCAATGGAACGCGTTTCCTACATGTCGATGCACACGCTTTCTGAAGTCATGAAATTCATGTACAACCTTTCGTCCTATCTACGAGTAAACCCAGACGTAGGCACTTCCCCAGGCAGGATTTTTGCCGTGACACATATCCTTGCTTTAGGTTGCTTTGCTCATCATCAATTCCATTTCATTTCCGTTTCAAACTTCCCCAACGTTAACTCTACAAGTCAGGACATCACTTTTGGACCGCATTAAGCAAACCTTCTCGAAGGCTTGCGCGACCAATAACTTGACGGTAGAGTGCTAGCCACCGCCTCTGATAGAAACTGATCCCAGGTTCAAAGATCATCACCACTTCCCAGCTTGCTACGAAGTTACTGAAGACAGACGGAACTGCGGGGAACTTCGACACAGGAGCAAGGGGCATCATGGTTCCACAACTAGGTATACCAGATCATGTGTTCCGACGCGAAACTTAAACCTTTTCCTAGGAGCGTATTTGCCTTCTGGAAGGTCTTACCGTGTCATATTATCACGCAAGACACGAATGTCAGGGTAAGATCCTCCTCCTCTGGGCACGCGATCTTAGACATCCCAAAGTAGAACTCTGCGTTTGTTGCATTCACCTGCTACTGTACACCAGGACAAAGGGCCTCACGTGCTTGAAGAACCATATGTCATGGTGAGAAATTTCCAAGCCGACTTTAAAACCCAGCGTTGAATTTTCGCAGGGTGGCGATATAATTTCATCTGATGACAATGCATTTGAAGAGTGGCGATGAACTGACAGTGGACCCTGCCCTGACACGTACTTTGTTGTGCCGTTACTTACATTTAGACTCGTCAATGTATGCAGGACAATGTTTCTCGAAGGGGTTCTTTCCGGGGTACCTAAACCGATCCCCCTTTATCTATCCTTGTATAGGAGTCACCGATCGCCGTCCCTTCAGTTAAAAGACGAAGCTTTGAATCGTCACATCTGTTCATTAACCACCTAACTTCTTACACGCCTACTCCACTCACCGACGCGTCGACATGCCCTCTATCAAAGTAAAATCGAGTTCCGGCAGCCTAACCTACAACTATGCCATTTCGACACCAACATCGCCCAATGCTAAATCTATCGATCCAACATTGCCTACTGTTCTGTTTCTCCACCCTGTCTACATTGGCATAGATATCTTTCAAAGTGCGTACGCTAATGATTCAGCTCTAACGTGTTCTAATTCCATCGCAGTGCAATTTGGAGATTGCGCTCTCCGGAGGTTTAACCTCGTTGCGATGGATCTGCGGGGGCATGGGGAAACTGGAGGTACCGCTCCCAAGAATTACGGGCAGGATGATGCTGCAAAAGACATCGTGAAATTCATGGTAAGTTTAACGTCATCATCGTCTGCGACGTCTTTTTGAGCTGGCCTCGCTAGGAAGCGCTTCGTCTGCCACCATGCCACATATTTGCACTTTCGATGGGAACAATAATCGCGCTTCAAATTGCTATTTCCTATCCGGAGAAAGCTCTTTCTTTGTTCCTCGTATCTGCATTGGGCCTCGAAGAGGTACGGTGAATCTCGCATCTACTCCTGGCGCCCTGATGATGACCTTTGTCATAGCCGGCCGATGTCGCACAGGGTAGACAAGAAATTGCGGATTGCTGGATCGAAGGTTTCAAAGGCTCGACGGTCGACGAAGCGGCGCTCTACGATGCGGTATATGGCGCTCTTCAACTCGGTTTCAATAGTGAACAATCTTCCATGGTCAGAGCGTCAGTCCATTCACATTTGTTTACATCAATTGCCCCTAACCCGTACTTCTTTTCCTTAGTCTGGTCAAGCGTACGTTACCGCAGGCTATGACCAACTGGAATGCGAAGAAACTCGACACTTACAGCACACTCACGGTCAATTTTTTCACGAAACGAAAGGCTCATTCTCCGGGAAACCTGTCAAAAATTCTCGCCCCTGTTAAGTTGGTCTATTGTACAGCAGACATCGCATACCCCTTGGAGCTTTCAGAGGAATTTCTGAAGCACCTCCAAGATGCCGGGGTAAAAGCTTCCCTCGATACAATCGAAGGAGCATGTCATTTTGGATGCGTTACGCATTCAGAACAGTCAGTAACCTCACGCTCATTATTTCAATGGTCTTCTGATTCTCTGCACAGAGTCAATCCCCTTTTTGCTGATTTCGTGTTGGAGAACACGGTGGGCCAGATACCTCCGACGCCATCGTCTGTTGTTTCACCATTTGAGGCAGGTTTGATTAAAGCCGGCTGGACAAATGATGATTCAGACGACGAGTAAAAAAAATCACATTCCGTGTACGACTTCAACCTCGCCTCCTTTCTCTGGGAACTTGTTGGGAACTTCATCTGTACTTTATGTAACAATTTCAATGTAGAATTTAGAACTCAATGTACACTGTGACTTTCTCCACTGCTGGTTCGAAGAAACAGTGCGTTGAGCAAACTTGTCCCCTTGAATCTACATAGAGTAACCACCGGTTGCATTTCCACAAGGAACCTCAAGGAACTGTCACATGTGTGAAATGTTTACGTACGTGTAAAAATGATGTTTCCACTCGCACTCACCGGCGTTTAGACCTTTCCTTCTTTCAAACCTGGGAGAGCGCTCAAGAGCCTGAGGTCAATAATGTGCGGCCATAATCTGGATCTGTTCAATCGATTTCGCGGGACTTGACATAGAACCCATCATGCGGCGCATAACTAAAATCTGCCGCGAAGGTAGAACACCAATCTCATTTATCAAAAACTTTAGCAAGCTTTAGAGTACAGCGACCCTGAAATAAGTTATCTTTAGAGGGTATCATTAGAAACGCACGCTCCCTTGGATTTTCCCATCGATTTTGGTGAGCTGGCAGATATTCATTAAAACAATAATTGTGTAAGTTGCGGTGACTGTTTTTGCCAATTTCATGTTGCAACTCCGAGTCGTTGGAAAAAGGTACTGCGCTAGAGCCTTGTCATCTCCGAAGATATCGGCTATCTCTGACCAGTGTCAAACAGGAGGATCGAAACCATAGCGCAGCATTAACTCGAACTGAGGCTTATGCGCCGAATGTTCGGGTAGGCTTCGTTTTCGGAAGCCTATCAAGAAATTCTTTAAGTTCTGGCTACTTTACTACTTGCCACACGGTGGTAGTACTTGGGCCCGCCGCTGTCCGGCAGATCTTTGCCTGACAGTGTCTTCTTCTCAGGGCAACAAATACGGGGAAGACTACTTATCCTCTACGAAATCTACTAAAGGCTACGACGAGGTCGTCATGTTCTTTTCGGTACACGCGGGAAGCAGCAATACACCCCGGGAACCCTGTACAGGTGGCGTAGGCTTCGCTACTTGTGCGATGTTCTCAATGTCAAATTATTCGTTGTCCCAATTATACGGCCGGGGTAGACAGAAACCAACTATCTCATGCTTCAGCCTTCTACCTACTCTGGGAGGTAGGCCATAGCAGATGGGTCGTGCCACTGAAGAGACGGACATCTACCCTAGCAGAGATATAATTTCTCCTCCAGGTGTCGGAATATCGAGTTAGTAAACCACGAATTTGAAACGCCTCGGGCGAGGTCAAACGTGATAAGAAGCCGATACATCCGGTCTCTCAAGAAAGGTATTCGACTTTACCTTATTCCCCGGAAACGAAGACCATGTACCAAGTGAGATCTGAACCCTCAAATAAGTTCACCCGGTCTAGGAGTGAGCACAGAGCATTATGTACTTTCCAATTTCGACGTCCGTGTTTGATTACCGCAATCCCCCACTACTGAAACAATATAGTAATACAACATACAGTTCGCGTAAGATTCATGTCGCGTCGTGAGGGAAGAAACAAAAGGCAATGCAATCACCAAAACTTGCCAAAGACGCTTCCCCTAGGGCCAAGTATCATGCCAACCCCTTCTTGGATGGCGACACTGACCGGTCGCATTGGTGCAGAATCAAACACATGGGGGCATGGTTGCAACAGTGGAGGCGAGCCTAACCGAGGGTTCTCCAATTCGCGTTCGTATATCGAGGGCTGGCGCGGAGATATTGCGAGTGCCTCATATTGGGGCTCATCGAAGCATTTCCGAGCGGTGCGAAGCCGATGCAATACCTAGGGGTTACTATCAGATTTTTATTGGCGCTGTAGCATAGATGGCCCCTACCTGCTCATAGAACTCGATCTCTCCGTCCAGATAATCCTTGGTGAGTGTAGAGAAATCTTCATTCTTTTGTGTGTGAAACGTTTCCATTTCTGCCATAGTAGTGTTCAGCACAGTTTCGCAGCGCGCAGCCATATCTTCGTCGGCCTGAATATGATATCACGGCGGGGCCTAATTCCAGTCGACATGGCACATACGTGATTTTCCTTCGTGCATTCTCGATACCGAGTCAAAGTAGATTTGTGCGTGCTCACCACACCCTGAATATGAAACGTCAAGAATAGAAGAACCACATAAAAAGGCAACGAGCACTTCATATATCGACGATGGGTGCGAAACGGCTTTAAGCGACTCGTGTGTGGCTAACTGTCTCCTGCGTGCCTAGTAACGATGCTACATAAATAGAAACGCGTCAGAATCTCACTAGACGCTCACATGGTCATCATATAGATCTCCAATGTTTTGAAGAGCCTCGGATGTTTTCTGCACGGCTTTAGTAAGCTTAAGGCAATCTGTAGACAACGATCAAGATAGTGGTGGCGACGCGGCATGAACCCTTACTACTGCATCCCTCGCGCCAGCACCACGCACCATCTTCGTTCATGAGACCTGCATCCTTCGCGTTGTAATGATTATCTTCTTCAACAGTGCCCGTGGTAGGTGCTGAAGCGAGAGGCTTAGATGTTATCAAGGACAGTAAAGAATATGAAAGCAATCGTTCCGCTTTGGACATTTCTGGCACACTATGCAATTAGCAACACCAAGAGAGAGAATCAAAATCTGACAAACCAATCCGCGCTTCACGAACACGACCAAATATATTCCTAAGGCCTTGCACGCCTTTCCCGACAGCTCGTGTGTGAGTTTCAAACCGTCTAACAGCTTCTTCTGCGTCTTCGAGATCGAGGTTAAATGCAGGGTGATATACATGAGCGTAGAATGACGGGCCTGCAGGAGGCATCGACAGATGTTGAGGTATTAGCCGTTTCCATTCCTATGTCACACGATGAGCATATAGCAAATGATTCTGCAAGAGATTTCGCACAATGTCACTTTCACATCCCAAAAAGAAGGTTACTACCTCCGCATACCTTGCCACGGGATGTCGAACCACGCGTCCAATGTACCTCTCTAGGTCCCCGCGACGCGCCTCTACAAAATCTTCACTGAACCTGCCGGCATACTGCTTTTCTGGAAGCGGCGGTAGCGCGATTCCAGGAAGACGCCTCGCCAGAGCCGTATGAAGAACAACAAACTGCGAATACCTCCTTTGCACCGTTATCCGTGTCGGTGACCCTGGCGGCGTATCAAAATCAATCTGAGCGTGAAACAGGGAGGTCACATTATACACCGTGAAGGCCCCCGAAAGCGAGGAGGTGCGTTTCGACGGGGAGTGGACTAGGACACGAAACGGGGGAAGCTTCTCCTTCCATGCATGCCCAGCATCGACAAAGTGTCGATCAACGTCTCCTTGTCCTAGCCGGCTCAGTCGATTACCTGAGTCTTCGAAATCATTATCCCCCTCTTCTGACTCGATACTAGGCAGCCTATTATGGGAAGTAGCCTCGGTGACGACAGTATCCGCAGCTGTACCCTTGAGAACCCATTCCTCTGCCCCGCTGGTTACAAAACTAGAAAACCTGTTGAGGCTCTTGCCTCCCAAAAGACTCTGACGGAAGCTGGGGAAGGCCCAATCTCCTGTGTGTTGGGGAACAATGGGCTGATCATTGTCTTGTGATGCTTTGGATGATTTTCGAGTGATAGTGCTCGATGAAGTTTCCCTACGGTGGGATTGAGACACATCAAGGTCGGGGGCTGGAGTGAACTCAGAGGTAAACTAAGATTCTTCAAGGTCAATGTCCGTTCAGAGAATGAAAGGCCATGATATACGCACGGTATAATACGAGCGAGGCAAGAGACCCATTTCGCCTGACGCATCCTTCACTAAGCTCCACCCATCAGCCAGATCTTCTTTGACGACCGCAAGCTCATCTCCAGCGTCAACCGACAGTTCTCTGAACTCGGCCTTTCCTTCAAAGTCATACAGTGCTCGTGCTGGACGGTAGACCTCATCCGAATCATCATCGGAAGGAGGAGCAGACCCCAGCTCAAGATGTTCCGTCCACGCCGTTGACGTGTTAATGCCAGAATCGAACTCGGATTGTGGCCGGGAAAGAAAAGAACTCGTCACAGGAGACTTGGATGCTCTGGGTAGTGTTGCCATACAGATACTGGTGGTCGTCTAGACGTTTAGTTAGACCGTTCGGTCGTGTCGGCTGCAGGAATGACCCTGTGAAATAAATCTTAGCACCTGACAACCAAACGACGCGAGAGGTGAGCAACAATGGTGGTGTCCGAATACCAAGCACCCGCCGGATTTGCGGCGATACCCTATTCGGGAAGACAGGGGCTCATAATCCCTTCACATGAAGTAATCGGATGGAATTTTAACCCATGGCGACCAGTAATGAGGCACCATATCATACATAGTTGGACAAACAGAGTGGTATAACAAATCGAAGTTGGGTAAAAGTGCTGATAAAGTGAATGTAAAAACACACATGAGTGGTCCGTACTGGAATTATGGATAGAATGCGAGTGAAAAATGCTTATATGCTGCGGTCAATGCAAATTAAAGTTTGAGTGTACAGGTCGTAACCCTGCGTGAATCAAATGATGATAATGGTGAATTCATCGACGCTCCCGATCCAGCCTGGTGAGCTCAAGAAGGAGCTCCGTCCGTTTGTACCAGTTCGTCTCCCAAGGAAGTCTGTACGCGAACGATGCTGGCACAGCTGTCGGGGTTGTGTATGCCTTGCGCTGACGACCCGCTTTCTTTGTCTTCACCGGGGTGATCTTCGTGGTGGAGGATCCCTCATTGAGATCCACCTCGACGTACTCGCCATCCTCGCCATCGCTCTCCACAAGGGTGACTTCTGAATCATCACCACTGCTGCTACCTCCAATCGAGATAGTCAAGTCGTCCTCCAGTTCTTCCGGATCCTCTTCATCTTCGACAGCTCGCATAGACCTCGCCTTAACCTCGCCAGCCATATGCATATCAAACATCCATAGTGCCTTTGACATCGTCCACATGGGCATTGCTACAAAGTACCGGTCCATATGCACACAGAAAGGGTCTCGTAGGGCAGATATATCACCTCGACGAGGGTGAACGGACATAGGTGGCAATGGAACTGGTTTAGGAATAGATTCATGAATCTGCGACACTCCATCATAGGCTGCATCAATCCATTCTTCTTCCCGCAGTGCCCAGAACCATTTGAGTTGGTGAAGGCCGTGTCGAGAGTAGCCATGTTGTTCATAGTCATGCCGGTTAGGTAAGGGAGTAGGGCAGCGCGCGGGAAAGGGCGACAACGGCGAGGGGAGGCATGAGAATTTTCGCCGGGAGGTGGTGGGGGGTGGCAGCAGTGGGGTCGGAAATGCGAGCTCGGGGGGCTCGTTGCACTCGAGAAGCCGATCCAGCTCAATGTCTGAGTCGGATTCAGAATCAGAATCGCTATCTTCTGACGACGATAGGCCAGCATCATCAGCTGTTAAATCATCAAGGGACGATGAGGATTTCGACCGAGGAAGGGGCTGTTTATCGATAGTGGATGATACGCTCATTTTCTTGAGCGCAGCGCACGTCCACTTCAGACTGTCGAACTGTTGACGCGCAATACCGGTTTCCGGCGCAGGGACATCCTCTGGATCAAGGACTGCAAGGTCTTCGTTGGAGTTACCGAAGAAGCCGAGACGACTCGTGGGTCGTGATGGGATGTCTTGGCATTCGTCTGCGATGTCAGACTCAAACTCAGAATCTGAGCTGTCAGAGTATGAATGGTAACTTGTCTCTGAGAGCGGGCTCAGCTGGAATCTCGAGGGCATTATAAAGGCGTTAGGTTGAAATTAAGTTGAAGTAAAATTGCTCGTTTAGAGTCGTCACGATAATCGAAGAGGCTTAGTTCGTTGAATACTGGATGACGAGGTCAGAACGCGCCCAGGAGTAGAAAGGATTCATACAAAAGGGCGAACCAGATAATACTTTTCTCGTGTTCCTCTGATACACTGCGAGAACAGGCTCGTGCTCTGCAAAACGCTGTCTAAAGTGAGAATCCGTTAAAGAGGAAGACCGCGATACCATAGGCGAGACGACGCACCTATATCCGAGGACAGGCTCGTCGTCGTTCTCAACGACGCAGGTGCGAGACGACGGTGTGTCACTTGGGAGAGATGAGACACCAGGCACCGAAGGACTCGGAGACAAAAGTAGGCAGCACGTGATGCATGTAGGCTGTTTATGGTAATCCCGACTGATTGGCGGTTTCAGTGTCCGACCGTGAGTCCGACCTCACCGTACCGGTTACGACTCTACAACTTGTAGGTGAAATCAGACGGGCTTAATCGAAGCACAGTTCTGCAAGCACTTTATTCTGTCAACGGCTGAGCACTGCAGCCAGATAGCTTCAGATAATGGCATAGCTTTTTAAGTACTACACGTGTAACACTACTACAAGTTACATTTTGATGGTCCCTCGCGGATATATTCTCATATCTCTTCAAGTTAGATGCAGAAAAATTGCCCATATCACCATACCAGGAAACGTCCGTTGACATTTATCGACATCCTTCGTGATGGTGGGCGCCAACGAAGCAATCCGGCTGCTGACATTCCAGAGTCGGGGAAAATACAGACCGACCTAGTGTACTTGTACTAACCTTAGGGAGATGAGCCCAACTAGGACCTGCCATGGATATGTGCATTGGATCTCTTGTGCCTCCACTTTCCTCGCGACCTTAGACTTCCTTTTATACTGTTTCTTGAGCTATTTCTTGAGCTAAGTCTAAAACCTACTGAAAATGCTTGCCTAGGGCGTTAGTCATGCATAGCCCAGCGTTACCCCTGATCGTATACCACCCCTCAATATGATTTGAAACTGTTTACGGGTCACCGAAACATGACCTGCCAATCGGTTGCTGGCCCGGGCTTTCTCATAGCACGCAGACGATGTCACGACACGGTAGATACAGATACTATTCATCAAGCAAATCTTGGCGTCAACTTTCAAACCCAAAGGTCTGATACCTATCGTGATTATATGATCACCCACCTTGCAACGTAGACAACGTACACTTCGAAGCCTGAACGACTCGGAACTTTCGGAGAACTTTTGGTACTTATTTCTCTGGTGCGTATATAGTATCATATTTGACACTCCAAAGAAGCCTTTAGTTATCTAGGTATCAACAACGATGATATACATTTGTTTCCCCGTGAAGATGATAATACTCTAGCTCAACGCTGTGGCATCGACAAGCCTCCGGTATCCGGGCTATTCAAGAGAACAAACGCATCGGCATTTGGCATGCGGTACAGAAATTCGGGTTTCGGTGCTGTTGTCAACGCCTTCGGAATCGGACCATCCGCAAACTCTGTGGCTACTTCCACTACCTGAGACAAAAGAGATTCTTTATTGAAAGGGACGAACCCTGGGGACCTGAAGGGAAGAAGTTCGACGGTATACTTTGTTTTGAAAAAAAAAAGGAGAAAACGGCCTCAAAAACTGAACGAAATGACGAATTGCGGTTACTACATACCTCGATACTGAATAACTCGTAATCTGAAGCAGCAGGTAGTTGTTTGTGTATATGGAGCTCCCCCTCGAATATTCGTCTGAGAGGGTCGTCAGGAGAATCAGGCGACCACCAGAGAGCTTTTGACACATCGATAATGGAGGTTTCTGTGCAGTCCTGCAGGCGTTTCTTCACCCCAATTCTCGGTTCTAGGTACGTGATGCGACGTCGCAAAATTAAGTTGATTGCCTTCGGGAGGTCGAGAGCGCGGAATATTCGTATGTCTGTGCTGTGCATACGTAGATAGAATGGGGCGACAGATCCTCGGGTATACACAAGCTTGGAGCGAGGTCAAAATTTACCGTAAGACGACAATTACGATAATTCGCCTTACCGGGAGAGGTAAAGAAAGCTATGAACAATCTACGATAAACCATAACTGAGAATTTTGAGCAAGTCTACTCACTGTGCAATGAAGTGTTCCACTGCTACCATCCAAAAGTCTACCAGTGGAGATCACCGGCGGGAGTGTGCGCCACCCGGCAGGATCAGAGTCAGGTCGTGCAAGCGGAAGACTGTTTTCGTACGCCATTTGACGTAGAAGAGACATTGGTTCAGGAGTGACCCTGGGGGTGTACAGTACGGGAACTTGCAACCTACGAGGTTCTACGTATTAGTGACAGGACAGTAAATGCGGATCCAGACGACAGCTTACTTGCTATTCGCTTGCATTTTGCCTCTATTAACACGGAAAATCAGTTGGTATCGGACACTGCCATTACAACTGGCTTCTCGGAATATGTCAGGTAGCCGGATGAGAGTTGCAGTGGACGCGTTTCCGACCCGGTGAGACAACCCTGTCGGAAATGGAAGATCAAAAGGCCAAGAATAGTCCCCCGAGAGTCTTCCAGAGAACTTGGTACTTGAGCTAAATGGCGACCCTCCCGGATCACCCCAGTTCTTGGACCAGATAGTGATAAGTTCGTTGAGGAAGGTATATGCAGAGACGTCATTACAATATTCGCCTGTAATAATTTGACCTCTGATCTAAGAAATGTACAATTTAATAAACCCTCACAGCGGGAAAAGACAGGGCCGTTTACCGTAAGCGTAATATCTCTGAGTTGAGTAGGTTCTGCGAGATGAAGGGCAAACACTCCTGAAACGTGGTTACCAGCAAAGTAATGCGGGGCATCTGTGTGCGATCGTGCATTGCTTTTCAACCTCACAATAGCCCATGGTTTGCCTTTACTAGTAGGCATATGGAACTGATGGACTGTATCACGATGGTGTTCAAACGCAGATCGGGATGGCGTCTCCGGCTCATGAAACACAGTCGAGTATGTCGGTAACTCCGTAGTCTGAGTCGAAAATGGGCTCGTAATAGAGTATGTTGGTAAAAAAGTCGAAACAGTCGAAATCGAGGAGCCGCTCAAGCGACGCGAGTCACTGAATGAATAGCCAGTGCTGACTGTGCTATCGATTGATGTCCAAGTACTGGAGTTCGGTGCAGAGTCCGTTTCTGTAGCCTCCGTTGGTTGATAAGTGTACTAGTTTTCAAGATTTAGCTCCAATAAGTTCAAAATCTCCAGATGAAAGGAGAACGTGCCTTCACATCGCTTCTCGGGATCACGTATTCATCAAGCACTAGAGGAGTCAAGTTCGAAGATGAGAAACAGAGATTCCCGAGTTGGTATCTACTGACTTTGTACTATAGTATGTCCTTCCTGCAGGTGAGAGCCACACAGAGACAGTAAGTTGCTCTGGGTTGGTAACGGGTCCCAAATGGTTCATTTCCACGACACCCGACCCAGGTAAACAGGTTATAGCCGCAGAAATTCCACTGGGAATCGGAAGTAATTTGGTCACGTTTACTACGACATCAAAGTACGGCATCAGAAACCGTACTTGGATTGAAGCTGCTTAGTGTTCCAAGTGGGGACAATGAAGTAGTGGATATAGGATCGCTTGAAACCCTCATCCCTATGTGGAGATAACCAGTTATGATCCTCCGAAATAGTCTCTTAGCACTTGAAAGGCTCCGTCCGGTTGAATTGAAAACCGTGCAAGCACGCTCACTATTTTCCCAGTTCATCAATTTCCCATCCACGTCAAAGAAAATGAGAACTAAAAGGGAAACCTTTCATCCATTGCACCCATCTCAGATCTCATTGGTTACCGGCATTGATATGCCTGGGTTAGAGGACATGCTCACGCTGTTGATCGAGCTTCGTAGGCGGCAGATGAGTTACTTGAAACGTGAATACCATATCAACATTCGAAGGAGACGGAAGATAGAACTCGCAAACTTCGTTGCTGAGGATTCCGGAAGGATGGCAATTCGGCATGACGCAGATATAGAGTTGCGACGGCTGGGAACTGAACGCCGCTGCGAATGCAGGGTTTGCAGGTTGCTGCTGAAGGACCTTGATGAAAGAGAGAGAAAAACACTGCGAAGACTCTGGCCTAGAGCGGAGTGTAATGATATGATAGTCAATGAGGTCATCCGATTGTCGTGTTCGAAGGAATATTTTTGAAACGGTATCTTTGGGGTGATGATAGGCGTAAAGAACGTGTTCGTGTTATGGAGAATATTCAAAACCTACGCGTCTTAGGACCACATAATCCTATCACTACCTTTTCCCCGCTGAATCATGCGATTCAGCATCAGTTTTCGCCATCTAGATATCAAATGAGTAGAATTAACATGACTATAGGAATCAAGCAAACCTCATATTTTGCAATTAGCTCGTCGACCTGACGCAAACCCTCATCTGGATCCAGGTCATTGAGGGCTCGTTGCAAATTGTCGATATCAGCTTCAATATCACCAAAGCTTTCCTGTAATCTCTGCGACAGCATCATGAACTCCCGCTCCCACTCCTCCGGATCCTCTGGCGGCTCGATGCCATTGTCGCGCATCATCCGGTCCATATCTTCCTTCACTTTCAGGAGCTCGACTTCCTCCCCTCCTTGACTAAGTACCTCCTTTGCATCCGCGATGACGAGACCACCTGCTTCCTGCTCTTCTGTTGTTGCGGGAGGGACTGAAGGAAGATATCCCAACTTGCGGAGATCCTGTCGGACGGTATCATCGCGTTCTATGAGTCTGTCGAATAGAGAAGCTCCCTCCGCCGACTCCAAGGGACTCCCCCCTTCGGCACCGTCAAACTTGGAGATTTGAGTCTTCTCCATATCGAAAACGTAAAGTTGCTCTCCCCCGCCCACCTTGAGGACCAAGCTCCCGTCCTCGTCACTGAACATCACACCCTCCACTGGCGAACCTTTGACGCCTGCTCTGATGCAGACCATCCCAATCTGAGGAAGCATCATGAAGTATGGACTAGGTGAGAATAGGGTTGGGAGAAGACCGTACTCGTCCCAATTGGTGTTCCAGCCGTCAGGCGGGTTCGGATGGGAAGGCCAGTTCCTTTTGGCGTGCTCAAAAGCTTTGTGTGCCGCTTCATCAGTGATGGAATAAAGAGGGTAGGTATCCTCAGGTTCTGCATTCTCGCCCTCTGCATTTTCTTGACTGTAACGCTCCTCCAGCGCTTTGCTTTGTGAGACTGTCTGAGAAAACTGTCGTGGAATCTCAGCTGGACGAGAAAATTGATATCTTGATAGAAAGTATTTTGGTAGGCATATCGATGGTGCATTAAGAAGTCGAGGACGAGCTATCCGTGCCAGTAGACGCGTACGAGAGCGAAACATGGTGTACAAGGTCTGAGGAAGAAGTTTTGCCGCTTATCGGTCCGGTAGTTTTCCCGGTCCGCCATAAAATTGCGCGGTCACATGATCCCGTTCACCGGACCGCTGGTGGGCGCTATAAATACTCAGTGCTTGGAACCGTGATATAGGATTCTTCATGAAACATAATTGAAACTTTTTACTCTCAGTTTCCCCAGATATCAGCAATCAAAAAGCATCACAGCTCGTATATTCATTTGTATACATCTTTAAACTTGTCTTTCTACGCTCCTGCCACTAAAATCATACGTTTATTTACAATCAGGGAAACCGAGTGATCCCCAGCCGGTCCAAGAAGGATGGCATTTCCGGAAGTGGTGGCTCTTGTCGATTGCCTCGAGCTCCCCAATGTCTCCGTCAGAAAGGTCGATGATCTTCTTATTCGCTGGACAACCCGTGAGTATTGGAGTGAATCCGAGTTTGAACCAGTTACCTTCAATCCTAGCATTAGACACGGACTTGGTAAGAACTGAATTCGAGTACATCAGTATCTCAAAGTCAGAAAGCTGGCATAAGCACGAACCCGATATATCGGGCTTGTTTGCCCACAGCGACAGCAGGATAGTGACAGGAGATACACTGTACTTGTCCGCAATTTTCTTGACAATATTGCTTTCCAACAGCGGGTACTTCCCTGAGCCCAAGGGAGAGTAGGCCGTAATAGCAATTCCTTTACTAGCACAAAACTCGATAACGTCGGATTGCGTGCAGGAACTGCGAACGCAGTTCACTTTCAGCCGAGATCGTCTGGATAAAAATGGACGTACGGGTGTAGCTCAATCTGGTTAATCGCAGGAACAACAGTAGCTATTGCCAGCAGCTGCTCCATAAATTCGACAGAGACGTTCGACACTCCTGTGGTTCAATCAGTCATCATTAGTTCGATGTAGTAGCTAGCAAGACAAGACCTACCAATAGCCTTCACTTTCTCGGGATATTTCTTGTACGTCTCCTCCATTTTCTTCCACGTCTCCAGCCAATTGACCTGTCTGTCCATCAGATCATGAATGCAACAGTCTTTTACTACGCACAGATTTATCGGGAGTCTTGCTGTCAAGCATCGGGGCAGGCCAGTGCATGAGCCCTATACCCCATCAGTAAATAGTACCTCAACGTCACAATCATACTACTCACATAGATCAAGATAATCTGTTCCGAGCTGCTCAAGCGAATATTTCAGGGCAGCTTCAGGATCTTTCATATCAGGATTATTGAGTTTCGTAGTCAAGAAGAAGGAGGTGCGGGGGACACCAGATGCCTTGATGCCCTGGCCAACTTCAGCTTCGTTACTGTACGCCGTCGCAGTATCGATATGCGTATAGCCATTCCTCAGCGCGAATTCCACGGCGCCCTCCACTTCTCCCGGCTGCGACTGCCAAGTCCCTGATAAGACGTGATAACATCAGATCGAGACGAATCGGGAAAGATTGATCAACGCACCGAGACCAAGTGTAGGCATTTCCGCGCCGGTGTTCAGCTTAATAGAGGTTGAGGCTGGCATCGTTGGCTGTGATGATGGGAGTTGAAATCAGGTAGAGGTCGGACTAAGCAAGGAATAAGTTTGAACCAGGTACTTACTAATGTCAGACGGAGAGCCGTCCCGACGGCCCGTCAGGCCCGAACCTGTATTTAATGGTCGACGTTCACGTTAACTTGAATGTCGTCTCTTCTGCATCATCGGTTCTCGTTATCACTTTTTTATGTCTAAATATTCTCTAATGGTATTGCATGAGCTTCGCAGATGCAAATGCCAAATACCGTCAAGTTTCTTCATTGTACGGTGATTGAAATATCGCCGCCATTATCAGTGATTCAGTGATCCTCACTCTTTCAGGACATCTGTGGCCACCCTTTATACAAACCGTTTTCTGATAAGATACAATGACAAAGACATCGTCCCCGGCACCCCCGTCTTTTCTCCATATAGATAAGTTACATCTCTTGCCG
The DNA here is from genome assembly GCA_030435655.1 of Armillaria novae-zelandiae. Classification (NCBI taxonomy): domain Eukaryota; kingdom Fungi; phylum Basidiomycota; class Agaricomycetes; order Agaricales; family Physalacriaceae; genus Armillaria; species Armillaria novae-zelandiae. The sequence continues at coordinate 426,723 of JAUEPR010000009.1, forward strand.
GGATTTTCAACCATTCTTTGAATTTCCCGATCACTTGTTGCACAACTTAGCCGCACTATCTCGTCAACTCAATCTAACGGAACATCCGTTTTAGGACTTGGGCTTCAGACCATCTCCGGAAGCAACATCTGGACGTTGGTCTTTTAACCCTTACTTTTTTAGTCCCAAGGGGTGTGATTCTCTGCCGATTCTAGCTTGGGGCGAAACGCGGTATTACTTGGCTCGTAGAATGTTCGACGTGAACATTATAGGTACGCCCAAATTTAAGTGTTTCACCTAACACTTACTGTTCCATCGGCTCTGGTAATGAAACGTTTACTCTCCAGCAATCTCATATTATATATTCCCTTACTAAAGCAGGCCAGGTTACTCAAAATTCAACTAGAAGTCCAAATCAGCGGCTATCGGGCACAGATACAAGAACAACCGACCCATCTGGCTCATCTGGCTCCGCATCATTGTGGCAGGGAAAGATTCGGCGAAGAAAATAGCCAAAACCCGTGGTGTGATTCTTGATCAATGACTTCGGAAGAGATCCCTGGAGTTTCTTACTAGGTAAAACTTCCTGCATCGTCTCCCACCACGCATCCCACCGGTTAGCAGGCGACATTTGGAGCCAATTTGCGATATCAGTGCGTAGCGCGCTCTGCACTGCGGTCACCCTGTCCTCGTCTTCCTCTGCCACGGGTAGTTTGCCATCCCTCAGCCGCGCAATGAAGCAGAAACGTGTTTTTTCAAGAGGTGGGAGAACCTGCCACCACTTGTACCGCTCCTCGACGTTTCGAGGATCGAAGGGGAATATGGTCTGGCAAAGTTCAAAGCCTCGGAGCCTGGAAAGAAGTTATTTTCGTGCATGCAAAACGAGGGAGCGAGTCCGACTTACTCTTCAGGTGGAATCTCGGGGATGTTTATAGTACGGGCCATGTTTCGTAATGGAGGCCTATGGATGAGCGTCTCTTTATAATTGTGCCCTGATCTCGTATCGTGGTTCTAGTAGTCCCGGTAAGTATCGGTCACACGAACTTACATAAATGAACTAGGATAAGAGGTAAGAATTAAAATGGTATACAAGACAAAGAACAGATCCGAATTGGTCTTCTGCCCTACGGAAAGAGCAAATGTTTGATTTTGTTCAAGCTAGTGTATTTCGGGCTTAAGTATCGATTAGGCATTACAGTTATGGCCCTTCGAAAGTGGCCGATTTAATTTGACCGTATAAACCCTGAGCAGGTTGCCAAAATCATCCATTATAGGAAGAAGGTCTACAACTGATGTGTTGTTGGTATCGATTAGGGGTTAAATCACTTCGTTGTGGAGGACACTTAACCGAAGAGCCGCTGGTTCGATTCCAGCTACCGACAATTGACTCCATTATCACATTTGTTTTTTTGGAATCTTGGGATTCTTGGATTTAGAAATTCGATTGAATTGATTGAAGATTCCATGGTAATGCTATGCACATTGCATATGTATTTCGCACCTAGGTTTTCATCATTTGGCCGATTCCGATTTTGCCATGAAGTTTGAATTTGAACAGTGAGACGGATTGCTACCGGTCCATTGCCCGAGTTGCTAGTTTTAGCAGCCTACAATGACTGTGCTATGTTGCCTGGGTCCAAGACGCTTAAGGCTAAGGAAGTGGCTTAACAATGAAGAGTTTAACAGAGTGGTTTGGCAAATTTGCTAGTCAAGTATCCCAGCTATGTCCGAAAATCTTAGGTGGTATCCAAACAATTCTCCCCCCCGTTGGGCCCTCTTTTCTCTCAAGCAAAGAAACAGCACCATGGGTCCCGTATTCGATAGCCTTACCATTTACGCTGTGGGACTGTCCACTGTAAATTTTTCGAACCCGCGAGCCGCTTTACACTTTTATTGAGTAAAGAAAACTATGTACCTCCACGGACGCCGCTTCCCTGCTACATTCATCCGCAAGTTAATGAAAGCTTAGCCGCATAATCCCGGATCATGCGAAATGAAAAAGGCACTCACGACTAGCTACTAGTATTACGTCGTGGGAGAGGGCAGGCTTATGCTGTGTTAATCGCAAACGAGGGGGATATATAGTGTATCTTCTTACGCCGCAGAGCATAAAAGCCACCACGCTCAAGGATCATTCTCAACCGTCTTCAACACAATGGACCCCTCTGTATCCTCTGGCCCCGACAATGTGTCTAGTAATCAGATGAGAGAAGGAGATGTGGACGGAAGCCATGCTAGTACGCTTCGCACCCACGACTCTTAGACCTCACCCCTCACACCCCCCTAAGACAGCGGCACCGCCGCTACCGTCACCAAGGGCGCATCGGGGCCCAAGTCCTCTGGTAAGCCTTGTTCGGTAATGTCCAAGAAATCCCGCACTCACGGTGTTTGCCTCGCAGGTCTTGTAACCAGGGTGAAGGCATTCTTCAAACGCATGTCAGGGAGATCCAAGCCCTCTTCGAAAGGAGCCGTAGCCGCGGCGCCGTCTCAGTCCCAACAAGCAAATGAGGAAGCGAAGGTGGACAGGGAAACGATCGAATAGACCACTGTCAGCCTCGCCGTAGTCGTGCATGTAGCGTCCATCTACAAGAGACCAGGCGTTTCGGAAATGTCGGTATACATTGAACACACGCTCAATGGTCCAGAACAGAAGCCATTGTTTCATTCTAGCCGAGAAGCTGCTGCCAGAAGCGTAAGCAAACTTCTTGGAAGTTCTACAAGTGTCCCCTTCGCCTCGTGCATCCCTAAGGGTGTAGCTGCTGAAACCATTTACGCCTAAAACCCGACATGAAGCCTAGGGTCGCCAACGTAAGGTTGGGAAGGTCGGACGGCGAGAGACATATGGAAGCGAAGCTGTGAAACTCCGGGTTATACGATTCTCTGAAGAGCGTAAGTGCGAGTGCTGGCCCAGGGCGGACTCGTCAAAGCGACTCCACATCCCTCGTTGCTTTCTGCTCGGGTATGTCCTTTTGAACTATGGACAGTGTGTGTTTTCGCTGGGGCTCAGATTAGGTATGCTGCTGGACAGCACGTTCACTTATTCACCGAGGTTCGGTGCGTCGATACCACTCACGCTGAGAGATGTTGGATATTGTGCGGTATCTGAGAAGAGACAGATGCCTTCCTGGCGGCGCAAGGATAGTCCAGGGAGATGTTTGCTGATTTCAGAGGGAAGGCTGATAGAATTCTGTAAAGTCTGCATTATTTGATGTCAAGGTTAGCCGCCAGTCAAGCTATGAAAAGTGCACCTTACTCGCCTATAGAACACACGATCCGGTGAAGGCTACAATGGCTGTACATAGAGTAACGAGCATTTTGACCCTTAGCGGGGCGTCTTCTGTCTTTACTCTCGTAGGCATGTGAAATTGCCGAAATGTAATAATGTGCATAGAAGCGTTGAACAATCTTCTAAGATCGCCGAGTCGTCGCATCAATGAGGGTAAGTAGCAATACTTTTTGTTATTGTCATGATCATAATAGCAAGCCAGGCCTTGTTTGCAATTGGCACCAGTCAGCAACAACTCGTCTTTCGGGAATTGCCGGACTCGACTTGCTTCTCGAGGACTGTCCTGGCTCTGACCTTCCGAAATGTGCGATCCCCTGGAACGGTCAGACCTGGTGAGGAAGCCACTTCGAGCGCTCCTCATGAGCAGGTAACAGCTTATCCCAAGGCGCCCGGAAATCGGCGTGTACCAACATCCTATGTCTCCCACATCCATTCCCTGGAATGTCAGAGCCCGAAGGCTGAATGAAATGGCATCAACAGGCGGATAATTACCTGGACGACGAATCAAGAAAAACGCACATTCATAGCACGGTTGGCCAAGTAGGTACATCATTGCGCCTGTATCTGGATATCACTTATGGTATGTACGTCAGGCACGCCGACATCCTTTCCAACCGACACCTTCACCGTCGTCGTCGGATCAAAATCTAAGCCGCCTCTCAGGTTTGGTGCCCACTTGATTTCACCGCTGCGGTGCGCTAACACCTGGAAAGAACTAAGATGTACAACTCACTGGACTGTGACACCTGCACGTGCAGACGGAATGGCTCCCTCACGTTGGGGTAGGGCTTTGCTGGACCGCCTCGGAGTCATAAAATGACTGGCTAGGGTTCGCGACGACGTAGTATGCTTCGCTGAACTAGTCATGGGGACTCGAGATGGAGTAGCGAGAGAAGGGCGAGAACACCTCGAAGCAGTGCATCGTCAATTCACGTGGGCTATAGAGGCAGCAGCGATGTTGCGAGACGTTGGTACTCAATGCGCAATCCTTCGGACTAGCCCTGGAGTTCACCCACGGCGGCTGGATATCAGAGCAGACGAAGCAAGACGTGAAGAACCGGGGAAAGGTGCACATCGTCACCTATACTTCCAGCCCAAGAACCCCCAAACCAGCTCAGAACTCGCGCATGCATCTCTTCACGGACACCGCCAGAACCCGCGCGCACCAACTCGAAGTGCCGGTAATCCCGCTGTAACCGGCCATGCTCTCCGTACCCATTTGATTCTCAGCTGCGGTCTCCCCTCTACAGCAAGTCTTCACCTGGCCTTGGCTTCTCTGCGCGATATCAGGGACTGGATCGCGTATGATGGAGGAAGTCAGACGGAATGGCTCCCTCACGTCGGGGTAGGGCTTGCTGGACCGCTTCCGGGTCATACAGTGACTGGTTGGGATTCGCGACGACGTAGTATGCTTCGCTGAACTAGTCATGGGGGACTCAAGATAGAGTAGCGAGAGAACGACGAGAACGCCTCGAAGCAGTACAACGTCAATTCATATGGGCTATAGAGGCAGCAGAGATGTTGCGAGACGTTCGCACTCAATGCACAATTCTTCGGACTAGCCCTGGAGTTCGCTCATGGCTGCAGAGATACCAGAGCAGACGAGGCAAGACTGCTGTGAAGAACCAAGGGGCCGCGGGGAAAGGTGCACATCTTCACCTATCTTTCCAGCCCAAGTACCCCCAAACCAGGTCAGAACTCGCGCACGCATCTCTTCACGGACACCGCCAGAACACACGCGCACCAACTCTCGGTGCCGGTAATCCCGCTGTGCACGGCCATGCTCTCCGTACGCATCTGATTCTCAGCTGCGGTCTCTCCTCTACAGCAAGGTCTTCACCCGGCCTTGTCTTCTCTGCGCGTGTGATGGACGAAGTACAAGGACGGGGGTGGGAAGGCGCACGGACTGCGTATAGAGCCCGGGCAGGTGATGATATCATTGGAACTAGAGACGCCCACGCGCGCGTTGGAATACAATGTTCGATGTGTGTGTGGAATTCGGAGAGAGGTGACGCCGATATCAGACGACCTGGGTGGGTGGTGATTCTGCCATGGCGACGAGGAACGGGGCGCAGAGAGAAATACAAAGCAAGTTCACAGAGTTCGGTTGTACGATGTTTTCAATACGCGTACTGATGCGTTCTCACAGTAAACCGCTGCCCCGTCCATATTGGTTTTTCAACGATGAAAGATTGGTTGCATCATTACCATTACCATTACCCAACAAACTCGCCGCCGAATGCAGGTAGTATTCTAATCGATGGTGACATCAACTTTGTGAAGTCTTGCGGCAGATAATCATAGCCTTCTGTGCGCTGCCGAACATGAGGGACGAAGGCAGAGGGAAGGGAAGCCCCAGCTACGAGGCACCACCGGAAGCAGGATTGGACCCGCCTCTCCCATGATCCATCACACATCTGCATCAACACCGGGTGGGAGGCCTTTTTTTTTTTCCAGCATCAGCATCAGCGCACGCACGGCTTGTAAGAATTCATCCGTGTTTGCATGAAAGAATTCAACACGCTAATACAAGACCCCTCGACGCGGAGGACAACGGCATCCCAACGACTCGATTCTCTTCCCATGGCTTCGGCTTCGCAGGCACACACAAACACCTCGCCTGATGGGGACGCGCGTTTATGTTATGGTCCATCCCAACCAACCAACCGCTCCACTCGCCACATTGCAAGTGTCATGAGATTCATTGGAGAAGACCTGCCCTGCGTAATCGTAATAGGGAAAATCCACCATGTACATACTCGGTCCAGGGATACGAACACTGGGAATTTGGAAAGGGACCCCCTGCCTTGTATTCGTAACGACGAGGGAAAAAAAAGTTGGTATCAGTGTCAGGACTCAGAGTCCGACTTTAGCTTGAGGCTTCTTTTTTTCTCGAGGAACAAACATCTCGCTTAATATAGGTTGATGGGGGACGTCGTGAACCTTGGAAACTGGAAGCACCAGTACGCTCGCCAAATTCAAAAAGGTCGGTTCCCCCAGCCGGTGCAGTGCCATCATTCCGAGTGTGGTTACGGCGACGAGGACGAGGGAAAAGTTAGAGTTTCTCTTGCGGTACGAGGGGCAAACAAGTGCTGGGAACGACGCCTTGTATTCTTAACGGCGAGGAAAAAGCAGCTATCAGAGCCAGCGTGGGGGCGCGCTCAATCCAAAGCCTTCGCCAGGCACGCCGACGCATCTCGCCGAATCACACCGCGCGACCCTGCAACGATTCCCTTTCCCCAAATGGACGAGTCCTTCACCGCGCCTCGATATGGCATTCCCTTTGACCAGGCCTGGGGTGCGTATATAAAATACCACCCCCCCTCCCCCTGGTATCGTTGGAGACTACAGTTCCTGTCCTCTTTTGCCTGTCCTTCGAAAAACAACTTCTCACTCACTATTTACCACTTACTTGCTACTATGCGCTGCGCCTCGTTCTTCGTTTTGGCTCTGAGCTCGAGTGAGTTGGCTTGTTCTCCCTTTTGTTTGTTTTCGTTCGGCGCTGATTCTCGCTCTAGTGACGGTCCTCGTCTCCTCTGCGCCCGTCGCTATCCCTGCTCCCGTTCCCGTTCCCGCCTCAGAGGCTGAAGTAGATGTGCGTCTGCTTCACTAACCACCCCGCCTCCGCCTATGTACTCACCCGATTCCTCGTAGGCGCGAAACCCCGATCCAGCGGGGTGCCTCACTATGCGGTTTAGCTGCTACTAAGCATCGTCGTCATTTTCAATGACTGGCTTATCCTCACCACCATCATAAACAAATACGTATGTCTGTTCCAAACCTGCGTTTGCGTCACCCCTGCTGACGCAGCCCTGTAGAAACCCACCATTTCCATATCCCTTCCCATTCCCATCTCCATCGTCCATAGCGCCGCCCACTCTCCTTAAGTCTCCAACCCTCGCTAGTCCGACGTCCCCCCCTTCGTTTGTTCCCCTGCCTACATCTGCGTCTCCCTCGTCTCTTTTCCCCCTCGGGCTACCTCATAGACACTCCCCCATCCGTGTATCGCTAGTGTAATCTCGTCCTTGCTGTTGTTGTTTTTTATATCCTTAAATGCATATTTACCGTCCTATTTAAGCGAGTGTGTGAAGAGTTTTTTTTTGGTGTGAGTTGGTTTCGGACTAAAAAAAACGAAAACGAAAACGAAAACGGCGCTGCATGGTTTGGAGGTGCGTCGGGATTTCCTTTAATGGTAAAGCCGACGCGTTTTGCTGCGGTCACAAGAATGCGTTGGAATTCAAATTCTGTCCATCAGATTTCGGACGAGCGCTGAAAATGGGTGCATAAAGCCAAGTTTGGCACTGATGTGTCTAAATTCTATCATATGATTGTCGGTGCTTCGAGAGAGATCGGGGTCAGCGCAGGTAGACACTGCCACGTCAAGCGACCTTTGCTCGAGAAGAGACTTGGTGTGATTGAAGGCCAGTCATCCGACTGTCAGTGTCAAAGTGGGATGTCAAAGCTTTGACATGGGTTTCGGACGAGTTTTTTTAGTGCACGGCACGGCACTATCGACAGTTCTCCTACATGTATGGCCAGAAACAAGACCGGAACCCCAGCCGAAGTTTCACGCAGCAGCATCCTGCACACAAACCTATACGCGGAACTCGTTTCGACCACGCGTTGTGGGTGCCAGTAGGGTGGGTCACTTCTCACGGCGGGCGCCTCGGTAATATCGAAGATAGACATGCGATCAATATGGAGACGATCGATAGCGGAACAAGATCAGGTGTAGATTCATGTAGGTCCACTCCCGATAACATTCGTAAAAACGACGATTACTAGTACTGTAGGATAAAACTAAAATACAACAGAGAAATAAAAGAACGTAAAGTAGGGGATTCCGACCAGCGGATGAATATTAAAGGGAAGCCTTTAGGGCTCTCAACTGCATGAGGACGTCGTCGCGATCACGGCGGTTCCACTCTCCGGACCAGTCCTTTTCCTTGCGCCGGCCCCAGTACAGGCTGCGGCTGCGCTCGCCCTCGTCGACGCTGTGCGCCCGGACCTCGTCTTTCACGACCGGTGTTTTCGGGGCGGCGCGGACGGACGTCGAGCGCGAGAGGAGGGGAGTCTTCTCCGACACCTCCTCGTCAAACGCGGGCATGGGGGCGAGGGTGCTGCGTCTGCGGCGGCGCGGGGGGACGGGGGCGACGAGCTCGGGGGGCACGTTCTCGCCAAACGTGCGCGCGAGCTTGGCCATGCGGCGGCGCCGCTCGTCGGGCTTGCGCACGGGGGATACGGGGGACAGCGGGCCAGGGAGGGTAGGGAGCGCGGTGGTGTGGATGCGCAGGACGAGGGCGGGGCCGGGGCCGGGGACGAGCTCGAGGGCCACATGGGAGGCGTCGTGCACAAAGTGGCACTGGGGCGTGGTGCCGAGGACGGCGCCGAGCTTGCGGGTGGAGCGCAGGAGGCGTGTGCGGTCGTGGTGGGTGAGGGGAGCCATGGATGGCGAGGGACGCAGCTCAGGTCAAGTATATAAGCTACGCCTCGCCATTGTTCTAGTTATACCCGGCACCGCATGCGTGTTACGTCATACCCAAGGATATATATGGGTTGATTGAAACACGGATCCCGCCCTGCGCTTGGAGTGACGTCGCCTAGGTGAAACCAGCGCGCAACACCCGCCCCTCCATAACAACCCCCGATCACCACCGACCTCGCCGCCCCGGTCCCGATCCCGACGCGTCTTGTGCGAGCTTGTTCCGTGCGGAGGCGACAAATTCCCGACGCGAGTCTAGCCTTGTTCTGGATGTGGAAGGTGGCGTTTGGATGGGAAGGACGTGCTAGATTTGGCCTGTTAGTTTGTGCTACGTTTGGGTGCTCTTATTGCATTAGAAGCCGGGATTGATCCTCGCTGATCAGCACGACGTCATCTCAAAAGCCAACGGTGTTTTTCAGCCATAATCATCCGAACATGACGTGGTGCCTGCTCTGCGACGTGTCCTTGCAGCACTCCGATTCCCTCGTGCTGCGCCTTTAATTTATTCCACGTGCGGCCTTCATTTTGCTTTGGAAGCTCTTGTCATCCATGACTGCCGGCGCCGTCAAACTTGGGCGCAGCCCGATAGGCTCGAGGCTACGCACTCACCTAATTTACTGACACTCCACTCTGTTTCATTCTTTGTCCTCCTTGTGGGCAGCCAGTAAGGCCAATGCGTGTAACAAGTCAGCGCATGGCTTATGTGTTGCACGTACAAAGTCACCCGTCTACTCATGCATGAAATGAACCATCTGTCGGCGAATTACTCTTTACACATCAAGAGTATCCTCGCGTCGGCCAAACTCTCCCGCCCCGTCTTACCTCCGACAGCTGCGAGAAATCTCCTGCTCTGTTGCGGCCTTTCGATTCCCGGCGTTCCTTTGACAGCTCTGTCGCACCTCGACTCATTCTACGCGGCCAATCTTCCCAGTCCATCCCCGCTCCAATACACCGCCCGCCCCGTCCTACCTCCGACAGCCCTTCGAGCAACAACTCCATCAAACTTGTGTGCAACGTGATAGTGTCCCCCAAAGCGGAGCTTGACGCCACCTCCGTCGACCTCGTCCAGTTTATTCACGTCACTGCGAGCCAGTACCTACCGTGTTCAGCACCCATGTTTACCTGACCTTGGTACAAGGACATCCCGTCGGAGTGGTTCCCCCTCGGTCTATCGCACCTGATTCGGGGAATGAGATTTCGCGATTCTTGACGACGCTGCGCGTATCTATTCCCCGGCTGATGTGATGAAGAGTACCGCTGTTAATAAATCAGAAAACGAACACACGCATAATCCTCGCCCAGAGTGCAGGACAACAACAACTTCCGAATCAAGCACAAAAGCTCACAAAGGTAGCCATGCGGAGACCAAGGTTACGAGACCAGGCTGGCAGCGGCGCACGCCAGCGGAAATTCACCCATCAGCCATCCTTTGTATTTGTATTTTGATAGTACATTGTTTTCTTGACGTCGAGAACCACGTTGCGTCGAACGTCGTATAGATATCCACAATAAAGTTACACAGCACACGCGAAAACAGATAATCAAAACAACACCATCCGGGGGAGGACGAGAAACGACATGACACGAAGTAAATTAACTAGCGATACAATCCGACACTTGCAGATCTATGATGGATGAAAGTGCGAGAGGGGAAACAATGAGTGGGTGAGTGGGTAGGTGGGTATGCAGTGGGTAGCGCGCTGGGAGGAAGGGTGGGTCGCGCTCTAGATTTTTCTATTTCTAGTACTGAAAGGACCCGTCAGTATTCAATGGAGGCATGGGAGGGTAAGACGGGACTTACGTATAGCAAATGCTTAGAAGCAGGAGAATCGCGCCGTGCGGCAGCCAGCTGGGTCGGGCTGAGCCTCAGGTGTGGGGTCCCGAGCCTAGGAACAAAGAGGTAAGTCGACGACCAACAAAATCCAGCAAAAGCGCGAACGTACATCGACTTCGGGTGCATCGAGTACGGGAACGGGTACGGGTACGGGCACCGGTTCAGGGATCGGCGTGGACGCGACGAGGACAGTCACTATCACAAGTCCGGTAAGCAAGGCACGAGAGGGGAGGGCGGGGAAAAGGACACCCACGCGAGCTCAACACCAAAACGACCAGTGAAACACAGCGCATATCGAATTAACAGAGAGAGTGTGTGTGTGTGTTTTAAAATTGTTCGACAACCGTGAACGAAAGCACTGCAGCCAGAGGGAGAACAATAGCGTCCCCCTGTTATCTGAGGGGGCCTTATATGAGGGGAGCAACGAAGGGCGCTCTTCTGACTTCAAAGGGAGTTCCTAATCCGGACGATACCTTGTTACGACGCAGGAGGGGAGGAGAAGGGCTCCGCCGGATTGGGCACAATGTTTGCGTCTGCAGATGGGAATGGGAATGATGGGACGGGAGGTTGGCACGCGCGCGTAATGTGGCGGAGGGTCTAACGAAGGGCCTATACGGGAATGCCTCGGGCACGTCCCCGGGACCGCGAAAAGCGACGTACGGGATGAGCCAAGTACCAAGAAAGACGTCCTGGCCTCGTCCCAGGCTCGAGAGACGGGTGGCCCCCTGCGCAGACAAGGCACCGCACCGTCGAGTCCAAGTTCACGCCCCGCCAAGCACCAGTGGCGAGTTATTTCATAGTGGCACACCATTATAACAGCGCCGTTAGGCCGCGCAATGGAGAAGCCTGATCGAGCGCAACGCTGGACGGTCGCATCAGAATTTTCGACAGTAATACTTCTTCCAATCGTTCATGTTATGGAATGGAAATGGGATGAGGTTATCTGAAGCTGGGTACGGCTCAATTCGACGATGGGGTGACAACGTAGCAGGTTATAGCTTTCTCGATGGACATTGTGTGATAGTAAATGTTACGGGGAAGCTTCCTAATTGAGAAAACATTGTAACCTAAAAAAATGATCAACCGCCGGATCATTGAGCAATGTGGCTCGCTAATGTGCAGCACTCAGGTAGTAGCCAAGGCTGCCCGCCTCCCGGCCAAAACTGAGCGCAGTACGCACGCTTATCGTGACAGAAAAAACTATATCGCGAAAGACAATGTCGGTAGCTGGAATCGAACCAGCGGCTCTTCGGAATGAGATAACCACAACGAAGTGATTTAACCCCTAATCGATATCGACGTCTAAAATTTATTCCTATTTGCACTATTCATTCACCCGAAGGGCGGGCGCAAAAATGCATAATAATGCTCAGCTCCAAATACAATAACGAAGTTATATCACACGAAAGATCCTCATTACAGGTATTCCTCCATCCACCGGTATTACCACAATCCCGCAGCCTTTTTCAATCGGCCCCATGGTTGGCTAAGAACGCCCCTCCTCGTGCACTTCTGAACGAGTGTCTATCCCCCCCCATCGACAGGCCCCGACTGGGAAACCCGCTCTCATCAACGACATCGCCCTTCGAAGCGAGTCTCTGGGGAAACGACTGGCCCACAGGCGACGCCAACGACTGCGACTGCGACGACGTCCCAGACGAACGCGACTTGGACTTTGACGACGTCTTCTTCTTCTTTACCGGGAGCGACGACGGCGTGAGACTCGGCAGATGGGCGAGCTGTTGGCTGTGCCGCCGGATCTGCGAAGAGGCGTCCGACGACGTGAGTCGCGAGTCGGACCCGCCGCTGCTGCCATGGTGCTCCCTCCTGCCGACGTACATCCCCCCATCGAGGTCCGCGCCGTCGTCTGCTTCAGCGTCCACATCCGGATGAGACGGCGGAGGCGGAGGCGTGCTGTAGAACCCGGGCGAGGGGATATGCGGGTACGCCCCAGCGCTGCCCTGGAATCCCTCAAACGCCCCGCCGTCCACGGACCCGGCAGCCAGGGCCTGCGCGAGCCGCTTCACCTCCCTGCGCGTCCGCCTCCGCTCGCGCCGCTCCTCCTTCGCGCGCCTCTCCTCCTCCTCCGCGGCGCGCGCGCGCTCCTGGAGCTGCTCCGGCGTCATGCTGTCTATCGCTGCCGAGTCGAGCGGGGCAGCGTCAGAGTCGAGCGGGGCAGCGTCAGAGTCGAACCCCGCAGAAGACGCGGAGGCGCGCGAGCGGCGAAGCGTGTCGTCGTCCTCGTCGTCGTCTTCGTCTTCGTCAAGATGGATGGGCGGCTTCGGTTTCCCAAAGAGGTCGAACCCAAAGAACGTTATCCGCCTCGCCTGCCGCTTTTTCCGCCTCCTGCGGGCGGCGTCGCCGATATTCGAGTGCAGGGACAGCGTCTCCGCCTCCGTGTCCTGCAGCAGGTGTTCGAGGTTTTGGGGCAGGCGCTGGTAGCCGCTGTTGGTGGGGTCGTCACGGTCGTGATCATGGGCCTCCCGGGCGAGGCAGGGCATGCAAGCGGATATCGCAGCGTGGAAGGAATCCGACCAGGAGAATGATTCCATGGCTGTGGTGGGAAGGGAGAGGAAAAGTCGGATGTTGGTTGAGGTTGGAGGGCAAGCGCATGATAAAGCCGCGTGGCCCGGAGTTGCCGATCGGGTACCTGCATCGCTTTTTTCGAGTGATGCAGATGTTCGTAGGGCGCAGCCATCCATTCGACTTTGGGACATCTGGTCGGGGTCGCTGGCTACAAAGACGGTACGCGAGATAAAGGACTTCAAGTTACATTCCTAGCTCAGCGCGACTTGATCCCAGTAGTACTAAAATACGCATTACTGTCATCATACTGGCCAGGGGCTATAACAAACCGCACAATGTACCTGACGCGTATCCTTTTGCAGCGACCTGGAGGGAGGTTCTATTGGTGATAGTATTACGAGTCCTTCATTTATAACTTGATAACAAATATAATACAGGCACGTCAGTATCCTTCTCTACCAGAGCGTTACTGCTGTACCAGACTTTCGGAGAGCATCGATGCGGGACAGGGTATCCGGTCCAAGCTCGCCTCCTTCCCGAATACCTATAACAGCAGACTTCAACGGTCGCTTTTCCAGCACGTCCAGTATTGCGCCCTCGTCTGCCTCGTCCGACCAGACGAGCTGCAGGTGCTCTAGCTCCCGCAGCATCTCCAGATCACGCAGTTCTTCGATGAACCGCGGGGAGATGACCCGCAGACGCGTATCAACACGTTCGACGATGGACAACCGTCTGAGCTGTGGAACTGCATGGAGGAGGGAGAGCATTTCAGGATGTCCGATAATAAGCGTGTTCAATACGAGCTCCGTGAGGAGGGGGGACTTCGAGAGGTATTTCGCTAGATCACAGATTGTGTTCCTTATATCATCGGACTCGCTGCTATTCGTGCAGTCGATATCGACGAGCTCCAAAGACGCCAGATGGGGCATTGACCCCATCCAATGAAAGGCCGGGAGGCACCCGTGGAGAACGAGCCTCCGAAAGGGAAATTCAGCATCCTCAAACGACAGATACCCGCATCTCCTGAAGGTCGCAGTCGTGGCATTCGGGTAGCTGTGCGTCCGCGACGGGTACACGAAGGACGGCACATTCGCAAAGTATACAGTAGTGATTTGCTCGTTCCGCAGACGAAACGACGTGCTATGGAAGGCATTGAGTGCGAGGGTGTGCAGTTTCGGCGCATATTCGAACAGCTTGATTGGGTGCACCCCAGAGTATTCTACATCGTCTGAGAACTCGAGGTGCTCGAGTTCGGGGAACTCGGGCTGGATGCCTTTTCGGAACACATCCCACAGGTGGACGGTCCGGGAATCGATGCCGATGCGCTTCAGCCGCTGCAGATTCAGCGCATCGGGGCTGCAGAAGAGAGACGTCACAGCATGGCGCAGCCTCCGCTGCACGTCCTCGTAACCGACTCCTTCCCTGAACTCTCCGAACTCCACCGACAGCTGGAGATTCACGAGGCGCGCGCCCGAGCGCTGTCTGAACAATTCTGTTGCGCGGAGGAACTGCAGGGAGGCGCCCCGGCGGCCGATATTGGCGAGCACGGAGGTCCAGAGCAGGGGGGAGGATGTGCAGACGGCGCGCCAGTAGGCGCAGACGGAGGACAGGTAGAAGGGCGTGGTGGAGACCAGCGGCAAGTCGTCGCGCGCGAGAAAGGCATCGTGCGACACGGAGGTGCAGATGAATGCGAATATCTCTCCGAGCACGTCACGCGGCAGCCTGCGAATCGGGGACAGCAGGGATGCGAATTTCTGCGCACACCGCGCGAGGGATCGTCGGTTGGCTTGGAGTTTCTCTAGCGTTGTGTTCAGTCGAGAGACCGCGGCGTCGTACTCTGATATCTTCTTCTGCAGATCGATGGTAGTACGTGAACAGAGTTCCGTTTCTGACGCGTTGATCTCTCGCCCGCTGCGTAGGTATGTGTCGGCGTCAAGGCGTAAGGAAGGGGCCTGAGTATCGAATGACTGGCCGCAGTTATCGCATAGCAGAATGGGTTCCATCAGGGATAAAGACTATAAACGCATTTCAGTTCGCAGTCCGAGAGTAGCAACGAAGGCGCACCCACATCCACGCCTCAACTTGAAGTTGACCTCGTAGGACCATCCAATATTTGGCGTGACCTCAAAGGTAGAAGTTACGTGGCTGAAAAGAAGAAAGAAACAATGGATACTCATAATTCATGTGTCGCCAGAATTTATTACCGAACTTTTTGCTTGTGACTTGAACCTGAGACAAGAGGCCGTTGTGCAGATCCGATCCGGCGGTTCCCTTTTTTGGATATTCACACCATGCCGCGTCAACTGGGCAGGTCATTTTCATGCCAAGAAGAAAGCTTTTGCAATATTGCTCATTCGCAACGGGCAGGAAGCGTCCGACCCCCACTCGAGAGCTAGGACTAGACTCGTGACCGGCAACAGGCAGGCAAGTACACCATCGACGCGTCACAGGGCTACGCTGCAGTATTTGACGTGATAATGGAATCATCGATGCTTGCTTCTCGGTGCGCACCGGAAGGAGGACATGCTCCGTGGGCACCAAAAGTCGATCTATTAGTATCTGCACAAAAGAAGTACTTTTCTGTCGGAATTACTTGCTTTTTAGTTTTGATGCGACTCGTCTGTGCTCAGGATTGTCTGTACTCGGTCCAGGAGACTCTCAAAGTAGATGAATCGATGTGGCAAGGCTGTCTTCGAGGTGTGTGTGGTCTTGACTTGTACCAAATGACCCGCTAAACGATCATTAACTTCAGTGTGAACGGAAGAAATTTTTAATTTTTTAGCATCGGTCATTTGTATTGTCCTTCCGAAATTTACAGACTAGCCTTCACGTCTCCCTCAACACCCAAAATGGAGTCAACAGTGCTGTGATCTGAACAGCATGCTCCTAGCCGAGAATAATCGCTAGCCTTCGCCGCTCTGTCATTATTCGTCTTCCCCGCTACGTGTGATATTTTTGTCGACTCCTTACACCCCCGAGCATTTTTCAACAACTGGATCTCTTGGTTCACGTTCTACGAGAAGCGGGAGGCTCCTCTCTTGGAAGAGAGTCTTTTCGTGCAATTTCTGTGGCTAACTTGGGTTCTGCTTATCCCTCCTCTGTGTACCTGCTTGACGGCCAGAACCTGGCGGTGAACCGTGAGAATGAATACCGATGAACCTGTAACCAGATAATTTTTTGCGGCCATTATTGATCCGTCATCCTTGCTCTGAGGAGTTGTGGCTTTCATTCCTTCCCTTCCCTTCGCAGCTTTCTCTCAAAATCCAAAATCAACGCGTATATCGCTATACCGTCCTGTGTGGAACTCATGCCCCACTTTGAAGCGGCTATCGCCCCCCTCCGAATGAACTGTACCACTTTAAATTCTTCGTAAGGTTTTATAGAAAAGCTATAAGCGCTTGGTTACATAGGATACACAAACACATCTCCTAAACCCAGGCCGCTGCGTGGTTCGTACAATGGAACGCAGATTTGTTGGTCGAAGTCAAATTATGGGACGTTTGTTCTACTTGTCATCTCTGTTCGCAAAAGAAATTGATGTATATTATCTGACAGTCGCGAGTCACGGAAGAATGAAAGTATATAGTCGATCCTGAAAGTGGTCTTGTCTAAGAGTCATAGAAGTCAGTGACTATCCTGACCAGTTGTACGAAGCTGACGTGCCATGATCAATTCGGGAGGATATATCCCGCAAAAGCCTCATATTCTACCTTCCCCGTAGCACTCCTCCCCCACATCCGTGGTGCAGTCTTATCATCCTTCTCCATGGACGAAACTGAGATCAGCCTACTGCAAATGACTGCCCCTAGTAGGTTAGTCTATGTTTGAGTTTGCAGACAGTAATACCATACACGCCGATCCGAGCTTACACCGACAAACAACGCTACACCCTCAATTCTACGGCATTAGCTCAAAGAAAGCTGTACTTATATCAACCCGTCAGCAACGTTTGGCCTTCAGCTTGTCAGTCTACCGCTGTCACTCTTTGACTCTTGAGTGCTGTGAATCCCTAGCCCGTCTTTCGATGTCTCGCATCCGAGGCTAACACTGTTTGTTCCATTACCTTATGATGACGAGACGTTTTCACCGACACGCAGCTTGACGCTTGTCGGTATCATCGCGGATCTCGAAGCGCTCATAGCTTGAAACCGACACGGTCACGCTATCCAGAGACACGTACCGAAGCTGTTAACCCATGATGCAGAAATTGAACATCCACGCACAGGGACAACTCTCCAGTAAAAATGAAGATTCATGTTTTGATCAAACTTGGAAGGCGAATCAGGAAGAAAGCAGCATAATTATTGTTTTTCCATAAGTCATAGAGGGTATACCGCGCTAAGTATCCATCCAACAATTAGCCCAAACAGAGATAGTAATTAAAGCAGTTCGAGAATATCTTCCGAAATGTACGACGTGTTGCAATACCAGTACTCCACGGTGGTCTGGAAAGAAAGATACGGTCAGGCAGGGAAATCTACGAAGAAGGGAATATACTCACTTGAAGATAGAGTGTCCCATTCTCCAGGACGGTCTCGTTGTATGTCTTCTTCGTCTTGGGCACAACCCTCAATACAAACGCTTTCTCCGTTAACACCTCTTGCAAGCCTTCCTGCAACATATCGTCGTCCTTAAACCCAGCTCTACCCAGCTGGTACTTCAACCCATCCTTGAAGTACGCCAACGTGGCACCCCCAAAGCTCGTGTACCAACGACTGTCCGTCTGCACGTTCAACGCCTTGAAGTTTTCCTCAAAGTTCGGGTCGAGCTTCACATCGGGGATCCCTGTCAGTTCCGCTATCTCCTTCGTGAGGTCCTCGTACTCCTCCTCCCAGGTCTCCTCAATGGAGTGCTTCGCCTCGAGGGAGAACACAAATCCCGGGGCAATATTGACGGCGGCAAGGAGGCTGTCACCAAGTGAGCTGGTGTTGGTCCCGAGGGAGTCGGGCTTGAAAAGGATCCAGTAGACGCCCTCCTTGATCTCGGAGGTGATGTAGGGTGCTTTGTCACCGAGGGTATTGACGCCGATGCTCAGCTCGGACTGGGTCACGGCAGCGTTGAAGTAGTCCTTGCCATCGGATTCGTATTTATCGAGGAAGTATTTAAGGGCTGAGATGAAGCCTTCGGTGTAGCTGAGCAATATGTAAGCGTGAAGAGCTAACCAATAAGTACAAAAGAATAAGTACCTGGACAGAGTGTATCCCGCAGACGAGCGCTCGTCCTGGTTGTATGCCCAGATAGCACCAACACTGTAGTTGATCTTAAAGTCCGTGCCGAGTAGCTTAGTGATCTGGGCCTCAAAGTCAGCCTTCTTGGACTCGAAGTTGTCCCGGACTGGAAAATGACGATGAGCAAGAAATCATCAAGAGAGACAAGGAGCACTTGCCATCTTTTCGGACAGCAAGAGGCAGCTTTTCTATGGGAGCCTTGGGGGTGAAAGCTGGTGTTTTGGCCATTTGGAGGGTAGAAAAAGAGTGTGTAAGTCGAATGATTCGATGAGAGACAACTCCTGCAAGACACAATTTATATCCTCGAAGATTCTCCTTTCTGTTTAGAGCGACGATACACCATCTCAGGAGCCTTGCAGGAGATTTGCTTCAGGCACCCATGGGGAACGTGCATTACGACGGAGGGGTACCCCTGGGTAGGAATTTCCTTGGAAACTGACGCGACTTTGACATTGTTGAATCTAGGCTGTTGAGTGTTGGCGACGGAGCGAATTGAACTTCCGACGAAGGGAGAACGTGATGGTTCATGAAAGGACAGTAATCTGTTCTCACGCTCATGCGCTCAATTCTAACCTTCACCATGGGCATCCTGACTTGATACTCGTCTCTTCCGTGATGTCGCCTTCGAGATAAATCAACATGCCATTTTACCGTAATCAAGGGGACGAGCCTTTGTTACATATTTTGGCGCGTACTACGGTCTCCTGTCTAGCAAGTATGGAAACGCCTGGAGGTCTTTGAAAACTACTATTAGCGTTGATTTATTCTCCATCGTGCCATAAAATCTATGCTTAGGCACAAAAATACTCCAAAGACAGGGTTGATGTTGATGAACATCTTGGCCTTCGTTCTAGGGTGGTGAATATTCTTCTCAGTTTCTCTCTGGTATGCATCCAGTTACTCCTTCTATCACGCTAAACTGAAAAATTTGTTCCACCAGTTGCTGCAAGGATTCATAGATTCTACGATGAAACTCGAAGTCCGTCAGTGTCCCATGTCGTTAGCATCCCCCGTCGTTATCATCATTAATCACCATGGATAAAGATCATCCTCACCATTATTGAGAAAAATTGACCCGAAAATTCGTCGTCTGCCCGGCGATCGTCTCCTGAAGAAACGGATAGCTCATGACCTGCCAGATTGTTATCCAACGTTCGACGATTCACAGTTTTCTGTTTCCTAATCCTACACCGCCGTGTACTTTGCCACGGCGGGGAATAGCTGTGAGCCGGCTAAAGAGAGGTCATGACAAGGCTCGTCAATGTTCAAGAAGATCAAGCTCTTAGCTCTTTGTAATGGTTTATGCCAGCTCATTCATCGTATGTTGATTGCCCCTGGAGAATGGCAGCACAGTTACGATACCATCAAAGGAGAGACATGATTGAAGGTTCGTTGCTCTTCACAGAACTGACAACCTCTCTCACGGTGATTTATATCAGCACCGCTCCTGTTTGACGCGTCAACAAACGGCGCGACACGCGCACAGGGGGACCACCCAACTCTTGGCGATCGTGTTAAATCAGGTCCAGGGTACCCTATGTTCGAGTCCTTCAAGTAGCCCTTCGGCCGTGTTGGAATCCCTCGTCGCAATGAATTCCGAAATGTAAGCCTCGCAGCCAGTCATACCTGTCTGTCTTCCTCACTCACCTTCCGAATCATCCAGCCCACTGAAAGCCCGTGTCGACATCCGGGATCAATGGGACTCGCCCAACGCACCTATACACACCTCCATTGCCGCGTTGCAAAAGACTTTGGGCCACAAGATATCCCCGCAAGCAGAATGGCCCGCCCTATGGGCGCAGCTCAAGGACCGCTTCTCCGATAAATCCAAATTCGTTCCTACCGTTGTCAGCATTGTTGTCGTCTGGTACGAGCGGCTCCTCGGGAGGTTGGACAATGACGTGTACGCAGACTGGACCGAGGAACTCCTGTCTGCGCTTGAAGGAGGAGCGTCATTGCGCATCGAGGTGATTTTTATGTCACCGTCCTGACCGACGAGATCTAACGCGTGGATGGCAGCCCGCCCCGCCCAAAGTTACGCGTCCGACCACGACGTGGGACAGGAAACTACGGTCATTTCATCTCGGAATTCCCAACGCGGACCCGATGTCCCAAGCCCGCGTAGCCAGCGTGCTTGATAAAGACTTTGATAATCTCTTTGGCGGGACAGCGGGTGGGGAAGACGATCAAGAGGACACAGAATGGGCGCATGTTCCTCCAACCCAAGCTGCTGCCTCTCACCATACCCAAGTACTGCCGGACTTGACCCCTCCCGAACGTCTCCCAGTTCTAAGCTCCCTCTCTCGACCCTCAGATCTCTTCACGTCGACTGTGCCCTATATCCTTACTTTGTCCCTCCGTGGCCGCGAAGGCCTGGTCGTATACTGCTCTCATGAGCCGACTCTCGAGCTCTTGAACGAGTACCTCAAGAAATGGGCCAAGACCAACGCCCACGACAGTCTGCGCGTACGTCTGTTTGTCCATTGGCTTCCTCGTCAAGCACGTACTGACAGCATAATCTCACAGCGCCCGATATTCAAGCTCAGTCTCGTCGAATCTGATTTCTGCTTTGGGATGATGGACACTCTCGTCGTTGAGCCCTACATGTCACACCACGATGGTGTTAACCCCACGATCATCCTTGCATTTATTGAAGGTGTCGTCGGATACAAGATGGTTTACACGACGGGCTCATATTGGATGTATCGCTGCACTACTTTGTTCAAATAAAGCTGCCGGAACGGACTAATATAGCAATGCTTGGAAAGATCCCTTTTCAGCAAGTAGAGAAGGTCGTTCCATCCATCGTGGAGGATCAGGGGACCAGAATGTCACTAATTTACCCAAGTACTGGATCGGAACTGCAACTTCAAGCTCATTCCATTGAAAGGTGCCAGAACATTCGATACAATCATTTAGTCACGATACTTGGATATGTCAAGATGCCCTTTAACATATAAAGGAGCTCGTCTTCTCGTCTTAAGTCCCAACTATAGAATCATTTACCAAGTAACAAGATGACCTCTCCCGAACACCTTCCACTTCTGGCCTCCCTCCGCGAGCCCTCGGCGCTCTTCACATCAACCGCGCCTTATATTCTCACCCTCTCCTTCCCTGACGGCCCGCATCTCCCAAGCATGATTGTGAACTGCTCTCACGAGCCGACTCTTAAGCTCTTGAAAACGTACCTCGAGAGATGGGCAAAGGCCGTATGTCTGCTTTCCCTTCAGCTTCCTTTGTCTGACACCATAATTCCCCAGGACTCGATGACGCTCACCCTCGTCGAGTCCAATGTCTTCCCTAGGATGACGGACTGTCTCGTCGGAACCTTTCATGACTTGGCTCCAGAACGCGGCGTCAAGATTGTTAACCCTACGGTCATCCTCGCATTCATTGAAGGCGTGGTTGGGTACCATTTGGTTCACACCACGGGTTCATATTGGATGTATCGTCGCACTACTGCGTTCGCATAAAAGCTGCCAGAAGTTGGAACTGCTGGTCCACGCCTTGACATACAAAAAGAAGTTGCAGGCTTTGCGAAGATTCTTGTTTCAGCAGTCAAGTATCTGTATAAATTATTGCAGTCAAGACTCGGACCCTCAAAAGACTCTTCAGTCAAAATCTGCCGCATAAGTTTGACGTAGAATTTTCAAGTCGCAGGTAACATAACTGACTGTCCTCATTCTGCTGAAACTGTACTACATCCGGCCTAGACCTGAAACATAATCCCTCTATTCAATGAGTAAGCGTCTATTGTGGAGGTATAACTGAGTTTACATTTAGCACAAAGCCGTTCCAGACCTCGGGAGCCTTTATATCGATAATATATATGGATGTGGGTGAGCTGAGGCAATCACTTCGCTTTGTGTCGCGTCTTGACTTCATCTACTGACTCTACGCTTCTCGCACTCAATGGGTGACCACCAGGAAGGCTTCCTCGCTTTTGGTACGCTTTCGGGTTGGACATTGAATGAACTCAGTTTTACAGTCCCTCTACCACCGACGCTTGTTCATTGAATAGAGGGACCGCGTTTCAGGCCTAAATTCGACATCACACAGGTTTGGTGGTGCATATATATAAAGAGGAGTTGTCTTGAGCAGAACAACCAAGCATTCCTCAAACCAGCAAGCGCAGTAACAAAAAGATCATGACGCCTCCCAAGCACTTCCCAGTCCTGAGCTCCCTCCCCCCACCCTTAGATCTTTTCACATCCACCGCACCCTATATCCTTACCCTCACCCTCCCTGTGGATCCGCAGCTCGTGATTGTGAACTGCTCTCATGAGCCAACTCTTAAGCTCCTGAACGGATACCTCCAGAAATGGGGGAAGGCCGTATGTTTGTTTTTCCTTTGTCAAGTCCTAGTACACGCTGAGACCATGTGTTTCCAGCACTCGATGAAGCTCTTCCCTATCAAATCAAAGGTCTGCCCTGAGATGGTGGATACTCTCATCGTCAAACCTAAATCATCATTCTGGCACCGCGATGCCAAAGTTAACCCTGCGATTATTCTCGCATTTATTGAAGGTGTTGTTGGATACGAGATGGTTTATACCACGGGTTCGTTTTGGATGTATCATCGCACTACGGTGTTCGAATAGAGCTGCCGGAACCGCTGGTATTTGACGTAGTAAAAAGTCGCTCAGCGCAATGAACGGAGGACGTGTTCCAATGGTCAGCGTCAACCCAAATGCAAAGCACTCGACACAATACATTTCGGGCAAAAATATTATCAGGTACGACACGGCCTAATTACGCAACAGAAGAGAGGAGGGTAGATGATGAATTCAGAAAACAAAGCGTTCCTTATCATAATGGAGCCTAGCGGAGGATACACAAAACACAATGAAAACAATAAAACAAACTTAACCATCCTTCTTAGGAAGTCGCCGCGTTGCTTGCAGTATAATCCTAAATGATAATTGGTCAGGAAAACCACCTCGGAAATCTGCGGGAAGGGAAAACGAACCTCCATTTCGGCGTCCAAGTCAGCGGCCGTCTTCGCGGGCCGCGGTTCCTTGCGGGGTTTTCCTCCTCTGCCGCGTCGTCCTCTTGGGGCACCTCCGGTCCTTCCCAACGATAAGCACACCGGCACCACAGACTAAGCTTGTACGACTAACCTAGCAGCGGCAGCAGCCACAACAGGAGAAGGAGCGACACGGGAAGCCAGCGTCTGCTGAGGTCGCGAGGGATCCACGACGATCTCAATCTTCATCGGTTTCTCTGTCAAGTCGGAAAAAATCGGCGAGAAAGGAGCGAGGGAGGAAGGAATTCGTTAGTCGGTTGTCAACGACGCGACGTAGAAGCAAGTAAAACGAAAAGTCAAGGGACGCCCAGCGAAAAGCCAAGAGTCCCTCCCATGCATATCGGACAAACCGTAGCCCTGTCTCTGTCTGTCACAGTGCCTTTTGAGAGTCGCCCGGCGAGGGGAGGCGGGCGGACGCCATGCTCGAACGAATGAACGAACGCTACAAGCGGTTAATCGGGCAACCCTTGCTCTCCGATATACCATGCTCCATGCTCCCGCTCTCAAGGTCTCGTCAACCACACCAGAGCCTAACACACCGACAGTCTCCACCAGAGCACTAACCAGACCGATAAGACCTTCCCAATTACCAGTCTTGTCGCACCATGGCCTGGTACCACCACACACAAGGTTGATCAGACCTGCGATTGTGGTGCCCCAGAACGTTCAGTTACGAGGCGGGATGCCACGGTTGCCGATGACAGACTGGGAGGTGCGCCGTGTGCAGAACAGAGACAGGAAGCCACGATCCTCCTGGAAAACGCAGTAATGAAGGGCGCAAGGGCCCATGCATGCAAATGAAGGGAGGTTATAAGAGGAGGCTGATACTAACTGCCATCGATGAGTCGGTTGTTATACTGGTTGTATGCAGAAGTGCCGTCGCCCTTCCTCTGAAAGTGAACAGAGGCAACACCCTTGGAGCGACCGTTGCTGTCGTAGTGAAGGGTTACCTCACGTAGAGGGCCGACAGTTGAATGGAAGAGCTCCTACACCAGGTCAGCTTTCGTGTACTCAAAAACACTGAAAAGGCGACAAACCTTGACTTGAGCCTCATTCACGTCGGGTGGGAGATTGGAAACGATGATTTTATCTGCCGGCTGCTGGGAAGTCGGAGTAGCAGCAGACCTCAACTTGGCCTTGACAGCTGGGTTTGGGCCAGTGTTTCCCACGACTTGAGTTTTGGCAGAGCCACGGCGACCAGTACGACGGATGCCTCGAGGACGAGAGGTGATGATCTACAAAAAGTTGATGTTATACGACAAGCGGGGGGGCTGTGAGGGCAAAATGAGCCCACATCGTCAAGAGCCTTGTCCATTGCGTATTCTGGGCTGGAAGATGGAGAGAGGGCTGTGATTCTAGTGACGGCTGGTGGTGGTGTGTGGTGAAAGGGGAGCGTGCAACAAGGGCGGTGCTGAGAATACTTACTCGCGGAGTTGGTATCGGAGTTTCGGAAACAGAAAAGCGGCAGAACCGCACCGACCACAACAATCATCACAAGTTCATCATGTCTCGAGGTCGAGGATTCGGTCGGGGGCGAGGGTCCTTTGGGGGCAGTAACCTCCCCCCAATGGGTCTTACCCACGCTGACGTCCAGGCTATATCTCGTGAAGCAACTGCTATGTACCCCGTACGAGTTTGCCCTTCTCGCATGTATATCTTGATTGTAAACTGAAATATAGCCTATGCGTCCCCCAGTAATGTCTGAATTCACCGAAAATGAGAAGAAAATGAGTCAATATCAGATCGGATATGCAACACGACTGAGGCAATCGGCGTACTATATCGTGGAGACAACGAAATCGAAAGGCCAGGACAAATAACGGTCGGTATGGATGGCTGCTGAATGGACCTACAGAGTTGCCAAAGTATTCGGACAAATACCGGCTCTCAAGTGCGACGCAACCCAAACTGAAGCGCAAAGATCTCCACCAGGAATTCTTCCCCAAAGATATATTTGAAGACTATTTCAATCCCAGGCGGAAGAAAAGTACGTTCGGTTCTCTCCAATAATACTACTTGTTCATCATTGCTTCCATCAGTTCCAAAGACCAAAAAACAGGGAAATTTCAAGGTCGACCTATCCGACTTGGAAGCATCTGTATGTTGCGTCTTTCCTCGTTAGCGACAATTGGCCTACTTATTCCAACAGGAAAAATCAGCAGACGAGGAGGAAGAGATTGCATCTCAAGGCGACGGTTCTGATTATGATGTTGATGAAGAGTACGACAATGACTATGCAGAGAACTACTTTGATAATGGCGAAGGAGATGATATGGACGATTTGGGCGGAGGTGGAGGTGGAGACGGTGGAGGTACGTTCTTTCATTGTCAAGTCTTTTGTTCTTGAGCTTATGTTTATACAGGAGACTACGATTAATAGCAGATGCAGCTTGTCCTCTATACACGACATTTTTCAAGTCCAGAAAACTTGTTCTCAACTAGCGAGCACAAACAACCTCGAGAAGAGCATAGCCGTACGACTTCCGATCCCGAACCAAACCGGTATTGAGTTGCCTTGAACTTTGCTAATTGGATGCTAAAGCGTGTGCACTCCTCCTGGCAGAGAGGTGCTAGAGGGTAGGGGCTCAGCGGATTTTCGGCATCTTTTGTACGGCGTCTGAAGTTTCCCCGGTACTAGGTCCCTGCTGAGCGGCTCTGAAGTAAACACAGTTTTTCCGGGCCGTCAGCAAATCAAATCTGCGCTGTATGGAATATCCGGGGCTCGTCCTTATTGGCCAATTATTTATTCCATGCCGACTGCCTGTCAAAGGATAAACCGAGTCGTATTATAGAGTGCCTTCCAGAGAGTCATTAAATTCTTGGACCAGGAAATATTCTGTAGAATGAGAACGCAATATCTCAGTTATCTCGACTAAAAAGATAAACGAAAGCAAAAATAGAACAGGCTGGAAAAAGATGTGCACAAACAAATTACATCAAGATTCGGCGCGGTCAGTACCGGGTTCTTCTTACACCGTTCCTCACCAACCTCGCTGTCCATCACCACTACCACCACCACCAAGCCAGCCTTGCTTGTGGTCTACGTCGCCATGCTTTCAAAATGCATCATTGCTGTAGCGCAACGTCGCGGGTTGCTCGATGCAACGTCTGTTCAGTGTATGAGGGGACTGTTCGTAGTCTTACACGTATCATTTCTCGTCGTCGTCGTTCTCACAGTGATTGCCTTTCAGAGGAGCTGCGGTTACACGAACACGTCGTGCACGCTTCCATTCGTCACGATTGCTGCAAGGTGCGCCTGCCTCACTCCTGACGTCACATACCCGCTGACGAGTAGCAGCGGAGACTATTAAGGTGCCCCAGATGGCTGAATCCATTACAGAGGGAACACTCAAATCGTGGACAAAACAAGTTGGAGATACTGTAGAAGCCGATGAGGAGGTAGCAACTATCGAAACTGACAAGGTCACCAGCTCTCTTTCTCTCGAGGCGCACTTATTCAGTTTTCATAACAGATTGACGTGTCTGTGAACGCTCCTCAATCTGGCAAGATTGTCGAACTCTTGGCTGCTGAGGAGGATACCGTTACTGTTGGCCAAGACTTGTTTGTCCTTGAACCGGGCGAGGCAGGTGGTGAGTGATATATTGCCCTACGAATCTTTGATGCGAGTTGCGGATCTGCAGCCACTGCACCCCCACCACCGAAGGAGGACACACCTAAACCCCCCGCGGAACCCAAAGAGCAACAGGCGGCGAAGCCCGCTGCAGCTCCTGCACCCGAGAAGAAACCATCAGAGCCCAAACAAGAACCTAAGAAGGAGCTCAAAAAGGGACCAGAACCACCCAAGCCTGCGCCTACCGCAGGTAGCAGGAATGAAACGAGGGTATCTCAATTCTTTTCATTATCTCAATTTGATTAATGACGTTACATACAGGTCAAAATGAATCGTATGCGTCTGAGAATCGCTGAGCGACTAAAAGAGTCGCAAAATGCTGCGGCTTCGTTGACAACGTTCAACGAAATTGATATGTCCTCGCTTATGTCCATGCGGGCCAAATACAAGGAATCAATTCTGAAGGAGCATGACGTCAAGCTTGGATTCATGAGTGCGTTTGCAAGAGCATCCGCGTTGGCACTGAAAGAGATTCCGGTGGCGAACGCGTCTATCGAGGGTGACGAGATCGTATACAGGGATTATGTTGACCTCAGTGTCGCCGTGGCTACACCAAAGGGTCTCGTCACACCCGTGGTCAGGAACTTGGAGACAATGAGCTTCTTGCAGATCGAGAAGGAGATCGCTGCTTTGGGCAAGAAGGCAAGAGATGGAAAGTTGACCCTTGAGGATATGGCTGGCGGAACCTTCACGATGTACGTGTCTGTGTTCAAAAATGGGCTATTCTGATGACATGGTGTCTAGATCCAACGGCGGTGTTTTCGGATCTCTCTTTGGGACTCCCATCATTAATCTTCCCCAGTCGGCCGTGCTTGGTACGTTGCTGCGATTGAGATGGCTAGGCTGTTTTCTGACGTGTCCACCCCAGGTATGCACACTGTGAAAGAGAAGCCTGTAGTTGTCAATGGCCAGATTGTGATTCGCCCTATGATGTTCGTTGCGCTGACTTATGACCATCGCTTGTTGGACGGTCGTGAGGCTACAACTTTCCTCGGTGGGTCTCAGTCTTACCGGACAATTTCTTATTCTTACTATCCCTTACACAGTTAAAATCCGCGATTACATTGAGGACCCAAGGAAAATGCTCCTCGCTCCGTGAACGACGCCGCTAAGGTACTTTCAGGACTGAGGAAAGTGTGGTCTGATGTTCTAATACACTGTATCTCTTTCCATCGAAAGCAGCACTCAGTCCGGAATCGTATAGAATACCCATTGGAATTTTTGACTCGCTGTAGCCCCATAATACAATATAATGTTTTGTACGCCTTGGTAACCAGAATCAGAGGAAAACTAAAACCGCCTCTGAGGCCGTGACGGCGATCTGTCCCCCGACAATCTTCTCCTCTATCAACTCTCCTTGAGCAACACCATTCGCATATGTCTGTCCTGCCCACGTGGTAATGTTCCCATCCTTCACATCGGCTCCTGGGGCCTGCAGCCTCCGGACGGCGACCGAGTCCTCATGTTCTGAAAGGTACTCCGAAATGTCGAACGTGGTGCTCGGTCTTGTCCCCTCCATCGTCTCGTTGTAGCTCTGCAGGTTTAGTAAAGCCAACTTCACCGGGAAATCCATACTTAGTAAATCATCCCAAAATCCGTAAACCACTAGCTGTCCTTGGGATTCGTCCCCCATCGCAGTAGTGATGCTTGATCCGTTAGCCTGTCGGCCTGGATAAATATTCCCTATTCGAAGGCTTCGAGAAGAACTGATCGCTTCAGCAACGAAGAGGTAGGCGGAGTAAGAGGGGAAGACCTTGACTGGCCCGTTCAGATTCTCGATTGGATACCTATGGCAAATTTTATCTAGAATGGGAATAATAATACTGTAGTAACGACATACCACAAGTCATAGAGACTCAGTCCTCCATGGTTAAGCTGAGTCGAGCTCTGTAGAGCCAAGGGACCACCCTGGTGGACGAATAGTCTTATAGGTGAGACGCGTGAGCACGATCACTTGCAAAAAAAAAAGTAGTCATGCACCGAGATACGTTGATAGAAGCAGCATAAAGAGTGGTATCGAGAAGCCACAAGGCTTGACCGAATGTGTTGCTAACTCCATCCCTCCCAGAACATGATACTGAATTGTATTCCCCTGGTTGAGAAGATGAGGGCGCTGCAATGCCAAAATATCCGGCGATCACGCACCAATGACGAATGAATCTGAGCCCAGTTCCTCGCGAACGTTTTGAATACGAGGCTGCCACAAGTCAAGATACCTAACAATGTGTTAGCACCAACATCGACGTGGTGAGAGAGAAAAGGTCGGCTTACTGAGCCAGGCGGGTATGATTAACCTGTACGCGTGTCATGCGGGGAACGGGTCAAAATGTGGATAGGACTCACCAGGTTAACTAGCGTGGCCTGCTGCAAACGGACTGGATCGCATACCTGAAGATAGTCAGTACATGAATTCACCACTTTGGAAACAAAGCAGCCCTCACACTATATTGGTACGTGTGCTCACTACACGTTTTCACCGTGCTATCATTATTTGCACCCGCTGCCAACGCCCTCACGCAATCCAACTGTGCATTTGCCGCTGCCGTTCCGTAAGGCCAAAGGGGATCTTCAGCAGTGGCAGCAATCTGGAAGAATGGCGTCGAGATGTTCAGCGCATCTGATATGTTCTTAGTCCAAGGCTAAAACCTGCATAAGCGGCAGGGCAGAGAAAACAACAAATAGAGTTACCATCCATAAATTGGTATAGCTTTGCGGTGTGAAGTGGAGATAATGATCGGGTTCATTTCCAACTGTTCAAAGCCATGTCAAACCCATTCGTCAACACGACGGGAAGAGAAGCGGCATACTTTCCATTCCAATCAACTGCCCGACCTTCATATTCTCTACGGCAGCCGTTGCCATGTCTAAAGCACCCTCAAAATCAAGGTTTTCGAGATCCTGCTCATCGATTAATGAACTCTGGCGAATTGAATGTAAGAAAACCCACCAAGTTGAAGATTATTGTCGTTCCCTCAGGTAGCAGACTCATGGTTTTCCAAAACTCTGGCCCAACCGTCGTGTTATGCAGAGTTCCACTACAAACGATTAGGATTGGGCAAAAACGAAACAAACCACGAATGCCGCACTCATCAGTGATGAAATTGGACAAGGCCACCTCCAAAGTCGAGTTCCAGTACGTCGAGTCAGAGGTAATGCCACCAACCCGGATTTCTGCAGGCACACCGGTTCTGCTTTTGAGGTTCTCTAGCAGGTTTTGGGTCAGTATGTTAGGGTTGGACACATTCCCGACGTATGAGGTCCAGAAGGCGGTCTCGATGCTGAAACTGGCTAGTGCCGGGTTGAGATATTTGGACGCATCTGGAGGGAGCGTGGAAGGGCCGGACAAGCGGATGTTGGAAGGGCTTTCTGCAAAGACACAGGCAGAGAAGGCCAGAAGGAAGAGAAGGGGTCGCATCGCGATGCTTTGATCAGTCCACCGCCAGCTCAAGCTTTATACGCACATCCGGTCCGTAAGAGTCTGGCCAAATGATGCTAATATCGGTCCGAAGGAAGTTACGTTCTCGGTTTTCCACTCGGTGGCAACACATTTTGAGGTATGCAAACATCCGCCTCCGTATTCCACCTTCAGAGTCTTGCAGGGTCATCTGGAAGTACAACACTGGTCGTGAATAAAAATATGAGATTCTTTAGCAGACGTTTTCAGACGGGAAATCATCGCCAGAATATGAAGGTCATATCCCGTGAACAACATCCGGCGCGGGATCCGTCGTCGACTGACAGACACCTCACTCAGAGCAACATTTAAAGAGCAGTCATGGGCAGAGTCTTGTATGCAAGAGTGGGTAGACGCGCCATGCAATAATTGATCTAAAACCACGTGCGCACTGCGCTGAGCGCTGTATTCAGAAGAGTCATGAAAGCGACAAAGATCCGACAGGATGCAAGAGATTAATTGCGATAATAAACAACATCTAGGAGAAAGAGGCTGTCCTGTGGTCAAATTTCGAAGATTCGAGCATAATTACACATACCACTCTAAAACTGGGCCATCCGCTGGGCCATTTTATCTTTCACAGTCTGATATGCATTCATTATTGTCTGCTCATTGATGATGATATCTGTCGTGTCGGGGCGTGGCCGGCTCACTCTGGACGCAATAGCGGCAGCGTCTGTGTCCATGATGATACTACAGAGTGGGAAATGAGGAAGACGGCCAAGACGGCAGTAATTCGGACGCACCCATCGTCAATCGTCTCGTCTAGACACAACAATACCATATCCAAGTTCTCCAACACGGCTCTCTTTTCTAGCTGGTTCCTCAGCAACAGCGACAGCGCGTCAATGAGGGAATTCAGGGCCGCCGAAAGCATGAGCTCATTCTCCGTGGGCCCAGCGATGAAGTAAATAATGAGGTCAAGAGAA
This sequence comes from Armillaria novae-zelandiae, assembly GCA_030435655.1. Taxonomy (NCBI): domain Eukaryota; kingdom Fungi; phylum Basidiomycota; class Agaricomycetes; order Agaricales; family Physalacriaceae; genus Armillaria; species Armillaria novae-zelandiae. Next base: position 458,099 of record JAUEPR010000009.1, read on the forward strand.
TGCTTGTACACGGCGAGCTTGGATTCGAATAGGATGATATCTCCTGTGCCTAATATCAGTACTCTGTTTCTTCCGGCAAAATAAAACAGTTGTACCCCCGGCCTTCTTCGTCTTTTGCCAGAGTCCTTTCTCGAATGCCTTCTGGTCCTTCAACGTGAGCAGCTCTTTGGATTCGCCCTGAGGGTGGCCTTTGGGCCTGTAGTATTTCGCAAGGACGCGGTGTCCTTCGGTATCGAGGACTATGAATGCATTGATGCTATAGAGGGAGAAATTCATTGGACGTGGTGGCAGTGATCAAGCAACGTGTACCAAATCAGGCAATCACCTTCCGAGGCTCCACAGCAGTCTGTGATGCAGAAGATGATAGTTGACATTTCGATAATACAGTAATGAAATTTCTCGTGTATACGGTATGTAATGTTTTACACAAAAGTACAACAAAAACTGACCATTATATAGACACCTCTGGCAAACCCCAAAATCAGCCCGGATATTGCTAGGAAAACAAAGCCCAAATGAGTATCAATGCTAGGCAAAAGATAATGATAACACTTACCAACCAAAGCGGAGATTACTTGTAGGATCAAAACGCTCCAAGGAGGTAGTTGATAAAAAATTTATGCCGTGAGCAGACGAAGTAGTCGCGCACATCAATGGCACAAAGCCAATATTAAACGCGCCACAAAGTGTACTGAAGTAGCCACAACAGCAACCAAAACTCCAGCGGACATAAGCCTCGTATGCACATAAATCGATAAGCCCACAGAATTCGTTATTTCACGACATCGACTGCCATAAGATTCGACATCGAACAATTTCTAAACAATTTCCTGGCAACGCTCAAAAGCTTGCAGTTGTGTCAGCTTGGTGGTATGGCGCCACCTCTCTCTTTCACGATCTCAACTTTTCGATACTGGTTCTGTTCAAGAATTTAGCGGTTTCTGGACACACCGCCTTACCAAAAAATGTCAGAGGAATAGATAGGGAAAGATTGATACACATACCAACCCTGGGGCCCAGAAGGCTCCGCATCCGACTGCCATAAGATTCGAAGTCGAAAGCCTTCTGGGTATAACACATCTTGTTGGGGAATCGGATTGGTGTATGGCGGCACCGCACTTCATCCCACTTTCAAAGAGAAATTAACAAAGGCCACATGGAAAATGATAGGGAGATAGGTACATACTGCAATTTCAACAAACGTCAATCCTAGCTGAGTGAGCAAACCAGCCTGGGAAAGACACTTTGTCAGTTATCGTAATTAAGAAACGCCGGTATTCTCATACCAGCGAATGACAATGACTGGTAAATAATCGATTGTGGAGGAGGAATCATGCCATCACAACAGCGCCAAGTCCGCCGGAAGGAGTAACATGATTTGCGTTCACATGAACACATCGTGCACCGATAGCTTTGTTCGCTGAGTTGACAATTGGATGTTGCGGGATACGGCCCGATATCCACGACAAACATACATGTCGACTTGTAGCCCTAGCCCTCGCTTCAACATGAAGTTTCTTCGGGAAGTGAAGGGCAGAATCTCCAGTGCAGATCCCTGATAGGAATTCCAAACTGGAGAGAGAGCGCTCAGACCTTAATCGCCCGTGAGAGAAGACTATGAATCCTGTACGAAACGAGCATTGTGGCTGTCGTCTGCTGCTGGAAAGAACCAAGAAAGAGATCCCCAGCGAGTTTTAAAAAACTACCTAGCACGTGCTGCGGTCATCATACAAGTCCCCGCACTGTCACCTAGATGCGCTTCACACAACCTTCACACAAGTTCATACGGCAGTGGTAAATTATTTGCTGTACCATTTCCGTAAGATATTGAAAGTGGCCGTGATATGCTAATTAAAGACTTTACTAAATTACATTCGAACCTGTTCCATCTACAGTTCGTCTCGAGTTTCTGAAGACATCTTAAATACCTCTGGCTCGTTCTGTCCAGTTTGGGCATAGAATTCCAACGGCTCTTGCACCAACGATGATTGAGGAGATCCTGGACAGTGTTCAGCAAGAACTATGCTCAAGGTGAACCGACGTCACACATACCATACCACCACAAAGTAGTGACACCGACAGGGAAGGTGTACCTGGCCTGTCCCTACAGTTAGTTTTTGTTTCCAGACGAAACTTAGATACATACTTGCATGCCCCGGAATTCTATTGTAGCGTCGACAGGTTGGGGACTCCATGTGCCATTGGGATGATCGTCCCCTAAGAAGAATTAGTCAATGGCACCGAGCGAGTACGGGCCGCCCACAATTCAACACAACCAAAGAATATCTCAGCCAGTCCGACGGCGAGTTCCTTCCTGTAACGTATGCACCGACACGAAGAGCCGAACTCAAATTGCCACCAACGTTGACTTGGACGCGTTTACCGAACGGACCACCTTTGTCCTTTGGAATAATGGCTTTAGACGCTTGGGCCAACACGTAGACTGACAAATCGACGATGAGCATTGTCCAGATGGCAAAAGAAGTATCGTCAGTTCTTACATTCCTGATTGACGCTGTATGTTCCATCAGAATTGACTTGAACAATAGCTCGACATCCTTCGCTGCAGCTTGTCGTTCCTGGATATCTAGGTTCTCCGTTACCATCCAGAGCGATATTCCACATGAGGCCGGAGTGAGAGTTGTGTTCTATTGCGCCTGTACCGTCATGAGGTAAGCGGTGAAAAGACAAATTCACCGCGAAATTTACCTATGAAGCTGAAAAAAATGGAGGTTATTTAATATACAATGCCTCGGGGGGCAAAGAGATGTAAGAGGCGTACATATTGTCCATGTACCACTGCGAGTGAAATGCACGTAAGCCACACGAGGTCCCATAAAACCATAAAGAAACACTTGCTTTGATGTCACTCCACCAATCACTGCCTGAAAATATCCATGAGAATCCGCAACGGAGCGCAAAAACAAAAATAGTTACCTAAACTTCCCGTGCATTCTGATTCATGCCATGTACCGAAGTCAGTAATGTCCCACGATTTGCAACGCACTTACCGGTGAAGTAGATCTGACGGACATTATTAGTGTAGCCCATTGGAGTTCCAGATTTAAAGTCTCACCTCTTTGTCAGGATATCGAGTGTGGAACGTGTCCTGTTCAGCAACGTTTCCCTTACACCAGACTTGTGAGTCATAGTTAATAGACGCAGATGGATCGCCTACCGCATAACAATGGAAAGCCACACCATCAAAGGCATCGCCAGCTGCATCCATGAGGTCGATGGCGTAGCTTCCAGCACCGTCCCAGTTATGGTCCCACCCGATGAGCTTCACCAATTGGAAGCCGAAGTTATCCATAAGGGCCCGCAATGCCGTCCCGATTCTTCCCTCGATAGCTGCAGAGAACGTTGCGGTCGGAGACGCATTTAAATTATTCTGGGGCTCGTTCTGGATCGATATAGCGTAAAGGGGTATGCCTTTAGATCGGAATCCTTGCAGACATTTGAGGAGGTAAGTCGCATCTGTAATCAGCTTTGGTGCTGTACACGACGGAAAAGGAGACGGCGAGACATACATTTGGTAACCATAGTTGACTTGAGGGTTCCTCCGTTCATTGTTCCGCTGTCTTTCATCCATCCAGGTGGAGACCAAGGAAGAACGTGTACTTTCACGACTATGATAGCACGGTTTAGTTAGTGAGGCCATAACGGTAGAGAGGTATACGTACGGCTATTAATGGAGATGATGTCTTTGAGAACAGAGAACAGATATGATGGCGCCGCATCCACGCTGAACTTGGTGAAGAACATGTCACCGCTCGAATCATCGAAGCTGTATTCTAATCCTATTTCAGCCACGCGCTTAGATGCATTAGAATCAACTCACGGCTGGCGGAGAAATCGGATGCACCCAGAGGGACCCGAATATAATTCAAACCTGCAGCGTTTGCGCCGTCCGTGGGGTCAAAGAGATATTTCATAAGCATCCAGTAATTGCTAGAGTTTGTAGACTAATAAATGCACCATAAGCTCATAACTTTCAATCACGACAAGGTATACTGCGCACCTTCAAGTTATTCAACACTAACGCAGATGAATCGGCTGTAATACCTCATTCATTCAAGAGTCCTGAATCTGTTCATACTGAGCTTACTGAGTGATCCACCGAACCCCCAGACAGACTGGTATGTGGTAGTGTCATTTACGACAATATCTGCGCTTCCGATGTTACCGGGAGACTGAAAATTTATCGGCGGGTAAGGGGCAAGCGAAGTAAAGAGCTTGGATCTATCCCAAGTTGTTTGCCACTAGCACGAATCAGAAAAGAATTGGAGAAGCATGTGAAAACTGTTTGACTTACGATGTCCCAAATCTGCTGGCAAAAGACGGATGTGCTTAGAAGAAGAGGTACTGCAAATGCTCGGCGCATCGTAAGACAGGCGGGGAACTTTGGACGTTGAGTTTTCCAGGGCGCGCTCTTATAAGGAACCCCTCGAAGTCAATGCGGGGAACTCAAAAGTAGCCAAATTGCTGCTGTACTCTGCGTGAAAGTCGGCGTCAGTGTGAACGCGTATTGACAACACCACACAACATGGCGCGGAGCGAGGAAAGCAGCCTGGACAGACGTTGTTTAAGCTGATCCAGCTGTATAAATCCTGAAAAGGGCACGACGGGCGGTTGGCGGGCCAATTTGAGGGAGAAAGCTGGATCCAGTATCAGAATGCACATCGCTATCCGTCTTGTGGCCAAGACGTCGACACAAGCAGTGTTTCTCAGAGTCGGGGACAGCTGGCGTCACTATATGTGATGTTTCCCCATGTTTCCGCAAGTGATGGATCACTTATCCACGGCCTTGATGTGGGACATGCATCAATGTCGCTTCCGAAGTTTCAAATTATGATCAACGAGTAGATCAACTGTAGTACTAATCAAGACAGCAGAAAGCTCGTTGTAAAGTTTGACAGAGAATCACTTGGGGGTGACTCCCTGTTGTTGAAGTTTGGTCAGGTACAGCCAAGTGCCCAGCGGCAAAGAATGAAGCATAGCCTATTAAGTCTGTGCTCGTGTGCTGGGGTACCGAATTTGCTCCGAGGCTCAAGAGCTGACCTGATGTCTTTAGGCGCCTTTGAATGAGTGCTAGAACATCAGGAAGGGCCCAGTTTCCTAGGAATCGCAGAGGCTTTGAGAAGTACCGATGTGCGACTGTCTTCACGATGGCGGTCGAAGTTAACGATCCTCGGTAACGTCCCGATCAGCAAGAGTTTGCCCGGCCCGAGACTTCAATCAACGTTTCAACTTTCGTCATTCATCAGCCAATCATCAGTACTTTCAAATCGTGTCTGTAACATTAGCTCGAAGGTAGAGTCACGTAAATCTAACAACATGATTCAATGCTGCATGTAATACATTCTAATAAAATAAGGTCATGCTTCCCAAGCTGCTGGTGTTGGCCACTTGGAACTAAACCAATCCCGTAGGGTTTTATCAACGGCATAAACGTCGTTGTCGTTCGTGACATCGTCGTTGATGCATATTAGTCTCAAGGCATTATTTCCAAGGCCTTTGACGCCAGTATGAGCTGCACTTGGGGTGTCGATTGAGAGGAACCTCGTTGGTAGTTCGCCTGCAGAGGTTATTAAGTAAACAACCTCTTGGCAAAACCAAAAGAAGAGCTCGCCTACGACATAGCGATACCTCTGAAGCAGCATCATCGCCCATTCTCGGACGCTGATACCTGCGGCTCCCTCGTCCGATCCTCGCCTTTGAGTAGCCTCTTCAATCCATGGTGCCATCACATTTTCCAAAGAAAAATCGATGTCATGATAGTCAGGCGCTAGTGGCAGATGCGGTGGTCCGAAAGGGGGTAACTCGAAATGGTTTTGCGTTCGGTGTAGAAGGACAGTCCTGTTTGGTGACGGAAGGAATTTGGACAAACCGAGAGATCCCGAAGCAATCATTAGGGCTCTAATTACTTGAGAGAAATCATTATAAACGCGATCATGAATTCGGAGTCAAGGAATCTTACTGCAATCTCCACAGTTGACATTCTCGAATGCCACACGTACGAAAAACTCGCTAGCACTCTCAATAGGTCTACCGTCTTTCTCAAAACACTGATTCCATGAAATTTCACACAGAGCCGCTGTCCTCCATCCATAATTTTTGTAATGCGGATTCGAAGCGAGTCTTGGCGGGTATCCAGGTATGTTGGGTTTCGTATATTGTAACGGGCATCCATCCTGAGACGAAAAAGAGTATTGACTTTGCATTGCTGGATTCCGTTTGTTCACCAGACTTTCGACACGATCGTGGTCCAGCGTTTCTCTTCGGGGGACCCGTACTACGATCTTGGCCTTGCCAACGATTCCTCCAAGTTCCTCCCATGCTCGTGTGCCGTGCAACTCTGGATCCCACCGATCATCGTAATCTGGCCAATAGGGAATCTCCTGGCTTTTAGGCGGCGTTCCTTTTCCTCCAATACGCCCGACTGCCCATGACCATAAGAGAGCCTCTCGCCCACGATCAATAAGATAATTACTGAACATAAACCCAGGATGAACGTCGTCTCCGTCAAGGACATGTGCGGGAGCTAGAATGTCGAATCAGTTCCCCGGAATCTGCTCTGTGTAAATGCGAAAAGAATATACCTGGTTCATTCTCCGTTGGCCGTCCGTTCATCCCTCTGAAGGGTCGACGCGCAGTAGCGCTAAACTCTTTCGACCACATGCCCGTTGACATCTCGTGCATAATAGGCATATTAATGAGCTTTTGGGCATGAACGATGTACGAGCGTGGCCTTACGCCAAAACGTTTTGACAGTAAATGGCTGCTGTAGTCCAAGGGCCGCCATTCCCCGTCCGGATCCGCACCAGATGGATTGTGCGGGTCGACAACTACCCCATAGTCAAACCGGAGAACGGGTCCAAAGAATGGAGTATAGAAATCTTCAGTCTCGACGTCTCCATTGAAAAAAAAGTCATCATTCATATAAATGAAGTTCTCAGAAACACCGCAAAGACTTCCGAGCTGCGACTCTATGGCGAAGCTGTTGAAAGTAGGACCGGAATACGCGCCAGGAACAAAGAACTGGGAGTGGTGTTGTATGTCCAAGGAGACGGACGCATCTGTCCATCGCGAGTCTGAAAGCCACTGAGGGATTTGACCATATCGGACATCGCTACTGGCTGTGGTATCGGGGACAGCATTATCGAAAGTGAGTAGGTGAAACGAGCCGACGCCATGCCTGAAATGTGCTAGAGCTGAACGCATGGAATATTTAAGTTCGTTATGATCGCTTCATTTCAATGAGTCAAGTTCTAAAATCAACATTATCTGAAACACGCACCGATAAAGTTTAGGTTTCGAGTGACCATAACCATAAGCATGCTCAATGTCATCCAGCGCCGCAATGTGCAATGGGTCGCTGCCATTGACCCATGACCATACAATATCTATAGGCGCTCGAGAATTAAAATCAGAATCAGCGCTGTCAGCGAGAGACCGAGAGCAGGCCTGTCCAGAAAAGTAGTCTTCTAGACAATCTACTGGAATAGACGTCACAGGGAGTAAACCGGATGGCTTCGAATTACCGTCACGGTAGTTTGAGAATTGATCGTAGGTGATGGAATTTAAAGATGTCAGATGAGGTCTGTTGTGTTGGTTTGTCGGCGTGCAAAGAGTAAGAGGAGAGTATTTTTTGGATTGCCAAAAGTGAAGGTCGGAAGAAGGCTGCCAAGAATATGGGCCGGAAGAAAGGTTATTGGTGGAGGTTGCAATTGGAGGGAATGGAAATAGTAGTGAAGAGTAGGCAGAAAAACGATGCATGGCAAAGACCATGCTCAGAATAAACAACGATCCGATGATTGGCCATATAGCAGTTCGAGGGGATCCATGGGACCATTTTGAGATCGCGGAAGGTGACACTTGGGGCAAGAGAGCATAGCCGGATTTCGGGAAAATACGACGCCATGTCAACGCTGACGAACAAGAAGTTGACACAGATTCATCATCCACACTGGTGGTGGATTGTCGGTACGCAAAATAGAGCTGCTTGTAGAGGCCAGCGGGCATGAGAACAGGGTGAAGTTCAAGAAACGTCCTGAAAAGTGTTGTGATCCCGAAGGTGGTCGCCATCGGTCGTAGCTCGGAGTGGTCGTGTGCACAGTTTGCGCAGTTCGATCCATCAAATTGATAATGCTTCAACCACACTCCACGAAAGATGGAAGGCTTCCATCTGATGTGTCGCAGTTGAGTGATGCACATGTTGTCAAAAACATCGACGTAAGAAAGTGCACGCTGCTGCTTTAGACCTTGAGTGCCCTCCAGCATTCCGGCAGTCACTTAGACTTTACGCCTATTGACGACTTCTCCAAAGACATGCACAAGAGAATAATTGCAAAACAAGGGGAATTTCAACGGTCTGGTTGGGGCATTGGTGAGCCTGAATGATCCGGATAAAAGGGCAATATGCCATAATTCTTACTAGATAATACCGTCCAGAAGCCACCCGAAGTCGTTCTCCATAATCGGCCCTATCGAGGCATTGATGCGAAGGGTCAACGTAGTTCATGGTCGCGAGCGAGAATACACTTGGCGATATGGTCGACTGGCACGGCCGCCCGCCCACTGCTGACTAATTGCTCCATACTGTACAACCTGTATTTCCCGCCTTGCATTTACACATAACATCAAAGACCATTCCACTCAAACCCTTTATCCAAAAAGACTTGAGAGCTTAGGCCAAGGTCCTCGCTACTCAGACCGATCATGACACCATAATTTCCCTTCTCGACAACCCAAGAGTTGATCTTATCATCCCAGTACGAGACGGCATATTTGTCCAGTTTGATGTCCACCGACTCGCTCTGTCCTGGTGCAAGGTCCCGGACCTTTGCAAACGCTTTGAGTTGAAGAGACGGGTGTGTGAGTTCGAAGGTAGCCGGAAGGGAGGTGTACACTTGGATCACTTGGTTTCCAGAAAGTGAACCAGTGTTCGTGACGGTGAAGGACACAGCAGCGGTGACATCACCATTTGCGTATAGTGGCTTTGAAATGGATAAGTCGGATAGGGAAAACGTTGTGTAAGAAAGACCATGTCTATATGAAAGTCAGTCCAGAATCCGTTTCAACTTCGTAGACGAAAAATCTTACCCAAATGCAAACAAAGGCTTAATTTTACGGTGCTGGAAATGCTTGTACCCCTAAGGCACCATATAATGAGTGAAGTCCCGTCGTAAATAGCATGATGTGTGTCTTACAACGTAAAGATCTTCGGCATAACGGACCTAAATATTAGCATCAGCAATCAAAGGATTACTGAGCACAATACATGCATATACCTTTCCGTTTTCTGAATGGAAATGTCCATACGACGGGACATCCTCCTCCGCTTTCGGAAAAGTCAAAGACAGCTTCCCCGAAGGATTGTGTTTCCCAACGATGACGTCGGCAATGGCATCGCCAGTCGCGTTACCCAGATACCACATGTGCAAAATCGCAGGTACAGAATCTGCCCATGGTAAGGTGATTGCAGATCCCTAAATAGGATCTATTAGCATCTTCGAAAGTAACTGACCGAAAAATGCGTACAGCGTGAGTAACGAGCACGGTCTTAGGATTAGCAGCAACGACCCTGCTAACAAGCTCGTCTGTGCGTCCAGGAAGCGCCAAAGTAGTACGATCATGGCCCTCCGTCTCCCAGTCTGCATTTAGTCCAACAATAGCAATGACTACGTCAGCCTCCTTCGCCAGCTGGACGGCATTTTCCAATAGCACATCCGGATCTTCGACTTCAGCGCCACCCAGACGAACTCCTGGATTACTATAGAGGGAATTGATATCTCGCAAAAGAAAGGAAAGGGAGGGGCATACCTATCCATTACAGCTTCGTCCTCGTCACCATCGGCCGGTCCGCGAACGTTACAGAACTCCACATAAATCTCGTGTTTGATGTTCGCTTTGAGAGGATAGATCCCCGTTTCTTCTTCAGTTCCTGAACCGAAGAAACTTTGCCCTCTTCGCTGGCGCTTCCAATTATCGATAACTAGGTTCCCGTCCACATACAACTAGAATCAAGATGAACTCGGATCTGTTTCAAAGGAAAACATCCACACCTTCGCTCTTCCTGCGACTGTCAGTCCAAATTCGAAATCAACATCTCGGGTTCGAGGCTTGAGATACCCTCGTAGTTTCATCGTCCACTTTCGAGTGATACCCTTCGGAGCAGATGTACTAATGAACATCCTGGTCTCGTCAATGTGTCGCGTTTCTATCGGATCGCGCAAGGGTGTCATGCTCTCGTCGTTCTCATGGCTATGCCATGTACCCATCCATCCTCGTTCACCATTGTCAGTGAAGAGCTCGTAGTCTAAGGTAGGAAGAGTCTTGTAACCTAACCATATAAAGTATCAGTTTAATTGTATATAAAATCTATTACCGACGAAGAAAACATACCACGAGCGCCCTCACCATAGGTGACTTCGACGCCATTGCCTAAAGCCTTAGCAATACCGTCGAAAGGAGTTATGAAGTAAGAAGACTTCAACGCAGCTGATCCCCCTCCAGAAAGAACAATAGCTTTAGCATTACCCCCCACAATAGCGACCTTCTTTAGACCCTGAGGTCTGAGCGGAAGGATTCCACCTTCGTTCTTCAAGAGAACAATGGATTCAGCAGCGACCTGTCGCATGAGTTCCTTATCTTCGTCGCTCTCCACTGTCCTTTCTAAACCGTCTCCATCAAGAATCTTCATACAGATAGACGTAAATAGACGGCGATCAACATAAGAAGAGATTAAATACCTCGGGTGCTTCTTTGCAGCATTTTTGCACTAATTCCAGGACCTTCCTGGCGCGCGCTTTAATGGTGCGTAAGGTCACCTTCCTTGATACAATTGACCTGTTAACTAGGTCAAGAGTGCGCCATTTGTTAGTTCCCGGCATTTCGAGGTCAAGACCAGCGTTGATACTGTGATCAATGCTATAAACACCAAACCTGTGGAAATATTCAATCAGCGATTGGCGTCGGCGCCCGATTTCCATACCAATCGCTCATTATCTACGTGAATTGGTGAGCCAGACTGCCGAGTGTAGATAGAAGGACGACATACCATGCCAGTGAACTTCCATTCGTCCCGCAGAATGTTCTTGATGATTGAGGGCTCCTCGGACATGTGCGTGCCATTGACACGGTTGTAACTGAAGAAAATATTAGTTAAATAGGTCTTGGGTTAGAATCAATACTAACGCTGTCATAAACGCCCAAGGTTTGGCATTTTTCAGGGCCAGCATGAAGGGCATCAAGTAGATCTCGCGAAGGGCTCTGTCACTCATAATGCTATCGTACCCCATTCTGTCATTCTCTTTGTCGTTTCCACTACCAAGAGAATTTCAGGAAGATAGCCTACTACAGAACCGATACTCACACGAAATGTTTGATCGTTGCGCCGATGCCCCCTTCTTGAAGACCTTTAACGTATGCAGAAGCAATCATACCCGACAGATGCGGGTCCTCGGAGAAACTCTCAAAGCTCTGACAAGATTCATTAGTGATAACGCGTCCCGTCGATAATTTATACTTAAAACATACTCTTCCTCCCAATGGGTTCTAATTGAAATGAAATAAGCCCAGATATTTGCAAATAACAACACCCTCACTCGTTGAATGTTGCAAGTGGGTGCGAGAAGTAGAGACGATGCCCTCAGCCTGGATTCGGGAGCCAGGAGTTTCAGTCCAACGGTTTCGATGAGCTGTGTGTCCCACGTTGCTCCCAATGCAGTAGCAGACTATGTGACGGGTGTCGAGGTGAGCATAGATATCCAAGTTAGAATACAAACCGACACATACCGGAAGACACTTAGCAGGCGTACCCATGAAGAAATGATTTCCGCGGACACCATTAGGGCCATCTGAACACTATCACCAAAGTTTAGCATGAGATAGGCTGGAATTTACATGCATAGAAAATACCTTGATAGCAGGGACGCCGAGCCTTTCGATGGCATGCGTATGCCAAAACCCGACCCCTGCCAACAAGGAGATAGCTTCGTCGGTCGTCAGCTGGTCAATGATATCATCAATATTCGCATTAGCGAAGTCGGAGGGCGCCATAGTGATAGTACCTCTGTAGAAAAGAGGGGACAAAGAATGAAGGGATCCTTGAATCGCCCGCATTTAAAAGATATAGGAAATGATACTACTGTCACGTTGGAACAGCTTTAGGTGCTAAAGTTGATTTCTCCGAAGTTTCTCCGGAGATCTAGCTCGGACTATTCAGTTCATTAGATCTGCGACAGCGGATGATAGATATTGCTGGGAATAGTGTTCAGAAAGCTGACCTGGCTGCGCGTAACCACAAGCTACGATCCAGGAAATTGCAATAGTATCGGGAAAGAAAACTCCTTTCATCCGTATACCGGAAGGTTCTTTGGGACTCGTAGTAGAATTCGGCGCTCGCGCCCGTCGTGTCAAGTGATTCAATGATTATATGATAGAGTTTCATTGCATGCAATTGGCGCAGAAGGGGAGATAACGACGCAGGTCGACGCGGCAGTCGCATCCGTGACGTATATATATAGACAATCTAAGACAGCCATTAGCGTTGTATCTTTCCAATTTGTAAAAATACCCGCACCTGGTGACCCCACAGGTATGTCCGTTTTCTTCGTACCTACTTCTATCCTCCAGTTTTGGACCTGGGGCGTGGCATTGCCGTTGCCTGGCCTGATACAAATCACGGAATCTTCACTTGGAATATCCGGATGCGATACTACATGATTTCCAAGCGCGATGAGAAGAAAATGCCCTGGGATGAGACAATTCTTACGAGGTGGCGGACAACTGACACTTTTGTGGTGGAACGAGAAGTTGTTCGCGGTCACGGGTTTTACTTCTTTTCTTCTTGGAACCTAATAGGGCTCTCGGGTACCAGTCTCAGAATTTCTTTCCTGTATCGCGGAAAGCCAGAGGTGGCTGCTATCGTCATGTCAAACTGGTGGCTCACTATCTAGATAGCGGCAATACCATGATAGCGACGACGACGATGGGCGGCTGGCCGTTGGCCCCAGAACTGCGGGACTATGGCCCGAGGTTGTTGGCTCGGAAAGGGCCGAGCATTACGTAAGACACTTGATCAAAAGTCGAACTTTATTTTTTTTCTTTCTCATCAACCACCAGTACCAAAGCTACGAGGCTCATTCCACACAGGACGCTCCCTTCGTCCAGATTCATGAGCGGGCTAAGGTCTGAGTATTCTATTCCCCCATGATCGGCTCTAGCTGGGCCCAGTCATAACTGGCATGAGGCTGCGTACCAGAAACACGGTCTTCCCTAGTATCGTTCGGTCACGAACGCCCGAAGATCCTTCAGAGGGGAGGGATGTAGGAGAAAGAACCTTGAAATATGCGCCGGGGATTGGGTGTTCGATCATTGCCATCGGCCTGTCGAATGTCCTTCAGTGCACTTCGTAGCCCGCAATCTGACTTTTTAGTTGCGGAACTCGATTCAGACTACTCTGGGACTGGTGTTCGCGTTCAATACGCATATTTTTTGCTTTGCTTCATTCCTTCGTGGAATTCGTTCTTATTAATAATGGTATATTTCTTATCGATGTTAGGTACCCTCGGTTCGTCGTGTTTGTACATGGATGTTCTACCGGTAGTTGTGATAGCAGAAAATAGTTATTTAAAAGCAATATCAACGACACCTAGCTCTCTGGACAAGGCACTTATCTCCTCTGCAGTCACGTTGGGACAATCCTCAACTCTCAGATACGTTATCGGCACCGGCTTCATGTGTGCCACACCACCCACGCGCTTGGAAGGCAGTGGTCGTATTCTCCTCTCTTCAGGCAAAGGACGTATCTTTCGCTCTCCTCCCCGTGTACCACGTCCTGCGAGATTCCTTGCCCTCACCAACTTTTCTAATACTCCCTTCTCCAAATCCTGACACGACCAGAATGATAACCTCTCCAACTTGGAGCAGTACTTCACTCCTTCGATCCCAACGGCTTCTCGCATCAAGCTCTCCAACACACCTTTGATGCCCGTACAGGCATCGAGCGAGAGCGACACCAGAGCGGGAACGTACCCGAGCATCGCCTCAGCGTTCGGGGTGACCGTATAATGGGACAACGTCAGGTGAGTAAGTTGCGGCTGGCGTGGGTCACGGAAGAGGGATTCCATTCGGGGCAGGAGAGGGAGTGAACCTGATCGGATTCCTTCGAGTCTGAGCCGCTCGTCTGCATTAGTCAGCTCGAGCTTGCGTAGTACGGGGAAGGCGAACTTGCGAAGAACCGACCCCATGGCATCCTCGTCTGTGCATTGGACGAGAAGCTCCTCAAGGGAGGGAAGGACGCAGACGTTGGTATTCGGTTGGGAGGAGTGATATCTGGGGTTAGGACTATCTATCCAGAGGTCAAGGCGTTGGAGAGCAGGTACCTCTAGAGCAGTGAAAAGTTGTAGAATGAGGGCGTCACGGGGGTAGCTCCATTCAATGCATCGGAGTGAAGGTAATTTGATCGCTTGGACAACCGATGGCGGGGGCACAAAGGAAGTATTCAGAAGGACGAGCTCCTCTAATCCGGGAATGAAAGATAGAAAACTTGTAAGATCAGTGAGCATCAGGCGGGCCGTTGGAGGATAACACATTGTCAGAGTTACGATGTTTGTTAAGAGGTGCTGGGAGAGAAAGGCCAGAGGCACCTTAGTCAGGGCCAGATGCGTGAGTGGAATGGAAGGCTTTATATCTGGAGACGGTTCGGCAATTGTCCCCAAAGTCAACGGGTTCTTGGTCATGACGCTGAGCGACAAAGACCGAAGATGGACGCAAGGAAATTGATTGATTATCGTTGCTAACTTCTGCATTGAGAGAAATTCCGGGGCGTGCATAGTGCAATTGCGAATACGCTTGTAGTGGTCGACGCAGGTTTCCAAATGAAGGGTAATGGCTGAGGGATCCGTGCTGCGATCATCCAGGACAACGTCGAGCAAGCAGTCGCGCGACCTTTCTAGCGCCAACGCGACGAGGTCACTATTCCACCTGGTACTGCGCGTCGATATGCAAGTCCAAAGGCGTGGTGTCGTTAGGGCCACCTCACGCCACTTCTGGCAGACATGGGTGAGGATGAATGCGCTGTTGTCGTCTTCAACGAAGAAGAGAAAGACATCGACCAGCAATTCTATGGGTAGCCAATTTACTGGGTGTCGCGACGCCTCCAACTCGAATTCCTTGACCTCGAGAGCGCGCCGACGAGCTGAAATGGTGTTTTTATATGCCTGGAGCCCGTCGATATGTTGCTGGAGCTCAGCTTCTTGGATACGGAGTAGTTCTAGCTGGGCAGTGATGACTGCGAGCTCTGTAGAGAGTACCGCTGCCTCTGGTCGAGACATCGCACCATAAGACGGGCCGCCACTGTCGCTGAGTTTGGTAGAAAGGAAAAAGCGGATTACAGATGGTGATCCGGACCGACGAATTTGCCGTACGCCGCCACCCGTCGATTTTGCCGCGGCATTGTAATCGTACAAGCAAAAGTAGGTTGACATCGTGTCAAGGAGTGTAAAAAGCTAACGTCTATGAGAAATTATACGCCGAGTTGATTTACTAATATATATTCACTGGACTGGGGGTCATACATATCGAGCAAGGTGAGCTTATTATGACATAGCACTACATGCTGTAACCCAAGCTGCAGCTTCTTGCGAATCTGTTCGAAGTACAGGAGGGCGCCCCATCGGCATTGACTTTAAATTGACGAGAAGATGGACGTAACTCGCCGGCGTGAGGAGGAATAGGGACCTTGGCAATTTATTCAAGTTCGCGACCATCCATGCAACCGACCCGTGTCAAGTACCAAAGGTGGTTGGTAGCATGTGCAACTGGATCGCAATGTAAAACCCGGGTTTGCAGTACGTTGAGGGCTTCGGGATTTTTTTCTGACCATTGAAAGCGCGCAATAAAGTTATCACTGGCTTTGGAGGAAGCCGTGCTGCATCAAAATCTGCACATTGCGTTCCAGCTGGTGACATACCGGCCATCGTTAGTAAAAATAATTTAACACCACTCAATCTGCTGTTCGACAGGTAGCCTCGCGCAGAGATGGGATGGATTCTGGAACCCTCCCAGACTCTAAGCTCCAAGGCTGGAGCCGGTATGCTTTTCGCTGTGTCATTCGTCGCTTTCCACTCCCCGTACATCTGTGTTGTGGACACAGTTCCGGAACATCGGTAGCTTCTTCCGTATCATGTCACGTCTGCTGTAAGATGAATCATGGTTGTACATCAGGTTGGTTGTTCCAGCCGCTCATAGAGTAAAGGAGCAAGGACAAACACAACCACGGCCTCGAAGCGATTCATTGATCCATTGATTCCACGGCAGCATCCCCGGTAGCCTTTCGAAGCTTGTTCAAAATGAAGACTAGAAGCGGAGCTGAACTTATGCAAGAAAACGCATTCTTACAGATTGAACCGTCAGATTGGGCTCGAAATGAAACGCCACAAAGCCATAGTCCGGTCTACCTCGGGCAGAAGGTGGGTACGTTAACCAGGATGTGGCAAACTCCCGGATCGAGGACAAGGTTCCAATCTCTTTGCCAAAAATTTTACGGATGAACGGTACCAATAAAACTTTCGCGGAGGTTTGACATCGGAGAGAACGGCGGAGAGGTTTCCAATGGTACTGAGAAAGCGCCTTTTGAAAATTGCGGGGCATGATGGTGTTCTCTATGAAATGCAAATTTTTCAAGAGGGTATCAAAGATTCGGTTCCCGATTTATGGCAGGTCACTCATCTCAAAAGACTGATCTTGGTTTCATCTTCTGGGACACGATGTCCAGATGTCGTTAGTCGTTAAAGATCCATGTCGGCACGTCAGCCAAGAATTGGACCACAGAAATCGAGAGTTAGAGTTCGTACTGGCGCCGAGTCGGGAGACATCGGACCGTTCATTGTTGTTCAAGTTCTACATCAGCAGACGCATTTCAAGGAGAACCTGTGGGATATATTCCAAAAAGCTAGACAAGGCAATCAAGTACAGTTGTACAGCGGACAGAGTTGGCATCGTTCGCCTAGACTAAAACAATGACGAGTCAGATTCGAATTCCAATGAAAAGGAATTCAATCAATGCACCAACCAATGATCCTCTGGGGAAGCAACGTTGAAAAATCACAGTGCTGTCTAAGCTCAAGCTCAAGCCCAGGCAGGATGGTGGCTGTGCGCTTCGGGGTCCTAACAACAACCATCACGCGTCCTTTTTGTCTTTCTACCCCCGCGTACATCTTATCTACTTTGAAATACTGGCCTATCATATTTCTTGTTATCGTATTCTGCAGCTGACTATCCGTATATCGCCGGCGGAGTCATCTCTGAGTACTATCTTTATTTTGCTGTCGCCATAGGACTCCGCTTAACATCGGCATTCTCAGTACCGTTCAGGCCCGTCGTATTCAATGACCCAGACCTATGGATCTAATGAATTGTTCGTATTTCCCCCCAACATCCTTGCATATGGACAAACCTCGTCTTTACGTCATTGCATCCTCCAACACCCATTCGAATTCGCGTATGACGCCTTTCAATTATGGCCCGTCTCAAGGCTCGCGCACCGAAAGGATGGCATAAAAATCGATGTGCCTACAGTTAATTGTTACGGGCGCCTTCGAGAAGCCAGTTGCTTGGTAACGAGCAGGCCTACGATTGGTACGTTTCCCGATTCCCCGAAGTCTCCATGATTTTACTCACGGTATGTGAATCCAGCTGTATTGTCGTCTGCATTACACGCCTCATGGGTATGAGCCAACGCGACTCAGAGACTGTTGCAAAACGCGCCAGCGCTAAACGTACAAAGGCACACTCGTTTGCGCGGTACATTGTACTCGCTTCGTGCTTGTTGGGAGTACTAACACCGAAGGCACCTATCCTCATGCTAGTGGTCATCTGCTCGCCAAATAGAGACCGAATGGCCCACTCTTTCTGTAACGTGTGCTACACTTTATTTATAAGGATGAACTCCAAGCCCTGTTATCCACGCCCTAGTTCTTTCTCTGCAGACGTAGATATCTTGGTGAGACTCATACTAGTTCACCGGTATCAGCCTAAATGTGCTGATAAAGAATCTTCAAGAATAATCATCCTTCATTTTGTTGCAGTTCCAAAATATGCCTCCTGTGAAGATTTCCAGTGGTGTGCTATCATTGTAATTTTTCTCTTTCGTTTTTACTGACTTTTTGCTGACAGGTGCACATATTTTGGATGTGCTCCTAGCCATTTTACCTGTCTGGGTCGGTGATTACATTCGTGGTGACCAGGAATGCACATATACGAATCGAAGGCGACCAGTCTTCATTCAGCGCCGAAGGGTTCCTCTTGACCATAACATTGATCAAAATGAGGGTCGTGATAGGGGTAGTTCCAATGACGATTCAAAGAGTTCGGGCAATTCAAACAATTCGAACGGCTTTGGATTTGGTAGCTCTAATTCGAAAGATACCACTTCAAATGACGACACGAGTAGTAGTCAAACGGACAATCCTCTCACTACCGGGAGCGACATTTTCTGCCAGTTCTGTATCGCCGACAACGACGCGAGGGTACTCTACAACGGTCCCTGGTCTCTCAATGGTGCAGGACCGTCGAATACGACTCACAGCACTTCCACTGCGGGATCAACGGTCTCCCTAAGTTTCAATGGTACGGCATCGGACGACCTGCCGGATCACAACTCACATGCTATGTCCACAGGAAGCGGAATAATCGTTTTCGGAGCCGTGCTATCTAGTAGCTCGTCTTCGAAACCTCCCACAACATCCTTCACTGTTGACGCCGCCGCCCCTTTCGTCACCACAGAGTCGCAAACTGAACAAACTTACCTCAATCAGCCCTTATTCGTAGCCTCTGAGTTGTCGATGGAGGAGCACAAGATCGTCATCAATGTGACGGACGCGGGGTCTGCCTCTCCTTTCGTCCTTGACTACTTCATCATATCTCCCCATCTCGATAGCACATCCAATACCGGGGCTACCATTTCCTTCCCTCCCACATCATCTTCGAGTTCTCCTACCCCTTTTGCATCCGCCATTAAATCAACAACTTCCTCCACCAGTGATGTATCCTCTGTCGCCCGCGATTCCCTCACTGTGATCAAAGTCCTCGCAGCCTTGCTGGGTATCCTATTTCTCACCATAATCTTTCTCATCGCCTTTCTCGTCATCTACATCAGAAAATCCAAGATTCGGCGTGGGCCCTCTGTTCCTCGGAGTTTCAAGAGTCGTACAAGTCACCAAGGTATTCGCAGAATCCCGGTCATGTGTGTTACGTGACTAATCTGTGTCGCAGGAACATTGCTCACGACGACAGAATCCATCATGAGGAACTTTACTCCCAGTTTGATTTGGTCCTATTCTAGGAGTGAGGCTGGATCCGGGAACGCCCCTTCTCCCGCGCTTCCAGGGCACTCGACAAAGTCGCAACACTCGGAAGCTCGGTCTGTATGGTCCGCTTCTTGAAACATCTTAGCAGGCAATGGTTCAGACTCAAAATCACTTGTTGTATTCAGTCCAAATTATATATAATATTCCATACGCTAGATCTACAAGGTGGGAGATGAATGCCAAAAAGAAAAACCTGAGCAAATGAGGGAGAGCATAGCATCAAAGCAAATACGAATAAAATTTAAGGATTCCACATCTTGCTTTGCACCATCTGGTAAAGATTGCCGTCATCCAGTTCTCTAAGCTCCGGCGACCGGTCGACGCCCTGAAATCAATGTCAGGATTGACGTACATCAGCAAAAAAAAGATTTAAACACTGACCGCTTTCTGTGCCGCTCGGATGACGTCCTTAGCAATGTTAGTGCTAATCTCACGAACTTGATTGGATGACCATCAGCACCAATCGGCGAACACATGATAGATGGCAAACTCACTCCTCTCAATTTTAGGGTACAACAATCCGAGTTCGTGTTCCTCTGGCGTCAACGACTCTGCTAATCCGAGGGATGCGGCCTCAACCATGGAATCTGTCACGCTCTTTGCCCTAGAGAGGATTGATCCTAAACCCAAACCTGCATCATGCATTAGCATCACATAAACAAAGCGAGTCACGATGATACTAACCTGGGAAGATGTACATATTGTTGCCTTGCCCGGGGTATAGGGTCTTGCCGTTGTATTCAATGGGATCGAAAGGCGAGCCAGAAGCAAAGAGAACGTTGCCGTTGGAGTGCACTACAGCATCGTTGAACGTGCATTCAGACAGACGTACTGGGTTGGACAGAGGGAAGATGATGGGGCGAGGATTGAGCGCACTCATAGCTTGGATGACGTCGGCATTGAAGGCGTTCTGTAATGACGTTGGTGATCTTGATAGTTAGAGTACAGTAGTGGATGCTCACAGATATCGTTGAAAGACCCAATAAAGCAGTAGGCTTCACATAGTCAATAATTTCAAGGAGGTTCTTCATGGGCGGGCCTTCGTAGTCCTTACGCGAGAAGTCTACGAGAGTGGTCAGTAACATTTCCATGAAGCCAAAATATAGGCATACATTTCTTGTGCTCGGGCAACTTGCCACGGGCATCATACACAAGACCTTGCGAGTCAACCAACCAAACACGTTCCCGCGCTTCATCCACCGAGAGGCCTTGCAGAGTGAAGAAACTCATGAGCTGCGTGGCAACACCAACGCCGGCCGACCCCGCGCCGAAGAACAGAATCCGATGACTGCTTAACGGGCGCCCGGACACTGCAGATGAGATCCTAGCAGCATTGACAAAACCACTAAGCACGACAGCTCCTGTTCCCTGGATGTCATCATTGAAGACGGGATACTTGTTCCGATACCGCTCAAGGTACGTGAAGGCGTGGTCCGTGGAAAAGTCCTAATTAGAATTAGAAACCGCGTGAGTCATGCGGATAAGACACGGAAAAGCGGAGCGCAGTTCACCTCAAATTGCACCATCAATTTCGGGAATGCGACGGACATCTCATTCATGAATTCGTCCATGAACTCCGTCATCTCATCGTCGGGAACGCGCGTTTCGCGGAGACCCAGATACAACGGATCTTTAAGATAGGCTTGATTATTCGTGCCAAGATCCAGGCATATGGGAATAGTTGATGTGGGACGAATGCTAAAACACATCCGCATGAGGGCCTGAAAAACTAAACTTGGCAGGAGAAATTCTCACCCGGCGCCAGCGATGTAGAGGGAGAGCTTCCCGATGGAAATGGGCATGCCATTTATACCAAGGTCACCCAGACCGAGAATACGGGAGCCTGTTGCATTCTGCCGGTGAATAAAGCACGACTGGAGGAACGAGGCTCTCACCATCGGTGACTACGCTGATTCTGGCCTCGTCGATTCGGGGCCAATTGGAAATGACAGATTTGATATTGCCCTTGTCCTTGATGGACACATACTGGACAACAGCGCGTCTTATTCAGCACGCGATAAAGATGGAGATGAGTCAATGACCCACCAAGCCTTCAGGACGCCTGTAAATGTGCGAGTACTGCAGACAGGCATCGCCGACGATGGGGGTATAGATGATGGGGGTGAACTCTGACATGTTGGCGAGACAGAGCTTGTAGAACATGGCAGGGTCCTGCTCTTTGAGCATGGAGAGGTAAATGTACTTCTCGATGCCCTTGTCCTTGGACCGCAACTGCGCAAGACAGCGCATCGCGTGGACAGCATCATCGAGGGCGGGGGGTGTAAGACCGTGCTTGGGCCTTGGGGGAGCTAGGAAAGGCCTAGCAATTAGTACAGGGTGACGGGCAGCGGTAAGAAGGGACCGCATACACAGAGAGGCCGTTTTGATTTTCTGGGCGCCCCCGTTCGCGTAGGAATTGAGAATGATAGTCATGACGGGCAGTAAGGAAGGGGACGGAAAGGAAGAATGAGACAGCAATAACACGAAAAACTGAGCATTATATATATAGGGAGCGGTAGAATCCGGGATGTCTGTGAATGGGCGAACGGAGGGATCGGGCTCGCCTTCAGATTGGGGCAACCTATTGAGCGAATCATATGCCACGCCCGCGTCCCTTGCGACTTGTTTCAAAAATAGCCCTGGGCCTGGTGCGCCTATTCTTTCTACGAGTCTGCTAGGTCGCCACGGTGATGCACTCGACCGTGGTAGAACAGTCGATACATGTGTGCTGATAGAGCGCCACCTCGTGCGCAGTTCGAGTTCGCTGTCGAGCGGTGAAGAACAATTCGAGACCAACCTTGGCCGTAAATGTTCGCCTCGCCTCACTCGGGATGTCGGCACCAGATCTTTGGTGCTGTTTGTTCTCCCTTCAGATGTAACAAGTGTCAACATACACCGAACTTTTTAGTATTGCACCACGTCCAACGCATTTTTGGGTGCACACGACCGGTGTTTCTCAGGCTACTCACTATCACGGAGGTAACTGAGGGTACCTTTGTGGGGTAGCAAATCTTTCGCCGGTCTACCCCAACTCTACCCCAATGAATGCTGTCTGGGGCAATTTCATATTGTTCAGCGTCCTCCTTCTCTGATCAGTCGTGCTATTTATTCGTCGCTTTGTCTTTTTTTACATGTATTCCCCCCTTTTTTTTTCTCGAGTCTCAGGCCACATCGATCAGGGATCTCTGTTACTGCGATCTCAGTGGGGCTTAGGTGTATCCTGTCGGCTTTTTTTCCCGTCCAGTGTGTTTCATAAGTATACTGCCATGTTCAGGTGATGGACGGCTGGTTTGTCTTCCGTCTCTCACCAGACTCTACTATACTTCGCTGTCAATATATACTCAATTCGTCTGATTGAAAGGAATATACTCCAATCTGCGGAGACGCTTACATTCTCGGGAGAAATCGGAGTTCCGTCTCTGCCCACAATACCGAAGCTCATCACAAACGACGTCTTTGCTCTGGGAATTACACACGACGCATCCACTCGCCCTTCCGCCACGCCCTTTTCGGTTATCTTGTAATCCCTAGAGGAACTCCGCTTTCTGCTTTTCAGTCCGAGCGCTCTTCGCCATTGCAGGTGTTTATGCCCCACCTGTCTTCCGGCTGTTTTAGTCTGTTTCATGCGCTGAAGATTGTGGAGGCTTGGCACGATAAATTGATGCTCCGATTAATGCGCTACACAAGTTTTTCCCGTGTTTGCTAACGTTCCCAAGCCACTAGCCATAAAAACGCTCCAGTAGCGAATCGTAGTGTGAGAGAATCGGAACATATCGTGTTCTCACTCTCATCTCCCAATTGACCCGTGTCTAGTAAGGCGGCATTGCGATGCTATTGGCGTGAAGGGGAATTTGCGATTGATTTCCATCCCTCTATCAGCTTTTTCCTTGTAGATCAGAGTACCCGTCTGTAGCGGTCTAGACCGCCAATTTCATCACTTAATGACAGTGTCGATCAATCAATGTCTGAACAATTAACCAACTGTTTTTAAAGAGCGGAAACATTGTTTGAGATACCGGACAATCCGCCTCGCTGAATGGATGCTAATCATACGTAGGCGTATACCGGAATTCTCATTTAGCAGAAAGTAATAGTCAATCCGACCTGAAAAAGAATCAGGGTCTGCAAAATGATCGGTCAATAGGTCCGCTCACATTGTTCGCTTGGCACTGGACTTGGGCACCATAGTCGGTAGTGACGTGGAAAGCATCCGTGCTGGGACAGTTAGCATTGGAGCCTGCAAACATGTTTAGATTCCTTCGAACAACAAACTAACAAACGCACAAGTTTTTCCCTGGCCATTACATCCGTTGAAGTACGCAAATGAAGCCGCGACGTTGAACGTGTGTCTGGATGGACTATATTAAGTACCGTGATCGAAGTTGATCAGTAGCTACTCACGGAGGGATCAGCGAAATGTCTGCGCTGGATCCAGCTCCAGGCGAGGGAGGATTCTTCAGAGTCAACTCTACGAGGGTGCAGCCTGTGCCTTGGAAACCGCAAGAAGCTGTGTTAAGCCAGCTAAAAATATATATCGTAAGGCCAATGGAATTTATATTCAAGCCAGAAGGAGAAGGGACCACTTACGCGACAGCAGCCTCAAATGGCCCGTTTGCAGTGTAGTCGCCACCAGTGGACAAGGTCTTGAAGTTTTGGCTGAGTGTAGGCTATAACAGGGGGGTCAGCTATGGTCCACAGTAGCGCAAGAGGGTAATAATATATACAGTTCCGTAACCACACCTGGAGGAGAAAAACTAGTCAGTACTCAGATTCGAACGTCGCTTTGCAACATACTAACCTGTTAACGAATTTGACGGTATGTGACTCTGCATGGACCAGAGTGGCACCGTAGACAAAGATGATAGCAGCGAAGGAGATGATTTTGGAACACATATCCGCAAGAAAATACCGGGCAGAGCACGATGAAGTTTTTCTTGACGGGGGGTGTCCTTTTATACTACAGCAAATGATACTCGTCCACAAGGATCTATTATCACATTGATTAGTTTGAAACGCCGTTAAGTGTTAAACATGCGACTGAAAACAAATTCAAAGGAATGCCCCTGCTTAGATGAGATGGTAGCTCGCGGGAATAGAACTGTATAAATCGGTGTGAAACGAGCTAGAAGCAGGAGCGGCGTATGTTTTGATACCCCGATATGCTGCACTCCCGCGTCTCAATGGTGGCTCGAAGCACGCATGACTTGGATACGCTTGAATATGTTGATTCACTCCCCACATCGCGACTTATTTCAACTGGCAACAACTCTGAAGGGACATAAAATGCTGCAGAATCGTCTAGAGAGGCCTCGTCAAGGACATATATCACTCGAGAATGCGTACTTACCGGTGATTCAAGTGACAAGAATCGATCATGATATCAGCGGGAAGCTGCTAGTACTTACCATGTACCACTACCACAGCACATTCTGTCGTCCCGGTGGAGCGTGCTTGCTTCTCGAGTATACATTAGCTAAATTCTCGGATCGAAAAAACTTGTTTGAAGCTATAATAAGTCTGTAAATTTATCTAGACGTCTTCGTTTAAAAACCGTCTAAGTCGGAGAGCATAAATATACTCACCGGCAGCTTAACAGGATTCGAAGAAGACGTAGAGGGAAATACATTATCGTATCCCAGTGTAGCAGAGCACACACTAATACGGACCCGTATCTTGATTCGGCCCGAGGCGCATCATTCACTCGTTGCTTCTCGGATATTTGGTTCGACCCTTTACAACGCCGCCATTAATCTAGAGAGGTCTGGTTAAAAACATTTCACTCGGTAAGCATATGTACTTACCTCATGTGGCGCGGACGCCGCCACGAGTCAGCCACGGCGGTTCCTACATCATGATTGCCTATACAGAGCGCCGTGATGAAGCGATGGATGAGAATTTTTAAGCGAGCGGCATTGAGACGCAGGAGTATTTTATTTTATTTCTTGATGGTATGATGGAAGTGTGTACCGACGCAAGATCCCAATGGTGAATGAAAAGTTATAACCAAGATTGCTGCGGTATATGCCGGTCGTCACTAATTCACTTGTCACCATTCCCGACGTCGTCAATAGCATTTTTTTCGCTGCATGCTCCACTATTCACGTCGGATTTGCTGGCAACCTTTCTCTCAGCGATGGCATACGCGGTACATGTCTCGAGTCATCCGGCTCCGAGGCAATGAAGGCCAAGGTGTTCGCATCATTCCTGAAGGTGCCGACCGTAAGGTTACCGCTCAACCTGCCTGTGGCGAAGAGATCCTCAGCGTCCCCATTCCTTACGGCGACGACTTCCTCAATGTGCGCATCGGCCAGGTGATTCCACGAGAAGATGAAGCGACCTTCCAGGTGGACCACAACGACTACATGAGTGTCAAGATACTCCGCAAGTTGGGCTTTGGGCACCATGCGAGCGTTTGGCTTGGACATTCGGACCAGTGGAAGTGCGTATACTCGGTTTCCAATAGCTTTTGTACCTCTCACTGCTTCAGGGATATCGATAAGGAATGAGAACGGGAGCCAGTATTTCGCCGTCAAGGTCTTTTCGATCCAGGCCTCCGTTGACATTGGACAACAGGAACTGAGGAGGCACGCGACAATGATGAGTAACTCGAGTAATCATCCGGGATCGCGACACGTTGCGATAAACTGCTGGAGCGTGGTATTAGCGGAACCATTTAGTCGTCTCGTCTGTGTCATGGACCTTTGTGGCACATGCCTTACCAAACTGTACCTCACAGGCGACCAGGGAGCTAAAAAGCATTGGCGCATACACGTATGGCGGAAGCTTTTTCGTGATATGCTTCTCGCTCTCGACTTTCTCCATTCCGAGTGTGGTCTCGTCCACGGAGGTACGTCGCGCATATTTTACCTCAGAAAGTCGCGTTAAATCTCGTGTAGATATCAAGGGAGATGACATATTGGCAGAGAATGTATTGGACGACAACCAATTAGAAGAGCTATTGGACAAGGAACCAGTCGAGTTCGGCGAATCTATTACATTCTGTGACAACTTGTACACCCGCGATTTCAAGGACACATCTAGCATTTATCACACGATGCAGCAACCTAAGTCGATGCCTTTACGCTCCCAACTAGTGGATCATCATATGAACTTCAAATTATGTGATTTCGGAGCCTGTGAGTGCCGTGTCTTGTGTCTCTATGCATCTCATTGCTTCCGCAGGTCACCCCATTCATCAAGACGGCGTCAGACGTAAGCATATTACATCTCTAGGCTGGAGACATACACGCTCACTTTACTTGCAGCCCCTCCCACCACATCACCGCGTCGCCAGGCCCCGGAGCTCGTTTTAGGTCTTCCTTGGGACGAGAAAATTGACATCTGGACGCTGGGAAATATAGTAAGCCCCATCAGCTTTGTATCCACCGGACCTCACTTGCTTGCGAATCAGATGCTTGAGACGCTAACGTATGGACCCGTATTCCGCGGGCCATTCGACAGATTCCACACGTTTTTAAATAAAAAGAGCTTGGAAGAGGCGCAAAAGTACAATGCTCAGGACCATCTCTTTGCTATGGCGCTTTTCAGTGGAATGGATAAACAGTTTCCCCGGTGGATGATCCAAGCATCGCCCAAGGGTAAAGAGTATTTCAAGGCTGATGGTGCGTTACGTTACTTATGTTTCTCTCGTACTTGAAACTGATACTACTTGACCCCAGGGACGCTTAAATCTGGATCCTGGAAATCTGTGCTCCCGGAGGATCTTGTACAGGGTATCCGACGTACTACGACGAATGCGATAGCGACAGAGATCATCGGCCATGAAGTACAGTCTACTCCTGCTCTCTTCGTTTGTGTACAGCGAGAATTGGTCGAGATCATCGAAAAGTGCTTTACTTTGGATCCTAAGAAGAGGCCCAGTGCGAAAGAGTTGCTACAGCATGACTTCTTCAAACATCCTGCTGATGATGGCGATGGCGATGAGGCTTTTATCTATCACCTTGTGTCTAGAGATGAGTAGGACATTGAAGGTTTGGGGTGGAGGTAGTATGATTTTCGCTTGTCCTCTCAATCTTGCAGTCGTTACTTCAAACTAGGACTCTTTTTGCTTCAGCCTGTCCAAAAATAGAGGTTAAATAGCAAGCGAACCTATAAAGGGACCGCACTTTGTAAACCAATCAAAAATGATTCCCATGTGAGCTGGGCTGCAATGGTAAGCTCGATGGCAGCTATGTATGCGCTTGCATACGCGTCTGAGCTGAAGTTGACTACATGTGTAAGCATTTCACTGGTAGAAGGGACAGGTATGAAGCTTAAGCTGGTACACCTACGAGGTATTTCAAAGCGATGGTGCAGGGTTGAGATGATTCTGGGAGAAGTTGAGAGTCATATGATAAGTTAACATTGCTACCATGCGCGCAGCGGTAACTTGTTTTTAAGATGTTAATTAAAGTCAAAAACTTGATATCGTTGAGACGTCAAATAGCTCAATCATCAATTCTTGTTTCTGAAATCCTTATTGAATCTGTACTATACAGATTCCAGTAAGCGCTCGCCACTCAAGTACTCAGTACTCACTGCTCAGTGAATATTCCAAAGTCTAACTTCTGTATAATGAGCGCTTAAAAAGAATGCATGCATTAAGAGGGAATCGAACCCCCGGCGGGTCGATGGCAACGACCCAGGTTACCACTACCCCATTAATGCTCGGTAACAATGTTTGCTCGGTATATTATAAATATGCTGCTTCTGTTTACTACCATCACTGTCGGCGTATGCTTTGCAAGCGAATCTTCTGTCTAACCCTGACTACGAGCAACGAATCCCCAGGCCAGATCTAATTCTCTCTCACACTCACACTGGCAGCGTCTCGAGTGACAAAGACCCTTCCAGTTTGACTCCGGATTACCGTGACCTAGATACTGCATCTACCCTGTTGGGCATTTGTTCTCATTCAAGAGCAAATGGGCCTGAATGTATTAGTCTCGGAAGTCGACTGCCATTTTCTGACGATTGATGTATTTCTCTCTATTTTGTTTCGCTCAACTCACACTAGGCTAGGCTAGGCTCAGGGTCCTGATTCTCTCTTCTTCGCTCGATTGCAATACATCCTGGAAATTTCTTAACCCGTGTCTCATGACTGTCAGCTGTACCCTCGGACGTTTGGACGGCGACCTCTCGATTTACAATATGGTAATCACACCTTGACATAAGCCCTTTAGCGGAATACCTTTTGGCGCGAAGCCTAAGTGGCGCGCCTCAAGGACACGCGGCTCCAGTATTTCGTTCGTAATCATATCTTCAATGTCAAAAAAAGCTCCTAGTGGGTTGATGCGTCATTAATTGTTTTATGAATTCATTATCACGCAGTATTTTTTTAATAGACGTGCTGGCCAGTCCTCGGCAATGTCCTTGAGATAACGGCATGGCATCGTCCTCCCAACTTCGGAAGTGTACCCATTCGCTTCCACATGTTTTAATGATATGTTCATATCGCTCGACATATTCATGTCCTTTCTGTGATATCCCTGCATACGTGCGTAGGAAAACAAGCGGCTAAACTATGGATTTATCCACGTCTGTCGCTGAACATTCTATTTCTCGGGTTCGTTGGCCGTCGCAAAACCACAGGTGGCGGATGGCATGTTGCCTGCGATCTGGCTCTATGATCTGATGCTGTTGATGTTCCTGCGACCCAAAATTGGATTTCCTCCTTTGAATTTCTAAGTGGTATACATTGACGATAAATAAATCCATCGGAATTGTCGACAAAGGCTACAGTACTAACTCTATATCCGACTCCGCGTCCCTCCTCCGGCCCCGCATCGATCGGTCGATCATTCATCCCGCTCCGCATAAGACTGTACATAGTCCATGCTCTCAGCATCTAATTAATCGCCACCAACAATAACCTTGATGACCAACTTTCCCTTTTCGTCCCTCCCTTTGGCCATGGCTTCAAATGCTCCCTTTACGGCGTCGGGGTTGAATGGTACACGATGGGTGATGAGGTCCGTTATCGGCGGTAGTGTGCCTATAAATTCCAATCTTCAGTTACGTCACACGCATCCCAGAATAATTCGCAAAGCGTACCACCAGCAAGTAATTGAAGGGCCTCTTTATACGTGTCTGCATATCGGAAACTCCCAATTATGTCTACTTCTCGGGTCGCTGCATTGCTGATGGGGACGAGGGCATTGGGCGTCCCCATTCCGATAAGCAGGACCTTTCCTCCGGTTTTCGTGCTCTGCTCGACGTAAGTGTGTAATAAAACGTGCACAGGAAGGAACGCACGAAAACAGCCATTTGGATGCATGGTTCAGCGCCAGTGCATTCATATACGATGTCGTATCCGCCTCCGAATACCAGAGCCTGTGATCTACTCCGCTCAAGTCCGTCTAATCCTTTCATAGGCGTCGGCGGAGGTAGACAGAATACCTTTCCAACCAGACCGTGTTCTTTTGCGAATGCCAGTCGCTCACGATTGATGTCGACCATAGCAATAGCTTCGCTTGGAATACCTCTAGAGCGCGCCAAACCAGCAGCGAGCATTCCGATTGCTCCTGCACCAAATACCAACACTCTTTGGGTATGCTGGGTAAGTCCTGCTCGTCTCGAAGCATGTAGCAGCACAGATAATGGCTCCGCCAGCGCACCCTGTTCACAGGAAACACCTGGAGGCAGCGCGTGTACTCGTTTCGCGGGATGGTTGATTTTTGTCTGCATTGTGCCGTCCAGATGTGGGAACGTCTTCGCACTGCTGCGGAAGCGCATCCCCTCGCACAGGTTATATCTATTGGTCTTGCACCACTCGCAAGATTCGCAAGGGATACCCGCCTCAATGGCGACATACTGCCCTGGACAGAAGTCTGTAACGAGGGGACCAACGGCGGTTATTACGCCTGCAGATTCATGGCCGAGTACTAGCGGCGCCTGAAGGGCGAAGGCTCCGTTACGAGCATGGAGATAATAGTGGAGGTCGGAACCGCACAGACCAGTAGACAGGACGGCAATCTGTACGTGGTGAGGGGGAGGAGGGGGAAGTGGTCGACGACTGAGTCGAAGATCGCGGGGAGCGTGTAGTACAAGGGAAGAAATCATTCTGTCCATTTTAGAGAGGATGTGGAGTGGTTCGAGAGGGTCTGGGTAGGACGCACTCGTGCTGGGTCTTATGTACTAGTACTGTTCGGATCTTCGGGCCGTCCCTAAGCTTTAAAAAGAGTGCCTTGGTCCCTTTTTTATTGCATTCCATCCCCAAATCTGATACGTACAGAATGTTCTCTCTTCAAGGCAAGACCGCCCTTATTACAGGAGGGTCTCGCGGTATTGGGTCCGCATGTGCTATCGAGCTTGCCAAAGCCGGTGCACATGTTTGCCTTGTCCTTCGTCCTACAACGATGACATCTCCCACCATCGACGCTTTGAAGGAGATGGATCTGCCCTATACAACCGTTCCATGCGATCTCGACGACCTTCCTGCAGTGCGAACCCTTTTCAGTCGTGCTCTAGATATCGTTCCCTCACGCGAGATACACATCCTCGTCAACTGCGCTGGAATTCAACGGAGGTCACCCGCGGTTTCGTTCTCAGAAGAAGATTGGGATGCTGTCATGACCGTCAATCTCAAGTCGGTCTGGCTTCTCTGTCAGGCGGCCGGCCAACACATGGTCCCCCTGAGGAGAGGCAAGATCATTAATTTCGCCAGCCTGCTCACCTTCCAAGGAGGACTGACAGTCCCAGCGTATGCAGCAGCTAAGGGAGCTGTCGGGCAGCTTACGAAGGCACTGAGCAATGAGTGGAGTAGCTCGAATGTACAGGTTAACGCAATTGCTCCTGGGTACATCGAAACTGATATGTGTGTCAATTTCCGGTCTTGAATTACTGATTGCCTGATTTTCGAACAGGAACGAGGCGCTGCTTTCGTCGCCGACGCGATTACCGCAGATATCTCAGCGAATTCCCGCCGGTCGATGGGGAAAGTCCGAAGATTTGACAGGACCCTGTGTATTCTTGGCAAGCGACGCCAGCAACTATGTTTGCGGCGAGATCCTGACGGTAGATGGAGGGTGGATGGCGCGGTAATAGAAGGGAAGCCGAAGCAATGATTGGAACGTGGACGTCATTCACATTGTATTTGAGAGACCGAAACCGTAATATTGAAGATTGCTCAGTGAAGGGTGGATGAAAGTATGAACTCCGTGGTACTCGCTATCTTGCATACGCACCAAAGTATAAAATGCTCTTCAGCCGCGGATTACACGTCGATTTCACTTTTACGCATGTACTTCACTCTTCATTTCTCTCCTAAGCTTGTCAATTCGCTAGGGCTGCGGGACACCACACTGCACTGAAGACTCCTAAGTGAAATGAAACCTTCACGGATCTCAAAGCGTCGGACCGTACCGCCGGATTGACCCCATCACAATCTTACTATCAGCTGATATGTCAGTGGTGATAACTGTGTCTGACCAGCTCAAAGAGCGGAAGAGGGAATGGAGGAGAACTGTTTTCTGATCGGGGAACATATGGCTGCGGACCGTAATTCCGAATTTCACCGGCCCGTCATATTCCGCCTTCACGACGGCCCGAAAGGCCGAACTGAACGCGAATTCGGGAGCATTATCGTTATGTACGTTGTACCGTCAAATTTGAAGCGAGAGGCGCATGAGGACATGCAGGAACATCAGGGTCTTTCGGGACCGCAAGGTTCGTTGGTCCGATGGAAATGGAAGGAAGAAAATAGGAAGGAAAACGTGTTGTTGAAATTGTAATCGCGGGAAGATAATTAAAGAAGGCCATGGAGATGTCAAGAAGCTAAAATCCGATGTCCGGGCTTACGGCTGGCAAGACACACGCAGATGTGCGTCGGGAACTAAGAGGAATCAATAATGTAATGCGGAAACAATAAGTATAACAAGTGGCGGCATTCTCAGATGCCTTCAGATGCTCTCGCTGGGTTTGTCGGGCCGGTTTCGTGTGGGTATCGATTGAAAGAACTCCTGTTAAGAAAAGCGTAGCTGGGAGATCCTCCAGGCAGGAAAGCTCGAGGCTAGTTGCCCCATATCTGAATACCTTTTGGCCGTTACCTCGGCACGACCCATCACCCAAAGTCCATGTCTGATTTTTGGATTAAGAAAAATAGATCAAAAAACTGCCGTGGCACTAATATTTACTTCCAGTTCTAGATATACATACCGTACATCTAGAAAAAGGAGTCCTCCTATGGACAGAAAGGCCAGGCAGAGTGGAAAGAAGCGCCTAAACAGTCCGGTTCGGAAGCTCATGTTGAGTAAATCATGCTACATTTATGTTGAAACTTCAGGAAGAAGTATCTCAGAGGCCTGACACATCATTCTGTACTAGACCCCAAGATTTGGGGTACCGTCGTGGTTGTTTTGAGGGTCCATGTGGGTAATTGTACGGCCGTGAAACCCGTCAAATAGGGAGAGTGAGAAGAAGACAGATCTTAGAGCTTGAGAAATCCGCATGTCTGCCAAAGCCGGTCTTGAAAGTGATGGGTGTTCACAACACAAGTGCGGCTCGCAATGATAAACCTAGTTTCGTTCATGTAAGTCCGAGGAACGCATTCAACTGGAAAAGATGCACACAAATTCGTCAGATCCAGGCTTGGCAATGGAATTCAGAGCCCTGAAGGGCAGGCACTGTATATCGGACCGATCCTTTGTGGAAGAGAAGCAACAAAAGAGATGATTGAGTATGTACCCGCACCAATAATGAGGAACATCAATACGTAGCACACGAGTCAAGGAACAGTGTCGATCCGAGGGATGTCATGCGAGAACGCCTAACGCCACAGATATATATGAACGCGGGGCGCTCCACATGTAGTTAGTAGCATCGGGCTACTCTGGAGATGAAGTATGGCGTGAATGGAAGCATCCACTGTTTTAGGGAGTTAAGTCAGAATTTATCAGCCTCCACAGATTTCTTAAATGAGTTTGTTCACAGTCAACTGCTGAGTCAAAAGGCGACCATGTTCGTGCTAGGATAAATCTGTAGATCGTGTTCGACCGACCTAAACCGGCCTTGAAATCTTTCACTTAGAAATGGGGACCCTTGTTTTGAGGGTTCAATGGGCTGCTGTGTGAAAGTTTCGGACTCGGGATCAGTGAGGACGCCAAAGTGGAACTTTCCGGTCCACGGCAGGGTTAAATTGACGACTTGATTGCCAGTACGAGTGAGTGGAGCGAATGCAGGCGCCTGCACTCGTATGTTTTGAGGACCAAATTAGACCAAAGATTCAACAAAGATGCTTCCTTGTAGACGAGTTTCTCCGTTAGTTACTGGACATGTCGAAAAGAATTTTCGGGGCCTGTGCGATTGAGCTGCCTAGAAGATGACAAACACACATAATGTAGGTTATCAAAATCTAGGTTGGGCGATGCGTTTGTGGTGCAACGAGAAGATATCGGGGGAAGTCGATAGGCAAACCCTGAGTATCGGTCCGAAGCACATATTCTGGATAGTGAAGGAATCAGAAGCCCTGAAACCCAAGACGATTATGGCCCTTAAAGCATGGGTACGCCTGAAGTAGGAAATGCAACCTACTTGGATGTATCTCCACGGTCAGGGAAATTTCTTTCTCAGGACTGTCCCGTCACTTCGTGTGAGATATCAGCATTAGGTTTTGCCCAATATTATCAGATGCGACTATCGTATGATAAATAACTGCGATTTCATTTCAGGAAGAAATTCAGATGGTCCAAGGAGTCAATGGCGTAACCGAAGTTGACCGATGAATCACTGAATATCCATATTCTTTGGAGTGCATCTTCCATAACGTGATAATCGCACCTAGATTCATAGACGGATGTCAGAGAGACGATCAGGTGAAAGGAAGACAAGGGATCCAGGGGAAAATATACGCCATCGTGCTATTCAGTACATGTAAAGACCGTTACGACAGGACTATTCCGTCCTTGTTTTGTTTCTTTGTCCCGAAGTCTTGGATTTTAACCAACAGAATCTAGTCAATCCAAGGAATATCCTAAACATACCAGATCAAAACCAGGTTGAGACAACAAACGAAGTAAGACCGGAGGTTCCAATGAGAGATCGAGAGCAAGATCTAAGACTTCAACATTTAAACTGTGTCTTCATAGCGGGATACTGACTTTCTGCCGTTTGTGATACGACTAAGCGACGCAGCTGTAAATACACGACACCGGTGCGCTAAATTTGGAGGACCTATGTGCTGGAAATATTGCTCAGATCAAGCGAGAGTCAAAACGAAATAGGCTAAGCGACCGCGTTGAACCAAGAAGAGCTGACCGGGACGAAATATAGAAATATTAGGCGCCGATGAAGTGGCCCCTTTTGCTACTAAAAAAGCCATCCTGAGTCAACCAGCGTTCATCGCACGTAGTAACAAAATCCCCACTTGCACCTCCGACCAGGCACCGTTCAAATAACCCATGGGAATAAGAAAGAAAAGAAGGGTAACAGAAGCACGACGTCATGCGGCATGTATGTTCGCGGCAGACGCGTTTGGTCTTATGTAAAACCTTCCTTTTCCGGAAGACACCCGTAATAGTCGATCTGGGAACAACTGAAACGTTCTCGTCAAGCCCGCGAAAAAGAATTGTACCGCGTATCTCGACAGTCACGACGTTAGGCGCGAAAAGTGGAATACAAGTAAGAGGTTTCATGGCTAGATATTAATTGAAGCACCGATTGACAGACCTAATCAGCAACGACTCTTGATTCTTGATTCTTCGCTTCATCACCACCTCTACCATTTTTCGCGCCGGTACCCTATGCACAGGTGTCAGTCCTGTAGCTGATCGTAATCATCTTACCTCAGTCTGACACAGGAATCATCTCGACAAAACTTGATTCCCTAGGCTGCGATTCATTTCACTTCGAACTCCGAATTCATCGTTGCTCATTTCAAGAGAAATTTGATAGTCGCAAAGATAAATTCGTCGCGCGCATTCCTATGTAGTCCTAGGGGGGTCTAGAATGCTTTTCGCGCTACTTCAGGACACACTTCGATGACACAAGTATGATGCATTGCAGATTCGCAGGGAAATTTACTACCTACCCTTTTTGTAGTCCTTGTAAACACCGCTAGCCTAGACATGCACTGCTGCGGTATCAGGTGTATTCTCCCCGACAATAAATCAATCAGTTCCCCATCTGGTCGTCCACATGTTGTGCATCAACTCTTCTCGGACCCGGGCCGTTGACGCCTGCATCCATTTTGACCCTCGATCTTAGACAAGGACAGACTGGTGAGCCTTGCACTGTATCTGTTCTGGCAGGGTGGTGGATGCTTACCACAGCCATATATCATCGACCTCGGTGAAGCGAAGCGTAGCGTCGTTTGTCGAGCCATGTCGTGATTCATCTCATCCAAGACAAACTTAGCTTTATTCATCACTGAAATGAAGTCCTCTCGACTGAGGCTTATAGTTCTAGACCCCAAAGTATAAGACGGATCAAAATCTAATACCGTTTCAAGCATTGTCTGTGGCTTTGCCTTCGGTCGTTGCTAGATGGGTTATCAGATTCGAGCATCGCCTCGACACCTTCCATCTTCGTAGTTGAGTTCGAAAATAGAGCCATAGAACTATTTCGTCGAACAAATACTGCTATCTCGAGATATAAGTCTGATGATCAGGATGATCAGGATGAGATATTCGTCGTTTCCGCTAATAAAGATTTTTTTCACTAGTAACCTGAAAGGCTGCGGAGTCCGGACCGACCTGCTGAACAGGACATTCTGCCGATCTTGTAAAATACACTGTTGATAGTTCAAAACTGGAATTCACGAATTTGAGCAAACTCTGGCCATCGTTATCTCAGCGCCGGCCGATGACCCCTCAAATACCTCCTCCGAATCCCTCGGTACCCTACTTGATGTCGCCCGAATGCTGTCTGTCAGTCATGGAAAAAGGGCGTACATACGCTCGTATACAAACGGAGTTCTGGTACCGGAAAACCGGTAAAACTGGCGGACAATATCAGAAGGGTGCGATGTCCGTCATCAACGCTTCCTTTCTACTTATTGTTCTCGTCTTCGCGCGACTCGCTTGGAATCCAGTCTGATCTTCAAAATACGGTCATATAGAGAGTGCGCAACGTCTTCAGGATGGGGCAGCGGGACCAAAGCCGTAGGGGAAGGAAGTTAGATGCGAGTCCCACCTGAAGTGATCCAGTGCCTCTTCTCCTTCTAAGTTTCAGAACTATCGGCTACATGTTCTCACCGTATACGTGTGCAGATCAGGCCGGAGTGTATTTCAAGTGGAACATTCCCAACGTCTCTGCATAGAAGCAGAGTCTTTAGGAAATTCGCTTGTCGAGATAGTTTAGTCCCTATTAATACGATCCTTTGGGGACCATACGCAACTTTGCGATGCGTGTCTTGATGCTATTAAGGCTGCTCTGATCAAAGGTGAACTGTCGAAGGTGGTTCCTATTTGGTTCCCTGGTGGCTGAAAGTGTGGCGAACTCTGAATGATGAGAGGCAATTTTATCGGAGCAGTCGTTGAGATACCGGAGTGATGTTAATTTCCCGGCCCATAGCACTCCTATGGGCACACCGACTCTAAAAGAACGACCTTGTCCGAGGGGCCATTGTTCATATCCGAGTACTCTGTACCTTTGATACGTCACGTCCATATCATAGTAGAAGAGGTCGTGACATGGAACTCAGCGTTTGACAGGGCCAGATATAACGTCGGCATGAGATTTCGAACTTGTTGCGGGAAGCGCTTTGATAAAACGAGTAACTCACTTGAATGGTAGAGCAGCTAACCGACCAAGTCGGCCCGATACTCAATAGGACGTGGCAAATGAACGCCGCTCGAGGCATCAGCATGACTACATGTTGAACAAATTCCCTTGTAATGAAATCCTTCGTAGCCTTTAAGGATAAACGAAAAAGATGTCTAGAACACAAGACTAGCAACTTTCTCCCATATCTTGATTGGATTATTGGCCCTACGTAGAGGATCAATCGGTTACTCATGATGTAAAAATTGCAACGTACAGATCTAGGGTCAATGGAAGATTATAGCTTGCCGGGCGATCTTGCCACTCTACGGAATATTAGATCAACATGATATGACAGGAACACCTTGTCAATAGGCCTACCCTCTGGCTCGTTCGGGTTGAAAATACCATAACCTAGTCGCCAAGTAATTCCTTGCACTCCATTCACGAGTAAGTCGGGCGGTGCACGACTGTCATTCTTCAAACCCGTTGTCTGCGAAAAATCATCGGTATTAAAGAGACCAGAGAGGAGAGTAGACGCACCTTGATCTCACTATCGATCGTGGAAAAGTCCGTGCTCTGGCCGCCCACCACTCCGCAGAACTTTTGGCCCACATCGTTCTTTCCGCCGACAACAACGGTCTTGGACCCTTCAAGTTTGGCCATGGTTACCTGTTTAGTATATAAGCCAAGGGTTCTAAACGATGGGGGAGCTAAAACGCACGCTGAACAGAGAACACGAACTAGCACATCTGTCACCGGAATGTATCAGCTGGCAGACGAGGCTTGGTATTTACGTCGACTGGCCTTCCATTGGACACAATGACTACTTGTGACCCATCAAAAAGCCCTTTATCGGGAGGTGGTGTCGTGTACTCGGTCGCCGGTGAACATTCGGACCCTAATCTGCTCGACTGATGAATTTCTGCGTCGAGTAATGAATGGAAAAGCAATCTAGTTACGTCTGACTGAATGCATCTGATCGTCGGTTGATGACCTTCGCTACTGGGGGAACTAACCAGTTATCGGTAATATTGAACTGTTCATTACGGATGTTGTGCCACCCGAGAGGATTATACAGGAGCATCGTAGACGGATCAACAGTGCCATGAGAATCGACGATGGTTTGAACAACCTGCCGGGCGAGTGCGGGGTCTCGTGCAGTCGTGTTCAATCCAGCCTGGGGCTCTGTTGTTCTTGTAGGTCCAATAATGATCCTGTGCAGGAACTGTAAACCGTCATTTGAGTGTGCAGCTCAGCGAAAGAAAGAAAACAGTCCGTACATGAGCAACACATATATATCCTCCTCCATTATTCGTCTATGGCGTAAGAAAACCAACATTACCGAGACAGCCAACAGTAATAGGGCCTGAACTTACCACATCAACGACCAGTCTCTGTGCTCCCTTAGACTTCAGCTCCAGCAGTCCATCTAAAAGGCCCTGCATCATAACGTCATAGCTGTTTCCTGAGAAACTTCCCAATGCGAGAACGCCAGTTACACCGTCATCCAAAAAATAAAATTGCCCCACACCGAAACCGTCCACTGGATTCGCAGGTTGCAGCTGAGTGGGAAGGTCTATGTCGGTTGCTGGACTACTATCAAGCATGACGTTTAAGGCTCTCGAACGCTCAACCACTTTTCCAGGGGCCTGCTGAGCCTTTACCAAAGGGTCGCCTAAAGTGGATGATACAGAACTCTCATAGTAATTGACTCCGTTTGTCCCGAAAACAGCACGACAATTGGCTGAGCGATACGTATCAGCTGAACTAAAGTTGATGGTGCTGGCGCCGATACGGGAGAGATATGGTAACTGTAGGGAACAGCTTTATCAAAGCAGATGCAACAGACATGCATGCACGTACAACATTTGCTCTTTTTCCATTAACCAGCTGAACAGACAGTTTGACAGAGTCGCTCAGTGGTAATGACTGTTGAGCAAAGTTGCCGAGCACGTAGCTCCAACCTGTCGTGGATCGTTGGTAACTTGAGAAAAAGCTATGTGAATTGATTAGCGGCAGCAATTAATATTTCGCCAAACATGATCGATACGGACCCATTTTGACGTGTCCCGTACGCTTGATAACCGCCAGCAATGTCGGCATTGGCATTCACAGCCACAAATGGATCCTGACCGTTGATCTGGAGAACTTTGGCACCATTCAGCTATATGTGAAGCGGAATGTGAGATGATTCAGGCAGTAATGAATGTACCCGAAGTATTACCGATTGAAGACCGCCATCAAGGGTTCCGGCAAGGGCACGCTCCCACACAGGTATTGCATCCGTGAATTGTACGGATGATACGTTATAAGCTTCAAGGGCAATGTGAACCTCGGTTCCATTCAGAAGAACAAGGGGAGTAGGCAGATAGTTGACGAACGCCGCTAGGTAGACGTTGAGCTCAGGAAATCTGGGAGCGGGGCAACGAACAATCGTAACAATAGTTGATCCAAACGCAATGTCCATCATGAAGCCTCTTTACAGTGAGAGAGAGATCAACATGGAGATCATAGTCGGACGCATACGACTGCGAACTGATACGTGCAAGATCGGCTAGGACATTCTCGTGCGTATCTGAGTAGGGCTGAGGAGCCTGAACCTCATAATTCACCGATGTATGAAACGAGAGGGTCTTATTGATGACTTCAATAATCTACGCTGGTATTATTATCTCTGGGTGGAGACAGCAGTTAAAGGAGCTTACGTTGGCCTTCTCGGTCTCGTTCACAGCAAACGATCTGTAGCACTCGCGAACTTGGGTAGGAGTAACCCATGTTTGTCCACCGATTGCGGCGCAGGGGTCTCTTCCTGCGGAGACAGCTGTGACAAGGGCGAAAATGGGGAAAATGGACCGCATGGCAGGACGTGGTGCTCAAGGAGGGGTCCTCAGACTATATAAGTACCGGCCTCGAGAGCATTAGGCACAATAGTAGCAGTATGCGAGTATCTAGCAACAGCATGTGCACAAGCGCTTCTAGGATCAATCAGTACGTCATCTCGGTCGGAAAACGATTTGATTGGTTAGAGAAGCAAGGGTGAGCGACTTTGGGCCTGAGCGCAACGAGTGCAGATATTCAAGTTCGTGGGGCAACGTAAACTACTGCACTGAAGATGGAAACATCGTACATTCAAGTGGATTTTACTTCAGATTCCAGTAAGGGAGCAAACGAAGAAGCCTATATGGTGCAATTTTCGTACATATCGCCG
This sequence comes from Armillaria novae-zelandiae, assembly GCA_030435655.1. NCBI lineage: Eukaryota > Fungi > Basidiomycota > Agaricomycetes > Agaricales > Physalacriaceae > Armillaria > Armillaria novae-zelandiae. The sequence continues at coordinate 498,383 of JAUEPR010000009.1, forward strand.
TGGAAGTAGAAAGTTGGTGGCTCAGAGTAAAAGTCCTAAGAGAAAAAAGGTCAGGTCTTAGCAGCTGTAAGCCACGTGCATACTGGTTGCACCGGATATTGCCGTGCCGCTCTGCCGCGTCCCGTGAAAACATCCAGTTCTCTGAGACCTGTGATACCTATAGTACTCTCTACTTCCCAGATGCGCCAATGACTTGAAGTATTCTCGAAACTCGTTTTGTTGTCGTGCTTGCCAGGAATTGTACTGTATAACTTCGGATCGATTATGGCGTTCATGAAGTTTGAACATTCTGTATGTGCCATGGATTACATTTATTTTCTATGGACTAAATCATTCTCGTTGCGCAGAGTATAAAAAAGCGAGCGTATGTCAACGAGAGTGATAGATTGGCAATGGTCCTGTCGGCAACAAATCCATTCAAGTCGACGGACGCACTCAACAATTTTGGGCTCTGTACGGCCGCGGCTTTTCGCTTCCTCTTCTCGGTCGGATAGTGAAATATTTATCGTAGCTGACTCACAGAGACGCTGGGGTTGACGGCCACCTCAATAAATGCTCGAGTCACGATGTCTCTGCATAAAGAGCTGCTTGGCCTGCGAGCTAATTATCTGTACCATCATGGGTTTGCTTTCTCCAATTCTCTTTGCTTCAATCATCTGGGGTGTAAATCTCTGTTGTCTTTAAGCACATTCATTCACTTTTCCCAGTCCACCACAATGTGGTTCAATATAGTAAGCAGACTTGCAATCCTCTCTCCTTCCTATGACGGGATGACTTTCTTGCAGTCATACCACTTAAGATGGACACCTGAAGGTGTAAGTGCTTCCGTCAATCCCAATCGAAATCATCATCTTTAACGAGGTAAGCCCTCTAGCCTTTGTGCTGCTCGTAACTTACAACTTCGAAAGGTCTGGATTTGGTCTGGTTCCTTGAACGATTCTAACCACACAAGTTATTCCTCAGTTTTACCTGATATCAAGGATTACATTGGTGAAACTAACTGAGCCTCAGGCCGCTCATTACTTATTGAGACACAAGGACGATCTTTGTAGCGCGTAGGCGACAGCGAACTCACATTCTTGCATGACAACGCCTCTCAAACGGCAACTTTACTAGCGCAAGGTAACAGTATCCAGAGTCTGACAATTGCTTAGAATTCCTAAACACTGGCAATTTATTGATCTCCACTAATCATTCTGGGACAGTATCGAATTTATAATCACGCTCAGTACCTTGAAACCGCTATATCTACGAGGACTTATGTCCACAGAGGCATCCTCTATACCAGAACGGCGTTTGCAACTCATCTGGACAATGTAACTGTAATAGGGTTCACTGCAAATGTATCACCAGCAATTTCGTTCAATACACCGTTTGTGACACCTATGGATAACCCCGTATGTCAGTTTTGTAGTCGATTATTCAGCCCCTCAAGTTTTATAGGTCTATGACGTTACCTCTGTCCATCTTACAATGACCGCCCGTGGACCATGATGTATACTTCATCTGCTTCGATTCATATTACAATACAACGGCGATCTCTAGCGTATCCAGGACTGTGGTTTGTGTCGGTGTTAAACGTTCAGCCTAACAACACAATATCGACTCCTACAGACCAGGCTGTGATCGTGATCGTGATAGTGATTGATGCAACTACTACAGATACAACAATGTATCGGGAGACTCGCGACAAAGTTGGCAGCCCGCTCTCTGCGACAGGCTGAAAATTATACAAAAAGCCACTCGAGACTCACGTCGCAGACCGCTCCTCCTTATTTGATTGACTGAGCATCTCTTTTAAATTAGGTGTTTATTAGTTCCACCGAGGACGTACTGACAACTGGCAAGAAATGCAATCTCCACCACATATTTGCCAACCGATCAAGGAAGATTCCTTCCCTATGGTCTTGACGGCGATCAAGACTTTTTGCCTTGTATGTCCAACACGGAACTAATGGCATCCTCGAGGAAAACAGAACATTCAAACCTTCAAGGAATTTGGAATTCAGACTTGTCTTCCAACCGGGGGTGCGCCACGCCTGCCGTCATAAGCAAAATGGTATTAAAGGAATTCGCGAACATCGCTAGGAAATCTACGTTGAAAATCATCCGAAAGGTATGATTTCTTTTGGATTTGCGTGAGAATCCTGAAATAGGATCCTCAGGCGAACAGCTGGTTCAAGCTGGCTCGCAGTGCCACTCAACGTCCTTGATCCGCACTGGAATCTGATCAGAGAACTGGCAGAACGTGGAGAAATCACTTGCTCGTGAAATATACGACATATTGCATAACACCGACATATGGAGAGACTCTGGGCTAGTCGATACGGCCTTCTGTGGATTCTAGCCGATACTCCAGCATGGCTTTGGCAACACGTGTACGAACACGCGTTTAGCCTTGATTCCGATTTGTTGAGAGGAAGCCATACCCTCCGACGAAACATCCAAGTCAGCTTTGGACTTCATTATTGTCGCCAGCTTGGAGGGCACTGATTACTTGGTCTCTAATCCTAACATAGTCCGAGCGTGAAATTGTGAGTATTTCTTTGACATTTGGCGAGTATTCTTTATGCTTACTTGCAACTGGAATGGGGTACTGAATCGTCGGATCTAGGATCATCGATAATTCATAAGACCGCCTTGCTTGGAAATTTAGTGCAAGATGTACTAACCTCCATGGTACCTCAGGCTTCTTCGCGGTCTGTTCAATTACGCGGCAGAATTCGCGATACGCTGGATGTCAGTACCGACTTCGCGGACCCTCATGGCTGCACACGACGCCGGATCCCATTCCGCATTGGCTCCGTAGGGCAGCTACAAGAATGGGCTGTTGGATGCGACTCCAAACGGATTCGTTCTCTCACCCCTGCGTCTGATGACCTTGTTAACATCTCCAGAAGGGTATTTACTCACATCAGTCATATGTATTAGCTCTTCCCAGCGCGTAGATTGACACGAGGTCCAACGAAACAGACACCAATGTTGCGAACACGTCTTAAGTCATCAAGTCGATTCGAGGAATAGGAAGCCTAACGCTCGGCACATCAAGTCCTGCGCGCGAATGCTGGACAGAGAAAAGGCCTACTATTATCTAACACAATTGCTTTCGAATCGGATTCCTATGCCAAACTATGGTCTATCAATAGCATTTTCCAGATCGATCTCTGGTCAGTTACCGTCTGCTTCGGAAGATACGCCTGATCAAACAAGCTAGGGGTGCGGACGGAGCAGAAGCAATACTTCTGCAAAGTCGCTGAGGGAGGCCCATTTGCTTCCTGCGATTCCCTCTTGGACACAAGGTAGCGTCACCAGATTCAGAGCAAGAAGTGGATTCGTCGTTGACATATCTTAATCAGGAGGTGCTCTGGAAAATGCGACCATCGCTACTACTATGGGACGCTTGGCAAGGAATTCGGTATGCCGGTTCCGCTATCGATATAACCTTCGCGGGAGCCGGAAGAACAGGAGTATTTAACTCTGTCAGTATCCGAAACTGAACTACAATCCGTAGGGATATCCATGAGGTGTATGAATACATCCTGTTTGACAGCGGTCAGACGTGCGAAGGGGGAGACGGAACGGGACGCACGCAACTAATATACAACTAATGTTACAGGGCGACAGCATCAAGATGTCATCCATGCTTCCCATGGTAGGCTTGCGACGCCGATCTGATATTCAGTAAGCGGAGGCTCATCCGGCGACGGTCGACTAGGCATGGAAATGAGGAGGGATATCTGAAGAGTTGAAGGCACGGATTCGTCTGTTAATGGAACTTCTTTCTCAACTTCACTATCAGCAGGAGCCCATGTTGGCAAAGAGAGACCATGTATGGCATTGGGGTTCCGCGAAGGTAAACGTATCGGAGCTGAACGGGGTATAGGTTTCGGGGAAGGTTTGTTTGACCGTGAAGCAGATAAGGGCTGAAAATGTTTATTATTTCTTGAAAAATATTGGACAAGTTACTCACCTGTATCGTAGACCATGAGTACTCGTTGCGATTCACCGCCCACGGCTCCCACATTATTGGTTTCTCTCCAATGAGCTGCTGTCGCGACCCAAACAGGCCTGGCATTGCCTGCAGGTCATCCAGGTTGAAAATCATTCCCCTCCGCCGCTGATAACGCCGTCGCGTAGCTATTCCACAGCCAATAAAAACGAAGAGAATGGCCACAAATGTTATCAGAAAACCAAAAAAATAGTTGGTCCCCTTTGACATGGATCCGGAGTCAGTAGCAGTGGGAGACTCCGACGCGCTCGCTGTCGCGGAGACGATGCTCGCCGTCGATGACATTGAAGATTCGGTATGGCCCAGCGCCATCACGGCCAGAGACAAGTTCCCTCCGGGAGGTCAGTTGATTGATTGAAACTGCAGGGCGGTGGTCGGGGTCCAAACGGACCGGTTTTCCGTTATGAGGCCACGTTGCATAAATAAATCGCGGGAATATTATTTTGTAAGTACAGGAAAGGAATGGCCGATAAAAATAGATGCGCAGTTAAGCGCGCAGTCCTAAATAAGAAATTCATTTCGGACCGGTTCACGTTTAATTGCCGGTTAAGGACACGTCCTCTTTGAACTTTCTCTTATCATGTCGAGCCGGGAAGAATCAGAATTTATCAAACTTGGTTCAGATGTCTATCTTCGGAAAGGCAATACAGAGGGTACCCATGACAGAGAGAGTCCCAAGTACGTCTCATTACATCTATCGTACGTATCCATTTGCTCAACATGGTAGTATCAAGCATCATTCTTGTCTGTGGATGGAGTTCGTAACCAAGATACTTAAAGTGCCAGGGAGATTCTGACTTCGACTTAGTGGGAGCACAGCTACGGCACATCCAGAAGTATACCACAGCCTATGAGCAATTATACCCCGGGGCAACCCAGATATTAATCCAGAACCGACCATCCTTCTTCTGGATTACGGAAAACAGTAGAGTATGACTTGTTTTGGTGAAATTTTTTTGCCCTGTCCATCTAAGTTCCTATCACAGAGGAAAGTGATAGCTCCTGCCGCGGAAGTATTGGAAGCTCTCGGAACCATACCCCCACAAAGCCCGTCTTCGATCCTGAATCTCTCAGCCGAGCCGCCACGCATATTGGTTCACTCTTTCTCCAATGGTCTGGTGTCTCTTCTTACACGTATGTACGCTTACTGAGTTTTTACCGCGATTTTGTATAGGTGGCGCCTATTCGTTGATCACTCTAGGGAAGATCATGGCATCCCGTGGCCCATTACCCTCACTCGAGACATTTCGGCCCCCCTGCGCCATCATCCTGGACTCTAGTCCGGGGGGTAGTGGCCTAAGCAACGCCATTCATGCCTTCACGACACTCATCAAGAATCCTATCATGAGAACCGCCGCCAAAGTCCTAGTGTGTTTGCTCTACGTGTACGGCTTCTTCGTGGGGCCGCTCATCGGGAGGCGAACAGCTCTTCAGAAGGTCCGAGACGGATTGTATAACCCCCGCATGCTTCCTTGGGTAGATGAGCGCACGCCGCGCCTTTATGTGTATTCAAGGGCTGATGATATGGTTCCTTGGGATCAGGTCCAACAACATGCAGAGAGAACGAGGGACCTAGGATGGGATGTTAGGACGGAGACCTTTGAAGACAGCCCCCATGTTGCCCATGCTAGGGCCTACCCAGAGCGATACTGGCATGCAGTAAAAAATCTGTGGAATGACGCGTTGGTCGCCGCGCATATAAAGGGAGCTTCAAACTAGACAAATATCGATCAAACATTTATTACATATATATTTGACGCTCTAAGACGGGGTAGCATGGATATGAGACGTATGGGTACAATAGATCGTAGAGGTATAATAGACGCTCGCTAATGAGTGAGCTTCCATCACATATCATCAAAGGGTTCAATTTTACGAATGCATCTGGGCTGAGGTTTTTCCCAATCATTCGTGTCTTCCAAGGAATGTATAGGTGGCTGAGTGGGTCCGCCGGGAGGATTTGGACCTCTCCCAGGGAAATTTCCACCGGGACGTCGGAAGAAAGGCCATGTAGGTAAGTAACAATACTCCTGCAGGAAAAATCATCAGTGGGTATAAATTACCAGTTACTCAAGTTCGCACCTCGAATCCACAATCAGGTCTGCACTTAACCCACACACTCCAATCTAGCCAGGCCATCAGGTCGCTGATTTGAGTCTTCCATTGGGGAAGAAGATCAGGCGGAGGCGAGTCTTCGAGTTGCGTAGGGGAAGCCGCATCGTCTAATCCAGCCAATACGCCTTGAGCCCACATTCGAGTCACGACACGGCAGATCTCTCTATTTGTCTCGTCTATCGATTCTAAGATCAGGTGCTCCGATCGCGTCAACTTGTTCTTGCCTATGTGCGATGTGTGCGTTGTTGCGCATAACTTGAAGATCGGAGAGGCCCAGGAATAATCGTCGGAAGAAACCAGTGGCGGAGTGACCGAATGAAGTTGGTATGGCTGTATCATGACTTTCAATTGAGTTTGAAGCCGTTTAGCTGCACGCATGTCGTCTGAATCGGAACTTTCCGTCGAGTTCAGCAGATATTGGACCATCTCTAGCCGATCCGCGAAGCGGTCCACAACAACATGGACCAGGGTGGCCCAATCAATGCCTGATCCGCCCCCATGCGCAGTCTGCACGGCTTGCTCAAGGCGAACCATGACTGCGGAGATATCGTCATCACTGACCCCTTCAAGATGATGGAACCAGCGTTCCTGGTCGAACCTGTAGGGCACCAGGCTCGGAACCAAGGAAGTATCGTAGAATGAGACCATCCGTGCAAGATCGAGCTGAATGCGTGTTTCCCCCGGATACCTGTTGTGCCATGATCCTGAATGTATGACTTCACTGAACGCGTCGGCGCTTGCGGATGGATCTGTAAATGGCGGAGGTGCGGGTAGATCATCTGTAGGATCTTGCCTGGGTGGTCCGCCGGGTGGTGGACCACCTGGGCCCCTGGGGCCTCCACCGCCTGGACCTCGGCCGTTTGACTCTAAGTTTAGGAACGAAACGACATCTACGCCCGCCGTAAAATCGCATAGCATGATTTCGCTTCCTTAAATATTAGTATAGACAACGAACAGGGTCGGACGGGCTCACAAGTCCATCTCCATCCTAATATTTCCTTGAGTAACGGATAGCAAAGAGAAGGTTGTGCACTGTACCTCACGAATCCATCTAAACCAAACTTCTGTCCCCATACACAAAGGTCGGCTAGTCTTCGGCTCTCGTTGAATGTCCACTCTGGGATGAGCTTACGCCATGCAACGATATCCTGGGTATCCATGGGACCTCCTTGCATTTTTGCGGCGCTACTGCCATCGAAATACAGCACATTTAGGGTACGGGTGCTGATCAGAGTGAGCTGCCAACATCCGGTCTCCAGAGAGCCGCGACAAAATGGACGTGCGTGCTCAGGATCGGTGGCAGTCCATTGAGGAACCGTAGGAAGATTCGAGTCGCTGCGTCCATGATAGAGAAGTGTTCCAACGGGTACGATTCCGGGTATCAAATTGTGTCCTGTGTAATATGAGTGACGTGTTGAGGGTTGATAAGATGCCCTTACCATTGCGATAACGGGTATTCGGCCAATGCTGTAAGAACGCACTCACAGTGTCGAAAATCAGGTGGCTGGTCGAGTTGACGCTGGGCTTCATGTTGAAGTCCCATTTTGTCGCAAACTCATCGACTGGTAGGGGTAGTTCTGCTTCTTTTTGCAAGCCTACTTTCAGGTGAAATGGAATCTGAGCAGCATATACTGACCCCGCAACGGGGAGCACCAGTAGTACCTGGACTAGCCAGTGCATGGGAGGAGATGACAGCTTGAATGGACAGCGAAGGGTACCGACCGCGCTTTTATGTCAAGGTTTTAGATTCCGCAGCTGCGCTGTGCATTTGGAATAAATAGATCTTGCAGGGTTCTTATCAGATATCGGAAATAAAAAGCTGCCGAATCCCCGATTCTTTCCGAGATAAGGAGGAAACGACAGAGGGTTCTGTGGAAACGATAACGACCATCCTCCGGCCAACTGGTGCGACTAGGGGCTAGTTTGTACTTATTTAATGTCATCTGCACGCTTTATATGGTTAAATAATTACTTTTTATAGTAAAAGATAAGATAACAGAAGCCCCCTATGTCTTAGAGTGTTATTCAGCAGGCTGCAGCTGACTCCGTCGCTTTCCGAGGTGTCATATCTATATATTCGGTCGTGGAGTTGTCCTTCTTTTCACCTTGTCTGCGCAAGAAATCTGCACTTTGAACTCTTTCGAAACGAGTCTGTCTATCTTCTAGCTTTGCTTACCATCTCTATCGGCGCATCTCTCTGCTTCGAAGGTGTATCTCTCCGCTTCAAAAGTTTCCCCAAGTTTGTTTGCACGTGTACTTTGAACTTAGCATTGCTTATCGTTTCTATCGGTGTTTCTTTTCTTCAAAACTGTTGTACACTCTGTGTTCTACCGTTGTTTATCATCTACTCTCTGTGTCTTTTTGTTCAGGTGTGAAAGTGTCGGTTATTATCCAGATCTCGAAGTTAGCGTTGCTTATCATTTCTATCGGTGTTTCTCTTCTTCAAAAGTGTTGTACACTCTGTGCTCTACTGTTGTTTATAATCTACTCTCTGTGTCTTTTTGTTCAGGTGTGAAAGTGTCAGTTATTATCCAGATCTCAATTTTTTTTTACCGCCTGTTCTATAGTTGACAACGCTTGGCATAATATATTGCTCCCTGGGAGTATTGTTGCATATTTGGTGCTTGGCCCCTTGATTTAAATGAGTTTCCCTTTGATAAAGCACGTTTGTCGATGTGCTTGTGTTTTGCTCCTCCCATGATAAATTGGTTGCTCCAGCTTGACTTAATCTTGTTTCTCTTCTTCAAAGACTCGCACGGACGAATACTGCACACTAAACCGAGGCGTGAAACCATTAGATCTGAATCTACATGTTCAAACTCATGCTCTTGGTCTGTTATAGCGAGCCTTGGTGTTTATCTGGCAAACTTTGGTGTGTCCTGATGGCTTACTGTCTTGAGAAACTGACAGTGATTCAGACTTTTCGTGTCGACACTGGCGGTTCTCTTCTAAGCTCCAAAGTCAGGCCTTTTAACTTGTTTCTTGCTGGGCCCGGATGGCTTCTTAAGCTACTTGCAGAGAGAGGTCGTCGCTTGGCTTTTTCTTTTGTATTTCAAGCTTCTTGGGAGCTTTAACATCCAATTGACGCTTGGCGATATTGTTCACAATGAGTTTTCCTTTGTCCAGATGACCTTGTTGTCGTGTACGTGTCCTGGACAAGGTCTTGGATCCATCCAGTAGTGAAGAATTTTCTTTATTTCACTATCCTGTGTATTATGATGCTTTGTGCTATCCTCAATTTCATAGTAACATTTTTAAAACATGTGAATGTGTTTGCGAGTGGTTTCGTGAAATTTTTGGTGCGGAAAGTGGATGGAAAGACATAAAAGTAGCATATTCTGAAGGTAGTTTTCTTATGGAAGACATGTCATATGATATTAGGGTGGTTATTGGGTGCCATGAAATTGAGCATGAAAACTTTCATCTTCGTACGTACTACAAAGTAAATTGTTCCGTGCTGTGTACTAATCCTTCATGGTTGTACCATACAGAGGGTGAATTGAGTGATTCGTTTGAAGGTATTACTGTCAGGGAAATGAAGAGGGTATTGGGAGGTCGATGGTAGGTTAAATTACGTAGCGAATGCATTCGTGCACTAGTCAGAAAGTTTATCGAATTAGTGCTGAATCGATACTGTGGTCAACGAGGATACGGAGGGGACTGTCGTGAAGTTCTCTGTATGCAACCCGCTCCAGAAAGGTCCTGGGGATGCAACTATCAACACGGATGCTCAGTGCCCATTCTGATTGCGACCGTAAATAATCCAGTGACACTGTTTTTATATATGATCTTATGTAGTATCATGATAGTATTCGTTCAATAAACGCTCAACTTCTTGTGGGGAATAAATTCCTTAAATGACTTAGATGGTAGTTATCTTTAACCTGGCGTTCGGATAAAAGTAGTGCGACAAGCAGAGAATGTAGGAAACTGGTCTACGGTCCCAATATAGATCACTGAGGTTCTATGCCGCCACCAAATTCTTAGGGAAATATGAGTCCCCGGGTAAGGTGTCATTTCATCAATTTCTACAACAAACCAACGCTTATTTCCAGATTGGTATTGTAAGTAATGTAGCTTGACGCGGTAGCAGTAATGACTCTTCAAATTTGTAATAATACAAGTGTAACTTTATTGTATGATTAGGTATTTGTCACCACCTGCTTCTCGCTATACAGCTATATCCATGAGAGCCGGCTGCTTAGATTATTGTAGAGTAAGGTACCTAAAATCTCTCTCTCTGCTCCTGCTCCCAGCTATACAGAGAATATGCTTGAAATTTTTGAAAAACTTGATGCAATTCTATATATTGATTTTTGTATTAAATATATACAAAATAGCGGAGAAAGAATCGGGGACCGGTGTGTGCACCGCTACGATGAGTAGTCTACGGCTACTTATGGTACACCTAAAACATCTACGACGATGTAGGAACTGTGGTAGGAACGGTCGAGGGTTGAGAAGCAGTGTTCCAAGTAGCACTTGTAGCATACGAAGTTGTCGCAACGGCTGCCTCAGTGGTTCCGTACAGAGTGGGCCCCGGAACTAGTATTCCGCCTTGTGAGATTACGATTCGCCGGTGACATGAGGCGGGACTCACCAGTATAGGTGTTGAGCTGTGTGTAGATGTTGATGAGGATACCTATGAGTAATCATGAGCTAGAGTTCCGCGCGATTTTCCAAGATACGAACCTGGCTCTTCAGCGTTGTATGCACCAGGCAAACTAACAGTGTCAGGAGTGGCTGTTCCCGAACTGCTGACCTAGAAGTGAAAGCAGCACGATGAATATCTGGATGTGAACGTCGCACTTAACACTCACATTAATCTGATAACAAGACATGTAGAATCTGTCGAGTTATGTCAGACGTGCGCAGAATAGAAGAGCGAGACATACTGAGCCCCATTTACCCCCGAAGCAACGTGCAACGCTACAAGCAGATACACGTCAATACTTAGACAGGACAAACACGACTGCGCTTACCAATAGTTTCGGCGCGAAGGAGGTAGCTGCCCGGGGCAATGTCAGTTGGAATTTTGAAGGTGTAGTGTCCACAGTTGTCCTGAGTAAGGCTCCATAAGACCGAATGGAGACTGGCGTCTCGAAACTCACGTTCAAGACTTCTTCATTGGCCCTTCAGTTTAGCGCAGTATGAGGGACAACAGGACGGTACTTACGGTTACCAAAGTAGTCAGGGTTGTTCGAAACCAATCCCGACTCCGATACTTTGAACCAAGCTGCCTCGGAGCCAACAGCAGTGGTCACGTCGTCGACAGCAGCCATGTAAACCTGTGAAGGAGTCGTTAAAGGACGATACGGGTCAGCGAATGTCGGCGTACAATGACAGGTCCGTAGTGGTTTCCACCAATAGCCTCATTGGCACAAGACCTATCATTGGGCTGTTGGTGCATTTCTACGGACACTGTGTCACCGGCTATATCGACGAGGTTCGATTCAGCGAAACTAGTGCCTCAGACAAAGACATACCAGTAACGGAGCAAACACCGGCACTGGCGGTTGCGCCGGCATTGCAAGCAATATCCTGTTATCGAATATGTGAATGCAACAGTCTTGAACCGGGGTTAGTACAACATACGTCGCTCGTAACATCGGTCACAGGGGAGTTACTGACGGGTAGCCGTACGCACGATGAACCAGCGTCGACGTCTCCAATCCAGAACTCCTGCCAAGTTGCGTGAGCAGCAGCAGAAGCAATGAGAGAGGCGGCGGTAGCTAAAGTGAATAGCATGTCTGAGAAAGTAGGGCGAAGCTGAGCTTTAGGTTATTCAATGGTTGCAAGGCAAGGTATTTATACACGGACGGCGGCCACCATAACGTAGTTAGATGCGCAAATGACCACTACACCGGTACCTTAACGGAAAAATGGCTCAAGTGTCATGGTAGCAGTGTGCTTCAACACTCGGATTTGATGGAAAATCCAGCGTTTCAAGACCTTTTTTTTGAAGAAACCTCGGATACGATGGCCGGTAATAATCCGGAAATTGGCCAGCTGAAAAGCCAGTACCATCAAAATGTTGATGATTTACGCTCCAGAAGGTCAGTTGCCAACGAACAATGACTGTCATAAAGGCAAATATACTAGCAAAATGAAAGGCGCAACATAAGAACCGAGTTGGTTAGATACATGTCAAAGTTCGGTCGCCTTTCTGAGAACTGTACATTATGAACAAGATCTGGAGCGGGAGGAGCGCGGTCAAACACTGATAAATTGACGATCACTTGCCCTAAACCCCTTAGCTACCGCTTCCTTTACGTGTTCTCACGACCTTGTTACGCAACGCCTTTTCTTTCAGTTCATTTTCTCGTTTTTCCAAATCAGCTTTCGACATGCTTTCCTAAAATACAATCAAACTAAGCAGAGGTTCCGACGTCGGCGATCAGGCAACTACACGTACATCATCGTTGTCCCATTTACTCTTCTTGCGCTCTAATTCTGCTTGTCCTTTGATCTTCAATTCTGTCTTGTCGTTATCCATTTCGATTGAACTGCGCCTGGGAGATACACTGTCACTTGAGCCAGAGCTATATTGGCGAGCCTTGCCATGCTCCCTTCTGGGACTTTGATGACGTGGGGATGAAAGAGACATTCTTGACCTTGATGGACTACGTTTGCGCCTCCGGGGAGGAGTGATGCTCCTACGGGGGCTGCGCCGTCTGTATCCTCTCGGAGGAGAACGCGATCGACTTGAAGGAGACGGAGAATGAGACAAACGGCGTCGACGAGTAGGAGGACTACGACTTGTTCTGCCTTTGTAACGGCGATTTGGTGGTGGTGGAGGTGAGGGCGAACGAGGTCTACGTCGGGAAGGAGCTGGGGAGCGAGAACGAGAAGTTGAGCGGGAAGGGGAACGGCGCCTAGGTGGTGACTGCCGCCTTGGTGGGGAATTGTCGTACGAAGGTGAACGCCGACGCGGCGGGGAACGATATCGACGAGGTGCACGGGGTGAACTCCCGACTGAAGACGGTGTACGTGATTTGCGACGAGGCGGTGGTGACCGCGAGAAACGACGTCGAGGAGGCTAGATAGCATCGCATTAGTCTTATAAAATAACTGACAAGAATAATACCCACTCCACCTGGCCCACCACCACGGCCACCCCAGCCTTGATCGCGCGAACGACCACCGTCGTCGTATCCACCGCGTCCTCTTCCACGTCCTCTGCCCCTACCACGACCGCGCCCCCCGCGGTCGCCATCCCGGATGTCATCCAATCTAGCTCGGCGGTCTCGCTCGTCGATGACTCGGGTGTCGTTTTCTCGAGCTTTTCTCATCTCTGCTTTCTTCTCTTCTACAAATGTTCTGGGTACACCAGTGACATCTGACTGAGCTTCGAGTAAGAGGTTCCAAAGCGCAGTCATGAAAGCTGGTGTATCTTTAGTTAAAAACCCGGTCAGGTTTATCTGCATCTTCTTAGGATCTGGTGTCTGGTATAACTAAGTCCAAAGTTGCATTAAAATAATTGAAGAAACACACCGGTTCTTGTTGATCTTCAAGAAGACCCATGGCATACTCTACCACTACTTCATCTTCAAAACCTACAAGTTCGGTAACCTTTTTAGCGATCCAAGGTCTGATAACGGTCAAGTTGACTTTGCGCATATCAACCTGATGAGAGTTGAAGACGTGGCTACCGAATGAAATGTCATCCATACCTTCTTGTCGAACTCAGGCGGGAATTTCATGGACTTTAACAGTTTTATCTCCTTGTCGGAAAACCGTCTATCTTGGTCGGCAGAAGTGCCCTTGAAGAATCCTGACACAGACAAGATAAAAATTGGATTATTATCAGAGTACAAGAGAATGATCCTCACCAGCATCTGCCATCGCGACCTGTCAGCGACGTACACGGTCAAGGTTGAAAAGATAGTAACGTCGTGTGACCGTCACAATTATTTAGGCAGCGAGCCCCTATTTCGCTTTCAAGAATGCTTGAAGAATAGTACAGTACAGTTCGGTCAACATATTTTGTGGCATTCAATTACAATCTCATGCTTTCATACATTAAAAGACAAAATATCCAACATCCCTCATTTTTTGTGCGTCTTCTTTGCATGATTTCGCTGGCTTCTTCGAAGACCCGGCGGCGTCTGGGGCTGCGATTCCGCCGAGGAAGAGGGTTTTAGTATGGTCGAACCAAATTTCGTTTCTGCAGCATTATAAAGTCCATTGCTATGATTGCCATTCCAAGCGTTGGAATTACCGTATGCAATGTGTGAACCGGGAGAGCCAGGATCAGAAGAGTCTCGTGGTGAGCCTGAAGAAGGGGAGGACATAGGCGAGGAATACTTGGTTCCCACAAAGCTATGATTAGTGTAGATCGGAGGCGGCATTTCGTAAGGGGTTCTATCCAATACCAAGATTCAGCTTCATTTCCATTAGAATGTAGAAGATCGTATACCCTGTGGTATTATCCCTTGACATCATACGACACGGATTCAAGGCATCGGTCAGTGAATTTCGGTAAGGACTACTAGATCTTCACAGTTGGATTGAATACTTGCAGCGAAGTCAAAATTTCACAGTGACTTACCGGCTCATATAAGGGACATCGGTGATAATTCGTAGAATCGGCGGTGTTTGCGTGATCAGTGGAGGAGAAGAACTAGGCAATGAAGTAGAAGAGGAGGAAGTCGGATTCTGACCATCATGAGGCAAACTTGCAAGCGAAGCAGGTCGACTAGTTTTCTTCGGACCGACAGGATCTATGGAAGTAAGTGAAAAGAAGGAGTCCTTATCGAATGATAGCACACACGTTGAAACCTTTTCTCTTGCCTGTATAGAGTGCCTAACCCTTTAGAGCATACCGTCAAAAACCGATCAAGTCTCTCGTTCGCTGGATACATGGACCAATTTTCTTGAGTTCCTATAAGATGCCCAACTTCCTCGGCTAGGTTCCACGTATCGTAAGGGTCATCAGAGTAAACTAGTCCTCTGTCGGCTAGAGAAGAGGAAATGTCGGACAGTGTCTTCCATTCGGACTGGCTGAATTGGCTTTCCACGATGCTCCAGTGAGGAAAGAGCATAGCCACAAGACGATAGCTTGTTATGCTAAAATGAAAAGGCTCAGAGGTTCGTTTTTCAAAGCTACGTTCTTAAATATACGAACTTACACAGGATCTGGGTAGAGAGGCCTGGGCAAGAATAAGAGAATGAGTGGTTTCAAAAATACGAAGCATTTTAGTCAACTCACATAACCATCGCAGTGCAGATATTTTGTGGCTCAGGCCTTGGTGATTAGTCAACCAATGCAAACAAGTATTTGTGGAGCTATTTATGTGAAAGAATCCAGGGATCGAAGACGGGTTCTTATGACTAGATTATTCCAAAAGTACCTAGAAAGACAATATTCCCACCGATTACAATCAGATTACAACGGGCGTTGCTATAAACCCAAGCAAAGCACTCACAAAGCCTATAGTATGAGCGCTCGGATGATATAAAAAACGCTATGGGATTCGTCGCTAAGGGTAAATGCTTGTAAAGCGGACTCGGAGTTCAAAGCTCTTGATGATAATACAAGAAGATATATTGCGGCGGACGTGGCTTGGTGACGGAAAGAGAACAAAACATGGATAATCTGAAGGGTCCTCAGGCTCGGCAGGAAGTGATCGATCTGTATCGTGATACTGTACCTGGTACCAACACAAACACCTATCAATTCAATTCGGATTGGACGCACTTGTGGGCTACTAGGAAATTATATATCCCCAAACAGTACACAATACGTCTACCATTCTCTCAAACTTCCATCCGAACCTCTCCAGACGGGATTGCGCCAGGCTGAGCGGCTAGACGTATACTTTTCTGAAGCAGTTCGCACAAGTTCTTCAACAATTTCTATGCCGATGCCCGGTCCTATACACTTAAGCATATAGTCATCAGATAGAGATATGACATACCTTGGAGCGCTTCAATATGGCCTTCCTTGATGTCAAAGACATGTGGGTTTGCCATATACGTGTGCAAATCCGCAGCTTCAGGATCATCCGTGTTGTAGTGCATCTATATAAACCACGCTATTCAGTATCATTGTGACTTCATACGGTTCTGAGCAAACCTTCCAACTGATTTCTTGGATAACAACTTAAGATGGCGTTAGTAGACGAGAAATATATCGCAGGGAACTCACAATTTGGTGCAGACAGAGCGACCTGAAAGCAAGCAGCCAACGCGATGGGACCTAGCGGACAATGAGGTGCTAATGCAACATCGTATGTCTCCGCGAGTGATGCTATGTTTCTCAATTCCGTAATCCCCCCACAGTGAGAAACCTTGCAGAGCAGGGAATTAGCCGTTTCATCCAAGTAAGAACAAGGCTAACGTCAGGTTGAGCGATATCAATGGCACGCTTCTCGAAGTAAGGTCTGAACTCGTAGCGCGTGTAAAGACGTTCGCCTAGGGCTATAGGTGTTGAAACAAGTTTAGAGATGTCTGCAATCTCGTCCGGATGTGAAGGTAGTAGTGGCTCTGGATGGATCAGTAAGTAAACTGCACACACAAGAAAATTTGCATGAGACCTTCGATAAAAAGGGGTTGATAAGGTTCCAGTAGTTTAGCTAGCTGCTTGGCCATTCCTTTGTGCACTCGACCATGAAAATCGACACCAACATCCATCTTTGCTTCTTCCCTAAGTAACGCGAATAAACAAGATTTGCTAGACACGAGTGTTGACAGTGACGAACCTGACTTGGCGAACGCGTTCCACGGTTCCCTTGAGAACATCAGGGGAATCAATCCATGATACCGCATCTGCATGCATGGAGTTATTTAATCCAGCAACTTGAAGTATGATAACGAAAAAGCAACCTGTTCCATTCATCTTGACAGCTGTAAATCCTTGTTGTTTCCGTTCTAGGGCTGCATTCAAGACTTCACTTGGATGATCACCACCAATCCATCCATACACTTTAACACGATCCCGAACCTTCCCGCCTAGTAATTGCCATACAGGGACTCCAAGCCTCTTGCCTTTGATATCCCAAAGCGCGATATCTAGTCCCGAAAGTGCACTCTACTTTCAACATTCAGCACATACCCAATCGGCTCATAATTTAGCATCGGCACTCGCCATCAAGACTGGACCTCCACGGTAAAATCGCATCATGTACGCAGTCTGCCAGATGTCCTGTATATCGTCGGCATTTGCACCAGTAAACCTCTCTTGAAGGTCTTTCATAGCGCCTTCGACTGCCTCGGTATGCCCTTCCAGAGTACTCTCACCCCATCCGACAGTGCCGTCTGCGGTTTCTACGCGAACGAAGAGCCATCGTGGTGGGACCCTGAAGTACTGGTGTTGAGGTCAGCGATAGGATCCACATTCAAGAGTGTAAGATATCACCTCTATCTTGGATATCTTGGAGGGCAACATGTGAGAACGAAAGAAGGATGTAACGACATCATGGTCAGCTTTCAAGCACTAGAGCGAACGGGCCGACGGGCCGACGGGTCGGAACCTGGTTTTCCCACGCAAATCTCCCTCTTTACCCTCCAACGTGATTCCAATGCCCAGGTGATTGGGCCAGCCAAGACGCACAATAAACTTTACTAATCTCAGAAAATTTATAGCTCGGGTTTCATCATCAAGATATAGTTATGGCGGCGCTGGACCTTTCGTATATCGCAGCTCCGATGGTCAATCAATCGGACCTACCTTTTCGAACCCTCTCCCACAAATACGGAGCTACACTCGCATATACCCAAATGCTCCAGCCTGATAAACTAATTAACGATCAGGGTTACCTTGAATTCCATCTCCGTGATCTTTCCCGACGACCCAAGGATCATCAAGTAGTGGTGCAATTGTGCGGAAACGATCCAGACGTTACGGTCGAGGGCGCTCGTAAAATACAAGACCATTGTGACGGTGTTGGTAGGTGCTGTTTACGATTTACCTGTCCAGATCTCCAAGTGACTAGATTTAAATCTCGGCTGTCCTCAGGAAGCTGCCCGGGAAGGGCACTTTGGAGCCTATCTTCTTGGTCAAAAGGATTGGTCTACCGTTGAACAAATAGGCATGTTACTCCCAACATTATTTTTTGATGCTCACTGTTCTTTAGTTCGCTCTCTTTCTCATTCTCTCACTGTCCCGGTTTCGGCGAAGCTCAGGTTATGCCAACCCGTCGAAAAGACTTTGGTATTAGCACAGAGGCTTGAAGGAAACGGAGCATCCTGGATCACTCTACATGCGCGAACAGTCTCGGCGCGACGCAGACGAAATGGTCCAGCGGATCTCTTACAGGTTAAAGCTCTTAAGGAGAACCTTCGGGTACCAGTCATCAGCAATGGTAACGTTCGTGTGTGGAGTGATATCCAAAGGAACCTCGACTATACTGGAGCTGATGGTGCGATGGTTGGCGAGACACTGCTTGGAAACCCATGGTCAGTTCGCTCATCCTGGTATCCTTGTAGCCTATTATTAAAGTACTCTTCTCACTCCGGACCGTACAGCATCTTCTCCGGCACTGTACCAGATCCAGTGGACATCTCCCTAGAGTACTTGCAGTTGTGCCGTGATTACCCCGATACAGCGACCTTTCCTATGATCCAAACTCATATCAGGCATTTCGTAGACTTCCAATGGTAAACCTCTTTCTTGATCTTTTGTCATGTCGTCTCACTTTTGTGATAGCGGCCGGAAATCATGGTACCAGAAGTTTCGCGCGGCGCTTGGTTCGTGTTGTGATGTCGACGATGTAGAACGGATGCTCAGAACAAAAGTTGGGCGTTGGAGAGGCAAGTCTATCAGATCTGACCATGACCCCGAAATAGAAGAGGAATGTGTACCCTTTGGCGATTCAGATAATGTGGATTTGCCATTACTGGGTTGATCTTTGTTGCCTAGTTTGAAGGAATCGTTGATACTGATTATTTTATCTTCTTGTGGCCGCATATGGTGGCTAGTAATCTCCTATCACGACCAATTCATAGCGACAGGCCTCACGGTACCAATGATAAGTGATTTACTCCTTTTCATGTTCTACTAAATGGGTCTACTGCTGCATTTCTAGTAACCATTTCTCGGACCCTAGCGTCATTCCCATCGCAGAGTTCACAACCCCGATAACAGGCGCCACTCAGCATAACTTGCGTTATGGAAACCTCAGGTCTGTATACGAGCGCATGGTAATCAGGATAGAATCTTCCTCGCATTCAAATCCTAACAGCACGTTTCTCTACCACTTTGGCTGAGCACATACTTTCTTCGCCCTGCTGTAACGACAAAATCATCATATTGTCATCTACACGAGCTGCTGAGACCGGCTCGTTGTCCTTGCCGTCTTAGTTGATTCTTTTTGACATGTCTCTGGGTTCGGTAGGACTGGGCCATCAGGTGTTGGCATCTTTAACTCGGGAGTGAGTCAATTCGGACATCTATGCCCTTATTTACAGGCGGGAGAAGTTGCATCCTGAGACTATTGGAAGGAAAGAAGTTGATTCTATTACCCTGGGAAAAGACCGGGGGCTGACACTTCCTGTGCTGACGACGTCTCTTGTTCCGGAAGACGCGACCGGACCCCATTCGAAGATGCGATTTATTTGCTCTTATATGTGATTTCTCTTCAGTATGCTGCGTGAAGGCATTCTTATGCTAGCTGAGTGCAACTTCGTCGCGGCGGTAACACTGAGCACGGGGTTGTCGGTCGCTCCGGCAAGGTATTGTCCATACACCAACACCGGCATTTCACCATCGCACCATAAGCGCTAAGACTGAATCCCGGCTTATGGCATTGGGGTCCAAGGCAATTTGGCATGATGATCATTTTTCCACTATAAAATGACATCCAATCCAACTCTCTTTCATTCTTACTCTTCTTCTGTCCTTCGCCTCAGAGATGAGTAGTGGAATTTCAGATCCCTTTGGGGGCATCGTTATCTGTGAGTAAAACTCCTGAGTTTTCACTCATATACTTGGGTTGAACCGTGTGCACTTCTAGCGGTATTTCTGAGCATCCTCCTCTTGGGTGCCATGATTGTGCAATTATACATCTACTTTGACCGCTACCCCAAGTGAGAAAAAACCGTCCCCTTCTATGGGACCTTCTGATATGTTTTGAAAGAGACAGAGTCTGGCTCAAGGTCTTCATCGTAGTTCTTTTTACCTTGGACATCCTCAACTCTGTTTTCGTCATTATGTGGTACGTGATATAACAGCAACAATCATCGTACTTAAATTACGACATTTTCACAGGGTTTATAAACTTCTGATTGACAACTTTGGAAACTTCGCCGCATTCACCAAGTGTAAGTAACTTCTCGAAACCTGCTACCGTCGAATTCCCATGTTTGTGTCTTCTTTCGTAGCTGACTGGACTGTTATGTCTGACTCGCTTCTGGCGGGTATCATGGCAGGAATGGTCCAGGGTTTTTTTGCGTGGAAGATCTGGATTTTAACCAAGTATGATATGCATCTTTCGAATGGTCAAGTACCGTTTCTGATTAATCCTCGAATGTAGGAACTATTTCTACGTCGGCGTAATTGTTATCTGCGCATTGACATCTTCGGCCGGTGGTATCGCGACGAGTATAGGAGGCTTTCGTATCATCGACTCGGCTGATTGGAACGAGCTCCGAAATAAACTGGATAAGCTCTCCCTTGTGTGGCTCGCTCCAGCTGCACTCGGGGACCTCGTTATTACGGTCGTCATCACCATATCTTTGCAGCGAGCGAAGGGTTCTATCAGGCGAACCAATCGTGTGTTAAATAGAATTATTCGACGTGAGTTTCTTATTCAACTGAGATGGTTCTGCTGTATGCTAAATCATCTGAGTTGGCAGTGACTATGCAGAATGGCAAGTTCCAAGAATGCTCAGTGCGCCCTGAAGCTTAATGTGATAAACAGGGCTTCTCACTGCGACCGTTGCACTAATTGATCTAATTCTGATTCTTGCTGTGGAGGCAAGTGTTTCACTCAAGTGTCCTTTCACACAGTCCCATTTATGTTTCCCTTAGTCGCAGCCTTACTATCTTTGTGCGTGGTCCTCCGATTTCTGTTCCGTCCTACCCCTCTAACAATTCCCTCAAGGTGTCGCATTTATTTTACCTAAACTCTACACAAACTCAGGTACGCCTATCTAAAGATATTGATATCGTGACTCTGATGGTTATCAAGCGCTTTCGAGTCTTAATGCGGTGCGTAAAATGGCGTCTTTGTTTTTCGTTCACTCACTGTAGAAGATTTATGTTCAGCGCCAGCCACACACTCACGATGTCGGGGATGAGGTGAACTCTTTGACCATGCCGTGGAATAGTAGCGAGGTAAATTTCTTCAAAAACAATTTATTATCTGACGATGGTTTCTGCAGGGCCCACCTCGATCACAGGGAGTACGTTCAAGTTCTCGTTTCCCTTTCGCTCTGTCTCATGCAGATCAACAGGTACTCATAAGCGTCGAGCGTGAGAGCCATGAGATGTCGGATCTTCACGACCAGAAAAATGCCAGCATGACACTCTCAGACAATTAGGACTTTCCAAAGGTCCAAGTCGGTGCAAAACTGAGCCGAAAATATCTACTGATGATAGGAAAAATATATGGAATACTATGATTGTTTGTGTCCTTTGTTCGACAACATGTCGAAAAATGGATGTCACACGAAGACGGGGCCCGGGCAATGACATGCATCCATGCACCGTTAATGAAGTTGAATGAGAGAGACAAGATATCGGTCTACAAAGCACTCAAAGACGGTCACCATACCCTCAGATAACTGCGGAGTGCCAATCCATAAGCGAACAGTGCGCAATCAAGCCTGAGATTTGATTGTCCCTCGGACACATAGCAAAGTCATGATGGTTTCTCCTGAGACTGGTGCTCGTGCCCACCCATTCTGGTATACTCAAGTCCTTGGGATTTTTCTCTCCACAAGCATGGCAGAGAGTACACGGGGCTCAAAGCCATTCTTTCCAGAGCACGGAGACCCTGTGGGTTCGGTGGTATGGGACAGAGCCGAGCTATAGGTTCAAGAGAGCTTGCCTTACGAAAAATGGAGTACCTGTAGATGACAAGGGTGTTTTCAGTTTTCTGGATCCGTCCCTGATTCTCCGAGCATATCGTTTGACTCCTGTGTTTTCATCTGGTCGTACTCCGACACTTCTTGATTTTTCCCTGTCAGTTGCGAGACATTCAGGAGAAGACGAAGATTGGGTGAATTGCTAGGTTATGATGTGAGTTGGACCTTTCAAGCTAACTGGTGATTCAGCTATGCTAACCCTCATTGACATAGACATGTGCATACGCTATCTCGTTGGTGGCATTAGACGCGGTGCTGACCCGAATCTCAAAAAGATATCAGAAGAGAAGTTGAAACTATAGACAAAACAAGAAACGACGAGCGAGATGTCGAAGCTTCTATGGGCGAAGATACAGAGGAAGACGATGAAGATGATGGCGGGGGTCAATGTCCTGGAGACAGCCGGGATAGTGAGGGTCTTTCTGACGATGGCGCGATTCCGATTGAGTCGGGCTACTTTCATTTTGAAGATACGGGATTTGCTGACTTGTAGCACAGTTATATGTCAATGTAATCGCTAGCGCTGTTTAACAACCAATCTGTGTGAGTCGGACTTATTGAGCATATATACGAGAAACGTCGCAAGCTTATGCCTTGACCGCAGGAGCCTAGGCCTAAGCCGGCTTGACATGGCGAATAATAGCTCCACCGGACCGTGGTCGCCGAAACTCGGAGACTTTTCCCCTGATCTGCTTATATGAAACTTTCTTTTGTTCACTTTCTTTCATCTCCTCGCTCCGTACAGGACGTCGTCGTCTCTTCTCGCGGGCGGGTAAGGTCTGAGCATATTGTCTCTCTAGCTTGGCTCTAGCTGGGCCCGACTGTAACCGGTCGAGCGACGTACCAGACATCCACCATGGCGCCTCGATACCCGAAGATATGAGGGTGAGGCGACTCGGGTCTGAAAGTCGTCGCAGAGGCTGGGCAGTATCACGCAACATCCCTTTGGCTATCGGCGCGCGACGCGTCTTTTTCGACGTATTCCGTAGTGGTCTACAGCCATGCAGGAGTGGGACTCACGGACTGTTCGAAGATATCAGTATCGCCTGGAGCCTTTTGAATTGTAACTTCATCACGGCCATAAGAAAATTGGAACTAATCCAACGGTGGTGCGTCCATTTACTCTTTCATCTCGACTTTTGATCTTGATTGATAAAATTTCGATAGTTGTGTCAATAAAAAAATCCGGTCAGTTCCTCTTTGCCTGTTCGCATTCCTGATGCTTATTCTTTATAGGAGTGATCAGGCTCGGAACGTGCATATGATAATCCTAGAATAGGACCTCTACGAACAGGGGGCGAAACGAGTAGAATACCTCGGACGTCTATTACTGCAAGCAGCAGACCCTCGGAGGAATGGCAAGAACCGCCTAAGCACGAGAGGATCACCTCTACTGCGAATAGCAGACCTCGTCAGAGAGGTGCAGCGGCTAGCTGTGAAGACCCACCAAATCTATATATTTATGGAAGTTGCCTTGTCTCTATGGATCGTTGAGATCGACGGAGAAGCCGTGTTGCATGGTGTTTTTTCTCTGCTCGACGTTCCCTGTGGCGATGGGTCTCTCCAGATTCATCTTGCCCTCGAGCGTCGGTATTCCACCCCTGGGATGCTGTAGTCTTCCGCCAAATTCCATTCGTAACGCAGCTTGCTGTGAAGCGATTAGTGGATGGTTACCATCTGCCGAAGGATTTTGGAAGAGCAAGGTGACGAACTCCGTACTCCCCGTTTACCTGGGGCCAGGTGATCTGATTCAGCGTACGAGGCCATTGATTCTGTTTGGATTCATAGGGATGTTTGCGTGATATCTGTCCTTGAGCGCACTTTGTGGCACGCCCTTTCTATCGGCTTCGTTGACCTGGCCTTGCTTCCAGGTCGACAGCCGAGGGGGTGTAACTCGATTCAGACTACTCTTCGTCTGCTTTGTGCAGCAATTTTTTGACCTCCAGCTCTCTTCGGAGGGTTTTATGTACTTTTCACTTACCAAAGCATCGAGGTGAGTTCAAATTTGTTGACGTCGGCTAACTGACTGATTTTATGCCTTCAGGTGAGTGTCCGCAGGACTGTAACTTACAATATGTAGTTAAATGTAAAATTTATTTACTCATATACTTGATCGATATCGCGCAATACAATTCTGGAAGAACTTGAAATTACTTTTTCCTGAGTCACCCGCCATGTCGAAAATCCGTGTTGCAGTTATTGGTGTCGGTCTGGTCGGCTCTGAGTTCATTAAACAGCTTCTGTCCGTGCCAGGATCGCCATTCCAACTGGTCGCCTTGACATCTTCGACCCGGACGCTGTTCTCTCCAGACACACCCATAACATCATCTTGGAAGACTCAGCTCTCAGATTCTACCGAAAAAGCGGACGTCAAGTCTCTCACAGAGCGCCTCAAGGCCTTGGTGACACCTACAGACAAGGTCGTCGTCGTCGACAACACCTCATCAGACGACATCGCGGCCCTCTACCCGCTCTGGCTCTCCTCTGGACTCCATGTGATCACCCCCAACAAGAAGGCCTTTTCAGGCTCGTACTCCCTATACGAGGCAATCTTGAACGCGAGCAGCTCCACCGGCGCGCGATTCCTGAACGAGTCGACAGTTGGCGCAGGCTTGCCCATCATCTCGACACTTAAAGATCTTGTCTTGACCGGAGACAAGGTCCTCAAGATTGAAGGCGTGTTTTCGGGCACCATGAGCTACATATTCAATCAGTACTCTACCGGAAGCCCCACCGGACCGGCTTTTTCGACGGTGGTGAGCGAGGCAAGGGCGAAGGGGTACACGGTGAGCGTAGAACCGTTTTCAAAGAAACAAAATCTGAATATACGTGGCGGCAGGAACCCCACCCGGCAGACGACCTCAATGGCTTCGACGTTGCACGCAAGCTGACGATCTTATCGCGTGCCATCGCGCCCTCCCCTTCCATCGACTCTTTCGCGTCAGTGCAGACGGCATCCCTCATCCCACCGGCCCTCGAGGGCATTCCAACTGGCGACGAGTTCATCGCGCGTCTTCCAGAGTTTGATGCCCAGTTTGACGCCATGAGGAAGGAGGCTGCACAGGAGGGCAAGGTTCTGCGATTCGTCGGTGTCGTGGACCCTACTAAGGGCGAGGTCAAGGCGGGTCTGGAGAAGTATCCGACGACGCACCCGTTCGCGACGAGTTTGGGAGGGTCCGATAACATTGTCATGTTCCACACGGAGAGATACAGTCCTCGACCGTTGATTGTGCAGGGCGCAGGTGCAGGTGCTGCCGTCACGGCTATGGGAGTGCTAGCCGATTTGTTCAAGTGAGTTGTTCTCCCTGCTATCCTTCAAGGTGCCTGATTCTCGGGCAGATTGTTGTAGCAATATATTGGCAGCAGAAGCAAAATAATATATGTAAAAATCGTAACTACCTCCCATGGGGCGGCAAATGACTGTTGATCCTCCCTCAACTACAAAAAGTCTTTGGTGGACCGGCCATTGTTCTACTTTCCTGTCTCGAGTTGCCTCACCCTCCCGGATAATTTATGTTGTAGGTGACTCCTGGCCTGGGTCGAAGATACAATGCAGACACCGTTCCGGGAGGCATATGCTCGAGTTAATGAGCAAGGTGCACCGCTGCAAGTCTTGATCTGAATCGAACTCTGCTAGTACACGCAGGTGGTATGCAAGGCGAGAATACTCACAACGATGTTCGAACTGCCGAAAAAAGGCGCTAAACACTGAGTCCGGGGTCCATTCCTGAACGTTTGAATGTGGATGTTACACTGTTAAGTGCATTACGTAATATTGGTCATTTTTCTAAAGTTTTTTTATAGTTCCCCTGCTACACCCTTCTTCGACTTCAAAAATATTTAATATCTGTCCAGCAATATACTCTGATGCCGGGATATCGAATCGTAAAAATGGAAGCGCCTCTAGCAGCACTAGGACCACACTTCAGAAAAAGGCCATACTTCGGATCGCGTTGAAGGTCTGCTGCTGGTCCTGGTCGAAGCACAAAATGCTGTCCTTCACGACAATCTCTCCGTTTTGGATACAAAATTATAATGCCATGCTTCGACAACGTACAGAAATTTGACTTGTTTGTTTATGCATTCCTCTTAGCATCTGCAATGGCCGACTCTGTTGATCAAAAGCCTGAACTTCAGCGGTGGTTCTGCCTTATTGGGACACCAACCTTTGTCTTGTCTGGCTCTTCCAACCGACACAGCCATTGCCACCATTCATAATGGTCAATAGCCCCAGCACCTTTTAGGTATTTTTTTGACCGTGGCGTAGCTTGTCCCTCAAGCCAATCACCTCATTGTCTTGTCTTGGTAGCCTTTTTTTGGTCCGCCTATGGGCCCTTAAATTGGGCCACAGAAATTCTTCGAAATCATCTTTTCTCTCCCACCTCGACTACCATGGCTTCCGTCGAAATTTCCGGCGTGGATGTTTCGCTATTGTGAGCCCGTGGCTCTTTCTGTGCTTCCCGTTTCCTGACTGATGTCGTCGTAGCACGGGTCCATTGGTTTTGGGCTATATGTGGGGGTATGGCCTCTATGGCGCCCTCGTTATTCAAATGTGTGAGCGATGAGAACTTCTAATTCAGGCCTTGTCTTCATCGCAACCGTAGATCTATATCTCACTCTTTCATCGGACAATTTGAGGCTCAAACTCCTCGGTGCGTTGTTCTTCACCGCGCCACTGCTCATTCGCCAACGACACTGGCCTTTCAGTATGGACACTCTTCATCCTCGAGACTACATTCACTACGGTATCAACTGTCCTTGCATGGAATACCTTTGCCCTGGGATGGGGTGACACAAAGACCCTCCTTTTTCTTGGTTCAGGCTTTGGAGCTTTACCCGTTCTAAGCGGCATCAGCGAGTCCCTTATTTTACAAGTCTTTATCCCCAATATTAACCCATGTTTCTAGTTTCGTTTATGACCCAGAACTTCTACCTGTGGCGAATCTGGAAAATGAACATGCGAAACTTTTTCGTCATCGCTGGCATCGAGACTGTAAGCGAGATTCCACAGCCTGCTGCTGTCGCCTTGCTCAGTCGCACAAATTAGCTTTCCCTCGCGCAATGCATATTCGCGATTTACTATGGCATAACGGTGCGCTTGTAAATTCATGCTGTATGACAGTATCTCATGTGTGCTTTAGCTGGCTTTGCACGGAGGCAGTGTGGATGAAATGGTTGCATTGAGTGCATTTCGGATCGTGCGTCGAGCGATTTACATATATAACCCTCCTGCTGAGACTTCTCTTAGGCTTGGTTGATAGGTTGTGCCATCTGTGACGTCCTGATCACGGCTACCATGGTATCGACGGTGAGTCACCGCCTATATGTTATACGCGCTCAGCGACTTCAATTATGCATAGCTCCACAAACGGATAGACGATGCCCAGCATTTTTCCTCTATGGTCCTAAATAGGTCGATAAAATATGCTGTGGAAACAGGTGTTGTCACTACGATCATGGCCATCGCCGAACTCCTTCTCTACGTGGCTGCGAAACATGAGACTTTCCACCTAACCATGTGAGTCGGCAGTCTTTTGTGCGCCTAATATGCTCTGACGCCTATGCTAGTTTTCTTATGCTCAGCAAAGTGTAAGTCAGGAAAAAGTTGACATTGCCTCATTCTCACAAGTATCATAGCTACGTTGGCTCCCTTGTAGCCACGCTGAACACTCGACCGCCCAGGACTAATGATACTGGGAAGGCTAAGTTTTATGCTCCTTCCCCGCCCCGGTTCTCTCCTGGTTCATGGAACAATTTAGCTGATTCGACGAGAAGGGGAGAGCCGAGCGGTAAAGGGACGGGTGATCCTATTGCTCTGACGGTAAGCGCTCCTCTTTGACCAGTTGATTCTATTCTGACAGTCGTATTGTTGCGCAGAACATGAAATATCCCGGGCCAAGGAATGGAAGTCGTGTCTGAGATGATGGCCTCGCAGCTTGCTAACTGGTTTAGCACGCATTTACCTTCTTTTGTTATGCACTTGTATCGTTGAAATTGCAGTAAAAACTCTCGTTTGCAATGCTGAATTTGGTGCTAGAAAATGTTTTCGGATGACTTCGAAGTGTTGTCTTGAACGCCTGGATGTATCTGAAAGGCATGTAACGTGCCTTTCTTCTCCTGGTGCACGCTCCCCGCCCAATACTGATCTATGACGCGGAAGACTCATAAAATATGCATTACCCAACCCATCCACTACCCTCGCTTCTTGTCTGACGAGCTGGAAGGATAGCAAAGTTATTACCGCGGCCCTAATCACCATTCACCTTCTAAGCACTACGCCACCCGCAAACTTTCATTATCCTTTATCTAATGTTCCTTTCAAGCTCCTCCTCCGGTGGGGCCGCACTGCAGCTGTTCAACAGGTGTCGCAGCTAAGAGGCCGTCACTTTCAAACTCCAGACACAAATATCAGGGAGATGTGCGCGTTATATGCACAGTCAAAGAACCCAACGCGTCGTCCAGCGTCACCTGCGCGCCCTTGAATAGTTAGTCATTCAACTTCTTCGGCACCATTTGTCAACGTACTGGCAATCGGCGATCGCGTTGTGTACATCTATTTGGAAATCTTCACTAAATCACCAATAAATTACTCAAAAATTACTACCGATAAACATTTCTTGAATCTTCTTCCTTAGAGTGGAATACCTTCTCCGAGCCATTTACAGTGGGTTCCCAGATTCTCAACCTTTCCGGTGTAGCGTTTCTCATCTTTTTTTTTTGTAGAGCGTGTTCATTGAACATAGTATTCCGCAATTAACCAAGTTAATCCGAGCTACACGCTTGAGAAGGGGGCGTTTCTCATCTTGCTGCTAGCTTTTGACTTGACCTATGAGATAATGGCACGGATCCTCGAGTCATCAGGCACCGGGTCTGCCACCGGTGCTTGCACAGATTGCAACCGCACTTTTCCTTCGCACGGATTTACCTTGGATGCAGTGTTGCACAAACCCCGCATTTGATACGTTCCTCTCGCATCCAAAAGGGATCAAATCATAGAACATGTCTTGCATGCTCGAAAGCACCTTCCGTTATACAAATCCGAAATGATACGGCTTCAGGATGCCCTCTCGCAGTTGGAGAAAGAAGAGACGGTATTGGAGAAATATATCGCGTACCAAGAAGGCCTTCTGCCTTCGATACGACGCCTTCCGCCTGAGGTCATGGCGCGAATATTTAACGAATGCTGTCGAGATGAATTCATCCCAAAGTCCACCGTCTCTTTGACCACGCTCCGGCTTAGTCTGGTGTGCCATGACTGGCGAGTAATGATGCATTCATTACCAAAACTATAGGCACGCATTTCAGTACGGTTGAACCGCGCAGATAAGTTGGAATGGACTCCCGTTGTGCAGCCCCTCGTACTATACTTGAAGCAGGCCGGTGCCCACCCTCTTTCCATTGAATTTATCTGCGACAAAACAGCAGATTTCGTGGCTCGTGAACTGTTCCGTGTTCTCGCCAGCGATATAACCTGCCCACGTATCGAAAATTTGTCGATATGCATCTCACATTCCTTACTCTCTGAAATCTCCTTGGATGAATTTGGGTGGAGTTTTCCACAGCTGCGTCATCTCAACATGGATTGTTACGGATGTTACGAGGGTGGTGCTGTTTCTCTCCACACCGTTCGCTTGCGCTCGCTAGTTTTGCAAAGAGGTACGCCCCCAATCGAATCCAGTGAACAAATCACCTCCGTCACACGTATTACACTCCACTCTCGATGATATAGCAACCGCGCTTCCTCACTTTCCTGATCTTGAGCATGCTGCATTCAAGCTCACGCAAAAAATATCCATAACGATTCTTGGTCTGATGATCCAGTTGTCTGCCAACGTTTGACTAGTCTCACCCTCACCATATTCAGCGCCGCCGTTCTTACGGAACTGGCCGAAAATATCGAACTTTCACAGTTGACTGGAGTTCTGCTTTGAGGACGGCGGGCAAAGCATGTCGGTGCGCAATTGAAAGCGATGGCTGGAATCATCAAGGAGGCAAAAATCGAGACCTTCATTCTTCGAAACGCTTGGTTATCCGACGT
This sequence comes from Armillaria novae-zelandiae, assembly GCA_030435655.1. NCBI lineage: Eukaryota > Fungi > Basidiomycota > Agaricomycetes > Agaricales > Physalacriaceae > Armillaria > Armillaria novae-zelandiae. The sequence goes on from JAUEPR010000009.1 coordinate 528,574, forward strand.
CGATTTTGTGAATACTGTCTTTTCGATGGGTCGTTCCCTGCGTACTCTCATCGTTCACGAGGCGCCGCCGGTTATGATGCCGTCCCTCAGGCGATTCTCGCTCCCTTAAGCCTGTGGCGCTTGTCTTGTTGCGCGAATGACAGGAGTGGAAGCTATTGCCCGAGTCTTCGGCATTTAGAGCTGGTATAGGGTGCCGATGTGGATGAGGATGCAGTTTTGACAGTGCTTGAGTCTCGGAGAGAATCCACGGGACGATGTGTTGCTCTTGAATCCGCATTGGTCGGTCCGAGAGAAGGCAAAGACGTGGCCCTCGAAACAATTCACCGCCTGAAGACTTTACGGAAAAAGGGTTTACAGATGTCCTTAGTTTAACCTTTCAGCAGTGCTGTATATCAAAGAACGAATCAGATCCAAAAAAGTAATACACCCTAAGAAATTGGGCAAAACTAGATACATAGATCACTTTCTCTCATTTAGACCCCGGCCATCTTCTTTAGAACGGAGAACTCCTCCTTGCCTGTTGCTTTGCACAGTGCATGGAATTTTGAGGATGGATCGCTCAAAAGAACGTTGGGTCTGAAAAAAGTAATGAGACCGGATTACATGAAGATGTAGTGGGAAGGGTCTTACGTGTCGAACTCTACTATACGACCTTGGTCCAAAAGCATGACCTAGTACGAGCTCGATATTAGCAAGTGAAGAGACCAGACCACAGTTGAAGTATGTACCCTATCGTAATCAATAACGGTTCTGAGTCGATGTGCGATGGTCAGTATCGTGCTCTCAGAAAATTCTCTGCGGATACACTTGAGTCACTGGAAATCGGAAGACGTGACAAGTTTCCGCTTACTGTCGAATGGTTTTCCCAATCAGTTCGTCTGTCGCGTAATCGACACTGGCTGTTGCCTAGACAGATACATGAGAATGAAAGCCGTGGCACAACAATTGATACTTACCTCGTCCATGACTAGGACCTTTGACCGTTTGAGGATGGCTCGAGCCATACACAACAGCTGTTTTTCTCTGTGACATGGTCAATTAGATGTATATGAATGGAAGCAAAGACGACCGACCCGGTAGAGAAATTGTCACCTCCCTCCGAGACAGATGAATCAAGATCGCGGAACATATTGGCATTTACAACATCGTCGTCTTCAACGGCGCTAGCGGGGATCAAGTGTACTCGTCGCAGAGCCTCAAACTGAAAAAAATATTCCATTGAGCATTTCATAAAAGGCCGCCGTCAGGACAGACTTACTATTTCGGCATCTTGGTATTCTCCGAAGACGTCTAACGTAGACCTTACAGTACCGCTGAGAATCGTAGGATCCTCTGTGCGAGTTTTAGAAAGAAGAAGGAACACACAAAGTCAATTGAGCACTCACGAGGTATGATGGTGATTTTGCTTCGCAAATCAGTAAGGCCAATGGAAGCGATGTCGAGACCGTCGACCAAGATATGACCCTCTGTCGCCTCCACGAAACGGAAGAACGAGAGTGCGAGGGTGCTCTTCCCAGAACCGGTCCTTCCAAGGATGCCAACCTATAATCATCGTTAATAAAGGACCGTTACATGAGAGTTACGAACTCGGACCTTTTCACCGGGCTGGATTTCAAAGTTGAGGCGATGAAGAACATTAGGTAGGTCCGGCTTGCTTGTTGTCAGCCCACAAGACCAGCATCTGAATGTAAATGTGCCTACCGCGTATCGAATAACAAGGTCCTTGCACTTAATGGCCCCACTTGAGGGCCACGACTGAGGAGGCCTTGGTTCAATGAACTCAGGAGGCTCGCGAACAAGCTCCGAGTATTCTTTCACTCTTTCTAGTGCCACCATAGATTGCTCTAATCCGACAAAACGACGAACCTTTGGGATAATTTTAGTTAACGAACACGGTCCATGTGAAAGAGCCATACCATGAACAGTAAATCATTCGTAATAGAGCTAGCGAAGGCAAGAACAAACCCGGCTAGAGATGCATCGATTCGGGGGGTCAAGACAGTCACCGCCGCGGTCACGCCAGTGATTGCACATGAAAGTAAATTGAACCGAATGGAAAGCCATCGATTAACTAACGGGCCATAAGATTCTATAGGGCAGTAGGTGATTATAGCTTACCTCCCCACATCCAGTAATAAGGATTAGAGTTCTGTGGGGACATTGCTATCGTCAGCAATAGCTTGTTAGCTGACCTGGTGTGCTTACAGTGTCAACACAACGGAGCATATCTCGCAAGAACTTTGATGAAGCACCAAAAGCTCGGATTATTGACACTCCAGCTATGGTCTCGCCATAAATTGAATATAACGGTGAGCGAGTCACCGAGTCTGGCAAAAGTCAGTCTAGTGTTCAATTCGTTCTCAAGGAAGAAGTAATACCAAGACGACGCATATCACGGGAGGTCTGTCCATAGACTTTGGCAACTGTAGATACATCGTGTTCCATTAGATTCGGAGGCTTAAAAAGATAGTGCGAAAACAAAACATACCATTATAGTATATGATACCGAGGACGAAGGCGGCAGCGACGAAAGGTACGCCGCCCACGATGCTGACTATGACTAACGTCGTCAAAGACGACATTGCAAACATGGTAGTTCGTCCGAAATTGTCCGATAAACTGCTATCGATGCCTATAGGGAATTGTGACTTTCTGATCGGTGAATACAGAAAAAGCAGGTAATAGATACCTTCGAAGTCTTTCCCGAATCTATTCAACAGACGCCCACGAGAAACGGTATCATGGAATCTAATATTGGCGAAGAGAACGGTTTCCAAAAGTCCTGCAGTAAGGAGACATCAGAGATAAAGAAAATTGAGAATTATACAATGGAATATACTTTGGTACAAGACCACAGACGCATGAATTGATCCCTTATCTAGAATGCTATCTGAGAACCATGATTGGGCTTAGAGCTTCAGACTCACAAAGGACAAACCATCGAAGGGTTGTGATAATCAGGCCAATGGCCGTGATCTAATAGTTCCTCCATAAGACAGGCTAAAGATTCGTAGCGGTAGACTCACGATCGCATACATGGTGACATAGTACACTGGTCCTTTCGAGCCATCCGCCTCTAAGACTGCATGCGACCAATACCTGTTACGTTGTTAATATAGTAAGGAGAGAAATAGCATGTCACGTACTTCAGCCACCCATTCTCTGCAACCGGACTCAAGGCGGCCAAAATGAAAACGCCCAAGAATACAAACCAATAGACAGGGGACCCACATGCGTTTATGTAAGTCAACCAAATATCTTTTCCAATCCTTCCAACGGCACGCTTTTCTTCTTCAACTAGCTTGCGCGGCGGCTTCTTGCTGGCAACTTTCGTTTCCGCCACTTCAGAAGCAGGCGCCACGGTTGAACTGTATTCGGACTCATCGCCAGAACCAAATCCAGTCTCGATTGCTTCCTCCTCTTTGTCATCTGCGGCCCCATCTTTGTCGTCAATGAAGCCAGACTGGACTAAGCTGCGCATAACCCCGGACCCCTGGAAGTCTTCGCGAGTTCCTTCATACATGACGCGACCGTTGTCAAGTGCGACAATGTATCCAGCCCCTTCGGCACAAAGTTGTACATGGTGAGAGACCAGGATCACCGTCCTCCCTATGAAAGATCGTTTCAAAGTGAACAGCAATACTTGAGCTCAACAGACCTTGCATAAGTTCGCCCTTCAAGCATTCATGATACAGATGGTGGGCTGTATGTGCGTCGACTCAAAAAAGGCGCCAAGGTCAGAATAACAGTATTCAACCGCGTGACTCAAAACAGACATACCTGCGGACAAAACATCATCTAGAAGTAAGATAGAAGCACGGGAGTAGACTGCACGTGCAAGAGACACTGGTTATTGTTTAACGTTAGACTCTGACGTGGGAGCTGAATAGGATTGATTTTACCTCGAGCTTTTTGGCCTCCAGACAGGTTCACCTGTAAGTGTGTTATCAGTAGATACCCATCAGAGGGACGGTAGAACATACTCCGCGTTCTCCGATCTCTGCTTCGTCTCCATCTTCTAAGATCTCCAGATCTGTTATAAGAGCGCAGACCTTGACCCAAGTAACGTTCAGAATATGATCACTGAATAAGCTATATACCACACCTCCAATGTTTTTCTGTAACGTTCGGCATCAAATGGCAGATTGAAAAGAATGTTATCTGGGAATGGGTATCTTCAGGACATAGAACGTGATGGGGTCTAACGAGGACGACACCTTTAATAGACGCATTACGGAGCCAAGCAGCCTAATCGTCAAGAATGGTGGGATTCCATTACGCGGTAGCGAGTTTACGATTGCTTACCTGCGGAACATAAGCACAGATTCCTTGGACAACCCACTCCTCTCTGGGCAAGATTGTTTTGAAGGATGCTATAGCATCAGGGGGTGAACGCGGACAAAGCATCTGCCCTGCAAGTATATCTGCCTCTCCTAGCAGTGCTGTGAAGGTATCGGGTGAGTTTTATTCACTACTCGAATAGAATAAGCACATACCGTGAAGAAGTAGTGTCTTTCCAGACCCTAACTTACCGCATATCAAGGACAGTTCTCCTGGAGGGAAGCGGAGAGACAAGTCGACAAGAATGAACTTGTGACGCGGTGTGGACGCAGCAGAGGGTGTTTTGCTAGCAGCTATGCGATCTTGTGGCCATGTAACGGTGCAGGACTGGAAGGCTATCGTTTGGGACTGCTGCTCAATGGGCGGAACAGGAGTAACTTCGTTAGCGTTTAGATATTTTTCAATCCGGCGCATCGACACCAAGCTCTGAAGCATATTGATGAAAGTCTCAGGGAGGGCGTTAAGAGCAAATTTTAACTCGTTGAACACTGCCGGGCGTCATTGACAGTAGCTGTAGATTGGGGGAATGCTCTTACCAACGATCTAGAGATGAATGTGATAAGAGTCGTCTCACGGGCAGGAAAAGAGTACTCACGGATGTGAAGGCGATGGAGGGTGTCAGGTCCTGCTGTCGAATGACAGTAAAATGCCAAAATGAGACCAAGGTGACCAGTATGGGTGAAGCGTTCCTAGCTAGATGTTAGCCATGTGTGTGGTGCAAAACGGCTGATCCCGTACCAAATTGCATTCCACAGCGTCTGATCGTGTCATATTGTTAGACTGGAAGAATATTATTTTGACAAAATGATCACCTCGATAGTGTAGTTGAGCTTTTGGTATTTTAGCTCCTTCTCTCGGATTTCGAGGACTCGCGCTTCGAAACTGCGCTCCCAGGCCATGAACTATACATCGAGCGTCAATGTCCAGCTGATGTTCAACTGGAATTTCCAATACCTTCAGCATGCGGATGGCACCGAGGATCTAAACAGAATGATGAATTTCACTAATGTAGCCGACGAAAGGAGGCTGACTTCATTCATAAGAGATATCCTCTCGTCACGAGCTTTCATAAGGTTATCTTGGGCGCCTAAAAACGGTCGGTTTGATGAACAGTTGCGAACATTTGATATCACTCACCAATGACCACGCTTCCCGCGAAATGGTTCATTGGTAGGAATAAGCATGTCACTGCCAGTCCAAAGAAACAAGAAACCCCTTTGATTCGGATTAGCCAGCGTTAATGTATATTGAAGGCGGCGACTCGTTACCAAGAAGTTTATACAGAAATATGGTACCAATGACGATCTCAATTGGCGAATCTACAAACCCAATGATGTTGAGATCGTGAATCCGTCCATATATACCAAGCGAACCCACCAATCAAAGTAAACATATGCCACGCAAACTCAGCGAGCCTGTCGACATCGGTAGTCATCAGAGTCATAATCTGTGCCTTGCTGGAAAAATCGTCCTCGTCGTCTTTCTTGTCATCAGAGTCGCCGCTCTTTGTGCTTCCGTTCTCCACCGGTGTCTTTTTGGACGGTGCGCTGGACGCCACGTCCTTGCGAACGAGTGTTTTGGCAAACAAAATAGAATTCAGCTGAATTTTGAACCTGACTTGCAGAACCGTCGTAGAAAGTGACCAGAGTTGACCAGTGACTGTAAAGAAACGATTATGACTTTCAGTGTAAGATCATGTGTGAGGGCGCTCACTCATATACGAGGTAGCGTTCGATGCAAACAAGCCTGCTACGTACACCCAACCCCACCTCGTATCTCTGCGCTCGGGATCGACTTCGAGATATGCAACGAGCTGCTGCAAGAAATACGGGGGTATATAATATACACATGCACTGACAGACGCGAGCAAGAATTGCACAAACAGCCCCATGATATTCAACCTAACAAGTCGATATCCGAGATTCCACCCCGAACCAGGTTTGGGTCTCCATGAGCCGATTTTCCAGTTTATTGTCCGCACGGCGTTCTTCATTCTTGTGTAGTTGAATGTTGCGCGCAGACCCACGGGTACGATAGGCAGGTCGCTTATCTCTAAACTGGTAGCAGTGTTACCAAGCATGACGACTTTGGTTGAATACGAGAAAAATAGGGTTTCCCAGGGTGATGCGCCTGTCGTAGTAATATTAGGAGAAGAGCGCTAATGGTGTCATTCTTCGACACTTGCCTGTCACTCCGGTCACGTTCACTTCGTCCTTGTTGCTTCTTGCAGACGCCTCTTTGGTGGAGTAGATATCCTTGGGTTCATAGTGCAGGGGCGGTCCTTGTGGCGTAGTAAAGGATAGAAGGCACGTAATCGTGTAGATGAAGAAGATACAAATCCACATCCACGTGAAGACTTCGCTTGATTCTACAGAAGTCGCCACAGGTGGGGAGTTTGTTGGGAGAAGAATAGAAATTCCAAAGAAAACGGTAGCCAGTGTCGTCAACGTCGTCAAGTGGAGAACCGATTCTGAATGAGGACCGGGGGCGTCCTGATGGACAGACCGGATGGCAATCACAAGAACATAAAGAGAGAAAAAGACGTGGATAGCATAACTGGCGACATTCGAAGGTTCGTCCTCAACGATGGCCCAGCCAAAACAAATAGTTTTCAAGATAAGGATGGCAGCAAATAAGAACGACAGAATGATTTTCCTCTTCCTCATCTTAAAACACATTTAGTACGCGGGATAGAAGACTTGAACATTATTACCTTTTCCCAAAACTTTTTCTCGTTAATGGGTATTCCATCTATAAAATCGACCGGCTGAGACACGTCGAACGGATCCGGAGAGTCATTATTGTCGGAATGGATAGGCAGCCGAATTTTTCCCTCCCGAGGACGTGTGACAAGAAAGATGACGACGCTGCAAACGGCAGACGCGCCTAGGACAACCGCGACCTCATTTTTGAAACGAGGCATGAAGAAAAGAAAGAAACAAGAAGTTCGTCAGTGAGTCAATTTTCCGAAAGAACGCGTTACTTAAAGCGGCTCCGTTCATCGGACCGAGACCCGTCCCATATGATTGACAAATGATATGTGGAGGATTGGGGAGCTGATTGGGGTGACAGGTACGGCAGGTTAATTCCTGAAAGATTAAAAGAATGATGCCAGATGGTGCATTCGTATTCTAATTCCAGCAATGCTCTACACGGCTCAACTAGCTTTTGCTCGTCTTCCTATCTTGTACCCCCATTGTATCTGGTGCGCAAGATGTATATCAACATCAAGGTCTTGCGCATATCTCAACACGAGACCTGGATTCTGTTGGAAAGCTCTGCCGCACAATACCACATCAGCTAAACCGTTTTCCAACACGCCTTGCGCCGTGTGGCCGTCCGTTATACCTCCTACTGTGGCGACCAGCAATCCAGGATTGGTCTTTTTTACGTCATGTGCTAATGGGGCCTGATAAGCAGGACCAGGGGTAAACTTCTGCTTGATGTTGTTGCCGCCCGAAGACACGTCCAATACGTCGACACCGTGAGCGGCGAAAATAGGCGCAAGTCTGACAGTATCTTCGGAACGCCATGACGGAACATCGGGGAGCGTTTGTTCTACACATTCACTGCCTGATATTCTGACAACAGGCGCGTTAAGAACCGGCAGGTGACATCAATCAAATTTACTCACCTGAAGAACAACGGCATTTCGGGGGGGATCACCGACCTTATCGCGTCGATTACTTCCAACACGATACGAATGCGGTTTTCAAAGCTTCCGCCATATTCGTCGGTGCGATGATTACTTGTTGGGCTCAAGAACCCAAACAACAAGTAACCATGCCCACCATGAACTTCGAGAGCATCGAACCCGACTTTCACAGCCCGCTCAGCTGCCTTCTTGAATGCATCCACCACCTCTCGGATCCCCTCCTTCGATATCTCCTTCGGCAGTGGATAATCATCGTTGAATCGAAGCGGCGATGCAGCGTAGGTATTATCAGGCCATCCTCCGAGTTCCGCTGGAGCCAAACTAGTGCTAGGTAACCATGGCGCGGTCGTAGATGCTTTGCGGCCCGCGTGGCCCAGCTGCATCGCGATTTTCTGGTTCTGTGAATGCGCAAACTCGACAATAGGTGCCCACGCAGCTGCATGTTCGTCTGACCAGATGCCAGCATCTTCCGGAGTGATACGCCCCTCTGGAAGGACGGCCGTAGCTTCAGTGAACGTAAGGCCGGGACCACGAGTGAAGATGCCGCCAACTGCGACACGATAAGATGCTATCAATTCTAGAACATCTATATGGAACATACGGTGTGCAAAATGCCATGGGGTTATCTTCCCGTCCTTCGCTGAATACTGGCACATGGGTGACACCTGCACCAAGGGGGCATTAAGAACCTTAACACATCGCTTCGTAAGATGACATACAAAGATCCTGTTCTGCACAGTTAACCCTCGTATCGTGAGCGGTTGGAAAAGGGCCGGTATAGGTTTATCATCGGGTTGGGAAGCAGCAGCAGTCCCAGCTGAGGGTATTTGCTCGGGGGTGAAGAAAGAGACCCCTTTTGCTGGTACATTGGCGGCCATAAGAATAGTTCGAAGGGCTGATAATGAATTAGATTATTGCTCCTGCAGCTTTTATAGGTTGCCTACGGTGGTAAGAGCTCGGCAGCAGTCCTTGGCACGCCGCACGGCCCCACCCGGGTTGAGTGAATAGAAACTGTCCGCAAATTGCATATGGGCTGATTCATCGTGAAATTGAGTCAATGACGACTTCTTCCAAGTCGGGAGACTGACCTGTAGAATTTCGGCCCCAATTGGCGAACCTAAATTCAGAGCTTCTCAGTTAAAGTACCTGCTGTGAACTTGTTCAAGAGCAAACAAGATCATAGATATGTAGCCGCCGGAGCTGTCGCCGCCGGGAAATGCAAACATTTTTACGAAATTTCTCGGACTCTGGCAGATTGTGGAGTTGTAAGCTAATCGAAGAGGTTTGATGTACGTGAGTCCTCGACCTTACCTCGATTCCGACTCGGAGATCACGCTCAGCAAGCCTACGTCATGATAACTAACCAATGAGACGCCTCGATGTCAACTATGTGAATTCTTCCGAGTCGTAATGCTTAGAAACTCGGCTATCAGTTATCTTAATTAAAGGCGATTTCAAAATTCACCTGCTTCCTACCCAGTGAAGAATATCCAACGATTCAGAGATAGACTCGAATCAGCAGCCTCAGTTGTAGATAGTAGGAGTATTAAGAAGTTCGGGACCGATACTGGATTGACGTTTTCTTTCTCTTGACAGGAAAAATTCGATGTCGTCAATTCACATGAAGCATAAGAGCTTGGGGATAAGGCTTACTGATACACCAGGATCCACCTCAAGCTACCAATTAGCCAACTTGAATTGATTCCAAACCTCGACGCTATGTCGAAGTTTCCATCCCGACTCGGAGGAGCGCCTTCACGCACTGCTGAAAATAGCTTTTAGTCACTGTGAAAAAGTTGTAATAGAGGCCTATATCATCGCATGATAACTTAGAAATCGCCTTACGTCCCCAGTCTTCCACAGATCGATGTGCCCTAAATTTGTTTACAGGAGGGGGCGTTAAATTCCTCGAGTCGGAAGAACAGGCAATTTTCTGGGAAAGCGGAACACGCCAGCGTGTGCAGGATTTATAAGAAGACGGACGGACCCCATGCAGTCAGAAATAGAACATGATGCACGTAGAGAAGACGGTTGATTGCCGTCATGCATTCTGACGAGACCCATTACCGCCATCGTCGCCGCGAGAACAATCTGAGTAATCTAGGAAGGGAGGAGTTCAGCAACTCGATAAAATGGAGTATATCACCAAAACACTGTGGAAGTGAGATTCCGAGATGACTTCTGTGAGCACAGCTGTTGTTGGGATTGTAAATTTCTGGCGGAATTTCTCTTGTAAAACTTCGTCGACTTACTGATTCTCGGTCCTTTGTACGACTGTGTTGGTATATCGGACGGGTTGGCTTAATTGACCTCCATATATTTGTCGAATCGTGTAAGAGTCTCACCGGTGACCAAGCTCTACGAACTCAGCATTAGAGGCACGCGCGAAACTGAACAGTAGGTTCAATAAATTGTATTTGAGGTTTTTTTTCTTTGAAGGGAAGTGGCTCCAGGCATGGCACCCAAGGATACGATGCCAGTTTGTGAAGTTCACCAAAAAGACGCTCCAGGCCAAGAGAAGACACAAAACCCACCGAAAAACGCACACCATTTTGTCCCGCCTTCCCACCGTTTTGGGTATCCCTGATAAAATAACCACGAAAAGAAACGAACGGTTGTTGAATTACGCCGAGCGTGTCGGAGAGCACAGGTGCCGGTGGAAGTATAGGCTAGTTACAGGAACGTAAGAAGTGAAAGCCACATTGTATATTGAGACGTCTCCCCATGAAAACAGGTGAATCAGACGTTGACACAACTTCTCTGCGCGTCTCTTGACTAAGTGAGGCAAGAAGCTAGCATTAGAACAACAAGCCAAATTTCGGGTTCTATTGTCTAGATTTCCGACCAGTGTAAGAGAAGTATGCACGTCACATGTCGCAGAGAGACGATGATAATGGAGATGGCTTGCCACGAGTGATACCACGATATGGAAGGTGACCGTTCGCCTACCCCACGAGTCAACCACGAGTACATAGTAGGAGAAGTCAGCGCTCTCCAGAACTGAGGCATTTCCATCTGAGCATGAAAGGGAATTAGATAAGTATCCATTGACCTGTTCACTATCGCCCTCAAACAGGTCCGAGACGGTAACGAAGGAAAGCTGTGTAATTACGTCATCGAGTTCTTCCCTTCCGATGGGACTTTTCACGCAGTCACACCACTGCCAGGCACCCTTGAGGGTCCTTCCGCTTCGACAACGTCGCAAAGTCCAAGTACCGAACGAAGACCTGGTAATTTCCTGGCTACTCAGCGTTGCTGCCTTGAGGCACCCGTTCTCCCGACTCCAACGCTCAATGTATCATCGAACTCATCGTGTCAGAAGTTACGGTTAAACACTAGATGTATACATGGGAAGCTGGTCATCTGCTTTGGCATCATCCACTTTCCTGTTAATCCATCATTAATGTCCTGAAAAGTTAATTTCTTCTATCCGATGTTGCATGGAAGAAAGACTGGTTTTAAATTTCCATGGGCACCAAGCGTGTGTGGGTCGAACTCAGAATAAAATATCGTCTTGTATATAAGTACGCCCTTATCCTGTATCTAGGCTCTTCGTTGAAGCAGGCTCTGCTCACTCAGCAAAAATTTCTTACTCATCCTGACGATCAATAATTTGCCGGTTCTAGCTCGAGCACGTCATGTGGGAGTATAAAAGCCGACCACTCGAGCATTCTGAGTTTCTCACTTTCCCAATGGTTCCCTCAGCTGTGAACGTCCCTGCTCCCGGTATATCTTTCTTCACTCCCGCACAGACCCCTCCTGCTGGTACCGCCGTTCAACCCCAGCCCGATGGCAGACCGATCCCAAGTCTCTTTCAACCACTCACTATTCGCGGAGTGACTTTCCAGAACAGAATTTTTGCAAGTCCAGATACCTGTTTTGACGCATTGCGATTCGCTGATATAGTGGTCCAATCAGCTCTCACCCTTATGTCAATATTCAGCCCAAGATGGCTTCATGACTCCGTGGCATACCGGACATCGTTCGTCGTTCCGTTCGGGATCCCATATGACCACTGCTAACACAAATTTATTCAGTCGGAGGTATTTTTACCCGCGGCCCGGGCTTGAGTATCATCGAAGCTACCGCCATCGTTCCTGAAGGGCGCATCACTCCAAATGATGTCGGGATTTGGTCAGATGACCACATCGCGCCTCTCGCGTCGATCGTTGAGTATGCGCATTCTCAGAGCCAAAAAATCGCCATCCAGATCGCCCATGCGGGTCGTAAGGCCTCGACCATTGCTCCGTGGATTCCAGGCCGGAACCTTGCCGGCGAAGACGTGGGCGGATGGCCATCGAACGTGGTTGCACCATCACCTATCCCATTTGCAGATGATTACGCGATTCCTAAGGAACTGACCAAGGAGGATTTGAAGAGCCTCTTGGAGTCATACAAGGCGGCCGCGCAGAGGGCCGTGAAGGCGGGCTTCGACGTCATCGAAGTCCATGGCGCACATGGGTATCTGTTGTGTGAATTCTTGTCCCCTACAAGTAACAAACGTACAGACGAGTACGGCGGTAGCTTCGAGAACCGGATCCGATTCCCACTGGAGGTTGTTGATGCCGTCAGGAGCGTTATCCCGGACTCTATGCCACTTTTCTTCAGGTAAGAGGCAGTTATACGTTTTTGTTGATCCACCGATTGATAACATTGAATAGAATTTCAGGTTCCGAGCGTCTGGAAGAGACTCTGCCAGATATCCCTTCCTGGCGGTCCGAAGACACCGTTCGTCTGGCTCCCATTCTCGCTCAGCACGGCATCGACTTGCTCGATATTTCTTCCGGAGGCAACAATCTCAAGCAGAAGTTCACTCACGGACCGGCATACCAGGCTCCCCTTTCGCATGATGTCAAGAAGAGCAATCCCGGCTTAATCGTTAGCGCTGTTGGAAGCATTACCGATGGTCATGTTGCGCAGGGCGTTCTTGATCAAGGGCAGGCAGATCTCGTGATGGTCGGGAGACATTTCACCAAGAACCCTGGGTTGGTGTGGTCATTCGCAGATGATTTGGGCGTCCAGGTTACGCTTGCCAACCAGATACATTGGGGTTTCAGGGGGCGGAGAAGAAAGCCCGTCGATAATTAGACTAGTTTATTGGTAAATGTTCCTGTATATATAGTTTCAATTCAGGGTGTTTGTATTGATATTTAGACGTCGAGAACGAGCAACCGAACGACAATGGGCTGTAGGGGTCGATTTGTTCACCTGAAACAGTTTCAGTTTTTAATGAAAGTCATACGAGGACTGGAATCACATTCTTAACGGAAGATTAACGGACCTTTTCTCGGCCCTTGGTTTTGAGGAACCGTCGGTCTTAGATGAAGGAGGTGTTGACCAAATCCAGAATGTTTGCCACCGCCATCATCTTGTTATGTTGAAGAAGATTATGTCGCATGACGTTCTTGCTTTGGGAGATCAAGGAAACTGAACAGTCCCTACTCTTCTTCTGCTGATTGCTCTCGTAAGGCCCCAGTGACTAGTCATTCACTGGTTGCAGTTTGAGCTGAATTGCTTTCAATTTCTGGTGACTTGATTGTGACTGATACCAACATATATATAACCTACTTGCTTTGCTACATCTGGGCCGCAACGACTAGCTCACTGGTTCAACTTGGATTTGAACCGGTGTGATCATGGTAATGATTAGCTCCAGGAAATTTCGCTGATATGCGGGTGTAAATGTATCCGCGGCGCGCACACCACCTGGGCGCCTCCGGTACCTTAGGGCATTCCTCCACTAAGTTTCGGAATTTGTCTCTAGACTGCAATTCCCGAGATTCAGGGACCTATACAAGTTCTCCCCGATTGGCAGGACGCCTGCACCTTGCTGATCGCAGTAAAATACTGGGTTCGTTGTCATGCTCTCCTTCCTACGAGCGCCGCGTATGTACGAGAGAAGTAGGAAGACATAGCAGATCTGGAAAGCTACTCAGTTCTATACTTACTTGCAGTCACGCGAAGTTCCCGCACCATGACGCGGGAGTAGTACCTGACTACTGCCCTGCAGATCTCGACAGTAGGTTACCCCATTACGCCCTTACGGTCCGAATAAGTGCGCCGGGGAACTATAGTCAGTGAAGCGTCCGCGTTAAGTACGCGATGTAGATACGTCGACAGTCCAGCATTCGTGAATCGTCAAAGCCTCAAGTTTCAGGTAAGCAGCGAGGACAGTTTTTTGGGCACCACTGGTATGAGCAAATTCCGTTATGGTACGGCAGCCGAGAAGTCGAAAAGCAAGTCGGCGGTGGAAGCATCTGTTTGCCGACGCGTTTCAAGGCCGAAGAAGGTGAAGACCAAGGGGTGCACCAAAATGACCGTGGCACCTGTTATGTCCCTCGTAATAAAACGCATAACAGTTGTTTGTACAGGAAATAATCAAGGACAAATGGCCTGACATTGACAGATACAACTGCCCAAAAGCAAGTGGTCGACGTCGAGTCTAGTGTCCCAAGCATTTTCTGTTGATGAAGGTGACTCTGTCAATCAGGGAACTGTTGTTTACGTCGTCCCTAAAGTAAATTTGTCTGAAAAACGTCCGGGCCTCGGTGCCCATGGCCGACTTGGCGCGTGCACGTCGATCTCGAAGGAAGGCGACGAACTATCAAGGTACACAGTTTGGAGTGCGACCCTCTGGGACAGGGAAGACATGAGACGAAGGCACATGGCGGCGTGAAAGTGCGAGCCATGGCGATGGTACTTGGATGCATCATTCATCAGATACTCACGCAATAGCAACTTTGGTGGAGCAGATACAGCATCAGATGCACTCGGTATATAGCGAGCGTTCGAGATGCCTTGTGTTGATCCGCAGGGAAAGGGAACGAAGTAACTGTGTATCATCCATTGAAGTACGGCGCCACGAATTGATAAACCCTGCAGAGTTAACGGCCCAATGCAGGTACGGCCGAAAGCAAAAGCAGACATCGAGAATCGCCCTGTGTTTTTGACTTTGACCGGGGTCTATGAACATTGTAACATCGGGATTAACTCGCAGATATCAATTTCATGCCACCGGCAGAGAGAACTTGACGATAGGACGCTGATGAACGTCACTAAGCTGCAGGGTCGGCTGAGCAAAGATCAAGCTGGAGACAATCACGGACTCAGACATAGAACAGGCTAAGCTGAATCGAGTTGGAATCCAGAAAACTTGAAGATAGAGAAAACGGAAAGATAGTGCCAGATAGACAGTATAGATTACCGCAGGTACTGAAACACATCGGAGAGCTCGAGATGGGCAGAAGACGGGTAGGACAGGGCAGGGATGATGGAGTCGAGGAATGGCGCACGGTCCGTATTTAATTTTGAGGATAAGGTTTGGTACTGCGACAGCACGTGTGCATTGGAGATTCACTCAACAACGACATATTTTCTTTCTCTCCCTCACCTATCTGCCGGACGGTACAGGTTTTCGCAGGAGTCGCAGGACTTGGCTCCTTTTTTGTGCACAGTCAGCAGCTGCACAGCCTCAGCCCCCTTGTCTCGTTTTTTCACCGTCCGCCAAATCTCAGCCTGAAAGCGGACTCATCAAGTCTGAGCGCCGCCGGATTCCATCGCCAGTTTCAGTCGGAGTATCGACGCGTTCGAGTGAGCCTTGTCTTCATTCTCTTCTTCCAGCTCCGTCGCCGACGCTGACGACGATGAAGCCGTCTTTTCTTCAACATGACGACCGAGCAGCCAAAGCCGGCAGACCCGCCTGTCGCCTACCCAATGCCGCCCCATTTTCAGCATTACAACGGCGGAACTTTCCCACCACCGCCGCCGCCTGGTGTCTACCCGCCGATGTTTGCGTATCCACCGCCGGTTGAGGGGCATCCTGAGGGGGGGCCACCGCCGGGGCTCATTATGTTCCATGCACCACCAGGCATGGTCTATGCTTATCCACCACCACCGGGGCAAGGTATGTCTGCTTTCTAGCCATGTGAGTTCGCTGTTCACGGCGCCCGTTAGTCTTCGCTGTGCCGCCAGGTGCAGCTTCACCTTCAATGTTGAAGCCGAAACGAAAACAAGTCAAGATGGCCGTGTGTATCTTCTTGCCATGCTGGAGTTCAATCTAATCTCCTGCCAGTGCACAAACTGCGCTACTGCGTGCAAACGGTGCGACGAGGCGCGTCCGTGCGAGCGCTGTCTCAAGTATGGCATCCAAGACAGTTGCATTGACGGACAGCGTAAAGAGCGCAAGAAGGGTGTCAAACGCGGGCCGTACAAACGTAAGAACAAGGGCATGGATCCGACCTTCAGCGACGGAGGTACGTGTATTCTTTACGGCTCTCAGTCATTTCTCATGTTGATCTAGAATTCCCTCAACCAGCTCCACCTGAAAATGGCGAGTGGCAAGCTGCCGGTTCCAACGGCTCTCCTCCTGCCAATGCGTCGACTACTGCTGCTGCTATCCACGCTGTAGCCCAGTTCGCGGCACCTCCAGAGGCAGGTCCAGGTTACTATCCTCTGTACTATCCCCCGGGCCACTTTGTCACGCAGATGCCAGAAGGGCAGGAGGGCCAACCACAGGTGGTGCAGTATTTCATGGGAGGCTATCCGCCACCGTACGGTTACGCTCCTCCCCCAGGGGCGGCATTTGTCCCTGCTCCTCCTATGCCCGGCCAGTCCGTCGAGGTACCAAATGGATCCGAGAAGCCTGCTGAACCTGCTACGACCAACAATGGTGTTGTCATTGCTGCCTCGGACGGTGCAGACCCGCTATCGCGTAAACGGGGACGGAATAGCAACGGAAGTCCTGGCAAGTCAAAGAAAATAAAGACGTCAGAGAAGGATCCCGGAAGCGAGGACGTCGATGCGGATAAAGAGGATAGCGACTCGCTTCCGGCGAACTGATTCCTTTCGTGCTATATCTACCACCCCATTTCTTGTCTCTTGTCGTCATTTGTTTTGCTGTCCATCCTGAACGAACTAAATTGTCATTTAATCACACCAAATAGTGCAGCCAACCTTGCTGGTCCTTTGACCTTAGACAAGGGCCTATGTCGTTTTGACACGGTCTGACCCTGTCATTGGTCAAAAGGCCTGTATTGACTGGTGTCATCATGCCTTCTGTATTCTTTTGGGATATTGGGTATCCATTGTAGTAGTAGTATAGCTGTACGATATATGTATTGATGCCGGAGAAATTACCACTATGTCATTACTTAGCGATGAGAACGATATTACATTCAGAGCGGGGGACTCGGTCACCAACAGATATTTACCCATGACCGAACGGCAACTAAACTTCTGAACGGGCATCTATCACGTCATATCCACCGATATCCTCAACGTGGCCGAGCTCAGCTCCGGGCGTCAGCCCACCTAAATTCTCCGAAGCCTTATCGGAACGAAAGTCAGTCACCGGTATTCCTGCACCAATAAACTCTAACCAGTCACAGTCAATCGAGCGTAAGCGGAACTTCAATCGGCCTGGTTCGAGTCTCCTGCACCAACAGACCGAAGCATTTAGCTGTCATAGAAGACCCCCCAACTAATGCCTTTCCGTTATGCAAGAGGTTCCGTCGAAGTCTCGGTTCCGAAGATCGAGACCCAAGGTGAAAGAAAAAAAGGGAGGTGATGACGATGAAGAGGACCAGATTTCCGCCTGACAAGTCACTGAGATCCTTGGCCGCCATACCAGTGAAAGGCGTTTGACAGCGTTGATGGTTTCGCGGAGGGATGCCTCGAACTTGAATGTCGCGTCGAAAGCAGGAAATCACACAAAGTGTAAGGATATTGTAGCGACATTGGCAGAGAAGGCACTACAGACTAGTGCTAAAGACCGTAGTAATATCAACCTGGATGCGTCGTGTTCCATCGGTAGAGGAGGACTAGCATAAGCAATCAACGAAGATGATTTCCAAGATCACAGACGACTCAGACTGACCATGTAGGATAACGCGATCTTTTTTCCTGGGATCGATCTAAGCGAGCTGAGCCCCACCCGCCAAGCTATCACAGACGCGGGTGGGAGGCGCTGTACAATATGGAGTGTTCAGGTGCAACTGGGTGCGACATTTTTTGTCTGGCTGTTGTCAGAGAAGAAAGAGGCAAGGACTTCGAGAGTATGGAAAGAGCCAATTATTTGTAGCGATCAGCCAAAGCAACGGTTCTTGTACTGCAAATTATCTTACGCATTGGCGATAAAACCAGAGCACAAAGTTTGAGTCCTAGGGAGCTTGAAGGCCACTCAAAGAGGTGGGGGATGGGCTCTGCGCAAGGAGGTCTGTTCAGCGACAGGCCATAGCTTCAAATTGAATTAGGAGGTCGCGCTGACTGGCGTAGTGATCCAGGCAGAGCGATAGTTATTACTACGGCCTTCAGTAGTTTTGCGATCGAGCGCGTCGAACTTCAGGTTCCTAGATAGAAAAAGACCAATCACGTGTATTTGGCAAAGCCTTCCGCAGGACACACGCCCTCTCCGAAAATTTCATTCTAATTTCTGTATTCACCTTTTACGATGTCTGCCATTCGTTCCCTTCGTCAGCTTTCCCTCTCCTCTTCTCGTATCGTCTCTGCGCGATCCGTGTCGTGTGTTTCTCGTGCACGCTTTACTCTCCCTGCAAGGCAGGCGTTATCGTCGCGAGCATTTTCTGTCTCTGCGCGGACTTGGGGACAGGGAACTAGTTCGTGATCCTTTTTTTTGTTGGGTTAGATAGGCCATTGACACTTAATGGTATAGCTGATGTTGCTTTGTCGACGAAGCTCGAGGAGGAACTGAGCTACGAGCTAGAGGACGTTTCTTCCAAGGAAGTTCCCGAATTCTTGACCAAGTTCAAGAAGGCTGGCGTATGGACCGTGCGTGCTAATGCCGTCCTTGTTGTATGCCTGTTAAATGAACTAAAAAATTTCTTAGATTGAAGACCGTAGATCTAGCGAAGAAGTGGTCCTTTCACGAAAATTCGGCAACGAAGAGTACGCAATTCTCTTTTTCAGTGCCTATTACATACTCTAATGTATGTCCTTTTCACACGCAGGATTCGTTTGACTTTTGCTATCTCCGACCTTAGGAATCCAGAAGAGCCGTATGAGGAGGAGGACGTTGATGAGGAGGCCGAAGAGAATGAAGATTCAGAAACCATTATTTCGTATCCTCTACATGTGGCCCTGACTATTTCCAAGGTGAATACCGAATGCAAATTCTTCTCACAATTAACTCATCATTTCCAGGGATCTAGTCATGGTGCTTTGGCTCTTGACATGGTTTGTCAGGATGGACAATTCGTTGTCGACAACGCGGCTTTCTATGAGGATGCTAGTGTTGGTACAAGCCTTACCGCCGAAGCTGACTGGAAACGCCGGGGACTGTATTTGGGACCTCAGGTTTGTGGTTAATTGCCGCCACATAAGCTCTTTGCTGACGTCCTGCGTAGTTCGATAACCTTGATATAGCTCTTCAGGAAGAATTTGAACGGTATCTGCAAGAGCGTGGTATCGATGAGAGCCTTGCAGCGTTCATTCCTGAATATGCCGAGCACAAGGAGCAGGAGGCAAGTTGTCATTTCTCTTGTCTTCGATGTATTAACTTATGAATAATAGGAATACACACACTGGTTGACGGCTGTGAAGAAATTTGTTGACGTATAAATCTAACCCAAGGCAGGGTTCACCAAAAGACAGACTGCTGTCGCGAGGGGGCTGTTGATTCGCTCCGAGTCTGCAGGCACTATTGTATTCCATCTGTAATGATATTTTCACATACATCACCACTCATCAATTCACTAACTGTTTTATTCACCCCCTTCACAAATCAATCTCGTCATCGCCGAATTTCGTCATATGGCTTACCGAGTCGGATTAGTACGTGTCCGTATCGTGGACGGTCGTGTCTTGCGTCATTCTGGTCCCAAAGCCATCCCAAAAAGGAAATATTGGCACCAAATCGGGGAATCTTCTAGAAATATCACGAAAGATTGCGAAAAGACGCGTCGTGTCTCGGAACTGATCTAGGCGCAGCGCTGTGTCTGATGATGCTTAACTGCGGCGTAAGCGTATGGTGGACCGACACTGCATTATTATAAAATGACTTGTTCTTTTCGTTCTTTTGTTATACTCATCCCCCTACAGTACATCGACCTTTGTCCCTTGTTCTCTCAGGGTATATAAGCAATGTCGCCTGTTGATATCCCCTCATCGCGAGCCTCCACCCCCTCATCAGAGTCTTCATTCTCGTCTTCCATGTCGTCGTCCTCTGGCCTGTATGTCCCCATTCACAAGCGCAGGAGCTCTTCCACCTCGCGTGCCACTAGCCCAGAGTCGGCCAATGGTCTACGTGAGTAATACAGCCCTTTCTCCTTAAGCTTTGCCATCTAACGGGATGACTTTTAGACTCAATATCCCGTCTGCCGATATACAACATCACCGAGCTCCTGAACATCGGACATCACTCTCATCTCGCAGACATCTCATGTGACGCAAAGACCATGCTCCATGACCGTTTTCCTGAGATTGTCAAGGGATCAGACTGGAAGCCACCGCGGCACTCGAAGGGAGGGAAGCCAAATCCTCGCAGACAACCAGGGAGACCAAAGACAGAACGGTCAACTCGGAGGAAGGGCAACAAAGTTGTGGAGGAGCTTAGTTGGAGAGGAAGGACTCCGGTGGTGCGCACGACTGGCCTTGCAGTTCCGATGATGCCGACGGTGCAGGTCGCGTGAGGGGATGCGATTCGGATAGGCGAACTCGGAGAAGCACTGGGCTTTGCATGATGTACATGATGATGGAACGGAACGGAAATACAATGACGTGTATCGATAGATAATGATTGTTTAATTGCATTGCATTCGTCAACCTAGATCATGGAACTCGTTCTTCCTTCGTGCAGTATTCGGTCTGGCCGGCATTTGAAAGGAAACACGCCCAGCACAGTCCAGAAACGTATACCTCAAGAATACTCGCCGACTCGGAAAGTAGCACACGTTCCCTCAGACCGCCGCGGGCCACCATAAAGTGTCAACATCATTACGCGAAACGCTTCCATAAGTCATAACAATAAGTTGTAAACAAGCCCATCGTGGTCTAGATAGTCTCACAACATTCAGGCCGAAATCTTCTTCTTAGTTAGCACTCCCGCAAAAACAGTAGCTAAAGCGAGCAGGAACCATGTGGTGAAGGAATGGCTTCCAGTCGGCGCTGGCGGTCCTTTGGGCCGTGCGGGTAACGAAGGGAACAGCCAACTCAAGGTATTCAGCTTCTTGTCCTGGAGGATTATTGAATATTAGTCGTAGGCGAAAAAAAAGCAGAGGACACACAGTATAAGGAGGATAACGAGACGATAAAATCTTGTCCAACCTAAGAAAGAGATCAAAGATATCAAACAACTAGTAGTCTCCAAACGGAGCGAAGATCGTACCAGCCAGGAGGGTCTAGGGACGCGCGCGTGTGCGTAAATGTATCAAAGCCAAACTAAGGCGCAACGCGGTTTTAGTAGCTTGATGCAAAAGAAACAACTTCCTTACCTTGCCGTTGTGATGTCCACCTGAGGGTGAGAATGATTAATACAGTGAACGGAGAAGCGACGTGAAAATACATACTGCCACTAGGACCAGTTCCGCCAAAGGGCAGGCCCTCCGCTGTAGATAAACCGATAATCAATCAGAACGAGAAAAGGTACAAGAATAACGGTAGGAACCTGCAACATGAGTCATCGTTTCATTCATACAAACGGCTCCACTTTGAGTGCTGTTGACAACTAGATGCCTAGTCAGCAAAGAGTCGGTATAGACGAAAAATTCCCCAACTCTTCGTCTTGAGTTCGTTATCCTGAGTGAACACGTAGAGAGCCAAGGGATGGTCACTAGACGTAACAATGAGAATGCGAGTGGTCGAGTGCATCCATGATACTTACTGAGCATTGACAAACTTGATAGCCTCGTCAATATTGTCAACGGGTACGATCGGCAGGATAGGGCCGAATAACTCTCTGCGTAAAGTATCGATGAAGAGCCGAAGAGGTATTACAGGACACTTACTCAGACATAAGAGGATCGTCGAATGAAACATCCCTTACAACCGTTGGTTGAATATACTTTGTGGCTTCATCGAGTTTACCGCCAAAGGCAATGGTTCCTTTCGTCGACTTTAATAAGCTGGAAAGCCGTTTGTACGCTTGTGGCGAGACAAGCCTGCCGACGGAGTTTGCTTCATCCTCGGTAGTAGGATAGAATGTATCGTTGCTAGTTGAGTGAAGTCAGCTTATGCAAGGTTCGTTTGACAAGTGAATGGTACATACGTAGCTTTAAGTGCTTTGATAAACTTGTCTTGGAAGTCCTTTGGAACCAAAATGTAGTCGGGCGCAACACAACTCTGACCGGCGTTTACAATCTTGCCCCAGAATATACGGCGCGCAGCCATTGGAAGGTCGCATTTTGGGTCAATGAACACGGGCGATTTTCCACCAAGCTGTTGAAAATGAGTCGTCGAAACACGGCTTGGACGTTTTGCTTGCCTCAAGGGTGACGGGAGTCAAAGTTTTTCCTGCAGCAGAAGCGATGATACGTCCAACACGTCCACTGCCGGTGAACAATACTGGCTCCGTTGTCAATGAAGATTGTCTCTGACGAAAAGAATAAACGTACTGTGTCCCCATGGGTGTTCCAAGAGCTATAAAGTTGCTCAACAAACCAAAAATGGTCCGAAACCATAGATACGTACCTTGCTTGTCTCCGCGACCCCACCGTTAACAACACGAATGACCGAAGGGTCGATGTATTTGAGGAAGAGCTCCGCCAACAGAGACGATGTGGCCGGGGTCTGTTCGGAGGGTTTGAACACGACGGTGTTGCCAGCAGCAATTGCAGACGCCTGTATACCAGTGTGAACGGGCTGAGCAGCAAATAAGCAAAACGCGTACCACAGGCCCAAAAGACATGTTGACAGGGTAGTTGAAAGGACTGATGATAAGCACAATGCCCTTTCCCTGCTTGTAGATGACCCGTCGCATGGGCGTGTAGGTCATTGAGAAACCGGGTTTCTCTGGCTTGGCCCATTTCTCTACGTTCGAGTACGCTTCCTTGATTTCAGACAGCGAGGGCCCAATCTCAGTACTAGCTGGAAGGTCAGTGATATTACGTTCAAACTTTGGAACCGCACGCACAATGTAACCTCTACCTTCGGCTTGCCCAGATCTGCCATCATCGCATCCTCGAACCTGGCGACATTGTCCTTCAAAAGGTACCCGAGCTGGAGCAGGACGTATTTTCGGTATGCTATAGGCTGGACCTTCCCTGACTTGAAGGTATCTGATAACTCTGCATGGATCTACACGACGTGGTCAGCGGCAATGATCATGGCAGCGGGAAGACATTTGCCTTGTCGATCTCGTCGACGGGAGTATAGTTGAGTGTCGACATTGGGAGTGGTGGGAAAAGAAGCTGATAAGCATGATATTATGTACTCATCAAGTCTCTGATCTATCCGGCGTGACACGGTGATGATGATGAAGGTGGCCCGCACAGTACGCTAGAACATTGCTAAAACAGGCTAAAACTAATTAGGAGGCGTGATACGGTGATATTCATTACCGCCTCTGTCCGGTTATCGTGGTTTGCCGACTATCCGTATTCAATTCACCCTTTCTTTACCGCCAAGCCGCATTTCCGGCTCGGAATTCAAGGGCGTAGACCTGGACGATGTGCCTACATTGTGACTAGTTTCATCATGATCCTGCACATTCAATCGATCCCGTCAAGGACGGCGAGTGATTCAATATCATTGTTGATGAGTCCATCGAGCAGATCGTAATTTATTTCGAAATTTACATATATGGATTGTCTAGGTTATGATGACTTCTCCCCTTGTCCTGGATCTGCAGTCCAAGAGTAGCCTGGACTCAACATATCCGGAATCCAAATCAGTTTGATCATCATCCTCTACTAATAGTTCTTACATGCCCTCCTCACGAAGTATGAGCCACACCTTCTCTTTGATCTCCTTCACAGTGCTTCGTGGCGCACAGACGAAGATCTAGTGTGACGGGAACACTAACACAAGTTCACAAGTCGTAAAAAGAAGAATATTCGACGCTCAATAAAGATTTTACAGTCACAACTGGTGGTACATAAACAATATACTTCGGACAAAGAGACATGTTGTAAAAGTAGGAAACCCGTTGGAGCAGCTGAATGCAGCAGATAAGAAGTCGGCGTCAAAGAAAAATGGAGAAAGGATGCTTACGCGAGAGTATTTATTTGTGGGACTTTTTCAGACGTTGCTGAATGACCGGAATGACCAGTGAAGCCCATGATTTATCCGGAACCGGTGGGTCTTCGGCTTCAAATTCAACTTGCTTGGCACCGCGAAAAGTCTTGAGTGTCTGTGAAATACTCCTGAGGTCCAATGGCTTCAAGGACAAGTAGATTTTAAAACAGCAGATGTCTACATCCTGGCCTTCGGGAATATCGAACGCAATTGGTCTCGTGGCGGTATTGCCAAAACCAAAAGTGAGCATGTCTCCCGCGGGAATGCAGGGGTCGACAGTCTGTCTCTCCGTATCATCAGTCAGGTTCGGCCTTGAGTGGGTCCAGTTTTCTGGATGGCATCCAAAATAGATCAACAGATAACAAGAGGATAAAATAAAGTAGACATACCTATGTCGAGCGTGGATGCATCAAAGTAAAAGAGACAGGCGTAGAGATCGTAGCTACCATCGTTCTTAAGAGTGAACCCATAAAGGGGCCTCTTCGGTATATCAATAGACATGTCTACGTCAATCCTGACAAGTTTCTCGTTGTCACATCGAAAGGAACCCCCGCTGCCGTTGATAGGCCGTAGAGTCTTCTTGCCTTCCATACGTTCAAGTTTATGCATCGTGACGGTAACGTCGAAAGTGGCTCTGACACTCTGCGGACTTCGAACAGTAAGGTGATAGGTAAAGTTGGCATACCGATTGATGATTTGTTGGGTTTGGACGATGCCAGAGGCGACAGTAGAGTGGACATCAATTCGAGGGGATTCCATCGATCTGAAAAGATTGTTGTCCTTCATCAATTCGAAGGAAACGTTGTCATCGTTGAAGTAGCTATTTCCTTCCCCTCGGTCAAAGATGACATCGTCTCCTTCGACTGCTAGGCACAGATCCGCCTCCTGTCGGTTATTGGTACGAGCAACAGGTACTGTCAGCTGCGTTGGATTCTCTTTGATAACCTTCTCCAGAAAACTCGAATGCGAGTCGTCGCAATAAATTAATAGGCTTTGGCGAGAGGCTTTCACCAGTCGCGCATACCAGAAGTTCGAAATATCCCCGTGCGTGACGAAGAATTCGGAGTCATCAGGCAAGAGTTGGGAGGTGCATTCCGTCTCCACTTCCTTCACAACCGCAGTACCCAATGGAAGAGATTCGGATTCGGGTAGGTCTGTGCGGTATAGTTGGTAGGTTGAACCCTTAGTGATGCCGAGGGTATGCCCAGCTTCGATGATAAGATACGGCTGCTTGTCTTCACGATGGCAGAGGATCATAGAGGTATCAACAGATTCTTGCGAGGGGTAAAATAGACGTTGGTGGATATTATTTCCATCCAACTGAGGTGATTGGCTAACAAATTAAGGTGTTCAGCTCAGAACGGCGACGATAAAACCAGCGACACTTACTATGATGGCATTTTATTGAAACGAAGCATCAGAGACCTATATGTTAGGTATGCCCCTGTTTCTCTTACGGCCTGCAGCAGCGCGCGAGTGAAAAGTCCTTTCTTTTGTTTCTCCCACGCCTTTTGATTACGACCGCATGCCGCCAGGAGGATATGCGAGCCCCAAAGAGAGCCCCCAAAGTTTGTGATGTTCGTAGATTGGCTGGATTTGCGAGATCCGCTGGGTCGACCGGAATAGATGGAAGAATCGCATCCCGCGGAAATCGTAATCTTCTCATCGTCAATTTCCCGCGCTTTTGCGTCATCCCCGGGTCCGACTCCGACTCCCCGGTCGATACCAGCGGAGTGACAGCAGTCAAGTATCAACACCTTATAAATGTATTAATGATACAAGTCTGCGCGCATTACAAGGTTTCATAAAACGTACGATATTGTTCCCTTTGGCGGCCGACAAATCTAGAAGAAGGCGGCTAATCGTCCGGTCAGGGATTCCTTCGACTTTTTTTTCTTTAACAGAATTTTGAAACGTTATATCGACGGGACATAGCATCTCGATATTGTTGTCCAAAGCATGCCAGTCTTCCCATTCAGTTGGCTTCTTAGCCACAGCGCCGTGTCCGGCATAGTATATAATGATTATGGCCGTGCCTTGAACGATGTCTTTGCGGTGTTCGAGTGTCCTAAAGGCGCCAATTATTCGAGACCTCGTGGCCTTCTCATCGCGTAGACTGATTATATTTTCCTTTGGCGCCCCTAGGTCTGTACGGACGTAGTGTTCGAATTCGTTGGCGTCGGCGACGGCACCTCCCAGCTGATATTCGTCACGTTCGTATTTGTCGATCCCGATGATTAGCGCAAAAATATTGCTGGTCCCCCTGCATCGTGAACGTAAACAACTGGCAATCGTGACTTGAAAGCTCAATAACTTACTTTGTAGCCTCCTTCCCCTGTAGAGACCATCATTGAAGTCGGTACGGTGTATGGAAGAGACTGGACGTACGCGGGTTCCCTTTCCTGCTATACGTATGTCGTGAGTGGGAGTCGCACTGGGTTTCGAATTCTGTGGTAAGCAAGTCAGTTATACCCCAAGATTAAGGAGGTTCGCCTCGCTTACGTTGCCTTTGCTGGACGAGGTAGTAGACGATTTAATCTACAGCTTATTAACGGATAAGACTCAAAAAATGAGGCCTGCCGGGATCGGAGTCATGAATGGTAGACTATGCATCGCGATGTTTTCAAGATCTATTGGCAGGAGCAGTGGAATTGAGCATGATCAACAATCATAGAAGCGCGGTCGGAACACGGTACGACTTTACCGACGGCGCTCCAGAATTGATCAAGATCAATACTGTTCTCCAGCCAATGATCAGAAGGGCCTTGAGTTGCTGACAGACGACAATCATGACTCTTGACGACCCAGGGCGACCTCCCTATTGACGTTCACCTTGCCGGCTCCATTGGACTTCCGAGCGCGTCTGTTGTTCGGCATCCTTGAAATTCTGTAGCGAGCGTCAGCTATGTCGAAAGGTTTGGAAGTGTGCTTACGAGGGAATTGTGAGATCGATAATAGAGGCTGAAGCGTCTGTAGAGTTTCGGACAGAACAGTCGATGTACTCGTACGCCTTCAGTTCACCTGGAAGCGTTGAAGAGCTCGTGTGTTATTTGGTGTATTGTTAGATGGTAGAAGTGACCGGTGGGTACATCGTTACGAAGTCATATGGGTCCCGCTTTATAGACGCAGGCTTATGACGTTAAATTGCCACAAAACCCATTTGAACACTTGCATTACCGCGTGTGTTTATCATCAAGTACCAGCTTTCATTGCAGTACAAAGCAGCTGATTAGGTGGCGTTTAATTTACGGCCATAAACAGTAGCTGGTACGCCATGTTCACTATCTTCGGCGCCTAAAAAGAATTGAATATCTTGATGGCAGGTCCAATGATTATGAAGGCGTAACGTCCTCTCCGCAAGCATCGGAGGGACACCGACCTTCAGCTCGGCACGACTGCTCGCGGCCTGGAAGTTCAATAGGAAACTGTATCGTCTGAAGTGATAATCACGGATATAACTGGAGGTTACATACAGTCAGCCTGCCATGTGAAAGGATCATTAAAATGAGAGTATGTTCTCCGAGTCGGAGGATTGGAGTCGAATAGAAATCAAAAGGTAAGCAAGACCAGAACGTAGTCGCCGTCGAGTCACTGTTGCTTGAATTCCCTGGCGTAGAGTGCTTCATAAAACTAGACTGCATGTTGGGATAGCTCCCACACATCGGAGATATTGCTGGCCCTTGAGCGCTAAATTTGAAGCGCTTAAAATCAACGACGAGATGCACGTAGATAAAAGTAGAATGTCTAGAACTTTCCAGATGCCGAGAAACAAGTTCTGCTCTCAAGAACCTGACCACAATCCCACTGGTTAGTTGCTAGAAGCTTCTCAATCGGTTCATTTGTCAACCTTATTCGCCCCATGCCCAGCAAAGCAACTCACGATTACAGGCCTGCCGCAGGTAGTGTTTGAACTTCGGATGAGACTCGTGAACTAGTCAATAATAACAGATATCGTTGTCTGTGAACCGCTAAGGTTGAAGATATTTTCTTACGGAGCTCGCAGATCCTCACGGGGAGCGGTCCGTTGCCAAAATTGGCACCTTGAGAATTTATCCGCTAATACCTTTTACCAGGGCGAAAATAGCGTGAGTTTGCCTGGCATGGGAAATCAGCTGGCGCCTATGTCAGACAAGCTCGATATCTCACAGAACTTCAGAGACGTCTCGACCATCTCGTGTCATCAACTGACAGCGGCCCCTGATCCTCATGCATCAAGAAGATTCATCGCGCGTTCTACGCTCTCGTTCGCAGCGTCTTGTAATCATTGTCGCAGTCGAAGCAATTTGGCAGTAAAATCCTATCTATAAGGAAGAAAGGGGGGAAATACATTTTGGGACCGCTATTGTCATCGAGAAACAAGCCAACGACCCCAAGTTTAGGCGGCAGCAGCGACCTCACCAGCGTACTTGAGGAATAGGGACCAATCTACAGCATGCTCAACACAAAAGACCATTCTTTATTAACGGTACTCACATCGTTTCCGTCACCTGTAAGAACCCAGACCAGTTGCTCGTTAATGAAGATGTCGCCGTTGTTGGCACCAATAACAGCTTCCTCTCGCTCACAAACAAAGGGACAACGAGTATAGATTTGAAGGGATTGACGGAGATAGGATGAAGAGCATACCGAGAATTCAAGATGAACGAGACTGAGATCTGCTAGGTAAGCTGTGGAAGTCGTTCATCAGATGATATGCAAGCGACCAATGACGCCAGATATACTCCAAAGAAGTGTTTGAGTATAGCAAATGTACCAACATGTCGAGAGATGGCTAACTCTTCGTTTATTAATCGTATACTCGAGTCGCTGATTCCGTGTCTAAAATGACGCGTCAGTGAAAGGTAAAAGAATAGGGAAGAATCGGAAGGCTCAAATTCGTCCACGACTCCCTACGCGCTGTACAATTCTGTCGATGCATTGGAACGAACCCTGAATGCCTAGGAAGGAGGCACACAAGGGTATGCTCTCCTTACAAATAAGACATTGCCTGGGATCGAGCTTCAGTTTATATCATTGGTTGTTGCGACAAAAGGAGTCGACCTCTCTTTCTAGTCTTTCCCGGGTGTGAAAGTGACGATAATGAAGACGGTGACCATCTGGCAGGCTCATATGGAGATGCAAAGGATTGCAGTGGATGGTGACAGGCTGTGGTGTATTGTAACAGATATCCGGCCCGATTCAGCAAAAATGGCGTTGCCTTGCTTGAAAACTAGTGCAGATAATAATTTATTTCGATAATAGTACATATACATATTATCCAATATCTACGGTATCGTCCCAAGGATGTTGATGCCCACTATTCAAGAACTTCTCTCCTTGTCTGGAATCTGCCGCCGGACCAAGAGTAACCTGCAAAGCCGACTTCTCGTCGACAACATATCCAGAATCCAAATCGTCTTGATCATCATCCTCTAGTGGTTCTTCCACGACCATTCCCTCCTCACGAAGTATGAGCCATGCCTTCTCTTTCACCTGTTAAATAAGCAGGGTTAGGACAATGGTCGATCCCAGCAGGAAATAACAGACTTCGAGGTTTTGGGCGGCGCTGATGGTCTTGATGATTTGGCCTTCGTGACGCTGATGTAGGGTTCGCCGGAAGGAGCGCGCCAAGAAGGAGGACGTGGTGTTAAGAGGCCAGTCTGGTGGAACGAGGGGTATCACCTATACACAAAGTGAGCAAGCCGGAACTACAAACATATTAAATACATGCATCAAGAGCATCCAAATTAACAGCTTGTGAGTCGAGTAAGCGGGCTGTGCGACTTCTACTTGGATCCCTGGATTATAGGACAGTCAGCGTGATGGCGACACCATCAAGACATGAGCACTTCTTACTGAGCAGTTACATAAACCTCTAGTAGTATCTTCAGTAAACTTCGCTTGAGCTCCTCGTCGGCAGCTGTTGGTTTCGCTCCGTTACTGGGTTTCACAAACCAGGTCGCTGATGTCCACAATTGTAGGCCGACTGTATTCTCAGCAGCGTGTACTGCCACCTTGCTAGGAATCACTTCGCCTCCCAGGGTACAATATACCTCGGCAGAATTTGAGTCGTGTAGATCGTGTATTAAGATAGATAGCGCTGAGCGATGATTCCCTAGCTATACCGGAATGGTAGACGTCAGACTGAGAAAATATTCCGAAAGAACATGAACCTCACCTTGCCTTCGATGATCGCCATCTCGAGTTGGACAAGCTTCTGGTACGGAGATAGTCTGTCTCTGATGCTTTGAAAATCGTACATTGTTGATCCCTGGAGGAACAAGGCGGTCTTTATTCGCGTGCGTTTGTGATCGGAATCGGGCGTCGTTGATATAAAGTAGGAGAAGAAAGACACTGTGGATTCGCTGCGGCTTGATGCAAAGGAGGACGCTAGTGTTTCCTTAGCTTCGAGCAGTTAAGTCTATTGAAGAGATTCATCCTACCTTTCGCTCGCCATAGCTTGGACACGGAGTCTTGGGAGATATAGGAAAGTAACTGGTCAACCAGGGCAGCTGCAAATTGCTCGTGAAGGGCGCGTGAAGGACTTCGTTTCTGTAGCACGAGATGCTCGAGATACTGTGAGCCAGCTGCAGGATTGGCTTCAGAGATTTGTTTTAGTAGAACAGAGTCGTCTTCTAGTTTCTCCCGTCGTTTCGAGGTATTTTGGGAAGTGAGGAGCTGCCATCAACTTGAGTATATGAAAAATGAGAAAATGCCTGAGGTGGTATACCTTGAGACCTCGCTCTGGGTCTATCTTGGTCAACCAAATTCCCCACTGTTGTATCAATTGTCTGTCTTTCTTTTCCGTAAGAAGCGCTATCATATCGGAAAGGGGGTCTGTTATATCTTCGTCTGTCCATTCACCCTCAACCAGTCTGAAAAAAACACGTCAAATAAGGGCACACACAACAGTAGGATACTTACTTTGCCCAGACCTCAAGGAGTTCCTTGTCGCCTTTGGATCGCTTGTAGAGCATGCAAAGGGCGTTGTATTGCCCCGCTTGTCTTAACACTGGTTCGATCTCATCGACGACTAAGTGATTTGATTCTTGAAGTAACGAGTACAACTCCTTCTTCTTTCCCAGCTGTGCGTATAATTTGGCCAGAACCGTATCGACAACGGCAAACGTGTCCTTCCACTTGTTTGCATATTCCGACTCGATCTTACGTCGATGACGGCACTTGTCCAAAAAGACTTGCAGCATTCCACGGGAAGCTACTCCGAGAATATTTCGGAGTTCGACCGTAGGCGTGGCGGTTCGTGTGTTGGGGAATAGATGTGGTGAATAATTCCTGACTAGATTGGCAACAACTAAGAATCAGTTCCATTATAGGAACGGGAAAAGAGTCAACGACAAGGAGAGGAAGGTGGTATATTAAACGAAGGGCCCATCATGCTGACATGCTGAGCCGTGTCGGTGCTCTCAGGGCATTCGCTCTGGGCTGGACATCTTGAATAACAAACTCACTGATATCATCAACGGAAGATTCAAGTGGCATACGCTCCGCAATGCCAGCAAAGGCATTGATAGAGTCTTGCGCAGTAAAAAGAGACCCATGTAGATTGGGGTAGTAGCTGACAAGAAGTCGCGGGTCTAATTCTCCGTCGAAGAAATTCTGGCCAGCCTCTTCGAAGAGGGTTTCGGCGAAACATTGGAATCCTATTCGTTGGTATACATAGCGTAGTTCCTCTGCCTACATGGAATGGGTTGAAGTGCGTGTTACTGAGTCTACAGTCACGTACCTCGTCCTCATCTACGGAGATGTTGCTGTGTAATTTCTTCCGCTGCTGATCTGCTACATCCACAGCATCCTCTATTCGATGACTGTCGAGAAGAGATTCAGCCTGAGATATAAGCGTAGACGGTACAAGAGAATGGATGTTATGCTCCCCGAGAACGAGGACGCCAGAACGGGGAAATGTAGACGTGGAATGAGGCATGACCGTGACGGTCAAACAAGAAGAGGGGTCATTACGTAAGACATACTGCCTTGAATCCTTCACAGCGTATTTTGGGTGCATTTACAATTTAAGCACTAGTATCCTTCCCTGTATGCAATAAATTATGTTTCTGCAAGGATAAAATGAACATTGATTCACTCATGTACCAGTCTTTCAATAATGCCTCCGAGGCATTCCTTCCTGTTTTACTCTTGTCCCAGATTACACACAGGTTGCTTCCGGTTCTTGCCGATCGTGTGAAAGTACTGCTTCTTCAGGCCGCCTTTACCCTTCTCCTCACCACCATGATGTTCAATCATGTCTGAATCTAGCACAGTAGAGAGGCCGGCAGTTCTCGAAGAAATTGATTGGGATACTCTAAGGAAAGCTAGTCTGTTTCCCGGAGGATTTGGAGAGGAGCGGATAAAACTATGGTGTGTACTTCCATTGACTCTACTTCGCCACTGAATGCGTCTTGTTAAGGCCAAAACTACTCAATGTACCAGATGGAGCGCACCAGGATATCTCGGAGCTCGATGACCTGCCAAGCCATACCGATGAACGACAAATACGCCTGGATACCGACCGGAGTTTTGTGCTGTATCCAGTAGGTGAACCATTCGTCTTGTTCACCCATGAAAGACGCTCATCTGGATTCAAGATACTAGAGATGACAAGGAGTCACTCCAGGCTGAGCTCAATCAACTTTTGGTAGCCATATTTCGTAAACGGCCAAAGTTAAATTACTTCCAGGTGAGCTCGACACGCCCCCCCCCCACGCCCTGCTGTTCTAACTCGGGTGATAGGGATACCATGATATCATTTCGGTTTTATTCTTAACTTTACCTCCAGAAATTCAGTTTTCCTGTGCTGAAAAGATGAGTTTACATCGAGTGCGGGATTCTATGGGTCATGGTTTGGAACCAATACTTGGGCTTCTTCGGTGAGTCAGATTACATCAGTTTTCTCCAACTATGCTCGTTCTGATGTCGTCAATGCAGTGTGACCCAGAGGCTTTTGCGACTGGCGGATTCCAGTTATGGAGAGCTATTAGAGAGGTGCGTCAACATATTTATCGGTCGATTTCGGTGCTCATCTTGCCTTACAGGAACTCTCCTCTTCCCTTCTACGCCTTGTCCAACCTAATAACCCTTTTTTCTCATGACATGCCAACATTACACCTGATACAGCATGTTTTCGATTACTTGCTGTGTCGTCCACCAATTGTAATTGTCTATCTAGCCACCGCGGTGAGATCAATTTGGTGAGAGCAAGCATTCTTATGTATTTATCTTTCTCGCCAGATTATTCTGTCCCGTAAAGACGAGGTTCGACGTTTACAGGAAGAGGACGAAGAGGGTATGATGCATTCACTTCTTAGTGGATTGCCAAACATAACCGACGAATATCCCTCACTCGAGGAAAGTATCCTGAAAACAGAAGAGGACCCGTCTTTTTCTGTGGGGACCTTAGATCAGGAACAGTCTACCCAACCATCCTCCAGTGACAAATTGCCAGAAGTCTCCGTCATGGAGGGGCCATATGGGGAGTTGCCGGCCGCTCCTGTAGAAACCAAGATAGAAGATGCTGGAGTCCTGAAGCCATCGAACAGCAGCAGCGTGAAAGATGTTGTAAGAAGCGAAACACGAGAGGAAACAATTCTCACTGCCCAGACCTTTCTGTCAGATTCTAAGGATGAGGCATCTACGGGAAATCCGTCATCCCCTCCCAGCTACCCTCTTTGCGAATCATCTAGACACGCCCTTCGGAAGCCATTTGTAACGTTAACTTCGCTTTTGCTACAGGCCGACCATCTTTACGAGACTTACCCTCCTTCACATCCCTCACTCGCACTGTCGTCCATCATGGGTCCGCAAAGTGTCATGTTTACGTGGTCTTCTTCCCCCGCTGATCTACCGAGCGATGATTCTGCAGAGCGAATGGTTGAGTATCCTCAGCTCATTGTTTATCCCTATGTGGAGGAGGACAGTGATCAGAAGGAAAAGCAGAAAGGCCCGCGGCATAAACACCCTGCAAAGCGACGCCCGAGATTCAGACTTCGAGACCGCAAAACCATGATCACAGGTGCAGTTTTGGCCCTAGGAGTTGCGATGGCTGTGTATGGAGTGCGGAGTGGTATTGTATACGGAGAGGGGCGTCATGCGAACTTTCACTTTCACAGGGATTGGAAAAGGTTGGGAGGTTGGGCTGGCGGGTTTCTTATCAGAGCTGGGAACAAGATATTGCACATAGGCGACGCGTCGTAGGAACAGGTACAATTTGCTTTTGCTATTTTTGTCATATGTCAATGGTTGTGAATATTTGACATCCAATGATCCCTGCAGACAATTTAGGAGATCCCAACAAGGTACTTATACTAATGAAAGATAGGAACATGTGTATGGTGCTCCAACGTGCCTTCTCACATCAATGATACCCGAACCTTAACGAAAATGAAGGCAATTGAACACAAGTTCATGGAGACGTGAG
Source organism: Armillaria novae-zelandiae (assembly GCA_030435655.1). Lineage (NCBI taxonomy): Eukaryota > Fungi > Basidiomycota > Agaricomycetes > Agaricales > Physalacriaceae > Armillaria > Armillaria novae-zelandiae. The sequence continues at coordinate 563,166 of JAUEPR010000009.1, forward strand.
GAATTTTCCCATGTGCATAACACTTCGCTTCTAACCAAAATTTAGAATTCGGTCTCTCCATAATACGCCACGATTTGATCGGCCCTGTTGTCGAGTACCAATTGCAATACGGGCAACTTGCTCCATGCCACAGGCTTGCTTTCAACGGTCAAGCCAATTCTGTGTGGAGCTATGCACGGGTTCTATGAGCAGCAGCTAGTCGTTCTCACTAGCTTTTGTCTCCTTTCTCTCCTCATCGACCGGCATGTGACGCGACGCAAGTCAATCAAGGCCGCGGATGATTCTCTTGAGCAGGGCATACCAGCTACGAGCGAGTCAAAGTCCCTTGCGACGCTGACCAGACAGTACCTCGTCGTTTACGGGGTTGTGATGGGTGAGTTTTCCAAGTCCGTCCGCGGAGGATGGGCACCTCATTTGTGACAGGGGCGGACTGGCTCCAAGGACCATACGTGTACTCGTTGTATCGAGAGCAGTACGGATTTCCTGAGCGGATAGTTGCCATTCTTTTCGTGACAGGATTCATGTCAGCTGGCCTGGCAGCGCCTTTCGTCGGTGTTTACGCTGACCAACAGTACGTGCCTCAGTTTCCATTCGACGCTAAAACTTAACATCAATCTAGCGGACGGAAGAGAATATGCCTGCTATTTTGCATCACCTACGCGCTTTCTTGCGTGCTTATTCTTGTCCCATGGTTGCCGGTTCTCCTGTTCGGTCGTATTCTCGGTGGAATATCCACGTCCATCCTGTTTTCTGTGTTTGAGTCCTGGTTGGTGTCTGCCTCCACGTCACTCCTTCTTCCTCAGTCGGACATATCTGTTATCATGGGCCGAGCAACTTTGCTGAATGGGTTTGTCGCCACGGGGGCGGGAGTTGTCAGTAACGAAATCGTTTCCATTTCCAGCTCTTTCGCGTCTCCATTTATAGCAAGTGGGGCCTTGTTGATGCTTGCATGGGGCCTCATGCGAGTATCATGGATAGAGAACTATGGCGGTGGAGGCGGCACTACGGATGACGACTGGGACATCTTCCAAACTACACGTTTAAGGCAAGCGTGGAATATTGTTCGACTTGGTCAGTCTACCAGAACGAGTATCGCTTGGTCAATTCTTAGGATTCTATTTCTAGATACGCTTCTTCTTACCCTTGGTCTAACCCAAACATGTTTTGAGGGTTCCATGTACCTGTTCGTCTTTCTCTGGGTACCCTCGTTACAGGAGGCTTCTGAGTCACCCGAACTTCTTCCCTTGGGCTACATATTTTCGTCGTTCATGCTCTCAATGATGCTTGGATCCCTGTTATACACGGCCATCGTCTCTCATCCTCCCTCTCCTTCTGCCGCTACAGGATCGGTAGACTCTTTATTAACGACACATGCTAAACTCAGCAGCATGGTTAGTGCCGTCAGTGCGCTTGCATTGGCGGTTAGCGTAACTTTTCCGGACGAGAAAATTCGCTTCTGGGCGTTTTGTACGTTCGAGGCCTGCGTCGGCATGTACTATCCCGTGCAAGGGACACTGCGGGGATTCCTCATCACGAATGAACACAGAGCCACGGTAAGATCTTTTGTACAAGCGCGTGAAGGTGGAGCTTATCAAAGGCTTCCAGTTGTCTGCGTTGTTCCGTGTACCTTTAAACGTGTTTGTTGTGGTCTCCCTGTTAACGGGCGTCTCGTCGGCACGATATGCAGTTCTTACCGCATGCACCTTGATGCTTGCATTCTCGTCCGTTGTGACAGGCGCTGTCATAGTCAAGCGCTCAGACGAAGGCAATCAACGACCCGCATAGATCCAGTATGTATGGAATTGGAACAAAATTAGGGTAGAAATTGGACTTTTAAGCATAATTGATCCGCCTTTGCCTTCAGGCGTTGAATTGAGACTCATCGTCATACGTCATGTGCGGCGATGCGCCACCATTTTTAAAGTCCGAATCAAGATCCGATTGAGGCACCGACAGAGGAGACCCGGAAAAAATCCTTTTTGACTCACCCTTCCTCCTCCTTTCCAGCCAAGCCTCTGCCTCAAAATGGACGTGGACATGAAGAATAAAGACGAGGTTGATGACAAGCCATCGACCAGCAGCGGTAGGGATAGGGACAGAGACCGCGAGAGAGACCGTGACAGGGAGAGGGATCGTGATTTTGACCGCGATAAAGACAGAGACCGAGATCGTGAAAGGGACCGCGATAGAGACAGAGACAGTAGGAGGGACCGTGACAAGGACAGAGACCGCGAAAGACGGGATTCTGGTGCGTTTTTCATCAATTGGGAAGTATCCATAGCGCTGAGGCTGTACACTCGTCAAGGTCGCTCCCGGAGAGGGGGCGGTCATGGCGACCACTGGGAGCCTGAGGAAAGGCGCAATGGTGATGTGAGTGCCGTAACTACCGATGATATGCACTTTGTACTCACCAGTTACGCTAGCGCCGCAAGCGTTCGCGATCCACCTCTCGCTCTAGGCGTAGGTCTGCCTCTCCCAGGCGACGTTCTCGTCGCTCGAGGTCAGGTTCGCGGTCTCGCAGTCGCTCCAGGAGCCGCTCACGCAGCAGGGACCGTAAAGCAGCAGAGCCGTTTGCTCGTTCTTTAGGTGGTCCTATGAATGCGGACCATGAGGAGGCCGTCGAATTTGCCAAAATCAGCAAGAGAGAAAACCGGGTCTACGTCGGCAACCTTAGTTACGACGTCAAGTACAGGGACCTGATGGAATTCATGAGGGGAGGTGGGTGGGGGATATCTCAAGTTTCTTCGATTTTTTTTAAGCGAGAAGAGAGGCAGAGGCAGGGAGTGTGCATATTGGCCTGTCATTCCTGGCGCTTTGGTGCTTAGAGATATGGCCTAGACCTGCCGTTTGCATTTGGGGAAGGAGTCTTTTTCTTCTGAGGAGCCAGTGAGGAGGGGCATGTTTTCAGTTTTTTCTCCTTGATGGAATGGTTTGAGTCGAGAGGATATTGATGGGAGTTTTCTTTTGGGGTTGGCAGCTGGTGAGGTCCTATTCGCCGAAGTACTCGTTACACCAACCGGAGTATCCAAGGGCTGCGGGTAAGTCTTCAAATGAATAATGGTATTCTATATTAATTAGTATTTACTCAGAATCGTCGAGTTTGCCTCTCAAGAAGACTCTCAACGATCCATACGGGAACTTTCGGAGATGCCGTTACTGGGACGACCAGTGTTTATTCGCGAGGCATGTTATTTTGTGTAGCTTATGACGTGTATTCAATAACCATAATTTAGGATCGCGAGAATGAAGCACGATTTGGCGCAACTCCGGTTCCCGGCAAAATTGGTATGGCAATGGCTGGACAAGGTTTGAATGCTGCACCACCTCCGCGTCCTCCCTCGCACAATTACTTTGGCACTCACAATAACCCGGGAAATCAACTCTACGTTGGGAATGTAAGTTCGTCGTCAGATGAAGCATGTAACTGCTAACGGACCTGACAGCTTCCTTACCAAGCTGGCTGGCAAGATCTAAAGGATCTTTTCCGTACAGCCGGTAATATAGTCAGAGCTGATATCAACATTGGCGCAGATGGCCGTCCGAAAGGATCTGGGACTGTGGTTTTTGAGACACAGAAAGACGCACAAAATGCAATCAGTGCGTATTGTCATTTTTTTAAAATGTGATATGGACATATAAGACCATTGTAGGCATGTACCATGGTTTTGACTGGTACGGACGTGCTCTAGAAGTCAGAGAGGTGAGGTTGCAGCTCTTCTACCATACGCTTCTGACAGCCGGACTATAGGATCGCTTCGCCGGATTATCAGGACCAGGCGGCTTCCGTGGAGGCCTTCGCGGTGCTCCGCGTGGCCTACGTGGTATGAGAGGATTCCGCGGACTCCGTGGGGCGGGCTTTTCAGGCGGTGGTCGCGACTTTAACCGGGATATTTATGCTGATTATTCTGGCCCTGATCAGCAGCAGGCTCAAGGCGGGGGTTTGAGGATGGATGGGTATAATAACAGCGGATATAGTGGTGGTGGTGTGGGCGGCTTCCAGGGCAATTATGGTCCTGAGCCAGAGCCCAGTCAACAGATCATGGTTCGAAATGTACGTCATATTATTAGCATGTTGCGACGCATTATCTGACTAGTTGCCATGTAGCTTCCATGGTCTACCGCCAATGAAGATCTCGTCGAACTTTTCGAGACCACGGGTCAGGTTGAGTTGGCCGAAATTCTGACTGATGGGACACGCTCGAAAGGCTCAGGTGTTGTTCAATTTGCCCAGGTTGCTGAAGCTGAAACTGCTATCGGTATGTGATGTTATTTATTCCCTACGTATATGTCTGATGTTCCATTTTCGCTAGCAAAATTCCAGCATTACATGTATGGGGGACGCCCATTGGGTAAGCTTCTTTTTAATGATCAGCATATTTGCTAATGATCGTTCAAGACGTCCGGTACAACGATCGCTGGCACACATTCACCCCCACTGCAGCGAAAGGTGGACAGGTGGTTCCTATGCAAGCAGAGTGAAAAGTCTGGATAATACTCTCCCCCCTTCATTTCCTTTACTTTACTGAAATTGACTTGATGCATGTAGCCTTTTCGTTCCGTGGCAAAGCCTCTCCGTTGTACTTATCCTCAGATCAATTTATGTGTACTTTGCACCTTTTGACGAATAAAGCAAGGAATTCGACAAAGGAAAGATGGTTGATCTCTGATTGAATTCATGTGCAAGTGTCAATGTCGGGGCCATTGAGTGGATGCGGGAACAACCTGTGAACGTGTACCTGTCTGAATTCACGAGGAACTGTTGGTTTTGTCTAGACCGTGACTGTTTTGGGGTCCATTCAGATTGTGTTATTCTCGAACTGATTCTTTCGCTTAGACTAAGATTTGGCTTTTTCTTTTCCACCAAGGTCTCAGTCGGAGCGCTCGTGCAGAGCCGTGGTATTTAGTCCCCCCTCCTAGTTCTGTATTTAACGGACTATACACGCAAGTACATCGGTCTCGGTGATATTCTGGACACACTTCAGTTTGTATTTCAGTCTATGCGGGGAGTTCCAGATCAGTGGCATGGATTAATGCCCGGAAGAAGTTGATGTCCCAGACCAAGGGCAGTCGAATACCTTCTACGGACTGCGGTACTCCATACCCAAGAGATAAGCCCTTAGGTGAGCATTAATGGTTGCCAGTAACAAGCGCCTGTAGACTATGTATGTAGTCATAATACATCGATCCAAGGGAGAGAATCATATTAGTGCACAGGGCCCGGACGGTCCCTCTCGGATCTTTTCATACATATGCAGGTCGAACGTTCCGGCAGGGATAGATATCTGCAGAACCAATCGTTGCATGCACGAGACCCTGCCACGGCGGTACGGGATGAACGTGGTGATGTCACTGGTCAAGTAAACGGGAAGTCATTTCTCTTTTCGGACCGATAATTACGTAACGTCCAAATTTGGACGATGCCATTAATGATTGAGGAGGTTTGCACCTTTTCAAACTCGTTGATCTTCTTACTTATACCTTAGATTTCTCTTCCTTCCTTTTACCCTATCGCCCACAATGGTGTTCTCGACAATGGACAGCTTCACAGAGCCCTACACCCGTGCTGGCGACGACATCTCCCTTGACGACGTTCGCAAACACGTCCGTGCTCTTGAGGTCCAGCACCGTGCTAATGGAATCCCGCTGTCTGGCCGTATCATCCACGTCTGTCACGATCTCCCCGTAACTGCCACCTTGACCAACCGTGCGGGTGTACTGAGCCCTCCAGCTACCCCGCCTACCAAAGCGACAGAAGTTCCCGAAAGCCCTTCCTCAGAGGCGCCGACTGTGCCCACCATATTGGAACCTGACTCAAAGGGAACCGGCGCATGGACACTCGCACCACGGTATGGCCATGCTGCCATGATTTCCGGTATTCGTTCTCTAGCAGCGACTCACGAACAGCTCATTGTTGGCTGGACCGGTGACATTCACTCTCCGGTGCCAAACGAACATATCCCAGAGAACACTGTATCACAGTCTGACAAGCAGGCGCTGGACGAGGCTTTGAGGACGTACCAACCAAAGGAGTCAGACCCTGATGATGACAAGAAGACGGTGTATGTGCCCGTCTGGTTGGACGACAAGGTCGCCCACGGCCACTACGATGGTTATTGCAAACAAAGTGCGTATAAATGCCAATGTTTCTTTTCCATCACATTCTAATGTCCCCTCAGTTCTATGGCCATTGTTCCATTATCTTCTCTGGCAAGATGTAGCAACTGAATACGCTTCTGCTGACTCCCATTATCCGGCGTATGCAGCCGCGAACGCCGCGTTTGCCCGGCGCATAGCTGAGGTCTACAGACCGGGTGACCTCATATGGGTTCACGACTATCACCTTCTTCTACTCCCTAGACTCATTAGAGAGCTTATCCCGGACGCGGTACTTGGTCTCTTTGTTCATACGCCCTTTCCAAGCAGCGAGGTTTACCGATGTCTGCCGAGTGAGTCATTTGCGTTCTGACAGCGATTTGTTATTTATTTGCTTTCAAGGACGGAAGGAAATCCTCGACGGAATGTTGGGTGCGAACTTGGTCTGTTTCCAGACGTATTCCTACTCCCGGCACTTCATTTCCACTTGTATCCGAGTCTGCGGTTACGAGACCACCCATCGTGGCATCGACGTCGAGGGTCATGTTACCTCGGTGATGCATTGCCCTGTGGGTATCGATGCGGAGCGCGTTGCGAGGGACATGTATGTTCTTCCCCGCTTCTATTGCTGCGCGTCGCGTCTGACTTTGTATAGACTACGACCCGGTATCCCGCCGAAGCTAGAAGCTTTACAAACGCTTTACGAAGGTAAGAAAATCATCGTAGGACGCGATAAGCTTGATGTCGTAAATGGCGTCCTTCAAAAGGTGCCTGCGTATTCCAATCACAAACCTTATACCAGTACTTATCATTTTTTGGCAGCTGCGTGCGTTTGAAAAGCTGCTCCAAGATTACCCCGAGTGGATCGGCAATGTCGTGATGATTCAGGTGACGTCGCCTGCGTTGACGGACTCCCCGAAACTGGAGCGGCAGGTCAGCGAGCTGGTGGCACACATCAACGGGGAATACGGCAGTCTTGATTTTATCCCCGTGCACCACTAGTACGTACTATCATCTGGCCGTCTTGTTCTGCCCTGACCCCTGTTTTTAGCCACCAAACGCTCAAAAAAGACGAATTTTACGCCCTGCTGTCTGTGGCGGACCTCGCGGTCATCACGCCTCTACGTGACGGGATGAACACGACGTCAATGGAATTTGTCATAGCCCAAGAAAAGACCAAACACAGCCCCAGCGTACTCAGCGAATTCATGGGTATCAGCAAACATATGTCCGAAGCGTTGCAAGTCAATCCGTGGGATCTCGGAGTCAGTCGTCGGGTTCTGGTATCTGATTTACGCCCGCTAATGTTCGCTATTTCCAGGACGTAGCCGCCGCTATCAATAAAGGACTTTTGATGGGCGAAGCGGAGAAGCTTCTAAGACATGTAAAGCTTCACAAAGTTGTCACAACCCATACTTCACACACCTGGGCGGCTGTTCTCGTCAAGATGATGCTCAGTCAAATGAACTCTACCAACACCGCCAAGATGACTCCGTACATCCCAAAGGAGACTTTGCAATCAAAATACCGGATGGCGAAGAAGAGGCTTTTCCTCTTTGACTACGATGTAGGCAACTGACATGACCTATGTCGGGCGGGCATCAACTGACACGCCTATCTATAGGGAACACTCGCACCGATCGTCAAAATTCCCAGTATGGCTACCCCCTCTGAACAGACGCTTCAAGCTTTGGCGAAGCTCTGCGATGATCCTAACAACGTGGTATACATTATCTCTGGACGTGACGGCGAGTTCCTGGATCAACATCTGGGCCATTTCAGGAAGCTAGGGTTTTCTGCTGAGCATGGTGGTTTTGTGCGCGAGCCTGGACACAAGGAATGGGTGAACTTTACGAAGTCGCTCGATATGAGTTGGATGGCAGAAGTCCATGAAATTTTTAAGTACTACACTGAGGTGAGGAGTCGTCTCGTGATTATTAACTCCGTTTCTTATCTCTGCTTCAGCGAACTACAGGCAGCCACATTGAGGTTAAAAAGAGTTCCATTACATGGCATTACCGGTCCACCGATCCGGAATGGGGGTAAGTTCCATACCATCGTCGTAATCTTTAACTGAACAGGTTTCCCACATCAGACAATTCCAATGCAGGCAATGTCAAGATCTTTTGGAAAACAATCTTGCACACAAGCGGCCCATAGAAGGTATAGATACTTGCCCAGTCATGGTTGGCTATGACTGACATTTTTTCTCAGTTCTTGTTGGCAAGAAAAACCTGGAGGTTCGGCCGATAGCTGTCAATAAGGTGAATGGCGAATATCAACAGAAGTGCGACACCAACTAACATCCTTATCAGGGTGAAATTGTGAAACGGATCTTGTATTATAATCCTGATGCCGAATTCATCTTCTGCGCTGGCGATGATAAGGTTAGTCGCTTAAATCTGTCTTGTTATTATTGATCTAGACAGTAATTGCAGACTGACGAGGACATGTTCCGAGCTTTGAACCTCTTCCCTTCGAACAATGGCAGCACACCCGTCACGTCTGTCGCTTTAGAAGCACCTTTGTCGGTAACTCTAATCGATCCCGAGGCCAAGGCTGCACCTCCAGTTCAGCTTTCTATCGCTCCTGATGCCATTTTTACCACTGCCGTTGGCCACAGCAGTAAACGTACTCTTGCCAGCTGGCACGTCACTACACCGCAGGAGATTGTTGAACACATGCTTGAGATCGTGGAAGACGAGGGTGCTGCGTCCAGGAGCTACCTGTAATGCCAATGCTTCGCTTTCCTTTCCTCCTCTTCTTTACTTTTCTTTATAGACGTTACTATCATTTTATTAGTTGGGGGTTAATAAGTTATTGGCTAGGTTTTCTCGCTCACCGGAAAGATATACGTACCAAGAGAAATGATATATAGACACGGACCCTTTGGCTTCTTTGTAAACATGTATTAGTATGTGTTCAACATCATAGATAGTAGATTTCATCGAGTAGTTAGTGTGTGTGAAATTGAAAGATGTTTTTGATCTTTAGAGTCTTTCTGGCTTAAAATTCAGCTACCGATAGATGCGGGGAACAAGTTGGGACATAACGTAAAGTTATTTGATTTTCTATCCGGGTCTAGACGCGATCGGCGCCCACGTCGGGTGGCTGTATAATATTCTCTTCCTTGTTTCGATTTACTTCAGAAGTGAATGCAACTTGAATGTCACAGTCGATACCCAAAGCTAGCTCTTCATCAATACGCCAAAAAGACATCTGACTCCAGTAGCCATGCCGGTGTTCAACGTCCTTCTACCAATTTGTCGAAGTAAGTTGGATTACAGTGCTATTCTGTATCCCGGTGGTTCTCATTGCTTCTTACATTCTTGCAGGCAGCTAAGAGGCTGATGAAGATGCAAATGCAGTCATCGGACCTCCCGTAGAGGGTTTAGTTGGCAGATTGACTGTGGGGACATTAATAGGACAAAATTGTGAGCATTTTCTCATGCCAGCGTTGATTCCATCAACGAGTGCGCCTCTTCTCTCTTCGAAGCGCTGTTACGATATTATGGGAGCCCTTAACACATTGAGCATCTGCGCGGTTTACGGGAGATTCGAAGTTGTGAAAAACACTCAAGACCTACGATTTTACACACTCAGAACTCATCTGAACTTGGTCGCATGTAAAGGTTTCATTAAAATCTAGCATTCACCGAATACCTTAATCTTTATCGTAGCTCGGGTACGTTGGTTTAAAAAAAATCTTCCAGTGCTGATTCTGATAACGCCACATAAACAGTAGTATGTAGGTCTGGTGATCCTACTGTTGACTGCGTACACCAAGAACAAGAGGACGTCACTATTCACAATTACCATGGCTCGGCCGTGTCTTTGAAAGAGGTACCGTTTTCCACCCAATACTCGTCCGCAAGCAGTGGGGAATCTGTCGGTTGCTACGCCAACATCCTTGTGGGAGACCGATGTTCTACAGCCAATAGTACTCACGCTCGTCATTTCCTCGTGGACAAAATGTGCTGATTGGCCTGGGTGTGGGAACCAACTTGCCTTGCTTCGCGGCATTTCCTCCGGACTAACCCCACTTGTACAAAGAAACTCCAACTGATGATCACGACTCAACATAAATACCCTTTCGCTCATTCACTCTTCTTTCTCCTCCTTTCACGCCTCTTCCATGCGTTTTATTGTCCTGGCCTTTCTGGCTGGGATCGTACGATCTCAAGTCACAGTTCATTATATCCCAGGCCAAGAACCCTTTGCAACGACCACAGCGGACCCTTCAGTGTACACCGGCCTCAATGCTTACAACCCAATTCTGTTGAACCCGCCACCGCCACCTGACCCTGCTCCTGCTACTGCGTTTTTTATCCAGCTTGTTAATGGGGGTACACCAGGGGCATCGATTCCACAGCCTGGCCAATTCTTTGGGTTTTCCATCGAAATGTCGGTAGCGAATCAAGTTCGTGAGTGAATGATAACAAATGAGGGCCTTTCCTCTTCATTAAACTTACTTTTGGCTGTCTAGTTGGGAAAAACTCGTGGGGACCAGTTGTTATAATGCTGTTATTGTTCTTGTTAATTTCGGTTAAGGTCGCTGATACAAGTTCCGTTCTTGAACCTCATGGCAAACATACAAGAAAGATCTGGAGGCGTACGAATACGTGTCGGTGGAAATACACAAGAGACAGCAAAAATGGTTCCCGAGCTGTCAGATGGCAGGATCCTAGAAAAAGACTTGAGCCAAGTCACGAATCCTGTAAGGTTACGTCTGTTTGAGGCTAGAAGTCCAGCTGATGCGCCCTACACTTCTAGACTCAAACACCGCCGCTTGTATTTACACCGGATCTACTTTATATGATGGCGAACATATCGTCATTAGTCAATGTCCATTGGTTCATCGGTATACTTTCAGTTTTACGAGCTTTTCACGGTTCATGAATCTCTGTCGTAGGCATTCCATTCTTCAACACTACGCCTTTCGACCTATCAATTGCCGTTACAGGCCAAGAAATTCTAGGAGAAGCTCTTCTCGGTATCCAAGCTGCTAACGAACCCGATTTCTACGCCCCTCATGGTCACCGTAATCTGGTATGTCTACCTCTTCGTCGGTAGATTGCCCTTCTTCTCATACGCGTCTTTTAGTCCTACAACCAGTACGACTACTTTGGAGAGTTTAGTGATTTAATAGCCGCGATGGGCGGTTCGGAAAATGACATAAACCGACATCTTCTCATCGGGCCAAATACTGCGGACCAATGGTCCCAACAGGACGTCTGGAATACCGGCTTTGTCGACGCATATTCTGACAACCTAGCATACCTTGCGTTCGAAAGGTGAGATCGAAGTGAGTACCCAGGTCTCGTGCTCATGTGTGAACTACAGGTATCCGCAAGATAACTGTGCTGCTACGTATGACGAAGGCAGCGCAGTTGATCCTCAGCAGATGTTCCCGTTCTATCTGGATCATAGTTCTAGCGTGAACCTCGTTGCGAATTACCTGAACTCAACAGCTTATGCACAAAGTAAGGGGAAGGAGTTGATCATGTTCGAGACCAACACTGCATCCTGTGGGGGCTTTCCGGGCATCAGTGATTCTTTCGGAGCGGCTCTATGGGGACTTGATTATGCCTTGCAATTGGCTTACGCTAACTTTTCGGGCGTTTTGATGCACACTGGTGGACAAACAGTTTACTACAATGTACGTCCCCATTCCCTGTGTTCTCCACCATCACAAGTTAACTTCTTGTCATAGCCTTTCACAGGTACGCTGCTGATGATCCATGTCACTGGTGTCGACTGACCGTCATACACGTTAGCGCCGCCAACAAATGAATCAACATATCATCAATGGACGGTTGGACCCATCTATTATTCCGCGTTGATTATGGCAGAATCCCTTGGCTCATCTAATACATCGCAAGTGTTGGACATCAGTGCGAACGGAGGTAATATATACACCCCGGGATATGTGATATACGAGCAAGGCACACCCGTCCGCCTTGCCTTATTCAACTTCATCACTGATTCATCGGGTGCCCATGATTACTATGCTACCTTTGCTATCGGGGGTGGGGACACCGGGCAACCCAACGGAACGCCAGCTCAAGTCAAAGTGAAGTGAGTGGCTTGGTACGGGAACCAAGTCGATTCTAATTCCTTGGCAGATACTTCAGAGCCTCGTCCGTATCTCAAAAGGGTAACTTCACCTGGGCAGGACAGGTAAGCCAACCCGTCCCGATTTGGAGGCGTTCTCAAGTGACTGTTCATGACAGACTTTTGGTGATAATTTTGCCTCTGACGGGCGGATTCAAGGAGACGAGGACATCCAGACCGTTGGCTGTGATCAGAGTGGAAACATATGTTCTATATATGTTCCGGCACCGGGTTTTGTGCTTGTGTTCTTGACGGATGAAGCACTGAGCGAATCTGAAGGGGAAGAGGAAGCGCAGACATTCCCTACGACAGCTACGACGAAGATGGACAACACGGCTACCGTAGATCCTGCTGTTCTGGCGACGTCTAATGGGCATCATGCCGCGGTAGATGGGCTGGGAAGTACCAGTCGAGGGAGCAGTGATGCTACGAGCAAGCAGTCGTACACTGCCCTCTCATTTATATACTATGCATGTGCTATGACGCTGGCGTATTTCATTTACTAGAGATGCCTCATATTATCTTTATTGCATTGGACTTTATGTATCATCTAGAATCTACTCTTTCCCTGCCAGAATGACGTCGAGTTCTTTTCTTCGCTTCGTTGACAGGAAATGCAGATACGCCAGACTGTACTTCGGAGTCGGAGTTGGCGTCACATTCATGGGGGGGGAAGCAAACCAAAGTAGTTTATTAGTTTCTGGGTCACGGTCGAAATGTTGCGCTAAGATACGTCAACAATGTAGCATGGTAGATATTGCAAGAAAACACGTACTGGTCTCAGGAGGAAATTTTTCGACTTGCACGGTGTTTCCGTCCGCTGTGGATAGAATGGTGCGGTCCATGTTGAATACGGAGAGCTCTGGATGTGAATTACTAATGTACTGGCGACGGTAGGAGACGGGTAAGTACCTGTCATGGCAGCCATCCACAAAGTCCGACCTGGTGGCTGTGCGACCAACCTTGGTTCCCTTCTGTCACCCAGTAGGTTCCAAGTTGCAATGCTCGTTCCGTACAGGCCTTTGGTCCAAATTCGCGATTAATCTTTGATGCTCTGGTTGCATCCATTACCCAAAGACCGGCCAAAACGAGGGTTAATGTTGAAGAGATTGGCAGCGGCTGCTTACTCCGGCTCGGTCTAGTGTTTTACGGGACGCAAGAAGATAATGGATCTCTTTACTGCTTTTGTGGCGCTTGTTCTCACTCTGACCCGCGCCCCGGTTGTGTCCATTCTCCCAAACACATCGTTTGAGGTCTCGGAAGCCCAAGTTCTGTTGCTATAGCAAGTCACGTCTTGTCGGGTTAAGATAACTTCCTGGCAAGATCTAGAGCCCCGGCCAGGCATGGTATGTCCTCGACTTATCAGCGTAAGAATCTCTGCTGACGCTCTATCTGCTTAGCACATTGAGCATTTCGTTACTGGGCTTATCATGCGAGATGACAGAGGAAGCCACAGAAGGAACCGGCAGCGGCCTGTGCACTCATTGTGTTAGTTTGGCGTACGAGGGTCCCGACCGGAATAATATCTGGATTAGGCAGATTGCACGCCCTGAAGTACAGTTTGCAGCACGCATGGAGGTCAGGATCGCTGGTTTTCCGGTTAGATCGCTCCAGTGAAACTCGATTCAGACCGCTCTGGGTCTGCTGGATTCATAAAAATTTTCCTATAATAGCTCCCTTAGGGGAATAATTGCTTGAATATCGGCAATTTAGAAGTCGGTAAGTGGCTTATGGACTCATGTTTGCGTCGTGTATCTGATAAAAATTCTATTCGGCAGTTCAAGTGTACACGCGCGTGTATACATCAAGTCAACCCATCAAGATAACCTTGCAGTAGCGTGCCTGCAATATACAAAAATGTGCGTCCCTCAGAAGTTGATCCGTCTCATTTATCTGTAGATTTATCAAAAGATGCGCTCAGGCATATATTAATAAAACGAACGAATAAGTAGTAAGTGGTACTCCTAATATCTAATAGTTCTATGATAACGTGGCATATACAGGGCTCGTACGGTATAAAAATTGTGTAAAATGATACAATGATGAAAATCGAATGCAGAATTTTTGAAGCATGGTGATGACCCGCCCTTCATTTGCGTTTTGGCAGAAGCTCCACTGTACGATGCTCTCGTATTTCGGGAGCAGCCTCGCCGAAGTAGCGCGGAGTAATGAAGGACCACTCGTCATTGGTAGTCACCCATATTCCAAGGAACATCACAAATTCGCGTAGGCGCCGGTTCACCGGCTCGGGGAACGCTGGGATGTGTTTCATGTCTTCTAAAAATGCCTTGGACAGCTTCCCATAGCGCTTCCCGACATCGTCCATAGCCTCCTGGATAGACATGCCCTTCTCGGCCATTGTCACGGACACGATGTTATGATTCTCATCGCCATGGGCCTGTTCCACGTTCCACGAGTATATGTCCTACGATCAATCGTCAGGAATCTATCAGAGTTGGGAACTAAGGAAAAGACTCACGTTTGACAGAATGCTCAGGTCGATAGCACCCAAAACCAGCTTTTCAATCTGTGGGTGTTTGACTGCTTCATCAGGGAGATCTTCGGAAAGCATGAAGAAGTCGAATGAAGGCCTGACACCAACAGTCCCACGTCTCATCGCAAGATATTCTTCAATCGGACGAATGCGGCCGACATCTCGGTCCTCAGCTTGTTGAGCCACACAGTCGGTATACTGTGCGAAGGCCTCAACGAAGCGTTTGGCGGTGGATTCACTAGCATGGCCTTCTTCCATGGTCCTGATCCAAAAGCTGATAGAAGTTGCGTCAATGAAAGTAAACAACAGAGAAAGGTGCATCATACTCTCTTGCCATGACACCCAGGATATGCTCATTCGGGGGAGGCGGCGCGTAAGGGTTTCTAGATGATGGATATAAACAACCGGAAGCCAGAGGAACCATCAACGCGTACCGAATGGCATTCATAATAGCACCAGCTTGTTTCCGCACCGTTTCTCCGCTCTCCTCATCGCTCAACTCGTCGTAGACGAAATAATAATTGATGAGGTCAACAGCGGCCCGGTAGTGAGCGGGCTCAGCCTTCGGGTACGCGAGGGCGGCGAAAGCACCAAAATTGCATCGGTCGAAGGTCCTCTGCGCCTTGGCGTTGAAGGCGTCGTAGCTCTGGACCCATGCTGCACTCTCAGCGTTGATCTGGGTCGCGTGAGGATTAGGCGTAGTCTTGAAAGGCCATCCTGCCATCAAATCCGGTAGCACAAAAGTCACTGGCGGGGCCATCATGTTGGGTGAGAGGGGGGTGAGAAGGTGGGTGAGGCATCCACCGCGTTCTTTTTTAACCATTCCGTCTCTGTCCACATCAAGACAAAAGAATATCGCGTTTTTGCGCTGATCGGGACCGATTATTTTTGACTTAACCGTGCCACTAGGCGCATCAAAACAATACATGTTGCTCTCGGAATGAAATATGAAATGCCGCTTTCCAGATCTAAGGTCCAAGATAACGAGGATAGTAAGAGACGTCCCAGAGAAGGAATCACCGATCACCGTCATCCCCTTGATACTCACGGTGTTTTCCTCCCATTCGAGTTTTTCGGAGATTGTAGTTCTATGAAACATATCATAAATGCTAGAACAGACATCCCTCACGACGT
This sequence comes from Armillaria novae-zelandiae, assembly GCA_030435655.1. Classification (NCBI taxonomy): domain Eukaryota; kingdom Fungi; phylum Basidiomycota; class Agaricomycetes; order Agaricales; family Physalacriaceae; genus Armillaria; species Armillaria novae-zelandiae. The sequence continues at coordinate 579,001 of JAUEPR010000009.1, forward strand.
CCCCGCGGCTTTGGAATTTGATCGCATCATGCATGACTAGCAATGCTTGACGTGAAGAATATATTTCTGGGTCCAGAAATTATGCAAGTCATATGGACGGTCCGATCGAGTATCACGTACCAGAGTATACAATGTCCCACCTCTTGATACCGTGGTGTAGGAAAACAATTGGGAGTGATATATGAGCCAGCTTCGTTCCGGCGGCTATTGGATCACCGCATGATTTCCAGACCCTTTCTAACCACTTATTGTCTTTCGTTATAAATGGTACACATTGGTGATTAAAAAAACACAGAGATTGGGTTTAAAGGTATACATCCCAATATAGCTAAGCGGCTTTTACTTAGAAAAATTTCTTCCGCAGCGACGGACCAGCCGATGCGAAACATGACGCATATACAGCCTGACAACGGCAGCCTGAAATTGGACATCACCCGTGAAAAAGCATTCAGCTTCTTCTAGAAAACACCATCGCGTACTGTTGCCCATACCAACAGGAAACGACCAAAACGGGGGCAGCTGCAGGAGAAATTTTAATCAAAACTGAAAGGGTAGCTTCTGAGTTCATGGCTTTCTTGTACCTGGCCCATCAATGTGGCTGTACCCTCCGGAAAGATCCGCGGCCCTCTCAGCTTAGTTCGTGTCGCAATAGATCTAGGTGTACAGTCGGGATGGAATCGTTAATTATTGATGGAATGGGTACCTGCACCAAGAACTCTAGGAACGAGCTGTGACGCACCCAGGTTCGTTCAGTGAATTAAGTGTCGGGCTCTGAAGCCAATCTACAGGGCTAACCGAGTAGGATAACGAAAACTCCAAGGCCCGGGGCTCCGAATCCGATGCCTATATTGCCCACGCCGTAGATGCAGCCCTGCCAGTGGGTGTCAAACTGTGGCGCTTCATTCGGAAGAATGGATAGAATTCTACTTCTATCGTTGCCCGGAACATACTTTGTGCCTCGTCGGACTCGTGATTCAGTATGGAAATATAACGTATCTGACGGAAAACGACCTACCAAGGTAAGCTGAAGGTCGAGGAAGATTTCCCGAAGATCCCATATACTTGCACCGCTAAGGAAGAGGCGAGCAAGAATCTGTGTAGTAAACACGATGAGTCAATTATACGAAGCTACACGCACGACGATATTTCGGCAATTAATGTCAGTGCCAAGTCCCCTCCCTCCCTACGGCCCTGTGAGCCGGAACAGTAGTAAATAGCGTTTAGTATACTCACCGCTTAATCACCAAGTCGGTAAAAGCGCATACGTTCAACTGGTAACGCTGAAGTGACATACGTCTCGTGGCCATCCGAGTCACTGTAGAACACATCAACCTCCAAGGTGTTAAGAAGCGCCACAAACCCAAAAGCGAGCATTGTACCGAAAATCCCCATCCTCTGGACTACACAGGCCTTCTCATTCCTCAAATATTCCGGATCCCTTCAAGCGAATTTCTATTGAAAGAACTTGAACGATAAGACTTCCTGATCACTCCCTGCGGATCGGATACCAAGGATTCTCGGACTCAAGCGAGCAGTAGGGAGTGCATATGACTGCCCGCTAGTACATATACGCATTTATTATTTATGCCGCAAAAACGTCCGAAATGCACATGGTAGTTTACATTCAAGCATTTGACGCGACAGCAATTTCCAAGGCGCGCTATAATTGTCGTGCAAGCTGGCAACGGGTACCCCGACAGGGAGGCAGGTGCCTGCCTTGGTTACCCTGTAGGCCGACTAAAAGTCGCCGTAGTCAAGGTTTTTGCTAAGCGCGCTCTCAGACTGGGGCGGCGGCGCTATGAGCGTTCTGGCCCGCTTTGATTATCGCAGTGACGACGAGATTTCCTGTATAGGAGCGGGTATTAAGCGCACAGAATGGAAGAGATGATCGTATACATGGGCCGACCCTGAAGAAATAGCAGACGTTTTTCGGATTGGTCCACATCCCCTGCGGACCATCGATATAGTTAGACACGAGACAGACGTGATTCGAATCAAGAATGTATATGATTGTAGATGTATATGCTGGCATGAATTAAATATTAATACCTTACGTAGATCCTGTCCACAGTCAAGCAGGTATCGTCGCGTTAAGCTTTAGCCACAATTGAGATCGTTGATCGTCGGTCACCTGTATGGGGTAAGTTAAGCGATGCTCGTGGCAAGCGTAGGTTGATAATATCGCTCACCTCTCCATTTGCAAATTTACCAACCATGCCGGCCAAAACGTTTCCCATGCTAAAGCCTTCGCAGCTCTCCGAAGTCCCCATTGATTGGTCAGGTAGGTCTCTCTTGTAACTCAGCCCAGGCTCCGTCTTGGCCTTTTTAGATTATCGATTGGTTTTTGTTTTTTATCCCGCAAAATAAAGGACTTACACAATTATCCTGTGACCGCATAGCCCTCAACCCGCAGATGGTCTCCGCCTTGCAGTCGGCATCACAAGCCGGTACGCTGTAGCCCCGAGTTTTGAAAGAGTAGTATAGATCAAAGGCGGTGTCATTCGACTCAAACCCTTCAGTAACCTGATGCCAGAATGATGGACCGAGGGGATCTGTGTCGGCAAAGTCGGGAACCAAGGGACCAAAGGTCTCACGAGCACTGTAATAGAGATTCCAGGTCGCTAGAAATAGGTTGAGCATGCGGGAAGGAGATAAGTGGCAGATCCACCTACGCTGGATCTCAAAGGTTGGATCACTGAGATTGGCTGATGTTCCTCGTTGTCAGCATCAAACGTAGGGTGGGCTGGAAACGCCTACTGATATAGACATGCGCGTCCATGACCTCATACGTGTCGGGGTCTATGTCGTAGATCTTGAAGGCAGCATTTGCTTCTAAAAAGTGTTCGAGAGAAATGAGATGTGGCGGTCACAAACATGTAACTGACCTCTGGGTGTTACCGAAGGCGCGATCCATGCAACGCTGACAGCATTGTCGGCGACTCGATTGTCATAGTCAGAATAGGCTATCTCAAATTGGTCCTAACGGAATCGGAATCGAGGTGAGTGACTATCAAACAGCAAACAGCAGAAATGCATACATCATGGGTATGTCCGAAGAACTGAGCCGCGATGGTATCCTTGTACCGCTGGACAATCTGATCATAATAGTTGGATTGATCTCTCAGGGTATCAGTCTCTCCAGGGGGCATATGTGCAATGATCCATGCACGTTGTCCAGCGTCTTCTGCTGCTTGTAACTCCCGCGCAGTGAACTCTAAAATTCCGTTCGGATCGGGTCTGTACAAAATTTCACTTGATTATCAGGAAATGATACAAGTGGAGAACGGACTGTTGCGCGTTGGTATCATATAACCAGAAGCTGTGTGTATCAGTTGGTATCATGAGTAGGCAGTGTTTGAACGTGACATACTTTAACCTATACCAGTAGACGGTATTGATAGATATGATACTGAAGACGCGGAATCAGGCGGCTGTAGAAACATACCGTGATAAAAGACATACCGTAGATTCTTTCCTGGTGCTACTTTTGAATAGCTGCCTGAGTAATGCCTAACTTGATCTGACGCGGTCGAATTGATCCATGACTGCAGCCATAAATATACAATGTTGCACAGGATGTAGATGAGTACCCACAGTCCATTTCGCACTCGTAGTATCAAAGACCCATTGGGCATCCCATTCCTCAATATGTACAGTGGTGTTCCTGGGGAAGCTGTTCATGGGAGCGGCTTCGCTAGATACACGCATGGAATTAAACCTTGGTTATCGAAACTGCGAAAGGAAATACATACTGGTTTCCAATGACTGGGTACACGGGCATACCCAAGCCATTCGAAAGCTCATCATTGAATGTGTTGATGTCGTTGATATTTTCCCTACAGATGATAATTGTTGGTATAGAATCGTATGCGTAGATGATTAGACCGCACTCCTCAGTTACCAGCCAAACGGCAGCTAAAATACGTTCGTCAGTGTAGGGTAATTATTTGAAGTAACTCACCCTCGACGACATCTCCTGTAAAGATAGTAAATTCACTGCCTGATCCGGCAATCTGTGATATTAGGGAGTGTATTAAAGTTGCAGGGGTGTCGCAGCCATATTCGCCATATGTACCGGCAGGTCTTTCAATCTCGTCACCTGCAGAGTCCGTGTAGTTTCTACAGCATATGGGCTTCGTGCAATTAGCATCGGCACCAACCTAATACACATGACGTCAGAGGAATTACGGTGATCAGTGAGAGAAGATCATCTACTGACCGTGTATGATCTGTCGATATGAACATCACTGATATGGGCTACCCTGAAGGTCTCCCGTCCTTGGGAAGTTACCGGCTTGGCTTTAGATGTGTTGGACGCGAAAGACACGCCATACGTGTTGACGGCTGGGGGATCACAGAGCCCCACAAGGCCACAGAGTTTGGTTGAAGTCTGGGATGTTGCGGATATGGATCTCAGAACATGCGCCACGATTGGACCTTGCTGCTCGATGAGCCCTTCACAAACATCGTCATCTGCTATCTGGAAGCCCTAAGTCTAGCCGTTTGAAATAAAGATGTTGCTACTTACGTTCAGCAATGTGCATATGTCTGTCACTGCATTAACGAAGGCGCCATCTCCAAAGTCGGCGAGTAGCTTGAGTGGCTCGAGGAGTAGATGGCACCCCCCACATGTAACGGCTTGTTCCAGTGCATTCAGAAGGTCGTCGACGAGATTCCCCAGAACGAGTGGAATGAAAAGGAAGAGCAGTATTTGAAAACTAGGCAATAACATGGTCCTGCAAGCAAGCGAATCAGCCCATTGAATATCCTCATGGCGGCGTATATATATGTGAGTGCACGTTCGCGTTGACACATGGTCACATCAATATTTCCACAATGTTAATCAGCTCTTCTGGCTCGTCGCCGAAATGAGGCTAAATGACACGACACGCAATGAAAATACTTACAGCAGCAGAGGATGTGGACAGTCGGACTCGGACTCGGAGTGATCAGAGTGGAGACATGATCAACGCCTCTTTCGCGAGTGACGTCGCCAATCGTCCCCTAACGGCGCCCACAAACCCTTACAAGTTGGGATTGTGGTGCTGCCGAAGTATCCGTGCGCAGCCGGCACAATCGTAGAGTCTTAGATTAGAATCACTACTGAGCGCCACTTCTCATTGAATTAGACGTCGACGTCGCATATACTGGCGGCCGAGCTCTAGGACCCACCACCAAATATATATCTTCTCAAATATTGCAGCTTTCTTTGGACTTGATACACTGGTAGTTAAAGGAGGCAGGTTCGAGTATCTGGCATTTGCCGGGGGGAAAACGGAACCTATCCGAGATGATAATTGACAGCGTCGCTAAACTGTGATCTGTTACCCCAGGCTTCACAGATACTAGTAAAATCGAGTATTTGGTTAGTACGTGTAAGTGTCAATACTGTTGCTTTCAGTGTAGCTAGCGAACTTACCATTACCGACAGTCCGTTCGTACCGGTCATGTAGCACATTTGGCCCGTAGACTTCAGTTTTGGGTATCCCCAAGTTCGACGAAGCTCCGCACCGTCATCAACGCAGGGGGGAAATTCGGAAGGTGCTTCCGAAATTAAGGCATGTGCACCAGGGACAAGAGTCGGGAGTGATGGCATTAATTATCTTTATTTCATGTGGAGAGCAGAGTTCTCGCCGTGTACCATAGTAACACGGGCACCCTGGCAAAAGACCGCCGCTTGTTGTGACGGCGATGGCATTCTCCGGGATCCAACACCGCGGGGTGTGATTAGACAGTCGCGCCCGAAAAAAAGAGTGTGAAGTAAGGGTAGTAGCACATGATTACTAGGCCAAGGCCGTTCCTGTGCGAAGACTCCGAGAACCGCAATGCTCCTGCCGCGCATCGGTCAGATTGGGGAAAAAAGAATCGAAATGCTCTCGATACCAGAGAAGAACGACGGATGGAGAAAAGGACGGACTTACAGCGAGCAAAAAACTTGTGGCTGTGCACAATTTCGTGCGAACTCATCGGGCCGAACTTCCTGAGACGTAGATAGGGGCGTTAAATCCGTCTCTGGTTCCTACTGCACCATGAATTCCGCCGGAAAGCCTGTTTCACGATACCGGCTGGATCTAGACAACATATTTGACTTTCCCGATTGCGATAATATCCCCGTCAGACCCCCAGATGATGACGAAACTTGGTATACACTCTGCGAGGTTTCTCATCTCCTTTTACCACCAATCAAAACTTGAATAATTCCAGATCGTTCGTGATGTGTCGATATTTGGAAGACCGGTGTACGAGGTAGAAGACAAGCTTCCGGGACACAACTGGACTGTCGCGTTCTTCACAGACAATCCAGACCAGGATGCTAGAGATCTTAAATGCAGAACCGGCTCGACGATGTGCATCAAGGACTTGACGTTCCGCCAATTCCAGGCTGGGTATAGAGTTGAAGATGTATCCAAAGTTACTGTACGCTTCCCCGTTGAAAAGTCGTCCTATTAATCATGTTACCACACAAGATCCTTCCATGCACTATCGCGCAGTTGAGGACTCTTAATTCGGGGCTGCGCCAACGATCCGACGTGGGTCAGTTCACGTCGTGTATCGTTTGCAACGAACCCGCCCCACACTGTTGCGCGAGGTGTAAATCACGCTACTGTTCTCAGGTACGTCGGAGCGGTTTGATACTAAATCGATAGTTATACTCTATCTCAGCAATGTCAGAGCCAGGATTGGGAGGAGCACAAAGTGAATTGCAAGGCCCTGAAGTCATTTTTAGAATGGAATACCGTTTTTGCTTGATAATCGGCGCTTACTTTGTATTAGGATCTGTGAAAACCGATTCCCCGTTTGTAACCTGGTAGTATATTCAAGCGACTGTAAGCCTTCTTCCTATTACCGCTTGTAGGCCCTTTGAACTTCGACGCCAATTAACGTAAACTTTGAAAGCTCTTTCAACCAAGTTGAGGGTCCTTGATTTTTTCGGTGTTCTCGTTCACTTCGGAGATCTTTCGAACAAGGCCAGCGCACTTGCACAATCACCTACCCTCGGTCACGGTAGACCTATCCCCGATTAGTATCATTCCGGTTCGAGACAAAATCCTTACTACCGCCTGAGAAACCACCGGCATAACGTTAACAACGATGCTACAAATCTCGCACGACGGTCTCCCCATAGAATGGTAGGCATAACGTCGAATCGGGAATATACATTTTGTACTAGACGACGAGATTCCATTCCTTTGTAGCTCAATAGTTACAGTTCCTTCCATTCGTCCTCGTCTCCAAGCGCTGTATATCTCAGTATCATTTTGGACAATCACGGACCCAAGGTGTGCCCGACTCCTCATTCATCGAGATCTCCGAAAGCATTGATTGTGCATTAACAAGATCTTCCATTACCGGAGTACCTATATGGTATGTATATTTTATATTTTGCTTACAGTAAATAAACAATGCGATGCAGAACTCCAACATTCAGTGCGGCAACAAAAAAAGGACAAGCAGAGAGAAACGTTAAATTATAGGAGAAACAAGTGCCGGAAAACCATGGGATTCTTAGATACGTGTGGTGATGCGAGAATGAATGAAGGTAAAAAGACATGCATGGCAAACAAGAGAACCTCTCACCCATAAATGAGACAAAGAAAACCCATCCGTGCGTCATAAAACCATGGTACCAAGTCCGATCATCTACAATGTCCAGAACTCTACGGTCCCTTCGTAGGGTCCGACTCAGAGGCCCGCTGTATCGTAGGCCGCTTCTCGTCAGAAGCCGATAGTGAGTGTGTCCTCGATGGCCCGGGCCCGCTGCCAGGAGCAGTGAAAAAAACGTCGTCAATCTTTGCCAGGCCAGCCGAGTTCTTTGCTGATTCCACCTTCACCTCGGGCACATCTGCTTCCGCCTTACCCTTCAATATCTCGCCTTCAACACCTCCGACACCAGAGCCGAAATACCCACCGCCATTCCCAACATCACTGTTTCCCGTCAGCCCGCCCATTGCCATGACACTGTCAAAGTACCCTTTTGGTTCTTGGAGGTGTCCAGTGTAGAAGAATCCTCCAGGACTCGGTTGGGGGTGCAGCTGGAAACCACCTGGACTCGGTATGGGGTAACCAGGGCTGGTCTGTGATTGTATGTATGGATTATTATGGTACGGGTGTACTGGCGCTCCCGGAGCTGGATTCATATACGGGTTCCGACCCCAAAACGCGCCCGGACTCATTGCCAATCCTGGCGAGAACGGTGTCAAGTGAGGTGCTTGTAGCGGATGAGGCCGACGTGAAGGTGATGGTCGCCGTTTCGAAGTAGGGGATACCGGAAGGTCAGAATCTGAATTAGAATACGGGTATAATGAGGAAAGTGAAGTGGTCGAGGGCATTGCCGACAAATCCAGGGACGGTGATGGTGGAGGTGGAGTCGTGGGAGGCATGGTCGATGACGTGAATGAAGGTGGATGGTGGAAGCCATTCATTGACATATCGCTGTCGCTTGTTTTCAAGGGTTGCCCAAATGAAGGCGGCGGTAAGAACGTAAATGGAGGCATAGAGGGTGTAATGGGAGGAAGGCCATGTGGCGTCATTGGGATTGCTACGTGATGAAGGGGGGACATGGGATGATACAGCGGTGATATGAGCACAGGCGACATTTGGTGGTGAAGGCCTGGATGCATCGTGAAAGAGGTGACCGGTGGCGGAGGAGGTATTGATATGGGTCCCGGATGATGAGGGTGTTGTGCGTGATGAGACGAAGAAGCATGTCCCGGGTTTTGAGGCGGAGATGCCGATTTCTCTTCTGAAGAAGGGGTGTTATTCGAAGATCGTGTAGATGCGGAATTAGATGGATTGGTACTCAAAGATGGTCTTGTAGACTCAGCAGAGGACGTCGTAGAAGATGATGTAGTACGTGAAGAAGGGAGCGCGGGGGGAGGCTGGATTGGTTCTTTCTGTGCCGTTGGCTGATGTATGTGAGAGTGTGTATGGTGAGGATGAGGCATGGACATCTGAAGTTGTGGTGGATAGATCTCATACGGGGAGCTGGGCGCTGAGATATCCAGGTAGCCCGTTGGCAGGGAACTGTGTGAGGGTGGATAAATCGAAGGCGCCTGATTTTGTGGAGCACTTAAGGCTTGACCATATAGAGACGCTGATGGCGAGGCGGGTGTAGCACCAGATGGAGGAGAAAATTTATCGTAATGAACTTTCAACGGACGTCCATTATACTCGTAACTGAGATATAGGAATGATTGAATATCACGGCGGCAAAAAAACAACTAGCTTACCCGTTGAACATTTTGACCGCACGGTCTGCATCATAATCCGTAGCGAAGACGACAGTTCCAAAGCCTCTCGATCGACCATCTTGACCCAATGCGACATCAGCGCGTATAATGGTACCTGCCTGACGAAAAAGGTCTTTTAAGTCCTGCCACTGGCAGTGGAACGGCAGCTGATAAATATTATCAATTATCAGATAGTGATGACGAAATAACATATAGTACGCACATTCCCCACAAATAAATTTCTGCCGCCGCTCGCAGAAGATGCAGGTCGCTCCAACCCATATAGTGAAAGCGAATCGATGTCAGGGAAAGAATTGGCGGGGGTTGCAGTAGAGTTGTCAAAGTCAAGGGGAAGACGATCTGGACGTACTTCGAGAATACGAGTTTGCCAGGAGTAACCATTGAACTTGTCAACTGCACGACCTGCATCTTCAGCGGTTGCTAGCAAAACTGTCCCATAGCCGCGTGATCGATTGTCCGGACCGAGAGAAACGTCTGCTCGCAATACCGTCCCAGCTTGCCGGAAAAGATCCTTCAAGTCTTGCCATCGTACGCGGTAAGGTAGCTGAAGGCGGGGTGAATACTCGTTCGCCAATGAACAACATGCAGACCCACGTTCCCCACAAATAACTGAGTCCTGGTATCCCTTGGAGGCCCATTTCGTCCGTCAGGCGAAGCGCGGGCAGAGGTGGCCATCTGAATTACGGCCTCAATATCGTCGTTGGTCGGCGCCGGCGCTGGGGAAATAAGTGAAGATCGTGAAGGTCCATCCTGGAAATAATGCGATGTTAGCTGGACGGATTTATGAAGGGAAATGAATGACGACAGGGAACGGACGCACGGAACGGAGGGAATCCATAAGAATTGGAAGGGGGAAAGAGCGTGGTCGTCGTCGAGGACAGCGAGCTCGACGGTGTTGGTTCTTGGTAGAGCCAGAGAGGGGACTTGCTCCGAAAGTGGAGACGCAATGAACCCGACTGACAGCACGGGTCAAAAAAGCTCCACCAACGAAAACAAACACAATTTTCCCGCAATCTCTTCCCTAAATGGGATACCCGACGTCATTCCCGTCTTTGTCGTCTCCTGTTCATTTGACGTCATGCGTATTTTGTGACATTTTCTGCCAATATCTTTTCCAATTTTGTCGCATGTTAAGTACTATATATAATTTTTGTAACAAACCAATTCTCGTAGGTTGACCATCGCGATGCGCAGTGGCAAAGAGTGGCAACGGTGGCAACAGCCTTTTTTCTTGATCCGACCCCTTTGGCTCGGACCACCGGTAATTTAATGAATGATTCCCTGAGCGGGAAGCCTTGTTACGATGCCGAACGTTGCATGTTACCGAGATTTGGACATGGACAGCAGAAAAGTATGGGCTTCCTTGTATGTTGGACCATCCAATGGGATCCGCAAAAATGGTACAGACGACACAGAATTCCCTTCTCTCTGAAACATTAGGATAAACGTATCCCCGAAAGTTTGTATGACGCTAGCGGAGCGACGTCGTTTCCGGTCTTTGGTCTTCTCTGGTGTGAAGAAACACACAGATACAGAATATCACCTGCATAGGTTTCGTAAAAGTATCCAGAACATAGAAGTATCAACTCATTGTTGATTGGTCGTCTAGCATCTATACGCATGGTTGAGGAAACCTCTGAGGGTAAACGCATGATAAATATCAACCATAACTGACAGGGACCTGCGGCGTGCGAGCCTGACGGAGAATAGTGTAAATAGAATCCCTGCAGAACAGAATCAGAGGAAAGTACTATCGGACCCTGTACGGAGCGTGGAGCTCAGCCCAGGATTACGAGACAGTCCGCCATGGGCGCAAGGCAAATTCGCAAAACTGAAACATTGAATACACCAGGGAGTCTGTTTACAAGCTGGATTCAAGGTCGCGAAGATCACCGTGATCTATATGATCTACACCGTAGATAGCCGAAATGGTATCCTCAGATGTTTGAGTCAATAGTCGCGGCAACAGCTTTCCATGACTCCCGCGCCAGTAACTCTCTCCACCACCTGATCGTTGTTAGCAACGTACATGTCAGGTAGTAGTCACATTATGTTCACCTGGCAACGTTGGGCTTGCTATACATGATGTCGCATCCAGCATCCTCAAGCTCCACCATGTACGGAATGTGGAACAGATCCGCCAGTGTCAAATTCTGTACATATATTAAGAAATTTGACCAACAGAGAACATTTTCACCTACATCCCCAGCAATATATCTTTGTCGATTCAGTATGTTATCGTACACATCCAGCTTTGCCGACAGTGTCTTGACGTTCTTGTCATAAATAGTCTTGTTTGACTTTTGCCCCAATGCTCTGAATGACTGTGAGAACGTCTACACGACGGGAACAGGCGTAGGGCCTCACGGCTTCACCACAGATTCCATCGCCGCACCTTGCACGTAGACGTCAAAGTTATATATCTCGTTTGATGCGGCTTGCTCAAACATCGCAAATGATTGAAGGCCAGTCGGTACGAGGCTAGCTCCTTGGTGTTCATATTTCTTGCATATGTATCTGCAAATGGCTCGGCTTTCGTATAAGATTAGACCATCATCGTCCTAAGTTGAAGTATCGATACGAATAGCGTGTCTGGCGATTCAAAAAACTCACGATGTAGGGCACCTGCCCAAAAGGCTGTTTTTCCGCGTACGCCGCCGTCTTGTGCTCTTGGTCAATCATATTGACTTCGATAGCTTGGAAAGGCACATTTTTCTCGAGCAACACCATAGCGACGCGCTTTGTATTGGGTGACCAGCGGCTACCGTAAAGCTTGAGGACCATAGTGGCTGGATAAAGGAGGAAGTAGAGAGAGCATAGCGGCGTCGAGGTTAGAGAATTGGATGTTCATACTGCCCGACAGCGCCCGACTTCGGACGCCCGGCTCGGGATTACCAATGTGTTTGAGCGTGTTTGGGAGATTGCCCACTGACCACTATCCATGATAAGCTAATTATCGTTTTAGTTCTAAATGTAATTAGAGTGGAATGAATGAATGAATGCCCACCAATATACTACTGTATTTTGGTGGTTTGTCTGAGACTTGACGGCACGAGGGAGGAGGAAGTCGGCTGCCAGAGAAGGTGTGGTACCGTGGAGGTACCAAGAGAAGCCGAGACCTTTGAGAACCATCGGGATACCGACAAGTCGCATGTCAAGTCTGGAGCACGTGGTAGGCCAGAAACGGGACAACCAAATCCGGAAACACCAGGCAGAGCGAAGCTCACCACGAACGGATGCAGGTGAGCCCAAATCTGATCTACCAGCCGAGTGCAGCTCTGTATGGACATTCAATGCATCGAAAATGATTGTGTTATTGGTAAAAGTGTGTAATAAGTTTGCTACTAGCTATAAGAGCTCTAGGTCACTGTCTGGGACTGCAATAAGAGTACATGGTATGTGGCTGTCTACACGGAACTGTTCAAAAATACATGCTAGGTCATCAAAGTGTGATTTCTTGTATGCCCTGGAGGTACTGAGCAGGAGAATCTCCTCCATATGCCACCAGCACAGCAGGAATGCCAGCGAAGTCCAGCCCCCGGTTGTGGCAACGATTTCAGGAGGGACACCTGCTAGTAGCAGCTCCACTGCACTACCAATATGAAAACTGTGCCCATGAATGTGCGCTAGGGAGTGCCTGTCCCATATGGTGGTGCAAATCTCGAGGAACTCGTTGACATGCCTGCTAGGCATTTATGCATGTAATTTTATGTTTTACAACATTATACACAAGTTGGAAAGCCCTGCAACTGAGATAAGAGATATAAGAGAAGAGCACAATGAAATAAACATAATACCATGCATATTCAAAGTGACTATTGGTAGAGCACATGCTCTAGCTTAGGGAGATATGAGTCAAGGTCATCCTAAGCATGAGAGCCCAGTGTTCAATACTAGCTGCACTGAAACGAAGTGGTGCATGTACTCTAAAATGATAATTGAATATATGTGTGATGTTAAATGAACTATGAGAGACATTGATCTATGATGTGCAAGGCACAGATCGACTGGCAACTCATGTGCATCATAAAATGAAAGCCTAAGTCCAGATAAAACTGAGATACTACACTTTGGCTGAAGCACACAAGGTCTAGACATCAAGCAAGTCACCTTGCTGACTGGAAGACAATAGAAGAATACGAGCAGAGTGGATCCTGATAGGTGGGAGCTCCAAGGAGATAACATGTGGTGGGTTATGTGCTGTGCACAGTGCTAACTGATGTCACAACCATGCACATGATACGAATCTGGGTCTTAATCAACCTTCTGACCAATGTGCTATGAGATGGTGTGCTCATGCAGAACATGTGGGATGCAGACAATTGAGCTTCAAGTGGGAAATAGTACTAAAACTGGTTGTATTAATTTGTAGAGTGCATAATGTATAAATACAGTAGCATAGAAGTAGTGTACAAGTTTCAGACCCCTGGTATAATGGTGCAAAGCAGATCAGCCATGTGCTTGAGCACTTGGAGTAGTTTGTAGCTTCGAGAGAGAATACAACCCATATCAGATACCTATTGTGTGAATTAATTTGCATGCTTGGATAAGAAAGTGGTGCAGCACTTTGTGCAGTAGTTTTGGTTTTGGTCTGACTTGCACTCTGTGAGAGAATGAGAGTATGGTGTCTTGAAGGTCACCCTTTTGAGTTCTTGAGGGCATTCATGTGATGCAAGGTATTACAGGCAGCAGAGGTTCAAACCCTTTGGTATGGTTAGTGCTTGCTTTCTGTGTTATTTCCACAGGTTGGCAAAGGTTCACACCCTTTGGCTTGTCAGACAGGGTTTCTCTGGAGTGCATAGGTTCAAACCCTGTGGTTCTACGATTGGTTAACAGCTTGAGCACATAGGTTCCAACCCTGTGGCTCTTGTGGAAGTTCTGGGAGTTTTGTGTCAGTGTAGATGCTTCTCCACATGTTTGTGAAGGTTACGGTTTAGCATGCAAGGTTTTAAAGTGTTGTGTTGAGGTTTAGTGATTTTGTTCAGTGACTATTTGAGTTGCGCGCAATTGCTAGAGAGTTGAGGTTTCATCTATTGACATTTAGAGTGTTTGGAAAGCCCTTTGCCTTGAGGCCAAGCAACAAATGTCACTCCTCTTGTTTAGATAAAACCTTTGGACTTAGTAAAGTCTAGATATGAGACAAGCACTATCGCTTCATGTGTACCTTAGAGATATTGAGAATCTAGTTGTATTAGTTCACTACTTTCATCACATTAGAATCCCCCCACAAACTAAAGAGCATGTTTGTGTGTGTAGTGTTAGGTGTTGTTAAGAGTACAACAATTCAGTAAGTCACACATCGTAGTATGATCAACTAGTATTGTGTAGCTACCTGTTAAGAGTACAACAACTGTAACAAGGTAGCGTAAGTAAATGATATAGTGGTTGAATAAATAAGATATGCACTTCAGTAAGTCACACATCATAGTATGATCAACTGAAGTGCAGGATGGAATGGTGAAGAGGCTGGCTGTGGGCACTTGTGGAACAGCACGTAGAATGATGTGATACACACACCAAACCACACACACACTCACACAACTATGCAATAATACAATCACCCTCGTAAGTGTGTGGGGGGATGAGATTATTTCTACTCTGCAGTTATTAACACTTTAGAACTCGTAAAGCTCCTTTTTATCTTGGCATGGTACAGTGTTTACTCGTTTTTAATTGATCCTAAAGCTAGAATCTTTTACAAGAAGGTATACTTCGAGGCGCAACCTTCTAGGCGAATGGTAATATTCAATTTACACTAGGACACACGTCCTACAACACAATAGAACACGAAACTCCTCACTACGACACTGAGCTCGCTCTTTAGACCACTCAACCAAGTACTGACTTAGTGAGCTCGCTACTCCCCTAAGGGTAGGGTTGTCAAGACTAACTTCAACAACGATACCAGACTCCGACTCTTCAACAGTTCGCAAATTCAGAACAGAAACAACTCAAAAACAGAACAGAAGCGGATTCAGAAACAGACTGACAGAACAGAACAGACAGACAGACAGACAGGTTTCAGAACTTCAACTTCAATTCATACTCTTTCCAAAACAGACCTCGGCAGTTGTTACGATTTATTCATTTTTTCCAGATTTTCCTCATCTAAGCGCCCCAGCGCTTATCTTCGTCAATCTAATCACCATATCACCGCACCAAACCCACGACTATAACAGTCGACTACCGTTCGCTTACCACGGCTCACCTCCACCACAAGGTTACCGTTCGCCTTATTGTCATTTACACGTTATTCACTCGTTGTCGCTTACCAATGGACTTATTATTAGCACACGGACTTTAGTATATAAGTAGCACGACTCTCGCTGTAATACCTCAGCTTCGAGCTATAGTTTATCAATACCAATCTTACTCTCTCCACGACTAGCACCTAGTGCCCTGCCTTAACGAGTCCATCACTACAGCCTCATTCTAGTCTTCGGTGTTCACCGGTATAAGACTCAGAGTTTGCGCTTGTTTGGATCACGTGAGACCTGGGTCTAACAGTTAGCTCGAAGCTTCCCTACGGTTCCTCAGGGCTAGCCACGACGAACCAAATCCATGACTCCCGACTTAACAAAGAAACAGACAATCGAACTAGGCACAGCCATCCCGGCTGCGTTCCTCCTCGTCCTTTTCACCGCCCTTACGGTCTACGACCAGTACGACCGAATCTATGAATACCTCCACAGGAATGGAATCCTCGTCGGAGGCGAACCAAGGCCCGCCAGGAGGGTTCCCCCCTCCCACTATCGGCCAGCAGCCCCCCCCACCACCACAGGGACCCCGCCGGGGGCCTACCCCGAGACCGAGCCCCGTAACTCGCAGACCCAGCATGCAAGGAGGCGAAGCACCCCCCAGACCCACGGTGATGCTTCCTCCGACGAGTTCCCCCTTCGCGAGGGGACAGTACGCGCACCCACTCGCGCACCCACTCCAGCCCCAGTCCATGCCTCCATGGATGAGCCAGAGCCAAGGCGGTCCTCCGCGGCCGAAGAATACGGGAGGGAGCTTCGGACTAGGTTCCGTAGCCCGACCCCACCCCCAGCCTACATCCCAGCCCGCCCAGCGAGGGTGGAACGACCCGCCCCTGGTAGAGGGGTACGAATTCCCGCAGGAACGATCGAGAGGCCCGGTAACTGGCCCGCCGAGGACACCAACTCCGATTCCGCAGAGCCCGACATACTCGCCCCTTTCCGAAACCCCGAGGCAATCAGAATTCGAGCGCCTGAGCCCGCTCGAATGGTCCCCATCCAGGACGCCCACGAGCCCGAGTGGCTCGAACTCATCGACCACGAGCTCTTTAACAGATGGAGCCCAGATCGACTATGGCCAGAACTCAGCCCGGTCGACAGAGACCTACTCGGGCCCGTCAGGATCGAGGCCTGGACCCTCCGAAGAGAGGATGTGGAGTCCCGGGCCCGAATACCCCTCGACCATGGGCCTATGGCCTTCTCAATCGCCCACGCGCACCTACCCCCAGGAACAAGCGGGGACGACCTCGCACGCTTTATTCGGGCCAACGCAGGCAGAACCCTCCAACCGCCAGAGTTGGGCCCGCTCATTAGCAGGAGGAGCACGAGGGACAGGAGTAACGACCGGGACGACGAGCTCAATCACCGACTTCATGAGCTGGGGCACCGCCCAGAGAGGAGAGAGGATGGATACCTCAGATTCGTTTGGGCGAATGAGCGATATCGAAGGGAACGTCGGGCCCGGGGGGCAAATTAGGTTTAAAACGTATATACCAAATCCGCAAATCAACCCCTTCGCCACCTACTACCCAGAGCCGCAATGGCCGACCCAAATGCCGGACTCGCCACCGGCCAGAACCAGACAACAGGGGTACTACCCCTATCCCACCACGAGCCGACTATTCGGCGCGGCAAGGGACGATGAAATGGAAGGGCCCGCACCACAGCCACCACCACGAAACCCACCGGGTCCAGGCCAACCCATCAACGAAGAAGAACGACGGGCACGGATGGGAGAACAACGCGCAGAGATGGCGAGGCGAAGAGAAGAACTACAACGGGCCCGGCAAGCGGTCGTAGACGCAATCCTCAGAAACAACGAGTACGCCAACATACATGGATTTCTACCAGACGACCCAGACGACAACGTAAGGGGAAGACCTGGAGCACCCCAAGGTGCCCCGATACCGCCGCCAGCTGCACCAGCCGCAGCCCCCATCCCCAACGAGCTACGCCCCGTACATGACAGGGACGACCGCTACTCGATCCCAAGACATCCCGATTGGCCATATGCGCCACGTAACCCCCCGGTAGGAAATGGACTACCCAACGCCCCCTATTTTGGAGTAAAGCCCACGCTAATCGCCACTCCACGCCCATTCAGCGGGGCACATGACGACATCCTCCGCTTCGTCGGAGATAATCTAGCCTACTTCGAAACCTTCCTTCCTTTCTTCCAGGAAGAATCCCAGAGGATCACATTTGCTGCATCCTATTTCGAAGGAACCGCCAAGGACTGGTGGACCCACAAGAGGCCAGAACTCTGGGACCCAGTCAGCCGACACTTCCGATACCCCTCCTGGGCAGAATTCGTCGAGATGATAACCAGTCGGTTCAAGGATCACGCCATAGAGCAGGTCCACGAACGAAACATGTTCGAACTCCGAATGGCAAATGGAACGGCAGAAGACTACTTCCAGGAACTGGAACATCAAGCAAAGCTCGCCGGACGACTCGCGGACGAAAGCATCCGAGGGCCCCTCTGTAGCGCCGTCCAAATCGGAATCCCAGAATCCTACGCCCGCGCAATCGCAGATGGCGAAAATACCCCCGGAGATTACCAACAGTGGAAGGCCCGAGTAACCCGGATGTACGAAAATCGCGCCAGAAAGCGCATTTTCGATCAAACCATCGGACTCCAGTACGGCCACCCACCACGAAAGGACCACAGACCTCAGAACCACCCTGCCGGCGGACAAAACAAGTCCACCGGCACGACAAGTTCGCCGTCGACGCCCTCGAGTGGCACCAGCCAGAGCGGAGATAAGAAGACAAGTACCGGAGTGACATACGGGGGCCGCGGACAAGCGATGGAGATTGACCGTCTCAAAAAGGAGGGCAGATGCTTCAACTGCGGAGAAAAAGGACACATGTCCAAAGAATGCCCAAAGCCGAGGAAGCCGCGACGACAGGATGCTCGGGGGAGGTTCACGAAGGCAGAACTACGCACGATGTTGCAAGAACTGGAGAAAGGAACCGAGGAGAAGACGACCCCGGGCATTGAGGAGGAAAAAGAGGGGGCCAGCGAGTGATCGATTCCACTCGGCTGGCCAAAGGACATTCTTCGGGTACGCGGTTGCTCCCTGCTGGTCGGACTGATAGTACTTCTGTAGTTACAAATATTTACGCGCATTCAAATATACCACGTTCAGCACCTTCCACCGCACCACCAGTAAGAAAAGAATCGAACAGATATGCTCCCCTCGCCGACGACGAGGAGATGCCCTCTCAAACGCCCGCCAGGACGAAGGGGGCCGAACAAGGGATAGAGAATCCCCCAAGTCCGCTTGCTAAGGAGGCCACCGGACCAGTCCGAAAGGCACCTGGCTCAAGCCACAAGCGCGCGAGTTCAAGGATACGAGTAAGCGCCCAGGACCGACGAGCTGACGCCCGAGGCACCGCCATTACCGCCACCGTGAGGGGAACTAGCCCTCGCCCTGCATCGCCCCTGGGACCAGTTGAGGGTACGGACCATGCGACAAGCACGCGACGATCACGACCCGCACCTCAGACGGCACCTGCGAGTGCTGCGCCCTCGACTTGCGATGTAAACGGGAGCGCGACATTCCCCGCTTGTATAGTCAGTGAAGAGCGGCAGAAAGACGAGGGTGACGACCCTACACACTCAAGCGCTCACAAGGATCCGAAGAGCCGAACAGGGCGAGAGACGCCCCGACCGCCGCGCACCACGATCATCGAAGTCCCCGACGAAGAAGACGATACTTCATATCAACAATGGCTCGCCAAAGAGGCCAAGAAACACGTTCCTCCTCCTGTTCCAACAGGGAGAGGGAAGCAACCCCCAAGTGTCTCACCCGACAATCGGTGGTATCGACCTTTCTCCGCAGAATGGACCCTGAGAGCGATCAGGGAAGCGCGTACGCCTGATCAGGCGAACGCCATCCTCGCACTCTGGATTCATAAAGGGAGGGAGGCCGAACGCACCGAAGAACTACTCAGGGAACTCCAGGAGGGAGGAGAAAGAGCAAGAGAACGCCTATACGAACTCCAAAAGCCAATTCGATACATCCGTACCACCGCCACAAAGCGCAGCAAGGACTTGACAATACCCGTGAAGCTGGAACCCTGCTCGGGCGCCCCCGCCCTATCCGTCAAAGCGCTAATTGACAGTGGATGTACGGGCAGTTCAATTGATCAAAAACTCGTCCACCAGCACAACCTAGACACTAGGAAAGCCGCGGCACCAATCCCAGTTTATAACGCAGATGGAACCCGAAACAAGGCTGGGGACATCACGGAGTTCGTAGAACTCCGAATGAGCATTGGTGGACACATGGAAAGGATCGACCTCGCGGTTACCGATCTCGGAGCCAAAGAGGTATATCTCGGCCATGACTGGCTAAAGCGTCACAACCCGGTGGTCAACTGGAAAACCGGGACGCTCATCTTTGGCAGATGTCAGTGTCAGAAGAACCATCTACCACTCCCCGACTCGGACCCTGACGACGCATGGGACGAAGAGCTGGAGGAAGGCGAAAGCATCCTCGCAGTAAATATGCAGGAAGAAATCCTAATCCGGGCGGTCCACCACGCAAATGACCTAGCAGCAAAGGCGAACGAAGGAAAACCCAAGAAAACCTTCGAAGAACTCGTCCCCGAACACTATCGCTCCTTCCGAGACCTGTTCTCAAAAGAAAATTTCGACGAACTTCCAGAACGAAAAACCTGGGACCATGCAATAGAACTCATCCCCAACGCCGCCTCCACCCTTGACTGCAAGATATATCCCCTGAACCGGAACGAACAGGAACAGCTCGACAAGTTCCTCGATGAAAATCTCGAATCGGGACGGATTCGCCCCTCAAAGTCACCCTTCGCCTCCCCTTTCTTCTTCGTCAAGAAGAAAGATGGCACCCTACGCCCCGTCCAGGACTACCGAAAGCTCAACGAAATGACGATCAAGAATCGTTACCCGCTTCCACTCATCACTGAACTCATCGACCGCCTCCAAGGCGCCAAATACTTCACCAAACTAGACGTACGATGGGGCTACAACAATGTCCGAATCAAAAAGGGAGACGAAGAGAAGGCCGCGTTCCGCACAAACCGCGGACTCTTCGAACCCACCGTAATGTTCTTCGGACTCACGAACTCCCCCGCCACATTCCAATGGATGATGAACGACATCTTCCAGGACTTGATCGAGACCGGAAAGGTCACGATCTACCTCGACGACATCCTAATCTTTACCAAAGACTTATCGGAACACCGACGCATAGTCCGGATGGTCCTCCAACGCCTCAGAGAACACAAGTTATATCTCAAGGCAGAAAAGTGCGAGTTCGAGGTACTAGAAACCGAATACCTCGGAGTACTAATCAGCGAAGGCACGGTCCGAATGGACCCGATAAAGGTAAAAGGAATCGCGGAATGGCCAACCCCGACCAAGAAAAAGGCATTACAGTCATTCCTAGGATTCACCAACTTTTATCGCAAATTCGTAAAAGATTACTCAAAGATTGTCCGACCGCTAACCCAACTCTGTGGAAACGCCCCTTGGACATGGGGAGCGGCACAAAATCAAGCCTTCCAACAAATAAAGAAACAGATGGCAGAAGACGTTCTTCTCTCCATCCCAACGCAAGAAGGAAGATTCCGAGTAGAAGCAGACGCCAGCGAAGGAGCCGTCGGAGCAGTGCTCAGCCAGGAACAGAATGGGAAGTGGAGGCCAGTAGCATTCATGTCAAAGGCCCTCACAGAGACGGAACGCAACTACGAAATCTACGACAAAGAACTCCTCGCTATCATGCTCGCCCTCGCAGACTGGAGACACTACCTCATGGGAGCCGCAGACAACGTAGAAATCTGGACGGACCACCAAAACCTCCAATACTTCCGAAAACCACAAAAGCTCAATCGACGCCAAGCACGGTGGGTCACCGAACTAGCCGAATATCACTTTACCCTCCACCACAAACCCGGCACCCTCAACAAGAAGGCGGATCTCCTCTCCCGAAGAGAAGACCACGACCAGGGACAAAACGACAACAACGAAGTCGTCATCCTAGGGCCAGAACACTTCAAAGCGATGATCATGCCAACGCATGAGGAACTCCGCCCTCGAATCCTAGACCTACTAAAGGAAAACGACAACATAGATCCAAGCGTCCAAGACTCCCGAATTCACGACAGAGGAATCTATGAGGACGGCCCGGGAGAGGGAAACGCAAACATCCTGATGTACGACGGACGAATCTACGCTCCGAAAGACTCAGAACTCAGGGGCACAATCATAGCGATGAGCCATGACCATATCACGGCCGGACACCCCGGGGTAGCAAAAACCATAGAACTCGTTCAGAGGACCTATTGGTGGCCAAAACTACGCAGGGACGTTGAAGCGTACATCAAAGGATGCGAAACGTGTCAGCGAACAAAGACTGACACTCAACCAAAGGCCGCCCCGCTCAACCCAAACACGATCCCCACCGAACCATGGTCCCACATTTCGGTAGACATGGTCACCGGATTGCCCGAATCCAATGGACACGACGCTCTCCTCGTAATTGTCGACCGCTTCTCAAAAGAAATCATACCAATCGCCTGTAACGTAGAACTTTCGTCAGAAGGATGGGCAAGAATACTCAGAGATCAAGTCTACGCAAGACATGGAATGCCGACCCACGTAATTTCGGACAGAGGACCCAACTTCGTCTCGAAGTTCATGAAAGACCTATACAAAATGTTGGACATCACCCAAAACGCATCTACGGCATTCCACCCACAAACCGACGGCCAAACAGAACGGGCAAACCAAGAGGTAATCAAATACCTCAGAATCTTCGTGGACTACCGTCAAGAGGATTGGGCAGAATGGCTACCCCTAGTTGCATTCTCCCACAATAACAGGGTCCACTCAGCAACCAACAGATCACCATTCTTCGTCAATCATGGAATACATCCCCGACTCCTACCGGATTCAATTCGAGAAAACCCATTCGCTAACCCAAGCGCCCAAGACTTTTCCGTCACCATGATAAAGATCCATCAGGAAACACAAAAGGCACTCACCGAGGCCGCCGCCGCGATGAAGAAACAATACGACAAAAAGACAAAGCCGGCACGCGGATATAATAACGGAGAACGAGTCTGGCTAGATTCGCGCAACCTAAATCTGCCACGACCAAAGAAGAAGCTGGACGACAAACGAGTCGGCCCATTCCTAATCCTCAACAAGGTCGGAATGGCAGCTTACAAGTTGAAACTTCCACCACATTGGAAAATTCACCCCACCTTCAACGAAAAATTACTTTCTCCATTCGTACCTCCCGCATTCCCAAACCAAGAAATACCACCACCACCTCCTCCGGACCTAATCGAAGATGAAGAAGAATATGAAATCGAGGAGGTACTGGACTCTAGAGTACGCCGGGTACGAGGAAAGAAAGGACAAAAATCAAGAACTACGACGGACTACCTAATCAAGTGGAAAGGATGGACAAGAGAACACAACTCGTGGGTACGAGAAACAGAAATGGAACACGCACAGGAAGCGATAGAGGACTATGAACAACGCATCCAGCATGCCGGACGCGTAGAAATAGCCAAAATCGTAACCTCAGACTACGATAAATACGCGGAATATTGGGAAATTCTACACCAACACAACACCCCCGGAGACAAACCTTAGTGGCAGTCGGGACGACTGCCTTAACGAGGGGGCAATGTTACGATTTATTCATTTTTTCCAGATTTTCCTCATCTAAGCGCCCCAGCGCTTATCTTCGTCAATCTAATCACCATATCACCGCACCAAACCCACGACTATAACAGTCGACTACCGTTCGCTTACCACGGCTCACCTCCACCACAAGGTTACCGTTCGCCTTATTGTCATTTACACGTTATTCACTCGTTGTCGCTTACCAATGGACTTATTATTAGCACACGGACTTTAGTATATAAGTAGCACGACTCTCGCTGTAATACCTCAGCTTCGAGCTATAGTTTATCAATACCAATCTTACTCTCTCCACGACTAGCACCTAGTGCCCTGCCTTAACGAGTCCATCACTACAGCCTCATTCTAGTCTTCGGTGTTCACCGGTATAAGACTCAGAGTTTGCGCTTGTTTGGATCACGTGAGACCTGGGTCTAACAGCAGTACTCAGATGGAACAGAACAGCGACACTGATTCTTATTCACTTGGAACTTAAGCACACTTGTCAGATCCTGAAGTTATCTCTATTCCTCGAGGTGAGCTTGTTCTGTATATACGACACTCGAAGCTACAAGCTTATTCCTTTATTACAGTACTCACCTTCTACACACGCACCACAACTCGGGGGTTCGGAACTTGTATACTACACCGGACTTCTAACTACTTATACTAAAACAACTATTAATTACAAATATCACCGCAGTCCCCAGGTAATCTAGACTCCTATGCGTACAGCCCACTGCTGCTGCAGTCTTGCTTGGCATCTGACTCGGTGTTGCCATAGGTGGTTTAGTTTCCATGTCGAGCTCGCTAAGGTTTTACAAGTGCTCGCTAATCTCAAGTCCGAGGACATATCTCCTGACTGATGGTGGTCGTGCCGAGTCTAGCCCCGGCTCTTATTCAATCATTCTTCCAGAAGTAATTCTTACTGGCAACGGTTCCTTGACAGTGTGACAACTGCAAAGGCACTCGTCATACAACGGCTTGCACATCGGATTATTGGCTTATCTTATCTCTCACATGGTTTCCAGACCGGGCTCCTCAGGTACAGTGCATCACTTTAATTTAGTATGTGCCGATCATTTTAAATTGCAATCCTTTTCGTCTTGGTTTAAAGGAGTGAGCTCTCTTGGTAATAGACAACTACCGATGGCCGAACAGGGTTTATGAACTTTCTGTCAAGCTAGCCTGTCAAGTACAAGCTGTAACTAAGTCCCAGTGTAAGTCTAGGTAACTCCCTGTGAAGGAAGAAATCCCTGTCTATGCAAGATCTTTTCTTATCCGGTAAGGGATAAGGGAAGGTAGGTCCACTCCGCTTCAGCGGCTTGCAACATCTGCTAAGACAGTTGCTGATGAGAGGAATGTGGAATCCGACCAGGATCGGACGGTTTAGGACTGGTGACTGATGACGACGTCAGATGCGTCTTATGAGCTTTGAGAAAGAGGAAATATATTCCTTTGGTAAGAGGAATCCTGGAATAAGGATCTCTATGGGAGTAGAATTAACTAACTAACTATCTTCATCTACACAATCTTTTATACCATCGCCAGTGGTCCGATTTGATTGATCATTAGCCCTTTTTAGGGCGCTTCCGCATACACACGTGGCAGACCCTCTGCGCACCTGCTACACTTTCCTTGAATGGCTCTGATACGAACAGCTTTAAAAGGTAACCAGGGTTGCATCCGCTCCTACCTGCTGACAGGGACAAATATGACCCCTGTTTGTGCCCAGACCCGCCTCTATCCACACGGCGGTGACAGATCCGCTCATGGCAAGCCTGTCATGGACATCCGTTGGTATGCTGCATCGGTCCAGCGTCTGCGGGACAGGTGGCCGCTGGGTGGTTGGTCCGTGCTCCAGTCGCTGACCAGCTGTCCCTTCCTCCCACCACGATGACTGCAAGTGGGCGATGCCTAGGCAAGGTATAGTAATAGCGGAATGTTGTGAAATCTAAAAATGTGCGCTCACACGGATGTGTGGCTGCACACCGGTTTGGGTCTGTCGTGTCATGTCATTTAGACAGGTAGTATTATTGTTTAGAGGTACTTATTATGTACACTCGCTTAGTCCTTAGGCCCATCTCTCTCCTTGTACTGTAGTACCAAGTATATTCACTAGATCGCAAAATTACATGTCTGGAATGTATGCAGTCGTAACAGCGGGTTGCAATTGTGATTGCTAGGGGAGTCAGGTTCACCGTCGCTGCCACTGGGATCCCCATTGTCACCCTCTTCCTCGACTGGGAAGAGTGGCTGCATGGACTGATTGCATGGGGTTTCTGGGATGATGCTTTGATAACCACCCCATCCATTTGTACTAGCGGAGTCCGCAGAGAACAGACTGGGAGTGGTGTTGACATCAGATTGGCAGGTGGTGAAACCACTGTGAGTGTAGGTTTCCCTACATGAACATTGTGCAGAGGCTGAGTCCTCGCTGAAGAGGGTATGATCCTCTTTCGATGCAGAGGCAGGAATGTTGCGCATGGAGAGAAGGGTTACAGGCAGAGCCGTGGAGGAGGATTGAGTTTGTGAATGTTCGAGGGTTGTATTAGACATTCCTAAAAATTTTGACTCAAGGGTTTGAGTTTGAATATACTGTTAGGATCATGCCAATAGGATGAAGTGAAAGGAATGCACGCCATGGATTCTGTGGAGTGCATGGGGCTTGGCGAAGCTATTAGCAATGTCACCCTTGGGTCAAAGCCCAAAGAAGGATTACAGATGGAGTCCACAGGATTATGATCTCTAGGACCAAAGGTTAAGTCCAATGGCTATCGGAGTCCGTGGACATAGAGAGAGATTATGGCTTGAAGGCTGAAGAGAGTGAGGACAAGAGTTATTGGGCTAAACCAAGTTGATATTTGAACTGAGGTATGTACTACTAAATGTACAGCTTATATACTAAGACGGAGTCCGACGGGTCAGGGTCTGGAATAGTGTAGGTATGGCTAGAGTGATGTGATCTGGAATGTTCTGTATCTAGAGGAGTCAAGTATTCCATGGACTCCGATATAACACCTACTCGCTACTGTGATGGGTTCTAGGTGTGATAAATGAATATGTGAAATGAGTAAATGAAATAGAGATATGAAATATGAGATAGAATCCGATGGATTCTGATGATTGACTTGGAGCCGGTGGACGTGGATGGTGGACATGGTCCATGGAGTCTGCAGCATGATCATTACAGAGTCAGAGCTAGCTCTTTGAAAATAACATCTCTGGATATTATTATCTTGTTGCCGGGTATGCTGTCCAGGAGGATTCTGTAGGTTCCATGCCCTGCCAAGCCTACTAACCTGCCTTTTTGCCCATGTGGTGATAACTTGCTATGTCCCTTTGCCACCAGAATTTTCACGTAGCATGTGGACCCCCAAACTTGTAGGTGCACCACTGATTGCCTTTTTCTGGACCATCCTTCCTCAGGAACCTTGCCAGGGTGACATGATGTGGGAAGCAGATTTCCAGCCTTGATCACATAGTCACAAGCCTTGGCCCACCATCCATCGGACATTTTTGCTTCTAGTAATAGAATGCGGACCGTCCCAAATATGATTCCAATTGTTCTCTCAGCCATCCTGTTGGCTGCGGACAAATATGGTGCTGTGAACTCAATGATGATTCCCCTCTCTATGCTCCATTCCTTCCATAGCTCACTTCAAAACTCGTTATCGCATCTTATTTTCTTGAGTTTCTTCCCCATTTGTCTTTCTGCCATGGCTGTGAACTGATTGAGAGCTTCCAGTGTGGTTTCTGCTCTTCGGTCCGATAGATAATATGGGGTTCGGTGTGATGTCACATCATCTGCAAATACTAACATGTATCTGGTGCCGCCGATAGACCAGACACAAGCAGGTCCCCATATGTCCAGCATCACCCATGCTAGTACCATCATCTCAGGCTCCACGTCAGCATTGAATGGGCATCTCTTTTGATTCCCAATTATGCATGGTTCGCATCTTCCCCCAGCTTGTTCACCTTCTTTTATGTTCAGCCCATCCACCAGTGATTTCTTTCGCAACTCTGAGATTCGGCCAGTTCCTATATGGGCAAACCTCATATGCCATGTCTCTATAGGCACGGTGACCTCTAATGATCTTGCAGTGAGTGCTGTATATTCTTCGCTGCATAGTAGTATGCCATTGATTGCATACAGGTTGTTTATCATCATCGCGTTGAACTGGGGTGTTCCATTCTTGTCCTTGAATGTTGCTTGGCCTCCACCGAAGGTCACCGACCATCCTTCTTTGTCTAGCCTGCTTATTGAAATCAGGTTTGCAGATACGTCGGGACAGTGTAGAGCTTTGCTGAGTGTGTATATGTTGGGTGATCCATTGACTATTGATTTCAGCGCTACGGTTCTGACTCCTTGGATATTCAGCGATGCTCCAGCCTTTGACGAACTTCCTGACGTCTCGCCTAGAGGCATGTAATGGAAGAAACATTCTCTGTTTTGGATGAAGTGGGTTGATGCCCCCGAGTCTCCATACAAGCATGAGTTGTCTACTGTTCCTTTACCAGTATTATTGACCACCAGCACCATGTCATCTTTCAGAGCTCTTTCAATCGCATCCAATGTTTCATCATCGACATCCACGTTCAGTGCCTTTACATTTGCATATACAGAACCAGCCTCGGAATCAGGCAGGTTTGTGGTTGCTAGGTTTGTGGAACTCGGGATTGGTGCGTCCCGTTTACCCTTCCACCATGGCAGATATTAGCCCTGCCTGCCACCCCCTAATTTCCAACATTCTTCAAGGTTGTGGCCTATTCCTTTGCACGTGTCATTCAGAGTATGCGACTTGTCAGATCGTTGGACATTGTTTCTCTTCAAGGATAGTGTCTAAACCTGTAGCATCAAGGCTTGGATTGAGGCTTGTAGTGCTTGTACTGTGGACTCCTGAGTCTGCAAGGGGTTACTGATGGAGTTCCTTCCGACCATGCATTCGCTGTGGGCAATTAGGCATCCAATGACTACCACAAGATTGTTTTCCATATACAGGGTGCTGATGACAGAGTCCCAGGACTCGAGGAAGGAATTGAGTAGGGTGGTTTTGAAGCTTGCATTGTCTATGCCTGCTCTGGTGTTGTTTGCTTCCTTACGAAGCTTTTGCATCCTTTCAATATATCCACTGTCTCTGCTGACCTTTTCTCCCTCCTGGTACTTCATCGCCTTCAGTATCTTCTCTCTGTGGCTTCATATGAGGTCTGAATATGCACCATACTGGGTTTTGAGTATGGTCCAGGCTTTGTGAGAGGGCTTGTTTGGATTGATTCTGACTCCGAATACATCTTTGACGTTACGAATAATAGATGCCAATGCTATGCTTTCACATTGGGCATATTCGAGTATTGTGGAGGTAAGGCTGTTGGCTGGAGTGGGTGGTAATGGTAATAGTGTCTGTGTTGGGATTGTAACAGTGTTTTCCCAGTAGTTTACAAGGCCACGAGTATTTCCTTTGGTCATCATGACCATTTGGAATGTCGCCCAATTCTCACCATTGAATTTTTTGTTGTTGTCAAGTTTAATGGGATTTGTTTGGTGTACGGTATTCACCATGATAGTGAGTATTGGCGATTATTGTTCGCACCATCTGTGCGAGTTATTGAGTTGATTGGTTTGTACATGTGTGTTGCTATAGCAGAAGAAAGAGCATGGGAGCCCAGAACCTGTTAAGATTACAATGACTGTAACAAGGTAGCGTAAGTAAATGATATAGTGGTTGAATAAATAAGATACACACTTCAGTAAGTCACACATCGTAGTATGATCAACTGAAGTGCGGGATGGAATGGTAAAGAATTTATACTACAAAAAGAGGGGCAATGAATCTATATAAGGTAAGTAAGTTCATATGGTGAAATAGGTGCTTATGATGAAGGGTTAGGATTCATTCTCAACAGGTGTGGGTGTGATCAGTGTCTTCAACACTGTTGCATTTCTAGCTTTGTACATGCAGACAACTCTTCAGCATTGTTGTCCTTGGTCTCAAAGGCAGCAAGAATCCTCTGTACAAACATCGGGATCTCTGTGAATTTTTCTGCCAAAGAAGGTGTGTGAAGAGCCTGGATATCGCCATTGTGACGAAAGATGCTGTGTCTGACCCTGGATCCAGGTATGCCTCTGGGTCATCCATGTGCTTCATCGTGGCAGCCTCCCTTGTCATATTCTCATTGCTGTCACTATCTTATCTTATCTCGGAATAAGCTAGGCGCGAGGAACACGTGCCATCGCTTATCTAAGGATCAGACGAGTACGCGTAGATAGAAACACGTGCCATCGCGCCGTTTCCCTCTTCGCTGCCACGTCGCCTTCCCGGTTCCCCAACGCTCAAGGCGGGTCCTGGCCGCGTTGTGTTCATTTCCTCATCTCCAGCTTCTCATCAGTCCTCGTACTGTCTTGACGAACCCAACTCCGAACTTACGGCTCCCAGGCCCTCCTTAGGCAACCCCCACCGAATACCAACTCACTTGGTATATGGTGTTCATACCGCTCACAGAAATTCATCCGATATCTCAGCCTCACGTTTACTCTATAGCACCTTATCTTATCCATGGGACATCGTGGGTACTACGTATATCGCTGGAGGGGCTGGTATTTTATCCACTACAACCACCTCGACTCGTACCCCAATGTCCTTGGCTTAATGATTCACGGCGAGGTGCCGCCTGGCGACTGTGCTGCCGGGGTCTTTGATAACTGGTTCGGGTCATCCACAAAGCGCTTCGATGATGATCTGAAGAGATACGGGGAGAAGAATTGCGATGTCACACTTACATAGTCAGCGATGAATTCTCTATCTCTCGCGAGCAACCACAGAACGACACCTTCATTGAATGGATATACGAAATTGATTTTGACAATCTTGTATTCCATATCGACTCCATTCCTATGTTTCGCCTCGACTGCATGCCGCCCGCCCCTGATTTTTGCGACTACATCGCGTTTAATCATTATGGCGGACGAGCGTACCCTGAAAAGATGCCAGAACGCTATCGTTACGAGGCCAACTGGATCACGTCGCCACCAGAGATCGGTAAAGATCAATTAATGGCCTACAAGCGACTCGACGCAACAGTCACGGAGGATATCATTCCTCTTGCTATGTCCGTCGTTTCTAGCACTCGGATCCGTCTCTTAGAGGCACTGATAGGGACATTAATGAAGAGGAGCGGTAGTCTTTATCGTAATATTATTAACCTTCGTAATGTCTCTAGTCGCGATTATTTCACCAAAGCCAGCTCCCATTCCATCTGGCTCTTTGCCTGGTCGGCTCTATCGCCTCCCAAGTACGGGAACCAATGGGAAGCCGTTATCGCAGGCTCTCATTATCCCGCCAGAGTGTCTAAGGATGACTGTCTGGCAGTGTGGTTCCGAGAGAATCTTTGCGTTTTCGCCTGGACACATTTGGATGATGAACCCAATCTCAAAGCCGCCGTCGTTGCCATTACTGGATGTTTGCGCTCACAATCCCGCGATTCAGACACCTTTGGCGTTGCGTTTTCTCTCTTCCATTGTGTTGTTATTCGACTGGACGGAAAGACCGGGAAAGTCACTCATACAGGCGTGTTAGACTTCCTTCCATCCTGGTATGCCTATTCCCTGAGCACGCCTGGTATCACTGCACTCGCACGTCTCTCTGAATACCTCGATGATCTCTCCTTGGGACATCCCGATGTCGCAGTCTGCACTACGGAGCCTCTACACACGCAGCTGCCACATGAACTGTTGGCCCAGATTTCAGAGTACATCTGCGGCAGCGACACACTTTTAGCATATGCTCAGGCTTCTGTGCAAACACGAGCTGCATGCAAAGCTATGCTGATGAAGCCTTGGGTGGTCAACCTGCAACTTCTTGCCGTGCACCCCGATTCTGTGCTTTGTGGTGGTCAGGATGGTTCTGATAAGTTGAGCGATTCCGCGCATGCGAATGGCTGGGAGGATGAAGACGAGGCCACAATAGCGTACAAGTTTGCATACCTCAGCAATGCAAAATTCTTCACCCTCGATGAAAAAGGTGCCGATACCGTATACTCTGTCTCGAATCGGCAGTATTACAGAGAACTTCTTCAGGTGAGTTCTCGCATACACTAAGAGTGAGAATATCATTGACATTGATGATCAGGGCTTAAATATAGCTGAAGGGATTTTGAAGCGTTCAACGGAGTAAACAACTGAGCGCCGTTTCTTCGTTAATAAATAGCGGTGGTGTTTCATCAAATCTTTTGTATTTCCACTGTGACGGACTTTATTCCGAGTTATAGTCCATGTTCATCTACGTACACGTTACAGCATGAAATAATCAGTAAATACATTGCATATATCACATCCCATCTCCGTCCTCACTCTCAGATCATGCACGAGAAGTCTGGTCAGTCTGCTCTCCGCAGTGCGCGATCTGTAGCAAATGCTACCATGCGTTCTCTCAACGGCAAATCACTATCACTCTCCGGTATCGACATCTCATCAAAGTCCTGCTGTGATAATGGGCTGTCTGTCCGGTCTATCTCGAATGGCATAGGTGACACTGTCCGCGGCGTGAAATTGGCGCTCCCGCCACCGTTATCAGTATTATCTGAAGGCTCGGGCTGGGGCCGTGTCCATATCCGTACAGCACCATCATGACTTCCAGTGGCGAACATGTAGGGGTCTTCTGCAGCAGGATTCCATGCGATGCATGTAAGATCACCGCCTAGTGCTTGAGCACGCACATAGTGCAGCAGAGCTCCGGATTCTTGGTCCCAGATGTGGATATCCCCAGCTGCAAGTGCAATGAGTGAAAGAAGCGTCAACCATAATGAGGTCACATACCTTTCCCTGCGCATAAGACCAACTCGTCGTTTTTACCTCCGAAGTAACTCGGTCCTGCGAACTCAACGGAGCCTTTGGGCATGTACGTGTGCCTAAAAAAGCATTGAAAAAGCCGTCGAACCAGGGTGAAAGGGTCATCATACCGCAAAGTGAAACGAGCGACCATTGGCGAATTATTATCTCGATGATCTTTGACAATGTCAATTTTCCATAGTTGGGGTGGCGCCTTGGTCGAGGTGAGCTCTGACAGATATGAAGGGCCACTTCTCTCACCTTGTACTCGTAACTGACCAAAGCAATTAAGCCGTTCTTCGTGTTCCTTGCCAGTGTGATATCACGGACATCATTAAGTACCGGTGTTTGACTATACATCTCATGTCACAAAAGTGAATATCTCAAAGTGATAGGGCTCGTACTGTTCGATCTGATTTGTCTGTGTATTGTATACTGGCGAAACACATTAGCTCAGGCCTAATATTAAATGAAGAGCGGAACTAACCTGCAAGCCGTTTCTCTACTGCTCTAGGTTTACTTGGTTTCAGGCCAGTGGGTGACACTGTTAACGGGCCGATCCCCAGAAGGCGTAGACCATCGGGAGTGACAGCGACGTCGTGGAGCTTCATATTTTCGAAATCGTATTCGCCGACTACCTAGGATGGCGAGGGTGTCTATGTCAAATGACAATGGAGATTGCGCATCGCAGCTCACCTTGCCCAGAAGGTCCTAACAGTACCAAAGAGAGACTGAGTTTCGATAGCATAAAGATAGAATCACACAACTTACCAGTTTTGTTACCTGACTCCCTTCCACAGACAACAATCCTATTCCCGGATCAATGCCACACTCAAACGTCGAAAGTAAGGAAGTAACGCACCAGTTCCGTCAGGCAACCACGTTATGGATTCAATAGTTGTGTCAGGTCGGTCTACTGTTCTCAAGCACACACCATCCTGCGCATGCGTTCAACGAAAAGGTGTAAAAATCAGACTTCTGATTTCTTTAAGCACCGTGAGCACCAGATGCGGCTAACCCACCTCCGTCCAGATCTTGATACTCTTGCTCAGTTTTGTTAGTAGGAGATTACCAGAGGGCGACCTATCAGAGAAGTTGAGCATCACCCCAGAGCAGGAGAAGCCCGAGGTGCCTCACCAAGCAACCTGGTTGACAAAGCCTTTTGCATGTGCAAGGATACGGTGCGATTCGAACGTGTCCTGATTTAGTAGATCAGTTCATATGCCCGAGAAGACGTAGACACAGACACTCACGCCGACCCGGAAGATTAGCGAAGTTCTATCCCAACTAACGGGGTGTCAGCTTCTGTCTGGCAATTCATTTGTCCTGTACACGCGCCTTGATGTAGCCAAAAACTTGCCATTGGGCGAGAATTGCATATGCTTGACTAGAGCCTGATGAGCGGTGAGATCCCTCGTCGGTTGCAGACACCTCAACTGAGGGGTCAGCGTTGCAACGCGGGATCGCAACACAGGACCATTCCCATTCGACCTCTTTCTGCCGTTCAACATCGACGATGAAGTTCGCTGACGATTGGGGTTCTTTGCACTATACATAGCAGCTATATTGGAGGATACCGCCGATCGCATCTTCACCGTCCGTATCGCGTTCTTCCAGAGCTGTTTACCGACCGATGGCTCCTCATAAATTGACGGAGCACCTCCCTCATTTGTAGGTGTTGTTGGAGTAGGACTAATGGTACCGTTAGTCTCAGGAGGTGGATCCGAAGTGCCTCGATGTTTTAAGGTGGGAGAAGTCGGAGGGCTGTTCAGAGGTAGAATTGGTCCATTTCCTATCTCTAGATCATCATGCTTTTCATCATCACTCCCACTCCCATGAGACATCATACTGACAGTCTTGGTGCCAACTTTTGATATCGATGTCCTCATTCGCTCAAGGGACTCGTCGAATTTACGAAGGCAATATCGTATCAAGTCCATGCCGGGAAGGCTGAGAAATTTATCCGTGACTTCAAGGAGGACATCACTAAGCCATTTTCTCCCGCTGTGGCGGAGGAAGGTCCAACGTTCGGAGGCAAACCAGGCAGACACGGCACATAGACCGAAGGAGGTGAACGCGGTAAATACTGTCGTTATCGTTGAGGTAACATGGTGCTGTATGTGCTGTAAGCTGTTGAAACGGGAAACTATAAACGGAACACGAACTTGGCCGGATGCATACGCGAAGCAACAAAGACCTATAGAGAAGCACGCCACAGACATCACGAGGAATACGAGAGGGGAGCGCTTAATCCAGATGAGAACCCACCACGGAACTCGATGGCCCGGAGAACGACTGTATAGAGTAGGTAAGATGCCGCCAACGAAGGATATATGCCTTCCACTTACTACATCGCTTGCTTCCACGTGAGACCCAGTAAACTATTCACGGCGGCTGCAATTGAAAATACCAAAGAAGCGAACCAGAAAGAGTTTACCGCCGCGGCGGTACTGCCTTGGAGTTCGTATGAAAATTGCATTGTCGTCGCTGTCACGGCAGAGAAGAAGGTGGCGACAGTGGAGAGATTGAGTAAGTTGGTTGCACCGTGTTTTTGCGCAAAGCGGATAGTGGGTACGCCAATTTCGATGAACATAGATAGAGTTGACGTGATGCTATCGATGTGCTCTCCCATCTCAGATGTGAGGTCGTGTATGTACCGCTGCACCGCAGGATACCGAAACTGTCCTTGATACACCCGTAAACATGAGGCCCAATACTAACTTAGCCGTCAGTGCCAAGTTAACCAAGTGGATCGCAGCATACCCACTTTCAAATCACCTTCAAAGGCGGAAATCGAAGCATTCACGGCTTCATCCGTGAACTCTGGGAATTCGTTCAAGCAATTCATAA
Organism: Armillaria novae-zelandiae; assembly: GCA_030435655.1. NCBI lineage: Eukaryota > Fungi > Basidiomycota > Agaricomycetes > Agaricales > Physalacriaceae > Armillaria > Armillaria novae-zelandiae. The sequence continues at coordinate 613,864 of JAUEPR010000009.1, forward strand.
AAGTCGTGACGTCCTTCCCGAGGGCTTCGAACTGGTCTGGAAAGTCTTCAAGGTCCAAGTTCTCGTCGATGACCGGCCTTGAGAAATGCTGCGGAGGGCGCGAGGGTTTTGCACGACGATGTAGTCTTCTCGTATGCGTTTCAGCCTCGACATTGTTAATGTGTGTGACATGAGTGATTTTTCGGGGAAAGAGATCGGCAGCATTTTCTCGGTAAAGGTGAAGCAGGTGGGCAAGGCGTTCGCGTAGGTGGAAAGCCGAAGATAGAATCGCTGCCGAGCTCCCGAGCTGCCGTGCAGCATTGGCGAAATTACGCAGCTAGTGAGGGTTGAGTGAGCAGTCCTGGAGACAGCACGGACACGCCGCACCTCTTTGTCCAGATTGTTGATCCTCCTAGATTGTATTCAGACGGAAGCAATTTTGTTGAATCGATTGTATACGCACTTGTGAAACCTGTAGAACGTGTCTGCACCCGCAGCTTGCAGATGTTCGTCCACCGTCGCTGCGCCGAACATCCTTAGCTCTTTCAATGACGGCTACGAAGAAATGGACTCACGAACGTCTTTGTCGTCCTCTAGAACAGGTGCTTCTTCGTGAGCTGAATTCAAAAGAAAATTAGTGATAAGATAACTTTCTACGTATTCACGACTCACAACTGTTACTGTCTTCTCTCAGCAGCATTTCTACCAAACTCAAGATCGTCTCTTTCCTCGTTGATTTTCGATGTTTTCGTGAAGCGCCATCGTCGTCCGCAAGACCAACAATAGCATCTATATTGGGCATCTTGGTACCTTCGTGATTCAGGAGATTAGCAATCTCCTGGAATGACATTATTCATCTCACTCACCTCCAGTAGGTCAACTCAATTCCCTCCAGCCTTGAACGCGGGATTGTTGCAAAGTCGTATGTATATATTGCGTCGGCGTAGTATCGTTAAAGTGAGTTCGTAAGAAAAGTCGTGTAGAACGTCAATAGTCGAACAGTTGCACCCCGATGCGTAACCACAAGGCAATTTCGAACATGAGGCAGAATTCAAGATTCTCAGCAGGGTCGACTTAGGACTTCTCCATATTTGGTTCCCACGTGTCCATGTGGCCTAGTGGGCGCTCATGTTTCCCCCTTGGCGATCACTCCGAACTTGGTCTTTTTTTTTGAGAAGGATTCATGAGTGAAAGTGAAGTGAACGAAGGTATTCTTACACCTGGCAACAATGCGCTCTGCGTGTATATTTGCTCTTGGGCGGCTTCAACTTGGCTTCAACAAAAACCCGCCGGCTCCACCTTTTAGAGGGTTATATATCAGCTCGGATCACATAATAGATGGCCCTAAAGATGGCCGGAGGTATGAAGTTTCTTTCAGTTCAGCTTCGAAGCAACATTCCTTGTGTCAGCGATGCAGAACATAAATATCGACATTCATTGAACCCCATAGGCTGGTACGTGCCATGCAGCATATCAGCAGGACAGAACATATACGATCAATTCAATGAGCATCATCAGCTGTGTGTCCTGGGAATGTTTGCCGGCTACTTGCAGGTCACAAGGAGAAGACACGGACATTGTGAGGACCGTTAAGGGCTTGGCACATGACGAGTATCGGCTGCGACTTGGTACTACGTGTAGGTCTCTGTGTGTATGAGTAGGAGCTACACAGGGTCAATGCATTAAAGGGTATTCTTGTATTTGTTAACGACGTCGAAGAACCGGGAACGTCGGCATGAAAAGCACCGGAGTAATTTAGACGGAGACGATGTAGGAGACCCGGCTAGCAAGGAGCTGGAGTAATGACGAAGACTACGTGTGTGTGCATGAAGAGCACGCCAGTGACAGAGAATGACAATGGGAAATGAAAAGCAAAGGAAATCAGGCAACTTGTGTCAACCGAAGTTCGGAGAGCGTTGCGCCGAGAATGATAAGAGAGTTGCTCATCAGACGTACTTGGAGGGCCTAGAGCCGTTGCCGGGGATCTCAAGTGTCAGGCATGACGACGAGGGAGTACATTACACCACTCATACAAAGTAGAGGTGGAAACAGTCAAGACAAAAGGAAGAAGACATCGGCAGTTTCTAAATAAGAGTATCCCTCCCGTTAGTTAGGATAAAAGGAAAGTCCAAGTGAGAAAACAATGTAACTATATGCAGTCCGAGAGTTCGAGTCTTGCTCTGGGGAAGGTTGTTGGCAAACAAGTCCGTCGCTTACACTAGAACCGATAGCAGATAAGGCGTCCGAAAAGAAACCTATTTCAAAAGAACCTGGAGTGTTGCAGTGCTTGTCGACGAGGGTGAAAGGCGGATCCGAAACACGAATAGGAATTCGGACCGGAGATCAACCAGGGTCAGAATTGCTGCAAAATAAGAGTGATGAACGTCGGAGGCGTGGAATGAAGATGTTCAAAGCGCAGAGGCGTAATGGTCGATCTCAAACCACAGCCGTTGTACATGTAGACAAAGAGAAGTTGAGAAAGATATTCCGAGCCGGGCAGACGGAATCATTAAGGCAAGCCCAACGGCCTATACCTCTTCATCAAGTTGCGGTGCCATAGAGGAGATAAAGGCACCGGTACCTGATGGGACGATGAACGGATAGAATGTATACGCTAGTAGGTCCGAGACGCACTAGCGCAGCAAGTGGCGAAGAACCATGGCCGCTACGGCCAGCGGAACAGAACTCGTTACTCGTCTGGACTCTCCGGGATGCACGGAGGATGTTTGCTACTTGGTCGAAGGACGTGTCAACGTCATTGAGTTGCAAGTTGCGAGCCTTGTGTTCGCACAGCGTCGGGTCGCGGAACATTCGAAAGGAAGGGGAACCCGCTAGTTCAAGGGAGAAAGCTCGTTTAGGCTGAGCGGGAACTTCTGGACATTGTAGGTTCATGTATACTCGTGCCACCCCGTAGCCGACGTTCGAGGCAAGCCTCTACATGACAGATTGTGCCAGTTGGGCGAGCTAGCACGTCTGGAGGAGCCGCAGAGGAAAACAGATCTGGAACAAAGGACCGACGTACAACGTATGATGGGAAAGTCAGGAATATCCCTCGGCAACAACGGTCACCGTTCCGTAGGGCCCTTGGGGATGCGAAGATAGCAGTGCGAGAGAATACAGCCCGAGGTGGATCTGATGGATTTGCATTGCGGCGTACTGATGTATTTTGCAGGGCAGTGTTCCAGGCAGGCGCCACAGAAACAGTAGCTATACTAGGCAAGGAAAATGACCACAAAAGTGGGGCCAACCTTATCAGCGCCCTCGGAGTCACCATAGAATCGTATAGCATTGATTGTGCAAGCTATACTGTTAGGCTACTGGTTACTTCTTGGGCATGGTAGTAGTATTTGCCTGCCTGTTAGACTGCTTGCCCTTGATTGTTCAGGTGATGACTTATCAGAAGCAGGGTGCATCCTCGAGACCAGAGCCTGAGAGATAGATGTTGAAAGCCATATCAGTATCATACCTTGTTGGACAACCGGTGGTTCTAGATCAATAAAGACATGAGGAGGGGGCATAGAGGGGGCATGCAATTAGATGGAAGGGTCGAATGCAGGTTCAATCGCGAGGTGTGGTTACGAGTGATTGTTTGAAGGGAGATTCCACTGACAGCAAGGGCTTCACCATGATGAAGAAGCACAGGGACAGCTCTGGGGGTGAAGGACGGAGGTAAATTAAAAGTCGTATAACTGCGGGGCAAGGGCAGAGCCGAGGTCCGCGATGATTGGCCAGGGTAGAATCTGGTGGGATCTGGAGGTAGAATAACCGAAGCTAGCTATCAGAGGATCGAGTTCTATATACGTAGTCACAAGACATATTGACCGTGGAGAAGGATAAGACATTGCTGTTCATGGCAAGGTTGCTTTGCCGATCGCGGAATACAATGGATGAGACTGGCAACAGGGCCCCCCTTCCGCGATTAGTAGTACAATAAAGGGCTATTATCCTCGACATGCATCATTTATTGGCGTAGCAGAAGGGAAGCAAGATGAATTCGTCGCAATTGTGCGCTTTGTCTACGATCGGTGAAAGTAGGAGGCCTGGAGCTTCCGGGAGCAACCGCAAGAGAGTCCGGAATGAGCAAAGCGGGACACTGACATCGGCACAGCGGCATGGGAGTGGGAAAAAAGTAAGAGAAGCTCCTGTCCCTATTCTGGTATACACGTGGCACAGGATTACGCCTTATTCAGTCCCAGCCACAAAAGGCAAATAAAGACAACTTAAAGCCACAACGGAAAAGGTACGTCTTCCCACTTACTTTACAATACCACAACCGCCTGCTCGAATTCGTCCTCCATCCCCACCGCTTTCCTCACCCTCCACCCTGTTCTCTTCACCATGATGCTCGTCCAGAAACAACCGAACTTCAACATATCGTCGCCACACTTCGCCCTCAACCACCGGAGGTATCCATCAGCCCCTCCAGCCGTCGTCGTGCAAGCAACACGAACACCGGGCCTTTTATCAATCCAACGAGCTCAGCAACAGCAGCTGCGAGCGAAGCCGTCTCCCAGGCCAAGGCAGCCGGCTGCTCATCGTGTTTTCCAGCCGGTCCGACCGGAAGTACAACAGCAGCTGTTGAAGCCCTCTCCTGAGATCGTCGAGAAGAAGCCTTCGCCGCAGCAGCCCCTGCCAGAGAAACGTGGCCGACAGCCTGCAAAGGTCAAGGCCAAGACGGCAAGGTGAAGCGCTTTTCGTATTTGCAAAAATTTGAGTCATCCGCTGACAGCGAGCAGGAGCTCTTCCAATTCATCTGTTCGAGGCCGTCGCAATACCCGTCAACCTTCTCCTCCGAATTCGACTGAGAACCCCTCGCAGGCTGAGGCCCCTTCCACACCGCCACGGAAATCTACCACTGCTAACATCTTCAACTCTTTTTCAAACGATTCTGTCTCTCCACCTGTACGCGCGGCTCCTACTCTCGCTTCGCATCCTTCTGGAAAGCTCGCCCGTCGCAGGCAAACACAGACGGCGAGCTCGTTTAGTACTCCTCCGGCCAGGGCTATCCCTGTTCCCCAGCGTCCGAACTCCATCCCGCCGACCCTCTCTCGGTCTTTGCCTGCCCGACCATTCAAGGGCAAGACTGCTCCTGATACTTCCAATTGGAAGCCTTTCCCTATTTGCGACGACTCTACGGAGGCTGGAGCGATTTTCGATGACTACAGCCCTCCCGCAACTCCTACTCGTCAGCGCCCGTCACGATCCAAGCGCTTTGACGACGGTCCTCGCACTGCGCCTCTTACGACTTCAGTGGCAGCATTCCCGTTCAACTCGTCGCCGAGTCCTCCGTCCAGGTCGGGTCGCCGACATGTTCGCACTCCCAGTGACGGGGTCTTCCATATGTCGGACGAGGATTTGTCCTCTCCGTCCATCAGCGAGGACTCTTCAAGTTCAGACGAGATGTCGTCGGGCCCCAAGCGGAAGGTGTTGCGTGCCCCCAGACCTGGCATGACACAGCAAGAGATCGAGGGATACTTCGCGAGTTCTACGTTCCAAAACTCACCCAGCCCGGAGGAGTTGCCTCCACCCGCTTTTCTGTAATTATATTATATCTATCGCTATCAGTGCGCTGGAGTGTGGAGGCAAGTGTCCTTCTACTAGTAACCGTTTTCCTCATTTACACGACCCTCAGCTCCTTGGATTTAAAACTCCTTGGGTCGTTAGATTCATATCGCTTTCTTTGATACCCCTCTCCTCCGCCACGACCTCGTTAATTGGCCACCGTGTTTTTTTAGCATCACCCTGAAAATCACTATCATTATTCCATTCCTCTTCGCCTATCTCGGGGTTCGTCGCGGATTTCGGGAGTTCAGTCCACTTGTATCATCATTCAGCTTGCGACTCCTTAGACTAGGGTTAACTCCACTTTTCATGCCACTCATAATGTACCTATACGGTTATCGGTCACTCGTCCAGGACACATGCGCTCTGTAGGCCCTCCTCGCCTCAAGTAATGGGTCGAGCTACTGCTTCGAATGCTCCCCATGCGAGGTTGATGCCCGCAAAATCAAATTTCTCGTTTCCATTTTCCCACTATCTGTGTCAATACTGTTTTCGGCATCGCATCTTCATCGCAAATCAAACAATTATTCGGTTTTCTGGTGGTCATGTTGGCCTACCAGGTGTACAAATGCATCTAAAAGGAGTCGGCTCCTTCTTTATGTCTACGACAACGTTGAGACGAAGGGGGGAATGTCCGACCGACGCCTGCAAACGCACAGTACGTTTGCACTCCCTGGGACATGTTGTCCCTACTCTCGTACTCCTGCTTGCATTGGATTGATGGATGCCCGTGGCGACCAAGGTTCAACGGTCCAAACTGGGCTCTGGCTTCCATTCAATATGCACTGCTGGAGGATGACGCCTACTCGATGTAGTGCTACGCCCTACCTCGCTTCTTTTGATCTTATGATTGGATGTCAAGCATTATCATTTACAGTACCTCCCTCCCCTATTATCTATTCACCCCATCCTATCATCGCATCCTTTTAGTATCTACTCTTCTCCATATAACCCGGCACCTCGCTTCATTGCCTCCCTTCTTCCCGACTTAAAGATGCCCGGGATCTCCTGCCCTCTTCACGTCGACGACATTTTTATTGTTTCCATTCACCCATCTCTGTTTCTTTTCTCATCCGCACTGTATCGAGTATCGGCCACGCTTGCATAACCCCCACTCCTGCCCTTTCCCGCCATCTCACGAACTCTTCTTTAGAAGGGAAAGTGTGGGGCATGGACTTTGCATGTACCACCATTTCTTGTTATTTACACCCCCAGCGTTATCCACACCCTACCCCTTACGCTCATTCCTTTTTTGCGAGATCTTTGTGTGGCTCATCCCACCTTTCTCTGTCGTGTATAGGTTTTTTCTGATGATCCTTGATGCTCTTTTCTGGTGTAATTTTGGTCTTGTGCGTATGTTCGTTGTGACTGCTGGCGTTCTTCTCACTAATTCTTTCACTATCAGTTTACCTCTCGAATGCATACCCAACCCTCCTACTATTGCTTGCACGACTACTAGACTGTTGGTGTTGTGCACCGATGTTCACCGCCATCGCCATCAGACGAAAACAAAAGACATGGCTATCGTCGGCTTGCATTAGATTTGTACATACACGCGCCTTACTCGCATTCCTTCCCTTTTCTTCTATCCGCCGTACCCAACCTTCCTCGCATCCGCCTACGCACATTCGTTTATCGTTATTGCATTTGTCACGCTCATTTATTATGTAACCTCTAACCGACGCCGCTGACCTTTCGTTGGGTTCGCGACGTTAGGTTCTTAACATGTATATCTGTTTACATACAGTACTGTCGGGCTTGGGGTTTTTGTCTCATTGCTCTGTTGCTCTCTTTTGGCTGAAGGGCCGTTGTGAAGTATACGTAGTAAATTAGTATAGACGCGAAATCAACTGTTTTTTTAGTTCCAGAATATGAAAAATTTGAGTTTGAAGGAACGAGTACGTCTTGTATCAGTCGAATTCGTCATAAGCTGTATTTTTCTGATGCTCAGGCCTGATGAAATTTTATGGGTGGCCCAAAGTGAACATAAATATGCTACGGGGTCCAGGCTGAAACTTGGAATATACGGGGCTTGTTCTCAAGTGTTTACGCAGAACGTCCTGTATGCGAAACCCGATACGTCAGATTCCGTGCTTGAGCTTTCGTCCCTTAGTAACTTTATGTGGGCGTGATCACGTCCTAGAGCGACATCAGATCCGATGTCATGCACCTACAATACGATTATCAACTTACTTCATATGTCAACTTCTAGCACAAGAACGCACGATGTAACGACCCGAACCATCCAATGGAAGGACCCCATATGTAGATGTTCGATGTATTCCACGGACGAGTCGGTAGTTCAAAAATGCCGACCATAATTCAAAGCTGGAGAAGCCATGAGACGTCCGTTACATACAGATAACAAAAAAACTTACGAGAAACAGAACAGGGAAATCTTCCACTTCGTCAGAGATCTCGAGCATCACGAAACCCTTGCCTACGACGACATCGAACAATCCATCCCTTCCGATTTCTGCTGGAATATCCCATACCTCAGCGTCATCCAGATCACACATGATCTTCAATACCCAAGAGGGACTGGACCAGCGTTGAGGGCCCTGGATTCGCCACCGTCCGTCGTCCTCAGACGGCCGGTCACGGATGAACTCATCCACGTCGTCGGCAGGGAGATCCGTAGTGGCGAACTCTACAATGCCACAGAAGGTATGATCCTCAGCTAGGTCCCTGTACCGGACGCGTTGTTCCCACTTGCGATCCAGAGTGGGAGCGATGTCGTACGTCTGGAGACCATCCCCGTTGGTCCAACTGGTTTCTGTCGCCACCACGGCCCAGTGAAAGTAAGATTCTCCCTCTCTAGAATCGCTGTGGATCCAGAACAGGGCGACACCCAGATGTATGGTCGCCATCTTGGGCGATGGGAGTGGCAAAGATGAGTCTGCCCCTTTAGATAAGCTCGATGACAATTATGCTTATTACGCCAACAATAATTAGATCTAAACAACATGGCCAAAAAGAAATCCAAAAGAGAGTCAGTACACCTTAACGAATGAATACAAATATGCGAGATATATCATGCATGCATCATGCCCTGTGCAACCATCCGACGTCCAACCCCGTCATCGTCCGCATACTTTCAGGATATGATAAATTGCTCTCCCGAAGTAGTCCAGCTAACCGCCTGCAGATATTCATGGGATAAAATAGGTACTCCGCTTGCGGAAACCCTGGGTATTTGTCCAAGATGCTAGGAATCTCACGTCAGAAGCGGTAGGAAGAAGTAACACGAGAAATCCAAACCTTTTGAGATCAGTCGGCTCCTCCGAAGGTCCCAAAAGTTTGAAAAGCACTTTTGCAGCCTGTATCGAAGCAGTTTTCGGCAGCGCGTACTGACTTCGAATGGCATACGCTAGTTGTATACTAGGCTTGAACAGCCACATCTAATAACGAAAGACTGAGCAAGTCTGCAAGTAAGGGAGTTAATAACTCACGAGAATACGAGGACGTTCATCTTCTTCATCCAAGACGATGAATCGGTACGAAGCATGAGCTTGCACAAACTCTTGCATATCCTCCACAATGAAAGCAGATAATGGTATTTTGACGGGCCTACAACAAATTAAGCACAACGACAGCCAACAATAAGAATGCACATACTCAGTGGTCGGACTGACGGGCCGTATAGCATACTTCAACATGCGGTAAACCAAAGAAGGTATAGAATTAGATCGATGCTCTTGACAACGTCCAACAACAGCACCGCAGAGACACCGAACTGGTTGCCAATCATCGACTCTCTAAAGCAGAGGTGCGTCAGCAATTTAATCGTGAACAGAACAGAACAAAATAAATAGATAAATGTCCTCTCAGAAGTAGCTCCCAAGACGTGGACCTGAGGAACAAGAGAGTTGTTTAAAAGAGAGGTTGTTTATATAGGACGCTTTGTATCAGCCGATGAAGTCGTGCTCGGCAATCAAACGCGACCTCCTTGTACACGAACGAAACCTCCAAGGGCTTCATTCGCGTGCAGAAGAAGCGGTTTGACGCTTCGCGATCGACCGTTGGTGGGCATATCCAACGTCGGCCTTCTTGATCGTCCAATCCAAAAGAATATAAATATGTCACACACCTTTGCCGCGTCGGCGGGATATATGTTCGTCTTTGACATGGCCGACTCTTCAAAAAGAATGTAACTGCCTCCGACTAGCGCTTGGCCGGCTTCAGGCCAGAACCCTCTTCCGTTCTTTGCTATTTGTTCATGGAGTTTTTGGTCGGAATGACACATCCACGCATCCACAAGCTCCTGCCAATGCTCCGAGGGTAAATCGCGATACTGGGTTATACGGGAAGATTGGATTAAAGGAAGCGAACAGGACGCGCATATAAAACTGGTAGGGCTGGATGTTGTTAGTTGGGATGCATCCAGGAGAGGTGTTGGTTGTGGGGAGGGAGTATAGGCGGTCAATGTGGCAAGCTTGATTTCGTAGTGTCCGCTTTGCACTTTAATCTCTTTCTTCCCGGGTAGAACAAGTCCGGGAAGCTTTAGTGGCAACGAGGTATACGGTCCACTTTTCACGATAAGATGGTCGCCACCGCCAAGGTGCCTTTCGGGTAAAGAAGGTAGTACCTCTGCTTCGATGTCTACGCCAGGGACAGCACCTGTCACGGAGAGAAAAACTAGGATATGCTGCAGAGTCTCATGGTTCTCTGCGATATAGTTGACTTCGAACTCTACTGATTTTCAGAGATTAGCTGAAGTAGTAGCTAAGAGTACAGAGTACTTACGTCGAGGAGTTGATGACCTTGATGCTTCCTTTGATTTTGCTTCAGCACTTGCAGAACGCGATGCCGAGCTTCGCAGCCACGATAGCGAAGGTGCAGACATACTTCGATCTCTGTTCTTCTTCTTTGATTTGAATCGTCCGAGACTTGCGGGAGGCAGTGATGCAGAGGCTGTCAATGGGGGAGGGACTATGTGAGGTGGTGGCGCCTCCTTGACGAATTCTGGAAGGGAAAGGAGGGCCGTTGGATCTTGAACACGCACCGATTCGGGGACGGCTTCTCGTATGAATTCTGGAAGTGTGAGCATGGCATTAGGATCTTTTGTCTTTGGTTGGAGAACAGCATCTTGGGAATGTAAGCGACCAGCATTGGAATGTTCCGCAAGGTGCTCAACAAAAGCCTCACGCTGCCGATATCGTAAGTATTGGATATACATCGACTGGACGATTCCTACCTTGGCTTGGTCACGCAACCGGGCCTTCTCGAAACGGCTCTTCATTCCACCCTCTAGAATGACAGACTGATCCTTCATTGATCGTTGCGTTGCCTTTCCAAGCATCTCAAAGATATCCTCCAACTCACGGATATCCCTTTGCTTCTCCTTCCCTCGTGACACTGAAGAGCCCTCTCTCCTAGCCCTTTCCATCTGTGCTACTTTGCTGGATTTAAGCTCGACACGCTGGTTGTGCAGCTGTGGAGCGACCATGTAAAGCCGGTCAATTGCCATCGTGACCGCCTCAAAATCCAACCTCATCTTTTCATTCATTGGGGTCGTAGGAGTCGTGGGTGAATGCATCGAATATGGTCGCTGTTTGGAGTCATCTATGGATGTTCGTGGTCCATATTCGTATTCCGGCGGCAGGTCGTACTGATAATCCGCAGGATCGTATTGAGGGGGGAGGTGATCGCCCGTCGTACGCTCCTTGCACATTGCCACTACGTCTTCCAGCTCTTCGTCTATTCTCGACCAGAGTAAAGCGCTCTCTACGGCAAGAACAGGCGGCGATCCTACGGGTAAGACGTCCCTCTGCCGTTCAATTTGGAGATCGCTGAGCTGTCTCTTCAAGGTATCGAATATATCCGCCGATTCTAGAGAATGCCAAGAATTTGAAGGAACAATACGGCTCTGCGAAGGGGAAGAATGAAGGGAACCGAGACGATTAAGATGGGACAGGAGGGAGACCAGAGTAGTGGCCAGCTGCGCGTCGCTGGATTCAAGGGAAGTTGATATACCCTCCACCCGAGTCTTGAGTTCACTAATCAAATCAGCGTCTGTATGCGCCACCTCAACCATCACGTCGCCGGCATCTCTGTTCCGCAGGTTCGACACCAACGTCTGTAACGCAGAGGATGACGATTCAGCGTCACCCTGGACCGTGGACGTATGCGGCGTGGATGGCATTGAATGGCGGCGATCTGGAACAATTGGATTCCATCTTGTTGGCACAGAAAGGAGATTATTGAGGGTCATTAGGCAGGATCTCTCGACGAGTGCAATGGACGGCATCAGCTCCTGAAGAAAATTGGCCCTGGGCGCATATAGAGAGGTAAATACGACGCACGAGGGTTCCACTCTGGTGGCCATCCGACGACTCAGACACACGGGATGCTCGTTCCTCGACCTCATCGACAGACGACGATGTTCCTTCCTGGACTTGGCGCTCTTCCTTCCGGAGCAGATCTCTCGGAAATGGTGTCGGTATCTCGGTGTCGACGAGTGGTCGTTGCGGCTGAACACGCTCACGGACCCTAGTAAGCGTAGCCATCGAGGTAGAAGACACAGCAAGGAATAGAGTGATGGGTCTAGACAATCCACGAGTAACCCTAACCCGACTCCTTTCAATATCTGATCGCTTCCAATTTCAAACTGAAAAAAATTCATTTTAATTGAGTAGCTCCTGAAGCTGAAGGTGCTGTCATAGTTACATGCTACGCCTCAATGGCACAATGCTCACGATAAAGCGTATCTTCCCAGTTTAAAGTCCAGCAGGTGGGAAGGAAATTTACTTGGCACCGCTTGGTATCACTCACCTTAGCTAATATTTAGATGTGGCATTCCCGTTGCTATGATCGGACTTTTGACGCAGTCATTCGCCCGTTTTACCTGGATCTTTCTTCTGGGCCCTAAACAACCTTGCAAGGCGTCTGAAATGATTGCAAACCCTCTGGCCGACTCACGGTGTCCCGGGTTTGAACAGAGTAGCCGGTACCCGAAAATCACGACTCGCACTGCTGCGGCGTGCAATTGAATGGGGTAGAAGAGTACCGATTTACCAAATTGACTATCTCAGCAAATCCGAGCGAGCCCCACTGTGTGATTGAGAACGAAATTGAATTGCGCAGAAGCCTCCCGTGTGTAAGCTTACTGCGATCCCACGCTGATGTATTGATACCAGTTGATACCCTAAGTTAATAATGGATTGTGAGAACAGTGAAAGTGGTTTATGTAATTCAGGTTTCATTCTATTTTTCTATCAAGAACGGGCCCTTTTCCAAGTTAGGCAATGAACGCCTTCATCACATTGTGAGTGAATGTGATCGGCAACTCCCGTCGTTCTTTTCTTCTACTCCAAGGCAGTTGACAAGAACAACCGAGAAATAGATCACTGAATTAATTACCGTAAGCCCTACCATCATTGTGATTACAACTGTCATCTTCTCTCACGCAAGTGTCTGTATATTGAACGTCGATTATTGATACATACGGGTTATGTTGTAGTTGGATACAATGCCTAGATATCTAAATAAAATAGGTCCTGTTGGAGGATCATCAGAATCGTCATCATCATCATCATGCAGCCTTCAAAGTCTCTTCGGCTGCCTCCAAGGCCCTGCCAATCGACTCTAGCAAATGCTGCTTATCTTCCAATCCCACGCTAATCCTAACCAAGCCAGGATCCACTCCATACTTCGCTACCCAATCCAACTCGGCATAATGCGCTAGAACCACGTACGGGCTAGCAAGCGTGAAGTTCGTACCCAGGCTCGGTCCCTTGTAGAACGGCAACGCGTCAAAAAATGCCCGGGACGCTTCTAGTGTTGTGAACGTCACAGAAAACAGCCCTCCGTACCCGCCAGGGTGGTTGCCTTTGATACGGCACTTGTCGTACTGCTCACGAGTGATGTACTTGGGATAGTATACTTCCTTCACAACGCATGTGTCTTCTGAGCCGCCTCCTGCAATGGAGCGTGCACGCAGGAAATCGCACACAGCTTCTGTGTTTTCATCAATGACTCTGATCCTTCTCAGGGAGTCGCGTGAATTGCGTTCTAAAAACACGGCGTCTTGCCCAAAGTAAATATCCTCGTAGGTGGCATCTAGATGTGCTTTGAGGGCAGCGTAGTGACGTCCCCGTGGATTCAACGTGAGACTAGAAGGGACATCAAACTCGAGAAAGATCATATCGGGAGCTCTCTCTTACCTTCCTCCCATCACATTCGCAGCGCCGCTGAAGATTTTCGTCAAACTGCTGACGACGATGTCTGCATAGGTGAGAACTTCCACGTTCATAAAGTTACCGATCGTCTCATCAACGACAACCAAAAAGTTGTACTTGTTGGCCAACGCGTGGATTCGCGGAAGATCAGCTGAACGAAGTAGCGGGTTGGATGGAAATTCGGTGAAGAGTGACAAGATGGGAGGTTTAGAAGGATCACGGCTCGCTTCCTCCTCTAGAATGGCTTCGAGGGCGTCTAAATCTGAATTGAGCCCATGGCCAAAGAAGTGACATCCAGGGCCCCATTTTTCTAATACTTTGAGGGTATCGGCATACGGGAATCTATAGGATCGACATGTTAGCTGAGGGGCGAAGTCAACCGAACGTGCACTTGCCCAAAGCAGACGCTCTTAGCATTTGGCCTGACAGCTAAAGCTAGCATATGTGCACTCCAAATGGCTGACATGCCTGTGGGATACAGGAACACGTCTCCTTCTGTGACTTCCGATACCCCTCGTGAACTAGGCCCAAAAATGAGGTTTTCGTGCCCAGCGGCAGGCTCATCGTGATGATCTGAAGGCACGTCTCGTAGAACACCAGATATCCTCCTCCGAAGGGCTCTCTTCGCAGACGCGGCATACGCGAAAGGAAGATTACGCCCATATCGTTCTTCCAGATATACGCTGTGGTCCTGGCTCAGGTTCTCCGCCTGAGGGGTCTTGGGTTTGGAGAACCCTTTGGCAGAATAGTGTCTGTTGACGGCTTTCCCAGGGCGAGTCACAGTGGGCGAGGACGCACGCTCCGGGAACGTACCCGGGAGGATAGAGAGACAATAATCAGCCAATCGGCTGGATATTCCCAAACCGGTGTGCTGCCAAAACTGCTTGGCCAAGGGTCCGGCGGAGGATGGGTAGAGCACGATGTGAAGATCAGCACATTTTCCGGTGGGTTCTGCATCGATGTTGTCTTCCGGACATATCATGAACTGGATCAACCGGGCAGATACAGGGGATCCCTCGAGAGCAGAACGGGTTTGGATGAATGCGCGACAATGCTCTGCCGTTTTCTGTGTGGGAAAAAGCATGCATGATTCACCAACGGCGCCAAACTTATGTTCGCATATACCAGCGAGCTACATATGATAAGTAGGAGAAAAGTGACAGGTAAGCCAGGGTGCACACCTTTCTAATATTCAAATGAACGAAAAATCTAGGGTATCCAGATACCATCAGGTCCACGACCCGCTTTTCGCCTTCCTCATAACCGACGTTGTCGCGCCATGTAGGTAGAGAAACAGAAATGGCATGTGGCGTGAAAGGAGGCACAGAAAGGCCTAGAGCGACCTCAGCGGTGTTAACCACGACCGACGTTGTCGTCGTCGACATGGTAGTCCAGAAAGAAAAAAAGAATACCCAGAGTCGGCCGACACGAGCGATGATCGACGCATCAATTTGATATTTAATTATCCAGGAAAGTACATGATTATAACTCAAACTGCTTCTCACATACTCCTACTACGTGTTTCTTTCTATCGGTTGAGATGCTGACTCCACGCTGGAGAACGAAGCTCGCGAATTCCGGTTCATTGTTTTCGAGTTCCGGAGACTCAGACTTCGTCGGGCGCTTGTCCGACTGCTAGGCCTTGAACGAGACAATTCGTCTGATAAGGACGAGTGGGAAGAGGCTGAGGATGATGCGCGTCGGTGGCGCTGCATTCGCTTTGGATCGACATCTTCAATATTAGCCATACGGCCAAAGATCGACAAAACTGGGAAAGTGCATTCCTATGAGGGAAGTAAAACCTAATGGAGAAAAACGTACTGTCGACGATTGAAACAATACCAGAAAGATTTCCAGAGGTGATATAAGATACTATAGGAGAGGATCCGCCCGACGAATTGTCCTGAGTCACGAATACCCTATGCGCGTTGGCTGAAGGGATGCTTAGTTAGTAGAAATTAACAAGTGATCAGCACTTACTAGCAAGCAGCTTTTGCATAGTATACAGCATGGTATTGGTGGGAAGGACGGAATATACTGCGTAACGCATCAATCTTGGAGCGTTATGGACCAAAAGGATTGAAGCCTAACCTGGATATTTGTCTGCGCCATCCTCAGACCCGTCGGAATCCTAGCTTCCAGTGTCATTCCGGGCATTGGATCTAAAAGTAATGTGCTCACCTTGATCTGAGCAATGAATTGGTGCAAAGGTGTCGACAATATATGTTTACTTTCAGATGGAACAACAATCTCATAACATATTCAACTCGAGAATCAAAAGACAAAGACACCAAATGTACCTTTCCAATATCTGTTACACTCACGGCGCTGAGGAGCACCGAAGTCTCGTCATCGACGACAGCAATGCTGCTGACGCCTTCTTCACTCATCAACCTCATAGCATCAAGGACACTAGCCGTCGGAGTGGCTGCAATAACAGAAGAATACAGATTAAGAGAAGGGAGGGAGAATGCATGGAGAGGATTGGAAAGGAAGCCCCGAAGGGATGGATTCTCTGAAGCATACGAAGAAAACCAGTCCAAGAGTCGTCGATCGGAAACTAGGCCTAAGTAGTCATTTGGAGGTTCGGCTTTCTGTACAAGAACTATGCTTGCTTAGCGGGGCATCACAGTTACAGCGGAACCACACACACACCTTTATGTGTTCCACGAGAAAAATGCTCCAACAAAGATATGATCGTAGCGTCATAAGGTAGAACAACGAGGGGATTCTTCTCGGAGAGGTCTGTAGTAATAGATATGACAGATGGGCAACGAGACATCTGAACAACTTACTGCTGACCAGCTGAACAGGTACATGGCCTGTTCGAGCAGCCGCAACGATTTCATGAACGTGACGATTCTCTTTTGAGTCGTCTGGCGGCAATGTGTGTCGTCGCGTGGCTGCCAGAGTCAAGAACGCATTGACATCAGAAAACTTTATACATGTGTTCAGAAGAGCGAAGGCGGGACCGAAAGGAGACTGACATCGAACAGTCCGACGGTCGCGTCATTGGACTTGACAGTCAAGCACAGTATATCTTCAGTGAGAAGTGTCTGCGAGAAACGTTGAAGTCGACGTTATCAACAAGCCAGGTAGACGCTCGCACCTCGCATGCCGCCTCGACGCTGGTTTGCGCATCGACAGTGACGATCCGGGAGTCGATAAGGTCTTCCAAAAAGTGAGCATCACCACATGTAGTCAAAGAAGAGAGATACCTCTAGCAAAGATACCGCGCCAATGATTGACCCATTCCTGCGAGTCGGCCGGGGTATTCGCGATAGCTGTAGGCTCTGCGGTGATCCAAGATCCATGAAACGATTCCGACAATCGCCTGCTCTGCGCCATGGTCGCCATCAAATGAGTACCATTTAGTGAAGTATTGGGTCGTCAGCAACCATGCCAAGGCGAGACGAAGCTTGGCACAGTTCGATCGTCTTTGCCTCTTTCGTCATTACCATCATCGTCTCGCGTTCCCGTACCATGACTTCGGCACCTACAAATCCAGTGGACGTCCCCCCGTATCAGGTTCAAAATCTCATTGCAGGCGCCCCAGAGTCGGGTATTTTCGTTCTAGCTGTGCAGCTCCTGCAGCTGAACGGGGTTTAGGTCTTGCTACGTCGGAAGTGCGATGTGCACAGGCTCTAGGTATGGCTCTTCTTCTGTTCTCCGGTTTACGCTGAATATACCCTAGGGTCTGAAATATACGTTGGTTTCGCAAATGGACAACTTGTTCGGTTCGCACTGCAGGCTGATGATCCAAACAAGGTCCGTCAAGAAATCGTGGGTACAACCTTGACCTGACCACGCGTCCAGCTCGAGTCTTATACGGTGCTCTCGCAGCAGACACTTCCAAATGACAAGGCTATTGACGAAATAGTCCTTCTCCCCTGCATATCGCGGGCGCTCATTTTTTCTGGTGCAATGTAGAATTCTACGTCTCCGGTGATATCCATTTAACATCGTCTACAGATAACCAAATTCACTTCTTCACCATTCCTTCCCTGGATGTTGTTATTGCTATCAAACCTATCAGACACGTCGTTACATTCGCCGTGGATCATCAGCATCTCAGACGTCCTGCAGCTTCGCCATCTACGCTTATACATCAGTTGGAGCCTGTCGAGTTCACAGTTATCAAAAGAAACGCCCTCTCGATGTACGCACTACGTGACAAACTCTTATACATCAAGGTAAAGCCTTTTTGCATCTATTATCCCTGCTTAACAAGATGGCAGGAAATTCCTCTTCCTCAAGGTACCTCTCTCGCCCGACGTACAGGTCAATCCCTCTGCATTGCTGGGAGAACAGAGTACCAGGTCGTCGATCTCGAAAATGCCTCCATGTTCAGCATCGTACCTATTTCCCAAGCTCTAGAACCCCCTCAGTTCCCGATTAAACCCTCAATCACTGTGATTGATGTCAACGAGTTCCTCGTTCTCTCCTATACGGGGGTGAGTACGCTAGGACTATTCATAACATCCAACGGAGATCCTGTACGCGGAACACTGGAGTGGCCACAACATCCGGAGTCTGTGTGTGAGTGAACCTTCGTCGATACCGCGCACTCCGTGACTAACAGTAAATATTTAGGCTACGATTACCCGTACATCACCTCTCTGCTGCCCAACGGCACGATAGAGGTGCACGGCATTGAGACGCAGAGCATCGTTCAAGTCATACCTGCGCCAGTCCCGTCCTCGAATACCGATCAAATTCAAAGAAAGAAGCTGGTTCCATCTCTTCAAGGCTACCTTGTCCCCTCCACCGAGAAATCAGCAAAAATGCGAGCAGTTCCTGTAAATCTACTTCGAGAGCGAGTTGAGATATAGATATTTTGCGAATCAATCCAAACCCTGGATGGAAAGCTTGTCAGAATTGTGCTGCGAGATTACAGTAACTCCAAGGGACAGACCTGAGATACCTTTATTGACGTGACACGAATAAAACTCTCCGAAGAGAGGGTGATGGTAGAAAAATTGGGTACCGTCAGACTGCGTACAGCCGGAAGGCGCTGTACGTACTGCAATTACGTACCAGACAACGTCCGCATGATATCCAAGCGACATCCTAAAGAATGATCCTCGTATGCTAAGCCGACCCCCTCCCCGAACGAAAATATCGAGTGTGATACTTTCGGGTCTGATAATATATGTACTGTCCATGACGATTGATGAACCCTAATATACGATAATTCAAAGAACAAACTGGCCATTTTTGTCCTCCAAAAAAAATATCTTTGCAGTTCCACAAACCGCCAAAGACAGCTTAAAGAAACTTGACCAAAGGAGGGAGACGACGTAAACGAGAGCTGCCTCATGGACAGCTTAGGGAATTTGACCTAGCAGATTCCCCGCGAAGCGCCTCGAGCACCGATGGTCTCTAGGATTCGCTAGATGCGGTTGCGGCGTGCCACCCCACTGACTAAGTTGCTTCGTAGCCCTCATATCATCGGGCATCGCACGAAGACAGACTTGGGATCGGACATAGGCAGACCTTGTTCGCTCGTGAAAGAAGACCGGAGTCCTGTGTGGAACGAGCGATGCAGCTCTGAGTTTGATGGTGGAAGGAAGGAAGAACGGGGACCTCGTGTTTCCCTCATGCTAAGTATCCGAAACAAGTTAACATAACCGTCATCATTTGATCGTATCACCGAGTTTCCGTCGTACGAGTAAACACTCAACTTGAAGTCTTCGCAGCGTAGTGAAAGGTTGTTTAGAAACGTTGTATAGAGCTGTCATAGTGATATACATTAAGAGTATGCCATAAATTGACTGACCCGATACTACATCGTCTTCAAACGATGACAATCTCAATCCTGAGGTCATCTCATTATTGTTATTATGCACTGGGTTCATCATGTACCATCCGCTATAGGCGCGAAAAGGTCTTCCATGTGTTCTGTTTGGTCTCGGAAGAAGAAACTGATAAACAAACGTTGTCATCAGAACTGCGAAGAAAGGATATTCACCAAACCCGGCTGGAACGAACCTCTGAGGCATGAACAGGAGGAGGAAGCTGAATAGACATGAGATTCGAAATAGAAGCAACCTCCACGTAAATATTCAATTGCTTGCGGACATACTTAGTACCAGCCAGTGTAAATGTCTTGGCAAAAAAACAAGATGATTTTTGAGCCGGCTCAAGCAATGCGTAGGTCTGAGTTCCGTGTGGCGCCAAGGATTCTTGTGACATTGTTAAATATCTCTGAACCATCACATTTACGTTGGCCGGTGGCCCGAGCTGGATTGCTCGTTACGTACGAGGTCACCCTCAGCGTTCGGCAAATGCAGTCGAACGCGTCCGCCGTTCCTGCAATAGGATATGCGTCCCCCGAGGCAGCTGTCAGATGGAAGACCCTGGCCATACGTTTCCGACTTTTGCCAGGATGATCCAAGATTATTATCCAGGGTGTTAATGTCTGATGGTAGCAAGAGAGTCTGTGTTAGACATTGCTTTATCAATGCGGCAATATGAGAAATCTGGAGAGCAACAGATGTCAGATGGATGCATTGTTAAGCGTGTAGTAAGGACTGTCCTAGAACAGCACGGCCACCATAACAACAATTACGGATATTATTTATTTAACGTACAGTATTCAGACCTTAACGGGTTCAACTCCGTTAATACTAGCGAACGACGGGTCACCTTGTCTCCGTACACATTTTAAGTTGTGTCCGGCTTCAGCTTAAAGCAGCTGCGATCTGTACTTACTCCATCAAACCAAGAGAATTAAACGGTTAACCCACATCATGCCCGTCGTTTTGATTTCAAGTTGTGATACATTCTGGATACCCGCTTGCTGTAAATGTTGATGAGGTCGGGCATGAGGGTGGCACATGATGAGTAGTAACTGGACAACTTGTGCAGCTTTTTCCAAGGAGATTCGGCAACTACCGACGCCTCTGTAACCCACGCACCAGATGTCATCGACTCTATCCCAGAATAGTTTCCTGTTTGTGATATCTCTGTCAGTGGGTTCAGCGCAGCAGCTAGTACGTAGTGGCCAAGATCGGAAGAAGCTAGTTGAAATCTTTAACGGCAGATGTGCTTCAAACCCTTGGCAAAGAGCTGCAATAATTATGTGTTGCATATTCGTACATCCATAAAAGTGGCATTAATAAACCCGTTACAGCAATTGTTAGTACTTAAAAATACTTCTGTGAATCTCATTAATAAATCCCCAAGGGAAGACAGGTATAGAGACATTAAACAGTCTCGACTTGTTCTTGATCGACTTTCTCGTCCGCTACGTACTCCGACGAATTATTGCCCGACGTACGCATCCTATTCTCGTTTCTTATCTTCGCCATGACGATATCGTGAGCATGCCATGGCTTGACGCCAGGAGCGAAGAGATCCTCCATGTGCTCTAAGGGTATCTGTTTTGTCTCGGGAAGGAGGAACTAGGAAGAACATTAGATATAAACTTCAGGACTAGAGAAATAGAGACGTACGTAAACGTAAAAGATGGAAAGGATCATCAGGCTTGCGAAAAAGATATACACGCCATATCCCATTGCGGCAAACATCTGAGGCGTGAAGCGCGCGATGAGGAAACTAGGCCAACAATGTTAGACTTTGGTAGTGAATGGATCGAGAGAGAGTACTGACGCGAACAGCCAGTTGCTTGCAGCCATGCAGGCCTGGGTGAATGTCCTGACATGTTGAGGGAAGAACTCAGCGCCAACGACCCATGGTGTTCCGTTCCATGATGGAGAGTAGAAGGCAGTCCAGATGTAGAAGAAAGCAACTGCGCAAAATGAGTAACTTCTGGGATCGGAGCAATAGACGCGTACTAGCACTCTTGCCTCCAGCAGTGAGGGTTGACGTAGGATGATCTGCGGGTTTGACGATAGCGATGTAGGCACCGATATAGTACATGCTGATAGCACCACCCAGAGAACCAATCAAGAGGACCCGGCGACGACCGAAATAATCGACAACGTATAGCAGCCATAGAAGAGCGCCGACCAATTTGACTGGCACAAGGACATTAGTTTTGGAAGTGAAGACGAACGAAATTTCCTCACTGATACCATAAACCCCAGTGGTGAGAAGTGAGGCGTTCTGACCAGTGACACCGATGGACTTGAAGATAGTAGGCCTGGTAGCAAGATGAATAAAGGGGTGGGGTCAACGTCGAGAAAGACTGCTCACGAATAGTAGTTGATCGCGTTGATACCCGTGGCATTCTGCCAGGCAAACAAGCTCGCACCAAGGAATAGTCTATAGAGCAGCTTCTTGCTGTCGAAGACCGTCTTGAGGGGGCCGAAGAAGCCAGCACCTGCAAGGCTCCGCTCATGTTTGATAGTCTCTTCAATCGCGACGTACTCCTCGACGACATAAGGATGCGTAGGTGAAAGATGCCTGAGCCACGCAAGCTTTTCGAGGGCCTCGTCGTTTCTGTCGCGAGAGACGAGCCAACGAGGAGATTCTGTCAAGAATGGAGCACCGAGGAAGAGGAGGCCTCCCGGCTAAGAGGAAATATGTAACCATAGGTTAAGTAACAACGACAGGTACCGACTCACCACAAGCTGGACGGCAAAGGCGATTAACCACTGTGTGTGGCCTGCAGGTACGTGGCGCGTAACACCATAATTGATCCAGAATCCCACCGTCCCACCAATTTGCCAGCAAAGCTCATACATACCAATGAGGCGACCACGGATAGCAGGAGGCGCGATTTCAGCAACATAAATGGGCTATTAACAGGAGATGAGATTCTTGGTGGAAATTTCTGCAGTGAAACACATACAGCCAAGTTTGACGCTGTGCCAATTGCTAGGCCGACAATTACTCGGCCTGCATATATAATGCCAAGACCCGTGCTGGACCTGTGGCTAGTCGTAAGTTTTTTTCAAAAGGAGAAAGGGGAAAAACGCACGAAGCGGCGGTTTGCATGGCGGCACCTACACAGAAGACAAACCCAGCGAGGAAAAGACCCCATCTGCGTCCCAGATAGTATCCAATGGGGTAGCCGAAAATTGCGCCGAAGAAGCAGCTGTAGATTAGGGTCAGCAAAAGCAGATGAAAACAAAGGTGGGTGGACGGACCCTGCCTGATACAAGGATACGATGTTCGCTGAGATGAGGTTGAACTCGGTCGTCGTTTTTTTGGTGAGATTGAATTCACTCTTGAAACTGGCGAGGGAGATAGAAGTGCCGATGAAGGCAGAATCGTATCCAATCATGACAGCAGCGAAGGTAGCAATGAAGCCATTCATGTAAACTCGCCAGCCGTATACCTCTGGAGGAGTAGGTCTGTCTTCAACACGAGTGAGCTTCGCCATGGTGAGAGAGAGTAGGCGGAGGACGGGGAATCAATGGAAAGAAACTAGGGCGTTATATAGGGACCAGGTACGCTGCCCCACTGCGGGGTTCGTTAGGCGGGAGACAGCTTTTCCGGAGAAATGTGTTGGAATCTGAAGAGGAGGAGAAAGGGGGCAGGTGATCTGAAGAAATTTGTTGGGATTTGCCTGATCGATCTGGAAAAAGGAGACTTCCGCTGTCCTATAGAGCTAGCGGCCAATAAGGGGATGGATACCATCGGTCAATCTATCCGCTGACCGTACATGCCTGTCCACTCGTGAGCAACGGACGGGTCAGACGGTTCTGGTCCTTTTCACCCCTGTGAAAACTCTTATCCGAGCGGGAGAGGGAGACAGATCCTCTAAAGAAGTGCCTGTGGCGGCATTTTCAGACAAGTAGCAATTTCATTGAGCTCGCGTGGTCGGCATCACTGTAAATCATTGTGAGTATCAATGCTGAACAATGCGAATGGCTCACTGCCCATTATCAGTTCCGATCAGAATCCAAACTGACCAGGCATCTGAA
This sequence comes from Armillaria novae-zelandiae, assembly GCA_030435655.1. Taxonomy (NCBI): domain Eukaryota; kingdom Fungi; phylum Basidiomycota; class Agaricomycetes; order Agaricales; family Physalacriaceae; genus Armillaria; species Armillaria novae-zelandiae. The sequence continues at coordinate 637,421 of JAUEPR010000009.1, forward strand.
TAATGACTTGAACATATGAATGGGACTTCCGAGCCTATCGAATAAATTAATTACCAAGGTACAAAATATTGCGGGGTAATGTCAAACCTAACGAGGCAATGAACTGCAACAAACGGATCTAGATACTCTATTATAGGCTTAGCACATCGTATAATGTGTCTAGCACTGCGTAAGTGGTGGTCACATTGGCCTTTCCGGGGAACCTGCGTCCAGGGACACTACGGTTTACGGTTTTTCCATGCAATCCCTTGGCTACTAAGACATTTCAGGTTTCCAATAACGATTCTGAACAAAATACAGGGTTGTAATGATAGGCCCAGCAGCTTCACGGTTTGCTGAATGACAAATACACAACCTTCAAATGGCACCAAGAGCAGACAGGGTCAGGACACCAGACTGATGAGTTTCAAGTTATAAAATATACGGAACTCTCAGAATGTTGTAAATGAATCTCAGACACTCGGACCAATAGAAACCAAGTAGAGGATATTAAGATACACCATGATACAAATAACCTAAAGAACAATACTAATACAGGTGCAAGTAACATCAACAGGACCCAAATCTAAACTTCTTGACTAGCATTGGACTTGTTCGTCTTGACGGGTAGTAGCGATGCCTCGATGTGAGGTACAACACCGCCTTGGGATATTATTACATCGCCAAGGAGTTTTCCCAATCTGAAGGTGGCATTAATACTCCAGTCAGGGAACAATAGGCAATAAAAAACGTACTCCTCGTCGTTACGAATGGCAAGTTGCAGGTGTCTAGGCACAATACGAGCCTTTTTGTTGTCACGAGCGGCATTGCCTGCCAACTCAAGAATTTCTGCGGCGAGGTATTCAAGGACAGCAGCGAGATAGACTACGCAAAAGGTTGGTCAGACGATGACGGCAAAACAGATATTAGAAAAACTAACCAGGTGCTCCAGCGCCCACACGTTGAGCATAGTTTCCTTTCCTCAACAAACGATGAACACGTCCTACAGGGAACTGAAGACCAGCCCTGGACGAACGCGTCTGCGACTTGGTGTCACTACCGGCAGTTTTGCCAGACTTGGATTTTCCAGATTTGCCAGACATAGTGAAAAGAGTAAAGTGATAGGTACTTGGTTGGAGGTAGGTGGCAACACTTCAAGAAAGGTTGGGAGTGGGTGATAATGGGGCAGAGGCAACCCTGCGGAGCCCTATTTATACTCTGACAGGTGCCGAATCGATCAACAAAAACGCGTTGATTTGTTGACGCGTTCTCAGAGTCACGTGTCTTTCTCGGCAAGGGTATATAAACAACACGGCACAGTGTTTGCGCGCATTCTGCTTCTTCGTCTCCAACCACCACCTACTTTGCCCTTTACCAAGTGTTCTTTCTCAATGGCACCCAAACCAGCTTCGACTGCCGGCAAGGCTCCTGCTTCAACCGCTTCCAAAGCCCCAGCAAAGACTGAGGGTTCCAAAGCCGCCAAGAAGACTTCCAAGCCAGCGTCGTCTGGTGATGGCGAAAAGAAGAAACGCAGAAAGACCAGGAAGGAGACATACTCGTCCTATATTTACAAAGGTTTGTTGATATCCTCCCATATGAGCGTGGTCATTGATGATGAGTGTTGCAGTCCTCAAGCAGGTGCACCCTGATACTGGTATCTCCAACAAGGCTATGGCTATCCTCAACAGCTTTGTCAATGATATCTTCGAACGCGTAGCGACGGAGGCATCGAGTATGGTTCTTTATCTGCTAGCGTTTCCTGCTACTTATCATGCGTCGTCTAGAACTTGCTGCTTACTCCAAAAAATCCACCATCTCCTCACGCGAGATCCAGACCTCTGTGCGACTCATCCTACCGGGAGAGCTGGCTAAACACGCCATCTCTGAGGGTACCAAGTCAGTGACAAAGGTGCGTCTTTCCTTCGACAAGCTTAAGTCGTCAGGCTAATAGTTCTCCAGTTCTCATCGGCGGGGGCCAAATAGGTCGCCTTATACTTTTCATTTCTATCTTTCGGTGTCAGATCTCAGGCTTTGTACAACCAGTGTATTTTTTCATTATCTATACCGGGTGCAACCCATTATCCATAAGTCCGTCCTTTGGTGCTCTTCTGCTTCTCAAGTGGCATGGAAAGTTCGTTAATCTGGTTACTTTTGTGGCAAAGACTTGATGGACGATGTTCTGGTTATTGGGCATCTGCTAAGGTCTAAGGTGTTTGCTAGATGCTAGGTTTGAGTCGGGAGGCGTCAATCGTGCGTCGTTTCTTCGTAAGGTTGCTGTGTTTGCTATCGTTGGCTTCGAGCAGGACCTATCTCCTTTTTTGGGAATCAGCGTCCAAGCCTCTTGGATTCAGAAATGACTATCACGAGTCCATTGGACCTAATGCTGGATGAACCATTCATCCAATGATATTTCAAGCTTTCGGCCTCTGCTTCGAAAGCTGGCTATATTGATTGGTAATCGTCGTTACATTCTCGCTGATTCCACTCCGATTCGGATGAATGGCAAGATTCAATATACCTGTAATTAATGTGGCGAGCCTTGGGTATTTTCCGGGTAAGTCAGTGACCGATGCCCCGACAGGACATATGATTAATAACCAACTCTTCTCCAGCTAGCCTGGCCCTCAGGTATCTTACTCTCGTGGTGCGAATCGTCAATAACATGCGGTGACTCCATTTCATCACCTGAGTCCTGGGTCCGCGCTAAACATAATTACTTCCCATAATACCCTGCCTGCAAGTTGTGTCATTTCTGCTTCTTTCAGCGACGGAAAAGAGGTCGGTAGCTATCCAGGGTCACATGTGCGGGAGAACATCTCCTCGGAGGCCGCCAATGGTCCCGCCAAAATTTGACGATGGTCTTCTTCTTTGTCGAGTTCCTCGGAATTCTCACCGATCAATAATCGTGTGGTTGCATAAAAAGGCGTGGTGCCTTCGTTCGGGTGCGTACGTGCACGGTCTCTTTCAGTCCCCCCACTATGGCAACTTCAGACATAATGCCGTCAAATCAGCTTCTGCCCTGCCTTTCTCTATCTGCCGCAGCTCTAGTTTGCGTTCTTCTCTATCACCGGTGGAAAAGAATATCGATCGATCAACTTCCTGGTCCCCAGCCACAATCCTTTCTCTTAGGTCAGTGCAAGTAAGCGTAATTATCCTGACTCAATACTTAACGGTGCCGTAGGTAATCTAGGCCAGTTCTATCGGGGAGAGGCTGCAGAGGTACGGGTTCTTATATCTGGCAAGTGCTCGGATTTCTTCATCGACGTTTAACAGGCAGACTTTGCCTGGCAACAGGAATTTGGACACGTACTGCGAATTAAAGGTGCAATCGGGGTAAGTCTCACGCTCATTACCAAGGTCCGAAGTTGATGTTTGTTGTACTTTCGAGGAAGACTGCCTGTTCCTTTCTGATCCAAAGGCCATACACCATGTTCACCATTCCGGATACACTTACCAGAAACAAAATATGCGCCGAGAGCTAGCACGTCTTTTACTAGGCAAAGGAATGCCTTGGGCAGAGGGTTCGTATGTTATTGGACCAATCAGTACACCTACTGAATGCAGCCTAGCGGAAGACCACAAACGCCAGCGGAAAGTGATGTCACCAGCCTTCGGCTCCGCAGAAACGAAGGCTCTGTTTCCCATCATCTTTGAAGCCGCAGAACTGGTAGCTAATAAGATGGGTCCATCGAACGACGACTCACAACTCGACAGTTATGTTCAAAATGGAATCAACTCGACCCTCTGCAAAAACAGGGATCTGCCGTTGTGGACGTGTACTCATGGATGTGTCGTACAACAATAGATACGATCGGCCTGGGTGAGTTTCCAACCTCCGAAGGGCCACCGTATATGCACTAATGCCTTTGTCCAGCTGCTTTTGGGTATAGTTTTCATGCGCTCGAAGAAAAAGACAATGCCTTACGGCAAGCGTACGCGAGTACTTTGTAAGCCGCCGTTTCCCAAGCGCGGTCTTCTTCTAATCGTGACCTAGTTCTAAATCGTTCGGAAACCCTTCCAAGTGGACCATATTCAAACAGAATATGCTCCAATATCTCCCTGTCCCGGTAGTGTCTTTCATCTATAATCATTCCGCCTCATTTGAACAGGCACGAGAAACAAAGCGCATAGCCACCCGGGTATCTGATGAACTTCTGCGAACGAAGTCCTCTGCGTTACGTATTGGTAGCGGTGGCCGAGATATTCTGTCGCTCCTAAGTGCGTCTGGTACCATTTGCAGAAGACCCTGAACACTCATCTGTAGACAGTTAAAGCAAACACGGGTAACGAAGGCGGTCCAAAACTCGATCACGAGGAAATGCTGGCCTCCATGCAGTGAGTGTCGCTCCTTTACCTTTCCAAGTGAAATTGGTATAACGTTGCTCTACAGGGTCGTGATCGCCGCAGGGCTAGAAACTACAGCTAGTACCCTTACATGGACCTTGTTTGAGCTCTCCCGGCATCCTGATGTACAAGCCAAGCTTCGAAATGAAATTCGAGGGATGCCAGCGGCAAATGTAAGTAGCCAATTTACTCCGGGGGACCTTGAAGACATGCCATACACCCACGCTGTTATGAAGGCCAGATGATCTACCTGATCTACGTACTCTAATTCTACTGATCCGGACTCGTCCCCAACAGGAATCCCTAAGGTTGCATCCTTCGATCTATTATGTGCTTCGACAGGCAGCCAAAGATGATATCATACCGACATCTACCCCCATTACCACTCGGACCGGTCAAGTCATCAACGAGATACCCGTGGCCAAGGGGACGTCGGTTTTCGTATCTATAGCCGGCTACAATAGGTAGGTACAAGTTTAATCTATGGGACTTCTGTTTGGACTTATGGGTCCAGAAACGCATCTATATTTGGAGATGACAGTCATTCATTTAACCCCGAGCGGTGGCTCAACAATTCGATAGCAAAAACAGATACTCCTTTGGGTCTGTATGGAAATTTGTGAGGCTTCATTGATTCCTATTTCTATCAAATAGTAGAGTTCAACTTCCAACAGAATGTCTTTTGGATCTGGAGTAAGATCTTGTATGGGTGCGATGATTTGTTGAACAATTCTACATCGAAACTGATGGTGATCTGCATCGCTACAGGTTGGAGATTTGCGTATGTCAAATCTTCTCTTAAACCGTCGCGGACTTGGATCAAAATGATTTATCAGGCTGTTGGAATACCAAACCATCCTCATTCAACTGATCGACAAGTTTTATTTTTCGGCTGATTCTTCTGTTGTCCACAAATTACGGAGAGAAGGGGGAACATTGATCATGTCTCCAACTGTGGATGGGATTGTTCAGCTGCCTCTCCGCATCTCCGCGGCGGAAACGTAGTTCAACCCTGTTTTTATTTGTTTATTTCCAATGTTTGATTGATGCCACACTCGGGGGGTTCCGAAGGTGTTGCTTAGCGCAGTCATTCAAGTCGTTAGCTTAAGTCTTGACCGGAACTAGACTTACAAAAGCTGACACTTCTTATGTGAGTGTGCAGTCAATGTCGCTCAGATTTTGCTTTCTTTGAATACTGTACTCTTCATGATGTAGGTCCCGGTGGCAGGCTGTCGGAGGCATCTATCTGTCAATTCTCGATCACTCAAATTAGATTTTGAGTACAGTGGCATCGTAAGCTCAAGGTGTTGAGGCCCTGCCTATGTTGCGTTCATAGGTGAAAGACGATGATTAGTGTCAAAAGGCCGAAACTGCAATGGCGTCTGGCCCTCACGGAGCTCATAACTGAGCGGTGTAAGCACCCTGTTGAACCGCCTGATGCCATCGCTCAGTGGGCGTTTACACCTGTATAAGCTCGACATCGACCGAGGCCGAGTATTTTCACTGGGGTAAACTAACATTGGTCTTTTTTTCCAGGTAGACACGCAATGAGTGCAAGACCTTGAGGGAAATCTTTCGATATTGGATGGGACCCCAAGCTACACGGGCAGTTCCCCTTAAAGGAGCAAAATTCCCGGCCATCTAAAGATCAGTCTATATTATGTGTGTATTATTTAATAGGTTCAGGTTAATGTATTAAATATTCCGTCTATCTCCGTTTCGGCAGCAACTCGACCCTTCTGTGGACCTTGATACTTGGTCCAGCATTCCCAAAATACCTTTCCCCTGTAAATGACCACTCTATGTTTGTCGTCACCCATATCCCCAACCCGAACACATATTCCCTCAAGGTTTTCCCTATCTGACCCGGAAACGTAGGAACATGTTTCATGTCCTCGATGAACGCCCGAGCAATCTGATGGTACCTCCTCCCAACACAGTCCATTGCGCCTTGGATGTCGAGGCCCTCGTCCATCATTGTCACTGCTACGATATTATGTGCATCGTCTCCCCGCGACTGCTCCACGTTGTACGAATAAACGTCCTGTAACGGGGACCGATAAGCGACAACGTCAAGCATATAGAACATGCTCACGTTGGCTATAATTGTCATATCAATCGTCGCTTGCACCAACTTTTCTACTTGTGGGTGCTTAACGACCTCATCGGGCACGTCATCTGTTAGGATGAAGAAGTCAAGGGAGGGCCGTACACCGATTGTGCCTCGACGCAGTGCTAGGTAATCATCGAGATTACGAGTTCGACCACAATCTCGATCCTCTGCCTGTCGGCAGACAGCATGAGTATATTCGTCGAAATCCACGATGAAACGTTGGCCTGAGGTTGGGGTGATGTGTGCTTCTTGTAGGCCTCTACGCCAAAAACTGGGGATACAACGATCAGGCTTTCATTAACGACCACCCATGAAGGGATCTCACCATCTCGCCATTTCTCCAAGAATGGTCTCGCCCGGAGTAGGGGGTGCGTATGGATGCCTGATTGTCGTCAACATGTCGTTCTTTGATGGAAACCGTAAACAGAGAGTTTACCTCAAAGCATACATAATATCGGCAGCTTGTTTCCGTACAGTCGGGCCGTCGGCTTCGTCGCTCAGTTCGTCAAAGACGAAAAAGAAATTCATGAGATCTGCACAAACGCGAAAATGTGCAGCAGAAACATTGGGGTACGCGAGCGAAGTGAATAATCCGAAATTGCAGCGGTTGAAAGCCTTTTGAGCTCTTTCATCGAAAATGTTGTAGCTCTCTATCCAAGCAGCGCTGGCCGGCACAATTTCGTCTGAGTGGGGGTTATGAATGCATCTGAAAGGCCAATTGGCGAGTAGGTCTGGGAGGGTGAAGGTTTGGGAATTCATCGAGAAACAGGATGTATTTACTTGTCATTTCAGCGCCCTTTTATGAGGGGAAGGGCCGCCCCGAGCTGAATTATCATCGGAGTGTTGAGTATACTCCAAAAATATGACTGATTTATGTTTTGTACCGGCATGCATAGAAGTAATAAACGCTGACTCTGCTGCGTCGCGATCTCAGCATCACTTCAAAGACTCTTATCAGGATGCATCACGCAGCAACGCAAATCCAGACAAAATGTTCCGGATCAAGCCTTATGGGCCGTACGAATGTACTTAGTTTCAAGTGCCTGACTTGGTAACTTTTGAAATTCTGACAAGCGACAAAAATTAAGGCAATCACGACTCAAACGTTCCGGCGGCCTCGGGGAAAGGCAGACTTTGCCATAAAGATCTGTTCGTCTATGGAGATGATATTTTCTGAGGCATCATTCTCGTTCCCAGGACTACTCGATGCATATTGCGCACCGCGGTTCCATGGGCTAGCAGGGCGCATATTGAAATTTAGGCGTTGCTTGTACGTGTTAAGTTTACCTGGCTTCGCGGTCACTGAAAGAAAGGGATTCACATCAATGATCAAATTACAATGTGCCTTCGATCCCGAAACCAGTAATCAGTCCGGTACTCTCGACAGCACCCCATCAGTTCAATCTTTAGTGTAACATGTGCACCGCCCTGATTGCTCCGTGGGACACGCCCATGACCCTCAACCAGCCCTTGTAACCTACCCTGGTTCACATTCAGCATGGGAATCTGCGAAAGGGAAAGGGAAACAAACTCGAAACTCAAGGTTCAGATGGTACGTATTACTGACTTACACATCTGTTTCCTATACGCCGGACTGGACAATCATCGATTTATATACCACGGAGCGCAATGACTAGAGCATCAACTCGAATATCCTCATGGTGTTTGAACAACCACTCCTCACCGGTGCTACGCTCTTTGTCGCCGTCGTCATTCTGACCTTCATGGTCATGAAGCCTCGACGTTCACTGCGGCACATACCAGGGCCGCCTTCGTCTTCGTGGCTCTTCGGTGTGTATACAATTAGAATTTCTGAGCTAATGCTAAAGATCATACATAGGAAATATGATCGAGCTTCTTTTACCCCACCAGTATGGTGACAATGAGTTTTCCTGGCAAGACACCTACGGTCCTGTGTACCGCATCAAAGGATGCTTCGGGGTAGGTCAATTTGCATGACAGTCTCTCTAGTGCCAATTATTCCAAACAGGAAGATAGGCTCATGGTCTCCGACCCATGCACTTTGAAACACGTCCTCAATGACACTATCTTTGCTCGATCCCCTCAACAGCAGCAGATCGTGCGAATGCTGATTGGAGAGCAGTCACTCCTGTATGCTCACGGTACGTCTGTCTCTGGTATGTCATAGGTTGACAAGCATGACAGAGCTTTATACAGGAAGTGATCATCGACGCATGCGTTCCGTCATGACACCAGCATTCTCTGCATCACATGTTCGCGCCCTACCGCCTCTATTTACAAGAATAGCGCAAAATGTGGAATTGAATCTCATGAGACGTGATAATTAACTAATATCCGTATCTTTAGGTAGTACAACGTTGGCGCCTGGAAGGGGCGTCTGGATCATCTGGCGTCGTTACAGATGTATATCCGGCAATTCATAATGCCACGCTGAATAATATATGCGAAGGTACATTGGTAGCTTCGTAACATCATCAAAACTGTATTGACCATTACACCTTTAGGCATAATGGGCTTTCCATTCAATGCTGATCAAGACACCGGAAAGAGTGAGCTAGGACGTAGTATCCAAAACATTGTGTCAGTGTTATATTTTCGACGTTTTTCTTGGTCTGAACCAGGTTTCAGGGCTATGTCCTCCACGAGGTCTAAGCTCAGTGTTCTCACCGAAGGAGGCCTCCTCTATGTTCCCCCAGTTCTTCTGAAGCTGGCCTTACACCTTCCTACGCGCGCTCTGCGTGTACTTAACCGCAACCGAGTGCTTGGAAACCGCGTGTCCGAGCAGCTCATCAAAGAAAAGTACGAAGCTATGAAACTCGGTGTCGAGTCTGAGAAAGATCTCTTAACTGTCCTTGGTATGTGGGTCCCTTCCATGCAGATATGTCACTAATCAGCATCTTCAGTGAACGCAAATGCCGCCAATAAAGACGAGCGTCAGCGTATGACGGAGCAAGAAATGATAGAACAGATACCAACCATCATGATATCAGGACAAGACACAACGGTATGATTCAATTCTATGTTCATGTTCATTTCTGACAAGATTTTCAGGGAAATACATTATCTTGGTGCTTGTATCAGTTTGCGCAGAGCCCTGATTGGCAAAAGAAAATTCGGCGCGAGGTTCTTACTATGAAGGAAAATCCCGATAGAGAACTCACATACTCCGATCTTGAGAAGCTGACGCTAATGAATGCTTACATCAAAGTTTGTTCAAACGTCCTTCCTGGTTGATGATCGAGTGTTTAGTTTTTGCCTTTAGGAAATTCTGCGCTTTCACTCTGGCCTTCCGATGTCTGAGCGTATCGCAACTTGCGACACAGTTTTACCTCTCTCTCGACCAATCACTACCATCAAGGGTGAGGTCATTACTGAAATACCCATAAAAAAGGGCCAGTCTGTAATTTCAGCGACTTCTTCTTACAACCGGTAAGCATTTGTCTGTTACTTGATCAGTGCCGCTCTGATTGCCTTTTAGCCTCAAATCTATTTGGGGAGATGACGCGGATGTATTCAGGCCTGAACGATGGTTGGAAGAACTACCGAAAGGCCAAGCTTTGGGGCCTTATGCGAATCTGTGAGTTATAGTTTTCGAGACCCGGAGAGGATCTTAATGCGTTCATCAGCATGTCATTTTTAGGTGGTCAACGAACGTGTCTTGGGTAAGTAATTTAATACCTTCTATACACGAGCAAGCTAACAGTGTCCTTGCGTAGGTGGCGCTTTGCGTATGTTGTTGTCGAACATCCTGTGTTGCGCCACTAATTGAGAATCAGGTTGACGAGTATGCAAGTCCTTCTTGCCGAGTTCCTCTGCAACTTCACATTTTCGCTCCCTCCCAACAATGAGGTTCGGGCGGCTGTTGCGGTGACTCTCATTCCCGTTACTAACGAGGGTGTTCCGGGTCTACCTATTTGTGTCAAATCTCTGGAGTGACGCAACGCCAGATCAATCCGGTAGCGAGGCTAAGGGCAGACTGACTTGTAACAGTCCTGGTAGACCTTTCTGGTATGTCTCTCCTCAGCCCCGAACCGTGTACTAGAATTTCGTCGGTACTCTATTATGGTAGTTTTTGAAACAGTGCTATTTATACTTCCGTCTGGTATTGTTAAGTTTTGATCACAGTAATAATAAGTTCGGATATTGCTAAACATGTGTGTGTGTGATCCCAATGCGGAACTGATGGGCTTCCGCAAAACCTCAAACTATCTTGACTGCGTTGAAAATCGAAGTCGGCACGGAAAGCCACCCGGGCAATGTGATTCCAATCGTGGTCCTTTCAAGCTTTCGATAATTTGGGAGATGGAACTGACATCATCGTCTTACATAGCGGTGCCGGGAATTACTGGCTTGACCTTTTGCAGACTACGTACGATGGATATATCAGAGTGATGTAAGATACTACGCACTAACCAGTGCGAATGAATCGGTGCAGGGCCCTAGGGAGGCATATCTTATCATACATAGTAGCGGTGGAGGTTATACAATCCGCCGATCCCATCTAGATAAGCAATTTGCTCATAGGTAGTACTTATGCAACGCGTTGAAAGCATTTGTAATTTTACTGGCCTGAGGGCTCGACATTTGCTTCCGAGTCTCTAATCCTAAAGTGCTCCAAATGACACATTTTGAAGCTCAGCTCATTGGACACCCCAGCCGTTTCACGCTCATCGGCTGCTTTTTGGACCCTATAGGCTGACGCGACTGAACGCGTGCGACGGCACAGTTAGCCCGATCATCAATTAATGATGGGTGCTGATCTTCCGCTCAGTTGTCTTCCTTCCTGTAACCTACCGACCCTAGACACAGGTCCCCTCTGACGCGGCAGCAATGGGAAACGTCTAATCAGCTGTAGACGGATTGATTGAGATAAAATTAAACGCCGCTCGCGAGATGAGGTGATCGCGGAAACCGATCGGTGTAAGCGGCTCGAAATTGGCTGGATAAGGGCGGGCGCTGCAAGTCTTGTAGTTGCATCAAGGACTTCAATATGCACATGATTTCGTGATGTGCATGTTTTGGCGCATATTGTTATCATCAATACGCAGAGGCTGTGTCTGAAACGCAAGGCCATCTTTGACATTTCTCAGATACAGCTGGCCCTAGACACCCCTATGCGCATTCTTTGTACATACCCAGGCGAATGTCTACATGAGGGTCTTCTCCGAGGTCCGCATTTCCTCCTACTGCTCAGTCGCCGAGGCCCTACTCGTTTGCACATTGCACATCGTTGATTCCACTTGTACAGGTTGATTGAGAGCTGCCTCGGTGCCAAAAGTCGCCGAGCACTCGTCGTAGGAAAGATTTCAAAGATTGTAGACGACCCTTAGAAGACCCTAGTCGAATTGAATCGCCGATCCTCAAAATTTGCATAAACTGGTAAATATTGAAATAGCACAACATGTGATATTCAAGGGCGTTAATGGAAAGTAGCCTTTACCATAAGGCGCGTAATATCTGTACACAAGTCCAGTCGTCATTGACGCAATGGGCCGAGAAATGGGATGACGTACTACAAAATGAAACGTCTTCCTACATGTGTTCGGTTCTCTATCCTGACCAGACGGCCTGAAATAGGTGTCAGTACGACTCCATCGGAGACGCCTCGAATCGATCTCACCGGACCCGGCTGCGTATAGGTCGCAGGGACTGGGTAATATATATTCAGCTTGATGCCGGGTTCCTAGATAACCGAAAGCTTATCAGTCAATTCATTGAGATATGGATACCAGGCGTACATTGCCTGTGTAGACGCCAGGAATAGCGACCAAGGGGCCGGGTGTACCGTTTCCTGATAATAGTATGATGGCATTAGCAAGTTTAAAATCCCCAAATGCGGTAAAAGTATATTATACCTCCTCCGGTTACTTCAACCTGACCGCAGCTAATGTAGAATTGTGCTGGGGCAGACCTTAAGGGACATCGAAACACGAAGATAAGAAAACGCGCACCTCCCCCGAAGGTGGATGCAGCATGAAGCGCAATCTGCTCTGTCCGAACTGTCCGGGTTGTCAGAGGTGGAAAGCCCAGATTTCCAGTAATATACCTAAATATTGTCCACTAGGAAGGTTTTTCGGAATTGTGAATGAAACACCAGCCTGGTCTATGGCAAATATGTGATAAATAACGTAGATAATGATATCAATACTCTTACTCTGGGATGGGAAGGTGATGCTGGTACCACCGTTCGTCACAGGAGGGAGTTGATAGACCTTTGCATTTAGAAGGTCAAGATCTAGCATTTTGTAAACGCCTTTAAGTTACCTTGAACCAAACTGCGCCATCTCCGGCAAAGGAATTGACGTCGCCAGGTGCTTTCGCCATGTAAACATTAACGGTCTTATGAAAATATCAATAAAATCATAATCCAAAATGGTAAGCTCAACATACACCAGGGTGATACATGGTACCGTCACTCATAACTCCGAGTGTTGAACCAGCGGCAACAGATATAGTTGATGCAGTAGCACCGGTTTGAGAGTCGTAACATCTCAGATCAGGACTGGTAACATCCGTAACCTGTCGGGAATATTAATACCGAATGCGCGAGCGGTGAAATAAACCCGACTTACTGGAGATTGAGTGTTATAATTGTTTGTCTTCCGAACGTTCACCCAAGCAGTGGTCGTCCCGCCATTGACAACAAGAGAAGGGAAGGTATCTGAAACCACGAAGCATTACAAGCTGTACATGCACGAAAGTGGAAAGGTTGAATAAAGACGCACAGTGCGCAGTTGATTGAGAGATGAGCGAGAAAGCTCCAATAGCAAGAGCAATCAGGTTGAAGGAAATCATGTTTTAGCACGCAGTCGATGTATTGGTTCAACTCTTAGATTTATACTTCTGGTAGAGAGCTGGCCAAGGTAGTACTGGCGAGCATATCCGAGATATTCCCAGTGCAATAGCGAGAATTAAGACATCGGAGGCAAGGATTCATAACGATACCATTGTTGGCTGATTTTCGGTTGATCTATCGGATGAGACGAGATCATACGACCATTCCTAGCACTGTAAAGAAGCAGGTCTGAGAGAGACTCGGATGTTCGGCTGTTCTTCATCAAGTATTAGGCTAGACAGACCGCAGAAACATCTCGATTGGAGGCTCAAAAGTACCGGTAATCGCAGAGGTTTAAGCTCAAACTTGTCAAATGATAAGCCTAACTGCGGTAAGTATTTATAACCATGAGAGTACATACCTGCCTATCTCAGCTGTTCAAGACGAGGTGCTTACAGCGCCATGTTGCCATCCATACGAATACTGGCGGCCGAGACGGGGAAGGGGAAGAATAGCAATATCGAGGTCTCCGAGAACACCAGAGGAACCGGCTCCCTAGACTCAACAAAGATACGACGAAACTATACCATTGAAGTGCCGAACAGTATCCCTCCGTGCACCTACAATAGTTCCTGGGGCTGGCCACGACCAAGTACCGCCATCTCGACATAAATTACGGATTGCACTTTTGAGATATTAGAGTTAACGAAAAAAGAATACTGACCGTAACTGCTTTACCTTGCTTGTCAGGGCTGCTGACTAAGGCCGAGAGTGCCAAAATTTCGCCTCCCAGTCCCAAGGCAAGCTAAAGACTGAACACTACGACGACGGCCGTCAAACGTGATATCATCTCGAGACGGCAGTATATAGTATTTTTTGGTCGATGTTGACATGGAAAACATCATTCAAATCTTGGAGAAGTAAGCATCTTCTCCCCCAAAGGTTCAACAAGCTTTCAACCAGGCCTAAACTGATATAAGGACCGAGTCTCTGATTTCACCGCCAAATCCCGCCGGATTCTCTATTGCTTCATAGGCAATTGTAATTCCTTTTTGCAAGAATCTATCAGCCTCGGCCATGGTGGTCACTTATTCCATTACAGTGCAAGATTCGAAAGGTTTGGCAGTGGCAGGCAAATTTGTCGCCTTTTCGGTGAAAACGTGCGATCTCTTTATCCAGTGTAGTCCAATCCTCTAAACCATATGGCAGAACATGATGTAGGCCCCCCATGCATTCGGAACGGGGATGCAAGATCATGTCCGCCAGCCAATGGAATCCAGAAACAGTGATTAGTCCCGGTAGTAACGCCGTCGTCACCGTAAGCTCCCCCGCTGTCCAAAGACACACTCGAACGGACAGAAACCATAATGATCGGAGAACTACTAGCATCCGGAGTGAACAAGACCACAACTGGCGAGCGATTGTACGGTTTTTCCCCCGGCCGGGTGCTTGTATTTTACTGGTGAATCTAGAAATGGACATCACCGGCAGCTCCCCTCCTACCGAAAAGATCACATTCGGACCAACCACTGAAGGTGAGAAACCGCCTGGCCCGGTTCGTGTGAACGGAGACCATCCGCGGAAAGCCCATCACGTGGACATTGCAACGCGTTATTTGAGCTTGTTTGCTCCCATTTCTCAAGTAATTCCCCAGAGCGATCCTTCCCTTCTTGACTACAAACCACCACCTTTTCTACGTCTACCCGAACACTGCAGCACCACCCGCCTTTTATAATATGCGATTCTCTCTTTTATTCACACTTTCTGCTCTGCCGGTCATCGCGTCTGCGTGTGAGGGTGATTGTATTACAGGTGTGACTGCAGATTTCGTGACCGGAGTTCTTGGCTTTCTCAAATCAGAGGTCTTGCCTGGATTTGTGCGTTTCTACTCTCATTCTATTGGTGATATTACTCATGGTTCGCAGGTACGCGAGCTATACACCTTGATGGATGTCCCATCTCCTTCAGATGACTCTCAGTTGCTTTCCCCTTTCAAACCTCTACTTGATGCTTTCGAGAACGACGCTCCTCCTTGTTTCCAAGAAAACATATTTCCCGGTTACTTCCATGGGAAGTGTCAAGTGAATGGCGTCGATCCTCCAGGGTGTCCTAACCCTGACTGTGAGGTGGTCTGCGGTACTCCTGGTTCAATGGTTCATCACTATCAGAAACTCATAGAGATCGTGCTCAACTCGACAATGACTGTCTGTCAAAACATGACTACTCCTCATTCGAACGTGTACCAGGCGGTGGAAAAGAACATGCTCGAAACAATATCGTCTCATTCTTCCTCCCGGCGTATGTTTCGCTTTTCTCGTTCAACATTTTATCCTACGATATCTACAACTCCATCGGCCACTGGGTTTTCGAAGCGCAGCAGTATTTCAATTTTCTCTCGCGTCTTTAAGGCCTACATGAGGAGGTTTCCGCAGACGGTGAGAAACGCGTGCGGGACAGGGAAGGACAGGTGCACATTCCCATATATGAAGAAAAAAATTCTCAGCTACCCGTGAACCGCTGATGTCGTTGGCTGCTTCTAGTTTGTATACTCTAATCCCCAACACCTTGACATACACTAACCTCCAACCCTTGACATATACACTGTATCACCTAGCCTTTATTTTGTACGCATGCATTCCATATTGATACCTATTGTATACCGGTACTAGTCTTATTGTCCCTATGCATCCTATTTTGAGACTAAGCGATTTACGTTGTCTCTTGTACCTAAGGATATCGTGACCTGCCACACGACCACCATCACTCTACAATGAACCTCATTGACCGACCATTTTATTCAACAAAGCCAGAATGGAGGGACGTTGCGCCTTTGGAACAGTACGAAAACATCAATCCATTGGCGCCGATTCTCTACACAGATGAATGTTCGTCGCTTTATCTGCGCCATCGCTTGCCCTGAACTCTTTGACAGACAAGGATGCAACCGACTACTTTCGCGGCGTCGTTAGAAATGGGGAGAAGAGTGAACGAGTGTTGGAACTGACGGAGCATGTTATTCGACTGAACCCAGCTCATTATTCTGCATGGTGAGAGGTCCATCGCCGACGCATCGCTGCGTCTCACGATTTTGCAGGCAGTACCGCTACGAGACCCTCATCGCGCTCAGTTCATCGCTCACGACTGAGCTACGACTCATGGATGAAATCGCCGTCAAGCATCTCAAGACATACCAAGTCTGGCACCACCGCCGCCTCCTTCTCATCCAACTGCGAGATCCCGCCCCAGAGCTCAATTTCATCGCTCAGTCCCTCAGCGCCGACGCCAAGAACTACCACACATGGTCTTACAGACAATGGCTGCTAGCTTACTTTAACGATGACGACTTGTGGAGCGGCGAGCTGGACTTTGTTGACCATATGCTGAACGAGGACGTCCGGAACAACTCCGCCTGGCACCACCGCTTCTTCGTCGTCTTCCAGTCTGGGGTACGGGACAGCGAGAAGGACAGGGAGCGGGTGAACAAGCGGGAGCTGATGTACGCGTTCTGTTCTGTTCTGTTGTATTCTGATTATAATAAAATCTCAAGATACGTCAAGCAGAGTATCTCGCTAGTGCCTAACAATGCGTCCGCGTGGAACTACCTCCGAGGGATCCTGGATCACAACAAGCTGCCCTACGCGAGCGTGCAGGCATTTGTGGGGGCCTACACCCGGGATACCCCCCCTGCCACAGGGGATATTGTGGACCTGGAGAATCCACCCCCATCAGAGGAGGCCCAGTTACCCTGTCCGGCCGCCCTAGAACTCCTCGCGGATATCCTCGAACCGCAGGGTGTCGAGCAAGCGATCGAGGTGCGAGGATCTTTCTTCTCCGGCCACAGTTCACTAAGGGTTCCTGTCATTCACTAGCTTTGGAAATCCCTCCGTGATGTGCATGATACTATTAGAAAGAGGTGGGCGTCTTCTCGTCCCTGTGTGTGTATGGTTTCAATTAACGCTGTGTGGCAGATATTGGGACTACCGGATCAAGCAGGCGTCTCAACGCGAGCCTGGTGTCTGACCACCTTTTTTTTCGGACGTATTGCAAGTTATTGCTTGTATCATAATGTTAGGGCTATCGCTATCACAACGAACCATATGAGAACCGGCTCTCCACGACGATCCGAGAGCAGAAAATGGCAGGGCCGTGTGTTGTTGCAATTGTTAGCAATGATTTTAGCGAGATTCGGGTATGGAACTCCTAGACTAGAACTCGACTTCGGTGGCCGCCACTCATTCTCTCGTACTTGAGGCACCGTTGGGGCTCCAGGAAAGCCCCAACAAGTGAACAATAACCCACCACCATTTTCACCGACTGCGAGGGACCTACCATCGATATGGTACTTGTTGTTTGGAGTACTCTGGAAATGATTACTATTGGCCTACCCAGTCTTACGGTATGTGAATGTTCAATCTTCATCAAGGATAGACACCTCTTGGCAGGTATCAAGAGGCCGTGCATCTATTGAGTAACTGTATCTAAGAAGCCCCAATCCAGAGCGAACTTTTTGCGGGTGCTGAGGTGTTATGAATGGCAAGTGCGAACGTTTGTGTCCATGTGCTGTGAAGATTGTAAACATGCGATAGGCGATGCGGAGGCTACCAATTAAAGCGCGTTATCCTCCAAGGCACTGTCGGGGTCTAGGACAGATGAAGACAAGCACCGAAAGCGGAATGATTTACTGAACAAGCTGCTACCTCCGTGAAGGGACTACCACCTTGCTATTTGGAGCACTAGTCACAATTTTGCAGTACGCAAATACCGTTGAATCTCCATTGAGATGTATCTTGGCAGGATAGCCTCCAGTCGCGCGCCTATCAAGTAGCACCAGCTAGGACGACCGAGGTACAGCTTGGACTGGTACGAACGCTCGCACCGGGCCCCTTGCTGCGGTACTTGACACAGACGCCTACATGAAATATCCATGTGATATCTGGCCATGAAAAGGCTGCTTCACCTTGACAGGCCACCAGGTGCAAATTGAGAAATCAGAGTGATAGATTATCACGTATATTTTCGTTGCGGTAACTTGACAAAGGCCTCCAATGATGGACGTGCGCAATTCGTCTTAGCGCTCCCAAAGATTCCCCAGGTAAAAAAACAAAATTAAGCCATCTGCGGAAAGAGAGAGGTAGACATTGGAGTCGGACCGGCGTGGATGAGTTCACGAATCCGAACCGAACAACACGAGATGAGTTTTTTTCAGGGAGCGCGCCAAAAGAACGACATTCGAAGATGCGTGCTAGCCTGCAAACTGAGCTGTGTGCACAGGTGATAATGATCTTGCAAAGTTTAGATGATGTGATGTTCTCGGAAAAGAGACCGCGCCATCGTCGAGTTATGTAACAACGCCGCCGCTCGCGTCCCCCGCCTATTCATATAGATGTTCTATCAAACGGGCAGGTTCTTTGTGCTGTTCGTTCTGACAGTGATGGCCTTGCTTTGATATCAGAGTGTACCTGGCATGTGAGGGGGCTGGACAGTGCAGTGGCACCCTGTTCGTGGCAACTTGGGCCAAGGCGTGCAATCCACGGTTGTCAGGAGGGGAACATTTGCCACGAGTGAACAACGTGAGACAGAAGGGAGGCTTGGTAGTCGGTGAAACCCTGTCGTGGAAATTCCGAGAGCATACAATCCACGGTTGTCAGAAAGAGGAACATCTCCGGGGTTCAATGGATGGGCAGGATATGCAGATTTCTATTCAATCTGACAGCATCAAACAATGAAGATTTCCATCCTTGCATCGGCCAGTCCAATTACCCGCTGGGAAAGACTAGAGTTCATCAACGCGTCTTATCAAACTTTCTGGTCGATGTAACAATTGAGTGAGGGGTAAAGTGCTGATTCAATTGAAGGCCGCGACTCTACTGAGCATCAAGGTTAATTATTAGCCGAACAATTACTTACCTCTCGCCCTTTACGCGTTGTCAGTGAAGTTCTATGTTGTAGATCGTGATCCGACCAAAGAAATCGGAGCTGGCGACCACGACGATCTTGAGTACAGATATTTCGTGAAGTTTGGCGGGGTCCAGCTCGAATTCTTGAGCGCGATTGACATCCTCAGGATACACGGTTTGTGCTGTAGTCCATTTGCCCGCCTCATCGGGTACCTGCAGATGGCATTCTGTACCGACGAAGCCGCCCTGGAAGGTGATACTGAGTGTCCGAGGATTGGTCGGTGCAGGAAAAGCCAGCTGAACAAATTGCGGCAGGCCCTGCAAAGAAAGGAATGAGGCTGACCATATTGGACTCTTACTGCACCGCCCACCTGCTGGCTCGTCCAACACGTTTCCGGGCTTCCATCTATGAGGTTCGCCTTCCCTGTCGACTTGTCGAGCGTCGAGCTGACCCTGCCAGTGGCATTAGAGACGGAAAACGAGAGCAAGAGACACACTTTATCTTGACAGCCGATGAAGACATTGCTGCGTGGGAAAAAGGCGATGGGCCCCCTCGACGTTCTGGCCCAGCGTGAGACAGAAAGGGCCCGTGCACGGGCCCTGTCTCAACATGGGCGCAACAACGATGCCGCCGGCCTTGACCCCAAGCTCGTCGAGCACTACTCTGTCTCCGTCGCTACCCACCCCGACAACGCCAGCAAGAACCGGTACATGGACATCCACCCGTACAACCGCACCGGCGTCCTCGCAGGCGGGACGCGCTACCTCAATGCCAGCTGGGTCCTGGAGCTGCACGGCGGGAAATGGTGGGTAGCGACACAGGCGCCGCTTCCCGACACCGCCAATGCCTTCCTCACCTTCATCATGACGCCCATCACGACCCCTGCCTCCCGGCACCACTGCCGGATACGCACCGTCGTCCAGCTCACTCGACACTCAGAGGCCGGCCGAGTCAAGGCGCACCCATATTTCCCCTCTGTCGCCGGCCAGTCTGCCGTCCTTGAGGCCGGAGAGGCGGCCCCGCTCAAGGTCACCACTCTCAAGGTCGAAGACATCAGAGATGCGTCGTGTACAAAGACTACTGTTTCTGTCTCGACGGTATCTGGCAGTCAGACTCATGTTTTTCAGCACCTTCTCTATGACGCGTGGCCTGACCACGGTGTTCCCTCCCGTGCAGACCGCTCCACTCTCTTATCGTTCCTTTCATTGGTCGACCGTGTCAATCGCGAAGGATTTGCTGATGATCCTCCCGTTATTGCGGGCTGTTCAGCGGGTGTCGGTCGTACCGGGGCATTTATTGCCCTATCCTCTTTACTCCGTGAACATAAAGTGCTCAGTCCGGCCAAGGAGCCGTCCCTTCCACAAGTCTTACCTCCGTCACCCATTGGCCCGTTACCCAAGAGCGTAGAGAACGACGTCGTGGTAAAGGAGATTGACTCCCTCCGGGAACAAAGGCCGGGTATGGTGCAGAGAGACGAACAGGTCCGACTCATCTACGAGATGCTGCTAGATGTGACCGAACAAAGGTAGGATGATGAATAATATGTATTTTGTACACGATTCTCTGTGTGCCCATGCAACCAACAAGAATAGGTTTCCTTCCCGAAACGCTTGTCAGACCACCTTGTTCCAACTATAACTTCAGCATCTTGCTCTCGGAACGTGTACATCATACTTGACCGACTCCGTCGACCTCATTGATCTCTTAGGTTGGAGACTTGTATACCAAAGGTATAGACCGGGAGATCTTGCTTTCCAGCGGGTAATTTAAATAACCTTGCATTGCCCAGGCATTAGGTTCCCGCTGTGTGTTACTTCTGTGTCGTGTTTTCCGTGTCTATGTCGTGTGCATTGCTTCAGTTGCACTGAAGGGCGACTTTGTGCGCAATGCTTCAATCAAACTGAAGGGTGCCCATTCTGTTACGGTCCTGGACGCTGATACGAGGGTTTGCTGCTCTTTTGGCCCCAATTTCAGTAGACTCGAACCAGTCCCTCCCGGCACTGATGACAGTCGATCGTCACACCGTTTCGATCGACTATCATCGAGGTTCAAAGAGCTGGTTCGAGTCTACCCCAACAGGTTCTTTGCGTGTTACCATTCTGTCGCGTATTTTCTGTTCGCCGCTCCATGCTTCTGCCGTGATATGTTCACATTAAATTTCATCCGTAGGAAGTTGAACATCGTGTGCTTTCTAATTTCGTGGGATTTTGCTCAGGTTGAATCCTGTCCACTCCTGGAGTCTGCTCTAACTTGTTTTTTTAACATTTATTACCTAAATTTAGAAGACATTTGTATCGTTCTGGCCACAAGTTGCTGACTCCCTTCATATATTCCCGCAATCACATTTCGCATGGAACGGGCTTGGTATCAATGACCAACTGGCTTGCTTACTTGAGTTACTTGCTGAGCATCTACGTGCACAATTTGTTCATCATGTATTGGAATTCTTCCGTAGCATCCCGGTGTAAGTATATACCATCGATCAGCCTTTCCTGCTGTATCCAAAGGAGACATGTGAGCGCGAAGAGAGTACGTATGATGGATATGGCTGTTATTGCGGAATGGATCGCCGGTCATTGCTGTTCATCGATGTAGTTTCCTTGTTCCTATAAACTTTAAATCCGTGAGATGCCGCATTGTCCGGTTATCTATCTACCTACCGTCTCTTCACACAGATTTAAAATGCACAACTTCTACTCCCAGGATAAATCTGATCATGAGAACTCCGCAGCCTCGTGCCAGTTTTCACTGACCATGGATCTCACACTCTAACAGTGTACTGTACGTGCCGTGTATAGTAGAAACCGTAACGCGTAACGCAGGGCCTTGCGTTGCCTATTTCACCCCATGTAACGCGTAACAGCTGCCTGGTTTCCAAGTTTCTTCGTTACAATATTATTAAAAAATCGAATAAATTTATATGAGGTTGGTAAATGTATGCTAATCATGTCCACAATAACTAATTAAGCCACTCTAGTGCTATTTGACCAGTGGCATTCAGGACCGTGTTGCTTATTTCGGAAACGGTAACGCATAGCCATGGTGTCGTTTCCTAGTTTCTTTCGTTTCTTCATGTAACAC
The DNA here is from genome assembly GCA_030435655.1 of Armillaria novae-zelandiae. NCBI lineage: Eukaryota > Fungi > Basidiomycota > Agaricomycetes > Agaricales > Physalacriaceae > Armillaria > Armillaria novae-zelandiae. Next base: position 659,593 of record JAUEPR010000009.1, read on the forward strand.
TCATATTTAGGTTGCTTCCATACACACACGTATCCGCTCCTCCACAAAGTTCTTGCTATTGCACCCGATTTGCATGTTCTTGGACTAAACTTCACTCGTGCGTTACCTGCGCCTTTCGATGTGTTGCTTTCCATATCAAAAGATCCTGAGGGTTAGCCTGGTTTACTCTGGTTTACTTTAAGTGGTGGAAACCAATTTCCGACAAACGTTACTTCATTCAAAGAGGTATAACATTGAAATGGCTATCAATAGCTAGCTCTTTTTCATTCAGTGGCCACCAATGACACCCGTAAAGGAAGCTGAGAACCCTTTTCATACTCTCCATCAATAGTGGGCTGCATGACCAACGCAGCTTCCCTCCGAATCTTGCTAACCATAGTGGGATCAACAGAAAACTCAAAGTTTTTCATCAGCTGCACCAAGATAGTTTGATACTCAAGCAACCTGAGAAAAAATGATCCTGAGTCAGAGATCAAGTACAAGAAGAAAAAAAACATCGTACGCAAATCGCCATCCTTGATGGAAAGTTAGCGAGCCGAGTGAGACGAAAAAGACGAGCGACTTACCCACACAAGACCGGACTCCACTACCGAAAGACATCCTACATTATCAAGTTGTTATTTTGGTGGGAACGAACAGAAAGCTTAAGGATATGGACTAACAAATTTCCATATACACCAACGGCCGCCGCACCCTTTCTCGGTACAGCTCCATCAAGCCAACGTTCAGGCTTAAAGCTATGCGTATCTTCACCGAAGATATCCTCGTTTCTAAGCTCGGTCGTCAAGTGTGCGTTCTACTAGCAGACCCAAAACTCACCTGTTATAACCTGCGATGGAGATGTACACCGTCGTGCCTTTAGAGACAGGCACCTCTTTCACGACGCTCCCATCCCTCAACGTTATTGGCTTCGAAAGAGGGATCACATCATCCCGCGCAACTTCGCGGAGTCCAAAATACGAGACTGGATGCAGTCGCAATGCTTCCTAGCATGTATGATCATATTAAAACCCCCGGTACCGCAAAAAAAAAAGAATGATTACCTTCATCACAGCCTGCAAGTATGGCATCGACTCAATGTTGGCAACTGAAAATTCGGCGCCACCGATTGCCTTAACCTCACGGCGGAGTATTGTTTGGAGATCCGGCCTTTTTGCGAGCTCGTAAAGTGTCCAAGTGAGAAAGTTGGCGGTGGTCTCGTGTCCTGCACCCATGATGGTCCTAAGGTCATATGTGAAGTGAGCATAAGCGCTTAATGGCAGGGCCGGAAGACCGTACTGCATAGCTGCCAACATCTCCTCATCAGTAAGCCCATTGTTGGCTTTTTCTTTCAGGTTGGCGTTCACTGCGTGTCTCGTGTGTCACAACCCCAAGTAAGGGAATCTCTATTGGATAACACACACCGAGTAAACTCATGACATCATGTTCACCACCGCCCTGCATGAAAGCCTTGGACTTGGAGTCAATCAAGTCCTTCGAGACCTCTTGGACTAACTGAGTCATCTCTCTCGCGTGTTCGAAATTAGCCGCGTAGTTGAAGAGGAATCCTACAAGGAACTTTGGCGCATACTGAAGTATGTTCTGCGTGAATATTGATGCCTTTGATGGCCGTCCAAAAGATTCGCCTCTGTAATTGCATATACATCAAGCAACCCACAAGCCCGAGTGTGAGTACGTACAACACTTTACCGAATGCTTGCCTCAACACGTTGTCTTTTTCTTCTAAGGCATGGAACGGATAGTCAAAAGCGGCTGGTATAAGTTATTTATAATTAGAACACCAAAATTAAGCGCTTGAAGTTCAAAATTCTCACCATGACCGATCACATCCAGCGTGGTGCGTGACATCCATGAAGGCATATCGAGTATAGCAGAATTCTCCATTCCGATAACCTCCTTCCATTTCAAGACGAGCTAGAAAAGAGACGATGAGGACGGACGGATCTACCCAAGAATATCATTATCCTCACAAGTGCTGCAAACTCCGAAAAATATGGAAACAAAGCCTTCGTTTCGGCCGCTCCAAAGGCTGGTAGAATGACCCTTCTTTGGCGTTTGTGGTCATTGGCTGATAGTAGATCATGATCAGAACTGGAGAGGAGTATCCACGCTTTACCGAGATGCTTACTATCGGCCCAGATGATTCCTTTGCCAGCTACGAGCCGAGTCAACTCCCTCCGAATGACGTGTTTGCGAAAAACGTAGCCCGAATGATAGATGTGCTGAAGCGCTTTAGGATCTGACACAAAGAGACAATTCTCCTACCAGCCAACACATGTTAGAGGCATGTTCACAGCATAAACCAATGAACTATTACTCCGAGTACACCTTTGATTCTTAATATGTGCCCGAACGATGCTTGCCACTTGAAGTCTGCCTGATCCACATCAGATCCCTAGTCCATTCATTCGGAGGTTGTACACACTTCTCCCGCCTGGCCCTGGTAGAACTGGCGTAGGTTACCTAGAATTGGAACCCCATTAATGAATTAGGCGCTGGCAAAGCAAATGCAGGCAGCAGTCACCTAGAAGGAACGACTCTGGTTCAGGACCTGGAAGGTTCGTGAGCGAGACCCTTCTAGTCCATCGTCGATAGAGAGTATGAACGAGTACAATGCATAGTAGACCCCATGCCAAGACGAGAGCCATGATGAGTATCAGCCTGCAAGCGGTAAGAAATTCCGCGGCCTTCTATAGCAACGTCATGCGGCCGAAGTCGTAGTATTTGACGGTTCGCAGGGTGTCATCACGGACAATGTGATAGTCACAGGCAGTGTATACCGTGCTTCGCACTTCTGATTGGTCTAGGAAGAACAGTAGTGACGAGGTGGTACTTACTGACCGCAGCAATGTTCAAGAATCCGGTCCGAGGCGGTAAACGAAAAATCGCAATTTTACGCGATGATTTTCAGCTAAGGTCGATATAATTAAATCGTCTAAGTGACTGCGTGGGTCTCTACTTGTCAGCATGGGCAATTCACCGCAAATGCGAATATGTGGTGGTCGCAACTGATGTACTTTCGTCCGTTACATTGACTGATATTGGCTGTTGTCATGCCGAGGACTTTTGGGTTCGCCTAGTTCCACGGAATTCCACAGCGGCAAGGTCACTTCTTTCACCACTTAGGACGTCGTCAAGGTAGTCGCAAATTGAGGAGAGTTTTCCGGGACATGACAAAATTGCCTATTTGACGCGACGAGGCAAAATAGATCACTGAAAGAAGTAATCCGTTTTGCTTGAGGCGGTAAAAAGGCGACATTAACATGGCCGCAAAACTCTACAATTTGCCGTTAACCCGTGGCACTTTGGAGAAAATGCATCACCTAATGGGCACCTTATCAGGTAAGGCAACGCTCATTGGGCGGTATTTTCACCATACTTGATAGCACCAAATAAAGATTAAAGGAATTATACTTCACCAATCTTTATTGACGACGTCGGAAAAGAAGTGGCCATGCAGCTGTGGAACGCCGTCGCGTTCAACGGTGACCAACCAAAGATGACACCGGATCAACTGAGTGTCGATGGTGTTTTCCATGGAGGTTAGCCGCGAGTGTACCGATATTGCTGCCTTGTAACTGTCACGGAGGTAAAATTCAGTGTTTCTAGCGAGTGTATGAAAATAACACACAGTGTCACCAAGCATAACAAGGAGATGCTAGATAGATCACATTGTTAAAACGTCTATGCCTAGAAGTTTTCCATGCAATGTCCTCTGAATTGCAAAATGATGCTTAGCATGGTGTTAGTATCAATAAACGAAGAAAACCGCACTTTCAGTAGAAGGATTCGACAGTCATCCATCATGACATCGGTCATATCAAAGGCTTGTCTGCTTACTACCTCGGTGTAAGGTAGTGAGCTTTCTATGTTCTTTTTGAAGGCCCCTTCCACCTGTGTGATAGTTGGTTGTGAGATCACCCGCCTCCGACGCCAGTGCGGGTTCTTCGACTCATCCCAAAGAGCCTTCCCTTTTTGTACGACAAAAGGGTTGAAATCTCGTATCCTTAGATACCGATGCATCGGCACAGCACTGTCCCCAGGACCACTGGGGATCTCGATGTCGGCGCCATAACGCTTAGCATCAATCGGATCTTCGTGATAATTCACTTCAGCTACGTCGGTATCGTCCACCACGTCCTCCTCCTCAATGTTGCAGACACCATTATCGTCCTCGTCCTCATCCTCTGCCATTTCTTCTAGGCTCTCCATAGTAGCTTTTGACATTCCATCATAGACTTTTATCGAAATACTCTCTGCAGTGCGCATTCCGTGAAGCGCATGCTGCCAATCGGTGGTCAAACATTCCCGGAACCAGCGTGTATTAGCGGGACCCCATGCATCCCATTCAACAGGAGTCATATTAGTGGGCGTAGGATTATGAGGTCGTGACGCGTCCAGAGACTTGGTCGAGTATGACGAGAAGAAGAACGTATCTGTACTCTGATCTGATATTCCCGGTGGCTCCGACTTCTTACACAGACCCAGAATTGAATGTGGATTCTCCTGGAGGAAAAGGTTGACGTGAAAGAAGAATACAAAAGAATGTACGCGATGCCGGGCAGGATCAGGAGACGGTTCGAGGATGTAGATGCAGCAGGCCAGAACCCGGTCCGCTAATGATGGATGATAGACGCTGTTAATGACATTGCTATTGACACCAGGTTGGCTACGCGGAATGTATCCGGGAGATGGGTTCCCACTCAGAGAGCAATGCCAGAAGGAGAATCCATCTGACAGCGGAGGGAACGAAAAGGATCCCAATAGGACCGGCGGAGGGGAAGAGGCCGTCGGAGTGTGGAATCGGTAAACTTCTAAGTAGCCAAGCGGGCGAACGATCAGAAAAGATGTCTGAGAAAGAAATGTGAAGTCATCTATCCCCGACGGCAATACAAACGATGACTATCTTGGCTGTGAGCTTAAAAAAGACGACAGAGACACCGGACTTACACAGAATCCAGAGGCGGGATGCCAGACCTCTATGGTGTCCATCTCCTTCATCAAAAAGCCGATCAGATCGCCGGAAATTTGAACACGGATGGCGCCTATGGAATTTGAAAGCGGCATTGAGACTAGATCTTTGGGGAAACAAGGCAGTATAGGTGCGGCAGCTCTTGGGTAAGGATCATTCGCTGAAAGGGTGCGAAGATGGACCTCGAAGACGAACTTGGATCTGAGCCGAAATGTATGAGATGGGTAAATGAGTAAGGGTCATCAAACACCTACTCTGGAGGCGCTCGAGTGACCAGAACCAAAAGATCCTGCGAGGGATCAATTGTGAAGTCCAGGATACGGATGTTTTCAAACGCATGAGTCCACATTCTGTACTCTTCTCCTGGGTCACACCCGGAGAAGGGCAATTCGAAGAAGGAGATTGCCGGGATAGGATCGCGTTTCCCATGCTCTCTTCCGTTCCCGTAAATCCCACCAACGAACTCGTAGATAGACGCTACAGAGGGCAGGCCAAGCCGGTAGTGGCGCTTCCAGGTGATGCTTCGCCATGATTGTTCCCGGTCGCGAAGGGAGGTCAGGCGCTTAACGAAAGGGTGCGAAGTTGAGTCGTTAAGGTTGGATTCCATGCGATACTTGGCAAGTTCAATAGTGAATTGAAGTCGGGAAGACTGCATTATGATTCGATGAATGTGGTTGTTTATCTGAACGGAATCATATTTGAGACGACCGGAAACCAATGTTATTGCAGCATACCAGGAGACATCTGAGCAGATTGTCGACATCCAGAAAGACCAGGATATGGCATATGAGCTCGACGGGGACCGAGCATAATGTAGGCATATCCTGTGAATCTGAAACTGAACTTGCCCTGAGCGTGCTTTCCAGCTCATGAAATCCCGTTGGGACAGAAGATAGAGGTAATGCCACAGTATCGGAGAGAAGACGGTGGTGAGGGAAAGAGAGAGAAAGAGATGGTAATCAACGAAATAATAAGCGCTGACACTGGCGCCGAGCGAAGCTTTGGAGCACGTGCCTGTCGGAGACACGACTGCGAACGAGCGTCTCTTAATCTTACCTCACCCATATTCCATCACGGGTCAATGGCGAGTAATGGCGCTACGAGCCCTCCGCCTATCTCTCCGACGTCACTCTCCGGCTCGATGTCTGCCAGCCAAGTCTTAAGTGATTTACGGCTTTCGGTGGACAGTGACCGCAGTCAAAATGATTCTCCGCCTGTGCACATCAATGGCGCCAATGGCAGCGCTACTCACGACGGTGACGATGGAGATGTCGTCTCGCGACTGCAGAGAGAATTGGAACGAACCAGAGAAGAAAAGGAACATCTGGCAACACAGTACCGTAATCTGCTTGCAAAGCTCACTCAGATGAGGACAACCCTAGGGAATAAACTAAGGCAGGATGCCGTGAGTAACCCGGGTATACTATCAACATACTAATTTAACTGGCTCTCTAGGAAGAGCTGGATCGAAGAGAACAACTGGTGCAGCAATTGACCGCACAGAACGACGACCTGAACTCTACAGTGGAGACGCTTAAAGAAGAGCTGATAACTTCGCATGAGGAGGCTGAACGTACTTCAAACGAGCTCGACAATCTACGTAATCGCGCATTTCAAGACAATGCCCAAGAAAGTCTGTTGCGAGAGCGTGAGTTAAGGGAGACTCAGACTGAGTTGGAAAGGTGTAGAATCGAGCGAGATGAATGGGAAAGGGTTGCTTTGCAGGACAAAGCTATGTCTGAAGAATACAACACTACCATGGAAACATTGAGGCGGGAATTGGAGTTAATACGAGAAGCTCGAGAGCGGGAAGCACAGGAGCTGGAGACAGAGAGGGAGAAATCCGATAATCTGCAGTCCGTGTTGCAAGATTTCCAGGCAGGTCAGTATTTTCTGCTTTTTTTACATGCTTCGTAACTCACCAAAGGACAGCGAAAGAACATGAACTTCGACAAGCCGTTAAGGACTACGACTCGCAGTTAATACAAGTGACTCAGTCGTTAGCAGAATATAAGCATCGCGCCTTGACTGCCGAGGTGATTGCGATCCGCTATCTGTAACGCTCTTCTCACGATGTTTTCAGCTCGCCTTGGACGAGACTCGGACGAACACGACTCGAACCCAAGAACTTGAGAAGGAGGTGAAAGAGAAGAATTTGCTCATCGGAAAACTCCGCCACGAAGGTACCTTTTCTCATAGCCGTCTTTCCCGTTTCTCATCGTGGTATGTAGCCGTTATAATCAATGAACACCTCATGGAAGCTCTACGGCGATTACGGCGTAGTTCATCCGATAATAATGTCGACCGACGATTGGTTACCAACGTCCTTCTATCGTTTCTGACCACCCCACGAGCTGATCCCAAACGATTCGAGATACTTTCATTAATGGCTACTGTTCTGTCATGGACCGACCCCGAGCGCGAAAAGGCTGGACTCCAACGTACATCAACTTCCATTCCACCATCATCATCGTCGTCTTTCTGGACTCGGTCAAGTTCCGGCTCCCTGTCCAAAGCCTCTGAACTGCAAAAGACTGACGAGACAGAGGTTTGAGATTTAATGTCTGTACCTGCGTGATTCGCTGACTTTGTTGATAGTCTTTCTCGCGTCTTTGGGTCGAGTTCCTTCTCACGGAAGCTGCAGCTGGCGAATCTGGGTCCAACGGTTCGGATTCCATAAAACAGAATAACTCGCTGCCCGGGAGCCCTACTCATTCTCCGTCAAGTCCTACATTTAGAGGCGCGAGACGCCTGTCCTCCTTCACTTCTGCTGCCATGGCAAGCTCGCCCAGCCTTCTATCCCCTCCGCCACGCAAAGGTAAAGAAAAGGCTATCGATCCGGAACCATAAGTGTATTATACCCTGCATCTATCAATCGTTCATTTTTCTATTGTTATTTTCTCTTAACTGGTGCAAGGATGTATATCTATTTGTCCTGAACAATGTGTGGACTTCTTTTGTTTCATGGGTATCACTTTCTTGATCAAAATTTCGTGTCAGCAGTAGTTTATATGTTTGGCGCAAGTCAGACCAGGCCGATAGCGGTGCCTTTCGACGATGGAGGCTGTTCTAGCCTCTTTATCTCTTTAAAGTCAGATCTGCTTACGTCCGCGTCGCCTCTTGTTTTATAGCTGTTCCTACGGTCTCCTTGTGACGTTGGCCCTTCATCGAGTATGTGTTTCCCTTTTTCTTTGTTAATGCACGCTGGTCGTCACCATTCGCACAATAGAAGGCTGTCCGGCTTCATGGTCCACCAACACGCGTCACGGCATTGAATATCCGAGTCGGATTTTCATTCATTGTACCTGACCTCTTGTAATGGTGGATACTAGACTAACGTGATTGGCGACGGTTGACCGAGGTATGTTAAGTTCTCGGTCTGGGGTAGCGCGTCCAGTAATAATTAAGTTAAAACGCAACTCGCGACCGTGCCCTCCCCCCACCATTTTGAACCCTCATGTCTCGTGCGATCCCTATTCCTCCACAGACACAAGCCCTCACGAGCAAGACGTTCATTCCGCCTCCCTTGGACGGCTCTCTGACATTGCCAGAAATCTACGACTGGCACTCCAAACATAACCCCGGCCACCGACTTTTTGTGTACACCCAACAAGATGGATCACCGAAGACTATTTACTGGTCTGAAGCGGTCCGGGCCGTTCACACCGGTGCGAAACTCTTCAGAGATCGTCTCGGATGGAAACTAGGCGCAGATGAAAAGCCCGTCGTTGCCATCTTGGCTATATCTGGTGAGTTGATATTTGAGCTCGTTAGTCACCAGTTTTCTTGAACTCGAGCCCGTAGACACTATCACATATTGGATTACACTCATGAGCATCATGAAAGCTGACTACGCTGTTTTTCCCATTTCCCCGCGCAACTCCGCGGAGGCTGTCGCGCACTTGCTTAAAAAGGTATCTGTACGCTATGTACTAGTTGGCAACGATCCTGCTATGCAAGCCATCATGAAAGGCGCTCTGGACGTACTACGACTGTCGGCAGATCCTAGTGTCCTCCCCTCCAGTATTTCTTTTCCTTCGTTTGAGGACCTATTCGCCAGTGTACCGAGTACAGACGAAGTTCCTGATGGTCGAGAAAAACTAGACGATGTTGTGATGTATATACATTCTTCCGGTACGCGTTCGGTTTGTTGAGGCCAAAGCGTTTATCCACATTTTTTGGTATAAGGTTCAACAGCACATCCTAAAGCCATACCATTTAATAATCGGCGGATAATCCAGCTGTCGTTGATCCCTTATTTCAGTGATCAGGACCTAACCGATAAGGTCTTTGCGATCCAAGGGTTCCCCATGTTTCATCTCATGGGGGTGTTACAGATTATCATGAGTGTGAGCCTTCTTCTTCGACAAATTGAAGGACAAGCTCGCTCAGCTTCAATCACTAGGCCTCGTCCGGCTTCGCGGTCACAACCTTCACACCACTTTCTCCGCCAATCATTCCTACTCCGGATTCTATAATGCAGAGTGCTCGACAGACCAATTCTGATTATATCTACTGTGTCCCAGCGTTCGCTGAGGTGGGTACAGGTTTACGAACACAAAATAACCGTGATTTTACGAGTTGACATTAGACCTGGGCTCGCAATGATGAGTATGTTACATGGCTTTCGGGACGCGGCATTGTAAGCGTTGGCGGCCTTTTAGGTTCGCGGGTACATTTTGACGCATCTGCTATGCATACAGATCTTTGGTGGCGGCAACCTAAACAAGAATACAGGGGATTACCTTACTGCTCATTCAGTCTCTATTGACCAGGTGTACGGATCGTATGTATTCGCATCTCAGTACTGAAACTGGTACCTGATCTTAAAATCATAGAACGGAATGCGGGGGCGTGAATATCCTTTGCCCAGGTAACGGTTTTACAGTTTTTTGAGGTTAGTAGATGAATTAATTTTCTTTTTTGTAGCACGGAATCAAAATCTGAGTAGGAATGATGATTGGGAATACTTCAGAATGCCCAGTTATCTTGAGGCCCACATGGTCCCAAATGGAAACAATACCTTCGAGTTAGTTATCGTTGTAAGTAAAGCTACTGTGACTGTGTCCTATGTCCTTTGACGCTGCTATCAGAGTAACGACTGGAACACCATGGCAGTATGTAATGCCCAAGTCGAAGGTCGAGATGCGTACTCCACTTCGGATCTCTTGGAACCGCATCCGACGAAGGAGGGCTTCTGGCGCGTCTTTGGCAGAGTTGACGATCAGATCATGCATAGCACCGGAGAGAAAGTAAAGTATATCATGTCGATTCTTACCCTCCTGAACTGAAATTTTGTTAGACGAACGCAAGTCCACTAGGTATGGATATGTTACTGAAGCTCTTTGTCTACCTTCTGTTATTCACTTGATTTGTGAAGAGGGTATCTTGAACCAAGACCCTCACATCGCAGGTTCCATCATGTTTGGTCGTGGAAAGTTTCATGCGGGTATGTTGATAGACCATAGATCTTCCGGCCTCTAATGATCCCCTCCGTTACCAGGAGTGCTTGTCGATCCTAAACCAGAGTTCAAGATCGATCCTTCAAACACAAAGCAAGTTGCAGATTTCAGGAATCGTATTTGGTAATGGCCTCATGGTATTTGTATCAAGTGCTGTTGTACTTACTACTGTCGACGAAGGCCTACCATTGAGAAAATGAACAAGTTTGCTCCGAAGCATTCTCGAATATTCAAAGAGGTAGCCAGAGTACAAAATTCCTTCGCATATCCAATACTCATTTCCATCTTAATGTTCCAAGATGATCCTTGTCTCCAGTCCGTCAAAGCCGTTTACATATACTACAAAAAACACAGCCCGTCGTCTCCCTGTTATAGAAGATTACGAGGACGAGATACAAGCCTTGTATGACACAGTCGAAGACAACATTCTCACTGACTGTATACTGCCTCCTTGTGAATGGAATGCGACTTCAACCGTCGGTTTTATCCGCGCGGTCGTCCGACACATTCTCAAGCAGTCACTTTCTGATGAAGACGATTTATTTGAGTACGGATGCGATAGGTAATAGCTCTTCCCGATTTCGTCAATCTTCGCTCATGTCCAAACTCCAGTTTACAGGCAACATGGATCCAAAACGCTATTCTTCACGCCCTTCGTGCAACCGCTAATTATCGACAGGACACAGATGCTTCATTTGTATACAAATATCCTACCATTGGACAACTCAGCCAGTATATCCAGTCCTTGACTTTAGGTACAAGTATCGACGTCGGTATATCCCCCTTGGAAAGCATGGAAGCCATGGTCGATAACTACACTGATGACTTCCCGGAACGTAGTCCTCATATTTTGCTGACACCTGGGCTACAAAATATTGTTGTTCTCCTTACTGGGTCCACAGGTGGCCTTGGAAGTTACCTCTTGGCAGAGCTGATCAAAGATTCGTCAGTTTCACGTATCTATGCTATCAATCGACCATCTGGAGGGGTCGACGGTCTTTGGCAGAAGCAGACACGAGCTTTCATAGAGCGGGGTATCGATACCGCCCTCTTGAAATCCTCCAAAATATGTCTCCTTGAGAGCGACCTCTCCTCGCCCCAGCTCGGGCTGCCCGAGTCTTCGTATAAAGACGTGAGTGACTGATTGTTTTCATGGCCCTATAGCTGATCCGTGCACCTAGATGCTACGCTCGGTGACGCATATCATTCACAATGGTAACTTATTCTATAGTTTGACAACATGTTTCACTACTGACGCGCTCGTTGCTGGGCTAGCTTGGCGCGTTGACTTCAAAGTTTCCTTGCGTTCTTTTGAATCAAACATCAAGGGTCTCAAAGCACTTGTTGATCTTTCGCTCTCTTCAGTAATGTGCGACCCGCCAAAGTTCATCTTCATAAGTTCCATTGGCGTTCTACAAAGTTCGTTTCCAACACATATTAATCGAACAAACGTGACAAATTTGCGCACAGATCTCGAGAACGATGACCTTCTTCTCGAGCACTGCGTTGGTGGACAGATGGCCGTCGGAAACGGGTATTCCGAATCAAAATGGGTCGCGGAAAAGATTATCGAGACCGCTGGGTACAAGGCAGGACTGATTTCTACTATAATACGACTCGGGCAACTTTCAGGCGGGATCAATGGCTGTTGGAACAAGAATCAGTGGCTGCCGTTGATAATACGCAGTGCTATGACTATGAAATGTCTACCTAATGACGACAGGGTGAGTACCATGTCTGTGTCTTTGTGATAACCGTGTTAAGCAACCGACGGTAGTCTGTATCCTGGGTTCCGATTGATATGGCTGCCCAAGCCATCAGAGATATTTGTTGTTCGCATTCCCACTATGATGCCCGCCCGACCCGCGTCCTTCATCTCGCACATCTTAAACCCGCGCCATGGTCGTCCATCGCTTCGGCATTATCTAATGCACTCTCTGTTCCTCTTGTGCCCTACGACCAATGGGTCTCCAACCTCGAAAAGTGTAGTACAGTACCTGCGTATAAACTCCTCGAGTTCTTCCAGACATTGGTAACCAGCCATCGCCCCAACGTCGAAGCATTTGGATTACCTATGCTCGATTCATCCCTCGCATCTTCTATTTCTTCTACCCTCTCTGATCCTGCCTTACAGTCGCTAGGCCCGGCTGATGCTATACGATGGTTATCATACTGGAACAAGAATTTAGATTGACGATGTGCGAGGTACTTCGTTTGGCATATCAAAATCGGGATAGTGGTTCTTATAATGCTGTATTATCTCTCTTCACTTTCTCGCTGGTGCTACACCGGTTCAATAAATGTAATCACGTTTCTTGTACCATTTTTGTACGACAAAGATTCCGTCTTTATTTTCTACGGCGATCTTGAATAAGAATGACTAACTTTCAGATCGGAATTATATGAGGATTCCACGGTGTTGTACTCATGTAGTTTTTCAAACTGACTAAAGCTAATGTTGAAATGTAAAGGTACGCATACAGTTGTATTTGATACATAGGAATTTACAAGTCCAATCAAACGCAGGATAATCATGCAAGCACACTGACAGTGCCGATAAGTCCGAAATGGTCACTTACCCAATGACCCTCCCACTTCAACCCAATACCAATACGCCGAATATCTGCCACTCGAACCCGCTTTTTCCCTTCTGGAGTGTACGTGAGGAATTTATCCAAGCGAGCCTTTCGACAACGCATCCCTCCCTGGTACCCCCATGTATGCCCTTCAGATTCGTCCTTCAGTGATACAACAGGGTCCACCAACCCAAATGAACGCGCAACTTCGTCTGCGTCCGCATCCAGTGCGTTCATATCTCCCCCGATGAGCCCCCCGCTCTGCGCCGGAGCCAGATTCTGCTGCGACTTCGAAGGCTTCAGAAGCCTTGCGCATTCCTTCAGCTGCTGTCTCCTGAACTCTCCTCCGTCCAGATTTCCCTCCAACTGAGTGTTGACAATTCTAACTCTGCGTTGGGTGCCTAGGCGGCTTAGCATCCTGATATCGACGATGATAGCGGAGCGCGCCATGTCGGTCATACCATATTTGAGAATATAGGCATCGTGTATGAAAATCGATTTCTCGATCAGGGTGATGTTACCATTCTCGAACGAATGTGGCCACTTGGTGTTGTCAATCGGTGTCATGATAAAGTGTCTGCGGATCCATTCGTTTGACCTTATCTCCCTGAGCGCGCGGGTCTGAACCTCTTGAAGAAGGATGCAGCACGGCCCAGGGGAATCAGAGTCTTTAAGACACTCGAAGACGTCTTTTTGGAGATACTCCAAGGCTGCATGAAGTCTCTGTACGACGTAGTGTTCATGGTAGTCAATATTCCATGTTACGATAGTAAGGGACTTCGGCGTCGCCATGTGCCGTGGTCTTTTATCTTTGAGATTAAGGTGCTTCCACCCGCTCCAAGCCGACTCACTAGAGTCGTGCTCGGGGCGATAGCGGTAAACCTTAAGGGATTGGAGCTGAGAAGTGTCTGAATCCATCTAAACGCAAGGGAAAGTGTAACTTTGCGGTGCGATGGCGTGAATAGATGACTCGACGCACCTTCAATTGCAATTTATAGCTAAGAACGGTAGAAAAACAGGATCAGAGTTGAATTATAGGTAGATGCATGCGATATTGATGAAGAAGCATCAGAAAGAGGTACAGTCTCTCTTGGAATGCGGTGGGCGGCAGAAAGAAGCTGTACAGCGGGGTCAGAGTAGAGGATCCAGAAGGTGGGAGAGTCTTGACAATGATTTCATCACGAGCTTGCCGGGCCTGATCCTGTCCGACACGAGGCGTTGCATACCTTACTCTGGATGCCTCGCGGCTACTTTTAAGATAACTCCGAAAAACCGGATTTCAGGACATCCGTTTCTCTTTAGCGCTTTGTTCATTCCTTTGCGCTGATAATCGTTATGATGCAGATGTTAGAGCGTTGATGTTTGCTGTGTACGGCAAGAGATCAACCGGTCCACAACATGAACCTTTTAACGACTGAACATGGAGATCGGCGACAGATAGATCAGAAGGACAGAATCCGTGGCGCTTAAATCGGCTGTAGTGAACCACTGGCTCAACGTAAACCATCCAGGAGCAGGGATCTCTCCGTGTCTCCGTATGAGCCGCGGTGCTGGACGCAAATTTAAGACCAGGTGCTGTTTATAAGACGCCTGCGGTTGGGGCTCGAGCTTAGCGCTTATCACGCATATAGGGAAGCCCATACAGTATTTTCAGACGGATATGATCGGGGGAATCCAAGATCCGAGACCCAGTTCTTTCGGTTGAGTAGGAACATTCGAAGGACGTGAACCAAGTTTTCGACGTACAGCAGTAACGATTTCTCCGGTAGTATTATGACCGGGGAAAGTAGAATTTCGTCGAAAGAATGGTAACGGGTTCTGTCCAGATTTCAAGTTCAAGTTAGCCAGACTACCGGCAGATTTTGCTGGGATGTCGTCCCTGGCATATTTCGGGATGGGGGAAGGGATGGGCGGGGCGTTAACTTGTTACGGTCCAAAATTTCCCGTTAATCGTTGGCTGAGCGTTTACGGAAGATTCGTTCAGAGTCGTGGCGTGTGGATTGGGAACTAGGAAGAAGCTCCCCAGATGTTTGTTGCTGTAGTTCGAGTCCGAATGCAAGTATGAGTCATAGGCACAAAAATCGTGATCAAAAAGATGCTGTGCACTACCGAGCATGGCGGGTCTAACACTGGATCCTGAATTCACTAACTACTCTCTTGAAGGGCGCCAAGTTTTAGTTTCCCCGATGCTGCCTAAAACTGTTGAAATCCAAGTCTTGTGGGAGCTTATAAGAGTAAGAGGCGCAATACGCGCGCCATTGGTCCATATTGGGAAAGAAACCAAAGTCGGGCCGACCAGGAGTGTGTAATAAGCGTCACACTTAAAAAGTGGTTCAAATTTGAACGGATACCCAAAACATTGAGAATTACATGCTTGTATTCTTGAACAGACGAGTCTTTAGCGAGAGGCATGTTCATCAACCGAGAAAACATTCATCGTCTTCCATTGCATGGAAATTTTAATTTACCATCCGACTTCGTACATCGATCTTTGCAATGATGAGAATCCGCTAAACGATGTACACGGTCTAGTGACTTTGAACAAAAATAAATGTCAAAGAATGCTCTAGATCCGCTAAAATCCCCCTCTCAATTGAACTGAGGTGGAACGACATGAAGACTCTGATTTTCGCTGTCACTGTGCCTCAACACTTCTCGGTATGGAAGCTCGAGGAACATTCAGTTCCTCCATTCAAGCTCTCTGTCCCCTCGCTATGACAAGAGATCAGAAGAGTCGGGTATGCATCGAAAGTAAACCAGACGGTCGAACGTGCTTGATACGCATCAAGTTAGCGCCCATATATCGGCCAAGTGTGAAATTCAGTGACAGATCGACCTCCCTTTTTTCGACGTTTGATTCCGCAAAGGAGGAAGCCTTATATTAGGAGGAGCGGAGGTGTTTTATGTAGCTGTACACTTTGGCGGGAGAAACTTTTGCGCAGCCCATTCACGAAGTGGGCCCCAGTGAGACCAGTTCTTGAAACCTTGCATCGATCAAGGACCCCTGAAGTAAGGATATATAACCGGCCCCGTCAGCCCGACAACCTTTGCACTCATGGCCCCGAAAAAGAGCCAGCATGCCAAGACAAAATATCAGACACAGGAAAGACTGTGTTCAGCCAAGGCAGTACGTTCGTGAGCAAGACTTGTAGTCTCAGACAAAATAATGACGAGAACCGTCAAACGCAAATCCCTGAGAGGGTGGGAACTGAAAAATTAAACGGTTCCAAAAGAGGAAGCGACGGGGGAGACCTATAAATATGGATCTGCCATCTTTCGAACATTCCCCTCGCTTTGACATCGACGTCCACTACTGACCACCGCGACCACACCACAGACATCGCCCCTCAAAAAATGCACGGTCTCACCAAGATCATCTCCCTTCTGGGCCTCCTTGTCGTCGCCGCACGCGCCCAGGAGAGCACCACCGCGACTTCGACGGAGGCCGGAACTGCCACTGAAGTTCCCACTGGAACCACTGTCTCGTCTGCCGCAGTACCCACAGACACAAGCACCATTCCTGCGTGTGTTCTGACCTGCTCCGAGCAAGCAGCGACTGCGAACGGATGTACCCTGTATGTCAAGTGCCAAGGTCTTCCTAGTCTCATGCGGACGCTAACGTGACCCAATCATCATCCAGGACCGACCTCACGTGTATCTGCACCAACACAGCGTTCCAGACAGCCGCCGCTACCTGTCTGCAGCAATCATGCACGGCGGAAGAACAGCAGGCCGGCCTAGCCCTCCAGCAATCAGAATGTGCCGCCGGTACGTGCAGTGGTATCGAGAAATGATTGTCCTTGCTCATTATGCATTGCAGTTAGCGCGTCCGGAAGTGCGTCCGGCTCGGTCTCCGCAAGCGGTTCTGCTTCCACCACGGCCTCAGGCTCTGCATCCGGCACCTCTGGAACCACCTCGCGTGCGTCAAGCGGTACAGCCTCGGGCACCAGCAGTCG
Organism: Armillaria novae-zelandiae; assembly: GCA_030435655.1. Taxonomy (NCBI): domain Eukaryota; kingdom Fungi; phylum Basidiomycota; class Agaricomycetes; order Agaricales; family Physalacriaceae; genus Armillaria; species Armillaria novae-zelandiae. The sequence continues at coordinate 676,559 of JAUEPR010000009.1, forward strand.
AGCAAGCAGCACTTCTCCTTCCAGTTCTGGCTCAGGAAGCGCATCTGGGTCTGGATCGGCTGCTGCATCCACCTCTAATGCTGCCGCAGGCCAAGTCGCCACGCTGGACTACAATAAGGTCATGGTTGGATTGGTTGCCATTGCCGGTGCTATCGTTGGTGGAGCTCTCTTGTAGGAGATCATTTAGGTTTGGTTCAATCGCGGTTATTATTAGTTAACTTGTTTTTATGGAGCCGGACGATCTAGTTTTCATCTTTGCTTGCTTGTCTAGTAGATATTGTTCAGTCCATTTGTTTCGGCAACGTAATTGAAAAATAATACTCCAGAGGACATATTACGCCGTTGAAGAGGAAGCAGAGTATCGCGAGTGTACGTCTGCTCATCATATGGGATGCGCGAGGCTGATATGGCATATTACTTCTCAGTTACGTCCATCGTGTCACGTCAGGCGGACTATTAGTCAAGTTCTCGATGCCTAGTGTACAATTCAACGTTATTAGCACTACAGCACCTGTCAATTCGGTTCGCCAATGATTCGGAAGTTGTGCAGTCACTAGATATCATTAGTATAACAGAGTACTTAACATTGAACTCCAATAATGATGAGAAATTGGCCGATATCGAAGTCAATCACAGCTGATTCAAGTCGGCTGGCAGCCAGGACGAAACTGATATCTTCGTTTGCAGAAATGATGCTGGAAGAGATGGAAAACGAAAGCCGGCACACACCTCGGATCGCGTTGGACCGGGAATTGCCGGATGGCAAACGTTGTAAACAAGTCCAAATGAGAGATGCTTTCCTTCGTACCACCAGCAGGCGTAAAGCTGTAATGCTCGTACCGTACAAGACTCCTGTCTTTCTTCACGAGCGGGTAAGGTCTGAGTATTCAAAGCTCTCTTGCTAGGCTCTCGCCGAGTCCGACTTGTTACAAGTCGAGTAACGTGCAGGGATGTCCATTTTTCGGCCAAAGATACTTTCTCTTGAAAGCGAGGCCATGTAGGAATCCTTTTCTTAGAATCGTTACAGAGCTTGGACAGGCTATTCGTTTCGTGCTACTATTGACCCTCGGGACTTCCCATGCGGGAATGCGAAGGGTGTAACGGCGGTGCTGCCAACCCTTTTCACGTTTATCGTGATCGATTATCGACGACTGGCTCGCTGGACGTTGGGGGTCGCGTGGGAGAATTTCAGCATTACGTAACTATATCATTTATATGATTCAGCGTTACGCCCTTGGGTTCTTTTGATGCCTCCATATGCTTTCCTTTGGCGCAGTCAGTTGTTCGATTAACAGGGCCCAAGGTACTTTTGATGCTGAAAGATTAGTTTGCCCTTTAGTCCACTTTATGGCGCGTATGCTTGCATACGAAACTTGATTCAGACTACTCTACGTCTGCTGGTGGATCCCCAAAATTTTTTCCTTCCCTTCACTCTCTTCGGAGTGCTTGTATACTCACGTCTACTACGTTCAGGTGAGAGATTTTCCTAATAGTTTTTGTTATAACTAATTGTGTCCGGAGTTATAGTTCTGGTATCGTGTTTGCTAGTACATGCAGGGGATGCTAGATGATGGACGATGCTACCGTGATTCAAGCAAAGAAAAAAGAAAACACTTATGTCGTTGTAGGTCGCTTGTGTTGTAAAGTTAAAAGAAGAAAAACAGATGGTCGTGTATCAGAAACATGTAAGGCGTTACATTCAAGCCTGTTGATTCAGTTCCTGCTGTATTTGTCCCTTGTTTTGGCGCGCATTGCCTAAAGGACATTATCAGCAGGAGGACTTTCACGGAGAACATTGTGGTTCCTACCCTGCTGGGACTTGTCTCTGGTAAGCGAGGCAATGATATCCTCGTAGTCGGCCGCTCTGTCCCTGGAACCCTCCGCGTAGCCCTGCGCACGAGCTACATCATATTCCGTGTCTTTCCCTCGGCGTTCTTCGGCACCAGACTGTTGCAAACCTTTGGACCCGGTCAACTTGCCGACGGTCTCAATGATGTTTCCTTTCATAGTGTGATACCGTCCTGGGGATTTACTAGAATATAGTCAGGCCAAGTGATATCTAGGCGAATGCAACCTCACTTCGGGCTCGAGTCTGAGGACATATTGTTGGAATCGGTTGAGACTACCAAGGTCTGCGTTTCGTGTTTTCATAGAGAACAGCAACGTCGCACGTTTATATGATACCGAGCATGGAGCCATGGTGTACTGGAGCATCATTTTAGCATCATCACCAGGGCAAACTAGTGACATTTGGAGTAGGAGAATCTTGCAAAGTCGAACTTGGCGTGACCATATTGCTCCACTATCGTTCCATGTGTCACCGGCAGGTGTGGATTCGCGCGCCGCCTCCATCGTGGGCACGAAGGAATATATGATGTCAGAACAATCCTAAGGGATGCCCGTCCAATACATGAAAAGCTCACTAGTTTTACACAGATATAATCATATAGTCTACATCCACTACAAGATTAATCATCTCCACCGTGCGAACTAGCAGCATCATCCGCCTCCGTATTCTGTGCAACAGTAAATCCAGACAACGCCGCCGAAGACGCACTACCTTCGGCGTTCCGGGCCCGGGACCACGCGTGTGCCATTTGCAAGAATTTGAACGACGTAGGGTTGGATTCTCGCTCGTCGTCTGCAAATACCAAATCCCAATCTACGCCGATTTTAAGTATGTCTAAAGCGAAGACAGGCAAGTAACACATACCTTCCACAGTCTGTCCGGTTTCTTGGTCGACGTGCCGTTTCTTACTGACGATCGGCATCATCCCTTGGACCTTGGCGACATCATCAGGAGTTCCATTAGTCTCCTCAAAGCTCTTCCAGACCTCGAGCAATGCAACACGCTATCATGGAAGATGAGAATGATGTACGGTGAAAAGACAGGACAAATGTACCTCGCTCTTCAAGCCCTTGCTCTTGAGATCTTTGTAGCCACGGTCGAAAACTTTCCGAGCCAAGTCATGATCTCCAGCTACCATGCGCTGCTCAACCTCCTCGTCTTCATTTTCTTCGTCTTCCTCCCTCATCGCACGCGGTAGGGGAATAGGCTCCGCCTCGAAGAGTGCGTATGATATCCACACTTTGACGTGCCCGCTCAAAGCGATCAACCGGTCATACAATGAACGAGCTATCTCCCGCTCGCCTTCCTCCACTTCAAAGTCAATATACGCCTTCCATAGGATTTCCGGCATAGAAAGCGGGCTCTGTGACACTCCAAGTTCGAAGATCGCCCTCGCTCGAGCAAAGTCGTGTAGTTGCGCCTCGAGCTCGGCGAATTTGATCCATGCGGTAGAGTTTGCAGAGTCGAACTGAAAGGTGAGCTGTCAGTGTACGCTCAGATCGATCGCTGGATCGAAAACTGACCTCCAGGTACTTTTGGTACAACTGACGAGCCCGATCGAATTCACGAAGCTACATAGAATATAAGGACATACGTTGGAATATCAGTTCAATCAGCACGGACCTCTATCTCAAGTTCAATATATTGCTTGAAGAGCGCTTCTTTTGGACACATGCCTATGGCGGCGCCAAGAATCTTTCTTGCCGCAGGCAGGTCAAGACGTCGTACTTCAAACTTGGCAGACATTACCCATAATTTTGCAAAAGTGAAAACCTTGTGTGGGACAATGTTCAGTGCCGTTTGGTAAATTTGCCGTGTCCGTTCATAATCCTGGACTAAGGTCAGTAGCTCTTCTGAAAAAAAAGGTCAACAAGATAACGAACCTTAGTCTCTATCTCTTCAAAAAGAGCATAGTCGATCCATAAGAATATGTACCGCCGCCAATGCCGTTTTTCACCACCAGGTGGAACCTGTGCCACTGCCCTCTCGTAGACTTCCCGTACTCTCCCTATCGCAACATCTTCTTCCTCTTGCGTACCCCCTTCAGACCGAAGATCCCGGTACCCGTTCTCTTCTAACCTCGCATAGTCGAACCAGACATCGTAATTACGACCATCATGAGACAACTCCTCCTCATACTGTATGCGCCGCTTGCCCAAAACTGTGGTCTCAAGCGTCGAGCGCGTACCATGCTGCTTTTCGAACTTCGTATATGAAGCATACAAGCCACTCGATTTCGACCGAGGTATCCGTTCCAATGCGAACTTGTAGATCACCCTAGCACGGTCATACTCCTTCATCCGAGTCTCCATTTTTGCAAAGGCGCTGAAAACCGCTTGGGCCTTTTCGATCTGCTCCTCGTCGTCACCGTAGAACTCGAGTGCTGTCTGGAAAACCTCGCGAGCCTTGTCCACCCTCTGTCTTTCTTCCTCAAATTTGCCCCATTTGACCCACACTCTCGGGTCTGGCCGTACCGCTACCCATCGCTCATAGATGGCACTCGCTCTGTCCAGTTCATGATACCGCTCTTCAAGCTTGATGTACGCCTGCCAGGCCTTGTCGTCTGGCTCCCACTGCATCCACCGTTCAAACACCTGACGTGCTCCAGGGACATTTTGCAGCAGCTCTTCCAGATAGACATACTTGTACCAAAGCTGGTCAACGCGAGGTAGAAGAGTGACTGCCCGATCAAAAAGGTTGCGTGAGTGCTGGACGTTCCGTGAGCGCAGTTCCATTTCTGTGTACGATAGCCAGAGTTGGATGCTCCGTGGATCGACATCGAGCGCTCGTTCATATACGGATCGCGACCGTGCAAATTCGTTTTGGCTGGCCTCCCAGTTGGCGTATTGCAACCATTCTTTGCTAGATGAAGGGTCAATAGGACAGCGTATCACGCAAGCACTAGTACTCACATACTGCCCCTCGTCCTTCGGACCCGTTCTTCAAACTCCTTCCGTTTACGCCCTCGGTATTCATGCAGTTCCTCGAAATCTTCAACGCGTTGCTTCGGCGCTCGGAAGGCACTTTCTTGCCGCTCTTGAGCCTAGGCAAAGTAAGACCGGATTAAACCATTTGGACTTTAGATATCGTACCTCTCGCAGGAGCTGTTCCGCTGTAATCTATTGAAGATGTGTTAGCCAAAAAGTCGTTGGTTGAGCCTGCGTGTTTGCGCACCTGGATAGCCGCGGGGGCCCGGTTTTTTATGCTTAAATACAGAGTCAGTTGGTGTCTCGCATAGTCAGAGAGGCGCGTACCGTGGTGCGCGGCCGTCCTGCATCCTGGCTACGAGGAGAGCGAAGTAAGGTCCTGCAGTTCAAACACGAGCAAACATTAGGCGACTGCCGGAGTGTCGGACCGAGAACCGATGAGCCTCAGCTGCTTAGGCCCCCACTATAACCCACTTCCTTGGAAGCTCTGCTCGATGCAATGTATTGCTCTAATCTACGCGGTGTTTTGGTGATCTAATAAGCACATCCGCCATCAAATATTCTCCACCAGCACATATCCCTCCGGACCACGCTAGCAACAACGATGCAACCACAAAGAAACTGATTGTCTGTCCAATCTCCAACCACGAACCTGAGAAGAACAGATGTCAATGAGGCAGAAGGAAGAGAAAAGAAGAAAAATTTACCAGTATCCGTAACGTTGAAAAAGAACGTCACTGTCATGCCTACATCACGCTTCAGTTGCCCTGCCGTATCGAAAAATGTCAGTAACACTAACCGTCTGTTATCATGAGGGCATTGAGGAAAAGAGCGAATGGGGGCAGATGCAACTGGTACGTCAAGGTTGCAAATACCACAGACAAGATGATATACGGTGCAACAATTTTGAATAACTTGATGGAACATTAGCAAGGTGCTCAGAACGTAAGGATCACGAACTCACCAATAATGCAGACATATAGAATGGATTGAATATCGGTATCAATCTATACACTGGAGACAAATAGAATGACCTGGTCGATGACAAAGGTCAGCGTGAACATTCAGCAGGGACATCGATACCAATGCAGGCACTCACGAGACAGAAGCCACACTGGAAGCACCTTTGAGAAAACATCCAAGGAAATAGACTATACGACTTACTTTCCTGTGCCAAAGAAGCCAACCTGCACGAAGAACAAGAAGAACAGCACGATGCGCAAATCATCCGCCTGAAAGCGGTATACTTGAGCGTTTTCCGGCTTGGAGCGCTGTGCACTGCGAAGCGATGACTCCACTTCAATCCAACACAGTAGGGTCATCGAGTATGCAACATAGAACATCCCCTCGACACTTATGGAAAGGATGACGAAACACGGCCCAAACCCGAGGAAGTACATCAGAATCTTCGACACGGGTGTAGAGTGCTTCACCCTAGAGATGAAAGGAAGCAGTGAAGACACAACTGTACATCGTCGACATGGTCAGCGACTAGCAATGAAGACCATATGGCAACGTACATAACACAACCCATCCGGATATTTGATTCAGCAAGGGTAAACCTGTCTTGGCTTGTAGACATCGGACAGAGCTTGAGGTCACAATCATAGTGATCACAATAAACGAGCACTGAATAGTCGCATTAGAGACTGTTCAGGGAGGTACGAAAGGACCTACTTGGGTGTAGAACAACGAAAGCAGCGACCTCGAAGCTGAACTAGCAACTTGTTTAATCATAAAGGCTCCAGCTAAAAGCATGCCCGCGCCCCCCAGTAATCTATTACGTGTGAGTCATATGATGAATAATTACAGAAAGCAGAAACCCGCTCACATCGAGGAAAGTGTCTCCGTCTTGTCTACACTAAGGAGCGGGAAAATGGCCGTGATGGTACAAGACGTCATCCACAACCATCGGGTCCCAGCAACATGGACTCTTTCTTCAGAGGACCAGAAGACAGGCCACACAAAGCCAATTGTGAAGAAGCCAATGCTCCATATTGATCGATGTGTATAAGCGACCTTTAGAAGATGAGAAACCCGCAATGAAAGGGGACAAAGATGATGGCACTCACCACCATGCTAATCAATGCCGCGAATACGAGGAAAACTCTTGAAGTAGCCGTCCAAGCATGCTGCCGTGAAACATTGAGAGTGGACAACTTCAACAGAGGGAGAATTTGCGATAGGAACCGCTGCCAAAAGTAACACGGGAAGGACACATATAGATAATACGTCCAAGGTGCCTGCTCCGAGAAGAAAAGCCCCCAGAAACTTGCCAGCACCGCGAAAGATGTCGCCGTTATGGCTGGCGACTGTCGTACAGCTGGGAAATCGCCCGGTTTGAAAACGAATAAAGATGCATACGCTGCCCATCCAGCATAGGCAATTGTAGCAATAGTTCGCAACAAGGTGCGTTCATATGTCTGGAGGAAGCGGAGACCTTCAAGGCCGATGGTGATGAGATCCAGGGCCGCGGCACGAGCGCCGTACCAGTCGCTTTGGAGTATCAGATCCTCGATTTCTTGTATCATTTCTATTCTGCGAGGATTTCCCGACTTCGTCGGAGCCTCCAACGGAGCAAATGGTCTGTAGAAGTTCTTATGTCTTTTCTTGATTTCTGTTCAGGTCTATTAGCCACGCCCCTTGACACAAATTCACGCTCACCGTGCTGAATTCGATAGTTCTCCAATATTGTCTTGTCGTCGTTCTTTAGTAACATTGAAAAGGAGACGATGGAATGACTAACCTTTGCATTGATCAAGGCGGCTTCTGCAAGGGATTGGTCTCCATCCCTAGAAAGTAAATAACCAGGCCGCATAGGATCGACGTCAGGTAAGACGCCAACGGAGTTCACAGGCCAGTCAATGCCTATTAGGGTAGCCATGAGAGCAGCTATATCCGCCTGTTCGACGTCCCTTCGGTATAAATGAGTAAGGGCCCATGGCCGTGAATAACTGTCATGGGAGGAAGGAATCGAATCGGGAAGAGGACCACGGATTCCTTTGCCCCAAGCAACGAGAGGCGTTCGCGTGCTATCAGGATCTGAATATGGTCAATTTATTAGAGATCAATTTTTCAAAACGGAAGACGAACTTCCATCTCCGTGATTCCCAATGACAGACATGCCGTGATCTGCAGTGAAGATGTAGCTGGTCTCTTTGTCTTGGAAAAAGTTAGAGATCAAATTCTCGGTCTCTTTCACGATTCCATCGACAACCTGAATATTGTTCATATATTCCTGGCACAGCTTATCAGTGTCAAGTTACACTAAAACTGGGTTCCGACTAACAAGGGAATGAGGTCGATATGAATGTCCGGTCGTGTCCAGGCCCAAAAGATGCATGAAAATCACGACTTTATCAGAGCGGAGTTGATGATCCAAAGTAGGGTCGGTAGTGGCATTGCGAAAGAGAACACGCAGATGTTCTAGGACCCACAAGTCGAGCTTTGTCGCATCTAAATAGGATTAAGTTCAGTCCATGAGGTTTACAAGGCAGAAAGAAAACCTTGCGTGAAGTCTTCCGCATCTTCGTCATAACTCCATTCTTTCACAACTCCTGGGACGGCGCCGCGAGTGAACATTGGCAGAATATCTGGAGACCCAAAAGAATACGTGTGACTTGATTGATTGAAGACGGAGTCAAAATCAACCTGAAAAACCAATCAGTTCTTTTTTCCGGTAGGGTGCAAGAAATACTTACTGGATTTGTCTTCCATCCCTTGTAGGACGTCAGCATTGGTTGTACGGAGATCATGAGGAGGACTAGCCTTGGCTACTGCAGACACATCTTCATACATTCCGCCTTGAATCATCCTCAGTACGACGATTGCCGTTGGGTAGACGACACGTACCAATGATTGCGACGTGTCCTGGTCGACTCTCAGTAGGCACACGAGTATGTGATACGCCGAAAGCGCCTCTGTGTTCGATGATAGCGCGTATGTGAGGCGCGACAACATCAGGCGTATTGGGAAGTGCAGAAAATCCGTTCGGTTCGAACAAAAGGTCTGCCCGCAGACCGTCGCCTATGCGAAATGATTGAGAAACCTGGATCAGCCATGAAGAAATATGGAGACACACCGACAATGAGAACTAGTCTTTTTGCTTCCTGGTAACCGACATTGAAGCTCGACATTCCATGCACAACAGGACTTGTGAAATAACAGTCGAACACGGAGTAGATGAAGATGAGATGGAATAACAGCCCGATAATAAGGAGGTGTGCGACATTATAGCCTGCCATTGCCGCGTCGAGATACGGTGTCCTGAGCACGACGTGGAAGGGAAAGTCGGCTGACGCTAAACGTTCGGCACTCCGGACCGAACCGTTTTCCCACGTCATACACGCTATCACTAAACCAACACCGAACGTCAAGGAGTTCACGGGATGTTTGTCTGATTCAGTGTTGTATTCAAGATTCCCCATTGGCCGTCTTTTCCCCTCGACGGACTTTTCTAGTGCCATTTATATATAATGGGAGGTTTGCTCTTGTTGGGCCGTAAGTCGACTCGAGCAGATATTCCATTACTACCGACACCAACAAGGATATCATATTTCGATCTCTTAACGCCTATGTAAATCGATTTACATCACTACTCCGCGCCAAAGTCATTGGCCTCTGACTCATTGATGTTGGGATCTGTTTCTATGACTCTGGCAGTCTCAGATTCTCTCAGCGTTGGGTCGCGTTGTCTTGCTATTTGTTTCCTATTCTAGTCTCAAGTAAGGATCAGTAAAGAGCTGCCGACACGAAAGAAGACGGGTGGAATCCGAGAAGTTGCACAACGTCCTGCCTTGTATTATTTTCCTCACTTTTTTGGTAGGTGTATTGGTCCTAGGATGAATTTTCTCCCATCCTCCATGGCCATGGACCATAAATTCTGTATTGCCCTTGTGATATCACTCCTGCCAATTTCAAGAAATGTGAAGACGGTACCTTAGTAGCCCTCGACTTCACTGCTACATGCTTCTTGCCTCCCTCTTTCTTCGCCGTCGCGGTGAGGATGCTAGTGGACAACTTTTCTCGGAAAGTAGCCAGGCGCGTCAGCTATCCGCAATCGAGCGACGTCGACGCGATCATAGTGTCTGCTTCTTATTTCATGGTTCCCCTCGGAAATAACAATATTGGTTAGTCTAACAGCTTTTCATTTTATCTAGACTGACTTCATGACTGGACAGGAATTCCCAAACGCCTCCGCTTACCAAATAAACTCTGACGCGTCTTCATCTTCTACGATCCACTCTCGCTATGCATCTTCTAATCGATCTTACTACTGTATAGTGGAACTCGACACGCATCTCCCAATTACGACACCAACGATGGGCAAGGATTGGCCGTACGCGCGAGCTCATTGGAATTGATATATCAATTTGTGCCCGACAAGGGAAACAGTGTTTGGAAGAGATCGGGGACCTGCCCTTGGATCCCATCTCAACGACAGCTGATGCCCTTCTCAAAACATTCCCGAGACTAGGAAATCTAGGATCCGTCAATGTAAGTATCGTAACCTGTATCGATATTGTCCTACCCTTTCCTGTCAATTTTACCGCAGGATCTGCAAATCAGGATTCATGCCATGATGAAGCAACCTTCACTGAGTGAAATCTCGCCAGTATGGTTATCTTGATTCTCTTCCATGTCGCCCCCTAATTCAACTGAGTATATTTCTGAGAAGCTCACAGTTCGTACAACCACTTGTCCTACGATATAGGACCTCATCTGGCAATATCGCACTTCGGGTCATATCTCTATTGCCGGCTGTGGTGAAACTATCAATGTACATAACGGCTCATTCAACTATCGAACAGAGGCGATGTATAAGAATCCCGTTTCTGACTGGATACTGATAGTCATTTTTACAGCAGCCAATGAGCGTGTGTTTATAACAAGCAGGCTGTTACTCCCGTTCACTACCTCGTTGCCCTTGTTTTCCCCCATGACGACTCAAACAAACATTCCCTCAGATCTAACCGACGACGACAAAACTTATGTGTTTCAGATTCTCGATGCTCAGCTGAATTCCATAATTCTCACCGCGCTATTGTATGGTGGGCAACGATGTTTAGTGTCTGAGCACATTGTTATTGATTGATGTCAGGCATATACACCGGAATTCTTGCTGTTACATTGCGAAATATATGTGCGCCAGGAGCATTGTCCCTATCATGACATTCGGGCTGAAGAGAATTACAGTCATCGACAAATACTGGTCGATTCGACGAACTCCAGTCTTCGTCATCATTCTCCTCTATACTCTGATCACCATCAATTTTGCTTTCAATTGGTCATATGCATGCTCCGCATTCATCGAAAACGGGCAAAGCTTTTGGACTGTATACTTGAAGTTTGACAGTCCAGTTCAAGCAATGGTTTGGGAGAGTGGTATCGTGGCCACTAGCAGTACTATTCTCGCAGATATATATATAGTGCGCAGTGCTACTCTTCCGGGGATTCACATTCACCGTCATTTCAACTCTAGATTTGGTGCTGCTGGATGGTTTGGGGACGGCGTTGGGTCGTTGCTCTGCTTCCATCACTTTCCCTAATTTCCGCAACCGGTAAAGTGTCCCATCTCTTGTACACTCTCGGTATATCTAAACTTCTTTGCAGTGTCGAAAATCATCAAATTATATCGTCAGTACTTCGACGTAAACGCGCCCCCCGGAATATTTCCAATACTCTACATAGCATTTGTCCTGACGACGACGTTATGGTGCACCATCCTCATCATTTACCGCATATTGATTGTTACCGGGGTTAAGCACGGAGCAGATAGTCGATTGAGAGTTTATCAACATTTCATTCTAGTGATAATTGAATCCTCAGCTCTCTATTCGATATCTTTGCTTGTATTTTTGGCTTTCACTATTCGCGGGGATCTCGGTATGCATTATCTTGATGCCATAGCTGGCACCGCGAAGGTGTGTTCATTACCTAGGACTTCACTGACAATCATTCAATACCGTGTGTAGGGAGTTGCACCTACACTCCTCATTGGCCGAGCAGCAGCCGGACATACGCGCCCGAAAGACGACTGCGACGAACTTAGTGCAGTATCGACACTTCATTTCCGGACGCCTTCGGAACTTTGCACGACAAGCTGTCAAGAAATCACTAGGCAGAGCGCAGTCCTTGAAACTGACATTGAGGCTCAATCGGAGCCACTAGCCTTGGTATCTGTTGAAAAGGCCTAATGGTGTCTCTGAGAATAACGCGGAGACTTTGGGCAGAACCTAGACCATCGATTTTTGTTAGAGCATCTTCGTTGATAATGGATTTACAATACACTTCTCTCATGCTTTTGGAGAACCGCCCGGCAAGAGGGAAGAAAGAAACCTACGCGTCCCTAACAAACATCGACCGATCGGTACGATGAGACAGTTTTACTAATTACTATGTCAGAGTTGATGTTTTGAAGATCCCGTATACAGTCAGTCTAGGTAAATGATCCTACATTAGTTGATGAACGCTCCTTGTGCAACGATCCCCATTTCTTTTCCGTTTACCTCTGTCACACATGGAACTTAATTTCCCACACCCGAGCACACGCGTCCGCACCAGCACTAACGAGCTTCCCAGTCTTTCCATCTCCACTCTCGACCCAAAGCACAGCATTGACACCTCCAGGCCCTACACTCTTCAAAGCAATGTTTTTCATCGGTTTCTCGACACTCCAGATATACACATGAGTATCCAAAGAGCCGGATGCGCAATGCTTCGAATCAGCAGTCCATGAAAGTGAATTGACTCGAGCAGTGTGGAAGGACCATCGAGAGGTCACCAGCTAGAAACACGTCAATAAACAGAGTACACGACATGGTAACACTATTGACCTTCTTTTCAGCCACGTTGAACAAGGCAATTCTACCAGAAGACTATGAAACCATTAGCACAGCACATCATAGAGCTACTGTCACTTACATCGCCGGAAGCCAAGTATGTACCATCAGGCGAAAAATCAAGGGCACTGATCACTCCTTTATTCCCTTCCAATACGCCTCCTTCCTTTAAGCTCTTCCCATCCCATTCATACAATACAACCTTTTGCTAAACCCACAGTCAGGGCAACGACAGTACAAACAGCAAGTAGACTGACCTCCCCACCGACAGCAACAAGTTTGCCTGTCGCTGCCACAGCAGTTGGCGCCGACTTCGGAGTGATCTCAAACACTTTTTGGTTAGAACGGATAACTTCGACTGTGTTAACTTCGGCAACGAAGACTGATGAATCTTCTGTCACCGCTATTCCCTTGGGCTGTGATGCTGTTGACAACGAAGCCGGCCTATGGACAAGAGTTATCGATCGTTCATGAAGGAACTAAAGACTACAAACGTGAACTCTTTGCCATCGCTAGTTATCTCACGTACTTGATCATCAAACCCGACAGAGAACACTTTCCCATCAGTCGAGGAAGTAGTCAGCGCGGTGACAAAGTTGGAATGCCCTTCACCCTTCAATGACGCCGACTCTCCAGAGGCTACTAAGTACGACAAGACGCGTCCATCTGCTGAACCTGCGAGGAAGGTTCCGGCAGAGGAGGGAGATATTGCCGTAATACCCTTCTGTGGTGCCTAGAAGAGAGTCAGCAGTTACCAAGAGCTGGAGAGAAGGAAACATACGGCAAAAGTTTTCGTCGATTTATCGCCAACTCTTGGATCGAAGACATTGAGGTCTCCCCCGAGTGACAGCGAAACAATCCCGTTCTCAGCGCTCCATGTATTGCCAACTTGTTGGTTCGTGACACCAGAACCAACAGTCCATGTCGTTAGGGATTTACGCGTTTCGGCGTCCCCTGAGGTGAGAGTCAACAGGAAACTTAGACGATGTCAGGACTTCTTACACAATTTGACAGTGCAATCAGCAGATGAGGTGGCAATGGACTTGCTATCGGCGCTCCACGAACAAGCCATCTGCAAAGTGCGTTAGACGAAGAATTATAACCAGGCTTAAGGCTCACAATGGTTCCTTTGTGGGGACTATCAGTAAATTCGCCAGAGGTTTCTCCTGTTTTCCCGTCGTAGATGAAAATCTTAGCATCTGATCCAACACTAGCAAAGTGATCTCCAGATGGTGCGTATCTGACATCCTGGACGAACTTGGTGTGCGTTTGGATAGTCTAATTCCGCAATTAAACAAGTTCTGGAGATATCTGCGTGCGTTGTGCGACCGACCTTGTCGTACTTGTACGGAGCTCCCTGATGGAACACGATGAGATTGTCGTCCGCAGCAGTGGCAGCTCTGAACGGTCGTTGGTGACGGATGGAAACAGCATTAATAGCCTAGGGAATGTTAGCACTTTTTCGTAATTGATAATGCAACACACCTTGGAATGTCCGATAATCGATCCTGTGGACGATCCTGTGTCCATCATAAAGGCATGTCCGAACCTAACTCGCGTTTCACGCGTCAGAGCGAGCAGGCCCTCATAAAGAAGACCTACTTCTCCCTTCCATCTCCGACTGCAATAATTCGCTTGCTTTCCCCGTCCCATTCAAGATCATTGCTGTAGGCAACAACAGCTGGATTACAAAAAGAAGCGGCACGAAGAAAAGCATAACGTACATGCGTCCAGAAATGACTTTGTATTCCCCTTTCAGGGTCTGATCCTCGCTAACGGTATCCCAAACTCTGACTGCGAGCCGCTTGTGAGCACTCTGACAAGCTTGATGCATAGATGTGTATTCGTACCCGTTCCCACTGCGTCTGCAGACGCGCAGTAGTATCCCGAGGGCGATATACGAGCAACGGTTGTGTTCTGGATATGGCCTGAATATGCAACGGAAAGGCTTGGATTCTAAAATACAACAGTTTGAATGTGCCCATCATCCATTCAATCGCTCTACTAACGTTCAAATCGCGTATCTGCACGTCCGAGGTCATTCAAATATCAATTTAGATCAGCATCGATACGCACGATGACGGCCTTTCCATTGGTATATACGACTTTTCCTTTACTTGAGCTGAGCTTCGTGGAGACGCCACGAGTGGTGGTGGGATTCGCGGGGTAGAGCGCGAGACTGTTGAACGACATGGACGGTGGCGACGCGTGTGGTGATGGTGGTAACAATGTAAGTTGCTCATTACCACATTAGTCTCCTTTCTATATCTTACTGCCATCCAATTTGATACTGCGACAACTTCAAGCGGACTGCGAAAGCGCAGCCTCTCTCGAGTCTCTCTGGCTGATTGAAACGTCTTCGAGTCAATGTCGACTGCGGCGGTGGCGCAGCGTTTCGTTCTCAGCAGCCCAAGACCCTCCTTTCCCTTTCATCACATTACCAAAGTGGCTCGCTGCAGATGATACAGGTGACAAGAATTACTTGCAAGTACTCTAGATCGTCACTAACTCCACTTTCGATGACGAGATCTCGAGAAGCCACCATCATTCTATGAAGTGGAATATCCGTCGTCGAGGTGTCACCCCAATTCTTGTTACAAGTTCCTGCCGAACATAGATTCTCAAGAGATACAGAACTCATCACGTCCACGTAAAAGTCGTAAATAGTAAAATACAAATATCTTCATCATCATCAAGAGAACCTAAGGTGCATGTTCCTTGTTGCTCGTCTCAGCAGCAACTTCCTCAGCAGGCCGAATATGCCCTTGGTCATCCATCCGAACCCTGCACAGTGACATCAGATCAGCGACAATGAAGATGCGGAAAATATTCGAAAACGTACATGACTTCATCCTCCAAGTCAGTATGGTTTTTCACCCGTAAAATGAGCATCGGCAATGCAAATACAAGCCCTGAGACCAGCAACACCCAGGTGGAAATAAATATGTTCATATACGGGATCTTGACAGCATCAGCACGCCAAATCCCCGCCGCAGCCGCCGACTGAAGAGACTTGTAAAATCCAGCAAAGAACGCCAGCTTGGACGGGTCGTTCGACATCGCCCCCATAAGCCAGTAGGCAGTTGTTTGCCACATCGCGTCGAGAATACCACAGAAGATATAAAACACAATCCGGCCGGCATATCCATGGTCGTAGATATCCATTTTACTCGACTCCGGCGGTACGGTCTCCCGACTATATTGCTTCTGGTAAAAATACCCCCATATGTGGACTACGAACACCATCAAAAAGAGGGTGGTCCAGCCGGAAAAGGCGCGGGCGCGACGGCTGAGGGATTTCCGGTCCAAAAGTAGGCCAATAAGGACAGAACCGATGATTTGTGAGATCCAGTAGCAAACATTATTAAGGCTACGAGCACGGATACTAAATAGGGCGCCATTGAAACCGCTAAATTCTGTGGAGCATATGAGTTCATGCGAATCAAACTGAAATAGATCAAGAAACTGACGCCATGTATAGAACCAATTAGAAGTAAAGAACATGGGAAAGAGAAGTACAATCATAGGATCAGTCTTGAGCGTTATGAAAAGGCCCATGAATTCGGTTTTCCACGAAGGCTGGCGGGGAGTAGTGACCTTCGTGCCATCGGAGCGTATCATGCGGTTCGGGTTTACCATTAGCAACGGGACCAGAACACCAATAAGAGTCAGGATCAGGAAACCAATCTGATGGAGCGCTAATGAGATGATATTATAGAATGGACAGAAAGAACACACATATGTGCCATTATCAACAGCATTTGCCTAACAAAGCAAGTCAATATCGCAACAGTGCATCAAACAGCCAGTAACATACTGTTGACTTCCAATTTCTCCCAGCGGCTACAGACGCACCGACGACGCCGCCCAGATTAAAAATGGACCAGAAAATACCAATAAATTTGCCCTTTTGCTCTTCCGTTGGATACGCCATCATGAGTGATCCTTGGGCGGTCCAGAGAAGACCAGCACATAGCCCAAGGACGGCCCCTGCACCAACAACAAAGCCACCTGCATCAGAATGAATATTCATTGCCCTGAAAATATCAATTGGTTATTGGTAGCTACGCAGACGAGGAGACTCACAGGTATGATCCGATGTATAAACTGTATCCCATAGTTCCAATCAAAAGGGTGAGTTTTGGTCCGAGAATATTGTTGATGGAACTAGGAGGAATAAGCGCTAGTTGCACGCGAGCTAGCATTGACATACCCAGCGAAGAACCCCATGGCGGCAAATGTTGAGTAGAGGGCGCTATTTGCGTTGGAATTTGTCTGGGAATCAACTTGCCCGCCTGCTCCCAATCCAGTCAAGGCATTGAACAATCCTATGAGATCATTTAATCATTAGGAATGAAAGGGCCACTCGGCGACATACCAGGTCCCATAAAGCAAACGATCCCCAACAAGGCGACCTGCAGAAACTAAGAAGGTAGCACGACGCCACGAATGCGATAGACACACCTGAGTGGCAGGATTCATGTAGAAACCTTTAAGGCCTTTTGGCTGCTCGTAAATCACAGGGCGCGGGCCATGAACCTCGTCGCCACTGTCGTAGGCTTTTTCGTGGTCGACAACCGGTTCAGCCATGGGAAAGTTCGGTTTGGGAAGGTGGGGGGACCAAAATTTAATGTAAGACCCCGGCGGTTATAAGTACACCAGCTGAGAAGTAGGAACAGATGAAGGTTTGATCAAAGAAGCACCAGGAACATCAACGCAAGATAGAGTCAATTTTCGGATCACGCTAGACGCGCAGACGATTTCGAATTTGGAAGTGCATGAGAACATTTTGAAGGGGCACGGTGACCGCCCCTCATTCATCTATCTTTCATCTTGATGAGCTGAACGGACGAAGAGGAAGCTTCAAACAGATTCCAGACTGGGGGGCATGGACAGAGAGAATGAAGATGCACTGCCGCACGGCGTTACGAGAGTGTCGCAATCCGGAGGCGGGAGAGAATGAATGGCTGCATATTTGGTGACTAGACGCGTGCTATATGATCCCGTGCCGTATGGAGCTGAAACTGATCTCCTCGCAAAGACATTATAGCCCCATAGATGTCCTGTTCGTCAAGGAGGAATAGCCAGAAGATAATAGCCCGGTATTTGAAACGTAGCGGTGCCACCAATAGTTGGATCCAACACATGGTCAGTGGTTAATATTAGCCTGAGTCGATTGCGGTTTGCCCGTCTAGTTCTCCAGAGTGATTCGTAGATTCGCCTGTAGATTGAACATTGGCGAGTTCCAAGGACATACTGCGTTGCCGAAGACGCTATCGATGCTGGTGGTTCACCCATATCGTCGGGACGTCTTCCGAATCTGCAAGGTTCTATCAACCACCTACAAGCGATTTTGAAAATAGCGATGAATTGAGATAAGCTTGGTATCATTCACCTCCATGTTTGCTTCTAATTCTGTAAGCCTTCGTTCGAAGTCTACCTTTATAGGGCAGTCCATCAAGCGAGGCGCGTGCACGAGGTTCACGTGGAGGTGGTCAGCAGAAAACATAATCACATTCGTCCTCGTCGTCCGGTGTCTCCACGTTGAGGTCCCCCACGTTGTCGGAAGAGTCACTGAGGCAGGGACCGCCAAAAGGGCCATTGTTGTTCCGTGAGGCGCCAAAGTACAGCCACAGGCAGCGCTTCGTCCGATTGCGTGCGATGAAACCGCTTGCTCCGATGCTCCGTATTGCTCCGTCTCTGCTCGTCTCCCTCGTATTTCATTGTGAGCTGGCTGCTCAGCATTGAAAACCCACTATCATCTCCTATTATCTCTTATCTATCTACCCGTACCTCTTACATCACAGCCATGGTTTTCGGTCCTAGAGTCAATAAGTTTATGTACGCCAATTCGCCGTGGGCTGGGCCACGAAGACTGACCTGGATTGGTTCTGCAGACCATACCTCTCGCTCGGTGTTGCCACGGCAGCCTTCATCTTCCAGACGTACGTCCGTTCTCACGCTGATGGTTTCTCGTTAACGTCGATATCCTATTAGGACGGTCCTGTATCCTTGGCACCATGAACTCGACGAAGCCTTCCACAAGCTGAAAGGCGAGCAGGCCAGGATGCTCAAGGATTTTCACGACGTGTGTCATGATGCCGTTACCATTACAACCGTCTAACTGACGGCTTTCTGCAGATGAAGCTGAAACGCTTTGACGAGCTAGAGAGGAAGGTCATTGGTGTCGAGCGACGGCAAGTAAGCCTCCTTGGTATCAGCAGTGCGGTGTATCAATTCATCTCCCCTCAGGATGTCGTAGAACAGGCAGCAGCCCGACGCTTATGATTGTTGTACCCATAGATGTAGAGGTAAGTACGCTGGATCGTCCATGGAACTTGTCTTCCTTCACTGTTTTCTTTTACCTCCTCGACTTTTCTACTGCTCGTCATGCTGATTGGATCTTTTGCAGTACATATTCTATTTATTTAATACTGCGCAGGCTACAGCGCTTCTTACCCCCGACCCTAATGGCTCATCTACGAACGATTTTCGATCTACGATATTCTACTCAGACGACAGGTTTCTGGTGTCTCTAGAGCTACTAAGTATGATAGAAAACACGCGGAATACATGAATGCCGTTATTGTCGCAAATTTTTGATGTCAGTACCGGTAACTATCTATGCCGATTGCCGGTGAAAACTTTGTTGTGTCGAACATTCGGCCGAATATCCGATAACGCAGTAAGAGCGACTCAGCATGAGCTGGAAAGGTGCAATCATCACCAAGCCTGGGTGATCAAGGACTGACAAGAAAGCCAACATGATTCAAGATAATGGCCTTTCCACCTCTCATTATCCTTGCAGTCTTCTTCTGGAGTATTGCAGCGAACCAACTTCCTCTGGGTTCCGACGACCTTCACTTTGAGAATCACAAAAATGTTCCTGGTGCGTTTAGATATAATATATTCCTACCCTAATACCTGAATCTATTCAGGGTTCCATATCGACTTTGAGGCTCTGCGACTTGTGCAATTCTCGCCTGAAGAAGACCCAGTGTGGATCACTGAAAGAGAGAAGCTGAGGGCAAGAGCCGCTGGTCTAACATTCTTCGATATGTGAGTCCTCTTTGTATTCTAGTCGTAGTTGCTGTAATATCAGGCAGCACGAGCCATCCTTACCTTGGATCCTTCTCACCCAAAGAGCGCTTCTCCTACCCTGATACTGCTCAAGCAATCGATGTCGTCCATGCTGTCCTTCCTTTCCTATCCACTACATATCTCGCGGAGAACCTTGCACATTTCTCTTCATTTCGTACGAGGTACTACAACTCAGACATTGGAAAAGCTAGCTCCGAATGGTTATTGCGAAAGATCCAGAATTACACGAACGAACTTGCAAGCGAGGAGCAAAGGGCGATTATCACCGTGAAACCGTTCACGCATTCCTGGTTGCAGAACTCCATTGTATGCGCGTACATGTTATTCCTTCGAGTCCAACTCAGTCCTCTTTCCTTCTCAGATCATCCGATTTGCACCCCTTGGCGTTCAAGACACAGATCCCACAACAGTTATTGGTGCTCATTGCGATAGCCTGAATCTGGCTAATCCATTCGACCCTGCTCCTGGTGCTGATGACGACGGTTCTGGGACTGTTACCATTCTAGAGGCTTACAGAGGTAGGTATCATATTTATATCTGGCAATCTTAGACCTTAGGGGGTATTCTCAGCCCTTCTGGTTACCAATTATATACCTTCATCACCTCTGGAGTTTCATTTCTATGCCGTTGAAGAGGTGACCTTCCCATATAACTTGCGTAAATGGCCACTGGTATCTGATATATCGCTAGGGCGGTCTCCTTGGCTCACAAGATATTGTTGCGATATGAAGTCGCAGGTAAAAGGGTCAAGGCTATGCAGCAGTATGACATGACGGTATGATCCTTCCCATTCTCTTCCTTTGCCACAGAGGTCACAACTTGGCATCAAGGCATGGGTCAAGGCTGGCACGACCGAAGCTATCAGTGTCATGACCAACGACGTCGACCGTAACCTCACAGAATTCCAGAAAACACTCGTTGAAACATATCGTATGCGATCCTACCCAAATGTCCGACTCCGGAGTTAACCTACTATGACAGTGGATATTCCATGGGTCGAAAGCGCATATCCGGGCTACGGTGCTAGCGACCACAACACTTGGTCAAAGGCGGGCTACCAGGCATGCCATTGCACAGAGGGCAAGTGGTCGGATATGAATCGGGGTAGTGAGTGCCCACATACTGGCCTTTCAACTCCTGTTGATCATTTTTCAGATGTGCATAGGGCTACGGACCGGATAGACATTTCGGCAGAATTCTCATTCGATCATATGCTCCAGTGCGTTAATATGTTCTTTCTTTCGTTCTCAATGTCCTGAGTGAGTGCTCGGAAGATTTTCAAAGCTTGCCGTAGCCTTTAGTGTCGAACTGTCAAGTTACTGAGTTTGGATATGCATGTGTGAGCCAGTTAATTGAACACTAAGCACGTCAATGATCATACACCTTTGGACAAACGTACGAATACAAACTTTCCGTGCGAACTTCACGCTTTTATTTTGTCCCGCACGGTGCGATATAATGCCCCCATGACACGGAAAGACATTTCCGCCGCTCCGACATTCCTTTATGTTTCCTAGTGTGCTTTCCGGCGGTATCTCAATGCCGGCGGGTAGACTCGCCAAGTCTCCAATGTCCATCCGCTCCAAGGCATGCGGAGTGCAGAACAGAACTCATAGTGCAACATAAGAAGCATCATTGATATCAAAGGCTCTCAAGTTGGCGTGGAAGATCTTATTGGCTATGCTGCACTTGTTTACTGAGGTCAGGGTAATAATTCTGGAGCGGGATTGGAAATGTGATAATAGGCTCGAAGGTAGATCAGCCTCGAATAAAGGTATTTATATTCGGGGTTGGATGACTCAGATAAAGGTTCCTTTCTCTTGAACGAATCGATTCGTGGGATTCACAGCCATGGTGAGTTTCTGTGTCGAACTATAGTTGCCGTGACATTCACGCCCTTCGTAGACCACTTCTTCCCCTGTCGATGGAATTGACAAGGACTTGGAGAACTGCCAATACACGGGGATGGAGGAGAAGCATGAGAGTCGAGAGCCACTCCCCATTCCTGTCGGCACTACTTCGTATGCTTTTCCTGAGGGAGGACTCCAGGCGTGGTTGACTGTTTTCGGAGTGTAAGGATCTGCTTCTTATTAACTGTCCGGCGTGGACTAATATCTATCTAGGTGGATCATCCAGTTTTCTACCTTCGGGTATGTAGCCCTTGTACCCGCGGTTTCACCGCCTTATGGTTGCGTTACAGATACACAAACGCGTATGGTGTTTATAATGGTATGTGGAGGTTGCGTTGCTTAGCCATTCGACGAGGATTCCTGATGGCATTGAAATCCAGATTTCTACGTCCGGGAATACATGGGCAACAAGTATACATCCTCTCAGATGAGGTATTTTTGAATTTATTCCTATTGGAGACGGTTGATAACATCATGTACAGTTGGGTCGGCAGCGTGCAACTGATGTTGGTGCTATCTGTCGGTCTAATCAGCGGAAGGCTCTATGATACTGGTTACTTGTGTGTCCTAGCCGCTCACTGCTTTCGTTATCACCGGATCTGACTTAAGCCTCAGCTACCATCTCATGGTCGGAGGAGCAATACTCTTTATCTTCTGTCTTTTTATGCTCTCTCTGACACGACCAGGACAATATTATCAGATAATTCTTGCTCAAGGGATCGGAGCTGGTCTGGCAATTGGATTGATGTATGTCCCAGGCATCAGTGTAGTATCTCATTATTTCCAACGCCGACGTCCTTTTGCGATGGGAGTTGCGACTTCAGTAAGTCGTACTTTCATGAGGGGGTTAATATCGCGGTAACCTTCCCGTAGGGCGCAGGTTTGGGCGGTGTCATACAACCTATCATGCTAAACAAACTGTTCCACGGACCCATGGGGTTCCATAACGGCGTCCGCATCAGTGCTGCGTTTAACGCTGTACTATTGCTTATAGCCATACCTTTGATGCGAACACGATTACCACCGAGCCCAAGGAAAGAAGGAAATGTTCTTCTAGACATGAGTCGATTCTTCCGGGAGGGTACGTATACTACGACTGTCGCAGGGTACGCAAAGCATAGTCGATGAAGACTTGCACGATCTTTGATACGCTTTCAGGACCATCGTCACTCTCGCCGGCCTATTTTTCCCTGTCTTTTTCTTACAGCTAAATGCGATAAAAAATGGTATCAGCTCGGATGTGGCCTTTTATGCCGTTGGTTTTTCCTAACACTAAGCGTTGCTCACTACTTACAGTCTCCGCACTAGATACCAGTCATGAATGTCTTTACGGTTATTGGCAGAATCTGCTGGCCGGCGGTAGTCCCATGGATTGGGATATATAACGTCGTCATTCCCTGTGTCGGGATATGTTCGATTTTGATATTCTGCTCAATAGCAGTCAAGACTGTTGCTGCAACGTTCAGTTTCGCCGTGCTTTACGGTTTGTTTGCGGGGGGATGTATGTGTGACCATTCTTTGGACTGTAACCCACTCAGGCTTTGTAATTTTAGATATGGGTTTGTTAGCGCCTTTGATCGGTTCACTAGCCCGGAAAGACTCGGAGATTGGAGCGCGAATGGGTATATGTTTTACATTCACCGGTAAGCTCTGGTCGTTGGATAGCTACCCAACTGTGTGACATTGCTCATTCGAATCCAGGGCTCGGCGGACTCGTCGGTGAGTAATTCTCATCTTTCTACAACGAAACAATTTCTAACGGTTCTTTCCAGGGACCCCAATAGCTGGCGCCTTGCTGACGTCGTCTTATATATGGTGGAAGCCTATTGTCTTTGCAGGACTCTGTACGTCTTGTGGGGCTTTCCTTTTTGCATGTGCTCGCCTTGGCGTGGTTGGATACAAGAGAACTCAAAAAGTGTAGAGTTGTAGTACTTAGAGAATTACTGCAGCCCCACAAAATCACGCTAATCGATACAAAACCCTATACCTACACAAAGCCATGCTACAAAGTACCGTCCAAATCCAGAGATTAATGAATGCAAATGATGACCGGCATCTTACATCTCACCCAACACTTCCCGACACATCGGGCATGTTCGACTCCTCACCAGCCATTTCCTCAAACACATCTCATGAAAAGCATGTCCACAGCTCGGACTCACTGCGCCCTTATCCGCCTCCTTGAACTGAGCCAAACAGACTCCACATCGGTCCACCTTTCTCCCCAACAAGAGCAGCTTCAACTTCACCCTTCCGTCTTTCATCGTCCTCCTCCGCTCCACCGACACACAGCCTAGCTCAGGCATGGGCAGCGGAGGCGAAGACTGAGTGTGCGTTACGGAGACGTGCCCCATAATTTCCGAAACCAGCAGTAACGTCTTTGATTTTGAAAGAATCAGAATGACGGACGGAGGGAAGAGTATCAAGAGATCTCACGTCGTAATTCGACCCATTAGCCACGTCGTCACGCTCCAAGCTCGCCATCAGGAGGTCAAAATCTGTTACTTCGCGTTCGCGTGTAACAGAGGAGGAAGCGGAGGGCGTGACGACGGGCGTACGTTCATCGAAATCGATGAGAAGGTCCTCGGGGCAAGATGCGGGATTGGGTGGGATGTTTTGGGGGGTTGCCTGCCCAGGACGGGGTGGCAATGGTCTTCCGAGGTAATGGTGGCGTGTCGGTGTTTCCGCAGATGATGGGGAAGGTCCGGCCGATGATGGGGAAGACTGTGGGGATATAGGAAAGGATGCTGTTGATAAAGGATGCATGTATGGTCTCGCAGATCGAACAGGAGAGTCTGTGCTAGCAGGCGATGAGGGACCAGGAGCTGCAACGCCGGACGTAAAAATCAGTGGTCCCGGTGGTGGCGGCGAGTTTTTGCTCCGGTTGGTTGTGATCGCGGGATTTATCTCTATAGAATTTATAGGAGACGCTAGAGGGGATGAGGACCGGCTAAGGATGTGGGGCTGTGCAGCTCCGGGAGGCGGGGGAGGAGGCCGATGGATGCCATGACGAGGTGGTGGCGGTGGTGGCGGTGGTGGCGGTGGACGTCGTGCAGGTGACGGAAAACAGGAACTTGTGGATGGGAAAGGATGGTCCTGGGTAGGCGACGCATCCGGAGAGGATACCGCCTCTACTGCAGACAGCAGGCTTGTCGGCGGCTCCAGTTCCGAATCTAACACTTCCCAAGATTCCAATGTTTCACAACTCCTCGAATGCTCCTTGCCCTTTGAGAATAGCTTGCGCCCAAGAGGACTCTCTCCCTTCGGCGAAGTCGACGGCGACAACGGAAGTCGAAGAGAAGAAGCAGACATTGTCGCCCTTAAAGACGTCGTGCTCTTCAAGAACGGCGAAGACAACCGGTACGGTGTGTTCGGTTGGTCTGACTGAGCTGCTGGAGCTTTTGGGGACAATAGACGGAAGGGGGAGAGGGAAAGATGTCTGGAACGGCTTGGTGGTGGTGGCGGTGAAGGCTCAGCATCGTCGGAATCGGAGTCTAGGATGGCACGATCAGTGACCAGTCTGCGCCCGCGGTTGTGTACTGGGTCGCTGCGCGTGGAAGACGGGTTCCACCGCTTGTGAAACCGTTTGTTCGCATGGTTTTCGGTCGCCCCGATAACTGAGTTCATGTCAATGATCTCAAGCGACTCATCCGAGTCTGCATCCGAGTGGGGGCTGGTAGGAGACGGAGGCGAATTTTGAGGAGAATTTTGGGTAGGGTTCGGCTGCCGAGGCACAGTTACTAGCGTCGTGGTGCTAGGACAGACAGACAACGGTGGTGTCGATATTGCTTCGAGGAACGACGGTGGTGGGTAGTCGGGAATACTCATTTCTATCTCGCAATGAGTGTTGCATCGATCTCTTTGAAAAAAACAAAACATACCGTCGTCATCTCGATGGTGTCTTGGCTGTCGAGTCGCAGTCCGACTAGGCTTCGTGTGTCCATGTCGTGGCCCTACATTAAATCGTATCTCTTCGTCATCCCTTCGTCTTTCCGTCCTTCTAACGCCCTTCTTTGCCTTAGTTTTTCGGACACGACCAGCATTATCTGGGGGTATCAGGGTAACCTGGCCATGGTGACTGACTGCGTGGGTGAGGAAGGGAGCGATATTTGCTGCGTCCGCAACTCGCGACATCGTGATGGAGGCTAACGTCAAGGCAAGGAAGATCCTGCAGGCGGGAGGATGTTGCACAGCTGCATCATGGCTGCACGTCGGTAGCCATGATGAGGTCAATGTTTGACATATGTTTGACACTCCGGACACAAGTCAATAAGCGCAAATACCCTCCTCGATGTCTCCTCCACGTCGCACACAGGTTTTGGCTGTTTCCTGGCTATTGTTTCTGTCTTTTCTGCTCTTGGCACCTCTAGAATCGTACGCTATAAAATTCTCTCTACAAGCATATCGATACCCCCCACCAAAATGTATATGGAATCCAGCACACGCCGATACGCTGGTCATTGTCACCGCGAACGTTGCTCCCGGGGACAAGCAGAGGGTAGACATAGAAATAGTCGATTCAAGCCCGCAGAAGAATGTCTACCTCAGTAAGAGGAACGTTAATGCAGAAACGAGGTTGGCTATAACGACACACGCTGAGGGAGAGGTGGGAGTATGTTTCAAGAATCATCTTGACCCGGGTATTTTTCTACTTCGTTCTCTTACTGAGCTTCATCTCACGTAGGGATAGATGTACGTTCAGAGACGGCAAAAACAGCGCGCATAATTGACTTGGATGTCGACATTGGCGCTGATGCTGTTGACTACAAGTGTGTTGTCTTCGCGTACGTTTATGTTCATGGTTTCATGTTTTTCTTCCTAGTGCCATTGCGAACCAAGAGTCTCTATCCGGACTTGAAACAGAAATGCGTAAGCTGGAGGGATTGGTGAAGGAAATTGTGGATGAGATGGGTTATCTCAAAAAGCGGGAAGAGCGGTTTACGGACACAAATAGTGCGCATTCAGGATAGTATATCCGTATAAGGAGTATTGACACCTCTTTCTAGCCTCCACTAACCAGCGCGTCCAGAGCTTTGCTTGGTTTACCATCATTTCTCTCGCGGGTCTAGGAGTGTGGCAGATAATGCACCTTCGCGCATTCTTCAAGCGAAAATATCTCATTGATTGAGACACGCTTGTATTACGACGTATTTCAATCCCATTGTAATGGACAGACGAGTTCGTTCTATCTGAGATTGTTCAGCCAAGGATTTCCACAAATTCTTGCTACTCAGGATATTAAAGCAGCTGCTAGACCACCGAATGGGCGGAAATGTGACACGCAAACGACCATTTTTTCTATGCCTCAAAGCATTCAGTCATGCGGTATAATATCATCTCGTGGGTGACTTGTTCTTTATGAGCATTTAGGCTCATGGATATGCTCTAATGACAGAATATAATACAAGATCAATCAACCATCTTCTCTTTGAAGTCTTTCTCCGCATCCTATTTACTCCAAGAGTTTACATCTTGCTGAGCTTGGCCCTGGTCGTGCTTCAGGTTGCCTTGTCGTCTGTCAGCTTCCTGTCCTACGATCAATGATCTAAAATTCAACTCACCCTGGATTTGTTGGGACTTGTCGCCGAAAACAGCGCCAACAACAGAGTCCTTCTTGCCCTCCACTCGGTCGGCAGTGCCTTGAGCCCAATTCTTGGCTTGGGCCGTATTACATTCTGCCTCGCCAGCTGCATGCTCTTCTTTGCCCGACTGCTGCCACGATTGGGCGCCTGTAAGGTTTCCGATGGTCTCAACGGCGGTGCCCTTTACAGAGTGATATTGACCAGTGGTCTTACTTCGAGAAATTCAGGACACGGTGATCAAAAGGTAGGACGAGCACTTACTTGGGCTCGCCGGAAGAAGCATTGTTTAAAGACATGATAGATTTATGAGTAGGAAGTGTTGGTTTATGTGGGAGTGAATTGATGATAATATTTTTTGCGAATGAACTCACTTTATATACCCCCAGGTTGCCACCCCGACGTCATACCTAATTCTCTTCAATGCGTCATTCTGTCCACCAGTTGGAGTAGTTCATTTATTTTTCTATGTAACCAGCAAACAAACAGGGGAAAAGGCTCCACGACGTCACAATACACGACAAGTACTCCAAGGACGGTAGCACCATTTTATGTATGATGGGCAAAGCGGCGGCAGCCTGAAGTTTGTTTTACGGATCAAACTCTATGGACAGTGAGTGCCGACGGAAGGGCAGCGGCTGTGGGACACACTCCCGGTACGGGTGGTTATTTCGGATGAAGGAAAAATCGCCCAAAATAGGATGATAGCGTGTAAATTTTACATAGAACAAAATGCATCGTGATTCTCTCAACGTAAAGCCCCAGAATGCGCCAAATTCGTCACCTGCCAGGAATGCCCGGATCTTTGTCTATCCCTGAACCGTTTTTAACCCAGTTAGCGTCGCCGAATGGACGTACGTCTAGAAAGCTTTCCCACCATATGGGTACATCAGTTTCTCGACGTACTATACCCGGAAAGAACGTATCAAGCACCAACCTCAATTCTCTCATCTAAAACAAGGTGCTCGAATCGCGTGGTGCAGTCACAATGTATGCCGCCTTTCTCGTTTTATCTATAGGGAGCACAGCCTTGATAGCGAAGCATGCTGCATGCGTGGTCCTTTGATCCTTGTGTAACACAAGTTTACATTTTGATAAGCGCCCGCGAATCTACGGCAACTAGTCTTCTCCAGCCAATTTCAGGTTTAGAGTTTCAGCACAATATAAAAGCATTTCCAGCCTCGTAGTAGAGACTGAAGAGTGGCGAAAGCCAATTTACAGTGCTCGCCGCATTCAAAAACTGGGGTGTGACCCTCGCGTGCCACAACGCGTCTGTGACAGGGTGGCCGGCAACGCGGCAACTTGCCGTATGCATGATGGGATGCGTGAGATATCTGAGTCGATGATTTCAATTTTATGTTTATCTGTAATCTTTTCCTTTCCCCGCGCTGTGCCTCAGATACATCCACAGGAATAAGTACCGCTCTCGGGTCTTGTCTACCACCATCGTCGCAAGATGGCGACTCCAATGCTTTCCTTTGGGCCATTGGTGAATGTGCCAGATAGCTCACAGACTGTTATGGATGCAGTCTTGATGGATTTCGTGATCCAATCCAAAAAGAAGTGAGTCATTCTGCGCACGACCTGTCGATTTTTGGTTCATTCCTTCGCAGGTGGTTGACTGACTCCTTTATCATCCCGCTATACGTTGCGAGTGTTTCGGCCGTCGTTTTCTTACTTCAGATCGTTTTCTCCTCACGAAGAGTAAGGCGACTTTTCCAGAGGTCTACAGTTGCGCCTACCGCCGACGAAGAGCCTCAACCTGACCCTGAACCTGTCGTTCAACCAGCGGGATATTTTCAGGACTTGAAGGAACACGTCTCGCAAAGTGGAGGCGCAAGGATATTCACCTATCGCGTCCTGAGGCTAGTTGGGTGCCTTGCATTACTAGGGCTCTCCATTACCACCCTGGTTCTAGACGTCGAGGAGAACGAATTGACAACCTCGGGTAAATGGGGTAAGAAGCACAAGAAAAAGCCCCGTGGCGATAGATGGCTGAAGCCGAGAGAGTGGCTTGCCGCGAGTCTATGTTTGACATTCGTACGTTTTTAATTCATTTCTCTAATCAGAGGCTATCTGACATGCGCGTCAGTTGTATACATTCTTATTGGCCATCATCTCTGTTACTGCTAGGAAACGGTGGAGTCATGTCGCCATACGGCATTTGAATGCCGTTCTCGTCGTCACCGCAGGTGTATACGTATATCGCGATCTTGCGCCTTTAGCGACATTCACCAACGTCCCACGGGACATATCTGAGGGATGGGTTCTGTGGGCTAAAATCGCTGTTCTTTTGTTCACTGGAATTGTGGTCCCCTTATTTGTCCCGAGGGAGTATACACCTGTCGACCCCAATGATCCATTCCCGATACCCCATCCTGAGCAGACGGCTCCTCTCATCTCGTTGTTCTTGTACTTTTGGATGGATCCTGTCGTCAAAGCGGCGTACCGTGTGCCGCACTTGCCGTATGATCAACTCCCGCCTCTCGCGGACTATGATGCAAACAAAACCCTGAAAGCTCGTTCATTCAAGTATTTGGATGCTTTCATGGGTGCCAAGAGACATCACTTGTTCTTTGGTCTAATGCAGGTCTTTGCTTGGGATTATGTCGCTATGGTCGTTATCATGATTGTCCAGCTCTGCGCGGAATTCGCTGCACCTATCGGTATTAACCGTCTTTTGCAGTAAGTATTTCTCCGTCCAAATCTTGAGCATTATTGACAACGCCCGCGCAGCTACCTTGAGACCGGTGGAAAGGATTCCTTATACCGTCCATGGCTGTGGATTGTTTGGTTGTTCGTGGGTCCGATAACAACGTCAATAGCCTTTGATTGGTATATTTTCATTGCTGTGAGTTCTCTCATAACCGTTTTCTAGATGCTCTTAGAATATTGACTTTTTTTAAGACTCGATGTCTGACTCGTTGCGAAAGTATCATAACGCAGCTCGTCTTCGAGCACGCACTTCGCATTCGCATGAAAGCTGAGACCCATAGTTCATCAACTTCATCCCAACCCGCAAGCGGTGAATCGACGCCATCTCCAGTCGATTCAATGGCCCACGTGGCGGAGAGTTCGAACGACTCTGAGGGGACCCTGCATTCAAGCAGCCCCACCGAGACTGAAGGTGATCATTCGAGGGAGGAAACTTTACAAGGAACCACAGCCAGTATCAAATCGACAGACGATACGACTGAATCTCCACCGAAACCTGTGAAGGATTCGGATCCAAGTGCTGCTGAAGGTGATGCTAGGGCTAAAAACCTCGTCGGGAAGATCAACAACCTGGTTACTACTGATCTAGCGAATATCGTTGACAGTCGAGACTTCATGCGCTTACTTGTTTTTGTACCGCTGCAACTCATTCTGTGTGTGGTATTCTTGTACATAATTCTGGGCTGGAGGTGAGCCTGTCAGTGGCCCGTAGTTCATACCGATACTAAAGCACTTCATTTCTAGTGCATTTGTTGGATTGGCAGTCATTATTCTGATGTTCCCCGCACCTGGATTCCTTGCGAAGCTGACACAGGATATTCAAGCCGCCACGCTCAAGAGAACAGACGGGCGGGTTCAGGCTGTCACAGAAAGTGGGTGGTACCTGTATTGACGTTGGTTAGACTGAAGGCTTTCTAGTCCTTAACGTCCTCCGTATGGTCAAATTGTTTGGTTGGGAACGTAAGATGAATGAACGCATTTCGATCAAAAGGGAGGAAGAACTTGTGTGGATCAGGAGAAGGCAATTTCTTGAGCTATTGAGCGGTCTTATAAAGTTGGTCTGATTGAATCTGCCTCTGAACACGCTAACCTTGAATTCCTAGCTATGTCATTCCTGTGTTAACGATGATGGCGACTTATGCTACTTAGTAAGTATATTATCTTACTCTGAAACACACGCATTAACATGTTACCAGTGTTAGTCTCTTTGATAATAGTCGGCAGTCACTTACTATCCCTACAGACCATTATCATGAAAGAACAATTGAGTTCCGCGAAGGTCTTCTCCAGCATGACTATATTCGATATGTTTTCGAACCAGCTGCATAGGATGCTCTATACCGTGTCTCAGACTGTGGTCGGAAAAGTATCTCTGGATCGCTTAACCGACTTCATGCACAATGTGCGTTGTTTGTTCTGCGAAGTCCCAAAAACTGATTGATCTTGTCTGTCATAGACCGAATTGCTTGACACCTACTCTGAAAAAACACCTGCTACATTGATTATTCCCACTGAAATCCCAACGAATGACGTTATCGGCTTTTGCAAAGCAGCTTTCTCTTGGTCGAATGACGGCAATGGCTCTGCTACTCCTTCCGGACGACAATTCCTCCTACGCATTGAGGAGGAGCTGATTTTCCACAAGAATTCTATCAATCTCGTCATTGGACCTACTGGGTCTGGGAAGACTTCGCTGCTTATGGCGCTACTCGGTGAGAAACTATAACTTGTCACAGGTAATCTGAAAGGCTGATCCTGTCCAGGCGAAATGCATTACTCTCCGTCAGGTCCTGGCTCATGGTTCAACCTGCCACGCGAAGGTGGTGTAGCGTACGCGGCACAAGAATCGTGGGTCCTCAACTCAACTATCAAGGTAAGGCTTCAACGTCAAACGGGGACATATATTGACGTTCGTATGTACAGGAAAACATTCTTTTCGGTGCCGAGTTTGATGAGCAGCGCTATAAAAAAGTCGTTCGTCAGTGTGGTTTGGAGCGAGACTTAACCTTGTTCGATGCTGGTGATCAGACTGAGGTAGGAGAAAAAGGACTCACTTTGAGTGGTGGACAGAAAGCTCGGGTGACTCTCGCTAGAGCGATCTATTCAAAGGCAGATATCATCCTCTTGGACGATGTGTTGGCTGCTCTTGAGTGAGTGTACGATCTAATACTGTCTTTCCATTCTTAATCGTGTCCAGTGTTCATACATCAAAGTGGATTATCGACAAATGCTTCAAGGGCGACTTGATCAAAGACCGAACTGTCATTTTAGTGGTTGGTAAAATCCGTCAAACTATCCATCATCTTCTGATCTCGCGGACGTTAGACACACAACATCGCCATGGCCGAGCCCATAGCTCAATACATTGTATCATTGAAAGAAGGACGTGTTGCAAGTCAAGGATCGCTTTCAACTGCGCTGTCCCGTGACCGAGCTCTCGCCAAGGAGGCGCAACGAGACGAAGAGGCGATGCATAAGGCTTCTGAAGAGATCGATGCCGAGGAAGATATTGAAGGAGAGACTGATAAAGACAAGAAGTCCAGTGGTAAACTGATCATGGCTGAAGAGATCCAAGAGGGGCACATCGGTTGGGCATCGCGTAAGTGCTTGTAAAGCTATTTTTGAAGCTTTCTAACATGTCGTGGTTCACCCAGTCAAATTATATTTCTCTGCTCTGGGAGGCAATCATGTCATGCTTTTCTTCGTAGTATTTCTTAGCGCATATATCGTGCAACAAGTTCTGGGCACAGCCCAAACGTGGTTCCTGGGGTACTGGGCGTCACAGTACGATAAAGTCCGTGATCCGTCAGAGGTCAATGTATTCTAGTGAGTTAAATACTGCAGTTCATCGACGGGCGCTGACAACCTTTGTAGCTACATCGGGGTCTATGGTAAAAACACGACTCTATTCTCCATCAGTCACTAATGTCAACACTAGGTTTGCTTCTACTGGGCGCGCTCCTATTCTATATGGTTGCATATGTCCTTTTCGTCTTCGGGGGAATTCGGGCATCTCGAACAATAAACCAAAAGTTGATTGAGTCTATCTTGGGAACGACGTTGCGGTAAGCCTCCCTTCTATTCTTGAACTTGCAAGACTTTAATATACATTAGATGGCTGGACACCACGCCAACCTCACGGATTATCACTAGATGCACAGGGGACATCCGAGCTGGTAAGACTTGAGTTTTTTTTCAGCACTGGCTATGCTCTTATCAACCGCCCTTCCTCTGCAGTTGATGGCATGGTTCCCATGCTCCTGTTCGCTGTTTTCGAACTGACCTTGGCAATGATTATTAAATTTATCGCCGTTGTGGCGTTCACTCCCATATTCTTATTCCCCGGTATCGTTGTGGCTATCCTTGGTGCATGGTGTGGCCAGATTTATATCAAAGCTCAGCTCTCTGTTAAGAGAGAACTGTCGAATGCTAAGGCGCCTGTTTTGGGACAGTACGTTTACTCGAAGCGTATGCCAAAGCTTTGGCACTGACTAACTTTACCCCACCTAGCTTCGGGGCCGCAATTGCTGGCATAAGTTCGTCCCATTAAATCATTCAGTGGAAGATCTCAAAGCTTAAACATTCATGTAGCATCTATCCGTGCCTATGGTGCTCAAAACGCGTTCATCCGAGAGTCTATGGTACGAATTGATAAATACACGAGGACTGGCCGAACCTTTTATAACCTTAACCGATGGATCGACATTCGAATCGATGTACTTGGTGGGCTGTTTTCGGCGTGTCTGGCTGCATACCTAGTCTACTTTCAAGACATTGAAGCTTTCAACGTTGGTTTCTCTTTGAATATGGCAATAGGTGTTAGCGGTTTGATACTTTGGTGGGTTCGTTGTGTGAATCAGTTCGAGGTCCAGGGTAAGTCGTCTCCACTAGTTTTTGCCGTAAACTTGAGATCTGATCATTTTCTTGTAGGCAACAGGTTCGTTTTTGTATGATATGCATAGGCTTCATTCTGATGTTTCTCAGTCTGGAACGTATACATGGTTATCTCGGTGTAGAACAAGAAGAGAAAGCCTCCAAGGATCGGGAACCTCCCGCGTATTGGCCAACCAGCGGAGAACTCCGCGTAGAAAACTTGTCAGCAAGATATTCTTCTGATGGTCCAAAGGTCTTGCATGATCTATCGTTTACTATCAAGTCAGGAGAACGCATCGGAATAGTTGGTCGTACCGGGTCTGGAAAGGTTTGGAAGCAGTTCATATCTTGGAACGCATCTCATCAAAATGACCACAGAGCTCTTTAACGTTGTCTTTACTTCGCTGCATCAATACCGAGGGTACAGTCTACTATGATGGCCTTCCAACAACCGCCGTCAATCTTGATGCCCTGAGGTCAAAGATAACCATCATTCCGCAAGTAGTATGTACAGGTTTCTCGATATCTCTGCTCTGGACTTTAACTCTGCGTTCAATAGCCTGAGCTCTTGAGTGGAACCTTGCGGCAAAATCTGGACCCTTTCGACCAATACGACGACGCCACGTTGAACGATGCCCTACGCGCAGCTGGTCTTTTCTCGCTGCAGAGTGAAATGGAAGAAGGCCGGATAACGCTGGACAGTACGATTGCCAGCGGAGGTGGAAACTTATCTGTCGGTCAACGACAAATCTTGGCACTAGCGCGAGCACTCGTCCGAGGAAGCAAATTGCTCATCCTTGACGAAGGTGAGCTTCTGTCGCATGAAACTGAATGGTAATGCTGACAGTAATGCTCTAGCTACATCTGCTATTGGTAACGGCGTTATCTGGAGACGCCACAGGAATATACTGACAAAGGCCCCCTGTACACAGACTACAAAACCGATTCGATCATCCAGTCTTCTCTAAGGCATGAACTTGGCTCCGACATGACGCTGATTACTGTAGCACACCGTCTCCAAACGATCATGGATGCTGATAAGATTGTGCGTATGCATTGCTGTTGGGAGTAGATCTGCGTGGCTAAATATGTATTGTTCTAGATGGTCCTAGAAGCCGGTCGCATCGTGGGTTCCTTCTTGTGAAACATAGGCTCGTTGTGACTTATCTCTATCCTGCAGGTGGAGTTCGATTCCCCCAAGAATCTACTAGCCAATTCCGAAGGCAAGCTGAGGTCCCTAGTAGACGAGTCTGCGGACAAGGATGTCTTATACGCCATGGCGGAGCAGCGTAAGCAGTCATAGAATCATTTATGTGATATTCTACGAGAGTATTTGTACTCCGAGTTAGATGATGTCGAGAATAGATCTTGGTTTCGTATTCCGTTGGAAATTTGAAAAGCAACATATGGCAATGCGGCCCTGTTTTTGCTTCCAGCTACCGTCATGTCTATTCCCTTGGAGCCGGAGCTGTATGGCTTATCAGAGGATGAAGCCGTATTCTTCAAGTCGCAAACCGGCATTGAAGGAGATGAAGAGTTGAAGAACCATATATTGACCGTCCAGGCGGAAGCCTACAAGGCGAGTTTGGGCCCTCATCAGGGGTCTGGCAGACTGAATCATCGTCCCCCCTTTTCCCAGATACGCCCGTATCCTTGCATACGCATATTCTCTTTTCTGAGGTATTGATTAACTTTCGAATTTTCTGTCCAACTCAACGACGGTCTAGGTTAGGAATCTCAAAGCATCCTTCGTATCAACGTTTCTTAGCCATCGGGCGTGAGTGTGAGGGTGCTATATATGTGGAAATCGGGTGCTGCTGTGAGTTTCAATGCATATCCTCGACCCGACCCCCGGCAAGACTAACTCGGTTTGCAAGTTGGTAATGACGCTCGAAAAGCTGTTGCAGACGGATATCCAGTACATCAAATCATTGCCACCGATTTACACTCAGGTCAGCTTGCGATTTAGTTTCACGACTGCACGAAGTCTGAGCATGCGTGGCAGAATTTTGGAGCCTTGGGCACAAACTTTTCAAGAGCACGTCCGACAGCTTCCCAGCACGTTTCATTACGACAGATATCCTCCACTTAAAGGACTCATCGGAAAACAGCACTTACACAACCATTTCGGAAGTTCAGTCGCTAACTCAACTCAGAGGAAGCGTATCTGCCATTCACGCGGCCGCATTCTTTCATCTTTTCGACGAAGAACAGCAACTTCAAATAGGAAAAATCATGGCAATGTTGCTATCATCAACTCCAGGATCAATGATATTCGGTACACACATCGGTCTACCAACTAAAGGCCACCGCGAAGCGCCTATCACTCGGGCCGGCCGTACTCGTAGTATGTTTTGTCACTCACCTGAGAGTTGGCGATCCATGTGGGACGGAGTAATCTTTCCCAAGGGTACTGTCGACGTTGAGGTCAGCTTGAAGGAGGTCGACCTCCCGGATATATCTGGAGCCAAGTTCTGCATATTCGTGTGGTGTATAACAGTGCAATAGGTTGTCTAAAGAGCAGGATAGTCAGGGACAAGATCTTCATGGCAAGATAGAAAGGATATGTGAATCAGAAAAGCGGGTCAATGCCCGAAGGTAGCTGAGATAAGTTTCTGCACTGCAGGTCGCCCCGCATAAAGCCAAATGCCTCAAACATCATGCACGAGAGGCAAGTATATAGAAAGATTACTCACCGTGATATAAATCAGAAGGGATTAGAGCAGCACCAATTGACGCTTCCAAATGATGGACCTCTCGAAGTCAAGCAGTCTGGTTGAACTCTGCATAAGACAGTCAGTAAGAAGGAAATGATGAAACCAACGAAGAATAAATCAGAGATAGCGGGACAAAGCCCGAAGGTAGCTGAGATAAGTTTCTGCAGTGCAGGTTATATCCCCTGCGTAAAGCCAAATGCCTCAAACATCATATATAGTGGGATAGACAAGGAGTGAAATGGCTAGCACACTCACCAGTGATGAGAATAGCAAGATGCAGGCAGACGCTACTATCTCCGTCGTCGTACAGGAGACATCTTTAACAATGGTTGAAGTAGGGTACGAGAAAAAAAAATCGAGATGTATAGGCTATTTAGGGCCGGTCAAAGGATTCCCTTTTATGGGAACTACAATGTGACCCGGCGAAATCCTTCTGCACGGACCGTAGTGCACCGTTTACTCTGCCTTTCACCGCGACTACGCTTCCTCCAGATCGTATCCGAGTTCTGGAACTCTAAAACGCCGTCCTCCATCTGAAAGTTGTTCATGACCACTTGTCCTTGGATCGACGAACATGGAAAGCCGTCTATACCTCCATGGCCTCTCGGGATAAGTATATCACCAACCTTGCATGCATAGACTATCTATTGTCATAGCACTTCGAAAATCTATCACATACCACGACTTCATCTCCCAGATTACCCGCACTATTACTTACTCCATCGACCTCCGGGAAAATGCAAGGAGCGCAGCGAAAAAAGTGTATCGTCATCTCATCGTACTTCCAGCATCCTTGGATTCCACGATCTCATTCCACTTGTTCAATATGTCATTTCTAGCTAGTTTGGATTGGTATTGGCAAGGATCCATTCTTAACGCCGTTCGGTGGGGTTTTCAATCACGCTCACGACCGGTTCTTGTATAATTTCTTCCCGGGCCACTGTGAAGGCTGCGCTGGAAATGCGTGAGTGCACATATATATATCCATGCTACATTTGGACCCCTCAGTGGACTCGTCCCATCTGATCTGATCTTATACAATGTGCTTGATGTGCAAAGTCGGTGTCCCTCAAATCTTCTTTGGCATCACTGGCGCTTTAGTATCCTCGGGGCCGTATGAGGTCTTCGTAATTGATGACATTCGACACCTCCGTCAAATCACACATATAACTGAGATACAGCTTGGAGAGTGAGATTCAAGGGACATCAATCGGCGCTTGTGGATGTCTTCCCAAGGGCACCACCGTACGTGACGAGAGCGACTTCTATTTGATCGGTCTACCATCTTCATCTTCAGAGTTGGAACATTTCGCCAATCGTTTCTACCGTCAGGAGTATAATCGTTTACAGCGCCTTTTCCTGCTCCCTTCTCCATTGAAATTCGCAAAGTGGCAAGGACAGTCCTTCTGAAGAAGGAACATTTAGTTTGAAGGCATGCTAGGCTTGTACTAAACTGTCTGTCAGCGGCACCGGTTGATCCATGGAGTCATATCAAGTACGTTTTTTTCTCAGCCATATATTCGTGAGTGGACCCGAAATATTTTCGCAGAACAGATGCCCGAGCTGCCTCAATCCACTCATAAAATTTCCTGCGTAAAATTAGATCCCAATTTCGGGCTTGTAAATTTTATTTCAATGGTTTCATGTCGTTACCTGATCCACCAATTTAACAATTTCTTCAGCACATCCCCAACTTGCCTGCCATCCTGCTCCCGAGTGCCCGATGTTATGGAACACAGGGATAGATGCACTATCAATTTCTAAATCTTTCCCTCTCTCTAATCGAAGACCACTTTTCCGCGCTGGTCGGAAGCCAACGACCTCCCTGATGACAATAGAGTCAAGATCTTCGGGCACAGGCTCGCGGCTCTCTAACCGCAAATGAGGCGGCACAAGCTCAGGATATATCTCCAAGGCCCGTTTTTTGATATCCAACGAGGTCTCGGGGACGGCGTCGTAATTCCTACGAAGATAGATCAGATAGACTCTTCCGTAGCAGGAGCAAGCTGCATACCAATCATCCTCCTCTCTCGTCCCACCAATGATGACCTGCCCGCTGCGTCGGGGGATAATATAGGTTCGATCACCGCCTTCTCCGCCCGCGAGATCCCCCATCTGCTTGGTCCGGCCCTCTTTGATCCATGGAGCATCAAGAACAATGACTTGCCCGCGAATAGGGAACATCTCATCATCCATAACATCGCCTAGCTTAAGCGATCCTAGGCCTGTGCAATTGATGATAGCAAGGGGCGTCTGTGGCTTCGTGAATTCCAACGCGTCACGAAGAGAAGCGAGCGTGGCACGATGGACAGTGCCTCCTAGATTGTAAAAGATCTTGACAAGTTTAGCCAGGTACGGAGAGGTGTCCATCGTGAGAGACGTGAAAGAAACGCTATGTTTAGCAAACGGCATCAATTCGTCTTGAGGATAGACACGGAACTTTTCATATGTATCAGTAGCGAAACAACCCATGGGAGAATCACCCACATCCGGCATCGATTCGTAAAACTTAATATGCTTTACGCCATCTGAACCATAGAATTCAACCTGCCGAAGTTTCATCAAAGCGCTTGCCTCGCCCTCCTCGGCCTCTTCTTCCCACATAACATCGAATGTTCGCTTATCAAGCGCTTGTTGACGAAGATCGTCATCTGCAGCAAACGAGAGGTGATGAGCTCCTGCCGCAGTGGATGCATAGATGGCGGTCAAAGGATCCCCAGGTTGATGGGCTGCAACGGCAACGACGCGATATCCGGCCTGTAAGAGCCGTATAGCAGACGTCAATCCGATGACGCCAAATCCTAGAACGAGGATAGGGCGACTTGGTTTTGATGTAGACGACATTGTCCGAGAGAAAGGTCTTCGTTAGTGCACGAAGCTGAAAATGTACGCCAATATATGTCCCGTACAATACTGACGCTAATAGCCTGGCAGCTTTGCCGCCCCTTGGCCGAGGCGAATGCTCATGCTCGTAACAGATGTGACACCGTGACACATGGACGAGCCATGGCCCCGTGGCCAGCTCAGTCTGTTATCCATGGCTCCTGCATCTATCCTCGTCATTAATCCCAATTCCTCGCAGTCAATCACCGATGGCCTGTCAGAGACTCTAGTGGCACCCCCGGAAGCAAAACTGACGTTCTACACGGCCCCGAGCCATGCACCTCCATCTATCAACGATATCGTAACTGCCAATTTGACGGCAACGGCATGTTTCCAAGATATTCTCGAGAAAAAACTACTGGAAAAGCACGACGGATTCTTGGTATGCTGCTGTGAGCGATGCTGGCCCCTATATCCGCGCATATACTCACACCTATGTCAGTTTCTGACCATCCGTTAGCACATATGCTACGCGAAGTGACGACCAAGCCGACAATCGGTATATTCGAGGCGGCCATCACGCAAGCATTACTCGTCGGGAAGCGGTTTGGCGTCGTGACCACTGGAACGGGATACAAGTTCAACCTGTACAACGGTGTACGCGCATTTATGGGAGCCAATTCCGAACGATTTGCTGGCCTTGTCACGACTGGTCTCGGCGTTGTCGAGCTTAGAGAAGGCGACCGAGATAAGATTGAGAAGAACATGAAGGAAGCGAGTGGTAAGATGGCATCACAGGGTGCAGATGTAATTCTCCTAGGATGTGCTGGTGAGTTTAACTGGTGTTACTTTCTGAAGGTAATTCTCACTGTCCACCCTGCAGGAATGGCAGGGATGGAACCGCTGGTCAAGCAGGGAGCAGCAGAGGCAAATCCAGGCCTGCCGCCTGTCCGGGTGCTCGATGGCGCAAAAGCCGGTGTCGAAATGCTTTCCGCTTTGATCAGGTTATCTGTGTGACAATTTCTGTGACCCATAACACGTGTATGTGACAATCGCGCCAAAATTAGGACGCGTCGTGCGCTCTGGGAAATTTCCTGTGCCACCACCTTGCAAATGCATGTTATTACACGCCCAGGTCTCCAATGCCCTGTTTCAGCCGCAGCATCTTAAGGGTAACTCAGCATCTGTCACATCTCCAGTTCATCAATGGCATTTCGGCAGTTAGATGATGAATGATGATGGATCAGATCCACAAAAGGGACACCTCGTCTCGCCCGCGGCTGGCAGGCACGCCTTTTCCCAGTATGATCGGATATAATCGGTGAGCCTAACGATTGTAGTAAGCTGAAGGCTGTGAGTTGGCTCTTCTATTGATCCACATTTATCCCCTACATATATACTAGACGGTGGACCAGCGGTAACGACCGCTCGCTCCTCCGTTCTGTATAGGAGTGCTCATCATGTCAGATAGTCCGCTTGTAGAATTGTAAGTCTTTCGCTATACCCTTTGCTGTCAAAGTAAACTCACTCTATTCCTAGAACTGGTCCCATGGTACGCCTGTCTGCAGTGCTAATACCAGTTGCTTTTTAATTCACGGGATACATCCGCAGCTTCTGGGACACTTCTTCAACTGGGGCCTCTGCGGCGCTCTATCTGTGCAAGTGTGTTGGTACCCTCCGCTCGCCCTCCTAAATCACGTACCTTAACTACTGCATTTCATAGATACCTATTATTTCGCCTTCCCCAAAGATAGAGAATGGACAAAATGTTTTGTCCTTTTCATATACTCCGTGGAACTCCTTCAAACATTTCTTGCTACCCGTGATGCATTCCGGATTTTTGCCTCACACTGGGGAGATAAATCGGATCTCGATCACTTGGGTCTACTCTGGCTGAGCGTACCCGTCATGGGCTCTATCAGTTGAGTCCGCGATTGCATCTCCCGCTGACTGATACTTACCCGCTTGTTGCCAGTCAGCTGTACCGCTCACTTCTTCTTTGGTTGGCGTGTGTATGCGATGAGCGGTAAAGCCTGGATCACTGGTATCATCTTGACGGTATGGGCTATATGGTTTATATCTTGATTCCGATCATTGATGTGTTGTTTTAAAAAGTTGACCTTGGTCCAAGGTGGTGCGGGCATATGGACAGCAGTAATCGGTCATGAATATGGCCTGTTCTCCGATGTGCAGAAGCGTATGTTCAAGCCGATCCTTGTAAGCCGTTTTTCTTCTCCGCAAAAATGTGCTCATTATGTGCAGGTTATGTTAGGGGGAAGCACTCTCTGCGATGTAATTATCGCCGGAAGCATGCTCTACTATTTGAAAAAATCCACCTCGGGGTATAACCCGTACAGCGCTCCCCTCTACAAGTTCGTGCGGATGGTGGTCCAGTCTGGCGCCCTTTGTGCAACCATTTCTGTCTTATATATTGTGCTCTTTTGCGTATATAGAGACAACAACATCCATATGACTCCAGCCCTAACTCTTTCGAAGCTGTATTCTAATTGTCTTTTGGCTGTGAGTCAATATCAACATTTATCTTCCGGGAAACTGAGGCTCTCACAGATCCTAAACTCCCGCACGCGATATACAGCTGGGAACGGTGATGCCGGATACCCCTCAACTAATCTTGTGCTATCCTCATGGCACGTCAACACCTCGATCGCTTCAAGTTCTGGCCCAATAAGTAGAGCTCATTTCGATTCCACAAGAATTACCAATAGGATAAAAGACGACTCAGAAACGATTGCAACCATGGTTCGTGAGATTTTGGCTTATATAACGAGCGTGGTGCACTAAATGCTAATGTATAGCCCTCAAAGGATAGTCTGGGAGCGGTTGTAATCAAGAAACCCGAATCGTCATACGGATCGCACTTTTCATAGAAGACTTGGAGGAATGAGTAGTCCGCAGGTGCAATCAAAGGACAATTGTAGCAAATAATCTGTACTGGAATAGATTTCTTTTTGGTTACCACGCTCAATTTGGAGACTTCCCAAAGGTTCACCGTGGCTGTGCAACAGATCGCCCATTTCTAAAAGTTTGCAACGCGTCCGAAATGCCTACAACACGCGAACGCACCATGTTTCTACGCGACAACAAACTTGTCGTAGTCACCGATGGCAAACGACGCGTCTTACTAACTCGGACGGCCTTAAAACGTTCCTACGATGTGGGTCATTATCTTAATATGGCGTGTAATTTCTCAGCCATTTAATAGGAAGCCCTGAAGATAATATCCACTCGCTTCCCCGCTCTACCGAAAAATCGTGTGGTGATACAGACAGACTTGAGGGCTTCGGAGGAGAATTCGTCGACGTTCCGAAGGAATCGTGGGCCGATGTGTTGCCGTTGATGTTGTCTTTGAAAGCTACCTTGATTGAAACGGAGTTGATTGGACCTCATTTGGTCACTCCAAGTGGGACATAGCTAACACCAGCTGCCTGTAATTGATTTCTGTTGATAGTAATTTTAACAGATTTGGCACGCAGTACACCTGTTCGCGTCGCTCCGCCACCTCCACTCCTCTCTACTATCGGTTCAGCTGAGAGTCAGTAGAAAAGTAATCGGGTTAATTGAAATGTCTTTCATTACCAGTTATTCGGCCAAAATCGCAAAGCTTTTCCCACTTTTCGCCTCTAAAATTAGCGCATGCCTCAATGAAATCTAGTTTCATTATGAAGGCTACCGGATTCACTATACTACCTTCTCTGAAGTTGACTTTCTTGACGGCGATACAAGCGACCGCCGTCGAATATAAGTGGACGGAAAACCCGTCATTTATTTGTTCTCACCTATCGAGCAAGAGGTTTCTGTTCAGCAATCTCTCATAAATGAGTGGCGTTTTTCTGCCGTCTATCCTGTGGTCTCCGTCAAACCTTCGGCCCTACTGGGAAGGGAGACTATTACCTGGCGTGCTATCACGCACAACGACCAGACATTGACAGAGGCAGCCACAGGTCTCCGAGCATCGTATTTGTACTGGGAGGCAGTGTGCGTATCTCCAATTATGCAATCGAATACGTCATTTACGAAAACTCCCATTAGAACTGACCACGTTGAAAGGCCTCCCTTTCCGAGTCCCCTCAGAGACGTCCGAGTCTTCTCCTGCAAGGAGCTTCAGTCCAATATGGTGTAATCTCAATGACGATGACTCAGTCGTCCTACCCGTTTCTACTATCACACCCTACTTGGACAATGCCCTCGCTTCATTAGGTCTGAACATCGAGGCGCGAACCTCCTTCATCACGTACGTCTTTGTACTTCCCAGATCATTGGGGCGAGGCTGACCTCTTCTTCCAGGTATTGGCTTCCCTCTAAGTATCCTGAAGCACAGTTATATTGCCTTACGATTCGTTCCCCAAAACGAATATGAAACCGCAGCCGTTCTCCATATAGAACCATCACCAGATGTTGTGACACGCATCTTTATGTTGTTTAAAAGTATTTCCGAGGATCGGTTGGGTGAGTGGTCTGGGGCGATCTCTCGATCTCAGGACAACGTGGAATGGTGGAGAGAGTTGTGGGACTCGTTTCTAAGGAACCGCAAAATGGTGAGAAGCTGTTAAGAGTGTTGGAATGGGGTGGAATGGAGGTGAAGAGACTGCTCGATATTTATTAGTATTACACATGGAAGACCA
This sequence comes from Armillaria novae-zelandiae, assembly GCA_030435655.1. Classification (NCBI taxonomy): domain Eukaryota; kingdom Fungi; phylum Basidiomycota; class Agaricomycetes; order Agaricales; family Physalacriaceae; genus Armillaria; species Armillaria novae-zelandiae. Next base: position 720,537 of record JAUEPR010000009.1, read on the forward strand.
TCCTTCCCCTTATACTGGCGACGGTACATAATTCTTCGGTTTATGTTTCAAATAGGGTAAATCATAGTAGATATTACTACGCCTACATAGCTCCTCGCGTGTTAAACACCCTCACCATTATGACGAAATAAATCCATAATCCGGCGACGGCCCTACGGTTGGCATCCCTTCAAATCCACTCCAATCCCTATCATTCCCAAAGGCATTGAGATCGATATTCCAGTTCCTCACATCGGATGCAATCATGGCCTCCACGTTCCCATTACTATGGCCACCCATAGCCTGGGGGAATATCTCCTCATGTTGATTGAAGAGCGTGCCTTTAAGCGCAAGAACAACATTCCCAAATTCATCACCCAGATTCTGTAGACAGACAGCAACATTCTCGGCCCGTTTCAGGGCAGCGTTGGCAAGGTCCCAATGGTGGAAGTCCCGCGCCTTTTGAAGGGCGCACCGTAAGCGGCAAAGAAGGAATATTGGATTCGTGCGGGAGTCGACTTGAAGACGGTGTTGTTGGGCTGAAGGGGATGTGGCAGGGGAGTCGAGGGAGGCTGTAGTAGCAAGACTGAGCCGAATTAAGGACGATGTTACTGACGAAAGAATATGGCCGACATCTACGCGTGGAATTTAAACTCCCACACATTGCAAGTGTGCACAAGACTTACAAACGAGCCAAAACCCATCGAATGCTCTGCCATCTAGTGTGGTAATATACTCCACAGCCTGAGCATACCTTTCTAATGTCTCTGGATCCGGTGTGAATCTGTAGCCCTTTCAGGTCTAGTGGACTATGACATTCAAAAAAATGCTGCTCACGGACTGCCAAGCCCGATGCTAAGTTCAATTGCTATACGTCTTGCCATGCATCGAAAGCCAAGGAGACAGGTCATTAGCGATGCTGTACCGATATGACATGAACACCGAGTATTATTGTGGAATCCGAAGATGCAACTCACGGAATCCCGGGGCATCCGCAGCACCCTCTTTTTGCGCATCACGCGCTTCTTCTAATAATGATTCTACCTCTTTCTCAATGTCGACGACACGCCCTAGCCGTTCATCCTTCGGCGCCATAAGAGTACAAACTTGGGTTTGCAGTCGCGAAACAAGAATTGTTAGCCGACATAGATGAAGAAAAGAGTGCGCAGAATGGACATGCGGAGGAACAGAGGGAACGGAACGAATGGGAGTAAATGGCGAGCCTCGCTGCGAAGACGGGTGACCCTGAGGGCTATGCTGGTGCTGCGAACGAGGAGAAGAGACGTTCGAAAGATGCCCAGGTGAGCCGCCTAGGACCGGATGTGAAGGTTTCAGTTGTTGGGTGGCCGAAAGAATAGTAGCGATGGACGGTAATGGGACAGTATGGTTGTTCGTCTGGACATGAGAGGGGCGTGAATTAAGGAATGATGCCCTAAAACGCATGAGAAGATCAGTTTAGTCGATATGCGATAATACATACCAGGAATCATGAACCCGTAACGCCCACCACAGTACACGTCGAAAATCCTTCTCCCAGGACGGTATACCCCAATTAGTTGGGTCTATATGAAGCCCCAAAAGCTGCGCTTGGGCAAGAGCCTGGCAATGTTTTAGCTTAACATGACAAGCTGGTATGGCCCGTCAACCCACCCGAGCCAAAACCAGATAGTCGTCCTCCGCACTACTCAAGGGACGCGCCGATATGTCTAGGAGAGCGTCGGAGATACTCGTTAAACTGCTCCTTGGAAGTCCTAAAGCCCGACGTTGCCTTTGAGATTTCAAATCCGAAAAAGCCGACGTACCGGTTGCCTCCTGTCCCTCGGTCAGCACCCTCACCGTTTTGACCGACGGCCTATACATCCCCCTGGGTGCATGATTAAGCGCAGCCGTGTAGATTTTAGCGAGAAGAGGTAAAGGGTATGGACAATCATGTGAGTATGGCGAGGACGACGACTGGGCGCTGGCTAGAATATGTTTGGGTGGGGGTAGAATTGGAAACGCGGCATTACTAGCTGACAGATACAGGTCGAGAAGGGCCGTCTGGCTCGGCGGAGGATGCAGAAGAGACAGGGCAGACTTGACGTTGTCGAGGTAGGAGTCTGGGGGGCGTGCTCGTTGCTCTGTTATAGCATATAGCCATCATTAGAAGAGAAAGTAAAGGAGAACGACGCACTATCTGACTTTCTACTGAATATAGCATACTGGGGATTCCTTCCATCGAGTGAAATCTGTCGTGTCTGTTCAATCCTCTCGCCTAATGCAAGATCAGCTCAATCGCCAGAGCGACAAAACGGGGCTTACCGCCAGCTTTGCGCGCCCCAACCGGTAGAAGATCGTCCGTCAATACTGCTGTGATAATATGGTACCCGCGAGTTTCTTCCAGCGCGACTGCGTCTGAGTCGTTGATCTGTTGTGTGCTCGGTCCAGGATCGACATTGACTTGGCTGGTAGCAGTTGTACGCGAACGTTTCGATGGAGCCGGGTTGACGGTGTCAATAGTGAGTTCCTGAGGCGACAGTGACCGTTTGCTGGGCTTTTTCCTTTCTCGAGGTAGCTCGTCGAACGTGCACTTCTTGCGAGTGTGCCTAGTTTGACCCCATCAGCGAACAGAACGCCACAGCCTATTTATCGGCAACTCACTGGCACTCAACGCACGGCGTTCCCACCTCTGTTATCGCACATCTCGTCTTTGCTCGCCGCTAACATGGTTCGAATTGCATCGGTCATCAAATACTTTCTGTACAGCTGATAACTCACGCAGCCATCGCATGGTCGATTTTTCCTGGATCTGAATGGTCTTGCAAGGGTTACCGGTGGCGGATCGTCGTCGTTTGAGTTCTGGTTCGTCTCTTTGGGAGGAATATTTGTAGTGCCTGACTCAGAGACCGCGGTCATAGTGAAGGGCAGAAGATGTCGATCGGAAAATCCTTTACCTTTATCAGCTACCACGTGCGTTCATCTCGGCCCGGAAAGGTTTCTAATACGCAAAACTCAACTGGCTGCATGCATACTCTGTACAAGACACGTACATATGTAGTAGTATCTTCACTATATGCAGCAGACTTACTCAGGTCGCCACTCCGACAACCACTGATTTCGAGGGCCGCTGTAACGAAAATCAGGGATGGGAAAATTGATATATAGCGTAGAAACTTACGGGAGCGTACTTGATCCCCGCTGAAGGAACTTGCCTGACCCTGGTGGCGCCAGTACTTTGTTACTCTCGCCGTCATAGACAATTTTCCCCCGCAGAATCGTGTATCGAGGCCAGTCCTCCAAGACGGTGCCCTCGTAAGGTGTATAGTCACAGGCGTGGTGCAACTGTTGTTGGTGAGAATATTGAACAGGGAAAGGGTCGGACAGGTACAACAAACCTTCGAGTTCTCGATCTTATAAGGCTTGCGGCTTTTATCTGAGCGCCAGATGATAAGATCGGCATCACTACCGGGCTGTATGGTCCCCTCTGTCAAGAAGCACAAGGTGAATTCAACGGCGATATGGGGCTGCTAAGAAAAGCATACTTTGAGGGTACATCCCATCTAGACACACGGTTAGGATGATAAGACCTCAATAAGTGCGGATAACATACATAATTTGGCTGCGTTGGTTGAATTTAATTCTACAAATTTCTGAGGGGTAATGCGACCCTTCAGAACGCCTTCACTCCACAGTAAAGGTGTCCGGGTTTCGACACCAGGAAGGCCATTTGGTATCGTCTTAAAGTTTCCACGGGGATTGTTCGTGGGATTCTTAATAAGACCGAGCTGCGAGTTCGCAAGAAAAGAAATGAGCGATAAAGGAGCGAGCGATAAGGAATCACACACTTTTTTGCCACGCTCATCATCATAACACGTAGGCGCATGATCCGAAGAGATCACCGTAAATGTGCTATTCGCGAGACCCTCCCAGATTCTCTCCTTATCCATAGGGTCATCCCTGAGCGGCGGTGCACAAACACATTTTGCACCTTCAAATCCGTCCTTCCGCATTTGCGAACCGTCGAGTAGCGCATAATGAGGACATGTCTCTGCATAGATAGGAAGAAGTCGTGTTTGAGCTTTTCGAATGACGTTAATGGCCTCTGGAGCAGAGACATGGACGATAAGCATGGGTGTGTCCATAAGCTCTGCAAGTACCAAGGCACGGTTCGTGGCCTCAGACTCAACGATAGGAGGCCTCGAGGTGCCGTGATGCCAAGGTTCAGTCATCCCTCGCGCTTGCAGACTCTTCGTCATCCAGTCGATACTATCGGAGGGTCAGTCAGAACATTTTGAGAGACGACATAGAAAACGTACACATCCGCGTTCTCGCAATGGACCATGGTAGTGACCTTGTACTTTCGCGCCGCGACCAAAACGTTGAGGATTTCGCCATCATTGAGTTTCAAGTCGGCATACGTCATATATATCTGACACACATTTCGGTAAAATTCCAAGCTAACGTGAATTGAGTGTAACACACCTTCATTGATGTGATCCCTTCGTTAACAAGCTTTGGGAGTTCGGTGTGCATTTGGTGCTCATTGGGGTCCGTGACGATGAGGTGGAATCCGTAATCACAGACAGCAAAGTCATCAGACTTAGCGTGATAATCAATGACAGCGCTCGCAAGCGAAGCTCCCCGACCCTGGACTGCAAAGGCCAGAATCGTAGTCGTCCCGCCTTGTGGGAAAAAAATGAGCAACGTTTCATAAGCACCTGGAGATATGAAGACTTACCAGCTAAAGCACTCCTAGTCGCGCTCGTCCAATCATCCGCGGAGCGAGCCCCAAGGCCTTTCGCGGCAGACTGAGCAACATGGACGTGACTATCAACACCTCCAGGAGTGATATATCCTCCCTCGGCATCTATTTCCTGACACCCGTCCAGTGAGGGCAAACCAGCTGCGAGGAACCTAATTTTCCCATCCTTGATACCGATATCGCAAGCCACTTGATCAGAGGCGGTGACCACAATACCGTTACGAATAATCAAGTCAAGGTCGAAGGTCATGGTGGGATGCGAAGACGCAATTTTGCAGAGACCGGTGGTGTGAATCCATTGTTATGAATAGTTTTACGTTCCGAGGATTCAAACTTGTAGAGTTTCGCTGCCTCGGCCAATCCACGTGATGGCGTAAGAATAGGAGCAAGGAATCGCCGCCGGCCAAAGCGCTCTGTTCTTGCCATCCAGCCCTTTGCGCTGCAGCCGTCCAAATGGAAAGAGGAAGATTACGGCGTGCGGTTTCCTCGCTTCAATTTATACTCCTTGGCCGAATAGATGCAGCGTTGGATCGAAAATGGCGTGACCTTGCGACAGTCACGACATTTTCGACATTTTTTTCGGAAACTAAGAAAGACTCTTGCGTATCAGACGTATGGAGCGGTGGACGTCCTGGCTAGCCTGGAGGCTGGGCAAGTTTCATATGTCGATAAGGACGACGGAACTCGGGATCAAGGAGGTCAGATACGGGTCGGAGAGATTGCTTCGTGCCGGCCGAGTTGTATCCCCTCTCAATAGCGCAGCGCGCTCTCTAGCAGCCAATATTGGTGAGCTTGTCATTCGACTCGGCCGGCGAAAGGGACTGATGAGATAGTAGCCAGAGTGCAGGAATGAGGTGTAATTTGCAATGATTGCACTGTGACGATACGGTTGGCTGCTGTTTTTGCTACCGGGCTGCCTATACACAAGCTATTGCATCCTCCCGACGGTAAGAAACCCCTCCCCAGTGGGGCGAAAGGTGTTCAATGACGCACTGGCCGGCGTAGCTTCCATCATGTTGAGACCGATCTTGACTGGTTCCTTTCATCTTGTCGTTCTACAGCTTGCTATCCATCAATCACCATTCGACCTTGGGCCTTGGCTTGGGACAAACAACAGGTCTTTACGGGACTTGCCCGACATCCATACTTCTGCTTCTACAACCCCAGTATTCCGAATCAATCATCACTAGCCTGAAATCTGTTATCTATCAAGAAATCAGTATCATAGAAGTGGGAAGGTGCCCAAGGAAGACCGAATACCACCGTAGGCTTTGAAAGGACCTATTCAAGTGGGTCTATACATAAATCTCATTATAATTCGATATCTAGATGGTCGCTGCGAGATGCCAATATGGCCTTGAGCAAATGAAACTGCCATGATTTGTGCCGTCACCTACGTGATACTGTACTAGCTCTGGTAGTTGTCGTGCTATTCGTGTAACCTGCTAAGCCTTGTCATCGTTGAAACAAATGAAATCGTCTAGGAATCCTGTCCTCGTCTCCCCCAGATCGGGATCATAACCAAGCTCTTTGAGGTAATTGACCACTCTTCTGTTTAACTCGCCAATCATAACGACAAGGTTGGTATTCGTGTTTTTTCATCAATGAATACTCTGTCACTTTCTCGTGCATTCCGCCTCAATTGTTCATTCATACACCAATGTTGGTCGTCATGATACCGCTCAAGATTCCTACAGTGACCATCTTTTTTCCACTTCGACAGACTTGTAGTATTCCTTATGTTTGATCTGCTATTCTCATAAATCACTAACCCCTTTCTCCTATGTCGACCAGGCCGCCTATTGATGATCTTTTCCTGTGAGTTTAAAACGTGTTATTCTCATGACATACTACCTTCTTGTCCCTGCTTCCCCCATGGCGACTCCGACAGACATTCCGCCAGATCTTACGAACGATGACAAAGTGTACATAGTTCGATATCTCGACGCTCAATCAAACTGCACAATTCTCGGCGCGCTATTGCTTGGTGCGCAACAGCATTCAGCAGCTTAGTATCAGTAGGTGTTGACTGACGTCAGGTATATATACTGGCATTCTTGCTGTTACATTGTGGAATATGTGTAAGCCAGACATGTCTCGACTACGACATCCAAGCTTAAGTGGAATGTCACAGTTATCAATAAATGTTGGCCGATCCGACGAGCTATCGTCGTCGTTATCGTTCTCCTTTATGCTCTGATTACTACCGCTTTTGCTGCCAGTTGGTCATATCTGCGCTCCATATTCATCGAAAATGGGAGTAGTTTTTGGACCATGTATATAAAGCTTATTAGCACGAGTCAAGCCGCCTATATGGAGAAAGGTATTGCAGCTTCCATCAGCACCATTGTTGCAGACTTATATATAGTGTGTGGACTCCACTTGAGATTGTACCCAACAGCTCAATACTTTTTGACTCTAGATTTGGTGCTGCTGGATGGTTTGGGAACGGCGCTGGCTCGTTGTTCTACTTCCAACACTTTCCCTTATTTCTGCAACTGGTAAACTGTCCCATCTTGTTGACTCTCTTCGTATACTATCTAAATCTTTGTGTAGTGTTGAGAATTATTGAAGCATATTATGGCTACTCCAATGGACCTGGCATAGGACTTGTATTCCCATTCCCATTGCTCTACATATCCTTTGTCCTGGCGACGACATTATCATGCACGCTGCTCATCGTTTACCGCATTTTGACTGTTGCCGGGGTTAAGCGCGGAGCAAATGGTCGATTGAAAGTTTATCAGCATTTCCTTGAAGTGCTTATCGAATCCTCAGCTCTCTATTCGATATCTCTGATTGTATATTTGGCCCTCACGAGTTGTGGCAATTTTGGGGCGTATTACCTTGATGTCATAGCTAGCATCATGAAGGTGGGTCAATGAAATTAGACTTTGTTAAGTTTACCAAATGATTTGAGTAGGGAATTGCACCAACACTCCTTATTGGTCGGGCAGCGGCGGGACATACACGCCCCCAAGACGACTGTGAAGGAAGTATCGTGTCTTCGCTTCATTTCCAGGCAGCTACTGAAGTTGGCACGATAACCTTCCAAGAATCCACCATGGAGAGCACAGTCCTGGAGACTGATATTGAAGCCCAACATCAGCAATCAGATGAGCTTGTGGTAGTTGTTGAAAGGACGTAATAGTGCTCAAGATGAACTTCTGACTCCTGAGAGTCAGGTTGCGACTTTGGACTGAATTTAGACCGGCATTTTCTGTTATGTTGTCCTTCCTGATTACCGTATTTCCTAATTATTTTTGACCCATAATAGAGTATTGAAAAACTTCGTAAGCAATCCTTTCCTTCGTGCCCTTACACTATGTGTGATGCTCAGGAGAGTGAAATACTATGCAGCTCCGAGCTCGTCATTATAATCATAGACAAGGACATCCTGAGAATACATGAGATAATTGAAAGTACAGAGGCGCCAGGATCTGTGAAAACATAAGCAGTAGCTAATATATACTGACGCATACAAGGGGACCTTTTCTTGTTGCTGTGAGTAATTATAAGTGCGATCTGGTTATAATAAAAAGCTGTAATCACTGTTTTCGCGGCGGCTCTTGCTAGGGTCATAGGCAGAAACACGGCAACCCAAGCCAAAGAGAAAGGCACCATCCTTAACAAGGCATCGCGCAACCTCCTCGCCGACAAGTATCGAAAGGCATGATGCCGAGGTTCCCGGCTACGTATCCAACGGACGGACCTCATGAATGTCCGCGACCTCCATGAAGATACCATTATTCCAACAAGCAAGGCCTTCCGAAATTGCGGACATCGGCAGTGGCTGGAACCGGGTGGTCCACATCACGGTACCGTGGTTCATTCAGAATGGGCTGGGCTTTTTCCTGCGAGGAATCACGTCCAAAATGAGGTTATGGTGATCCAGAATAAGTTGCCAAGTCGACTACGGAGTAATGATGGATGATAGTATTGCCTCCACATCGCAGACTCAGAGCATTGCTGAGCGCATCTGAAAACCCTGAGAGTCGGAGAAGGGCTTGACGATGACGCGGCTGGCGAAGCGGCGCACGATACAACATCATAATTAAGGAACGGGGGAACGGGAGGCCTGAGAGCACAGGTTCGGTTTGTGCGGTCCTGTGGCTGGACATAGGCCAAAACTTGGCAAGAATCGGGATGGGTAGCGGTGGGCCATGGCTGCGTTGGTAGTTGAGGAGATATTGATAGTATTGTCTGCGTAGCTATAGGATAGACAGCCAGAGCATGTGTTGGCGCGTAGCTCAGAGTCGCCTAATCTTTCTTCCTTACAGCGTCTCCAGCATCGCTTTGCAGTGGGCTTAGCTGGGCTATGCGATAACTGAAAGGTGTTTACAGAGAACGTGGACGGCAATGTGAAATTTTTTGGAAGTTGTGTAGTCTCGTCCTGGGTAGTGAGAATTGTATGATCATCATTGTCTCCGAGCCTCGAAGCTTGACAACTCGGAATGTTGCGGGGATGTTTTTTGTCGCTAGAACGTGTCTTTTGGATGTTCTGGATGTCCTGACTTTTGGACGGTGTTGACTAGAGGTTGATCCGACTCTGTTCGATTTTGCCCAAATGAAGTGGTGGTTCGTGGGAGCGAATCCTCATCCCGAGGAGTCGATGGTGGCTGAGGCTGCGCTCCACCACGGGGCTCCTGCTGTCGCACCTATGGACATCGAGATAGGGTTGGAAGTGTTCAGCGATCGCACCATAATCACCAGATCCAGGTCAAATGACTACGAAGAGCTCAGAAAGCGACCCGATGTCCAAAGTTGCATCGACCGATGGTATGTGCGAAGAAATGAAAGGACGGATGTCTTATAAAGGGCTGGTTCACATTGAATCAGCGTACATTTACTGAGACCTAGTCTTGGGAATGAAATTAGAGACCACCGAAAACGGGAACATTCACAGCCGTGGCGACCAGGATCCACACGTACGGCCCAAGGCCGCATCAGTCCTATGATGAACTAGGCAAGGATGAGTAGTAGGCGAGAATTGAGGGTCAGCAGGCGAGACGGAGAGGCAACGAACTGTGGCCAAACCGTCAATACAACCGTCGCATCTCGAGTTGACTAAACTGGGAGAAGAGGCACAGATAGGCTTCTCAGAAAGGAAAGTACGATAAGATCACACCGCCGTGATGCTCATCTTATCTTCGTCTATACTTCGTCCGCACCATGCTGTCACGTGGAACGCCCTCGTAACGATCTCGGTCGATAAATCTGCGTGACATGGCTATATATTCTGCTCAATACTGGGAATGGCGTTCCTTTTCTTCAAGGCCTAAATGGCTGTATTACAGACTCTCGGAGAGCTCACCCTCAACATTGGCCCCTTCCCCAACCCGCCCTGTCAAAAACCTTCGAGATCTTTCAAATCCCGGAACGAGTCCTCCAATTCCGTGTCGTATGGAGAGGGACGAGCGCAAGTGAATCGTGGATTCTGTGTGCAGGTAACTAAATTACTTTACATTTTACTACCTTGACTAACATCTCTTTCCTCCACAATTTCCAGGGTCCGCTTTCTCCGTCGCATATGGCCTTGCTGCGCGATATATTATCTCTGTATAACCTGCAATAGTCGATGCCCTTCCCAAAACATTTCGCGGACTCGAAGAATAGCTAGCATCTGTCGGTATAATGATGATCTCACCAGGATAGGTATCTTGACTCTCCCCTGGTCACGTTCAACAAACCACGTTAGAGTCTCCCTAAGGCACACGCATTTTGTATAGTCATTTTCCTTACGATCGGAATACCGCACTTCAAGCCCTCCCTCTGTTGCGAGTTGTGTTGAAACTGTCAATGTACATGTCAACTTATCAATTCGTCGAGCGTCCCCGTTCCGACGTGATACCGATGATCATCTTCGCAGCAGCTAATAAGCGTCCCCCAGGACTGTTTATAACAAGAAGGTTGGTATATGTTGTCCACATAAACTACTACCTCGTTGCTCTTGCTCCTCCCCTAGCAATTCAGGCAAATATTCCGCCAGATCTTACCGGCGATGAGAGCGCTTATATATTCCGATTTCTGGACACTCAACTGAACTGGGGAATGCTCTATGCGCTGTTGCACGGTAGGCAATGTTCTGTGTCTTGGTATGTAAGGTTTGACTGATGACATGCATATACATAGGGAGACCGGGTAGCATAGCCACCGCCAGTACTAGTTTCACAGACTCGTATGTGGTGAGCGCGATTCCGCTGAGACTCGGTCGTCGGAGTTTTCACTGATATAATGACTCCATATTTAGTGTTGCTGGATCGCTTGGCGACGGTGCTGGCTCATCACTCTGCTTCCAATACTTTCCTGTCTTCCGCGACGGGTCGAGTGTATGATCTTGTCGACTTTTTTTGCGACGACAATATGGTGCACATTGTTTATCATTCACCGTATATTGACTATCACGAGGTCCAGACAAAGAGCAGAGGGGCAACTAGGAGCTTTCCATTGTTTCATTGAAGCACTGGTAGAATCCTCAGCCCTCTATTCAATATCCCTAATTCTCTTTTTGGCTTTCTCTGTTTGAGAATGCAGTACTCGATGTGGTAGCCGGTATTATCAAGGTGCATCAACAGCCTTCACTCCAGTTATCATCGACGAAACTATTTGCTTAGGGAGTTGCATGCACCCACCGAAGGCCCTTTATTGGCCGGGCAGCAGCGGAACACACGCGCCTCGAAGATGACTGCGACGAAAGTGTAATATCGACACTTCGGTTCCAGATGCCTTCGGATCCTTGCACGACGAACTTTCAAGAATCCACCATACAGTGCACACTTGAAGTCCTTGATATGCCAGACATTGAGGCTCAATCGAGGACGGCCCTAGTGTGGTATTCGTTGAAAAGACTCGATCGTCCAGACTCCAGATGAGCAAGGCTGACATTTTGGACTAAATTCGAACCTCGTATTACGTTAGAGTATTCTTATTATTGCCATTCATTTATTTTTTCTATCGGGTTTTTGGTATCTGAACCTCTGCAATTTCAACTTCTTCCCTTCGGCTCCTTATGATATGCATGGTACCCCGGAAAATACGACACAGTACATCGTCACAACCACCAGCGAGGACAGAACCTCTTCTTGGACTCATCCGAAGGTGATGTATTAGCCAAGGGGAATAAGGTGTTCTGAGACTCTGTTCTGATCTCTAAGTCTTCTACGTTCGCATCGATTACCAGAGTGAGGCACAACAGTAGCACCGAAAAAGTAGAGATGCTGTGATACTGGTACATGAGTGACAAAGGAAAGTCGCATGGGGCGGCGGCCAAGGCGGATGTCTCGGTAAGGATCCGTCGGCAAGATAGTAGTAATATGCCGTTTCAACAAGCAAGCACTGAATATTACGGCAAATAAGGCTCGACTTCAAGTTGAGCTTGGAGATGGTACGCAGCGGGTTAGAAACTTGAAGTGTCCTTGCTACGCCCCGGCTAAGTCACGCAGAAATAGGGGCCATTTCCGGCAATATCGCCGCCGGCTAGCGGTTCGCACAAAGTTTCCCTCAAAGAACCATGAAAGAGCCGACCCGCAGACACCCTCCTTCCTATCTACACAATGCCTCGACTCCTGCGAGTTGCAGCAGCTCAAGTCGGTAGAATCGACCGCGGGACGCCTAGAGCCCAAGTTGTCGCTCGCTTGATTGCCCTTCTGGAAGAAGCGGCGGCGAAATCCGTCAAACTAGTCGTGTTCCCAGAAACCACCTTCACTACGTTCTTCCCTCGATACCTCATTACTGATGAGAAGGAACTTGATTCCTACTTTGAGGTCGAGGATGCCGAAACCGGGATCGTCAACTCGGCTAACGTGAAGCCCTTCTTCAATAAAGCAACAGAACTGGGGGTTGACGTCGTCATCGGATATGGAGAAAAGACTCCCGAGGGCACGTCATACAATACCGCTAGCTACGTCTCTGGCGGTAGGGTTATATCCAAGTACCGCAAGGTTCATCTGCCAGGAAGTTTTGGTCAGTAAACTTTACCAGCCATGATATGGAAAACTGACTGTATTTTCGAACTAGAACCCTTCAACGATAACCCCGACACAACTAATCAGCTCGAGAAGAGATACTTCAAGCCAGGGAACCTCGGATTCCAAGCTTTCCGGGCGCCCGCTCTTCGCCATGAAACGAGGAGCCCGATAGTTGGAATGCTAATATGCAACGACCGAAGATGGGCGGAAGGCTGGCGATGCTATGGCCTGCAAGGCGCGGAGATAATGTGTATCGGATATGTGAGCCCCAGGACGTGTATCTGTTCTTGCATTCTCATTCCTCTTCATAGAATACGGTCGCGTGGGCCCCAGAGCTCTGGGGTGCTGATCCTAACATGGACCGCAATGATGCGCGGGAAAACGCTCTAGTTCGTTCTCAATTTCTCCGTTGCGTCCCAGTTCTGCTGACATCAAGAGCAGTTCCACCACAAACTCGTCTGTCAAAGCAATGCATACACAAACGCGAGTAGGTCCTCCTTTCCTTCATTTGAAGACACCATCATTCATTGCTACAGCGTTCTGCATCACTGCTGCGAGATGTGGCTTGGATGACGGCAAATTCGAGCTGATAACTGGTAGCATGATTGTGGATCCCGAAGGCTATATCGTTGCTGAAAACAAAACGGATACCGATGAACTGATTATAGCTGACATCGACTTGGATGCCTGCCAGTACGTCACACATCTGTCTCTACTGCTGAGAGTAAGCTTACAAGCCTTGTTATAGACAAGGCAAAAACCGTACATTTGCGTTCGCAAAGCATCGACGACCCGAGCACTATGGAGCTATTGTCGAAAGAGCAGGAGTAGTAGAGCCGCCCGAAGTTGTTTGATGTTAAGGAATGAAGAGTGGTTGCAAGAAATATATCGGATATGTTTGTTAAAGCCACCTGAACCGTGACGTTGGATAAAAAGCAACATGCCTTCTTCCTTCTGTACATCTTCATGCTGTCATGAATGCACAATTTCTGGAGAACGCATACTTTCTGAAGAATCGAGAAGTCGAGAACAACGGAATAGAGGGTCCCGTGCTGAAACTTTTCAAGCAACGTCGTCGTCGGTGTAGGAAGGGAGTTACAATGTCATAAATCCGTCACATGACCATGTGACTGAACGCGAGTGTGACGCGACACGGTAATTTAGTACTATGACGCGCTGTCCTCGCGTCAACAACTTGGGCGATGGCGAACGGCCCTTGGGATTTTCCAATTGATGTCAGGTTACTACGCGTGGATCGACTGCAGATCTTCTTCGGTGATGCCTGAGAAGTAAAAATAGGAACCGACAAACGGCATACCCCAGAACAACTAAGGACAAATGTGGAGTCCTCCGCGCTCAAAATTCTGACCCTGAATTACTCAAGAGATCGTTTTTTCGGCTTTAGGCCTTTTTGAGGAGGCTCGGTGTTCAATTCTCAAGGCGTTGAATGGCGAAAAAAGTGAGCCGAGAATACCACTTTGAATTCATTTTGAGGCTTCCAAACTTTTCTGATGATACATTATACATTGACGAAGCACTATTTAAATTTTCACAACAAGAATGCTCCGTTTGTCTCTTTCAAAAGAAGTTTATACTCAGGTTGGAACTTTGGAGGTCGTCAGTTGCAGAAGAAAATCTTAACGAGCTTGAAAACATACGTTCACATAGGTGTTCTCCCACCACTGGATAGTCTTGGCGGTGAATTCGGCATCCTCTTTCGAGATGATCGTCTTTTTGAGACCGTTGGCAGCGGCGGCCTCAGCCATGAGCTGGACTTTGCATTGCCGCTCGAGGGCGGCAAACAAGTAGACAGCTTCGTCGACGGTATTTCCAACTAATCAAAGATCGATGAGATACACACTCAACCATAGTAGTAGTAGTAGAATAAACTCAACGGGTCAACAGTCCGTGATTTTGCAAGATGCAAGTCTTAAACTTGGGACCCAAAGCTTTGGCAATGTTTTCGCCCTCTTCCTGGGCGAGAACGATGCCGCCAAAGTTCCCATACACGCAGTGGTTATCGTAAAACAAGCACGAGTCCTGAGTCAGGGTTTCGATAGGGCGTCCGAATGTAGACCAGGCTTTGGCGCTGATGGTGTGGCAGTGAGCAGCTGCTTTAACGTCGGGGCGGGCCTTGTGGATAGCACTGTCTGTAGACGCCAGTACATTCAGTAAAGCCAGAGTGTGTACCTTTGTTCACTTACGAATGTAGAATCCAGCCGTATTGATGGGCAACTGAGCCCCATGCTTGGTAACATAACCGTCAGGGCCGACAAGACACAACATCGATTTCTAGGAAGAGCAGTGTGAGCTTGAAGGTCTATGTTTATCTGCAAAGCACTCACGGTCATGGTCGAGAAGTGTTCTGCAAAGGGGTTCATCCTTCTCACATTGTAAGCCATTGGATTAATCAGCGTAGGGGAGAGCTAACCAGTAATGGTCAGGAAGGACTGGATCACGGACCGTGATGTGACCAGAGACTCCCTCAGCAAAACCCATCTTTCCCCAGTAACGGAAGGCAGCAGCCATATGCTCCTGAATAGATGTTAATTCCACTGTAGGGTTGTGAAACTCGCTGGTTCTCCTACCTTGATCCATTCGCGTTCTTCATAGGGACTGTCAAAAGTCGGGACACTCTCCAGCCCAATCGTTCCTGCTAGCTAATCAGAGACAGAAATGGCGAAGATAAACCTGCTGAAGCCTACCTTGTTTGTTTCCACGCCAGGTCCGTCGTAAAGGGTTGTCTTCGAGGCCTTGAAGTGACTGGTGGAACACACCGTTGGAAGTGCCGTTGGCAGTACCAGTTGCTGTGGGAGACATGGTTCCTGGACAAGGTGGGAGCCAAGTCTCATCGTTTTAAGACTTGGTATAATATTTCACGGCCGAATGTGGGGAAAGAAACCATGTTGGCCGCGGCGAAGGGATTAAGGCCAATGAAATAGGAGCGATAACTAGATGAGATCCAAGATCTCACTGAAGTGCCGGTCCAAAAGAGGAAACGGATTTTCACAGCGTAACCCCATTTGCCGCGGCGTAAAACACCCGCCATTGCATCGACAACGATGGACTTGAAAAAAGGACCTGCGCGACCAGTTTTCTTCAGCATTCTGCCCTTCTTCCGCTGCCATGCAGTTCAGTCAGTTCCTTGATAAAATTCGCATCCAGGCTGAGGAGGTCGACTTTCACGACGCGGACGATGCGGAGGTCATCAAGTGTCAGCCAGATCTTCTCCCAGTACCTCCTTTACCTGAAGGTCCGAGGAAATGGGGCGTGGTTCATCTGGCAGGGTACTGGATTGCTGAGGCATTTGGTGCGTGCTATCGATTCTTGGTAAAGCAAATTTCCTGACCGGAATTGCAGGTATAAGGTCTTGTGCACGATTACTTTCTTCTCCAATATCATTCTCATTATCCGTAGTCAGTATCAGGTAGCTTCGTCGGCGGTTGCCAGCGGTCTATCGCCAGGTTCAACGATTGGCGCGGTCTTTCTTGGTCATATCATAGTCTGTCAGTGTAACGGTCAGATATCATCGCAATACGACACTGATAAACCCTTTCTAGCTGTTGCCTGTGCTTGCAATGGATGGGTAGGCGCGACGTATGGTATCAATTTTCCAATGTTCTCGAGGGCCTCGTTTGGTATCAGGTATGACGATACTCCTTAATATACAGCTGCTATTAATGCTTGACCGTAGAGGGACAGCTATTGCTGTCCTATGTCGCGCAGTCGCAGCCATTGTTTGGTTTGGTACTCAGACATATCAAGGTATGATTTCTCAATGTGCTCGCTCAACGGCTTGTTCATTTTTTCACAGGTGGTCAATGCGTTGAAGTCATGCTTCGCGCAATCTGGCCTTCATTCAAGACCTTCCCAAATCACCTTCCTGCTTCTGCTCATGTCACGTCTTCTCAGATGTTATGTTTCTTGTGAGCATCCTTTTTCGTCTTGTCTGACATAGTGCCTTGACCTACGGCGTCCAGTATCTTCTATATTATTCAGCTACCTCTTTTATGGATCCACATCTCTAAGCTCCGTTATCTTTTCATGGTAAAGGTCGTTGTCATGCCTATCTTCGGCTTTACATTGTGTGAGCTCCTTTCGTTCACTCTGCTCCACTCTTGTTCTGATAGTGATAGTCGGCTGGGCCGTCGGCCGCGCTCACGGATTCGGTCCGGTATTCAGCCAAGGAACCAACACCACAACGTCGCCTGCTGCGGTCCTGTTTTTCTCGGCGATGACTTCGGCCATTGCTCCAAAAGCTACGCTCGCTCTCAATATATGCGTATGGTCATTGCCATTTTTGCGCTTCCAAAAGCTCATAGATTCCAGGATTTCACACGATATGCTAAAAGTAGGCGCACCGTTGTATGGACCAATATCCTTTCCCTGTCTATTCCAGTCACACTTTGCGCGTGAGCTTCCCTAGAAACCTTTGTCCAGACGTCCGTTCCGTTCTAATTATAACCTTACCAGTATACTCGGGGTGGTGGTGACATCTGCCGTTCAGGTCATTTACGGTGTCACTACATGGAATCCTCTGCAAGTATGCGAACTCTGGAGCAGTCGTGCTGCGCAGTTTTTCGCCGCTTTCTGTTGGTCTCTAGCCGTCGTTGCGACCAACATCTCCGCAAAGTGAGTTGTGCATTTACTTAAGCAATATCATACTAACCTCGTTGATTAAAAGCTCCACTGCCGTTGGCAACGACCTCATGATCTTATTCCCCGAGTACATCAACATTCGTCGCGGTCAATATATTTGCGCCATTCTTGGTGTCGCTGCCTGCCCTGTCTGTTCATTTCTTGCCATGCCTGATAAAACTCGTGGTGACCTCGTATTGTATAGTGGATTGTCCAAAACTCGGCCAAATCGTTCACTTCCTTCCTTGGTGGATACAGCATATTCTTAGGTCCCATCGCCGGAATTTTGCTGTCGGATTACGTGAGTCTTTACTTTGGGCAATATCAATGGTCGTATAAACTCATTGAATATTCGTAGTTTATCCTTCGTCGTCGGAACTTAGAAGTCCCCGCACTCTACCGTCACGGGCGCGGCCAGTACTGGTAATCTGCCGTCTTTTATCCCAAAGCACGCATCCTTACCATAAACATAGGTATACCTCCGGGTTCAACTGGCGTGCAGTGTTGGCGTTTACTCTCGCACTCATTCCAAATCTTCCCGGATTTGCCGGCAAGGTCAATTCCCACATTCACGTTCCTGTTGGTGCCACGTACCTTTTGTAAGCTCGAACCAATTCATGTCAATAGTGACTTGACTAATGATGCGAATAGCTCCGTTGTCTGGCCTTTGGGAGTGGTAATTGCATCCGTGCTTTACCTCACGTTCAGCTTCTTCTTCCCTCCCCTGATCGAGAAGAAGAATGGCGGCACTTTTACCAGCCATGACGATAGTCTAGCGGACGAGAAGGATGAGAAGGAGAGTTCTGCAACCGTTCATATACAAGGGGTTTAGTTTAATTCGATATTATGACATTATATGTGTTATTTATTTATATTAAGGTAGTATAGACTCAAGATAACATGCTAATGACTTACATCACTTCTTCTCTCGACGTCCGGTTCATGAGTAGGATTTCGACGCACGCGGAGGGCATCTCACTTTCATAGCCAGTAGAACTTGTGTCAATCAATGTCCTTGCGCAACGTCAAGAAGAATAACAAATCTGGCATCATGGGGTGCGATGATAACTTTTTATTTTCCCATCCGCTGATGTATGTCTACTTGTGCTTTTGCTGCGCCATAGCATACAACAGGTGCCTATCGGCAGATTCGTCCACCAAAGACCTCAATTTCCCATGCGGATCTTTCAAAAGCGTTTGGGGAGTATCGAACTCGACCTGATATCAGTTATTTCAGTGATGGTCTTCTCATTAAGTCGTTGGTAGTACTCACAATATGGCCGGCATCTAAAACCATCTAATTGGGAATGAGAGGCTGCTATGCAAATCCTATGAAGTGCTTGATACTCACTATTTTGTCCGCATCCATCACTGTCTGAAGTCGATGTGCCACAGTAATCAAGGTCGTGTCGGGACCAAGTTCATTGCGCAGCGAGGACTGAATAATCGAATTGGTCTTGTAGTCTGTAAAGCTGAATTAACAGAAATTTGGAATGCCGGGAAATATTCTACCGATAGCGGAAGTTGCTATACAATGATTATGAGTCTTTCCTCTCAGATGATACGTACAACAAAATCGAACCTTCGTCAAGAATAAGCAGTTTGCTTCCTCGGACTAGCGCTCGAGCCAACGCTAGAATTTGGCGCTGTCCTACAGAGAGGTTGCCGCCTCCGGTGGCGATGATACTGTCCAGGGTGATCCGGCCTTCGTTCATCTCCCCTTGCAACGAGAAGAGACCGGCTGCACGGAGGGCGTCATTGAGAGTAGCATCATCACATCGATCAAAAGGATCTAAATTCTGTCGCAAGGTACCGCTCAAAAGCTCGGGCTAAGTGGACAGTTAGCTGCGGTCACGCCGCTATCATAAGATGTGGACGTACTACTTGCGGAATGATAGTAATCCTTGACCTCAAAGCATCAAGATTAATTGCCGTTGTTGGGATACCATCGTAGTAAACTGTTCCCTCCGTATAGATGCAGCGAAGTAAAGACAGTGTCAAAGAGCTCTAGAGACAGATGAGCAAAACTAGAATTGACTGAAAAGGACAAAATAACCTTTCCCGACCCAGTGCGCCCAACTATACCAATGCGTTCTCCCGACTGGATAGTAAATGAGAGGTCGTGTAAAACCTTCGGGCCATCTGGAGAATATCTTGCAGACAAGTTTTCAACCCGTAGTTCTCCGCTGGTCGGCCAGGACGCTGGAGGCTCCCGAGCTTTCGACGGCTTCTCTTCGTGGTCTACATTGATATATGATTGTATTCGTTCTAGACTGATATGGAAGGGTAAACACAATGGATCCACCGGTAGGAAATGATGTACCTGTTGCCTGAACGATGGCAATGTGTTTGAGTACGGTACTACGTCAATGACTGATGGCATACCTTCGATTTCAAATCTATTCAAGAAACGAACCCAAAATAATATTTTGTTGGTGAACCCTACAGCCATATTCAAGGAGAACCCGACATTGAAAGCGCGAGCGTTCTGGATGTAGACGAGGTATACTGCAAGGCTGGCAGAAAACAGCGCACCTATGGCATCCGCACGGACATCGACCCATCTATTCAAGTTATAATATGACCGTGTTGTCCTAGTGTATCGGTCGATCCGATTGAGGGACTCTTGTATAAATGCGCTCTCTGCGCCGTAGGCGCGGATCGATGCTGGAAAGGCTATGAGCTCATATACCATGATATTCTAGCATGCTCACTCAATCCAGCGATGGTTGCACCAAAGCTGGGGTGTATCCTGTCAACCACGGAAATTATTGTAGGAGAGACTCAACTCACTGTCCCAGAACGGGCGCCTTCGCATTAGACATCTCTCGTTTGACCGGCAGCTGAGCTTTCATGTAGATTTGGCCGAGGTAAGCACCAGCGATACCCATGATGAGGCCTGGTACCAGAAATACTGGAGTGAAAACAACGACTGCAGATAATTTGAAAAGCATTGACATGGATATCGAGGTCAGAAAAAACAGTGAAGTGGGAAGCATGCTATCAACTGTGAGTGTTGCCAACTGTAATCAGAAATCGGACATAGACTGATGGATAAATTTACCAGTACGGATGTCCAGGGTACACCTCGCGATGATTCGTGAGGCCGGTGTTGTATCGAGCCATCTATAGAATCATTGGATAATATGCATGTAGAAAATGGGAGAAAGGTACCTCAACGTCGTACCCAGAATGGAGACCATCAACTTTTTGTGAATCGAACGTGAGGCCCTGATAGTGCCAAACACATACACCACATAGATGAAGGCGTAAAGTGCGAAATCTAGTAAAAGCAGAGAACCTAGAGCAGAATGAGTAAGCCGCGACATGATGAGCGAGTCTCTCGCATACTGTAGACACCGAGGTAGCTGTTTGAAGTCAGAAATACGATATCCACAAGGCGCCGGGGCATCACTCACAAGAAAACTGGAACGTCTTCAGGTCTGTGGTCATCGTATTGCGATGCCCAGTACCCTAAATACCAGGTCTGCATGATTACCACGAATTGCTGTATCGAAAATGCACCCAGGAATGCAGCGAAGAACAAGAAGATGTGATGGCCTCCAAGAGAAGTCAGATACAACTTGACTACGGGAACTCATCAGATCACATCTACCTCTCAAACCACAAAAGGCCAAGACTTACAAGAAGACCAACTTATACGCCCTTGGCGTATCTCTTCGGAGAGGATCAATTTCCCGTCAGTTTTCTTCTTCTTCTCGAGTCCTGTATCGAGTGCTTCTACTACTTCTTCGTCTGCCTGATGCAGAGCTTCTTCCTCTTGGCGCGCCTCCTCTGCCAGAGTCCGGTCGCTTGAAAGCAGAGTCTTGAGCGTTCCCTGACTAACAACACGTCCATTCTTCAAGGAAACGACGAATTCGGCAATTGGTTCGACCAAGGCGATGTTATGTGTCTATGTTAAAGATCAAGAAACGAAGCAAGGAACGGATACACGAAACTCACTGCCAAGATGACGGTCCTATTGCTCATCAATTTACCTTGTAAGCATTTTTGTACAATCCACTTTGAAGTGTGCACACTATAAAAGATATTTAAGATCAGTCAGGAAGGACACTGGATTACGAGCGGAAACTTGCTCTAGTGCAGCCAGGACATCGTCCAAAATAAGGATACCAGCCCTAGAATAGACGGCCCGAGCGAGAGTAACCCGTGCTTTTTGCCCGCCACTCAAGGTCAATCCCTTCTCCCCCACCTCTGTCTCATCACCAGCCTCGAACAAGGCTAAATCCCGTTCTAGGCCGCATTGATGAACCACGTCCTTATATCGCTCTTCATCGAACTCAGTACCGAAAAGAATATTTTCCTGTGTCGAATGGTCAATTAGCAATCTTTCTATGGTAGGAGATATTCCGGCTTGCTTTGATGGTTGTGTTCAAGACCCAAGACTCTTGAGCGGCATAGGCAACACCGCCCTTTCGCGGTAAGTTAAACCATGAAGCAGGGTTGGTAGGCAAGAAGTGCATTTCACCTGGCCACAGTCAAACTCATGAGCTCTAGTAAGTATATGACAGCGAACACCCACCGAGCAGAGCCATCAACAGCGAGGTTTTCCCTGATCCCGTGGGTCCAACGACAAGATTGATGGAATTCTTTCGGAATATGAGCTCTTCATCGACGCGCAGGAGGAAAGTGCGTTGTGAAGGAGGTTCATTCATCCACGAGAAACGCGCCTGGTGGAAGCCAATGTCCTCCCGGTCTTCGACACCTCCTGGTTCGATGGACTCCTTCTCCGAGAAGGTATCCAGCAGCTCCGTCTGTATCCAAGTCCAGGTTAGCAGCAAACCCAGGGCACTTGGTTCATGGTACACACATTCTGCATAAAATCAGTCAATCGATCCAGAGAGACTTTCCCGACAACACATAGGTTGGAAATACGGAGTAACCGGGTAAGTAGTCCAGCAAACATGTCGAAGATCGTCATGCTTGAGAACACTTTTGAAGCGTCCAGTGTTTCTCCCATTACAATGGTCTAATAAGATCAGTCACGTAAAATCATAGACATACGAAGGAAGTACGAACACTAATGGAAGGAAAGTCAGCATGTTCTCGCAGGAAAATTGGAGGGCTGACTTACTAAGTGGCGTATGTTACAAGCATAGTCAGGGCTGGAATGGCAGTGCTGAAACGTAGTCAGAAAGGAGGACCCAAAGGATTACGGAGATAAAAGTACTTCAGAAGATTCGTCATAAGGTCAAGCAGCTGCTTCTTCTTAATCCAGACTAGTTCTTCATCCCTCCTTCCTGCAACCCGTTTGCTAATCTCACTTTCCCAGCCAAACATTTTGATCATCCGAAGGACATTCACGACTATTATGCAGGCGATGAACATCAGCAGAAGAAGCAGGAAGAATCCGGATACAAACATTCCGTAACGACTTGGACCCGGCCATCAGTGTTCTTCAGAGTCGCTTTCTGCACGGTCTGAATACGTTTAGCTAGATATCCAGGCAAAGGGGCCGTGATCACAATGACAGCGAGTCCAGCGAAAGAGCTAAGAATGTGTTAGCTTTTGCGGTTTCAAATCGATAATAAGCCCTACCTCCATCCTAATATGACATACAGAAACCAGATACAGAAAACGAGCTCTAATGGCGAGTAGACGAACAACCGAAGGAAATGCGCACACTCGGCGATATTCGCCATGTCGGAAGTCACCAAATTGTTGATTCTTCCAACAAAATTCTTTACCTCAGATTGTGTGTCAGTAGAGGAGGGCGTCGTATACGCCGTAGAGATATCAGTAGAGGGTTTAGAAGCGTCGTCTTTCGATTTTATTATACTTCCTGGTGCGGTATCTTCACCCGTAGAGCTCTCGGCTCTCTGTGCAGTGTCTATTCCTGGATCAGAGCCGACCGCAGGCGTCACCTCTCCGGGCGTCGCCTCAGTGGATCCAGTATTGTGCGATTGGAACTTCATGCGTATACGAAGCGCATGTTCAAATACAAGCTGTGTTATAAGGACTTGGGAGTGAACCTGAACTCGACTCTGAGGGATAGATTAGAAGTATAGCACGCGGCATCTTCGAACAACCAAACCTACGTTGATGAAGAGGTGCCATTCAGATGCGAGGGAAACACCCATGGGTCCCAGGAAGATCCAGACAATCCACACCCAAGGACGATACTGACCCGCCTCTTCTTCGCCTTTCTCGATGTAGCTAACAAAATAACTTAACCAGGAATGCTCCGATTTTGTAGGATGGCGTACCGGAGAAGGCGGTTGATTCCAATAGGTGCGGCAAGGTGGGCACAGGCCTCAATGGACATGATGATAGCCATGATGGCGAATTCCCATGCAAAAACTCGAATGAGACCAAAAGACACATGTTGCTTCTTAGCCCCCAAGAACGTATCGAGATACTTGAACGCTTTCGCCTTCAGGTATCTGCACCTGTCGTAATCAGCGAGCGGAGGCAACTGCTCGTACGATAGATGGGCTACGCGATAGGCTACTATCATGAGAGAGTCGACCCAGGAATATAGTACTAAGGAGAGAATTGGAGTGGTCTGTTCCGGATTGGGAACAGGCATCGGGTTCTTGGGATCGACGGGTGTATACTCTCGGGGAATGATTAAGGGGATCAACACTGCGATGAAGAGAAGGATTCCTATTTTGATCCATAGAAGGGGTCCTTCCCGACTGTCCTGGGGTATGTTGTCGAACGTGGCCAACGCGGTAATATCGCGATAAACATAGACTGCCGAAGTTGATAACAAGACTATATTCATGTGGTGGATTCCGAGTCTACTCCATCGTTTACTCGCCGTTACAGAGACGATCGCCAATAAGGACGTATAGAGCTTTCATACGCAACATGAATGCAGAGTAGTCGGAACGACAAATCAGACTTACGAAGGTCAAGGGTATTGTGGCGTTATCGCTGATGGTTGTGATGGACAATCCCAACAAAGCCAGACATCCCCCCAGTCTGAGGACGCGGAATGCAAAGATTTTTCTCCCGCCCTGTTGAGCGACGTGATTTTCAAAGTATCCGATTTCTACCAAACCGTGCTCCTCGTCATCTACATATCCGGGGTATGGAGACTTTGTCTGCAGAAAGGCACGCAGCACCTGTGCTAAAAGGAAAGCTGCAGAAGCTACTGCTACATATAATGGAATGGTTAGGGTATCGAACGGAAGTCTGTCTCACTGATATGAGCGTCAACGCCTGCATGCGGTGGAATAACTCACGTTGTAGTCCGTAGAACAGCTTGTTGTAGAGCAGCAAAGGCACCAAGGGAAGGACCTTCAGTCTGCGGTGGCATGGTATCGTTCACGGGATGAGTCCAGGGTGCTTTCGTGTGCTTATTTATAACTATTCCACGTAGGGTCAAGATGTCCGAGTCGGTATTGATGGACCATGCTGGTGAGAGGCCGAGTCGCGTATCGGCTATCGGGCCGGTCTCTCGCGTCGGTCCTCTCAAGAAACGGCCACGTACATGTATGCTGATAATAAATCCCCGCCGATATTTTTATATTGCGGATTTGTGACTCTCGTGTCGCTTCCGCGATGACTCTTGTCTCTGCCAGGGTCTATATAATGTGAGTCGAATTCGTCTCTTCATCTCAGTCATGTCTCAATCAACTTTTCTCTCCGTCGCGGCTCAATCAGCTTTACCTCTAGATACCTCCCTTTATGCCTTGACTGAAGACGAGGCCGCGTTCTTTAAGGCGGAAACAGGAATACAGAACGATGCTCAGTTAAAGAACCACATTTTAGCCATTCAAGAGGAAGCATACAAGGTGTGCCGCAATATTTTCACGAGATCTTCTGTCTTCTAATGCTTCACTGCGTAGATTTATCCTTATCCTTGCATTCGCCGTTTTGGTTTTGTGGAGTATACTGTTCATGTTTACGCTCAGTGCAACCCGCTAACCATATATCTACATCAAGCATGAAGATCTCAAAGCATCCGTCTTACCAACAGTTCTTGAAGCTGGGAAAGGAGCGCCAGGGAGCTATCTATGCCGATATTGGGTGTTGCTGTAGGTCTTTTTGGTTTTGTTTTGTCTTTGATGTCTGAGTTAGCCACAGTTGGAAATGACGTCCGAAAGGCGGTCGCCGATGGTTATCCCGTCCAGCAAGCCATAGCCACAGACTTGAATCCAGGTGCGACTTTTCAACTATAATTTCGCTCTCATCTCATTTCGATACATTCTAGAATTCTGGGATCTTGGACACAAACTCTTCAAGAGTACACCAGAAAGCTTCCCGGCGCGATTCATTGCTGCCGACATATTCGAGCTGAAGGATTTGGCAAAGCAGCCTTCGGCTTCCGTCCCCGACCTCTCCCAGGTCCAATCCTTCGCCGAACTTTCAGGATGTGTCTCCGCCATTCACGCCTCATCTCTCTTCCACCTCTTCGATGAACAGCAACAGTTCGAGCTCGCGAAGATCACTGCAGCGCTGCTCTCCTCTGCTCCTGGGTCGACGATATTCGGTTCTCATGGTGGTGATCTCACCAAAGGTTCACGTACCGAGACCTTTGGCGATCGTACACTATCGATGTTTTGTCATTCGCCTGAAAGTTGGAAGGCACTCTGGGACGGTGGTGTCTTCCCTGAGGGAACTGTCAATGTTGATGCCTCTCTCAAGGAGATTAAAGTGGATGGTTTCGACTGGAAGGTCTACTTCCTTGTCTGGTGTGTTACAGTTTTGTAGGATGATATATAGTACTATGTAGTAGTGGTAGGCCTAGGCAAGAATCAATGAATTGTCTGATAATACAGGGGGGAAATTAAATAAATGAGAACTAAGAGCCGAGTCGCGTATCGGCTACCGGGCCGGTCTCTCGCGTCAAGAAACGGCCACGTATATGTATGCTGATAATAAATCCCCACTAGTCTTTTTATATCGTGGATTTGTGACTCTCGTGTCGCTTCCGCGATGACTCTTGTCCTTGCAAGGGGTATATATAAGGTGAGTCGAATTCTTCTCTTCGTCTCAGTCATGTCTCAATCAACTTCTCCCGTATCACCTCCTCTAGATGCCTCTCTTTATGCCTTGACTGAAGACGAGGCCGCGTTCTTCAAGGCGGAAACAGGAATACAGGACGATGCTCAGTTGAAGAGCTATATTCTAGCCATTCAAGAGGAAGCATACAAGGTGTGCGCAATATTTTCACCATATCTTCTGTCTTCTAATACCTCGCTGCGTAGATTTACCCCTATCCTTGCATTCGCAGTTTTGGTTTTGTGGGGTATGCTGTTCATGTCTATGCTCAGCGCAGCCTGCTAACCGCATATTTACATCAAGCATGAGGATCTCAAGGCATCCATCTTACCAACAGTTCTTGAAGCTGGGAAAGGAGCGCCAGGGAGCTATCTATGCCGACATTGGGTGCTGCTGTAGGTCTTTTGGTTTTGTTTTGTCTTCGATGTCTGAGCTCGCCACAGTTGGAAATGACGTTCGAAAGGCGGTCGCCGATGGTTATCCCGTCCAGCAAGCCATAGCCACAGACTTAATTCCAGGTGCAACAAGTTTCCAATAATCACTACCCTCATCTCATTCCGATGCATTCTAGAATTCTGGGATCTTGGACACATACTCTTCAAGAGCACACCAGAAAGCTTCCCGGCGCGATTCATTGCTGCCGACATATTAGAGCTGAAGGATTTGGCAAAACAGCCTTTGGCTTCTGCCCCCGACCTCTCCCAGGTCCAATCCTTCGCGGAACTTTCAGGATGTGTCTCCGCCATTCATGCCTCATCTCTCTTCCACCTCTTCGATGAACAGCAACAGTTCGAGCTCGCGAAGATTACCGCAGCGCTTCTCTCCTCTGCTCCTGGGTCGATGATATTCGGTTCTCATGGTGGTAGTGCCATCAAAGGTTCACGTACCAAGACCTATGGCAGTCGTACACTATCGATGTTCTGTCATTCGCCTGAAAGTTGGAAGGCTCTCTGGGATGGTGGTGTCTTCCCTAAGGGAACTGTCAACGTTGATGCCTCTCTCAAAGAAATTAAAGTGGATGGTTTCAGCGGGAACTTATACTTCCTTGTTTGGTGTGTTACAGTTTTGTAGAATGATATTGTAGTAGCGGTAGACAAGAATAGATGAAGGTTTGATAGTACTGAGGCAAATTAAATAAATAAGAATTAATTTCTGGCTGTTCGGATCAGAGACCGACGCGTCTGGAGTCTGGACTTTAGTTTTTTCCCTTCTTCCCTCATCGTCCTCAGAGACATTAGAATGGAAGATGGACACAGAATTTGTATTCCGCTTAGGATTGCCTCGGCCTCCCTCTGTTGAACACTGGAACGGTTTTTTTGGAGAACAATATTCCCTATTCCCCGTCGGGTTTCAATGGCTTTGATCCAAAATTCCATGATTGGCGGAAGGCAGGCTGAACATCTTCCTATCAACGGATGGCTTCCGTCCGTCACTGTAAATCCATGTAAGTGTCTGCTGAATTGTTTAAGCAAAGCGGCTGTTTACTTCTTCCTAGGCTTTCTCTTGTGCAGTCAATCGTTCGCCGGTTTTTTCGACCCCTCTCTCAAAAATACTATGCGTGCTCGGCCAATAATTGAACTCTTACCGTAGGCGCGCAGATGATGAATGGCCCTGCACGGTCTGGTGCTGGCGAATAGTATGACTTGTTAAATTTACCTTGCGCCGAAAGTCAACAACGTGCAAAACGCCTTCTCGTCACGGCGTATTTTGCGCCCAGCGTCATTTGCGCGATAAGACACGTGCGTTCCGTGCTTGATCCCAACTCGTCCTCTGTGTCTGAAGATTCATGTGGTGCTACAAGTGCATGGACAGGTGTCTTTCATGTACAGACAGCGAAGCATCAGATGGCCTTTGAAAGTAGGTAGGAAAAGGAAGGTCCTCTCTCACTACCGCACAAGGATACCTATGGATTACTCACTTCATGTCAAGCACTATCACTCAAGTGGTTCTCTGTCAGCTTCAATGGAAATTTTGGATGCACCTCAACCGCGGCAAACCGGGCGCGGCCGATAACAAGCAACTCCTCGGATTTCGGGCCGATATCGAAATTGATAAGCAGGACGTATAAAGGCACGTTACATGATTGGCGTTCCCCTTTTCCTTTCTCTCTCTCATCTCCAGGGGTCATTCGAGCGAATACAACGAAGGAAACTATGCCAGCCTCTGAAGCAGTATTGACGCAGATCCTGGCCCAGTTGCAGGCGCTCCAAGTCTCCCAGCAGACGTTGCAAGCAAAGGTATATATTTCTTTCTCGACGTGTCTCTGTTTTCTTTCCAGACATTGAGTATTACACCGTGAATCAGTTGGATGCAGTTACAGATGGCAATCCGAAGCCATTGACTCCTGAACGCCGTAGTATTCCCATCCCTGGTGTATCTACATCGCCCTCGATTAGCGACATCGCCTCCAAGAGCCCGTTATCCTCAAGCCCTACTTCACCGCGTACGACGACCGACAGGGAACGCGAGAAAGCTCTGTATCCAGGCAGAGTGAACCTTACAAGTGAGCATGCATATTGTTGTCTGAATATCTGTCTAACAACGTGTTTCAGCCTACCCGGACCAGCATGGCATCACCCCTCACCCCCTTGTCTGGGGTGCCGCGGACCCTTCTACTCGTGGCCCGGTCATATGTTCGCGTCTTCCGACATCCATCAAGCAACGCAATGCCCTCGGTGCCCATTCTGGATCCTACTCTATCTATCGTGCCCTCTCCGTCGCGATGGGTAGTCTGTCTTTGACCCACAAGCCTGACTACAACCTTACCGATCCTCCGGTTTCTATTCCCCCGCAACCTTCCTGGGCGGACCCCAAGAAGATTGTTTCCTTCGATCCATGGGGCCATCTTGTTCCGTCCGTATTCAAGAAGGAGATGGAGGAACTCGGTCTCGATGCCAGGCCCAGTATTGCCATCACCAAGGCTCATATGAAGCTGAGTGAGATTGATGACAGCGTAAGGAAGGGCACCCTTGAGCTAGACGGCAAGGTTCTCCTCAAAAGTCGACCATTGTTGGACGAAACGGGCAAAGTTTGCGATGCTGATCCTGGTGTGGAAATGAAAGTAAGCAAAGCCGCGGTGGAGCCTGTTTGGTTCCTCCCTGGTGTCGCTGAGCGCTTCCAAATGTTCGTATAGTCTCTTCCCATCGTGTTACGTTGTCTGACACCACTTGTAGATCCGAGAGTCTTCTCCGTCGCGCCTTGTTTGAAGAAACAGGCGGAATGTACCCTGAACTCATCACTCGGCCCGATATTAAGGTTTTCCTCCCTCCGATCGGCGGCATGACCGTGTACATCTTCGGAGACCCCGCGTTCATGTCTGACGAGAGCAAGGTTCTCACTCTTCGTGTTCACGATGAGTGCAATGGATCCGACGTGTTCGGTTCAGACATCTGCACGTGTAAACCATACCTCATTTATGCCATCGAAGAGTGCGTCCGCACCGCACAGCAAGGTGGCGTTGGTGTTGTTGTGTACTTCCGGAAGGAGGGTCGAGCTCTTGGAGAAGTGACGAAGTATCTTGTCTACAACCTCCGAAAGCGTGGTGGTGATTCCGCGGACAAGTACTTCAAGTCCACTGAACTCATCGCCGGTGTCAAGGATATGCGATTCCAGGCATTGATGCCCGACGTTCTCCACTGGCTTGGAATCAGGAAGATTGACAACATGGTTTCGATGAGTGACATGTGCGTTCTATATACGCACGTCTGACCTTTCGGCGCTGACGGTTCTCTGTTGTGCAGGAAATATGATGCCATTGTGAACAGCGGTATCCCCATCCTCAAGCGATATGACATTCCTGGTACGTAAAAAAATTCCCGGTGAAGTTATGTACGGTCTTCTGACGCGTTATGTATAGACTACTTGATTCCCCCCGACTCGCGCGTCGAGATCGACGCCAAGATCGCCTCAGGCTATTTCTCCAGCGGCAAACAGGTCACCGAGCAGGATCTGGTCAAAACCGTCGGCAGAACCTGGGAAGAGACGGAGCATTAGGTTATCGTACTCTTCGTCGTGGATTGTCATCAAGTTCCATATCCTGTACATAGGACATACCTGATATCCTACCAAATCAAGAGTTATAATTTACAAACTCGTTATACACCAACCGAGGGAATAGTATGTTCTGTTACTAAGTTTCCCAGTCAAATGTACTGGCGCTGAGTAATCCACAGGAAATAGTATTCTACGAAATGGATAATTCTGTTTTATAGAACCGTTATGCACCACACGAGGAGGTATTGCTTGGCACCAGAATCGAGTACTATCATATCTCGACGTTCCACTTCCTGTAACGACACGTCGACACGAACTGAGCCTCTGGGGAATACTTCGCCGTCCCACAGGGATCGCCAACTCTCGGGTGAGTGGCAGAACATGTTAACAGTGCGTTGGTCACCAGGAGCGACTTCAAAACGGATCCCTTTCACCGGTCGACCGCCGTGTGATCCAAATATCATGGACCCAGACTCAGACGACAGCAAAGTGGCCATAATCTTTGCGAGCTCGAATTGTCCTTCTTCGTCAAAGAGATGAAAGAGAGCCGATGTGTGGATGGCTGAGATGTTTCCACTGAGTTCGCCTATGGATTGTACTTGGGAAAGTTCAGGAACAGGGACTGCTTCTTTCTTCGGCAATCCTTTCAGCTGGAAGATGTCTGCAGGGATGAACCGTGCCGGGAAAGTGCCGGGTGTGCTCTTGAAGAGCTTGTGTCCGAGGTCCCAAAACTCTGTGATATCTTTAGAACATACGTCATGAACCTATTTTAGGAGAAAGGTACCAGGACGCAAGTCAGAGGCTAGGACTTGATTGACAGGATAGCCATCCGTGACTGCTTTTCTAGGATCATTACCGACTATGCAGACGTTGAGAATCGGTCATTGAAGAGCTTTTTATCCGATCTCAAGAAGACCACTGACCACAACATCCAATGTCAGCATATATAGCCTTTTCGCGCTCTTTCCCGAGTTTCAGAAAGTCTTGATAGCATGGATATCTCGAAATGTATGTCCTAGCAGATATGACTGTAAGAATATTACATCGAGCTGGTAAAAGAAGCTCACTTGGTGAATGCGAACCGACGAATGCATGGATAAGGGCATATCTACAGATCGTTGTTTCGGTGCGCTGATATTAGACAAGAATTAATCCCTTGACCTTGTATGCCTCCTCCTGCACGGCAAAAATATGACTCTTGAGCGCAGCGTCGTCTTCTATCCCTGTTTAGGATTTGAAGAAAGCAACCTCGTCTTCATCCAGCGCGTAGAACGCGGGATCGAGGGGACGGGGACTAGTAGCCATCGTGGAGAAGACAAACAAAAAGAGTATGGGTTCAAACAGGGTCTTATTCAGCGCTAAAAGCTCCGCGTATTCAGTTGCTTCTAAAATCGCGACAAAGCAGAGAGGAGATGGGAAAGACCGTGGAAAGATGTACAGGAATAGAATAGCATTGGATAACGGAGCCTGCCCCGGTACGTGGTGGACCGATTTGGCACAGACGTTTGCACAATATTCTACTAATCGAAAAAATCTAGTTCACAAAAGTGTTACACACCAAACTAGGTGGTATGATTTGATGCCCGAATCAACCGTATCCAGACGGTCTCGCTCATTGGTATGCAAGAATGCATCGACGCGGACACTCCCCTTGGGATATATTTCGCCATCCCAGAGAGCTCGCCAGCTCTCAGGTGAGTGGCAGAACATGTCCCGTCGACGGCCACTATTGGAGCCAGCTTCACGGATACCTTTCTCAAGCCGACCGCCGTGTACTCCAAAGATCATGGACCCAGGCTCAGATGACAGCAACACCGCCATAATCTTTGCGAGTTCGAACTGCCCTTCTTCATCAAAGAGATGGAAAAATGCTGAAGTATGGATGACGGAGATGCTTCCTCGCAGATCAGCTAGAGACTGTACTTGGGAGAGGCTCGGGACGGAGGAAGGGACGCCTTCCTTAGTTAGACCTTTCAGCTGAAAGATGTCTTGAGGGATGAAATGTGCAGGGAACGTCTCGGCTGTGGTCTTGAAGAGCTTATGCCCGAGTTCCCAAAACTCTGTGTCGTATAATTAAGTGTCGTGAAAAGAACGATAGGGTGAGAAGTTTACCAGGATGTAAATCGGAGGTTATGACTTGTTCTACTGGATATCCATCTGCGACTGCCTTCCTGGGGTCATTTCCGACTAAGTATGCGAATGTTAGATGTTGAATATTACAAAGAAGAATTACGGACAGCAACATCCAATATCGGCATAGATTGCTCCCTTGCGATTTTTTCCGAGATCCAAGAACTGTTGGTAGCACGGTAGCCGCGAAATCTTCAACCTAGGTGTTGAAATTGGTGAATATTTGCCATGGTGAATGTGAGGACCGCTCACCTTGCAAATCCGAAACTGCGAATGCAATTATACGGGTGCACCTGTATCGTTGTATTAATAAATCAGTAATCGACAAGGATGTTTGCATCTACTTGCCTTGTACGCTTCCTCCTGGACGGTATAAATATGATGTTTGAGTGCGATATCATCTTCTATTCTGGTTTGAGCTTTGAAGAAAGCAGCTTCGTCTTCTGCAAGTGCGTAGAGTGTGGGATCCAACTGGAGCCTGGTGACAACGTCTGAGCTCATTGTTAGAAGGGATGCCGGACAATGAGAATGAGAACGAACGCTACTGATGCTGGGGTCTTTATACAAGTAAGCAGGCTCCAAAAATCGAGGACCCCAGTATAGGAGATGGAAATAGCTGCGATGATCGGGGTTACTAGGCCGCGTGCCGGATCATCGGCTGAAGGGTCTAACTTTGGACGACTTGCTGAAAACACTTACGCATTTAAAGTTTGGCTCGGTCCGAATTTATCATTATGATGAACTGTTCACGACAATGCCAGAGATCTCTTCAAGGGAGGGTCGGTCTAACGTAAACTCTGTCCACGGACAGTGGGAATAATGAGAAGATTGAATTAACGAGGTGAAAGTATTGTAGATAACATGATTGAAAATCACCACCAATCCAGCATTACGCATCCAGCAGAATCCAGCCACCACTATCAGAGACAGCCTAAGAATCTCTTCTATGAGTTCGCAAACCATTGCACAAGCCTGAGCACTGCGCTGTGCTGGAACAACCACACCATAAACGCGAACGGATTGAAAGAGGCAATTGCAGATGGGCTTGTAACGCTCAGCGTATGCTGCCTTTGTGTGGTAGCAGTTTCGGACAACAGACTGACGACATCGTCTCGAAGCGCAGTGACCTCTGTCTGAACGGAGGCCGCACAGGAGCAGTTACGCATATTTGAGACATCGGAAATGTACTCGCGTAAATCATCAAACTTTGAGTTCGTGGCTTGTAAGGCAGTTTCCAGCTTATGCTGAGTAGTGTCTATACGGTGTAGCAACTCTTGCTGAACGTGCTGAGTAGCAGCGAAGTGCTCCCCAGTAGAGACGGTGAGGGCCTCCAGTGACGCAGTTAAACGTTCGACGGCCTCAGACAAAGATTGCACCGATTCTGGCGACATGGACTGAGTGGATAATTGATGAACGGCTAGTTTCGTAGATGAAGTGGAGGGTGCGTTAGGATCGAGGAGTCTCGTGGAGGTTGTGGCAGGAGGATCGTCTACGGGAGGGACAGCATTCAATAAGACGCCCGTGTCAGGACCATCTACAACAGCGTCGGCGGGAGCCTGAGCGGAAGCACCATCCGCAGTAGTGCTAGTGGCGGTATCCTAGTATGAAAAAAAAGAGAGATGAGCAGAAGAATCATACCATGCAAGGGGCGGGGATCACCTTGGCCTTCCCTTTGGTGATAATGCTAGACTCGGTGCCAGAAGAGTCCTTGGCCGCGGAAGCTGCCTTTGTAGGAAAAAGTGGAGAGAGTTCAGAACTCGCGATCGCGATGTCCGAGTCGGCAAGTTCGGTGGCTGCAAGAGGGCCAGAGGCAGTATTCAAGTCACCGGCAATAGTGACAGGGGTAGGTAAGGTAGCAGAGGTGGGCAGATGGTTGTTGCGGGTCTTAGTAGTGGGCATCACTCGGGAGGGGATGTCCTGGGCCCAGGCGGATTCGTTGGGAAGAGTATAGAAAACGTCGATCGAAGCGTATTGGAGACGATACTTATATCCTGGGTGCTAGAATGAGGTGATAACATAGTCAAAAACTGCTGCGTACATCATCCTGCAAAGAGAACTTACATTCCCTACTCTCATAAGCGCTATTTTATCTCCTGGCTGAAGGAGCCCGATAAATTCGGGTGATTCGCCATGGATACCTTTCTCATCTCGGAAGGTTGCCTCTTCCTCTATGGGCGGCCAGTCGACTGTTATTTTTTCTATACAACCACTCGCCTCGTGTCTTTCCGAGATGAACCATCGACTGTCGTTCGTTTCTTGAGAATATACTTCCATAGGTCTTGGACCAGTCTGGGAACGGCTCGAATGTGCGGAGCCCATCGCATACATATCAACCGGTCGCCTTTGTTCCACCTCCCATAGCCACCGTGGTCTCCCCCGTATTATTGCAGCTTGAAGCCACGAGCGAGAGGAGTTTCCTAACGAAAGTATGTGAGCGAAAGAGAATCAACTAGACAGTGTGACATACTTAAGTGCCATGGAAATAGTCCATTCGCAACACCCCTTTCGAAACCCACAGTCATAAATCTTATTGCTCTCACCTTCGCACCCTGAGGAATGGGAGGAGTGACTACAAGACACCATTCTGCTCGGGAAGAAGGCTCTCCAGGATGGTCTTTACCGAGAACGTCTTCGGTTCACTGTTGGTCTCCGCGTATTCCAATCCAATATTGGGCAATTTCAAGTATTTCTTCGACAAGCTCGTATGGAACATACGTGATCAGTATGCGCTTGACAGCTACGACATCCTGCTCAGATGGTATGTAACGCTCTGAGGGATTTCCCGACATCATGCTATCAAACGAAGACCTGGGGGAATGTATATCAACTGGAAATAATATACCTATCAGTTTACCAGACACTTACTAAGGAGACGAGGAAAATTCAGTAGTTGGGTCGATGACAAGGAACAGTCGAGGACAACAACGGACGAGAAGCTATTATACCACAGAAACATGAGGTTCAAGCATGCCCGTTCTTCTCGCACCATTGATGCCAACATCAGCTGCCGTTTCTTTGATCGTACGTTCGTTATCAAGAAGCCCATCTGTGAAGTAGTGCACAACCACTGTGAAAGTGAACACTATCGACTGAGCTGCGATGCCTCCTGCGCGCCTCATGGGAGTCGTGGAACGACTTCGCATGGCTGGGGGTCTGAGGGGAAAGTTGTTCAGGGCCGGACAGTTAATATGCGAGAAGGACGAGTTTGGTCTGCGTTGTTTATTGCCCAAGATGGATAAAATTGTGCGATAGTCAATACAGTGCGGTCACAACGATTTGCGGACAGTGACCGCTCCACGATCTGAAGTCTTCAATTTGTAAGGTGAAAGGTGACAAACTCGTGTATGTGGTGACAAGTGGTACTGTTATGCCCTCTGCGAGATCAAGAGTTCCCATCAAGAGGAGGGAAAATTCGACAGATTGAGCAGACCTATAAGGAAACTTTGTTTACGTTTCCTTTTTATATCTACTGTTCAATGATGAGAATGGTCGACGACCAAAGTCCAGGCTATCCGGAGACATGACACATCCCAGCTAGACATCAGCCAGTCTGACGAGAGCATGCAGTTCCCATTGGGGGTAGGGGTGTGTGAAGGACGGAGTAACGACTAGGTAACTATTCAGGTGGCTCTCGGGGTCGGAAGACCCCGTCTCATCAACGGGCCTAACACAACGTCATTGGCGTGTCCCCCCACTGGATGGAGGGACCCCTGCTGTGCGGGGTGTGCGAAGCTAATCCAAATGTTCCACAAAAAAAAAACTATTCAGGTGGTGATAGATAGGTTGTTATCACAGCCCGGCACTCCGATGCGCAATTCAAACCTATAGCTGCATAGTATAATAGAAGTACCCAGACGAGAAGGCAGAAAAATAAGTGGTGGGGGCAACTTGTGTTTCGGGATTTCAGAGCTGGTGAGCAAGGACGAAACCATGGATAAGATAAGGTGCTATAGATTAAATATGAGACTGAGATATCGGATGGATTTCTGTGTGAGCGGTATGAACACCGTATACCAAGTGAATTGGTATTCGGTGGGGGTTGCCTAAGGAGGGCCTGGGAACCGTAGGTTCAGAGTTGGGTTTGTCAAGACAGTCCGAGGACTGATGAGAAGCTGGAGATGAGGAAACGAACACAACGCGGCCAGGACCCGCCTTGAGCGTCGGGGAACCGGGAAGGTGATGAAACCGAATCCGGACACCAACGCTGGGGATGGTGGGTGGGACGAGAAAACGGCTGAAATGCAGGCGGACGCGAGAAACGACGTGGCAGCGAAGAGGGAAACGGCGCGATGCCACGTGTTTCTACCTACGCGTACTTATCTTTTCCTTAGATAAGCGACGGCACTCGTTCCTCGCGCCTGGCCTATCACGGATTTTGCTTATGTAGTCATCACTTTTATTCCGACGGTCCGGCTGCTCCGAAGCGACAGTCCAAGTTTTGTCAAGGTCAACAGTACTCAAACTTGACTCAAACACTCCTTACCTGGGCTTTTTGGCACATATGAATTAATCGTAAGTACGTTGACCGGGAATTACTAGCATCGTGGCCTTGAAACACAGGGCTTCTGCGGCATAGATTTAGTTCCCCGGCACTTGCTATTCGTGTTGCTTGATACAGTTTGATACATCTTATTCACAGTATTATAATAATTAAAGTTTGAAATTATTGCCGTTGCTGACACATGTACAGCAAGGTGTCTTGTATAAGCGTCAGAGCATCCATGACTGAATAAATGCCAGGCAAAGAAGTCTCCAAATAAAAGAGGGCCCACGAGATCCCCCGCCTTGTCATTCAATCAAGTTGCGTTGGAATGGTGGATCTATATCGGCACTCTTTGACGTCCACACCGCGCAAGACTCTCAGTACCGAAAATCAAACAGAAAGCCCGGGAATCCTTCGTTGCATGGAAAATAGTTACAATATCTTCTTAACACATACATTTCCACAATATTCTGAAAAGATCTGGTTCACAAAAGAGTTACGCACCAAACGAGGAGGAACGTTTTGGCGCCAGGATCAACCGAATCTAGACCGTAACGGTCTCTATCATGCAATAAAGCATCAACGCGAACACTCCCCTTAGAGAATATCTCGCCGTCCCAAAGAGCTCGCCAACTCTCAGGTGAGTGGCAGAACATATTGCGGCGCTGGATACTCTTGGACGCTATTTCAGAACGGAAACCTTTTTCATGCCGACCAACGTGTGATCCAAAGATCATGGACCCAGGCTTAGACGACAGCAGCGCTGCCATAATCTTTGCGAGTTCGAACTGCCCTTCTTCATCGAAGAGATGGAAAAATGATGAAGTATGAATGGCGGAGATATTTCCCCGCAGATCAGCTAGAGACTGTACTTGGGAGAGGTTCGGGACGGAGGAAGGGACGCCTTCCTTAGTTAGACCTTTCAGCTGAAAGATGTCTTGAGGGATGAAATGTGCAGGGAACGTCTCGGCTGTGGTCTTGAAAAGCTTATGTCCGAGTTCCCAAAACTCTGTGCCATATACTTAAGTGTCGCGGAAGGAACGATAAGGTGGGAAGTTATACCAGGATATAAATCGGAGGCTATAACTTGTTCTACTGGATAGCCATCTATGACCGCCTTCCTGGGATCATTTCCGACTAAGTACGTGACTGTTAGATATTGAATATTACAAAGAAGAATTACGAACAGCAACATCCAATATCGGCATAGACTGCTCCCTTGCGATTTTTTCCGAGATCCAAGAACTGTTGATAGCAAGGTTGCCTCGAAATCTTCAACCTAGGTGTCGAGAATTGAATGTGATTATAATGATAAATGTGAGGACCGCATACTTTGCAAAGGCGAAACCCCGAATGCACCTATACGGGTGTACCTGTACCGCCATATTATAACCTTATTACTCAGCGAGCATGAACACATCCACCCGCCTTGTATGCCTCCTCCTGGACGGCAAATATATGATTCTTGAGTGCGACATCATCTTCTATTCCGGTTTGAGCTTTAAAGAAGGCAGCTTCGTCCTCTGCAAGTGCGTAGAGTGTGGGGTCCAATTGGGCAGTGGCAATTTGTGAGCCCATTGTAGAAGAGATGGGCAGTGAGAATGAACGTGAGACTCATGATGCTGGGACTTGTATACAAGTAAGCAGGCTCCAAAAATAGAGGAGATAGAGATAGCAGCGAGGATCGGGGGTACGACGCCAAATACAAAAGACCGGCGGCGTGCCGCATAGCGGCTGAAGAGCACTACCAAAAGCAATACCAAAATAATCTCGTCCAAAGATAGCTCAGGAGTATCCAAAAAATTTCTCGGTCCGAAATGCCGATCTAAGGGAACCATTCCAAATCGAGCGGTGGTCTGACGTAATCAAGGTCACTCGCAATGGATGTCGATGACGAGTCGTTTTCTGTTTTCGTGGACCTCGACAGCGATGATTCGCCCCCTTCTTACCGCTCGACACCGCAGGCAACGAGCTCGAGATATGCAGATTCACCCCAACCGCACTTTGCCGACTCACCACAGCCCACATTACCTCGCTTGACCCTGAAGCTACCGTCGTTGAAAAGCCTACAAGCTACAACGCACGTCGAGAACAAGCCGAGAAAGTCCCATGCCAGTACCGCTTCCAGCAAGAAAAAGAAAGGGACAAAAAATTTAGCGTATGAGTACGGGGTGCCTCCCCCGCCGAAGGTACCCCGGCCAGTGAAGCTGAAACCATTGAAAGAGGTATTGAGCAAAATAATCGCGCAAATAAAAAGGTGGGCCCGATTGTTTTCATGTTCGCTCCGTACTGACGGGCATCTAGGAAGGACGCTTATGCCTTTTTTCTCTCTCCCGTGGACGTGTCTCTGGTGCCAGGTTACACAGATGTCGTCAAGCACCCGATGGACTTGGGCACGATGACAAGCAAAGTAGAGAAAGGGCGGTACAGGAGCTTGGAAGAGTTTATGGTACGTGCCTTCTACCAGTCAGCCCTGCTCAATTAATTGGGATGTAGTCGGACTTTAGGCTTGTTACTGGTAACGCCAAGTCTTTTAATCCCCCGGGGTCGATATATCATACCGAGGCGGAGCGCATAGAGGCAGCAGGGCTTGACATGATAGCCCGCTCGGCCGGAACTGTGATTCAGTATGAGACGGAGTGGACGGTCGATGTCGTTGGAGACGACGAATTGGAAGGTGTATCTGATGGCGCATTTGATTCCAATCAAGCGATGGATGTAGACGAGGCCATTCCGGAGCCTTCCGCTGCTACTACTATAGCCGAGGAGGATTTTGGGCGAAGGAGGAGTACCAGAGCCCCTTATAAAAAGCCTGCTCCAGCCGCACCGAAAACAACTGTCTCGGAAAGCATTGAAGATGGCCGTCTTCCTGGTAGCAAAGATGGTTTAGGCGATTTCCCGCCAGGGTCTGACTTGGCGCGAGTAATGCTGGAGTTGAAGGTGAAAGGTACGTGCGCTGGCAATACGCCTCATTCCAACCTTGTTGACTTGACTTGTAGGCAAACGCTACCGGACGAAAAAGGAACGTCTGCGGTTTGAAAAGGAAGGTCCCCCGTATACCGCAGATGGTAGCCTGGATTATACCGAGAGTGAGCACGCCGTTGTGAATATAATCAACCATCTAACATCCCCTTTGCCAGTGGAAGATCCGTTTTCGATTCTGTCAGTCCTCGTCCCAGAGGAGAAGCCAGCGAAATTGATTTTGGTACCAATATACTCAACCGAGCCTCCCCCGACTATCACCTCAGCAAGTACACCACAGTTTCTGTCTACGGAAACACCACCACCGCACACACATTCTGCAACTCCACAACCACAACAACCGGTGAATCCCGTCCCAGTTGCTCTTCCTCCCACGCGGCCTCCACTTGCCATTGACAACCCACCCAAGCGAAAGCATTGGAACCTTGTCAAAGGCGTTACTGCTAGGGCCAGGGGCCGTGAAGACGGGGGCGAAGTTGTCAAAGAGAAGGACGTAAGGCCAAGAGAAGCGCATCCTGTCGATTGGGGGTCATTTGCATGTGTCGAAGGCGAATTATGGGATTCGGGCGAAGATCTCAAGCAAATACTTGAAGACGATATGGCAGAAGAAGAATCGTATATTCAAGACATCGTGTACGGAGGTGTAGAAGGCCTGGCGTATGTGAACAGTCTTTCCGAGTTTGTGGGACAAACTGGATGGGTAACCGAGTGGGTGAAGGAGAATATCGTGAATCCCATCGTCGGAGGTCCTCATTTCTCAGAAAAGATTGACATGGAAGCATTGATTCAGCGGCCAGAGGAGCTATTCGAGAGCGAGGAAGTGTGGCACGGGAAGGTGTTTGTGAAGAAGGAGCAAGTGCTCGAGACTACCGAAGAACTCGGTGCAGTGCTTGAGTATGTTGCGGGGAAGTTGAAAGATATGGCTGCCGCAGGAGAGAAACGAATTGACGACGACGAAGAGATGAAGAACCTCCGCATGAATTTACTGGCCCTGGCGAAGCGGGCTCCCCTCGACAGTATAGCTACCTTGCCCACCGAGCTGATACCGGAGCACATCAGAGGTTTATTACAATGAGGCTGCCCCACGACGGAGGCTTTGTCTCCTACCATCACGCCCACAGAGATGCACTCACACCTAGGCGCCTACGAGGTTTAGCACTCTTACAGTGTATCTATTTTATGGACCCACATCGTATAGAATACATATATCTTCCGGTCCGCTCAAAACTCTGTACAATTATGTTTGTATGTCATACAAAGGGGCGGACGTATAATACGACATTCTAGGACTCTACGAAATTGAAAGGCTCTCTATGTACCTGCGTCAATCAACAGCATGGATTTTTCCGCAAACGTTTGTGCCAGCAGTTTTCATTCCCTGTGCAAATCACAAATCCAACCTTACACACTGTCGAGGAGGGGTTCGTCCGAGGGCGATGTATCTTGATTATCAGGCGCTCGACGTTCTCTGGAGAAACAAGCTGAAGGCGAAGGTTGAATGAACAACGTGCTTACCTTTGGACGTGCGGGATAAAACGCATCGGACCGGGACAACAGTATTTCGACCTCGAAATTTCCAATCTGCTTATGGAGGAGTGAGAGTTACGACCATGAAGGAGGTGAATTTCCAGCGCACCCACGACGATTCACCACCGAAAACAAGAGATAAATTCCCCGAAGAGAGTAAAGAAGCGAAAAATTGGGCATTCACTCTAAGAGTGTATCAGGACGCAGTCCCGGTTTGCCACCGTCGGGAACAAACAGCTCGTTCGTCCAAGTCAGGGAGTTTTCCAAGGGTTCCAATCAGCTTTGCCAGTACGGCTCGGCGGTAGAGGTTAAAAGTAACCTTCGACGACTCTCTGACAAACAATCATTGATACGAAAAGTGACGACATTGAGCACTTACAGGCCGTTAGGTATGTCGCATGGGATGCCGTTGAAAAGCCTTTGGTCGAAGAAACGAACGTCGTATCTTTGAGAACAGAAATTATCGATCTTTAGTCTTCAACGTTCAGCTCGGTGCCTCAATTGTCAGTAGTAATCGTGGCTCCGAAATCCACAGCACAGGATGGACTATCTCGGTCTGTCCCACACCGCCATGCGAAACTTTGCTCGTCGGTCAGCCTGCCGTCTCCGGATGGAAACATGCTATGCTAACCAGCGAGATTCGTTGAGTGAGGAGATATGAATTCTCTCCCATCTTGAAGCAGTCGACACCCATACTGCAGACCTGGGGGTCATGCATATGTATACGAAGTCTTGATCACAGAGAGAGATTTCACTCTTTTCTCTCGCCATCACTTACGATCAGATTGCCGAAACAGGAAAAACGGTTGATCTCAACCACTTTGTCCGTCTACCCTCGATGGTCCATGTTGACACTCCTTGACAGGCATCTGTGATACAGAGTCCCTCACGTCTCATTGAAACGCTCGAGGAGCGATAGCGCCAACATAACAGAAGTGCATCAACTCCTGGTCAACACTCGCTAACATCGTGAGTAGGGCAGTACATCTGTCCGTGAAGTGGCTGTCACCTCATGTGTGTGGTACGGATGGAGCACTGTGGGGACGGCGCAACATCGATAGCACGTTACACCGAGGAAGATACACGCACACGCTGACATTCGATCAAGTTGACTTGAGCTCCAGCGTGCGAAACCACGCCTGGCCCGTCCCGAAGAACGCATGGGTCGGCGCCTAACTCGGCCTCGTAACCCTTTCAGCACATGCGGATCAGTCCTCAGTGTATACACATGGAGCGACGTTTGAACGCTATCTTGTGCGTTGCTTGAAGATATTGTATTCACTCTGCATGTATGATATACATGTCGGAGGAAGCTTCACGATTGGTAGGTAATGCCGGCCGAGAACACTATCGTGCAACGGACGGTGATGTACCGACCGTAGCGTAGGAGTGCCCTATTAGAGTTGGAACGCACAGCGGAGAGTCCTGTTTGTCAGGTCTCTCCTGCTTGAATTCCTAGCCGTGAAATCGATCAGGCTGGTAGACGAGTCAACCGTCGCCAATGCGGCGACCTTTCCTTGTGTCTCAGACGAGATGTCATGGAACCAGAGGGACAATTAATGAAGCTGGGAATCCAAAGCGGCCTCGCTTCTGGTGAGACGTGGAAGCAGGATCGAAATGGATGGTCAAGAAAAAAAGCTGATTGGCCGACGCTTTTGAATGCGCTTGTTTGTACTTATGTGGGAGATTGTCGGCCCGACCTCCCGACTCTTGGCTCTATCCGGACTCCACACGCCCTAGGCTTCAAAAACATGACATGCGTTTAGGAAACATTCTTAGACTATAGACGCGGAGGTCACAAATCCCGTCTTCCTTATGGCGACACAGGAGCTAGTCTTTTTCTTTCAAACTTCGTCATGATCGAAACAGAGTTCAGAAATCGAGGTCGTTGACTCTGATTCTAAAAGAAATTGGTTGATTTATGGCAATTAATCTTGTACTCTTGATAAGTTATACTGTATGCCATTCCACATTGCCTGCTGGATGGAATATTGGTTTCAAAAGCTTGGCGTACGAATGATGTAATAATTCTGACCGAACATGTCCGATTTGGGGGTACTCGGGTTCATCTCTTGAAAGCGCCTCACAGATCCAATTATGCCAGTGACATTTAGATAATGTAGATTATAGTTGATAGCGTAGGGTATCCAAAGAGCTTGGCGAGGCTGTAATGTTGTCATGCCCGGAATCTGAGGTAGGCCATGAGGAGCGCGGAACAGGTCGTGACTGTAAGGACAATAAACAATATGCAAGAAGACATAATCAAACAACTCACCAACTCCGACAATGTATTGAAGAGTCGTAGCCTCATCGAGATATCAGCCTCGTACAAGAGCTTGAGGAGGGAGAAATTACCTTGGATGCCTGTATTGCCGTTCGCAACCCGGCGATCTCCTGCTCTATTCGTGTGTCGACCTCCCTGATCTTCAGCACCTGGCCGGCGCTATCTTCCCTCAATCTACCCTTCTCAAGGTTCAGATCCAGCCGTACGCCTGCTTGGGTTCGAGTTATCTCTTCCCGTAGTCGCTGCTTGAGCTTCTCGATATCGTTCAACAATCGGTCGTTCTCGGCTTTGATGATGGCAAGATCGTTCTTCTCCATGAGCTGAAGTTCAGATTTGAGTTGTGCAAAGTCGACTTGTTGTGTGTAATGTTGCTGTCGCAGGGTCATCAGGCCCGATAATATCAAGGATAGGGAGCGAATACCTTCTCCTGATCAGCCTTCGTCACCATGTTGCTCGTCATGTTCCGTATA
The DNA here is from genome assembly GCA_030435655.1 of Armillaria novae-zelandiae. Taxonomy (NCBI): domain Eukaryota; kingdom Fungi; phylum Basidiomycota; class Agaricomycetes; order Agaricales; family Physalacriaceae; genus Armillaria; species Armillaria novae-zelandiae. The sequence continues at coordinate 764,704 of JAUEPR010000009.1, forward strand.
CTCTCGTCGATGACTTCTGCTATGGCCGACATGATACCCTCTGCCTGCGCTCTGTTGAGCCCTTCCCGTTCGAGCCGTTGTACAAAATGGTGAGTGTCAAAGTGAAAATCCAGCCGGGGTCGCGAAGTGGTGAATTGACGAAGCTGAGCTGATTGCCAGACCTGGTTCTGCTGGTTGTTCCATGCTGACCGCACTGACGATGAAAGAAACGAAGGAATTGAGCGGTGCATACAGTAGATAGAGGCAGTGGCAGTGAGGTTGATGGAGGTAAATGAGCAAGCTATATTTGGGATATCGCCACGAGGCTTGGCTTTCGCTTGTTCATCATATTTGTTTGGAGCAAATCGAACTCTATCTATTCTAACGATCTATTTGTTTATTTGTACGTCCATGTCAGTCAGCCTCTCACGACCTCGTCTAAACTCTGTGCAAAGTACTCAATATTTTTTCCATTCAGGCCCGCCAAGGAGATCCTCCCGTTCTTCGCGAGATATATGTGGTATTCATCTATGAGCCGCTGGCTCTGCGCCTCGGTTATCCCTGTAAAACTTCAAGGGGTCAGATGCGCGCGAAAAAATCGTTACAAGGGATGGTACCTGAACATTCCAATCTGGTTTACGACATGGTCCCAATTCCCTGGAGTCTTGAGCTCCTCTGTGAGCAGCCGATGGAGCTCCTTTCTTACTTCAATCAAACGTCCGGCCATGGTCCTGACGTTTCTCTTCCATTCCTCGTACAAACCGGCGTCGTTCAGAATAAGGTTCACCTACCAAACTTTACTGAGCCGTTTTTTCAAGCCGGTAGAGTTTCAAACGCACCAATTTTGCTCCATATGCCGGTGGGGTGCTGAATTCTACTCTGGTGAGCATGCTCAATTGGCTCTTCACATTTTTTGCGGTCTCCTCATCTTTACCCACGATATGGAGCGCGCCAACCCGTTCACCGTACAAACCTGCGTTCTTGGCAAAGCTTTGGCACACCAGCATCGCTATGCCCCGTCGAGAAAATTCTCTAACGGCCCACGCGTCGTTGTCCAAATCCCCAGTGGCAAATCCTTGATACGCCGCATCAAAGAAGGCGTAATGTCCCTTTGCGAGCATGACGTCGGCGATGGCAGTCCATTGCTCCTGGGATGGGTCCAGTCCTGTGGGATTGTGGGCACACGCGTGCAGTACGAAGATAGACCGAGAAGGAGCGTTCTCCATCGTCGAGAGCATCCCGTCAAAGTCGATTGCTCGAGTCTTAGCGTTGTAGTATGGATACTCAACCACAGTGAGGCCGACGTTGCTAAAAAGTGCATGGTGGTTCACTTTATTAAAGGCGAGGTGAGAACAAAGCAAAAAGTAGAAATGCAGACAACAATGAACTCACTCCACGTAGGTCGGCTGATGTAGGCTTTCCTTTCACCATTGAACCGGTAGAATCGTGATAGGAAAAAGGCGCCCAAGTGATTTGCCCCAGTACCACTGATGGTCTGGATCGACGTGACCTATGTAGAGTACTTTGAGTCGTCTCATATCCCTTTCGTTCTGTCACTCACTCGTCCGTTCTTTATCACGTCCGACTCTTCCGCGAACATCAACTTGGCCGCAGAACTTGTGAATTCGTCAAGACCAGCGATCGGAAGATACTCATGGTCCAAAGTAGGAGAGTCGATGAGTAGTGCATGGGCCTAAAATTCGTGTGGGATGGACAAGGAAGAAAAAATAAAATGTGCTGCAGACGAACCTTCTTAACCGCAGGCAATACCCATGGCTTTCCCTCTTCGTCTCTGTAGGCGCCAGCACCTAAATTAACCTTCTTTGGAAAGGGATCTCTCTTGAACGTCGCCGTCATGGCAAACATTTCATCCTCTGCCATGTTTGGAATCCCATCCCAGAATTCTCCAGAACCCATGTTTTGCCTTTTATGTGAGAGTGGGATTGGGGGAAAATTTCGCGGCTACACCTTTCCTTTCATATTTGGATACGCAGGCATTTTATGATCTGTCGAAAGTTCACACGATGGTCCGTCCGGAATTTGAATTTCCGTGCGTTGAGGCGCTTGGTTCGGCCCTGGGGAGGAACTTGAGTACAACGATCATGGGCGGGGAGCGTTCTTCCGTACAGGCATTCGACTTCAGGGTCCCATTCAATCTTCAGGTTAATCAAGTACTCTAGGCATCTCATGATGTTGGATCATTCCCAGCACAGACTCGTCCGACATTTCCCTCAGCAATGACCTGGTCTTCACCGTTCCCGTATCTATACGACTCTGACACCACGCCGCCCGTTTTCTGGAGTGCCCAATTGGCACGGGCTATTGTCGTATGTAGCTTCATCTCTTCCTGTCGCTTTCCCCATCTTCCAAATCGTTGTGCGCGTGCGTCGGAGTCCAGATCTAGACCGGGGAGAAGGCGGGGAAAATTGTATATCATTGCGTGTATGGGGGAGGCGCCCCGGGGGACTTGGGGAACAGAGTAAGTACAGAGAAAATGAATGGACTAGCTCATGATGGAATTGAATGACATTTAGAACGAAAATTTGTTGTGGGAATGCTGATGGTGATGGAGTCCGCGTAATGAACTTCCGGAGCGTTCGTGTCTGCGCAGAGCTTTTGTGTCGTTTGTAAGTCATGCAGTCTGTATGCGCTATCCATGGAGAAAACGTTGAGCCTCCTCGTTAGTGCCTTCCATGATGATTGCAGCATTGAAGTTCGCCTCGGAGAACGGTGTTTCAACAAAATGTTGCTGAAGTGAAGACATGTCAGTGCTTACCCTTTACTATTCTCACGATGCGATAATTCGTCACAGACCCATTCTTTCCATCATAAAATCGAACGGCAGGAGCGTAGTAGCAAAATACGGGCAATGGAAGCCTAGCAGGTATGCCTAGGACGACGAAGGTAAGAATCTTGTTTTCAGTTTGAACGAAGGTCTTTAGCAACGCGTATGTATATTCCAATCCCCCGTGCTTAGCCCAAGATACAGATGTTAAGGTACCTTCTTGGAATTTTGAGAGGGAACTCTGCCGTAGGCAGTTTTGAGTGTCCTTGGATTAAACATCTCTTTCAAAAGAGGTAAAATCACTAGAGCAGTTATTTTTGCGCTACGGCAGGCTGTTGAGGTTCTGGAAGTTTGACAACTGGTGGCCGAAGAAATTGAGCTCGGAAATTCGAAGGCACTTCCATATGCATCCAATCCTCAAAATTTCCGGGTGAGCTTTGTACCTATCCAGTATAGACAGCGCTCGGAAACTAGCAGGAATCTCTTTCGCGTCGGAATAAAACCGGAAACAAATATTTCGATCGAGAGATCTCAGGTTCATATGATCGCCCGATCAGTTCACAAAGCACGCCGCGGCGGGCTTCGTCTTATGTGAATTAATTAATTATCATTCCTTTCAACGTCTTCATGTAAACAATTCTATCCTAGCTTTCAACTACAAAAAGAAAGTGAAATGTGGATTCTTGTCGCCAAGGTGAGGCTCGTTTGGTGTGCCGGCAGCTACAGCTGCGGCTTTCTTTTTGTTAACTAGATGAAGGTAGAGCATCTGAAAATGAAGTGAACAAGCAATGTCAGTTAATAAGAAAGAAGAGAAATACCATTAGACCAGTAAGTATCATACTCAACGCCGTCAGGCCAATAGAAATGTAGTATGCGCGATGGTAATATGGTTTCAAGCGCGTATCAAATATTTCGCCGATAGCCGCTCCTGCAGAACTATGGAATTGTGGAATGAAGAGGCTGAGGACGCAAGTGAAACTCGTGCTTACTTTCCGACAAATTGCATCAAGCCGACGCCCGCAGCGCGCTTGTAATGGGGACCATAATTATTTTGCGTCTGGAGTTCACGTCAGACACTATTCAATGAAATCACAGTGTACGCACCCATCCGACATTCAACGCCGTGGGTACATACAGACCTAACGCGACAACAAAAACGCCGAAATACCGAGCGCCAATACTCTTGGTAGACGTGAGGATGATATAGCCGATTATCTGAACCAAGAAATTCGCCATGATGAACGGTCCACGTAATAGAGTGCGGTCGGACATTTTGGCTTGGATAATAAAGGACAAGGCGCCAACAGCATAGACGGGGATAGTAAGAAGTTGGGCTTTATATGAGCTGTAGCCCATATCGCTGATAAGAACAGGCCTAGTATGAGAGAATCAATGAGATAACCCATAAAAGTAAATTGAGAGCACTTACATGAAAGTCGAAATGGCATAGAGTGTGATATCGGCACCGAATTGAATGATACCGTGGACCCAAGTCCTCCAATCCGCGGGCGCTAGCATGACTTGTTTCATGTCAAACTGTTCATCTGGGTCATAGTGCGTCTTGTTGTTTTCATAACGAACGGTGCATAACTCCTTCTCATGTGTGGTCAGGAACCAGGCTTGATCGATACGGTTTGGGATCCAGAAGTATGCGACAGGACCCAAGCATATTGTCATAAGCCCTTCAACGATGTAAAGCCATTGCCATCCAGCCACAGAGGCGGTTTTGATGTGTGTCAACCCGTAAGCCAAAAGACCACCTAACTCGGAACGGAAATCAGACTAGCATTTCCAAGGGTATTGTAGATGGAACTGACCAAATCCACCGGAAATGGCGGAGCAGGTGAACATGTACGCAAGACGCATACCTAGCTCTTCTCGGCGGTATGTCATTGTAAGGTAAGTGACAATGCACGGGAATGTCCCTAGTTAGGCGTTATCATACTGAACGTTGAAATGCAGTCAAGGCGTACCGGCTTCGGCCCATCCGAGCAGTACACGAATGGCCATTAGAGGTCCATAGGATCCAGAGAAGGGCGTGGCAATGGTGAGTGCGCCAAAAACGATGGTAGACACAGAAAGAACGATCCTGGGTGTCAACAACTTCAAGAGTACCGCATCTAAGCATAAGAGTTACATGTAAGCAATATTTCGGAAGTAAAGCTTAGTGATTTACAAACGGGTTCGAACACAACATAAGTCCTAGATTGGAGGCGTGAATTCAAGAAAACAAAAAACAAAACTGCAATCCTGACGCGTACTGCCGAAAAGATCAGGGCTCAGTTAACAACATCCGAGATAAATCCTACTTACTACCACTGAGACTGCGGCTCCGTATTGGTTTCCCACAAGGCCAAGATCGATGTCCATGCCGGCAACTTTGGCATTGCCGATACTGTTCGCGTGGATGAGCGTCATGCCATGTGGAACCAGTGAAAAGAACCAATCACTTTCCACGGTCCAGAAAGCAGACAAAATACAAAGCACCCAGCATTGGGATCAAGAAGGAGTCGATCTTTGGTCAAGTGCCAGTCAGTTGACTGTGAAACGGAAGAAACATGAGCAGCTAACTTTTCTCAAGAGTCTGGCTTCCATTTTGGGGTCAATAGGCGAATTTTGTTTCCCACCTTCAAGAGCAGAAGCCACGACTTCGACATCGTTCTCGTCCGGCTTGTCAGCACCAGAATACTGCTAAATCGAGGTCAGAAATATCTTAGAAGATGCGAAAAGTTGACTTGTTACTAACCGAACCCATTAGTGATGACAGTTAGCGACAACAAGGTCAGTTGAGCGTACTCAGGGCATAGAAAGTTCATTTATAAACGGAGTTAAAGAATCTGATTGGAAGTTACCGGCGTCTAGGACGGTCGTCGCGGTGGTCGCGGCGGTCGCGGAGACATTCAGGACTTGAAGTCCCTATCACGGAATTACCACGTATCAACCAAGTTACCGGATTCGGCCATTTCCTTCATCGGCACGCGAAGCCGTGATCCGAGTGATCCTGGAGTGGGTGCCTTGTCAAACGTCTTTACTATAGATCAACAACACCCTTTATTTATTTGAACAATGGCAATCGGAAAAGTTCTGTATCCTGACGGTCGTCCTGCCTATGTTTCTCTCTCAGGAAAGAACTTCTTACCATATCTGTATTCTATGGGAGACTAAGGCCTTTACTGCCTCAAGTACTGCGGGTTTCTGCCCTGGACGTTCGCAGGCGAACGTTGTACTCTTGCCCAATAAATTCGCTGCCGACTTTCGGTTGCTCTGTGCGCGAAAACCAGTTTCGTCATCTAACTTTGTTTTCTCCTATACTGGAACTGACTGACATTGCTGTCAGATGCCCTCTCTTTGGTGAGACGAAACCGGGTGACCCTCAAGTCCCTGAGGCGCTTGCCGCAGACAGCGATGTTCGGACTGATTGCCTTCCTACAATGTACATCTCCCGCGATGGCGTATTTGCCGAGCAAAAGGAAAGTATAGAAAAAGAGTGGCGCGACGATAGTGTTGCCTTCTTTATTGGCTGTTCTTATTCCTTTGAGGCGGCTCTCGTCAAGAATGAGCTCCCACCTAGACATTTGGAGCTGAACCGTGCTGTACTTGTGAACAAGACGAACTATCGCCTCCGTTACGCTGGAGGTGACTCTTCTTTACGACATGTTTATTTACCGCTGACACTCTGGCGCAGTTTTTGGTGGACACATGGAGGTATCCATGAGGCCATATCGGTTAGTTGGCTTCGAGCGTATGCGTGATATTACTCGTCCTTTCGTCAAAACCCACGGCGAGCGTGTTGCTTGGGGTCTAGACGGCGCCTAATTCCTTGGGATCACGGACCTCGATGGGACGAATCCCGACTTCGGTAATCCCACTGAGATCCAAGATGGAGAAGTACCTGCTTACTTTGGTTCTGGAGTGACTCCGCAGCTGTCCGTTATGGATAGTGGCATCTCTGGCGAAGTAGTTGGTCACACGCCTGGACGCATGCTGATGCTGGATATTAAAGATGAAGATATTTGTCTGTCGTTTTAATTTCATGTATTTCTTCTTTCTGCTTTGAGCCTTTAAGATTTGCAGATGATTCTCGAGTCGAATCTATACGTACCACCGTGCTTGAGCCCGGAATAATCACCAATCACAAGTTGTGCATGACGAAGAGGGACGGTGTCGAAGGGTCTTTACCAGTCAGGTCAAAGTGCTCTTCCTCGGGTGCCGCACTTCAATACAAAGGGCGCGTCACTAACGGCATGAATCAATTAAGAGAGCCTTACTTATCTTGGACTTGAAACTTCAAACAGACAGAAATAACTCAGAGGACCATCTTACCTTCGACAGGTGCGGAATTCCGGGATTCTGGACTACGTGAACTCTGATACATGAAGACATGGCCTTGTAGGAGTAACACGGCTCTGCCACGGCGTGGGCGATGCCGAGAAATCGGAGTCGAAACGCGCCCCATTCCGTCTTGCTTCGTGCTTGGCTCTTCCGATTCAAATCCGGATGTGTGTCTTGTTTCCGTACACCTTCCGGCCTCTTTCTAGCCTTCGAATATGAATATGATGATGATTCAGCTCTCTCTCATTTCTTATCGTTCCTGCCATGCCAATCGCTCTGGATACTCTTCATAGCGCTGCAGGCATCCGTATTGCTATTGACAGAGGTAAGCCAGGAAAACAAACCCGTGTCGTTTACTTATGCATCGTAGGTGGCACCTTCTGCGATGTGTTCGCTACATTCGCCCACCATCCACCCGTTATCCTCAAGGTTTTATCAATTGACGCAGCTTATCCCGACGCACCCACGGAGGCCATCCGACGTGTCCTGGAGATAGGCTATGACTGCCCCATACCCAGAGGGGAGCTTCTTGACGTGTCGGGGGTGGAAGTCATCAGGATGGGGACGACGGTGGCGACAAAGTGAGTATATGCGCATTTTCAAGGAGTGTCTGCTGTTCTAATTGCTGCCCAGCGGTACCCTGCTTTAATCCTCCTCTCATCCTTGCTCATTATCTCGCTGTAGCATTACTCGAACGCAAGGGGGAGAAGACTGCCTTCATTGTCTCGGAAGGCTTCCGCGACCTTCTGCACATTGGGAATCAAAGTCGTCCAGATTTGTTCGACCTCTCAGCTAAGCGCCCAGGGGTGCTGTACGAGAAAGTAATCGAAGTCAAAGAGAGAGTCTTACTTGCGGACGTGTACGAACTGGAGGGGCTGCCCGTCGTCATAGGTACAAGCGGAGAAAGGATTCAGGTTGAACATGTCCCCGGTAGAGCTTTTGATCCGTCAGTCTTGAATGATGACCGACATTTATACAGACGCCGACGAATGCCGTAAACATCTCAAGAGCCTCTACGATGACGATTTTCGCTCCCTGGCCATCTCTTTTCTTCATTCTTACACGTATCCTCAGCATGAGATCCTGGTCGCTGATATCGCCCGGGAGGTTGGTTTTACACACGTATCTCTATCATCCCAGCTTTCGCCAATGATTCGCATTGTTCCTCGTGCGAACTCTGCGGCAGCAGACGCCTATCTTACACCAGAACTCCACAAATATCTCCAAGGGTACGCGTCTGCCGTTTTTAGTTCTTGCACACCTGACTTCTCAGTAGTTTCCAAAAGAGTTTTAAGAATCTTAGACCCAGGATGCTTCAATTCATGCAGAGTGATGGCGGATGTACGTGCCCCTTTATGTGTCCCTCCCAAAGGTGCTGATACACTAACCTAGTGGTCAATGCCGAGTCATTTTCCGGACTAAGGGCAATCCTTAGTGGTCCTGCAGGTGGGGTCGTAGGTATCGCAAAGACTTGCTGGGATGAAAAACTGCAAGTGCCGTTGATTGGGTTTGACATGGGCGGTTAGCCAAACTGAACACTCGCTCCTTCTTGATATTATCTAACGCCTCATATGATAGGTACGTCCACGGATGTATCACGGTTCGATGGGAAATTTGAGCATCTCATGGAGTCGACGACGGCCGGTGTTACCATACAAAGTCCACAACTCGATATCAATACTGTTGCTGCTGGTGGAGGGGTGAGCAAACTTGTCAGTTTCAAGTCATCACCCTTACCAAACCGTAGTACTACTTATTAGTCACTTCTTCTCTGGCAAAACGGACTTTTGAAAGTGGGACCCCAATCTGCCGGTGCATCTCCAGGTCCCGCGTGTTATCGCAAGGGGGGCCCACTCACCACAACGGACGCGAATGTCTTTTTAGGTCGACTTCTTCCAGCCCATTTTCCCAGGATATTCGGACCGAATGAAAATCAGTCCCTTGATGCTGATGTGGTCAAAGAGAAGTTCACTGCCCTCGCCAAACAAATCTCGACGGATACCGGAGTACAGAAGACTTCCGAAGAGATCGCCCTTGGATTTTTGACAGTCGCAACGGAAGCCATGTGTCTTCCTATTCGGGCTATCAGCGAAGCCAGAGGGTATGATCCGTCCAGCCACCACCTGGCAGTATTTGGCGGTGCGGGAGGACAATCTGCTTGCGATGTTGCTGCAGCGTTGGATATGTCGCGTATTCTCATTCATAAGTCATCGGCTATCCTTTCTGCGTTCGGGCTGGCTAAGGCTGAGCTGGTAGACGAGAGCCAGGAATCATTCGCTATCATTGCTGACGAATCGAGTTCTGACCTTCTGCGCTCTCGCCTAGCTGTCCTACGAGTCAGATCCGAAGGACGCTTGATTGCGCAAGGGTTCACGAAATCTCAGCTTTCATCCACGTCGTATTTGAACATGGTTCGCATTCTTTTCTAAATTGAGTTCTTTTATGCTAAACTTGGAATTAGCGCTATGATGGTTCCGATGCCACCCTGATGATCGCCGTGGAACCGTCCCACGATTTTGTTCAAGCGTTTAAAGCTAAGCATCACCAAGAATTTGGGTTCTCTCTTGAGGGACGAAGTGTTTGGGTCGACGACCTTCGGGTACGCGTCAGTGGCGTTCAAGATGATGGTCGCGACGCGTCGCCGGAGGCTCTGGGCGATCAAATTAGCCGCCTGAAGATGGCCCCTTTGACTCCAACGCCGTTTGAAAAATCAAAAGTGTACTTTGGGTCGACGGGTTGGACAGATACGGGCGTGTATAAGCTCGGTCAATTAATGCCCGGTTCGGTCATCAAAGGGCCCGCAATAATCATTGACGCCACACAGACGATAGTCGCCACGCCAAGCGCGGTCGCTATGGTCTTAGACGATCACGTCGTGTTGGACATCGACCTTCAAAATGTCGATTCTGAGAGCAAGACGGCTGATCCTCTCAGAGTTGATCCTATCCGCTTGTCAGTTTTCGGTCATCGGTTTATGTCAATAGCGGAGCAGATGGGAAGGACATTGCAGAAGACGAGTGTCAGCGTGAATATTAAGGAGAGGTGAGTATGTGATTTCTGCTTACCGACTTACCTCATCTCTTCTTGTAGACTTGATTTTTCATGCGCACTCTTTGACCCTGATGGAAAGTTGGTGGCTAATGCACCTCATGTACCGTGAGCCTTCGACTGTGTAGTCTTTACATAATTACTGACATATCACCAGAGCTATGCTGGGTAGTATGCAGTTTGCTGTCCGTTGGCAGCACGAACATTGGAAGGGACGACTTTACGATGGGGATGTTATATTAAGCAACTCGGCTGTTAGTGGTGGAGTGCATCTCCCTGATATCACGGTCGTTACCCCCGTATTCGATGATAGCGGAAGGGAGATCATTTTCTACGTTGCCTCTCGAGGGCACCATGCCGATGTTGGAGGGCAAACTCCAGGATCTATGCCGCCGTTCTCGAAAACAATATACGATGAGGGGGCGTCGATTTTGACATTCAAGGTTGTCAGCGCAGGGAAATATAATGAAGATGAGCTTATACAGCTCTTGGTGGAGGAGCCGTTGAAGCATCCAGGCGGAAAAGGTACACGGACGCTGAAGGACAACTTGAGTGACATCAACGCCCAGATTGCTGCAACTGTGAGTACATATATCTCCCTGCATTGCAGATCTGACATTAGTTGTTTAGTATAAAGGTGTTCGTCTGGTGAAGAACCTCGTGTCCAAGTATACATTACCGGTGGTACAGATGTATATGTATGCAATTCAGACGACAGCTGAAGAGGCCGTTCGACAACTCTTGCGAAATTTCAGCAAGAAGCACAGTGGTAAAGCACTGGTTGCTTTCGATCGCATGGATGATGGCTCGCCGATAGCATTGCGGATCGACATCGACAGGGAGAGCGGCTCTGCTACTTTTGATTTCACAGGCACTGGTCCGGAGGTGTATGGCAATTGGAACGCACCAAGAGCGATCGTGAATTCGTCGATTATCTACTCATTACGATGTTTGTTGGCGAGTGACATACCGTTGAATCAGGGTGAGCTGCTCTTTGGGTTTCCTGGAGATATATGTTGATGATGTAGGGTGCATGACTCCAATCAATGTCGTCATACCGGATGGATGCTTCTTGAAGCCAAGCGCAGACGCGGCGGTTTGTGCGGGAAACGTCCTGACGAGTCAACGTACGCGTTTCTTCTTTACACAGATGCTTCGGTCCTGAAATCGCACTCTTGGCAGGACTTACTGATGTAGTACTTCGGGCCTTCGAAGCCTGCGCAGCTTCGCAGGGCTGCATGAATAATCTCACCTTCGGATATGACGCTGAAGTCACTGCTTCCGGAGAGAAGAAGTCATTCGGGTTCTATGAGACCATTGCCGGTGGCGGTGGTGCAGGTCCCGGATGGCATGGTACTTCTGGTGTTCACACGTTAGTGAAGATCCAAGCCATGCTATGATCGCACAAATCTGACGGTTCTCCAGACACATGACAAACACGCGTATCACCGATCCTGAGATCATGGAACGGCGATATCCTGTCATTCTTCGACGATTCTCCTTGCGGCCCGGTTCAGGTGGAAAAGGGCAATATCATGGCGGGGATGGCGTCGTGCGAGATATTGAGTTCCGTCGGGAAGTTCAGTGCAGCATCTTGAGTGAGCGGAGGGTTTATCAGCCCTACGGCTTAATGGGAGGCGATCCGGGTGCTCTGGGAGTAAATTTGTGGATATCGAAGGATGCTCAAGGGCAAGAGAGGGCACTGTCTATTGGCGGTAAGAACACGGCCCTAATGGCCAAGGGGGATCGGATAGTTATCATGACACCCGGAGGGGGTGGTTATGGAGCGTCGAACGAGTAAATTTGAACTTGATGTAGTGCAGAATAGAAGACGACAGGAAAACTGGAAGACAGGAAAACCGTATTGAAAGGCCATCTGCGCTGATACAGCTCAGGAAGGACAAACACAAACTGTCCGGACCGGTCCAGCCACAAACGTTCGTCTCATTCAATTTCTTACTCCATCAGCAGTGCTCGCTCAGTCCCCTCTATCAGCTTGGGAATCGGGAATCCCAGAATTGTGTCACAATGCACGACGGAGTGGTATCAACCAGGCGCTTGGGGAACAAGGAGGCTACCGTAACCTTGATTCCTTGATTCCGGGAGCCTCCTTGATTCGTGGAACTCACGGCTCTTGTTCTACATCAATCATCTTGATCTCAGGACATTGGATGGCAATTCAGTCTAGCACTCACGACTCCGTTTGTCCGATGGTGCCTGCCTTATTTTCTCTTTAGAGGACAATGCACGACTGGTTTCGAGGACGACACATATGATCACCCAATGATTATAGCGCCCACCCTGGATTTTCTCATCGAATGGACCAATGAAGGAACTGTTGTACTTCCACCTATAAAGATCTCTTTTCATCCTCCCAGAGCGAAGTATCACCTTTCTTACCGACAATTTAGGTGGCCAGAAAGTAGCTTTGGCATACCGAAATGGGTTTTTCCAGTCAGGGCTGTATGTTCATCCTGGCGTCATCGACGAGTAGTAAAAACTTATGACCGAACCAGCATTTTCGAGAAGAGAGGGCTCAGAACGAACGCCCCAGCCAAGGCCACCAGATGTACCGGAGCATGCCAATGAATCAAATACTACGTCACTAGGTAAGAACTCCCTAAGAACTAGTAGCCATGAGCTAATGTGGGCTAGCTTCTGTACCTCTTGAATCTGGTTTCCAGGAGATACCTCCACTATCATTCAGCATGTTACGAAACCTGCATCTTGCACATTCTTCTCCTGTGTATCTGACTGGCCCTCTCGAACTGGACGAAGCTGACTATGGAACTTACTCTAATACTGCTGGCCGTGAACACAGAACCCTGGGTACTCGTTACTCCAACGCCGCTCGAAGATCAGGTACTTAGGTCTCAGATAGACTATGAGGCGTTTTCATCTCATATCTATCTCCTCCAGCTTTTATCCCGGACGGGATTGAAACTATATTAGAGTCAACAAGCGATGTCTTACCTGAAATAGGTACATATTATTTGCTTTGAATAAACATAGGTCCCGCATTTACTAATCTCGGCATGCACAGATGCACCAACATTCGGTTCCAGGTCTAGCCCATCTCCCAACTTGTTACCAGTGTCACCACGCATGCGATCGCCACGCACTCTAGGTTTAATCGACGAACTCACAGATACCATGGCCATGGACGCTCTACATCTTGGTCCTGTTACTCAGCCATCATCTCCGTCTCTTGAGCCGGGTGTAATGCATTACGGACAAACATCGAGAGACAGCCAAACACTATCCCTATCTCCGTCTCAAAGTTTCGCTAGTCAATCATCTAGTCAACCATCGGAAACCAGTCTCGGTTCCGTCGGGTACAAATCAGCATTGATCCAGCTCCGAGATACCTTAGGCCCACTCACTAACCTGCTCACTCTGGTCCCTCGATGTCAGGGTTGTGATGCGGTGCTGCTCAAACCGAGTAACATATCTTTCGCTGGTACTGCGCCTCCCTACTTCCAAGAACTACGGGCTGGTACTTCATGCGAGCTCAAGCATGTGCTCTTGGTTTGTCCTGGTTGTTTACAACCATACTGTGCAGGCTGCGGCGAGAGGATCAGGGTACCTGACCAAGGTGGTACTTGGTTTAGGGCTGCTATGAATTGCTGCAATCATGCCGGGCTGATAGGACTTCTCAACGTGCTGAGTGATCTTGACTTGGAGGCGGATGGCTTACACCCAAAGATAGTCGATCTTTTGCGGATTATCAACGACTCCTTCGTCAATAGGCGGCAGCCTGTTCACTCTTTGGCAGGACCCATCATCAGGTGCTCTAAACTGCTCAAGTTGATGGATGAGATGTTCCATGCTTTCATGTTGGACGAGGTTCCCCTCGACAGTGATTCATGGCGGGTTTACGATCAGATGACTAGGCTGATGTGGGCATTCTCTGGCGACTCACAGCTGAGACTTCTGATCAAGATGGACACGTACATCTTCCCCCATAATGCCGGTGGGACCAGCCGATGGATCAGAGATGGACTTCAAGAGGATTGGGATCATGGACTGCCAATGCTTGTAAGCTTGCGACGGAGGATCTCGCTAATTGACAAGGTTCTGCAGAAGTATCAAGGGCAGGGCGTGAGAAGACCAACGGAGTCGCCTTACAAGTGTGCCACGATGGTACATCTGAAGGCTATTCTCGGCGAGTGGAAGGAAAAGTGACTCTTTGTATTGATTTCAATTCCCTACGATTCTCTTAACATTCCCTTAGTTTTTCTTACAGATACTTAGCAGATACAATTAGTCTTTTGAAGAATGCAAACTTTAGCAATAGAAGTGTATGAACGAGGGAAGAAAATGCGATGCAAGCTCACCCCACACAACAGTGTCACCTTTACATTCGAAAGCCGAAAAACTCCAAAGAATAATACCCACATCATATTGAAGGACTCGTGAGTGGATAAGTGATGCTGGAATATCAAACGCTGTTTAGTAGAGGGAACACAATCGTAATAGGTTTTAATCCGCGGGTCCAACAGCTTCTCCGTTGTGATCGTCTACGCTCTTTGACAGAGCTTCCAGGTCATTTTGGAGTGTGATGGTGCTTGGTGGGGAATATTCCTGAAATTCAGCTCGGGTGTACTTCCTGACCATCTCTCCCCGCTCAGCCTCCAAAACTTCATCTATTCCAACGCTCTGTAATGTCTCCTCCTCGACGCTTGACTGGTCATGAGCCCGAAAACGCCGTGTCCCAAAGTGTAGCGACGACGTCACGCTGCCCTGCCATGATTGGTCTGAACGTGCTTGTCCTGCAGCAACACGTCCAACGATGAGTGTTGGAGCTATTCCCTGTGATGATCATATGTCGTTAACTACTAAAGAAAGGGAAAGGATACGTGCGCACCCTCACAATCCCCGCCATAACATCAACATAATAGTCTGCCAGATTTCCGCGAGCCTCAAGAGTCATGTCTAGGATCAAGATCAAAGAATACATCGCGGAGGATTCGACCAAGACTTCGATGACATGACGATAGACGCCGACTCCGCCTCCAATTCCGTTGCTTGCTCGTCTAACAGTTAGAATGCGGTAGATGATGAGGGTAGTACACCATATCGTCGTCGCCAAAATGAGGGACAGGTACAGGACAAAGATAAGTACGTAGTCAC
Source organism: Armillaria novae-zelandiae (assembly GCA_030435655.1). Lineage (NCBI taxonomy): Eukaryota > Fungi > Basidiomycota > Agaricomycetes > Agaricales > Physalacriaceae > Armillaria > Armillaria novae-zelandiae. The sequence goes on from JAUEPR010000009.1 coordinate 779,981, forward strand.
TTCCAGTCGTGTACCAGTGCCATGTATTCAAGAGCTTGCAAACTGGATTAAACTATGAGACAATGTGAGATATAAAAAGACTGAGCGTCGCACCAATTCCAGAGATCAGCATTGAAATTGGAGGTAAGACCACGGGCCAGCGTCCCCCCCAGACTATCCAGCAACGCCAAATCTACAGATGGAAGGAATGAAGTCCATGAACTGTTCCGAATAAATTATACACGCACCACGGTGGAGTCTGCGAGGATAGTACTAAAAGCGCCGGTGATGTCCTCCCCCAAGAGTATGCTGTTTTTGGGATAGATGAACACGGAATACGTCGACCAGAAATTTTGACTGTTGTCGATGAAGGCAGAGATCATATAAGACCAATTGAAACCGAGGCTGATGGTGGTGACGATAAAGAGAAGTACCGTAACCGTGACCAGAAATTGCCGTCCAATAGGCCGGGATTTATGGGTGACTGGTTGAAACAATTGAGTCAATTTGAGCCTCGCAGAAATGGCACAGATTTTGTTATGCGTACAGAAAATCCACAAGGTAGTGGCAACTATGCCTGTGTAGATACCTAGGGGCAGCAATGAACTGGGTGTCCATTCAAAGTCTACGCGAAAATAGATACCGTGCAAGAGAGCATAGAGAATCGACGAGTTCAATTTAGCATCTAGGGTTTGATAAGCCATTTCTATGTCGCTAAGACTTGGTGCGATGTTGGGTTGAGAGGTCATAATAAATATGTAGGGATGAGGATGCGCAAAGAATAGGATACACACGGGGATGATGGGATCCAATTCATGGGACAAACACATACCACATACTTGGTTATATAGCAGCCCATCAGAAACTGTGCAATGAAAGTATCACAATAGGTCTAGGACACAGCAGTCATCTCTCCATGGAACTCACCGACAACTAGCAATCCCGGTGACAATAATTTGCTAGTGGTCAGAACATCAAAGCAGTCTCGAGACACGGGAGATCATCTTTCCTTAGTTCAGGTCGTCCAAGCAGATCCAATCTTAACAGTTGCGTATTTCCCATCCTCGATATTGCAGAGCGACAGCAAGTGAGTGCCTTGGGTTCTATTCGATTCTGATGCGCCGGCAAGCCCGATCAATAGATATCCTCGAGACGCTTATGTTCCCAGGATGAGAACTGTCGAATTTCCTTAGTAGTTACGCAGGTGGTGTTAATCCAGAAAGCCGTATGGAACAGAAGCTCGGCCAAGTCGACAGTTCGTCACAGTTCGTGGCGGGTTCCTCACGGCAGCAACGCAGGGGATTATCGGAGTTGAAATTGAAGCGCCATTGCCGACAGCTTGGAATTTCAATATCAATAAAGGTGCTATGAGTCGCACTGTCATTTCTATGATGTTGCATGTCGTCGTCGTCGTATGTAGTCCCCGAAGTAATGATTAAACTGTACATCGATGAGACTTGATCGTGTCCTGAGTTCTGACCGGTGTTTTCGAAATTCGAGGTGGCCACCGTCATTCTTCTGTGTGGTTTGATTTACATAACCGCCCCCGCCAATGTGTCATTGGCCTCCGAGTCGATGTTGAGGTCTGCTTCTATGACTCCGGCAGTCTATTCTCTCGGCGTTGGGTCGCGTTGCAATGCTACTCTTGCCTATTCTAGTCTCCAAGTGACGATTAATGAAGAGCTACCGACACAAAAGGGCGGGTGGAATCCGAGATGTTGCGTAGCACCCTACCTCCTTACCAATTACTGGAAAAAGAAACGAAGTCTGGGCGAGATCAGGGTTCAAGCTCATCACGGTGTTGGTGCCTGCGCAAGGCACTAATAAGGGCTGTGTAATACATTATCTTCTTCACCTATCTGATAGATGCACTGGTTTCAGGACGAACTTCCTCCCACAACATATGGCGGGATATTATCTCTGTATGCTGAGGACCTTGCCAACACTTCCCTGAACTCGAAATTCCAAGATCTGTCAGTGTGACGATTGTAGCTGGCACCGACATTTTCCTACCTTTTTCCAACCCTTGCTTGACAATTTTATGCGGCGAAATCTGCCAGTCAAGACATACCATCATGTAAAAGAATCACGTTGGCAGGCACACTGATATCTCACCAGGATGATTCTCTTCCTGGTCTCGGTTTCCCTAATATAATAGAACATTCCGGTGGAAGTTTTGTAGTTCGCATAGGCACCTTCCCTACAATATGGGGCTTACGCGGGGAATATCGCCCATAGGGTCGCGTTTCTGTTGCGATTCGTGTTGAAATTGACGATGTAAGTACTTGATATATGTCGAAAACAAGGTGCGAATTTTTGTTATCCTTGACTGAGAAACCCTCTTACCTTGACGAACGAGTTGCCAGTGCCCTCTGCTTTTGAACGCGCATATCTATCTTTCTGCAATCTTGGCAGTGATTGCCACCTGTGGACGAATTATTGAAGAATACAGGCTTCAGTAATGCAGGCGCACGAACGTGGGAAGAAATGTGATAAAGTCTATTCCAGACGGTAGTGTCACCGCTACATCAGTTCGCCGAAAGACAAATAGTATAAGCATCTTTTGGATGTCAAACAATGTTTAGCCTGCATGGCCATAACAGGTGTTAATCCATGTGTCTAATAGCTTCTCCGTAACAATTGCCTACACTCTCTGGCTGGGCTTCCAAATCATCTTGGAGTGCGACGTTGCTTGGCGGGGAATATTCATGAGATTCAGCTCGAGTGTGCTTGTGCTTGACCATCTCCCCCCGCTCAGCTTCCAAAACTTCATCTATTCCAATGCTCTGTGATGTCTCCACCTCGACGCTTGACTGGTCACGAGGACGCTGTGACCCAAAGTGAAGCGACGACATCACACTACCCTGCCATGACTCGTCCGGACGTGAGTGGCCAGTTGCGACACGTCCAACAAGGAGTGTCGGAGCTACTCCCTGTGGGAGGGACATTCGTCATTAACTTTTAAGGGAAGGAAAAGGATGTATGCACACCCGCGCAATTCCCGACATGGGATCGACATAATATCCTGCCCAATCTCCGTGAACCTCGAAGGCCAGTAACAGGACCAAGAAAACAGAATACAGTGAGGCGGATTCGACCAAGACTTCGATGACATGACGATAGACGCCGACTCCACCTCCAACTCCGTCGTTTCCTCGCACAACAGTCACAATGCGGTAAATGATGAGAGTGGTACACCATATTGTCGTCGCCAAGGTGAAGGACAGATAGAGAACAAACGCAAGCAGGTCATCGCTGCCAGCGGTATACCCTTGGTAGGTATCGATGAGCTTGAGTACTAGGACAAACTATGAGAAAGTGTGAAATAGAATAGGAACCTGGGCATCGCACCAATCCCAGAGATAAGGAATGAAATAGGCGGCAGGACAACAAGCCAACGCCGTCCCCAGACCATCCAGCAGCGCCAAATCTATGACAGAAAGTAAAGGCTTGATTCCGAATGAAATGAGTATACGCACCATGATGAAATCTGCAAGGATAGTATTTATAGCACCTGTGATACCCATCCCCAAGTATATGTTTCCAGAAAACACAAGCACCGAATATGTCGACCAGAAACTTTGACCGTTGTCGATGAAGGCAGAGCTAATATAGAACCAATTGAAACCGAAGTTGATGGTAGTGACAATGAAGAGGAGGACGATAATCACGACCATAACTCGTCGTCCAATGGACCGAGATTCACGGGTGACTGGTCATTCAGTTGAGCTCGAATGACGTCACAGAACATGTTCTGCACTCACAGATGCTCCATAGGGTGACAGCAACGATGCCGGTGTAGATACCTAGGTGCAGTGACGGATGAGATAGGAGCAAACCTAAGTGAGTATACAAACCGTATAAGAAAGCATAGACGATCTGCGTGTTCAATTGAGCGTCTAGATATTGGAATGCGGCAGCTAGGTCACTGCCAGTAAGATCCGACGGGATGTCGAGTTGGTAGGACATCGCGGGCGAGTTACAGACGATAGAGTATACGAAATCCGGTTCTTGGGGAAAGGCTTATGTTGCATACTTCGTTATATAGTGGCTCAGTGGCTCATCAGAGTGTGCGTCAAATATTACGTTAAGTCCTAGGACGCAGCAGTTATAGCTCTCCAAGGAGATCGTCGACAGTAAGTTGGGTGGAGCATCAAAGTGCCTCGAGACTCGGGGAGATGATCAATTCAGTTCATCCAAGTAAATTTACTTTCAATAATCGCATGCCGTTCATTGAAGTTTCACAGTCACACAGATCAAAAGAATTCCCAGCATCGAGAGTTAGCCACCATCTCGATCGAGTTCGTAGTCTGCGGAATAGTTGAATCTGAAAATGCCTGAGAATCGGCGTAAATATTTGGGAATCCGGCTAACGCACCTCCAATGATTGCCCTACGACATGCCCCAACAAGTAAGACAGCGGGGAAACTCGGATGAAACGAAAATTCCAATAGTTAGCTTGAGATCCAAAATTCAGAGTCAGAGAGTACTCCAAGGACCGCCCGAACAGATAAAACAACGCATCTTGATGTTGGCATGCAGTCACCATGAGAAGTTGGCTCAGACGAGACGTCGCCGTCGGAGGCTGGAGCCTGTTTTTGTTCTCAAAGACCGCTGGTAAACGTGCTTATACTAAACTCAGAAATACGCCACTTTCATCCTGTAGTTTGAAGCTGAGACTTGAGAAAGCGTACAGGGCTGCATGAAGGAAGGAACAAATAACGTGTTACTTATTATTACGTGTTGCCAGAATTGAAGCCGGAAGATGCCGTATCTACTGATTTTTTATTTGGAGCCGTATCTGCTGTTGTCAACCCAAGACCGGCGAATTTCTGGCAACCGCCCTGAAGGCTGTGCAAGAAGTTTAAAGTGATGGTTCAAGCAATCCATCTCACCAAAGGAACTGATAATGATAAATGATCATTGATAATCTATGCTTCACAGACCCATCCAGCACTGCCAGTGTGTGATCAGATATCAAGCCTTCAGTGACACTATGTATTCGAAAGAGTATGGCAAATGGCTCAGATGCCAAAGGATGTCCCGGGGATCACTGCAACTGTGGACATATAGCCTATCAAGTGCACCACAGGTTACAAAACTGACCAACTGGAAATTTGCTTCAGGGGTTTGAAAGCATCATAGGAGGAAGAGGAGGAATTTTTTATTCTGATCACTGTCCCTAAGAAGGAAACTAACCAGAGTCCATACTATGCATGCATTACCTACCTAATCCATCACACTATGGTACCAAATGAACATTGGACCTCACTGATACAGTCACATCCCTGCAAGGTATGGCCTCTCAGTGCCAGCATCAATGTCTTGAGTTTTTCAATAGATATGTACTAGTGTCATGCTGGTGACTAATGCCACAGCACAAATTGTGGGAGGAGAACTGTACAGGACCCCCTATGACTGGACCTTAATGAATCCTCAGATGGGAGCGAGGCAAACAGAAAAAATAAAATAAAGACCATTTGTGTCACCTCATGTACTTATTTCTGAACATGATGGCTGTTTCTGTTCATAGAATGCTCTTAGTCTCACATGAAATCAGATGAACACATCCATACATGATGACTTGAGGCACCCCAGTGAATGACCGAGCAGTCGCCCAATTTCCAGGAGTCACCCACTGTCCAGGGGGGTCCTACTCAGCACACAAGCTTGAATGTTGTTTGCTCTGTCATGTTTCCCTGACCAGTCAACACAACCTCTTGCCCTGGTTAGAAACAGTGGCCTGTGGAAGTCATTACATGATAATGAATCCCAAGGGTCCTACTCAGTGCACAAGCTTGGAGTTGCCCAATGTCCAGGAGCTCAGCACAGAAGCTTGAGTCCATGACTGTTAGGGCTGGCCTCAGGTAAACCAAACTAGAGTAAACCTCCTGACTATGCCGGGTTACACCCGAGTCAAGTAGAGTCTCAGTTATGTCTGGTTGTGATACTGAGTACCGGCTCAACGACTAGTACGTTGCAAGAGGATCGAGAGAAGAGTAAGATTGTAAACTTTAGCTCGAAGCTGAGTATTACAGCTGAGAGCATGCTACTTATATACTAAATGGTGGTCCTAATAATAGCTATTGACAACACTGATGGTGAAGATTTATAGAAGTTGATGCGACTGTTGCCCATGTGATGCATATAGTGCCAATGTGAAGGTTCTGAAGGGTAAAAAGTAAATAAATTGTAACATTACCCTCTCGTTAAGGCAGTCGTCCTGACTGCCATTAGGGTTCCTCTTCGGGTATGTCTTGGCCTGTGCTGTGTACATTTTCCCAGTATGTTTCGATGAGTTTGTCCCATCTTTGTTGTTCGCTAGTGGATTCTTCGGGGAAAGGGGAAGCGGGATTTATGATCCATTGTTGACTTCCATCGCCAGCTTGGGCTTTGTAGCTGACAACTCCGTTGTCATCATATTTGTGATCTAGGATCATTCTTGGGAATTTTCTGACTTCGATTTGGAGTGTCGCAGTTTGAATGGAAGATGAGTCGGCCTGCGCGTTTGGCCTTCTTTTCATAGTCTTTGATTGTCTTCCTGGCATGTTCCATGTCTTTTTCTCATACCCAACTGTTGTGTTCTTGGGTCCAGCCTTTCCATTTGACATAGTAGTCGGTGACAACTACTGGGAGTTCTCCTCTTTTCCCTCTGACTTTCCTGGTACGATGGTCCAGGACTTCTTCGACTTCGTATTCCTCCTCGTCTTTAATTAGGTCAGGTGGAGGTGGTGGCGGCTGTTCCTGGTTGGGGAATGCGGGTGGGGTGTACAGGGAGAGGAGTTTCTCGTTGAAGGTGGGATGAATTTTCCAATGAGGTGGGAGTTTCAATTTATAGGCGGAGGCACCGTATTTGTTAAGAATAAGGAAGGGGCTTACTCATTTGTCGTTGAGTTTCTTCTTTGGGCGGGGGAGGCTTAGATGGGAACTGTCGAGCCATACTCGGTCTCCGATCTTGTAATTGATCGCAGAGCACTTTTTCTTGTCATACTGTGTTTTCATCTTCTCTGCCGCCTCTTCGAGTGAGGCCTTTGCCTCAGTATGGATGTTTTTCATCTTGTCGGAGAAGGACTGGGTGGTGGGATTGGTAAAGGGATTGGCTCGGTGAGAGTCAGGGACGATCCTTGGGTTTCGGCCATAATTGACCATGAATGGGCTTTTGCCTGTGGCGGAATGGACGCGGTTATTATGGATGAAGGTGCCAATTGCTAACCATTCGCTCCAATCGTTTTGTAGGTGATTGACAAATATGCAGAGGTATTTTTCGATCTCTTGGTTGGCCCTCTCAGTTTGTCTGTCGGTCTGTGGGTGGAATGCTGTGGATGCGTTCGGGGTTATATCGAGTAATTTGTAGAGGTCTTTCATGAAGCTAGAAACAAATTGGGGACCTCAATCGGAAATTACTACGCTGGGCATTCCGTGTCGAGCGTAAATGTGGTCTCGTAGTATCTTTGCGTATCCTTCTGAAGTTAGTTCCACATTGCAGGCTATTGGGACCATTTCTTTTGAGAAACGGTCGATGATCATTAGGATTGCGTCAAACCCATTTGATTCAGGGAGACTGGTTATCATATCCACCAAAATATGAGTCCAGGGTTCAGAAGGGATTTCATTGGGATGGAGGGGGGCTGCTTTTGTCTGCGTGCTCGTCTTGGTTCGCTGGCAGGTTTTGCATGCTTTGACGTATGCTTCAATGTCTTTATGAAGCTTTGGCCACCAGAACTCTCATTGGACGAGCTCCTTTGTTTTGGCGATTCCTGGGTGACCAGCCATGATGTGATCATGGGAGCGGGATATAATTTCTCTGCGAAGCGTGTGATCCTTTGGGATGTAGATCTGTCCATCATAGTAGAGGAGTCCATTTGCCTCGGTTACTCCTCTTTCATGATTGAGGGACCCTGCGATGCCCTGGTCCCACTTCCCGTGGTCCCTAGTGGCATCCTTGACCTTGGCGTGGGTCTCTTTGTTGGTGGGCATGATCATTGCCCAGAAGTGTTCGGGTTTTAGGACGATTACATCTTCGTTGTCCTGCTTGCCTTGGCTGTGGTCGTCTCGTCAGCTCAGTAAGTCGGCTTTTCTATTGGCGGTGCCGGCTTTGTGGGAGAGGGTGAAATGGTATTCCGCGAGCTCCGTTACCCATTGGGCCTGTCGGCGGTTAAGTTTCTGGGGCTTTCTGAAGTATTGTAGGTTTTGATGATCTGTCCAGATCTCAAACGTGTCAGCGGCTCCCATGAGATAGTGGTGCCACTCCGCAAGGGCGAGCATGATGGCCAGGAGTTCCTTGTCATAGATTTCGTAATTTCTTTCCGTGACTGTAAGGGCTTTTGATAGGAACGCAACTGGCCTCCATTTCCCATCTTGTTGTTGGCTGAGGACAGCGCCTATTGCTCCTTCGCTTGAGTCAGCTTCCACCCTGAACTTCCCCATCTCTGTCGGCATTGCTAGGATTACGTCTTCCGCCATCTGTTTCTTCAACTGTTGGAACACCTGATTCTGGGCGGCACCCCATGTCCAGGGTGCGTTTCCAGTAAGCTGAGTCATAGGGCAGACGATCTTTGAATAATTTTTGATAAAACAGCGGTAAAAGTTGGTGAAGCCCAGAAATGATTGGAGTTCCTTCTTCTTTGTCGGCGTCGGCCATTCCGTGATTCCTTTGACCTTTACTGGATCCATCTTGATCACCCCTTCACTGATGATTACTCTGAGATACTCGGTTTCTAGCGTTTCAAACTCGCATTTCTTGGCTTTCAGGAACAGTTTGTGTTCCCTCAGCCTTCGGAGTACCCGCCTTACAATCGTTCGGTGCTCCTGGAGATCCTTGGTGAAGATAAGGATGTTGTCGAGATAGATGGTGACCTTTCCTTCCGTGATTAAGTCTTTGAAGATATCGTTCATCATCCACTGGAAGGTGGCCGGCGAGTTTGTGAGGCCGAAGAACATTACCATTGGTTCGAAGAGGCCTCGGTTGGTCCGAAATGCAGCTTTCTGCTCGTCTCCCTGTTTGATCCATACATTATTATATCCCCATCTGACGTCCAGCTTGGTGAAGTACCTTGCTCCTTTGAGCTTGTCCATCAACTCCGAGATGAGTGGGAGCGGGTATCTGTTCTTGATGGTCATCTCATTGAGTTTTCTGTAGTCTTGTACTGGGCATAATGATCTGTCCTTCTTTTTGACGAAGAAGAATGGGGAAGCAAAGGGTGATTTGGAGGTATGGATTCGTCCTGTGGCCAGGTTCTCGTCTAGGAACTTGTTGAGTTCTTCCTGTTCGTGGCGGTTGAGGGGGTAGACCTTACAGTCTAGGGTTGACTGCGCATTGGGGGTCAGCTCGATCGCGTGGTCCCAGGGTTTTCATTCTGGGAGCTCATCAAAGTTTTCTTTCGAGAAGAGATCTTGGAATTCCCGGTAGGCTGGTGGTACCATTTCCTCAAATGTCCTTTTTGCCTTTCCGGCGTTTGCCTGAGCGGCTAGGTCATTCGCATGGTGTACTGCCCTGATTTCTAGAGCTTGTTGCATGTCGACCACCAGAATGGTCTCTCCTTCCTCTAGCTCTTCGTCCCATCGGTCCTCTGGGTCAGCATCGGGTAGGGGAAATGGATTTTTGCAGCACTGACAGCGAGCGAACGTGATCTTTCTGGTTTTCCAATTGATGACCGGGTTGTGTCGTTTTAGCCAGTCATGGCCCAGGAAGATGTCCTTTTTTCCCAGGTCCGTGACCGCGAGGTCAATCCGTTCGCTATGACCGCCAATCGTCATTCTTAATTCTACGAACTCAGTGATGTCCCTGGCCTTATTTCGGGAGCCGTCGGCATTGTAGATGGGGATGGGTACCATGGCTTTCGTGGTTGGGAGTTGATGTTTTTCTATGTAAGCTCAATTTATGGAGCTTCCGGTATAGCCGCTGTCGATGAGCCCTTTGGTTTCTAGGGTCTGTCTGTTGGTGAGGGTTTCAATTTGAATCGGGAGGATCAAGTCCCGCGATGAGGCTCTCTCTGTTCGGCGGATATAGCGAATGGGTTCCCATAGTTCATAAAGCCGTTCCCTAGCAGCTTCTCCTCCTTCTTTGAGCTCATCGATCAGGTCAGCTATGATCTCGCCGACCCGGTCTCGATGGACCCAAAGTGAAAGAGCGGCTCGTGCTTCCGACTCGGTGTGTGCTTCCCGAATTGCCCGGAGGGTCCAGTCGACCTCAAAGGGTCTGTACCATGTATACCCCCGGGGAGGGATGCGCACCTGGTCTTTAGCGGGGGCAATGGGGGGATCCTGTCTCTCTCTCTCTTCTTCCTGTCGTTGCTTCTCCTTCCATATCTGATATGACATGTCATCGTCCTCATCGGGTATTTCAACGAGGGTGGTAGGTGGCTTCTGGGACGTGCAGGCCCCCATTCGGCCCTTCTCGTGGGCACTTGCGATTTCCAGTGCCGGGTGATGATCTTTGGGGGGCCCTTCCCTACAATCCCGGTCATCGGGTCTTGCTGTCTTGAGCCTTCACCGCTCTTCTTCCTGGTTTTCGTTGTCGTCCGTCCTTTCGTTGGGTCCCTCCTCTGACAAGACGGCTTCCCTAAGGGTTGTTCCCTTTGCGTCTGGTGATTGAACATCGTTCAGTCTTGACGCAGTTGGATGCATTCTCGTGCCTTGGGAGGACACGCCGGGGATCGTTGGTGCTCTCGAATGGTCAGAGGGGGGGTTTCGATCCAGGGGAGTACTGGGGAGTTGGGGGTTTTTGGGAGGTGTTTTTATACTTTCTTCTAGCTCCGCAAGCGGAGCGTAACGGTTGTGCGATTCTTTTGGTGCGGTCGTTCTGGAAGGTGTCGAAGCAGGTATATTCAAATGCGTTGTATGTAAACATGGAGTAACTACAGAAGTACAATAAGTCTGACCAGTCGGAAGCGAGCGCGCACCATGGTTCTTAATAAGTCCAGCCGAACAAGTGGAATTGCTCACTTGTCGGCCCCGTCTTTTACCTCCTCTATCTTCGTGGTCGAGGGCATCTTCTCCTCGACTTGTTTCTCTTCTTGCTCGGCAGTGGCGAGTAGTGCTCGCAGCTCCTGCGAGTTCCACTTTTTCCTCTCCCTCCTCGGCTCCTTGCAGTCCCTTGATAGGTGTCCCTTCTGATTACAATTGAAACACCTTCCTTCTGCTCGCATCCGATCTATATCCATGGGTTTCCCCGTGCCTCCATAGGTTGTCCCAGTGGCGGTCTTCTTGTCCCCTGACCCACTTGTCGTGCCAGCAGGTTTTTGCCCACTGCTGGCACTATTGTTTGGGCGATTGTCGGGGCGTCGTCCTCCATAGTTAGTCTGGTTGTAGGCCTGAGACTTTGACCGTTGTTCATGCATCGTGATAACTCGGGCCTTCCATTCTCTGTAGTTGTGGGGGATGTTCATTCCTATATCGGTGATGAACCGGATATAGTCTTCGGGTACTCCTTGTCGAAGTGCCCTGACCATTGCTCCCCTATCTCCGCTGTCTTGGATTCTGTCGGCTAGCTGTGCTTCTGCTTCCAACTTTTGGAAGTATATTACTGCTGACCTGTTCCCCATTCAAAGATCCATCATCTTCTTTTCGTGCTGCTCTTTAGCCGTGGCATCCATGAACTGATCCTGGACGATGCGCATGAAGTGCGGCCAGGTCGGGTAGCGGAACCTTTCATGTCGCTCGCTATAGTACTCCATTCGTTTAGTTGTCCACCATTTGGCTGCCCCCCCTTCAAAGTAGGAGGTGGCGAATGGGACTTTTAGGGTGGGGTTGAAGTAGGAGTCGTGTACTTTGAAATATGCAACACAGTCCCCAAAGAATCGGACTATGTCGTCATGGCCTCCAGCAAAGGGGAGGGGGGGGGCGTAGCAGGATTGGTTTTACGGAGGGGAATGGGTTGCTGTTGCTGGCGTAGCCGGTGGGCCAGTCAGGGGGTTCCAGCGGTGGATACTTAGGAGGCCGTCAGGGTACGGAGTAGAGATCTCGTCGATGTCCGACCGAGGGGGGTCCTGTTGGATAACCTGGCCTTCCCCTTTCGGGGTTTACTGGTGGTGGTGCTGGTACATGAGGAGGGTTGACTGGCGGGTTGACTGGTGGGTCGGCTCGGCCCTTTCCTTTGTCTTCTGGTTCGAGATCCCAGTATCTGGCGGACTCATCTATTTTTTCCTTGAGTCGTTCGTATTCTGTCATCATCTGCTGTTGCTGTTCTTTGGCCAGATTCCTGCTTGTCTGGGCTACCTCTTCTTGCATTGGGTCAAGCCCTTCATTCCAGGTTTGTTTTTCACTGGTCCCTTGGTCTGCCCCAGCAAAGAGATGTGTTAGACCCAAGTCTCACGTGATCCAAACAAGCGTAAACTCTAAGTCATATACCGGTGAACACCGATGACTAGAGTAGGGCTGTGGCGATGGATTCGTTAAGGCGTGGCACTAGGTGCTAGTCGTAGAGAAAGTAAGATTGGTATAGATAAACGATAGCTTGAAGCTGAGGTATTACAGCGAGAGTCGTGCTACTTATATACTAAAGTCTATGTGCTATTAATAAGTCCATCGGTAAGCGGCAACGAGTGAACAATGAGTAAATGACAATAAGGTGAACAGTAACCTTGTGGTGGAGGTGAGCCGTAGCAAGGGAGCGGTAGTCGACTGTTATAGTCGTGGGGTTGGTGCAGCGAGATGGTGATAAGATTAACGAAGATAAGCGCTTGGGCGCTTAGATGAGGAAAATCAGGAAAAAAGTGAATAAATCGTAACATTGCCCCCTTGTTAAGGCAGTCGTCCCGACTGCCATTAAGGTTTGTCTCCGGGGGTGTTGTGTTGATGTAGGATTTCCCAATATCCTGCGTATTTGTCATCTGAGGTTACGATTTTGGCTATTTCTACGCGTCCAGCATGCTGAACGTGTTGTTCATAGTCCTCTATCGCTTCTTGTGCGTGTTCCATCTCTGTCTCTCGTACCCACGAGTTATGTTCTCTTGTCCATCCTTTCCATTTGACTAGGTAGTCTGTTGTTGTTTTGGATTTCTGTCCCTTCTTCCCTCGTACTCGGCGTGTTCTGGAGTCTAGGACTTCCTCGATTTCGTATTCCTCTTCGTCTTCGATCAGATCTGGAGGAGGTGGTGGCGGTATTTCTTGGTTGGGGAATGCTGGTGGTACGAATGGCGAGAGTAATCTTTCGTTGAATGTGGGGTGAATCTTCCAATGTGGTGGGAGTTTCAGCTTGTATGCCGCTAATCCGACTTTGTTAAGGATTAGGAAGGGGCCGACTCGTTTGTCATCTAGCTTTTTCTTCAGTCGTGGTAAATTTAGATTGCATGTGTCCAGCCAGACTCGTTCTCCGGTGTTGTATCCGCATGCCGGTTTGGTCTTTTTGTCATATTGTTTTTTCATTGCGGCAGCGGCGTCGATGAGGGTGTTTTGCGTTTCCTGATGGATCTTCATCATTGTGGCAGAAAAGTCCTGAGCGCTGGGATTAGCGAATGGGGTCTCTCGGATTGATTCCGGAAGAACTCGTGGATGCATTCCGTGATTGACGAAGAATGGTGATTTGCCGGTTGCTGAGTGGACTCGGTTGTTATGGGAGAATGCGACTAAAGGTAGCCATTCTGCCCAGTCTTCCTGTCGGTAGTCTACAAAGATTCGGAGATATTTGATAATCTCCTGGTTGGCTCGTTCTGTCTGGCCATCTGTCTGGGGGTGGAATGCCATGGAGGCGTTCGGGGTGATGTCCAGCATTTTGTAGAGGTCCTTCATGAAGCGTGAAACAAAGTTGGGTCCTCTGTCGGAGATTACATTGGTCGGCATTCTGTGTTTTGCATATACTTGATCCCTGAGTATTCTCGCCCATCCTTCTGACAAGAGTTCTACGTTGCAAGCAATTGGTATGATTTCCTTCAAGAAGCGGTCGACTATTATGAGGAGGGTGTCGTGTCCATTGGATTCGGGTAATCCGGTGACCATATCTATTGAAATGTGGGACCATGGTTCAGTGGGGATCGTATTTGGATTGAGTGGGGCAGCCTTTGGTTGGGTATCTGTCTTGGTCCTTTGGCACGTTTCGCATCCTTTGACGTAGGCCTCAACATCCTTGCGTAGTTTTGGCCACCAATAGGTTCTTTGTACGAGTTCTGTGGTCTTTGCTATTCCAGGATGTCTGGCTGTGATGTGGTCGTGGCTCATCGCAATGACGGTGCCTCTGAGTTCTGCGTCCTTTGGGATGTAGATTCGTCCGTCGTACATCAGGATGTTAGCATTTCCTCCTTCGGGGCCGTCCTCATAGATCCCTCTGCCGTGAATGAAGGAGTCGTGGACGCTCATGTCTATGTTTTCGTTTTCCTTGAGTAGGTCGAGGATTCGAGGACGGAGTTCTTCATGAGTGGGCATGATCATGGCTCGGAAGTGCTCTGGGTTTAGGACGATGATCTCGTCATTGTCATTCCGTCCTTGGTCGTGATCTTCTCGGCGGGAGAGTAGGTCTGCTTTCTTGTTGAGGGTACCGGGTTTGTGATGTAGGGTAAAGTGGTATTCAGCTAGTTCTGTGACCCAGCGGGCTTGGCGTCGATTGAGTTTCTGAGGCTTTCTGAAATACTGGAGGTTTTGGTGGTCCGTCCAGATTTCCACATCATCTGCGGCTCCCATTAGGTAGTGTCTCCATTCGGCGAGGGCGAGCATTATGGCGAGGAGTTCCTTGTCGTAGATTTCGTAGTTTCGCTCGGTCTCGGTGAGCACTTTTGACATGAACGCCACTGGCCTCCATTTTCCATCGTGTTCTTGGCTGAGCACGGCGCCGATCGCTCCTTCGCTGGCATCTGCTTCTACTCTAAACCTTCCTTCTTGCGCCGGGATGGTGAGAAGAACGTCCTCCGACATCTGTTTCTTGATCTGTTGGAAGGCTTGGTTTTGTGCGGCTCCCCAGGTCCAGGGGGCATTTCCGCAGAGTTGGGTCAGGGGTTGGACAATTTTGGAATAGTCCCTTATGAACTTCCGATAGAAGTTGGTGAACCCTAGGAACGACTGTAGCGCCTTTTTCTTTGTCGGGGTCGGCCATTCCGCAATTCCTTTTACTTTTATCGGGTCCATTTGGACTGTCCCTTCGCTGATGATTACCCCGAGGTATTCGGTTTCTAGTACCTCGAACTCGCATTTCTCTGCCTTGAGGTATAGCTTGTGTTCTCGGAGACGTTGGAGGACCATCCTGACGATGCGTCGGTGTTCCGATAGGTCTTTGGTAAAGATCAGGATGTCGTCGAGGTAGATCGTGACCTTCCCGGTCTCAATCAAGTCCTTGAAAATGTCATTCATCATCCACTGGAATGTAGCGGGAGAGTCGGTGAGCCCAAAGAACATTACGGTGGGTTGGAAGAGTCTGCGGTTTGTGCGGAACGCTGCTTTTTCTTCATCTCCTTCTTTGATATGGACATTATTATAGCCCCACCGTACGTCTAGCTTAGTGAAGTACTTGGCGCCCCGGAGGCGGTCGATAAGTTCTGTGATGAGCGGCAGTGGGTATCGATTCTTGATCGTCATTTCGTTGAGTTTTCGATAGTCCTGAACCGGACGGAGAGTGCCATCCTTTTTCTTGACGAAGAAGAATGGGGAGGCAAATGGCGACTTTGAGGGACGAATTCGTCCCGATTCTAGGTTTTCGTCAAGGAATTTGTCGAGCTGTTCTTGTTCGTTTCGGTTCAGGGGGTACACCTTGCAGTCGAGAGTGGAGGCGGCGTTGGGAATGAGTTCTATGGCGTGGTCCCAGGTCTTGCGCTCCGGGAGTTCGTCGAAGTTCTCTTTCGAGAACAGGTCTCGGAAGGAGCGGTAGTGTTCGGGGACGAGCTCTTCGAAGGTTTTCTTGGGTTTTCCTTCATTGGCTTTTGCCGCTAGATCATTGGCATGGTGGACTGCGCGGATTAAGATTTCTTCTTGCATGTTGATTGCAAGGATACTCTCTCCTTCTTCCAGTTCTTCGTCCCATGCATCCTCAGGGTCTGAGTCGGGGAGTGGCAGGCGGTTCTTCTGGCACTGACATCTGCCAAAGATGAGGGTCCCGGTTTTCCAATTGACTACCGGATTGTGTCGTTTTAGCCAATCATGGCCTAAGTATACTTCTTTGGTCCCGAGGTCGGTGACGGCGAGGTCGATCCTTTCCATGTGTCCTCCAATGCTCATACAGAGTTCTACGAACTCCGTGATATCCCCAGCCTTGTTTCGGGTTCCGTCTGCATTATAGACCGGGATTGGTACCGCGGCCTTCCTAGTGTCTAGGCTGTGTTGGCGGACGAGTTTTTGGTCTATGGAGCTGCCTGTGCGCCCGCTGTCAACTAGTGCTTTGACGGAGAGGGCGGGAGCGCCCGAACAGGGTTCCAATTTTGCAGTGATCGTCAAGTCCTTGCTGCGCTTCGTAGAGGTTGCGCGGACGTATCAAATCGGTTTTTGGAGTTCGTATATTTGCTCCCTCGCCCGTTCCCCTCCCTTTCGGAGTTCTTCAAGCAACTCCTCGGTGTGTTCGGCCTCTCTCCCCTTATGGATCCAGAGTGCAAGGATGGTGTTTGCCTGACTAGGCATGCGCGCTTCTCGGATTGCTCTCAGGGTCCATTCCACGGAGAAAGGTCGGTACCATCTATTGTCTGGAGGCCATGCATCTGGAAGTCGTTTCTCTCTCTCTGTTGGGACGGATAGAGGGGCGTGCTTTTTAGCCTCTCTGGCGAGCCATTGTTGGTATGAAGCGTCATCTTCCTCGTCGGGTACTTCGACGATCGTGGTGCGCGGCGGTCGGGGCATCTCTTGCCCTCTTCGGCTCTCTTGATCCTTGTGAGCGCTTGAGTGTCCGGGATCGTCACCCTCGTCTTTCTGCCATGCTTCACTGACTATACAAGTGGGGAATGTTGCGCTCCCGTTTACATCGCAAGTCCTGGGCGCGGCACTTGCAGGCGTCGTCTGAGGTGCGGGTCGTGATCGTCGCGTGCTTGTCGCATGGTCTGTACCCTCAACTGGTCCCAGGGGCGATGCAGGGCGAGGGCTAGTCCCCCTCACGGTGGCGGTAGTGGCGGTGCCTCGGGCGTCAGCTCGTCGGTCCTGGGCGCTTACTCGGGTTCTTGAACTCGCGCGCTTGTGGCTTGAGCCAGGCGCCTTTCGGACTGGTCCGGTGGCCACCTTAGCAAGCGGACTTGAGGGACTCTCTGTCCCTTGTTCGGCCCTTTCGATCCTTGTGGGCGCTTGAGAGGGCATCTCCTCGTTGTCAGTGAGGAGAGCATATCGGTTCGATTCTTTCTTTACTGGTTTCACAGGGGGAGGTGCTAAAAATGGTATATTCGAATGCGCGTATATATTTGTATCTACAGAAGTACCATAAGTCCGACCACCAGGGGGCGAGTGCATACCAGTATTAAGTCCTTTGGCCAGTCGAGTGGAATCGATCACTCGCTGGCCTCGTCTTTTACCTCCTCAAGGCCTGAGGTCATCTTCTCCTCGGGTTCTTTCTCCAATTCTTGTAACATCGTGCGTAACTCTGCTTTAGTGAATCTCCCTCGTGCATCCTGTCGTCGCGGCTTCTTCGGCTTTGGGCACTCCCTTGATAGGTGTCCCTTTTCCCTGCAGTTGAAGCATCTACCCTCCTTCCGGAGTCGGTCTATCTCCATCGCTTGTCCGTGGCCTCCGTATGTTGTCCCGGTACTCGTCTTCTTGTCTCTGCTGGGGCCGTTCTGTGGTGGAGACGGTGGACTTGTCGCGCCGGTGGATTTGTTTTGTCCACCGGCGGAGTGGTTCTGGGGTCGGTTGTCCCGTTGTTGGCCGTGGCTGTACTGGAGTCTGATCATTTGGTCGAAGATCCGCTTCCTGGTACGGTTTTCGTACATTGTGGTTACCCTGGCCTTCCATTGCTGGTAGTTGGCGGGGGTTCTTTCCCCGTCGGCGATTGCACGGGCATAGGATTCTGGGATTCCGATCTGGACGGCTTTGCAGAGAAGCCCTCGGTCGCTTTCATCTGCGAGTCGCCCGGCGAGTTTCGCTTCTCGTTCTAGCGCCTGGAAGTAGTCTTCTGCCGTTCCGTCAGCCATCTGGAGTTCAAACATCTTCTTCTCGTGGACTTGTTCAATGGCGTGGTCTTTGAAGCGGGTGGTGAGCATGTCAACAAATTCCCTCCATGAGGGATATCGGAAGTGTCGGTCGATCGGGTCCCAGAGTTCGGGCCGTTTGTGGGTCCACCAGTCTTTGGCGACTCCCTCGAAGTATGATGCTGCGAAGGTGATTCTTTGGGATTCCTCCTGGAAGAATGGTAGGAACGTTTCAAAGTAGGCTAGGTTGTCTCCGACGAAGCGGAGGATGTCGTGATGGTCTCCCTTGAAAGGGTGTGGGGTAGCGATTAATGTTGGTTTTACCCCAAAATAAGGGGCATTGGGTCGTCCTAGTCCTACCGGGGGGTTGTGCGGTGCGTACGGCCAGTCTGGGTGTCTCGGGATTGAGTAGCGATCATCCTGATCGTGTATCGGGCGTGATTCGTTGGGGACGGGTGCCGCGGCTGGTGCGGCCGGTGGTGTGGGGGCATTGTCGGGTGCCCCCGGCCTTCCCCTCTGTTCTGGGTCGAGTACCCCTGCGAGGTCGTGTATATTTGCCCAATTGTTTGCATTTCGAAGGGCTCTTTCATACTCTTCTCTGGCTTCGTCTGCTGCCTGCCGTCTTATTGCCATTTCATCTATGGCCGCTAAGCGCCGTGCTGTTTGTGCGGCTTCATCTATAGGTTGGCCTGGGCCTGCGGGTGGGTTCTGTGGCGGTGGCGCAGGGTTGGTCATCGGGTCGTCTCCGGCTGCTCCAAATAGCCGGCTGGTTGTGGGATATGGGTAATATCCTTGTTGTCTGGTTCTGGCCGGCGGCAAATCCGGCATTTGGGTCGGCCATTGTGGTCCGGGGTAGGTGGCGAAGGGGTCGGATTGCATGTTTGGTATGTACGTATTAAATCTAGTTCGCGCCCCGGGCTCGACGTTGCCGGCGATACCTCTCGTTTGCCCAAACATACCGGAGGTATCCATCATCTCTTCTTCCGACGCGGTGCTCCAACTCGTGAAGTCGGGCGGCGAGCTCGTCGTCCCTGTCGTTGTTCCTGCCCCTCGTACTCCTTCTGTTGATGAGGGGGCCCAACTCTGGCGGTTGAAGGGTTCGGCCCGCATTGGCCCGAAGGAAAAGTCCGAGGTCCTCCCCGCTTGTTCCTGGGGGTAGGTGTGCGTGAGCGATGGAGAAGGCCATCGGTCCGTGGTCGAGGGGAACGTGGGCTCTGGCTTCCACGTCCTCCCTCCGGAGGGTCCAGGCCTCAACTCTGATGGGGCCGAGTAGATCTCTGTCGACTGGCCCGAGCTCTGGCCATAGTCGATCCGGGCTCCACTGGTAGAAGAGCTCGTTGTCGATGCGTTCGAGCCACTCGGGCTCGTAGGCATCTTCGATGGGGACCAATCTAGCGGGCTCAGGCGCTCGAATTCGGATTGTCTCGGGGTGTTGGCAGGAAGGGGGGAATACGTCAGGCTCTGCGGAATCGGAGTCGGGGTCCTCGGCGGGCCGGTTACTGGGCCTCTCGATCGTTCTTGAGGGAACTCGTATCCCTCGACCAGGGGTGGGTCATTCCACCCTTGCTGGTGGGGCTGGGTGGTAGGCTGGGGGTGGGGTCGGGCTACAGAACCTAGTCCGAAGCTCCCTCCCGTATTCTTCGGCCGCGGAGGACCGCCTTGGCTCTGGCTCCGGAGTGGGGGTGCGAATGGTTGCGTGTACTGTCCCCTCGCGTAGGGGGAATTCATCGGAGGAAGCGTCACTATGGGTCTGGGGGGTGCTTCGCCTCCTTGCGTGCTGGGTCTGCGAGCCACAGGGCTCGATCTCGGGGTAGGCCCCCGGCGGGGCCCTTGTGGCAGCGGGGGTGGGGTCTGTGTTTGCCTGGTAGTGGAAGGGAACCCTCCTGGCAGGTCTTGGTTCGCCTCCGACAAGGATTCCGTGTTCGTGGAGGTATTCATGGATTTGGTCGTACCGGTCATAGACCATGAGTGCGGTAAAGAGTACTATAAGGAACGCGGCCGGGATGGCTACGCCTAGTTCGATGGTCTGATTTTTGTTCAAGTCGGGGGTCATTTGGTTGGTTCGTCGTGGCTAGCACTGAGGAACCGTAGGGAAGCTTCGAGCTAACTGTTAGACCCAAGTCTCACGTGATCCAAACAAGCGTAAACTCTAAGTCATATACCGGTGAACACCGATGACTAGAGTAGGGCTGTGGCGATGGATTCGTTAAGGCGTGGCACTAGGTGCTAGTCGTAGAGAAAGTAAGATTGGTATAGATAAACAATAGCTCGAAGCTGAGGTATTACAGCGAGAGTCGTGCTACTTATATACTAAAGTCTATGTGCTATTAATAAGTCCATCGGTAAGCAGCAACGAGTGAACAATGAGTAAATGACAATAAGGTGAACGGTAACCTCGTGGTGGAGGTGAGCCGTAGCAAGGGAGCGGTAGTCGACTGTTATAGTCGTGGGGTTGGTGCGGCGAGATGGTGATAAGATTAACGAAGATAAGCGCTTGGGTGCTTAGATGAGGAAAATCAGGAAAAAAGTGAATAAATCGTAACAAGACGTCCTTGGGTTGGCCAGGGGTAATATCCCTGGATTCTGGTTCGCGGAGGGGGGGAGTCAGGTAGTGGAGTCGGGTAGAAGGGGTTGCTCGAAGTGGACCCCTGTCCTTGCCAGACTTCGGTCAATGGTCCCCTCTCAGGCCCACTCATCGTAGTTGAGGTTGTCATGGGAGTCGATCCAACTCCCCTCAATCTGTCCCAGTAGGTTGATAAGCCTACTGTGCTCATTGACCATTCTCTCTCGTAGGGTTCCTCGGGGTAGTATTCGCCCTGGTCAGGGGCCATATATCCTCTCCCAGCGCCTTTCCCCAGGGGATAGTCGGCGAGCGATGAGGCTTCTATATTGATCAACGGTTCCATAGTCAATTCCTCCTCATTGGAGGTAGTCTCTCCTTCTGAGGTTCCAAGCAATGCTTCATCTGCCGAGTAATAGTCCCTGTTCCTCGGAGAGGTCCGGCCAGATTCTGTCCTCCCCCATAAGGGTGAACGGGTTCTCTCCAAGCTCGAGCGTGCCGAGCTGGGCCTCCACGCGGTAGTGGAGTGGGTTCTCATGTCTGCTGAGGTCTCGTAGCCTCTGATTGTAGCGGATATCGCTCTCTCCGGGTCGTTGCTCTGGATGGGGTCTCCCGATCCAGCCGACCAATAATCTCCTGTCTCGGAGCTCCCGAGCTCGCTCAATATTTCTCGGATCTCCATCATCTGCTGTCCAGATGATTCCGCTACGTCCCTCCACCTCGACTCTCCACTGGGTGGTACTCGGAAGGGGTTGTTGGTCTGGAGTTCTTGTCGTCTCCCTACACGGGAGTGAAGGACCGGCCTCACGGTCACTGCTGGGGGGAAGAATGCTGGCCTCTGTGGGGCCAGAGGAAATTGTTGCGGTGCTGGGGGAGAGTCGTCCTCCTGGACTAGGGTTCGTAACCCATAGACTCCTTCCCTCGGTCTCTGGTAGAGTCCTGCTCTCCCTGAGAGCGGGCTCCTCATTTGGTTCGATTGGGTTGACGTAGTAGTCGGTGATATCCTCCTCTCCAGTGAGGGAGGGAGTTCTAGTTCGGGTATGAATGGAGTGCCAAGTTCCGGAAGGTCCAGCGATGGGGCTTCCGGACTCAGTGGATTGGTTGGGTCGTCTGGGAAGTCGCCGGGGGTTGAAGTTGGGCAGGAGGTCGTTAATCCTAACATCCCCTGCAATCTCTGCCTCGGGGTACGTCGACAGTGGCAGGAGGGGTCCTGGGGGTACATTGAAGGGTGGGTTATAGTGGTAAGGTGGTTGGCGGGGGTAATGGATTGGCTGCCTTCTTCGTGAGCAGGTGTTAGAACACCACGCTCTGATTTGGGCACCAAAGAATATGAGTACGATGATGACTGTTGCAAGTATTAGGGCGGCTGTTACTAGCGCGACGATTAAGACTTTAAGTTCAAGGGTCGAGATGTCGGGAGTGATGTTCATGGGTTCCGATGGTGGCTAGCACTCGAGGGAACATAGGGAAGCTTCGAGCTAATTGTTAGGGCTGGCCTCAGGTAAACCAAACTAGAGTAAACCTCCTGACTATGCCGGGTTACACCCGAGTCAAGTAGAGTCTCAGTTATGTCTGGTTGTGATACTGAGTACCGGCTCAATGACTAGTACATTGTGAGAGGATCGAGAGAAGAGTAAGATTGTAAACTTTAGCTCGAAGCTGAGTATTACAGCTGAGAGCATGCTACTTATATACTAAATGGTGGTCCTAATAATAGCTATTGACAATGCTGATGGTGAAGATTTATAGAAGTTGATGCGACCGTTGCCCATGTGATGCATATAGTGCCAATGTGAAGGTTCTGAAGGGTAAAAAGTAAATAAATCGTAACAATGACAGAACTGGTGGTCAGAGTCTGTGTCACGAATGTGCATATATGCAGCCAGGGACACTGAAAGGTACAATTAGTTTCCTCTTGATTGTATGGCAAATCAATGTTTTCATGGAGTTCAGTGTATGATGTTGATGTGATCATACCTTGGGTGTTTCTGACCTGAACATCGTTCACATACAACTGTATTGTCTTTGCTGTCTTTGAAGCCATTCAATAATTCATGGAGTATCCTAGTGGGCATTGTTAGGGCTGGCCTCCGGTAAACCAAACTAGAGTAAACCTCCTGACTATACCGGGTTACACCCGAGTCAAGCTGAGTCTCAATTTATATCTGGTTATGATACGGAGTACCGGCTCAACGACTAGTACGTTGCGAGAGAATCGAGGGAAGAATGGGATTGTAAACTTTAGCTCGAAGCTGAGTATTACAGCTGCGAGCGTACTACTTATATACTAAGTGATAGTCCTAATAATAGCTATTGACAACGGTGATGGTGAAGATTTATAGAAGTTGATGTGACCGTTGCCCATGTGATGGTTCTGGAAGAGAAAAAGTAAATAAATCGTAACATTACCCTCTCGTTAAGGCAGTCGTCCCGACTGCCATTTAGGGTTCCTCGTAGGGTATGTCTGCACCTGTGCTGTGTACGTTTTCCCAGTATGTTTCGATGAGTTTGTCCCATCTCCGTTGTTCACTGGTGGATTCTTCAGGGAAAGGAGAGGCCGGATCTATGATCCACTGTTGACTTCCATCGCCAGCTTGGGCTTTGTAACTGACAACTCCATTGTCGTCATATTTGTGGTCCAAGATCATTCTTGGGAATTTTCTGACTTCAATTTGGAGTGTCGCTGTTTGAACTGAGGATGCGTAGGCTACGGTGAGTCGTCCTGCGCGTTTGGCCTTCTTTTCGTAGTCTTTGATTGACTTTCTGGCGTGCTCCATGTCCTTCTCTCGTACCCAACTGTTGTGTTCCCGAGTCCAGCCTTTCCATTTGACGTAATAGTCGGTGACGACTACTGGGAGTTCCCCTCTCTTTCCTCTGACTTTTCTGGTGCGATGGTCCAGGACCTCTTCGACTTCGTATTCCTCTTCATCTTCAATTAGGTCGGGTGGTGGTGGTGGTGGTTGTTCCTGATTGGGGAATGCGGGTGGGGTGTATGGAGAGAGGAGTTTCTCGTTGAAGGTGGGGTGGATTTTCCAATGAGGTGGCAGTTTTAATTTGTAGGCGGAGGCACCATATTTGTTGAGAATCAGGAAGGGGCCTACTCGTTTGTCGTCCAGTTTCTTTTTGGGACGGGGGAGGCTCAGATGGGAACTATCGAGCCATACTCGATCTCCGACTTTATAGTTGATCGCAGGTCGCTTTTTCCTGTCGTACTGTGTCTTCATTCTGTCCGCTGCTTCTTCAAGTGAGGCTTTTGCCTCGGCGTGGATGTTCTTCATTTTGTCGGAAAAGGATTGGGCGGTGGGATTGGTAAATGGATTGACTCGATGAGAGTCTGGGACGATCCTAGGGTTTCGGCCGTGATTGACCATGAATGGGCTTTTACCGGTGGCGGAGTGGATCCGGTTATTGTGGACGAAGGCGCCGATTGCTAACCACTCGCTCCAATCGTTCTGCAGATGATTGATGAATATTCGGAGGTACTTCTCGATTTCTTGGTTGGCCCTCTCCGTTTGCCCATCGGTCTGGGGGTGGAACGCCGTGGATGCGTTCGGAGTTATGTCGAGTAGTTTATAAAGGTCCTTCATGAAGTTCGAGACAAATTGGGGACCCCGGTCTGAGATTACTACTTTGGGCATCCCATAGCGGGCGTATATGTGGTCTCGGAGTATTTTTGCATATCCTTCGGATGTTAGCTCTACATTGCAGGCCACTGGGACCATTTCCTTTGAGAAGCGGTCGATGATCATTAGGATCGCGTCAAATCCGTTCGACTCTGGTAGGCCGGTTATCATGTCTACCGAAATATGAGTCCAGGGTTCGGAAGGGATTTCATTGGGATGGAGAGGGGCTGCTTTTGCTTGCGTGCTTGTCTTCGTTCGTTGGCACGTCTCGCATGCTTTAACGTAGATCTCAATGTCCTTATGGAGTTTCGGCCACCAGAATTCTCGCTGCACGAGTTCCTTGGTTTTGGCGATTCCTGGATGACCAGCAGTAATGTGATCATGGGAGCGGGATATGATTTCCCCGCGAAGCGTGTGATCCTTTGGGACGTATACCCGTCCATCATAATAGAGGAGTCCATTCGCCTCTGTTATCCCCCTTTCATGATTGAGGGACCCTGCGATGCCCTGATCCCACTTTGCGTGATCCCTGGTGGCATCTCTGACCTTGGTGTGGGTTTCTTCGTCGGTGGGCATGATCATTGCCCGGAAATGTTCGGGTTTTAGGACAATTATGTCTTCATTGTCCTGTTTGCCTTGGCTGTGGTCGTCTCGTCGACTCAAGAGGTCGGCTTTCCTGTTGGCAGTGCCGGCTTTGTGGAATAGTGTGAAGTGATATTCTGCAAGCTCTGTCACCCATCGGGCTTGGCGACGGTTGAGTTTTTGGGGCTTCCTAAAATACTGCAGGTTCTGGTGATCCGTCCATATTTCGAACGTGTCGGCGGCTCCCATGAGATAATGGCGCCATTCCGCGAGGGAGAGCATGATGGCGAGGAGTTCCTTGTCATAGATCTCGTAGTTCCTCTCCGTGACGGTAAGGGCTTTTGATAGGAATGCAACTGGCCTCCACTTCCCATCTTGTTGTTGGCTGAGGACAGCGCCGATTGCTCCTTCGCTTGAGTCAGCTTCCACCCTAAACTTCCCCGTCTCCGTGGGCATTGCTAGGATTACGTCTTCCGCCATTGTTTTCTTCAGCTGTTGGAATGCCTGGTTCTGGGCGGCCCCCCATGTCCAGGGCGCGTTCCCCGTAAGTTGAGTCATAGGGCGGACAATTTTTGAATAATTTCTAATAAAGCGTCGGTAGAAGTTGGTGAAGCCTAGAAATGATTGTAGCTCCTTCTTTTTTGTCGGTGTTGGCCACTCGGTGATTCCCTTGACTTTTATTGGGTCCATTTTGATGGCTCCTTCACTGATGATCACTCCGAGATACTCGGTTTCCAGGGTTTCGAACTCGCATTTTTCAGCTTTTAGGAACAGCTTGTGCTCCCTTAGCCTTCGGAGTACCCGCCTTACGATTGCCCGGTGCTCCTGGAGATCCTTGGTGAAGATAAGGATGTCGTCGAGGTAGATGGTGACCTTTCCTTCCGCAATTAGGTCCTTGAAGATATCGTTCATCATCCATTGGAAGGTGGCTGGTGAGTTTGTGAGGCCGAAAAACATCACTGTTGGTTCGAAGAGGCCTCGGTTGGTTCGGAATGCAGCCTTCTGTTCATCTCCCTGCTTGATTCGTACGTTATTATATCCCCATCTGACGTCCAGCTTGGTGAAGTATTTGGCTCCCTTGAGTTTGTCCATTAACTCCGAGATAAGTGGGAGCGGGTATTTGTTCTTGATGGTCATCTCATTGAGTTTTCTATAATCTTGTACTGGGCGTAGCGAGCCGTCCTTTTTCTTAACGAAGAAGAAGGGCGAGGCGAAGGGTGATTTGGATGTACGGATTCGTCCTGTGGCCAAGTTCTCGTCTAGGAACTTGTCGAGCTCTTCCTGTTCGTGGCGGTTGAGGGGATAGACCTTACAGTCCAGAGTCGATTGCGCATTGGGGGTCAGCTCGATCGCGTGGTCCCAGGGCTTCCGTTCTGGAAGTTCATCAAAATTTTCTTTCGAGAAAAGGTCCTGAAATTCTTGGTAGGCTGGTGGCACCATTTCTTCAAACGTTTTTTGTGCCTTTCCGGCATTTGCCTGGGCGGCAAGATCATTCGCATGGTGCACCGCTCGGATTTCTAGGGCCTGTTGTATGTCGACCGCCAGAATGGTGTCTCCTTCTTCTAGCTCTTCGTCCCATTTGTCTTCAGGGTCGGCATCGGGCAAGGGGAAGGGGTTTTTGCGGCATTGGCAGCGGGCGAAGGTGATTTTTCCCGTCTTCCAGTTAACTACTGGGTTGTGTCGCTTGAGCCAGTCATGGCCGAGGAAAAGGTCATTTTTTCCTAGGTCCGTGACGGCAAGGTCAATTCGCTCGCTATGGTCCCCAATCGTCATCCTTAATTCTACGAATTCGGTGACGTCTCCCGCTTTGTTTCGAGAGCCGTCTGCATTGTAGACTGGGACGGGCGTTGGCAGCTTCGTGGTTGCTAGTTGGTGCTTTTCCACATAAGTTCGATTAATGGAGCTGCCGGTACAACCACTATCGACGAGCCCGGTGATCTCTATGGTTTGTCGATTGGTCAGGGTCTCAATGACTAAGGGAAGGGTCAGAGCTCGTGACGATGCTCCCTCTGTCCGACGAATATATCTGATTGGCTTCCGTAATTCATAGAGTCGTTCTCTCGCAACTTCCCCTCCTTCCTTAAGCTCATCGATTAGGTCTGCTATGATTTCGCCGACCCGGTCTCGATGAACCCAGAGTAGGAGGGTAGCTCGGGCCTCAGACTCAGTACGCGCTTCCCGAATCGCCCGGAGGGTCCAGTCGACCTCAAAGGGTCTGAACCAGGTGTACCCCGGGGGAGGGACGCGTACCTGGTCTTTAGCGGGGGTGATAAGGGGGTCCTTCCTCTCTCTCTCTTCCTCACATCGCTGCTTCTCCCTCCACATTCGATAGGCCGTATCATCGTCTTCGTCGGGTACCTCGACGAGGGTGGTGCGCGGCTGTTGGGGCGTGCAGGCCCCCGTTCGGCCCTTCTCGCGGGCGCTTGCGATTTCCGACACCGGGTGACGATCTTGGGGGGGCCCTTCCCTACGATCCCGGCTGTCGGGTCTTGCTGTCTTGGGTCTTCGCCGCTCTTCTTCCCGATGTTCATTGCCGTTCGTTCCTTTGTCGGATCCCTCCTCTGACAAGACGGCTTCCCTAAGGGTTGTTCCCTTTGCGTCCGGTGTTTGAACATTGTTCAGTCTTGACGCAGTTGGATGCGTTCTCGCACCTTGAGCGGACACGCAGGGGATCGTTGGTGCTCTCGAATGGTCAGAGGAGCCTAGGGGGAGGAGGTCGGTCCAGGGGGGTGGAGAAGTGGAGTGTTCCGAAGGTTCTTTTATATCCGTTTCTTGCTCCGCAAGCGGGGCGTAACGGTTGTGCGATTCTTTTGGTGCGGTCGTTCTGGAAGATGTCAAAGCGGGTATATTTGAATGCGGTGTACGTAAACACGGAGTAACTACAGAAGTACAATAAGTCCGACCAGTCGGAAGCAAGCGCGCACCATGGTTCTTAATAAGTCCGGCCGAACAAGTGGAATCGCTCACTTGTCGGCCCCGTCTTTTACCTCCTCTATCTTCGTAGTCGAGGGCGTCTTCTCCTCGACTTGCTTTTCCTCTTTCTCGGCAGTGGCGAGTAATGCTCGCAGCTCCTGCGAGTTCCACTTCTTTCTCTCCTTCCTTGGTTCCTTGCAGTCCCTGGACAGGTGTCCTTTCTGATTACAGTTGAAACACCGCCCTTCTGCCCGCATCCGATCTATATCCATTGGTTTCCCTGTTCCTCCGTAGGTTGTCCCGGTGCTGGTCTTCTTATCTCCCGACCCACTTGTCGCGCCAGCAGCTTTTTGTCCGCTGCTGGCGTTTGTGCGATTGTCGTGGTGTCGTCCTCCGTAATTGGTGCGGTTGTAGGCGAGGGACTTCGATCGTTGTTCGTGCATAGTGATTACTCGGGCCTTCCACTCTCCGTAGTTGCGGGGGATGTTCATTCCTATATCGGTGATGAACCGAATATAGTCTTCGGGTACTCCTTGTCGGAGTGCCCTGACTAGTGCCCCGCGATCTCCGCTGTCCCCGATCCTATCGGCTAGTTGCGCTTCTGCTTCCAACTTTTGGAAGTATACTACTGCCGACCCGTTTCCCATTCGAAGGTCAAACATCTTTTTCTCGTGTTGTTCCTTCGCCGTGGCGTCCATGAATTGGTCTTGGATGATGCGCATGAAGCGTGACCAAGTTGGGTAGCGGAATCTTTCGTATCGCTCGCTGTAGTATTCCATTCGTTTGTTTGTCCACCATTTGGCCGCTGCTCCCTCAAGGTAGGAGGCAGCAAATGGCACTTTCAGAGTGGGGTTGAAGTAAGTGTCGTGTACCTCGAAGTACGCCACACAATCCCCGAAGAATCGGACTATATCATCGTGGCCCCCGGCAAAGGGAAGGGGGGGGCGTATTAAGACTGGTTTTACGGAGGGGAACTGGTCGTTATTGTTGGCATACCCAGAGGGCCAGTCAGGGGGTTCCGGCGGTGGGTACTTGGGGGGTCGTCTGGGTACAGAGTAGAGGTCTCGTCGGTGTCCGACCGAGGGGGGTCCAGTCGGGTAGCCTGGTCTTCCTCTGTCGGGGTCTTCTGGTGGTGGTGCTGGGGCGTGAGGAGGTTCGGCTGGAGGGTCGGCTCTGCCTTTTCCTTTTTCTTTCCTTTCTTCTTCGTCTATTGGGTCGAGATCCCAATATCTGGCAGACTCAGTCATCTTTTCTGCGAGTTTGTCATATTCCTTTTTCATCTGCTCCTGTTGCTCCCTTGCAAGGGTCCTGCTTGCCTCAGCTTCGTGCTCCTTCATGGGGTCGAGCCCGTCGTTCCATTTCTCCGTTTTGCTGCTTTCCGGGTCTGCCCCGGCGAAGAGGCGTCCTTGGGTGGGCCAGGGGTAGTACCCTTGGGTTCTAGTTCGTGGGGGAGGGGAGTCTGGAAGTGGAGCTGGGTAGAATGGGTTGTAGGATGAGAACACTCGCCCTTGGCCGACTTCGGTCAATGGTCCCCTCTCGTGCCCACTCGTCATAGTCGAGGTTGTCATGGGAGTCGATCCAGCTTCCCTCGACCAGTCCCAGTTGGTCGAGAAGCCTGCTATGCTCCTCGACTGTTCTTTCTCGTAGGGTTCCTCGTGGTAGTATTCTTCCGGGTCGGGGGCCGTATATCCTCTCCCAGCGTCTCTCTCCTTGGGATAGTCGGCGAGCGATGAGGCTCCTATATTCGTCAACGGTCCCGTAGTCCACTCCTCCTCGTCGGAGGTAGTCATTTCTTCTGATGTGCCAGGCGATCCCTCGTCTGCCGAGTAATAGCTCCTGTTCAGGGGAGAGGTTCGGCCAGACTCTGTCTTCCCCGAGAAGGGAGAACGGGTTCTCTCCAAGTTCGAGCGCGCCGAGCTGGGCCTCCACTCGGTAGTGGTGCGGGTTCTCGTGTCTGCTGAGGTCCCGTAGTCTCTGGTTATAGTGGTTGTCTCTTTCTCCGTCTCTCTGTTCTGGTCGGGGCCTTCCGACCCAGCCGACCAGTAGCCTTCGGTTCCGGAGCTCGCGAGCTCGGTCAACATCTCTCGGATCTCCACTATCTGCTGTCCAGATGATTCCGTTTCGTCCCTCAATCTCGGCGAGCCACTCGGTGGGAGTCGGAAGGGGTTGTTGGTCTGGAATTCCTGTCGCCTCCCTACGCGGGAGTGAAGGACCGGCCTCGCGGTCACTGTTGGAGGAAAGAACACTGGCCTCTGTGGGGCCAGTGGTGATGCTTGCGGTGCTGGGGGAGAGTCGTCCTCTTGGACTAGGGTTCGTAACCCGTAGACTCCTTCTCTCGGTCTCTGGTAGGGTCCTGCTCTCTCTGAGAGCGGGTTCCTCGTTTGGTTCGCTGTGGTTAACGTAGTAGTTGGTGATATCCTCCTCTCCGGTGAGGGAGGGAGTTCTAGTTCGGGAATGAATGGAGTGCCAAGTTCCGGAAGGTCCAGTGATGGGGCTTCCGGACTCAGGGGATTGGTTGGGTTGTCTGGGAAGTCGCCGGGGGTCGAGGTTGGGCGGGAGGTTGTCAATCCTAACATCTCCTGCAATCTCCGCCTCGGGGTAGGTCGACGGTGGCGGGAGGGGTCCTGGGGGTACATTGAAGGGGGGGTTGTAATGGTAAGGTGGTTGGCGGGGATAGTGGATGGGTTGCCTTCTTCTAGAACGGGCGTTGGAACACCACACTCTGATTTGGGCACCAAAGAATATGAGTACGACGATGACTATTACGAGCAGTACAACGGCTGTTGATAGTGCGATAGTGAATGCTTTAAGTTCTAGGGTCGTGATGTCGGGGGTGATATTCATGGGTTCCGTTGGTGGCTAGCACTTTTTGGAAGGATGTAGGGAAGCTTCGAGCTAATTGTTAGGGCTGGCCTCCGGTAAACCAAACTAGAGTAAACCTCCTGACTATACCGGGTTACACCCGAGTCAAGCTGAGTCTCAATTTATATCTGGTTATGATACGGAGTACCGGCTCAACGACTAGTACGTTGCGAGAGAATCGAGGGAAGAATGGGATTGTAAACTTTAGCTCGAAGCTGAGTATTACAGCTGCGAGCGTACTACTTATATACTAAGTGATAGTCCTAATAATAGCTATTGACAACGGTGATGGTGAAGATTTATAGAAGTTGATGTGACCGTTGCCCATGTGATGGTTCTGGAAGAGAAAAAGTAAATAAATCGTAACAGGCATGTAGTTTGTCCCTGACCTTGTTACGATTTATTTACTTTTTACCCTTCAAACCTTCACATCGGCACTATATGCATCACGTTCGTGACAGTCGCATCAACTTCCATAAATCTTCACCATCACTGTCACTAAGGACTATTATTAGAACCATCTTTCTAGTATATAAGTAGCACGCTCTCAGCTGTAATACTCAGCTTCGAGCTAAAGTTTATACAACCTCATTCTTCTCTCGATCCACTCGCGATGACCTGACTGTTGACACCAGTCTCTGACCTCTACCAGACAATACTGAGACTCTGTTGGACTCGGGTATTACCCGGCATAGTCTGGCAGTTTACTCCAGTCTGGTTTACTCAGGGCTAGTCCTAACAATTAGCTCGAAGCTTCCCTATATTCCCTTGAGTGCTAGCCACCATCGGAACCCATGAGCATCACCCCAGACATCACGACACTTGACCAAAACATCCTAATCGTTGCACTAGTATCATCTAGCGTCGTCTTTGGAGTCTCTATTGTCGTCCTAGTCTACTTCGGCAACAACCTGCGGGCCTGGTGCATTCGCACTTGGCCAGCGCCTCAGCCAGTCCAACAACCCATTCCCCTACAACCCGTCCCCTTCCACCCTAATCCAATCCATAATGTTCCCCTCGGACCCCTCCCCCCCCCATGGGTCCAGCCGACGACAGAGATTGCAAGGCTTCCTGAGACTGCCAACCTCCCGACGGAGGACAATACCAGGAGCCCTGACAGAAGAACCAATGAGTCCGAGCCCGAGAGCCCCATCGCTGGACCTTCCAGGGCTCGGGACTCCCTTCGCCCAAGACTTAGAACTCCCAGAATCGAGGAGGACCTCACCAGTCAGAACCCATCCAACTCTAGTCGAGAGACCGCTCTCAGACAGAGCCCCCTCCACGACACGGACATCAACACAGAACCCCCGCTGCGGAGTCTACGGGTTACGAACCCCGATACTCGAGGAAGATTCCCCTCCGACTCTCCATCTGAACCTCCCTCCCCAGACTCGGAGGCCATCTCTATTCATGAGACCCCGAGGGCAGGACCCTCCCAATCCGTACCAGTTCCGACTCCAGGAGAGTACGTGGAGGTCGAGGGAAGATCCATCATTTGGCCAGTCCTTCGCGACACCCCGGGCGACGAGCAGCGGGCCCGCAAGCTCAGGAACGAGCGTCTATCAATCGCTCGAGTCGGAAGGCCCCAGCCGGCAAGGCAGCCCTGGGAGACCAGACGACAATACAACACGAGACAACGAGCCCTCAGCCAGCATGAGGACCCCCTTCCCCGAAGGGTGGAAGAGATCCTCACAAGGAGCGAGCTCAACGAGAGCCCCTTCTATCCAGACGGACCAGACAGGGTCTGGCCGGACCTCACCAACCACCAGCGACGCCTCCTCAGAGAACATCGAGCAGAGGCATGGAACCTTAGACGAAGGGATTACCTCCGACGAGGAGGAGAAGACCTGGGCTCGGTGGAGCTCTACAGAGGAACTCGAGGCTATGAACTCACCCCATCTCAGCGAGAGAGGGAACAAGTATATGGACCTCGACCTGGAAGAAGAGTACGAGAAGGAACTCTACGAGAAAGAACTGAAGGAGAGCTCGAAGTACTCTTCGAAGAATTGGGAGCCCTACAAGAGACCTGGGAGAGGATCAACCGCGACCTCACCTATGATGAGTGGGTTGGAGAGGAGCAGATACGACGGGATGAACCCGTTCCAAGGTTTTTCACCCAGGAGTCCGCCATGGGAACCTAGGCCGTTACCTGATTCCCCCCCTCCCCGAACCAGGAGACGAGAATATTACCCCTGGCCAACCAGGAGCCGACTAGTCGCCGGGTCAGGAGAAGCCAGCGGATCAAAGAAAGAATATACCGAGGAGGGAAAACTCCTCTCCCCGGAGGAAGTAAGGATCCGAAGAGAAGCAGTCGCATGGGAGAGAAGCGACATGGAAGGGGTAATCCGAAAGGAACAAGAAAAGATCCGACAGCTAGTCGAATACTGGGACCTCGACCCAGTAGAAGGAAAAGGAAAGGAGCCGGCTGAACCAGCCCCCCCGATTCCCCCTAGACCCCACAGAGGAAGGAGATCCCAAGACCCCCCTCCCCCAGGACCTCCCTCGGTAGGTCACAACCAAGACAGATTCTCAGTCCCAAGACGACCTCCGAAATACCCGAGGCCACCTGACGACGGATGGCCAACGGGCCCCGCCGGCAACGACGACCTATTCCCCTCTGTTAAGCCTACCCTGCTGCGCACCCCTCTTCCCTTTGAAGGGAAACATGACGACATAATTCGATTCTTTGGAGACTGCGTCGCATATTTCGAAGTACACGACTCTTACTTCCACCCCACCTTAAAAGTCCCATTCGCAGCCTCCTACTTCGAAGGAGCGGCAGCCAGATGGTGGACCACCAAACGGATGGAATTCTACAGTGAACGACTAGAAAGGTTCTGCTACCCGAACTGGCGAGACTTCATGCATATTGTCCAGGAACAGTTCATGGATGCCACAGCAAAAGAACAACATGAGAAAAAGATGATGGACCTCCGGATGGGGAACGGATCGGCCGTAGTATACTTCCAGAAACTGGAAGGGGAAGCCCAACTAGCGGATAGAATCCAAGACACTGGAGAAAGAGGAGCAATGGTCAGGGCACTCCGACAAGGGGTACCCGAGGACTACATCAGATTCATCATGGACATGGGCATGAACATCCCAAGGCAATACATAGAATGGAAAGCCCGCATAATCACCATGCACGAACAACGATCCGTCGCCTTGGCCTACAACCGAACCAACTACGGAGGACGACGTCCCGACAACCGCCCAAACAACAACACCAGCAGCGGGCAAAAAGCTGCTGGCGCGACAAGTGGGACAGGAGATAAGAAGACCGCCACAGGGACGACGTATGGAGGAACGGGAAAACCCATGGACATAGACCGGATGCGAGCCAAAGGAAGATGTTTCAATTGCAATCAGAAGGGGCACCTAGCCAGGGACTGCAAGGAACTGAAGAAGGAAAAGAAGAAGTGGAATTCACAGGAGCTGTGAGCATTACTCACCACTGCGGAAAAAGAAGAGAAACAAGTCGAGGAGAAGACACCCTCGACTACGAAGATAGAGGAAGTAAAAGACGGGGCCAACAAGTGAGCGATTCCACTTGCTCGGCCGGACTTATTAAAACCCAGGGTGTGTGCTCGCCTCCGACTGGTCAGACTCATTGTACTTCTGTAGTTACCACATGTTTATCTACGCATTCGAATATACCTGCCTTGACACCTTCCAGAACGGCCACACCAAAAGAATCGCACAACCGCTATGCTCCGCTTGCGGAGCTAGAAAAAGATATAAAAACACCTCCTGAATGCTCCACCTCCCCACCCCCCTGGACCGACCCCCTCCCCCTAGGCTCCTCTGACCATTCAAGAGCACCAACGATCCCCTGCGTGTCTGCTCAAGGTGCAGGAACGCATCCAGCTGCGTCGAGACTGAACAATGTTCAATCACCGGACGCAAAGGGAACAACCCTTAGGGAAGCCGTCTTGTCAGAGGAGGGATCCGACAAAGGAACGGACGACAACGAACACCGGGAAGAAGAGCGGCGAAGACTCAAGACAGCAAAACCTGACGACCGGGATCGTAGGGAAGGGCCCCCCCAAGATCGTCACCCGGCATCAGAAATCGCAAGCACCTGCGAGAAGGGCCGAACGGGGGCCTGCACGCCCCAACAGCCGCGCACCACCCTCGTAGAAGTACCCGACGAGGATGACGACACGGCCTATCGAATATGGAAGGAAAAGCAACAGCAGGAAGAAGAGAGGGAGAGACGAGAACCCCCTATTACCCCCGCTAAAGATCAGGTACGCATCCCCCCCCTGGGGCACACCTGGTTCAGACCCTTTGAGGTCGACTGGACCCTCCGGGCGATTCGGGAAGCACGTACTGAGTCCGAAGCCCGAGCTGCCCTTTCACTCTGGGTCCATCGAGACCGGGTCGGCGAGATCATAGCCGACCTAATCGATGAGCTCAAGGCAGGAGGGGAGCTCGCAAGAGAACAACTTTATGAATTACGAGAGCCTATCCGATATATCCGTCGAACAGAGGGAGCATCGTCACGAGCTTTGATTCTTCCAGTGATCATTGAAACCCTCACCAACAGACGAACCCTAGAGGTCAATGGACTCGTCGACAGCGGCTGTACGGGGAGCTCCATCAATCGAGCCTACGTAGAAAAGCATCAGCTACCAACTTCAAAACTGACAGTACCCGTACCGGTCTACAATGCAGACGGTTCCCGGAACAAGGTGGGGGATGTCACTGAATTCGTAGAGTTAAGGATGACAATCGGCGGCCATAGTGAGCGGATCGACCTTGCCGTCACGGACCTGGGAAAAAACGACCTCTTCCTCGGCCACGACTGGCTCAAGCGACACAATCCAGTAGTTAATTGGAAATCGGGAAAAATCACGTTCGCCCGCTGTCAATGCCGCAAGAACCCCTTCCCTTTACCTGATGCCGATCCTGAGGACAGATGGGATGAAGAACTAGAGGAAGGAGAGACCATCCTTGCAATCGACTTTGAACAAGCCCTTGAAATTCGGGCTTTACATCACGCTAACGAATTCGCCGTGCAAGCAAATGCCGGGAAGGAAAAGAAATCATTCGAAGAAATGGTACCCCCAGCATACCAAGAGTTTAAGGATCTCTTTTCCAAAGAAAACTTTGACGAACTCCCTGAACGGAAGCCATGGGATCATGCGATAGAACTAACCCCCAACGCGCAGTCGACCTTGGACTGCAAGGTCTATCCCCTCAATCGCCATGAACAGGAGGAACTTGACAAGTTCTTAGACGAGAACCTCACCTCAGGGCGGATTCGACAATCGAAGTCGCCTTTCGCCTCCCCGTTCTTTTTCGTCAAGAAAAAGGATGGCTCCCTACGACCCGTCCAAGACTACCGAAAACTTAACGAAATGACGATAAAGAACAGATACCCACTCCCTCTGATCTCAGAGCTCATGGACAAGCTCAAAGGCGCCAAATACTTCACCAAACTAGACGTTCGGTGGGGATATAATAATGTACGAATTAAACAAGGAGACGAGCAGAAAGCAGCTTTCAGGACGAACCGGGGACTCTTTGAACCAACCGTTATGTTCTTCAGACTCACGAACTCCCCAGCCACCTTCCAATGGATGATGAACGACATTTTCAAAGACTTAATTGCTGAAGGAAAGGTCACCATCTACCTCGACGACATCCTTGTCTTTACAAAGGATCGTCAGGAACATAGAGCAATCGTCAAAAGGGTGCTTCAGAGGCTGAGGGAACACAAATTGTTCCTAAAAGCCGAGAAGTGTGAATTTGAAACACTGGAAACGGAATACCTCGGGGTAATAATCAGTGAAGGAGCGATTAAAATGGACCCAGTGAAGGTTAAAGGAATCACCGAGTGGCCGACACCGACAAAGAAGAAGGAGCTGCAATCATTCCTGGGATTCACTAACTTTTACTGACGCTTTATCAAGAATTATTCAAAGGTCGTCCGCCCTATGACTCAACTTACGGGGAACGCACCCTGGACATGGGGAGCCGCCCAGAATCAGGCATTCCAACAGCTGAAGAAACAGATGGCGGAAGACGTAATCCTGGCGATGCCGACAGAGACAGGAAAGTTCAGAGTGGAGGCTGACTCAAGTGAAGGAGCAATCGGCGCTGTCCTCAGCCAACAACAAGACGGGAAGTGGAGGCCGGTTGCATTCCTATCGAAGGCCCTTACCATCACGGAAAGGAACTATGAAATCTATGACAAGGAGCTCCTAGCCATCATGCTCTCCCTCGCGGAGTGGCGTCACTATCTCATGGGAGCGGCCGACACGTTCGAAATCTGGACGGATCACCAGAACCTACAGTATTTTAGGAAGCCCCAGAAGCTCAACCGTCGCCAAGCCAGATGGGTAACGGAGCTCGCAGAATATCATTTCACCCTCTTCCACAAGGCCGGCACTGCCAATAGAAAAGCCGACCTATTGAGTCGGCGAGATGACCATAGCCAAGGCAAACAGGACAACGAAGACATAGTTGTCCTAAAACCCGAACATTTCCGGGCAATGATCATGCCCACCGACGAAGAAACCCATGCCAAGGTCAAGGATGCCACCAGAGACCACGGAAAATGGGATCAGGGCATCGCAGGGTCCCTCAATCACGAAAGAGGAGTGACAGAGGCAAACGGACTCCTCTACTATGACGGACGAATATACGTTCCAAAAGACCACGCACTTCACGGGGAAATCATATCCCGCTCCCACGATCACATTACTGCAGGCCACCCAGGAATCGCCAAAACCAAGGAACTCGTCCAACGAGAATTCTGGTGGCCAAAACTCCATAAAGACATTGAAGCTTACGTCAAGGCATGCGAAACGTGCCAACGAACGAAAACAAGCACACAAGCAAAAGCAGCCCCCCTCCATCCCAATGAAATCCCTTCTGAACCCTGGACTCATATTTCGGTGGACATGATAACCGGTCTACCCGAGTCAAATGGGTTTGATGCTATCCTGATGATCATCGACCGTTTCTCAAAAGAGATGGTCCCAGTAGCCTGTAACGTGGAGCTGACCTCGGAAGGATACGCAAAAATACTGCGAGACCACATATATGCCCGCTACGGGATGCCCAGCGTAGTAATCTCTGATCGAGGTCCCCAATTCGTCTCAAACTTCATGAAAGACCTCTATAAATTACTTGACATAACACCAAACGCATCCACGGCATTCCACCCTCAGACCGACGGACAGACAGAGAGGGCCAACCAAGAAATCGAAAAATACCTCCGAATATTCGTCAATCACCTACAGAACGACTGGAGTGAATGGTTAGCAATTGGCGCCTTCGTCCACAATAATCGTATCCACTCCGCCACCGGCAAAAGCCCTTTCATGGTTAATTACGGCCAAAACCCTAGGATCGTCCCAGACTCTCACCGAGCCAATCCGTTTACCAATCCCACCGCCCAGTCTTTTTCCGACAAGATGAAAAACATCCATGCCGAGGCAAAAGCCTCGCTTGAAGAAGCAGCGGACAGAATGAAAACACAGTACGACAAGAGAAAGCGACCCGCAATCAACTACAAAGTCGGAGATTGGGTATGGCTCGATAGTTCCCATCTGAGCCTCCCCCGTCCCAAAAAGAAACTCGACGACAAGCGAGTAGGCCCCTTCCTTATTCTCAACAAATACGGTGCCTCCGCCTATAAACTGAAGCTCCCACCTCATTGGAAAATCCATCCCACCTTCAACGAGAAACTCCTCTCCCCGTACACTCCACCCGCATTCCCCAATCAGGAACAACCACCACCACCTCCTCCCGACTTAATTGAAGATGAGGAGGAGTATGAAGTCGAAGAAGTCCTGGACCATCGCACCAGGAAAGTCAGAGGAAAGAGAGGGGAACTCCCAGTAGTCGTCACCGACTACTACGTCAAATGGAAAGGCTGGACCCGAGAACACAACAGTTGGGTACGAGAAAAAGACATGGAACACGCCAGGAAGTCAATCAAAGACTATGAAAAGAAGGCCAAACGCACAGGCCAACTCACCGTAGCCTACGCATCCTCCATTCAAACTGCGACACTCCAAATCGAAGTCAGAAAATTCCCAAGAATGATCTTGGACCACAAATACGACGACAATGGAGTTGTCAGTTACAAAGCCCAAGCTGGCGATGGAAGTCAACAATGGATCATAGATCCCGCCTCTCCTTTCCCTGAAGAATCCACCAGTGAACAGCGAAGATGGGACAAGCTCATCGAAACATACTGGGAAAACGTACACAGCACAGGCGCAGACATACCCTACGAGGAACCCTAATGGCAGTCGGGACGACTGCCTTAACGAGAGGGTAATGTTACGATTTATTTACTTTTTACCCTTCAAACCTTCACATCGGCACTATATGCATCACGTTCGTGACAGTCGCATCAACTTCCATAAATCTTCACCATCACTGTCACTAAGGACTATTATTAGAACCATCTTTCTAGTATATAAGTAGCACGCTCTCAGCTGTAATACTCAGCTTCGAGCTAAAGTTTATACAACCTCATTCTTCTCTCGATCCACTCGCGACGACCTGACTGTTGACACCAGTCTCTGACCTCTACCAGACAATACTGAGACTCTGTTGGACTCGGGTATTACCCGGCATAGTCTGGCAGTTTACTCCAGTCTGGTTTACTCAGGGCTAGTCCTAACAGACCTGACTCTCATACCACACAGAGCCCAGTATCTGCATTAAATGGTTAGCAGGGAAATACATTGCTAATTAATACTGGAAGGACACATTGTATGTTCTCTCACTGCCATCATCAATGCAGTTTTTCTGGGTCTCTGTTGTTCCCTATCAATGAGCTTAGACTCAAAACCTTGGATGCCATCTCTTCAGGTGTCACATTATCTTCCTCAGCTGTACTCTGACTGGTCATTTGGGCTTTCCATGGAAATGATCATCAAGTAACCTGAAGTTGTATCTTGAACTGGACAGCTTAGCCCAATAGGTATGAGTCCTTCTGTATAGTTTACCTCATCCTGTTTTTGTCCATGATGTTAAGTTCCATGAAGGGCTAACATTTCAAATTTCAGTACACTGTGTGGAGAATTCAATATTCTTTGCTGAAATATTGAAATCTATAACTATATTTTTTCAAGAATCTTGGCCAAAATATCAAAACATTATTCTTAATATTACTTCAATAATCCTGTATATCAAAGAAATATTGAAAAATTCCCATATATTGAAAGATTATTGAGAATATTACTTCAGTATTTTTGTGTAACACTGCATGGAGAATTCAATATTCTGGCCTATAATATTAAAATTTATAACTGTATATTAATTTCATATATTACATAAAAATATTGAAATACTATTTTTAATATTCTTTCAATATTTGGGAATTTTTCAATATTTCTTCAATATACAGGATTATTGAAATATTATTAAGAATAATGTTTTGATATTTTGGCCAAGATTCTTGAAAAAATATACAATTATAGAATTCAATATTTCGGTCAAGAATATTGAATTCTCCATGCAGTGTAATATATGAAATTAATATACAGCTATAAATCTTAATATTATAGGCCAGAATATTGAATGCTCCATACAGTGGTATTTGAATTACACCCTAAGCCAGTACTTTTAGATGCAAGTCCCAGGACAACAAGAAAGATATCCTTGAGTCATAGTTACACTTTTACAGCTCAACATACACTGCATGGAGAATTCAATATTCTTGACTGAAATATTGAATTCTATAAGTATATATTTTTTCAAGAATCTTGGCCAAAATATCAAAACATTATTCTTAATAATATTTCAATAATCCTGTATATTGAAGAAATATTGAAAAATTCCCAAATATTGAAAGAATATTAAAAATATTATTTCAATATTTTTGTGTAATATATGAAATTAATATACAGTTATAAAATTTAATATTTCAGCCAAGAATATGGAATTCTCCACACAGTGATAGACTATCTACCAATTATGTTTTTACAGGCTTGGCACCTTTGTATTCAGATTACTTATGGGTTTATTCATGCATGATCGTCAAGTTTGGTTCAATGCCCCTGGTCAATACTAATTATGACTATGCAGTATGTTATTTTGCCAGCCAGAGTACTATGCATATAGGAAGGCCTGAAAGAGAGGAGGACTACAGAGATCAAGTAGTTTGAATATAGTATGATAAGCAATACAGATAATATAACAAAAAATGACAATGGACATGAAAACTTAGTTGAACTTAGTTGCAGTTGTTCATCTTGAACACTATTGCTATGCTAATTACTATACTGCTTCAACAGTTACCACAAGCTCATCCAATTGTTGCCATTGAGCTTCCATGTCAGTTTCAAGGACTGCACTCTCTGTGGTGGATTCTTGGAAGCTCATTGTGCCAACTTCCAAGGGTGCCTGGAAATGAAGTGATGATACAGTACTTCCACCACCTTCATCATTGGGCTGTGTGTGTCCTGCAGCTGCCCGACCAATAAGTAGTGTTGGAGCCACTACCTAGACAAATTGTTTGTTAAATGATAATGGAATCTGATTTTATCAACACACTTTTGTGATGCTAGCTATGACATCAAGGTAACCCTGGCCACTGTCACGGCAAATCATGAGGGCCAAATATACAACCACAGATATTGAATAGAGAGCTGAGGATTCAATAAGCACTTCAAGGAAATGCTGATAAACTCTCAATCGACTATTTTCTCTGTGCTTAACTCCCACAATAGTCAAAATGCGATAAATGATGAGCAAAGTGCACCATAATGTTGTTGCCAGGGTGGAGAATGGATAAAGCAGTAGAAATATTTCAGCAGATGGACTCTTGATGTTAGTGAAATATACTGAAAGGATTTTTGAAACTACACAGATGGTTGGTCATACTAAGAGAGTAGATGCCAAGATAGACACTTACCAGTTCCAACAATTAGGGACAATATTGGAAGCAGAACAGCAGCCCAATGCTGTCCCCAGACCATCCAGCAGCACCAAATCTAGAGTAGAAATCATAGTGAGCTTCCAGTGATGCAGCTTCCCAGCAGAGGCCTCTCATGCACCATATATGAGTCTACAAGAATAGTACTGATGGAAGCTGTGATACCCCTCAAAGTGACTGCTTTGCTCGTACTATCAATAAGCATATGATACACAGTCAAAAGATTTCCCCCATTTTCAATGAATGCAGAGCATATAATTAACCACTCAACAGAAAAACTGATAGTGGCCAGAGCATGGAGGAGAATGATCAAGATGACTATGGCTCGTCGGATCGGCCAGCATTTGTTGAAGACTGCGATTCTCTTCAGCCTGGATGTCATAGAGCATATAGTTCTGGCTCACATAAAGTCCGCAATGTAATAGCAAGAATTCCAGTGTATATGCCTATGCCCATCATTGATCTGGATCAGCATGTACATGTGAAGACATGAACCAATGCTGCTCACCATACAACAACGCAAATAGGATCTTTGAGTTCAAATTAGAATCAAGGAAGCGAAACATGTCAGCTACGACATCAGCAAAATCTGTTACAGTATCTGCCTGAGGTGCCATAAGAGAGAGCAAGAGCAACGAGGTAGTGGTTTATGAAGATAATGTACCAAACCTCCCGGTATATAAAGAGCAATGAGAAGTCGGTCAAGGTGGGAAAGGATGGTTACTGAGGTATCTTCAGTTCTATGACAACATCGAATCAGACATACTTCTCTTGAACTCTCCTTGATGTCCAAGTGTTCGGCGACCTCAGCGTAGCAGCATCGTCACGAGTCTAACGACCACCGTTGGCATTGGTCAACAGCAGAGGCGATGCGCGCCATTCGAAGCAACATTTTGTCGGAATTAAGAATGCACAAATTGTGAGAGTATAAGCGCCGAGGAAAAGTAGGATTCCGTCCTTTGTGGCATTACATCGACGTACGGCGTCCAGGAAGGCGACGGGCATAAAGTCACTAAACACCTTCCAACAATTGTCGATCTTGGATGCATCTATACCGCCGAACAGGCCAAAAATAAACCGATGCGGTCGCAGGAAAGATCGGTTCATTCTCGTAGTGAAGCTTCTGAGATGTAATGATTCTCATTGTAATGAGGTGGCTGGTCCGCGATGGTGAGGATTACAAGGCGAGTCAAAAATAACAAGTGCATGGGGTTAGTGGTAACGAGATAGGGCCTCGACGGGTCACGGACATTTAAGAAAGAAGTCGGCGATGGTACTGTATGGAACAGTTAAACAGCGTATGATGCAGATGAATCCTAAATATACGAACAGACAACGAAGTGGATACAAACCCAAAATATTAGCTTGTCATAGATATTCATATGAAAGGACAAAATATTTGTAAGAGAGTTGCGAGAGCTTAATACCCGGCCCTGTTCAAAACGGCTGAAGGTCATATTTCATGCGAGCGGTGTGTGTGCGCATGATTCACTGCCACATTTCACTACCGGGGTGGGCTTGTCGTAACAAATACTGCAAGGGAGGAGCAAAAGAAACTGAATTACCCCCCGGCATCGTAAATTCAGGAATTGTTCTCCGATCAATGACAGAAGTTACTTTTTCAGACTCGTAAACGTCCTGGTATCCAAGACCATATGATTCACCACGCGCCATTGTAGGACTGTACTTTTGTGTTTTTCAACGGTGAAGAGCATGATACCGCCTGGAGGAAGATCATATGCCAATAGTAGGGGATGGTACGTGGTAGAACCCTACGACCAGACTGTCCACGCTGCGCTAAATCAGGGTACCAAAAGATGAACGGAGCCCGGGAAGATCCCTGTGAGAATCAGTGGAGCCCCCAAAGGAGATCCCAGCGCAACTTCCAGGTTGAATTGTTGCCCGTCTACAATCAAGACATGGTTGTCCTGGTCTCATAATGGGGTTGAGAAGTACGAGCCGATAGCTGCCACCGAGCGAACTTTCTGAGTCCGATGTTCGCGATTGTGCGGTCAAGTTTCAGGTGCTAGGGAAGACCATGGAGCGATGGAAGAAGGACGACAGTGGGAGCACGCATGGGGAGGATATCATTGCTACGATGCGGTTCTTCGGTTTGTTGCAAAGCTCGTCAAGAAGTCAAGGCCTTGAAGCAAAAGTAGGGGATTTGTGAAATCGGGCTCTACGTGCAGATATCTGCTCACAAAATCTAGAATATTGAAAAACTGGTTAGCATGTTAATGAAAGTGGGGAAATGTACTTACAGTGGCAGTACGTAGCGGTGAGAGCCGAACGAAGGCGGGTTTAGGCTGAATGGCTCATCGACGAAGGATTGTTAATTACTTGGAGCACAAGTCTAAAATCAGACAACAAGTATGTGTCCTAATGCTGATTGCAATTCTCGTTGTTGAACTGTCGTAATGGCAAAGTGTTCGTTTGTAAGAAAGCTTTGAATCCTAGGCGCCCGTGGAAAACATAGCAACTCTTGGGCCATGGGAATATCGGCAGCAACGCTTTCATAGAAGCTATCGCCAGTTCAAGCGCAAAGGC
Source organism: Armillaria novae-zelandiae (assembly GCA_030435655.1). Lineage (NCBI taxonomy): Eukaryota > Fungi > Basidiomycota > Agaricomycetes > Agaricales > Physalacriaceae > Armillaria > Armillaria novae-zelandiae. Next base: position 823,973 of record JAUEPR010000009.1, read on the forward strand.
TCCATGTGACGACATCCTCGTCCGACAACCGAGTCACTGCACTTTATTCGACCCGGGCACCAGTGATATTAATATGTGCGCCTGAATGAGGCTTGCAACCCGGATTGTGAGTGAGTGATAGTCGGGATGGCATAGGTAATGAAATACCTATCGTGATTGACCGAGAATCAAACTCAACGGCAGACGGTCAAGAATTGACGCCATAATTAGTAACACAATATCGGGCCATCCATTGTTTGTACAGAACACCAACAGCGCTTTACACTAGTTTATTTGTAAACGAGTCGACCGGGAATGTGTAAGACTTGATGAGTTGTCCTTCGTGATAAAAATCGTAGGGCAAGCCACCAAAGACAGTGTACGTCTCTGAGCGGGAATCTTCACCGACTGTGCGAGGATACACAGAATTTCCCTCGATATCAGGCCTAAATCCGTCCCTTTTGCCGACGATGGCTTTTACGTCGCTATCACGAAGACGCTGAGAATGCTGAGGATTACCCTCGGCGTCCACAAAGTCAAGGGCAATGATCTGGACGGCCCCACAGTCCGGATTCCAAATCCGGATGGTCAGAGTCGGCGTGAAGGGGAAGAGCTTGTATTTTTCTGGTTCGTCGGCGAGGGGAGGTTCCTACAAAAATAATGGACCTTGAGTTCTGAGTGGGATCAGAGAGATGGAAAAAACCATGACGGACCCAATCGGGTGGTGTTGGTTCTTCGTTGGGTTTGAAGAAGCTATTTATCAATCGACCTTGAAGATCGCGGGGTTCATAGAGCTTGTCACCACCTGGGTATTCCTTGCTATCTTTTTTGGTCACCACGGACCGACGCGATGTGTAGAGAAAGGTTATCGGACGTGAAATGTACATAGCAAGTAGGATGGTGCGACTCGGAGAAAAAAGAAGTCTTTAAATACTTGGGTTAGACGCCACACAAAGGCGCGTTGCTATTGTTCAAAGTTGAGAATTTGCAAAGGAACAATGGCTTTGTTTGTGCGCAGCTGCCACCGACGTTTTGATCAGGCAATTGCAAGTACATCCGAGTCGGTAGTACTAGTATTGCCTAGAATGTGTGATGCACAGCCACCTGACCTTCTGCTTTCGTACCACGATGTCTGAGCAAGCTGAACTCGCCTTTGTAACGACCTTTCTGAACACAATCACGTCGCAACCCGTGAGCTATCCCGATGACTACCACCAGCCGCCCGAGAACTCGTTGAGGAAGGTACCTGTGCTGCAGGTACGACACTGACGGCTGATTGTTCTGTATAAACTGAGCAGGCTGGATATAGGTCCCGCTGCCTGCACTGCCTCAGCGGAAGCAAGAAGAGGCTGGATCGTCATCATCAGGTGCGTAGGGGCCATTTTATTAGGAGCCTTGTCTGAGTAACATATAAAGCGATCACCCTTACCTTCAAGTCGCTCAAACCTGCATCCTCGACCACCCTCAGAGTATCACCATCTGATACTGTGCTGTCCATCAAATCACAGCTCTCGCCGGCAAATCCAGCAGCTGTTCGTCTCCTGCTCAAGGGCAAGGCTCTCGCAGACAACAAGCTCCTGCTCGAGTACCCTGTGCACGACGGCGACGTCGTCAATCTTATTCTGAAAGACATCACTCTTGCTGCGCCCGTTCCGATGAAGCCTTCACCTATTAGCACTGCCACACCCGCCAATACACCCTCCCGGCATACCCGTATCCCGTCTGTAGTGCTGTCACCGTCACCGTCCCCGTCGGCGGACAAACCAGTCGACATCTCGCTCTCGCTCGACACCGACCCCCCTTCACCGACACGGCCTTCTGCTTCTACATATCACAATTCACTTGCCAAGCCAGAGATGTGGGATCGGCTGTATTCATTCCTGAGGTAAGCCTTGTCATTGTTCACCGCATTGTGTTCACTGACGTCTTGCAGATCTGAGTTCACGACAGACTCGGATGCTCAACAAGCGTTCGAGGACTTTCTGCGCGCAGGAAAGACTGTCCTCACTGCCAACGAGGTTGCGCGCATTAGAGATCACGTTGGCGTCGTAGGAATGGCGGGGACATAGTATCATCGCGATTCGCTTGCTATCTAGGGGATGTCTCAAGCAAATACAGTTTCGCATCAAATTTTATCCGGCACGTTAGCCTGCGACTGCGTCATAGTTCTACCTTCATTATCGGGCTATCTTGATTTCGTCGCCTTGTCATTCTGTATTTTCCCGGCGACCAAGTATAATATCTGGATGTAGATGCTGTGCAATTAATGCGAGATACAGAAAATATGGCCCTTACAGCGAATGGACGGAAGTGAACGAAAAAGTTCTTTCGAAATATGCAACGGTGCTGGCTTTTGCTCTTCAACCATCATTAGCACTTCCTCAAGAGACACTTATTTTTTCGCCTTCTGAACCAGTCGTTTACCATAGAGACTTTGTGATATCCAGCAGAAGACGAGGAAGCCAGTTTAATCAAGCAGACCAGTACGACCATCATCATTAATATTTTCGTCGTGACGAGGAACCCGTTGTGGTAGAACTATCATTGTTCCCTACCGCTGATGATTCGAGGTGATATTCCAAAAGCTGCCTGTCATTTCCTCCTTGCGAGCTCGCTCTTACAAGCACTACTCCCGATGTCACGGACGTATACGTTCTGGGACGATTGCACAGCATAGGAGGCTGTGATTTACGCAAACTCCGGTCAATATCACGGTAAATTTGGAACCAGTGCCTATCCCCTTGACACGTGGCTCGCAAAACACATGGCCCTTGGGTACAACTGCCCGTCCATACAGAGTCTTGAGCTCATTCGACGGCTTTGATACCACAGCTGCCATCGGTGGGAACCTCATCATTGCCGATGGCTATCTTCAACTGTGGAAGATCAACATCGCTGACGATCTTTCAATGTTCCTCCTCCCGTGTTTCACGAAGGGGTGGGTTGATGCTGTCACATAAAGGCATATAAATGATGAAGAGAGCTGGAACCCTGATCCCCCATTCACCCGTCTCTTCTCTCGCACAACATGTCGGCGAATGACACTGTCCCGGACGACTTCAGCGACACTATATTCCGTGATTTCGACTCTAATTTGAATCCGACGATTCTGTTTGCTTTCTTGCATGGTGCGTTCAGGTTGCATACTCATTTGATCCGCCTCTGAACATGCTCATTAGGCTTGTATACCTGTATAATCTCCGTCGCAGGATGGAAAATTCGTGCGTACCCTGCCTCTACTTCTACAAGTAATGTAACTCATCCTCTGCAGTCGTCAGCAAATACACAGGCCCCAAGCGGAACATGTCCATCGTCATTGGTATCCTCTACGTTATGGCAACAATCAGCTTAGCTTTCAGCTGGTCGTTCACACGCTATGCGTTCATTAAAAACGGAGAAACCTTTTTGACTGTGTACCAGGCGCTTATCACCAACTCGAGAGTGCTAGTGGCGGCTAGGGTGGGGATGACTGTCACGAGCTGCATTGGGACCCTCTTCGCGGACGCTACTCTCGTAAGAGCTTTCCCCCTCTGCCTTGACCTATATCTCTAACTCCCGACTGCAGATTTGGCGCTGCTATGTTCTCTGGGGCCGACGCTGGGTGACGGTCGTCCCACCCGGCGTCCTCCTTGCCTGCACCATCGGTACGTCCAATCCCCTCCCTTCGCCCCTCCTCCCACCCTAATCCTTTCTCCGCCCAGCATTCAAAATCGTGGAAACGGAAACAAGGCTCCACTCCCCCGGCCCCGAATCGCACACGCCGTGGCTCATGATCTACGTATCCTTCGCCATGGCCACCGCCCTGTGGTGTACCGTGCTCATCACGTACCGTCTCCTCACCTCTCCCCGGGAGAAGGACGGGTCGGAGGACGGGCCGTCCCTGTACCACCGTACCGTCGAGCTCTTTGTCGAATCCGCCATTCTCTACAGCGTGGGGCTGATCTTGTATACAGTGTTTGTCGCACGCACTGAGTGGACGCACTTTTATCTTGAGCCCGTAGCAGAGATCACTGGGGTGCGTTTACGCTTTCCGTCCAACCTCTTACTGGGAGGTGCTCATGGATGTGCTTGATAGGCGGTTGCCCCGACCCTCCTGTTGGGACGCATCCTGACGGGCTTTGCGCGTCCCTACGATTCCTGGGAAGGAAGCGTACCTGCGGTCAAAACCGTGGAGAAACCTCAGCCGCCAAACCAGATCAGCTCTGCTACGCGTACCGTCTTGTTCGCTGACGAAGTTCGTGCTCCCCCCGCTCCGGCTCCAGCTCAGGCCCAGGAAAGTCAAAATGAGAAAGTTGAGAACAATGTTAGTGATGCTCCTGCGGCACCGGTTGTTGTCACTGAGAAAAGCGGGTGAGGAGTTTTGAGAGTTTGAAAATTCCACTAGAAGGCTTTACGTTCTTCGCTGCCCTTCGCAGTGCTGTGGAGACTTTCTCGTTTCTGTTCCCGGCGTTTCACTGTCTAGTGATATATTTAGTCTAACCATGTAATTGTGTCCTTGTATACCTTCCGCCGTCTGAACTACTGTCGATGTTACTCTGGGATTACTTAGACCATCTCTGTACCTATCCTGTACCTGTCGTAAATAAAGAACTATATTTATACAAATTTTCTGGAGAAGTGACAAACATCTGGCATAGTGACATGCAATTCAGTTCCCCGTGCCGATTTTTGAGCGAGGTTTCCCAATGAAAGCGGTGGACATTACACGGATCATGAATTGGCGGTAAACTTCAAGTTTTACCTGCACATGACACATTTACCGAATACAAGACTGACCTGCTCCGGTTATATCGATACCCGGTATTTGCACATATTTGTTTTTACTATATAAAGTAGTATGACCCCAGAGACATTCTGTGCTACATATAAGGCAAGTAAAAATTCATTCTAGTTTATTTGAAAAGGAACCAATTTACTATGTATTTTTATGTACATAGATCTAAATGTGATAATATTTTTTTTTTCAACAATGGTGATATTCAAGCAATAAAAATAAATCCTTGTGACTGCAAATAAGGATGCTGTGTCAAAAGTTGCTTACCCCTTTGCATATGGTACCCTCATAGTGTCGAAGGTTAGCATGACTAACCGCACATCTTGTTCCATGAGGAGCTGGTAAATACCGATAATGCATGAGTGTGTGGAAGAAGAGCTGCCTGAACTTCGACAATGTGTAATGGTCCATTCCATATCATCTATCTCTTGTACTTTCTAGAACGCAGAACCATATGTGTCACTTATCTAGACCACCTTCCTTATCTGTTGTTAATCCTTCTACATTTGTTTCCTTACTATCATACCTTTACTACTGTCTATGGGACTACCGTTATTCTATTCCTTATCTTAAATTACCAATACAAGACCCCATATAGTTCAGTACCTAGTGGTTAAATATCCTTGACAATCATATAACCAATCCCAGTTCCATTGTGCACCTATCAGTGAACTTAGAAACAAGAACATCGAAAATCTTTACTGAGCAATCTCATTGAGCTCAATAGAATGATTTGTCAGCACTTTGCCATCGAGCTCGATTGAATGCTTTGTCAGCACAGCCATCAAGCTCGATAGGATGCTTTGTCAGCACAGCCATCAAGCTCGATAGGATGATTTGTCAGCAATTACCATCGAGATTAATACAACCCAGGCCCCCAATGATTTCGACCCAAAAGAAATGCTAAAATTAAGTAACATGTTCATGGGGAATGTATCAATTCATTCTATGCTTGACATCTAAAATTTCTTCATGAAATCTCAGTCCACTATATTTACATTTCCCCCCAAACTCCCTTTTCCCACATTGCACCCTTCCCCATCTTGATCGCCTTAATATACATACTATAAACACTTTTTGTATAACACACTTCCACACAATGACAACTTTTTCATCATTGCTCCTGCTCTTGCATAACAGGGCTTCCCCCAGGATGATGATATCATGTTGGTCCCGCTCGGTGATCTGGAGGTAGTATTAGTCGGTGTTTCATGTCATAAATAATTCCAAGGGAATTCAAACCTTCCACGATTGCACTAGTTCATATAATCCATGACCTCTAAATAGCTCCTTTGGGGAGTATAGATTTACCCCATACAAAAGTTGTAGGTAGCCTTGCAGGCCCAAAGAGTAGTTGACATCATTTGACTAATCTTGGCCTGAAAGGCCAACTACAACTGGCACATGAGATATTGAATTTACACTCCCTTAAATTGATATATATGGACATCATTGCCATTTGGCATCAAAGATGTTGATGTCAAGACCAGGATGGTTCATTGAGGAAACTCTTGTGTCTGATGGTAGGAATTAGTAAGTATGACCTTGCTGTTAATGACCTCCCACCTAACAGATGTTAGCAGGAATGCTCTCAGATTGGGAATTGGAAAGTGTCGCACTGGCCTTGACTGCTGGTTGATTCTTTGGGGACAGCTATGAGCTGTAAAAGCAGTAGAGGATGACAAGTGAGCAGCAGAACCCACAGCCACTGCCATGTCTGCACGATGATGAGTGTTGAATGATAAGGGTTGCTACTCACCCGTTCATCAGCAAATATGGCTAATTAAGTCTTTAATATATATATTTTGCAATGCCTACGTTTATGAATATGTGTTTTAAAGTGTTTGATAAATTTATTTCAAAAGAGAAAATATTAATATATATCCATGTTAATCAAATGAAAATATTAGCTAATCAGACACTGACATATAAAGTCATAGAGGGGTACCAGGGGTTCTAAGGCACTGATCACAAAAAGTTGAGCAGGTCAGTCTTGTATTCGGTACACATTGGCTCGAAGCATCCAACTTGAAGTCTGTATGAGAATTGAACCTGCCAATGACCACTTGCATATCTCTCCAGCGTTTTGACTTTTGAAAAGTGAAATGTTGTATGACGGAGATGCCATCTCGCCATGAAGTTTGTGACCATGTGGTAGAAATTTTTACATCAGGCTCTAGGATTGTCTCACAATGACAAGAATTTATGTTGAGAGTAGAAGTCAATGCCTATCGGGTATTTCGGACATCTATTTTTACCACACATTCAATAGGGCGATCACCATCATACTTTAGGATTTTTTAATTCCGACGTACCTCAGTCTTTTACATCTTCAACGAGTGAAGACTGAGGTATGGATTCTTTTACTTATTGGATTACATAGTACTTATGGATACCTAGATTGTTGTTCATTAACAGGTACTATAATACAGTCTTTTACACCTTCAACAAGTGAAGACTGAGATTGTTGTTCATTAACAGGTTCTGCGGCCCCGTTGTGCTTAACTTCGGTGATTCCGATCTCAACAACTGCACTCAAAAACTTCTAAAAGACTCAAGACTCAAAAGACAAAAAGCTCGAGACCACAGACTGTGGCCTTCAGATAACTTTGGTTGAAAAACCAGACATTGAACCCCAATAAGAATTTCAAGTTGAGAAAGAATGTCTATGATGACAATATCTCAAGTCTTACCATTCAAACTGGAGATGGAAGAGAAGTTCAATGGAGAAAATTGGGCAGCTTGGGAAATGCTGATAATTGCAGAGGGAGGACCACATGGCCTTGTAAACTACTGGGAAAACAAAGTATCCCCTGCAGCACCTAGCCTACTTCTGATGCCTGTGACCGGTTTGATGAGCCTCGACACCCTGGACCATGAATATGCCCAATGTGAGAGCACTGCCCTATCCTTCATCATTCAAAATGTTATGGACCCCTTTGGCTTTGGTCTCAACCCTAGGGAGAAATTGTACAAAGCTTGGAAAAAGTTGCAAAAGGAATATGGCACACATTCTGATATTATCAGGAAAAGGCACAAGGATACCTTGTGAGCCTTGAAATTCCAGGATGGTGAAAAGGTTATAGGAGATGGAAGCCATGTTGAGAAGATGTGACAATTGTTAAAAGAAGCTGTAATGATCATGCCATGGACTCCATGGACCTCATCCAACATCAACTCCACCAGCTCCAAGTCAATCATCGGAATCCATTGGATTCTGAATCCCGGTTTCTATCTCATATTTTATATTCCTATTTCATCTACTAATTTCACATATTTCATTTATCACACCTAGAACCCATCATGGTAGCAAGTAGGTGTTATATTGGAGTCCACAGAATACTCAACTCCTCTAGATACAGAACATTCCAGATCACATTACTCTAGCCATACCTACACTATTCCAGACTCTGTCCTAGTATATAAGCTGTACATTTAGTAGTACATACCTCAGTTCAAATATCAACTTGGTTTAGCCCAATACTCTCGTCCTCACTCTCTTCAGCCTTCAAGCCATAATTCATCTCTCTCTACATCCATGGCCTCCAATACCATTGGACTTAACCTCTGATCCTAGAGATCATAATCCTGTGGCCTCTGTCCATAATTCTTCTTTGGGCTTCAACCCAAGGGTGACAGTGCTAATAGCTTTGACAAGCCTCATACACTCTGCAGAATCCACAGCGTGCATTCCATTCACTTCATCCTATTGGCATGATCCTAACAGTATATTCGAACTCAAACCCTTGAGTCAAAATTTTTAGGAATGGCTAACACAACCCTGGAACCCTCACAAACTCAATCTTCCTCCATGGCTCCACCCATATCATGTCTCTCCATGCACAACATTCCTGCCTCCACATTGAAAGAGGATCACAACCTCTTTGGCAAGGACTCAGCCTCTGCACAGTGTCCCTGTAGGGAAACCTACAATCACAGTGGCTTCACTGCCCACCAATCTGATGTCAACATCACTCCCAATCCATTCTCCATGGACTCGGCTAGTATGAATGGATGGGGTAGTTATAAAAGCATCATCCTGGAAACCCCATGCAATCAACCTGCACAGCCAACCTTCCCAGTCCAGGAAGATAGTAACAATGGGGACTCCAGTGTCAGTGACAGTGAGCCTGATTCCCCTAGCAATCACATTCTATGCAATCTGCAGCACCCCAGTTGTCCACCAGGTAGCTCACCAAATCCAGGTGGCCCTGGAGGTCTCAGTGGTCCTGGCAGACCAGGCGGTAATCCTCCTAATCCTGATCCCAATGACAAGAACCGCCTCATGATGGAATTCATGAACCTCCTCCATGGCCTTACCTGCCAAGTCAACAATCCTCCTCAGCAGGCAGTCCATACCAAAGTCAAGGAACTGGACACCTTCGATGGAGCAGACCAACAGAAACTCAAGGTGTTTATCATCTCCCTGCAGTTGAACTTTAACAACAGGCCCAACACATTTGCCACAGACACCGCCAAAGTCAACTACACCATCTCCTTCCTCTCCAGTGTCACCCTTGACTGGTTGGAACCAGATATACTTCACCCCAATCAAGTCAATCCTCCCGCTTGGGTGTATTCCTATGCCACCTTCCTTTTGGAGCTCCATACCAATTTTGGTCCATGCAATGCCATCAGAGACACTGAAGATGAACTCAAAAACCTTTGGATGTGCGATGGAGACAGGATCATGAAGTACATAGTCAGCTTCAATCAACATGCCACTATCATTGGCTATGGTGACAACTCCCTCCATCATGCCTTTTACCATGGACTTTGCTCATGGATCAAGGATGACATGGCTCACCACAGAAAACCCAACAACCTCCACAACATGAGTACCCTTGCCCAAGAGCTTGATGCTCATTACTGGACTAGGAAAGCTGAGGTCTCCAGGGAGAACCATGACCAGCCCTCCACCTCTTCCACTTCCAAACCTAAGGGTTTGGGTTCTAACTTGAACTCATTGTACAACTCCGTGGCACTGAAATCCTATGGTTCCACCATGGGTTAATTCTCCAACTATGCCTCTTCTGGCTTCATGGGTTCCTCCAAGAAACCCTATGTTGACAAGCTAGGCAAGGACAGTAAGCTCACACCCAAGAAAGGGGAACACCACCACAAGAACAACCTCTGCATGTTCTGTGGTAACAAGCACAAGACTGAAGATTGCAACAAGCAAAAAGCTGTGGCTTCCACACATGGCCATGCAGCTGAGGTCTCTGACCCTACTCCTGCCTCTGTTGATCTGGCTCCTTTGGAGTTGCAAAAATAGAGAGCAATCCTGATTCCTCCATGCAAGGACAGGGTTGCATTGACTGTCATTGCACCTCAGAGATCATAACCCTCAATGCTGCCGCTCTTTCCAACCATTCCCTTACCATATCCCTATCCAGTGAAGTCAGCTCCAGATTGGAGCTCGATGGATCTCCTATATCCATTATCCTACATTTTCTTACTCTAGTCGACTCTGGTTCCAGCCATTGCTTCATTGACTTGAAGTATGTTAATGATCACAACATCCCTACCAAGTCCATTCCTCCTGTTCAACTTTGGCTTCTCAATGGCTCTGCTGGATCTCACGTTTCACAATCTGTTACTCTCTCTATAGGATTCCCATTGGGAGATATCATTCCTATTGACTTCTATATCACACATTGATGAACCTAGACTTCCATGGCAATGGCAAACCAAAACTCAAAGAGTATTGATTAATGACAGTGTAGACTGGAGATAAAGGTACTGTGTTGTGCGAGTTGTTCAGGGCACCTCTATGCAACCTAATCACTTCCTCTAGATGCAAGTTTATATTGTGACTTTTCAGTCAAGCAAGTAGCACTCAAGCGATTGAGTACTAAAAGGTGTTGGCTGTAGGCTGGTGATAGTGACGAGATTGAACGGAAGAGGGTATGACATTGATGTGCCTGGTAATGGGCAGTGCTCAAAGGAAAACTAAACTCTAGATGGGAAATCTAGAGACTAACTCTCACTCTAAACACTCACACTATCACCAATGTTTATAAGTTCGAGGTTGAGTACAGTAGAAGCACCTGTGTATGATCTTAGACTTTGATAATTCAATGTAAGGTGTTCAAAAACTACTTCTGATTCTGATCTAGAAGACATTTACACAAGATACACTAGTCGAGATAATGAGTTATAACGGCATGGGGTTTTAATAGGTAAGTAGGAACTGGTCTAGTTCAGGGAACAAACATCGTCTAGGTGAGCAATAGCTGATCTAGGTTACTCCTTGACTCAAACAATTGAAGAACACACAGATTCTACAAAAAGCTCACAGGCTCTAGAGTTTACTAACTCTCAACACAAGTTCACAGACTTGAGACAAAGAAGTACACAGACTTCTACAAAGGATACACAGATCCTATGTCAAGTACACAGACTTGCAAAGAGCACAGACTTGCAAAGAGCACACAGACTCTGCCAGATTTATCTGATGTTCCACCAGAGTATCATGACTTCGCCGATGTGTTCAGTGACTCTCTCTCAGAGAAACTCCCCGAGCATCATCCTTACGATCTCAAGATCAACCTTGAGGAAGGCTCCTCACCTCCGCTCGGACCCATCTATTCCCTCTCTGAATCCAAACTCAAAGCCTTATGTGAGTTTATCGACAATAACATCCGTAACAGTTTCATCTCTCCCACACACTCTCCCCATGGAGCTCCGGTACTCTTTGTCAAAAAGAAAACTGGTGAACTCAGACTCTGTGTCGACTTCCGTGGCCTTAACAAAATCACTAAAAAGGACCGCTATCCACTTCCCCTCATATCCGATCTTCTTGACTCCGCTCATTCCACGTGCATATATACCAAACTTGACCTCTGCCACACCTACCATCTAGTCCATATTGCCGACGGAGATGAATGGAAAACTGCATTCCATACCCACTATGGGTCTTTCGAATGGCACATCATGCCATTTGGCCTTACCAATGCTCCTGTGGCTTTCCAATGTTTCGTCAATGACATTTTCGCAGACATGCTCGATGTCTCTGTTGTCATGTACCTCAACGATATCCTCATCTACTCCGATGATCCCACGGAACACTGAAAGAATGTACATGAAGTCCTACACAGACTTCGAGCGAACGGGCTCTACTGCAAAGGATCTAAATGCGAGTTCAATCAGGATTCCGTGGAATATCTAGGCTACATCCTCTCTCCTGAAGGCTTACGAATGGCTGAAGACAAAGTCAAAGCTATTGTTGACTGGCCGATCCTGTGGAAGGTCAAAGATATCCAATCATTTCTTGGTTTCATGAATTTCTACTGCCATTTCATCTACAAATACAGTGAGATCGTTCTACCCCTAACATGTCTTACACGCAAAGGTATTCTGTGGAAATTCGACAACAAATGCTTAGCAGCATTCAACAAGTTGAAACAGGCTTTCACTCATGCTCCTATCCTTACCCATTGGATTCCTGACCGTCAACTTGTTGTGGAAACCAATGCATCTGACTATGCTATTGCCGCTATCCTCTCAATTTACCTTGATGATGGGGAAATTCACCCTATATCCTTCCTGTCCCGCAGTCTCCATGGAGCCGAGCTCAACTACGATACCCATGATAAAGAGCTTCTCGCCATCTTTGAAGCCTTTAAATACTGGCATCATTATCTCGAAGGCTCTGTGGAATCCATTGACGTTGTTACTGATCACAAAAACCTTGAGTACTTCTCTACCACCAAGGTCCTTACACACCGACAAGTCCACTGGTCCAAATTCCTTTCCCAATTCAACCTAGTTATCCGATTCTGTCCAGGAAAATTAGGTGGGAAACCGGATGCACTCACTAGACAATGGGACGTCTACCCTAAAGAGGGGGATAGTCAATATGCTCAAGTCAATCCTCACAATTTCTGCCCTGTATTTACTCAAGAGCAACTCTCTGCTTCTCTCTGCGCTACTTTTCTTGAAGGTCCCGTACTCCGCGCTAGTGCAATCATGGATGTAGACCAATTGCATTCTGATATCAAGCTTGCACAACCCGTGGATTCCACGGTGACTGAAGGCTTCCACCTTGTCTCTTCCCCTTCCAATCCTTCCCGGTGGTCTATAGACGAGTCAGAAATACTCCACCTTGACAATCGCATCTACGTCCCAGACTCCGTGGACCTCCATCTTCATGTCCTCCAAAACAATCACGACCATATCCTGGCAGGTCATTTTGGTCAAAACAGGACTCTCAAATTAGTCTGACGGAATTACACCTGGCCCCAGATGCATGAATTCATTCGCCACTATGTCAAATCCTGTACTACCTGTGGTCGTAACAAAACACCCAGACACCGCCCATTCGGCTTACTCAAACCCTTGCCTGTACCAGAATGGCCATGGGATTCCATCTCCATGGACTTCATTGAACAGCTCCCAGAATCCAACAGATTCACCACCATTCTTGTCGTTATCGACCGTGCAAGTAAACAAGCCATCTTCATTCCCACTCATGACACCGTCAATTCCTCAGAGCTAGCTCAGCTCTTTGTCACCCATGTCTTCTCCAAGCATGGTGTTCCCAATCACATCACCTCTGACCATGGCTCCGAATTTGTCTCCCAATTCACTTGCACCCTAGCCAAATCTCTTGATATGGAGCTTCACTTCACTGCTGGTTACCATCCGGAAGCCGACGGACAAACTGAATGCGCTAATCAAACCCTTGAACAATACATCCATATCTATTGTTCATACCAACAAGACAATTGGGATACCCTACTACCCATTGCCAAATTCGCATACAACAATGCTCCCAACGCTTCCACCGGAATCTCTCCATTCTTCACTAATAAGGGATACCATCCTAACATCACAGTGTACCCTGAACACGACATCGCCTCCGCCCGGGCCTGTGATTTCATAGTCAACCTCGATGATCTTCACCAATTCCTTAAAGACGAAATCACTCACACTTCTCGTTACAAATTCCAAGCAGACAAACAACGGTCCCCAGCTCCAGATTTCAAAGTAGGTGACAAGGTTTTCCTTAACTCCAAACACATCAGGACTACTCGCCCTACCGCGAAATTCTCCAAGAAATTCCTTAGACCATTTGATATCATCACTCAGCCTGGATCCCATTCCTTCATGCTCAAACTTCCCGTGGATCTCCGTTCCATTCACCCTGTATTTCACGTCTCACAGTTGGAACCCGTGGAAATCAATACCATTCCTAATCCCACCCAACCACCTTCACCTCCTGTGGAAGTTGACGGAGAAGAGCAATTCGAGATCGCACAGATTCTTGATTCCAAGCTCGACCGTCAGTTCCGTTGTCCACTCCTCTACCGTGTCCAATGGTTGGGCTATGAAGGTACTGATGAAGAATTTGCCTGGATCCCCGCAACAGAGTTCTCCATGGAAGACTACATTGAAGACTTCCATCATCGTTACCCAGACAAACCAGGACCGTTATCCAAGGTCACCATTTGCAAGGCCTCAGTCAAGACCTCACCTAATTCCTCTTAATCATTCATCCCATCGGTTTCTGCCAGAATCCGTCCCTCCAATTTCAAATACAATTCTGGAAAACTATTGCAAATTCATTTCCTAATCGGGAACGGACTCCGCCGGACGCATTTCTTGACTTCACACTTATTCACACAATTTCTCAAGATATCAAAAAAAATCTACAATTTATGCCCCTCCAGGCGCACTATACTATCTATCTATCTACAAATATCCAAATTATATATAAAAAAGAAGCTAGGCATCCATGGACCCGCCGGCCTCTCCACTATCCACTTCCTTTCCTTTCCCCTTCACCTTCTTCATCCACTCCACCATTCCAGGTACTCCTTCCGCCAAGGACTCCGGCGCCATTTCAGGCCTTGCCACCTCATTCACATCCAACTCCCCGTTGGAATCCTCCACCAAGAAATTATCGCCCCCCTTCAGGTACTCCTTTCAGAGTACCCACTCAATACACAGCCCTCCAAGGCGGTAAAACTGCCCGCAGGTCTCAGGAAACCTCTTGCTGGCTGTGATCAGCTTCTCCAGCACCCCCTCTCCGCGGCTTCCATGCCAGTAGGCAATATTTGCAAGTTCAAATGGATCTTGCCCATCGAACTCCGCAGAAGACAGGTGTGCATGAAACACCTGGGTGACATCTTGATCCAAACGAAGTCACATTGCCTGACGGAGGGCCTCCGGAGTCGCCGCCTTCAAATCTCGAAGCTCCTCCAGTGACGCTGTCCACTCCTCCATGGATGCCGTCAATACAAAGTCTTGAGGATACTCGAGGGCATCACCTTCCTCAAAATCGTCAACGAGGTCATCAACACGACCCCCGACGGACGCCATCTCCTTCTCCAGGTTCTCCAACCTTTCCTCCATGTCATCAAACCTCACATGTAAGCTATGCAGCAAGCCAACCACCTCCTCCAATGCCGACGGCTCCACTTCCTCCGTCCAAAGGCACTTTGCCTTGCGGATCCTGCATCATTCGCAGGACCTCATCGTCACAGACATGATGCATTGGGCACCATTGGCCCAACAATGCCCACATTTATCTGCAATAAAAACTCAGCAACCAATCCACCAAGTTCCACATCCACTTACCGGACCCATGGAACTCCTCACGTTCCACACCCTTTCCCTTCACCTTCTTAGCTGGCTGCTCCTCCGACGGCCCTGCAGTTGGCTCTTCCTCACTCTCCTCCACCACTGACCTCGTCAACCGTTTTCTCTTTTTTGAAGGGCCCGTGGCCCCGACTGAAGTTGCCTTTGCCTTTGCCTTTTTCTTCCTTCGCCGGTGCAACTCTTCCCATGCCTTCTCTTTTTCATCACCTGCATTCTCCGTGGTCTCCTCATCATCCCCCTCAGCAGCCTGAACAGCAGCAGCTGCGGCCTCCACGGCCTTCTTTGCCAACTCGGTCTGCTCTCGCAGCAAATGCCGTGTTTGCGTGGCCTCGGACTCTATCCCAGCCAACCATTTCTTTTCGGCCTCCACAGCTGCTGCCTTTTTCTTCCTGTCTGCTGCCTGCTTTGCTGCAGCAAGTCTCCTTTCTTCCACTACCCTCCGCTCCTCCGCCTCTCTGGCCAGCCTCTCCTCCTCCACCTGCTTTGCCATGGCCTCCGCCTCCTTTCTTGACTTCAGCTCTTGAAGCTTTTTTGCCCTTTCACAGGCCTTCTTTTCTGCAGCCTCCGTGGCCACTGCGGCCTTCTCCGCCTTCAACTTCTCAGCCACCCACAATTTGTGGGCCTCCACAGCGCTCCAATATGCCTCCTCCTCGTCATCCCTGCCAGCATAGAATGCCGACAGTTCATCAACCTCCAAATCCTCGGGAGTGGTGGGCACCTCGTACGCCTCGGAGTCTTCGATTGGCGGTAGGTGTCGGTCATCGTAATAGGCAATGGAGAGAGAAGTAAGCTAGTATTTCCTACCACCGAGATGGTGGTGGTTACAAGTCAAGAGGTGAAAATCATGTGATACCTCACTCACAAATTCCACGCGGTACCCCCGGCCATCGGGATCTGTGCTCTTGAGGGCAAGAACACTAAAGGGGGGATACTGTAATGATCATGCTGTGGACTCCACGGACCACGTCCATCATCCACTCCACTGGCTCCAAGTCAATCATCAGAATCTGTCGGATTCCAAATCCCGGTTTCTATCTCATATTTCATATCCCTATTTCATTTACTTATTTCACATATTTCATTTATCACACCTAGATCCCATCACAGTAGCGAGTAGGTGTTATATCGGAGTCCACGGAATACTCGACTCCTCTAGATACAGAACATTCCAGATCACGTCACTCTAGTCATACCTACGCTATTCCAGACCCCGACCTGTCGGACTCCGTCTTAGTATATAAGCTGTATATTTAGTAGTACATACCTCAGTTCGAATATCAACTTGGTTTAACCCAATAACTCTCGTCCTCACTCTCTTCGGCCTTCAAGCCATAATCCATCTCTCTATGTCCATGGACTCCGATAGCCATTGGACTTAACTTAACCTTTGATCCTAGAGATCATAATCCCGCAGACTCCGTCTGTAATCCTTCTTTGGGCTTCGACCCAAGGGTGACATTGCTAATAGCTTCGCCAAGCCCCACACACTCCGCAGAATCCATGGTGTGCATTCCTTTCACTTACTCCTATTGGCACGATCCTAACAGTATCCACTGATCATTGAGTGATCGAGGTACCAAGATTGTATTTGGTCGTGATCACTTGCATGATCTAGACTGGTATCTCAGATCCTGACTAGGCTATTCTCTCATTCAGGGTTCAGGGTTTCTCATTCATTTCTTTTTAGACTAAGTCCATAGAGGAATTTGGTTCCATCATGACTTAGTAGCTATTCAAAGTGGTTTTCAGATTTGTTGAGTTTGACAGGCTAATCTAGTTCAGTTTTTCTAACTTCTGGGTCTTTTTGGATTCACCTAGATACAGTGAGGTCCCATTTGTGTGGTGACTATGTGTAGTCTGTTTTAACGGAAAATAGCAAGTAATCTTGAAAGGCTTGTAGAGTTGACTCATCTAGATGTCTTCTCTACTTCCTCTTCTGTTATGGTTTTAGGTGCTCCAACACTGATCTAGATAACTCGACTTAGCAGTGTGAAGTCTCCACTCTAGTCCTTAGTATAGCTAGTAGTTTGCAGTAATTTGTATAAAATTTGCAAAATCTACAGGTAGCCCAATACCAAGTGTATCAACGTGAATACTAGAAATCTAGTGTAAAGAGGACAAACAACTAGATGAGGTCTCTAGATATAGGTCCTATGAAAATAATGGTGAAAACAATGCTATGTGTGTGGCAGTTAGTTTATAACTGGTGGAGTGTCAATGTACTGGGTGGCGATCCTTTTAATGCCAGTCAATGTGGGCAAAAGTGTGAAAACATGTTTATATCCGGTGGGGCATGGAAATAACAAGTGCTGATCCTATATGAGACGAAATATCCTGAAGTCAATGTTGAAGGCTGAGTCTACTCAGAGATGTTCCTATCCTATGTCAGTGTCAAACCTATGAGTCCTCTCAAGGGACTATCCTATCCTATCCTATTGTTAGGATCGTGCCAATAGGAGTAAGTGAAAGGAATGCATGCCATGGATTCCATGGAGTGCATGGGGCTTGGCGAAGCTATTAGCAATGTCACCCTTGGGTCGAAGCCCAAAGAAGGATTATGGATGGAGTTCACGGGATTATGATCTCTAGGATCAAAGGTTAAGTCCAACGGCTATTGGAGTCCGTGGACATAGAGATGGATTATGGCTTGAAGGCCGAAGAGAGTGAGGATGAGAGTATTGGGCTAAACCAAGTTGATATTTGAACTGAGGTATATACTACTAAATGTACAGCTTATATACTAAGACAGAGTCTGATGGGTTGGGGTCTGGAATAGTGTAGGTATGGCTAGAGTGACATGATCTGGAATGTTCTGTATCTAGAGGAGTTGAGTATTCCATGGACTCTGATATAACACCTACTCGCTACCATGACAGGTTCTAGGTGTGATAAATGAAATATGTGAAATAAGTAAATGAAATAGGGATATGAAATATGAGATAGAAACCAGGATTCGGAATCCGATGGATTCCAATGATTGACTTGGAGCTGGTGGACTGGATGATGGATGAGGTCCATGGAGTCTGTGACATGATTGTTACAGTATCCCCCCTTTAGCGTTCTTGCCCTCAAGAGTGCAGATCCTGATGGTCAGGGGTGCCGCATGGAATTTGTGAGTGAGGTATCACATGATTTTCACCTCTTAACTTGTAACCACCACCATCTCAGTGGTAGGAAAACTAGCTTACTTCTCTCTCTGTCACCAACTACGATGACCAATGAGTACTGATGGTCGAGGACACTGGAGGCGTACGTAGTGCCCACAACTCCTGAGGAGATGGATGTTGATGAACTGTTGGTGTTCTACGCCAGCAGGGATGAGGAAGAAGAGGCATATCGGAGCACTGTGGAGGCCCATGAAGTGTGGGTAGCGGAGAAGTTGAAGGCGGAGAAGGCCACAGTGGCCATGGAAGCCACGCAAAAAAGGGCCCAAGAAAGGGTGAAGAAACTTCAAGAATTGAAGTTGAAGAAGGAGAAGGAGGCCACGGAGAAGCGGGCTGAAGAGGAGAGACTAGCCAGAGAGGCAGAGGAAAAGAAAAGGGAGGAAGCAGTGGCCATGGAGGCCAAACAAAAAAGGCTGGTGGAGGCCAAGGAGGAGGTGGCGCGGACCAGGTGCCTTCTGAAGGAGCAGACAGAGTTGGCTGCAAGGCAGGCGGTGGAAGCAGCTGCAAAGGCAGCCAAGGGTGATGATGAGGATGCCACAGAGGATGCGGGGACAGAAAAAGAGAAAGTAATAAAGGAGTTGACACAGAAGAGGAAGGACAAGGGAAAGGCAAAGGTGACCAGGACCATGGAGGGTTCTAAAAAGAGAAAGAGGTTGACAAGGTTGGTGATAGAGAGTGAGGAAGATGAGCAGACTGCAGGGCCATCAGAGAGGCCTGCTAAGAAGGCAAAGGGGAAGTCTGCTGAGTGCGGAGAATTCCATGGATTGGGTAAGTGGACTTTGAGTTGTTTTTTTTTTGTTTGCTGATTGTTTTGTTAGATAAATGTGGGCGGTGCCAGGCCGATGGAGCCCAATGTATAATGTCGTTGACAATGCGGTCCTGTGAGCAATGCAGGATTCATAAGGCTAAGTGCCTCTGGATGGAGGAGGTGGAGCCATCGGCACTGGAGCAAGTGGTGGACTTGCTGTAGAATCTGCACACCTGGTTTGATGAGTTGGAGGAAAGGTTGGAGTGGGTAGAGAAGGAGCTGGGTGCTGTCAGAGACCAAATGGATGCTTTAGTGGATGATTTTGAGGAAGGTGATGCTCTGGAATATCCTCAAGATTTTGTTTCAGTGGTGTCCACAGAGGAATGGACAGCTTCACTGGAGGAGCTTTGAGATTTGAAGGGGGTGACTCCAGAGGCCCTCTGTCGGGCAATGCAACTTCATTTGGATCAAGATGTCACCCAGGTGTTTCATGCACACCTGTCTTCTGTGGAGTTCAATGGGCAAGATCCATTTGAACTTGCAAACATGGGGTACTGGTGTGGAAGCCGCAGAGAGGGGGCACTTGAAAAGTTGATCACAGCCAGCAAGAGGTTTTGTGAGACCTGTGCAGAGTTTTATCACCTAGGAGGGTTATGGATTGAGTGGGTACTCTGGAAGGAGTATTTGAAAGGTGGTGAAGATTTTTTGGTTGAGGATTCCGAGGTGGAGTTGGATGAGAGTGAAGTAGTGAGGCTGGAGATGCAACTGGAGTCCTTGGTGGAGGGAGTACCTGGGATGGCAGAGTGGATGAAAAAGGTGAAGGGAAAAGGGAAGGTAGTGGACAGTGGAGAGGCTAGTGGGTCTGCAGATGTCTAAGTCCTAGCCTCCTTGTATATATTTTGGATATTTGTAGATAGTAGATAGATAGTAGAGTGTGCCCAGAGGGCCAGAAAATGTATATTTCTGTTGATGATCTGAGAATGGTGTGAAGAAAGTGTGAAGTCAAGAAATGTGTCTGATGGAGTCCGTTTCTGATTAGGCAATGAATTTGCAATAGTTTTCCAGAATCAAATTTGAAATTGGGAAGACAGATTCAGACGGGAACTGATGGAATGGATGATCAAGAAGAATTAGGTGAGGTCTTGACTGAGACCTTGTGAATGGTGACCTTGGATAATGGTCCTGGTTTGTCTGGGTAACGATGATGGAAGTCTTCAATGTAGTCTTCCACAGAGAACTCTGTAGTGGAGATCCATGCAAATTCTTTGTCAGTACCTTCATAGCCCAACCATTGGACACAATAGAGGAGTGGACAGTGGAACTGACAGTCAAGCTTGGAATCAAGAATCTGTGTGATCTCAAATTGCTGTTCTCCATTGACTTCCACAGGAGGTGGAGGTGGTTGGGTGCGATTAGGAATGGTATTGATTTCCACGGGTTCCAACTGTGAGATGTGAAATACAGGGTGAATGGAACAGAGGTCCATGGGAAGTTTGAGCATGAAGGAATGGGATCCGGGCTGAGCAATGATATCGAACAGTCTGAGGAATTTCTCAGAGAATTTCGCAGTAGGGTGAGTAGTCCTGATGTGTTTGGAGTTAAGGAAAACCTTGTCACCTACTTTGAAATCTGGAGCTGGGGACTGTCGTTTGTCTGCTTGGAATTTGTAATGAGACTGAGCATGAGTGATTTTGTCTCTAAGGAATTGGTGAAGATCGTCGAGGTTGACTATGAAATTGCGGGCCCGAGTGGAGGCAATGTCACATTCAGGGTACACTGTGATGTTAGGATGGTAACCCTTATTAGTGAAGAATGGAGAGATTCCGGTGGAAGTGTTCGGAGCATTGCTGTATGCAAACTCAGCATTAAGTAGCAAGGTATCCAAATTGTCTTGTTGGTATGAACAATAGATACGGATGTATTGTTCAAGGGTTTGGTTAGTGCGTTCAGTTTGTCCATCGGCTTCCAGATGGTAACCAGAAGTGAAGTGAAGCTCCATATCAAGGGATTTGGCCAGGGCGCGAGTGAATTGGGAGACAAATTCAGAGCCGCAGTCAGAAGTGATGTGATTTGGAACACCATGCTTGGAGAAGACATGGGTGACGAAGAGCTGAGCTAGCTCTGAGGAATTGACGGTGTCGTGAGTGGGAATAAAAATGGCTTGTTTACTTGCACGGTCGATAACAACAAGAATGGCGGTGAATTCGTTGGATTCCAGGAGCTGTTCAATGAAGTCCATGGAGATGGAATCCCACAGCCGTTCTGGTACAGACAAGGGTTTGAGTAAGCCAAATGGACGGTGTCTAGGTGTTTTGTTATGACCACAGGTAGTACAGGATTTAACGTAGTGGCGAATGAATTCACGCATCTGTGGCCAGGTGTAATTCTGTCGGACTAATTCGAGAGTCCTGTTTTGACCGAAATGACCTGCCAAGATGTGGTCGTGATTGTTTTGGAGGACACAAAGATGGAGGTCCGCAGAGTCTGGGATGTAGATGCGATTGTCAAGGTGGAGTATTCCTGACTCGTCTACAGACCACCGGGAGGGATTGGAAGGGGAAGAAACAAGGCAGAAGCCTTCAGTCGCTGTGGAATCCACAGGTTGTGCGAGCTTGATATCAGAATGCAATTGGTCTACATCCATGATTGCACTAGCATGGAGTATGGGACCTTCAAGAAAAGTAGCGCGGAGAGTTGCTCTTGAGTAAATACAGAGCAGAAATTGTGAGGGTTTACTTGAGCATATTGACTATCCCCCTCTTTAGGGTAGACTTCCCATTGTCTAGTGAGTGTGTCCGGTTTCCCACCAAGTTTTCCTGGATGGAATCAGATAACAAGGTTGAATTGGGAAAAGAATTCAGACCAGCGGACTTGTCAGCGTGTAAGGACCTTGGTAGTAGAGAAGTACTCAAGGTTTTGGTGATCAGTAACGACGTTGATGGATTCCACAGAGCCTTCGAGGTAATGACGCCAGTATTTAAAGGCTTCAAAGATGGCAAGAAGTTCTTTATCATGGGTATCATAGTTAAGCTCAGCTCCGTGGAGACTGCGGGACAGGAAGGATATAGGGTGAATTTCCCCATCATCAAGGTAGATGGAGAGGATAGTGGCAATAGCATAGTCGGAGGCATCAGTTTCCATGACAAGTTGATGGTCAGGAATCCAATGGGTAAGGATGGGAGCATGAGTGAAAGCCTGTTTCAACTTGTTGAATGCAGCTAAGCATTTGTCATTGAATTTCCATGGAATACCTTTGCGTGTAAGACGTATTAGAAGGAGTATGATCTCACTGTATTCGTAGATGAAACGGCAGTAGAAATTCGCGAAACCAAGAAATGATTGGATATCTTTGACCTTCCGCAGGATCGGCCAGTCAACAATAGCTTTGACTTTGTCTTCAGCCATTTGTAAGCCTTCAGGAGAGAGGATGTAGCCTAGATATTCCACAGAATCCTGATTGAACTCGCATTTAGAACCTTTGCAGTAGAGCCCATTGGCTCAAAGTCTGTGTAGGACTTCACATACATTCTTTCGGCATTCTGCGGGATCGTCAGAGTAGATGAGGATATCATTGAGGTAGACGACAACAGAGACATCGAGCATGTCTGCAAAAATGTTGTTGACAAAACATTGGAAAGCTGCAGGAGCATTGGTAAGACCAAATGGCATGACATGCCATTCAAAAGACCCATAGCGGGTATAGAATGCAGTTTTCCATTCATATCCATTGGCAATACGGACTAGATGGTAGGCGTGGCAGAGGTCGAGTTTGGTATATATGCACGTGGAACAAACAGAGTCAAGAAGATCAGATATGAGGGGAAGTGGATAGCAGTCCTTTTTAGTGATTTTGTTAAGGCCACGGAAGTCGACACAGAGTCTGAGTTCACCAGTTTTCTTTTTGACAAAGAGTACCGGAGCTCTGTGGGGAGAGCGTGTGGGAGAGATGAAACTGTTACGGATGTTATTGTCGATAAACTCACATAAGGCTTTGAGTTTGGATTCAGAGAGGGAATAGATGGGTCCGAGCAGAGGTGAGGAGCCTTCCTCAAGGTTGATCTTGAGATTGTAAGGATGATGCTTGGGGAGTTTCTCTGAGAGAGAGTCACTGAACACATCAGCGAAGTCATGATACTCTGGTGGAACATCAGATAAATCTGGTGATGAGCCTCAGGGCTCTGTATGCTCAGAATTTGCGAACTTTGTCATTTCTAAGTGACAAAAGACTTAGCACCGGATATAACATTATCTCCGGTGTGCACATGCTACTATAGGACCTTCTTGACACTTCAACTACTGGAGATAATGAAGAATATCCCTCCC
This sequence comes from Armillaria novae-zelandiae, assembly GCA_030435655.1. Taxonomy (NCBI): domain Eukaryota; kingdom Fungi; phylum Basidiomycota; class Agaricomycetes; order Agaricales; family Physalacriaceae; genus Armillaria; species Armillaria novae-zelandiae. Next base: position 847,566 of record JAUEPR010000009.1, read on the forward strand.
CACTTGTTTCACGGCTCAAATTGTACGCCATCACGGCTAGGCACCAATATCGACCAATTAGTCAACCACCAGAGATAAATCATACGACACATCAGAGCGCATCACTAGCGCATCATGGCGTAAAACCCCGGCATTGATCCTTTATTTATATGAGGTCATACTTGTCAACCGTTATTCTGCTTTAATAATCACCAGGTTTTTGTCAGCTCGACGCCTGGTTTTACTAATAACACCATGCTAAGGTCACTAGCGCATGATACTCCTTTCATCCACCTCAGGTTATCAACCGTACCCTCCCGGTCCACAGTTAAACAGCACCTCAAAAACCATGCTGGAGAAGACCCATGATCTAGGAAATTTCCCTTCCTTTGGTAATGCAGAGGATTGGCTGTTACAAGCGACTATGGAGATATGTATGGACGCTAGGATCTTTACAAAGCCACAGCCTTGTAGCTTTACTAAAAACCGCTATTAATAATTATCTCTGGTAGTATAAAAGTGGGTAGAAAATCGTAGTACAGTAGTTAATCAACTACCACCCGTTACTCTGCCATTAGCCTCGCCATACGCTTGTCACTGGATATAATCTCGTCTCTACACACTTGCTACAGTCATTAGCACCGGTTTTAAACGAACCATACCCCACGCATAGTGCAGTATATGAACAATAGCAATTGTTTGCACTCCATATGCTCGCTATAAGCCAGAGACCGGTTTTACACCGTCTGAGCTTCGTACTCCTTCGCGCTCTCCTTGAGAAACACTCTAAACCGTGATCGACCAGTTTTAGAAATTATCTCTGGCGTCGCACATTGCACGTTAGCTTGCACCCCGTCATTAGCGGTTGATACTCACATCTAGCGCGTAACACCGGTGTTCGCATCATACACCGCCTCTTTTGTTTTATAGGATTGGACCATCTTCATCTTCGTACCATAGGAGTTTTATTTGGCTTTATTTTCAACATTGTTTATTGCAGCCCCCTTGGGTAGTCTCTGGCAGACTTATAAGAATCAACATCGACAACATAGGATCGCTTTGGACTCAACACCGTTTAGGACTGTTATAGGATAGGATAGGATAGTCCCTCGAGAGGACTCATAGGTTTGACATTGACATAGGATAGGAACGTCTCCGAGTAGACTCAGCTTTCGACATCGACTTCAGTATATTTTGTCTCATATAGGAGCAACACTCGTTATCTCCATGCCCCACCAGATATAAACGTATTTTCACACTTTTGCCCACATTAACTGGCATTATTAGGATCGCCACCCAGTACATCGACACTCCACCAGTTATAAACCAACTGCCGCACACCTAGCTTCATTTTCACCATTATTTTCATAGGACCAACATCTAGAGACCTCATCTATTTGTTTCCCCTCGTTACACTGGATTTGTGGTATTCATGTCATACCCAAAACCATTCAATCTCATCATTGAGATTATCACCGGCCTACAGCCAATACCTTTTAGTACTTGATCGCTTGAGTGCTACTTGCTTGACTGAAAAGTCGCAGTATAAACTCGCATCTAGAGGAAGTGATTAGGTCGCATGGAGGTGCCCCAAACAACTCGCACAACACAGTACCTTTATCTCCGGTCTACACCGTCATTAATCATTACTCTTTGAGTTTTGGTTTGCCGTTGCCATGGAAGTCTAGGTTCATCACCGGCAGAGCCACGGAAGCAGCCTGGCCACTGACACTTGGCATAGAAGGTTGGAGTGTGAACTGTTGTGCACCCTCCTCTGCGCAAGCTCATACAAAAGCAGCTGCGGAAACGATAGATATTTTGGGGGCAACCGAAGCGGAAAATGATGGGATGGACGGGTATGAGTAGATAGGCTCATACGCTGGCAGAGTCCGTCAGGATCTCGGAGGTGGTTTGGATAGGATAGGACCTGAAGGGTCCTTGTGAGCTTGCACTGATGCATCAGAGGCCATGGAAACATCTGGAACAGACGCACCAAATAGCTTTGAACAGAAAGTGATACGGTGCTTTGCCCAGTCAATCAACGGATTGTAGCGGGAGAGCCAGTTGTATCCCAGAACGAGGTTACAAGATGAATCAAGACATGTGATGTAGAAGTCAATAGGAATGGTATCTCCCAACAGGAATCGTACAGAGAGAGTAACAGATTGTGAGATGTGAGATCTGGCAGAGCCGTCGAGAAGCCGAAGTTGAACAGGAGGAATGGAGTTGGTAGGGATGTTGTGATCGTTAACATACTTCAAGTCAATGAAGCAATGGCTGGAACCAGAATCGACTAGAGCAAGAAAATGTAGGATTGTGGATATAGGAGATCCGTCGGACTCCAATCCGGAGCCGATTTCACTGGATAGGGATATGGTAAGGGAATAGTTGGAAAGAGCAGCGGCATTGAGGGTTATGATCTCTGAAATGCAATGACAGTCAACGCAACCCTGTCCTTGCATGGAGGAAGCAGGGTTGCTCTCTATTTTTCCGACTCCAAAGGAGCTGAATCAACAGAGGCAGGAGTAGGGTCAGAGACCTCAGCTGCATGTCCACATGCAGAAGCTGTGGATTTTTGCTTGTTGCTGTCCTCAGTCTTGTGTTTGTTGCCACAGAACATGCAGAGGTCATTCTTGCAGCAGCGTTCCTTTTCCTCGGGTGTGAGCTTACCATCCTTGCCTAGCTTGTCAGCATAGGGCTTCTTGAAGGCACCCATGGAGCCGGAGGCAGAAGAGGTGGATGAAGAACCCACGGTGGAACCATAGGATTTTGGGGCCGTGGAGTTGTTGGAAGAGCTCGAGTTAGAACCTGAACCCTTAGGTTTGAAGGTGGAGGAGGTGGAGGGCCGGTCACGGTTTTCCCTGGAGACCTCAGCTTTCCTAGTCCAGTAGCGAGTGTCAAGCTCTTGGGCAAGGGTACGCATGTCATGGAGGTTGTTGGGTTTTCCATGGTGAGCCATGTCATCCTTGATCCGTGAGTAAAGCCCGCGGTAAAAGGCATGACGGAGGGAGTTGTTGCCATAACCGATGATGGCGGCATGTTGGTTGAAGCTTACTATGTACTTCATGATCCTATCTCCATTGCACATCCGAAGATTTTCGAGTTTATCTTCAGCGTCTCTGACAGCATCAAACGGACCAAAATTGGTACGGAGCTCCGAAAGGAAGGCGGCGTAGGAGTATGCCCAAGTGGGAGGATTGGCTTGATTGGGGTGGAGGATATCTGGTTTGAACCAGTTGAGGGCGACACTGGAGAGGAAGGAGATGGTGTAGTTGACTTTGGTGGTGTCCGCAGCGAATGCGTTGGGCCTGTCATTGAAGTTCAACTGCAGGGAGACGATGAATGCCTTGAGTTTCCGCAGATCCACTCCATCGAAGGTGTCTGGTACCTTGACTTTGGTATGAACGACCTGCTGAGGCAGGTTGTTGACTTGGCGGGTAAGGCCATGGAAAAGGTTCATGAATTCCATCATGAGGTGGTTCTCGTCATTGTGATCTGGATTGGGAGGGTTAGGAGGGTTACCACCTGGTCCACCAGGACCCCCGGGACCCCCAGGGCCACCTGGATTTGGTGGACCAGGGCGCCATGGATCGCGCAGGTTGCGATTGCGATTGCTAGGGGAGTCTGGTTCACTGTCGCTGTCACTGGGATCCCCATTGTCACCCTCTTCCTCGACTGGGAAGAGAGGTTGTGTGTGTGGGGTTTCCAGGATGATGCTTCAATAACCACCCCATCCATTCATACTAGCAGAGTCCGTGGAGAACGGATTGGGAGTGGTGTTGACATCAGATTGGCAGGTGGTGAAGCCACTGTGAGTGTAGGTTTCCCTATGTGAACGTTGTGCGGAGGCTGAATCCTCACCAAAGAGGGTGTGATCCTCTTTCAATGCAGAGGCAGGAATGTCATGCATGGAGAGACGGGTTATGGGTGGAGCCATGGATGAGGATTGAGTTTGTGAGGGATTGAGGGTAGTGTTAGACATTCCTAAAAATTTCGACTCAAGGGTTTGTGTTCAAATATACTGTTAGGATCGTGCCAATAGGAGTAAGTGAAAGGAATGCACGCCGTGGATTCCACAGAGTGCATGGGGCTTGGCGAAGCTATTAGCAACGTCACCCTTGGGTCGAAGCCCAAAGAAGGATTACGGACGGAGTCTGCGGGATTATGATCTCTAGGATCAAAGGTTAAGTCCAACAGCTATTGGAGTCCATGGACGTAGAGAGATGGATTATGGCTTGAAGGCCGAAGAGAGTGAGGACGAGAGTTATTGGGCTAAACCAAGTTGATATTTGAACTAAGGTATGTACTACTAAATGTACAGCTTATATACTAAGACGGAGTCCGATGGGTCGGGGTCTGGAATAGTGTAGGTATGGCTAGAGTGACGTGATCTGGAATGTTCTGTATCTAGAGGAGTCGAGTATTCCGTGGACTCCGATATAACACCTACTCGCTACCGTGATGGGTTCTAGGTGTGATAAATGAATATGTGAAATAAGTAAATGAAATAGAGATATGAAATATGAGATAGAAACCGGCATTCAGAATCCAACGGATTCCGATGATTGACTTGGGGCCGGTGGAGTGGATGGTGGACATGGTCTGTGGAGTCCGCGGCATGATTGTTACAGCCTGGAGGCTCATCAACGCATAGTGTAGTATACAAACAATAGCAATTGTTTGCACCCCATTTGCTCACTATAAGCAAAAGACCAGTTTTACACCATTTGAGCTTTGTACTCCCTTTCATTCTCTTTGAGACAACACTCTACACCATGATCAACCAGTGTTAGAATTATCTCCAGTGTTGCACATCACACCTTTGATTGCACCCTGTCATTATTGGTTGATACACATGTCTAGTGTGTAACACCATATGCTCGCATTGTACACCACCTCTTTTGCTAGTGTTGCTGCCGCTCAGCTAAACTCAGCTCCGGTCAGCTTTTCCCAGATTATGCCCTTATATAGCTTTTAGCTGGGCCAAGCTGTGCATGAATTTGTTTGCTCAGCTCGGCTTCTGCTAAGCACTGCGCTTGATACCGAAATAGGCAATTATAACAGAAATTTTAATTTGCAGTACGGAGCTGCTCTATGAAAGTGGTTATATCCTCTGGTACTCTATCCTGCTCTGCAAGTAAAGCTTCTAAAGCAATAACTTCAGCTTCCTTAGATGTTCCTTCCATAAAGTTAAGAAATTGACCCCGTTTGAAAGCAAACTTCAACATCTGAAGTGCTTCCATCAACTCAGGTGATAGCCGGTTCCGTCGCACTGTAGCAGTTTCCTTTCCGGAGGAAAAGACACATTTGCAAGGTACTGATGTTCCCTGAATTGGAAGGATGTCCATAGCCATCACAAATATTGTCAGGTAAATAAGCTGATTATCCTGGAACTGATGAGTAACAAGATGCTGAGGACCTCAACAACTTATAAGCTTACCTACCAATATTTCACAATATCATGACTAGTCTTAATATCAGATAAGTAGGCATCAACTTCAGCCTCAAGACTTTGTGGATGAATTGCGGTATCAAAGAGATTGTCGCCGAGTAGGTCATCTGCCCAGCAACTTCCATGTGGATCCGATATTTGTGACCATGCCGGTGTTGATGGGATTGAAGTCAAAGATCGATACTCCCGAAGCTATGCAGGACATCAGGAAAAGAAACCCTGAGTGCTCAAGACAAACCTTGCATAAAAATAACTGCCGAGCCTCATCCTCTTCTGCTGGCATGTAACGACTAAACCATTGTAGTTTTGCATTAGGGTTGAGGACTGAAGATTCAGAATATAGTCAGTATATCACCGAGGAGCTCACTACATCAACATACTTGTTGCTAGCATATATGCTGGAACAACATCCAGTCGTTCACGGTAGGTCTCAAGTTTGGCAAGACCCTCATTGAGAGCTGATGCCGCTGGAGGAAAGGTCTCCTTCATATTCTGCCAGATTTGTATCATACGTCGGAAACTCAGAATTGCCAATGAGAGAGTTGGAGTCTTGTCGGCCGATAACTTTTGTTGAAATGCATGTGGTACCTAGTAATGCAATTAACTAGAGTACCTGAGAAAAGACAGGTACGTACTGCTAATGTTAGACCCAAGTCTCATGTGATCCAAACAAGCGTAAACTCTGAGTCATATACTGGTGGACACCGATGACTAGAGGAAAGCTGTATTGTTGGACTCGTAGAGGCGTGGCACTAGGTGCTAGTCATTGAGAGAGTAAGATTGGTATAGATAAACTATAGCTCGAAGCTGAGGTATTACAGCGAGAGTCGTGCTACTTATATACTAAAGTCTATGTGCTAATAATAAGTCCATCTGTAAGCAACCACGAGTGAACAACGAGTGGGTGACAATAAGTCGAGCGATAACCTTGTGGTGGAAGCGAGCCGTAGTAATGGAACGGTAGTCGCCCGTTACGGTCGTGGGATTGGTGTGGCGAGATTGTGATAAGATTGACGAAGATAAGCGCTTGGGTGCTTAGATGAGGAAAATCAGGAAAAAATGAATAAATCGTAACATTGCCCCCTCGTTAAGGCAGTCGTCCCGACTGCCATTAGGGTTTGTCTCCGGGGGAGTTGTGCTGATGTAGAATTTCCCAATATTCTGCGTATTTGTCGTCTGAGGTTACGATTTTGGCTATCTCTATGTGTCCGGCATGCTGGACGCATTGTTCATAGTCCTCTATCGCTTCTTGTGCGTGTTCCATTTCTGTTTCTCGTACCCATGAGTTGTGTTCTCTTGTCCAGCCTTTCCATTTGATTAGATAGTCCGTTGTCGTTTTCGACTTTTGTCCCTTCTTTCCTCGTACCCGGCGTGTTCGTGAGTCTAGTACTTCCTCGATTTCGTATTCCTCTTCGTCTTCGATCAGATCTGGAGGAGGTGGTGGTGGTATTTCTTGGTTGGGGAATGCGGGTGGTATGAATGGCGAAAGCAGTTTCTCATTGAAGGTGGGGTGGATTTTCCAATGTGGTGGAAGTTTCAGCTTATATGCCGCCATTCCGACCTTGTTAAGGATCAGGAAGGGACCGACTCGTTTGTTGTCCAGCTTTTTCTTGGGTCGTGGGAGGTTGAGGTTTCGTGTGTCTAGCCAGACCTGTTCTCCGATGTTATATCCGCATGCCGGCTTGGTCTTCTTGTCATATTGTTTTTTCATTGCGGCGGCGGCTTCGATGAGGGCTTTCTGCGTCTCTTGATGGATTTTCATCATTGTAGCGGAAAAGTCTTGAGCGGTGGGGTTGTTGAAGGGGGTTTCTCGGATTGATTCTGGTAGGAGTCGTGGGTGCATTCCGTGGTTCACGAAGAATGGTGACTTTCCGGTTGCCGAGTGAATTCTGTTGTTGTGGGAGAATGCGACTAGCGGTAGCCATTCTGCCCAGTCTTCCTGTTGGTAATCTATGAAGATTCAGAGATATTTGATTACCTCCTGATTGGCTCGTTCTGTCTGGCCGTCAGTCTGCGGGTGGAATGCCGTGGAGGCGTTCTGGGTGATGTCCAACATTTTGTATAGGTCTTTCATGAATCTCAAGACGAAGTTGGGGCCTCTGTCGGAGATGACATGGGTGGGCATTCCATGTCGTGCATAGACTTGGTCTCTGAGTATTCTTGCCCATCCTTCTGACGAGAGTTCGACGTTGCAGGCAATTGGTATGATTTCTTTTGAGAAGCGGTCGACGATCACGAGGAGGGCGTCATGTCCGTTGGATTCGGGTAGTCCGGTGACCATATCTACCGAAATGTGGGACCATGGTTCTATTGGGATTGCGTTTGGGTTGAGTGGGGCAGCCTTGGGTTGGGTGTCAGTTTTTGTTCTCTGACACGTTTCACATCCCTTGACGTAGGCCTCGACATCCTTGCGTAGCTTCGGCCACCAATAGGTCCTTTGGACAAGTTCTATGGTTTTTGCTACTCCGGGGTGTCCGGCCGTGATGTGGTCATGGCTCATTGTGATGATTGTGCCTCTGAGTTCTGCATCCTTTGGGATGTAGATTCGTCCATCATACATCAGGATGTTGGCGTTTTCCCCTTTGGGACCATCTTCATAGACTCCTCTGTCGTGAAGGAAGGAGTCATGAACGTTCGCGTCTATGTTTTCGTTTTCCTTGAGCAGATCGAGGATTTGAGGGCGAAGCTCTTCGTGTGTGGGCATTATCATTGCCCGGAAGTGTTCTGGTCTCAGGACGACGACTTCATCGTTGTCATGTTGTCCTTGGTCATGATCTTCACGGCGGGAGAGAAGGTCGGCTTTCTTGTTGAGGGTGCCGGGTTTGTGGTGGAGGGTGAAATGATATTTGGCTAGTTCGGTGACCCACCGTGCTTGACGTCGGTTGAGTTTCTGTGGCTTTCGGAAGTACTGGAGGTTTTGGTGATCCGTCCAGATTTCTACATCATCCATGGCTCCCATTAGGTAGTGTCTCCATTCGGCGATGGCAAGCATTATTGCGAGGAGTTCTTTATCGTAAATTTCATAGTTACGCTCCATCTCGGTGAGCGCTTTTGACATGAATGCTACTGGCCTCCATTTCCCGTTTTGTTCTTGGCTGAGTACTGCTCCGATTGCTCCTTCGCTTGCGTCTGCTTCTACCCTGAATCTCCCTTCCTGATTCGGGATGGTGAGGAGCATGTCCTCTGCCATTTGTTTCTTGATCCGTTGGAAGGCTTGATTCTGTGCGGTTCCCCATGTCCAGGGGGCGTTTCCACAGAGTTGCGTCAGGGGTCGGACAATTTTCGAGTAGTCCATTATGAATTTGCGATAGAAGTTGGTGAACCCCAGGAAGGATTGCAGTGCCTTTTTCTTTGTTGGGGTTGGCCACTCCGCGATTCCCTTGACCTTTACTGGGTCCATTCGGACAGTGCCTTTACTGATGATTACCCTGAGGTATTCGGTTTCTAATACCTCGAATTCGCACTTTTCTGCCTTGAGATACAGCTTGTGTTCTCGAAGGCGTTGGAGAACCATCCTGACGATGCGTCGATGTTCGGACAGATCTTTGGTAAAGATCAGGATGTCGTCGAGGTAGATCGTGACTTTTCCGGTCTCGATCAGGTCCTTGAAAATGTCATTCATCATCCATTGAAATGTGGCGGGCGAATTTGTGAGTCCAAAGAACATCACAGTGGGTTCAAAGAGTCCGCGATTGGTGCGGAATGCCGCCTTTTCTTCATCTCCCTCCTTGATGCAGACGTTGTTATAGCCCCATCGTACATCCAACTTGGTGAAGTACTTGGCCCCTCGGAGGCGATCAATGAGCTCGGTGATGAGGGGGAGTGGGTATCAATTTTTGATTGTCATCTCATTGAGTTTTCGATAATCTTGGACTGGTCGGAGAGTGCTGTCTTTCTTTTTGACAAAGAAGAAGGGAGAGGCGAATGGTGACTTGGAGGGGCGGATCCTTCCCGATTCGAGGTTTTCGTCGAGGAACTTATCCAGTTGCTCCTGTTCATTGCGATTCAGGGGGTATACCTTGCAATCCAGGGTGGAAGCGGCGTTGGGGATAAGTTCTATCACGTGGTCCCAGGTCTTTCGCTCTGGGAGTTCGTCAAAGTTTTCTTTAGAGAACAGGTCCCGGAAGGAGCGGTAGTGTTCAGGGACGAGCTCCTCGAAGGTTTTCTTGGGCTTTCCTTCATTGGCCTTTGCTGCTAGGTCATTGGCATGGTGGACTGCGCAGATCAGGATTTCTTCTTGCATATTGACTGCAAGGATGCTTTCTCCTTCTTCTAACTCCTCGTCCCATGTGTTGTCAGGGTCTGAGTCGGGGAGTGGTAGGCGGTTCTTCTGGCACTGACATCTGCCGAAGATGAGGGTTCCGGTTTTCCAATTGACTACCGGGTTGTGTCGCTTTAGCCAGTCATGGCCAAGGTATACCTCTTTGGTCCCGAGGTCGGTAACGGCGAGGTCGATCCTCTCCATGTGTCCCCCAATGCTCATTCAGAGTTCTACGAATTCCGTGATATCTCCAGCCTTGTTTCGAGTTCCGTCCACATTGTAGACCGGGATCGGTACCGCAGCTTTTCTAGTGTCTAGATGATGCTGGCGGACAAGTTTTTGATCTATAGAACTACCCGTACATCCACTGTCAATTAGTGCTTTGACGGATAAGGTGGGAGCGCCTGAACAGGGTTCTAATTTGGTGGCGATTGTTAGATCCTTGCTGCGCTTTGCAATTGAGGCGCGTATGTATCGAATGGGTTGCTGGAGTTCGTATAGGCACTCCCTTGCTCGTTCCCCTCCCTTTTGGAGTTCCGCGAGTAGTTCCTTGGTGTGTTCGGCCTCCCTCCCTTTATGAATCCAGAGTGCGAGGATGGTGTTCGCCTGACCAGGCGTACGTGCTTCTTGGATCGCTCTCAGGGTCCAGTCAGCAGAGAAAGGTCGGTACCACCTGTTGTCCAGGGGCCTTGTGCCTGGGGGTGGAACCCCTCCTTCCGTTGGAACGGGTAGAGGGGCGCACTTTTCGGCTTCCTTGGTGAGCCATTGTTGATATGAGGTGTCGTCCTCTTCGTCGGGAATTTCGATGAGCGTGGTGCGTGGCGGTCGGGGCATCTCTTGCCCTCTTTGGCTCTTTTGATCTTTGTGAGCGTTTGAGTGTCCGGGGTCGTCACCCTCGTCTTTCTGCCACGCTTCACTGACTATACAAGCGGGGGATGTCGCGCTCCCGTTTACATCGCAAGTCGAGGGCACGGCGCTCGCAGGCGTCGTCTGAGGTGCAGGTCGTGATCGTCGCGTGCTTGTCGCATGGTCCGTACCCTCAACTGGTCCCAAGGGCGATGCAGGGCGAGGGCTAGTCCCCCTCACGGTGGCAGTAGTGGCGGTGCCTCGGGCGTCAGCTCGTCGGTCCTGGGCGCTTACTCGTGACCTTGAACTCGCGCGCTTGTGGCTTGAGCCAGGCGCCTTCCGGACTGGTCCGGTGACTACCCTAGCAAGCGGACTTGAGGGACTCTCTGTCCCCTGTTCGGCCCTGTTAATCCTTGTGGGCACTTGAGAGGGCATCTCCTCATCGTCGGTGAGGAGGGCATATCAGTTCGATTCTTTCTTTACTGGTTTCGTGGGGGAAGGTGCTAAAAATGGTATATTCGAATGCGCGTATATAGTTGTATCTACAGAAGTACCATAAGTCCGACCATCAGGGAGCGAGTGCATACCAGTATTAAGTCCTTTGGCCAGCCGAGTGGAATCGATCACTCGCTGGCCTCGTCTTTTACCTCCTCTAGACCCAAGGTCGTCTTCTCCTCGGGTTCCTTCTCCAGTTCTTGTAGCATCGTGCGTAGCTCGGCTTTAGTGAACCTTCCTCGTGCATCCTGTCGTCGCGGTTTCTTCGGCTTTGGGCACTCTCTTGATAGATGTCCCTTTTCTCCGCAGTTGAAGCATCTACCTTCCTTCCGGAGTCGGTCTATCTCCATTGCTTGTCCGCGGCCTCCGTATGTTGTCCCGGTACTCGTCTTCTTGTCTCCGTTGGGGTTGTTCTGGGGTGGCGACGGTGAACTTGTCGCGCCGGTGGACTTGTTTTGTCCACCGGCGTGGTGGTTCTGGGGTCGGTTGTCCCGTCGTTGGCCGTGGCCGTACTGGAGTCTGATCATTTGGTCGAAGATCCGCTTTCTGGTACGATTTTCGTACATCGTGGTTACCCTGGCCTTCCACTGCTGATAGTTGGCAGGGGTTCTTTCTCCGTCGGCGATTGCGCGGGCATAGGATTCTGGGATTCCGATCTGGACGGCTTTGCAGAGAAGCCCTCGGTCGCTTTCGTCTGTGAGTCGCCCGGTGAGCTTTGCTTCCTGTTCTAACGTCTGGAAGTAATCTTCTGCCGTTCCGTCCGCCATTTGGATTTCGAACATCTTCTTTTCATGGACTTGCTCGATTGCGTGATCTTTGAAGCGGGCGGTGAGCATGTCAACGAATTCCCTCCATGAGGGATATCGGAAGTGGCGATCAATCGGGTCCCAGAGTTCGGGCCTCTTATGGGTCCACCAGTCCTTGGCGACTCCTTCGAAGTAGGATGCCGCGAAGGTGATTCTTTGGGACTCTTCCTGGAAGAATGGCAGGAAGGTTTCGAAGTAGGCTAGGTTGTCGCCGACAAAGCGAAGAATGTCGTGATGGTCCCCCTTAAAGGGACGGGGAGTGGTGATCAGCGTTGGTTTTACCCCAAAGTAAGGGGCAGACAGAAGTCCAAGTCCCACTGGGGGGTTGTGCGGTGCGTACGGCCAGTCTGGATGCCTCGGGATTGAATAACGATCGTCCCGATCGTGTATTGGGCGTGACTCATTGGGGACGGGTGCCCCCGCTGGTGCGGCCGGTGGTGGTGCAGGGGCGTTTGCGGGTGCTCCCGGTCTTCCTCTTGTCTCTTGGTTGAGTACCCCTGCAAGGTCGTGTATTTCTGCCCAATTGTTCGCGTTTCGGACCGCCCTCTCGTATTCTTCTCTGGCTTCGTCCGCTGCCTGCCATCTTAGTGCCATCTCATCTATGGCCGCTAAGCGCCGTGCTGCTCGTGCTGCTTCGTCTATCGGTTGGCCTGGGCCTACGGGTGGGTTCTGTGGCGCGGGGTTAGTCATTGGATCGTCCCCGGCTGCTCTGAATAGCCGACTAGTCATGGGATAGGGGTAATATCCTTGTTTCCTGGTTCTCGCTGGTGGCGAGTCCGGCATCTGGGTCGGCCATTGTGCCTTGGGGTAGTAGGTAGCGAAGGGGTCGGATTGCATGTTAGGTATGTACGTATTAAATTTAATTTGAGCCCCGGGCTCGACGCTCTTGGCGATACCGCTCATTTGCCCAAACATATCGGAGGTATGCATCGTCCCTCCTCTCGGGGCGGTGTCCCAGCTCATGAAGTCTGGCGGCGAGCTCATCATCCCTGTCATTGCTCCTCCCTCTCGTGCTTCTTCTGCTGAGGAGTGGGCCCAACTCTGGCGGGTGGAGGGTTCGGCCCGCATTGGCCCGAAGGAAAAGTCCGAGTTCATCCCCGCTCGTTCCCGGGGGTAGATGTGCATGGGCAATGGAGAAGGCCATTGGTCCATGGTCGAGGGGTACACGGGCTCGGATTTCCACGTCTTCCCTTCGGAGGGTCCAGGCTTCAATTCTGATCGGGCCGAGTAGGTCTCGGTCGACTGGTCCAAGTTCTGGCCATAGCCTGTCTGGGCTCCATCGGTTGAAGAGCTCGTGGTCGATGAGTTCGAGCCACTCGGGCTCGTGGGCGTCCTGGACGGGGACCAGTCGAGCGGGCTCAGGCGTTCGAATTCGGATTGTCTCGGGGTGTCGTCGCGAGTGGGAGAAGGTGTCGGGCTCTGAGGAGTCGGGGTCGGGGTTCTCGGTGGGCCGGCCACTGGGCCCCTCGATCGCTCTTGAGGGAATTCGTATCCCTCGACCAGGGGTGGGTCGTTCCACCCTTGTTGGTGGGGCTGGGATGTAGGCTGGGGGTGGGGTCGGGCTACGGAACCTAGTCCGAAGCTCCCTCCCGTATTCTTCAGCCGCGGAGGACCGCCTTGGTTCTGGCTCATCCATGCTGGCATGGGCTGGTTCTGGAGTGGGTGCGCGAGTGGATGCACGTACTGTCCCCTCGCATAGGGGGAACTCGTCGGAGGAAGCGTCACCATGGGTCTGGGGGGTGCTTCGCCTCCTTGTGTGCTGGGTCTGCGAGCTACTGGGCTCGATCTCGGGGTAGGCCCCTGGCGGGGCCCTTGTGGGGGGGGTTGTTGGCTGATAGTGGATGGGGGGAATCCTCCTGGCGGGCCTTGGCTCGCCTCCGACAAGGATTCCGTGTTCGTGGAAGAATTCATTTAATTGGTCCCGGTATGTGTGGACCGTGAGGGCGGTGAATAGACAGAGAAGGAACGCAGCGGGATGGCTATGCCTAGCTTGATGGTGTTTTCTTTGTTCAAGTCGGGGGTCATTTGGTTGGTTCGTCGTGGCTGGCACTGAAGAACCGTAGGGAAGCTTCGAGCTAACTGTTAGACCCAAGTCTCACGTGATCCAAACAAGCGTAAACTCTGAGTCATATACCGGTGGACACCGATGACTAGAGGAAAGCTGTATTGTTGGACTCGTAGAGGCGTGGCACTAGGTGCTAGTCGTTGAGAGAGTAAGATTGGTATAGATAAACTATAGCTCGAAGCTGAGGTATTACAGCGAGAGTCATGCTACTTATATACTAAAGTCTATGTGCTAATAATAAGTCCATCTGTAAGCAACCACGAGTGAACAACGAGTGGGTGACAATAAGTCGAGTGATAACCTTGTGGTGGAAGCGAGCCGTAGTAACAGAACGGTAGTCGCCCGTTACGGTCGTGGGATTGGTGTGGCGAGATTGTGATAAGATTGACGAAGATAAGCGCTTGGGCGCTTAGATGAGGAAAATCAGGAAAAAATGAATAAATCGTAACAGCTAAAATCTGATGGATAATGTGTAATGCTTTCCACTCCTCTTTGGAAAGTCGGTGCTTTTGAAGATCAATGAAATCCCTTTTATCTAAGAATACTTCAATTCCCTGATGACTGATAAGCAATGTGTAATACAAATATAATCTCTTACTTCTCAGAGTTCAATCACATGCTCGATCATTATATCAGTTGATGACCACCGAATATCTACATCAAGCACTAATTGAAGCACTTTTTTATCCAGGGTTTTGAGAACAGATGAAAAACTGTGTTGGCGGAGTGAAGATCCCCGAATCTACTCAGATGAGTTTATTTTCTTTAAGACTAAAGAATACATAATCTCACCACACGTACAAGAGCCCTAACAGCAGCTATAGGATCCCGGGTGATATCCATGCTCTCTATAATGCAGATGAAGACAATCCTTAGCATTCTAAACATACATACCCTCAAGAAGAATTGCATTCAATGCAGTAATGGCGGATACAACTGCCTTTGCGGCAAGATTCACAATATGAGCAAAACATCTAGAATCACATTAATGTGAGATATTATGAGACTCAAATTTATTTACCTTATTCGCTTCTCGACAGCACAGAAAGAAAATCCACGACGTAGCAAATCTCGTTCTAGAAAGACCATAAATGTCCCATTATTAGCTGCATTATCCATTGTAATCCAACCAAGCTATAGGGAGTCAATAATTAGATGTTTTGGCATAATGCTTTCTTACCTTTAGTTGGTGCTTTCAATTTTTGCTTGTAATTCCAACACGAGCAGTGATGTAGAGAACAGCAGCAGCGAGATGCTCGCCCTCATGGTGACCAGGAACACAATGATACCCAATAAGGTCAGAATGTAGACAAACAATTGTATGGCCATCCGCATCAACACCGATGGGCTCCATCCAATGCGCAGTGACAGCCATATAGTTTACTAAGTTAAGGTCGCTAGAGAGATCCATGGTAAGAGAGATGCTACCCATAGAGTGCTGATGTTTCTGAAGAATTAATGTCATGATAAAACAGAGAAAATGAAGACTTGCCTCCATTTCTCCCTTGAGAGTTTGGATATACCTCTCCCATATCTCAATAACCCGGGCCCGTATGAATGTATGGTGAGGAATATCTGTATCATTTAGTTCATCACGAAGCATGAGAAATATTCGGCGAAGTTGTGGGCACTCAATAACATTAATTGACTCAGAAAAAGTCAGCATAATAGCCATACAATAAAAGAAATTACATACCTGATCATCAGCAATGATCCATTCAACAATAGCATCAATAAACGCATCACGAGAGAATTCAGGAATTGATGAAGTGTCGCTACATGAGACACCGATGGGTGTTGTCATACCAGTTGCTTTCTGAAACTTCTCGGCAGCTTTCATCCCATTTCCCTTAATCAAAGTGTTGAGTTTGCCACAGGCTGTAACCCACAATTTGAGGTGTTCTCTTATGAGATGGTGGCGGAGGCTGGTTGTCCCTGTACTCATGGAATAGTTCTTATCCTTGGTGTTCTTATGCTTATCACCCGCCCTAATGAAGTAAAAATGAGTACAGGGATGGAGTATGAGAGGTCACACTCACCAGCATAGTTTACAAATTCGACGATTGTCTTCTTCCACATAAAATGGCCATACATCATCGGCATCATGGCGCTCTTTTGTGGACAATAGAGGGGACGCCGATATAGGCATGGGAGACAACAGTGGTGCTACTAATGATGGTGATGGTGATGAAAATGAGTCATCCGGCGATGATGGAAGGACAGACGGCTCCTCAAAATGAACAAACCTATATGCCATTGCGCCATCTGCATATGGACAATGAGAGGGTGTCAAAGCAGGATATGATTGCTTGGGAGTTAATGGTGGTGAAGCAAAATCCTCTGGACCTTCAAGGATATGCGGCGACGAAGGTGGAAGGGTAGGTGCAAAGGGATTCAGTTCATCGTCATTATCCTGTACAGTTGTTATGCCTAATGCACATGTTAAACCATTTTTCATTCAAGAGATTGATATGTTCTACGTATGTTGAGACAGAGGTCTACATCTCTGGGCACCTGGGTCTGTAAGCTCAGGAACATCCTCCTGGCGGTGACACGCCTGCTAGGCGTTTACACGTGTAATTTCGCGTTTTATAACATTAGACACCAGTTGAGAAGTCCCGTGACTGAAATAAGAGAGATTAGAGAAGAGCGCAATGAAATAAGCATAATACCATGAATATTCAAAGTGACTATTGGTAGAGCGCATGCTCTAGCTTAGGGGGATACAAGACACCGTCATCCTAAATATGAGAGCCCAGTGTTCGATACTAGCTGCACTAAGATGAAGTGGCGCACATACTCTAAAAAGATAATTGAATACACGTGCGATGTAAATGAACTACGAGAGACATTGATCTATGATGCGCAAGGCACGGATCGACCAGCAACTTGCGCACGTCATATAATGAAAGCCCCAGGGCAGATAAAACCAAGATACTACACTGTGGCCGAAGCATGTGGGGTCTAGGCATCACGCAAGTCACCTTGCCGACTGGAAGACAATGGAGGAATATGAGCGGAGAAAATCCTGATAGGTGGGAGCTCCGAGGAGATAACCTGTGGTGGGTTACATGCTGCACACACTGCTAACCGACGTCGCAACCATGCGTGCGAGATAAGTCTGGGTCTTAATCGACCTTCTGAACAATGTGCAACGAGATGGCGTGCTCAATGGGATGCAGACAATTGGGATCCGAGCAGGAAATAGTACTAAAACTGGTTGTATTAATTTGTAGAGCGCATGATGTATAAATACAGTAGTATAGAAGTAGTGTACAAGTTTCAGACCCCCGGTGTAACAGTGCAAAGCAGATTAGCGACGCACTCTAGCACTTGGAGCAGTTTGTAGCTTCTAGAGAGAGAATACAACCCATATCAGATACATATTGTGTGAATTAAGTTGCATGCTTGGATAAGACAGTGGCACGGCACTTTGTGCAGTAGTTTTGGTTTTGGTTTGACTTGCACTCTGTGAAAGGACGAGAGTACGGTGGCTTGAAGGTCACCCTTTCGAGTTCTTGAGGGCATTCATGTGACATGGGGCATTACAGATGGCAGAGGTTCGAACCCTTTGGTCTGATTAGTGTTCGCTCTTCTGTGTTATTTCCGCAGGTTGGCAAAGGTTCAAACCCTTTGGCTTGTCAGACGGGGTTTCTCTGGAGCACATAGGTTCAAACCCTGTGGCTCTTGTGGAAGTCTGGAAGTTGGTGTCAGTGTAGACGCTTCTCCAAGTGTTTGTGAAGGTTACGGTTTAGCGCGCGAGGTTTTAAAGTGTTGTGTTGATGATTAGTGGTTTCTTTTGGTGGTTATTTGAGTTGCGTGTGATTACTAGCGAGTTGTGGATACGTCTATCGGCGTTTAGAGTGTTTGGAAAGCCCTTTGCCTTGAGGCCAAGTGACGAACGTCGCGCCTCTTGTTTAGAGATAACCTTTGGACTAAGCAAAGTCTAGATACGAGACGAGCGCTATCGCTTTACGTGTATCTTAGAGATATCAAGAATATAGTTGTTTTAGTTCACTACTTTCATCGCATTAGAATCCCCCCACGAACTAAAGAGTGTGTTTGTGTGTGTAGTGTTAGGTGTGGGTGTGATCAGTGTCTTCGACGCTGTTGCATATCTAGCTTTGTGCACGCAAACAGCACTTCAGCGGTGTGGTTGACCACGATGAGGGCTACCTTCAGATTCATTCATGACCACGTTCGCTGATGCCTTTGCTCCGCCCTTTTTATGACTCTTCTGGGTCTTCCCTGTTGCACGAGTTTTAGGAGAGGATTCTGCAAATTAGGAATCAGATGCGCTCTTAAGGTACCATCCACAAAACATGTAACATACCTGAAAGACCTGGCTCATCTGTAGGTTGTTGTAATCGGGGCTCAAGGCCATTTGAAGCCCTGCCCCATGCTGGTCGATTTGGCGTCACTACTATATAGTCATGAGTGACATTTGGGACTAGCATGAACACACCTGAACCTTGTTTCTGTGAAGTCACGGCCACCCTTTTACTTCACCTAGGACCTGCTACATTGATCCCTATATGTAGTCACATCAGTTAAATGGCACCAAGATCCAGTCACAGCACGTACCCTCTATTTTGAAGCCTTCAACCTCAAGGACACCCCCACATGGATGCATCCTATCAGCTTCTACACGGCGTGGTGCCATTGTATGCTGGTGCTAAGTCAAAGAATGTCCACAGG
This sequence comes from Armillaria novae-zelandiae, assembly GCA_030435655.1. Lineage (NCBI taxonomy): Eukaryota > Fungi > Basidiomycota > Agaricomycetes > Agaricales > Physalacriaceae > Armillaria > Armillaria novae-zelandiae. Next base: position 866,168 of record JAUEPR010000009.1, read on the forward strand.
ATTTTATATCAATGCAACGAAATTTTTAGAGAAATATTTGGTCGGGTTTTTACTGCTAGCGAAGACATGGACATTGACTGTTGCTGAATATTGAGGCAGTGGCACTTGAATAGACAGTGTTGCTAGCTAGAAACACTACATAAGCAAAGCAGATATGAAGTCGGACAACAGACACACTGATGACCAACCGATGACAGCCAGTCTGCCATATCCCTTCATTCACCCTGTTGTGTGTCTTCAAGCTTCGGTATTGTGGATACTCCGATGTTCTGAGGCTCCAAGGTGAGGACATATGAGACAGGCGCTCCATAGATGTTGAAGATCAATCTAGCAATAACCTGGTAAAAAGGGCGGAAAATCTAGTCATATTCACTCGGTTTTTGGTTAAACTGGCTATATTGGTATGTGAATAGTCCTTAGATACACATTTGGGAAGACGAAAACCAAATCGGAGGTCCCTGCTGTCAGAGCACACAGTCTGGGGAGGTAGCGATGATGAGAATTAGAAGGAACACGTCAACCTCCAAATGAGGAAACGAGCTCTCAGCTTAGCTGGCTCAAGCCAAAATCAAGCCGCTAAAATAAGGAGCCGAGCAGTACAAAGCTTTGAGCAAGGATTCTGAGTGCGGCTCGGAAAGTGCCAGCTCGGCTCAGTCAGCTTGTCGGCTTTAGCTGAGCCGGCGGCATCACTATCTTTTGCTTTTATAGGATTGAATTGTCTTCATCTTTGTACCATAGGAGTTTTATTCAGCTTTATTTTCAACACTGTTATCACAGCCCACTTGGGTAGTCTCTGGCAGACTTATAGGAACCAGCATGCTCAACATAGGATTGTTTTGGACTCATCATTGTTTTAGGATGGTTATAGGATAGGATAGGATTGGATAGTCCCTCAAGAGGACTCATAGGTTTGATATTGACATAGGATAGGAATGTCCCCAAGTAGACTCAGCTTTTGACATTGACTCCAGTATATTTCATCTCATATAGGATTGGTACTTGTTATCTCCCCTCCCCACCAGATATAAACAGATTTTCACACTTTTGCCACTGTTAACCAGCATTATTAGGATTGCCCACTCAGCACATCAACACTCTATGGTTATAGACTCACTGCCACAAGCATAGTCTTATTTTCACTGTTATTTTCATAGGACCTATGTCTAGAGATCTTGTCTATTTGTTTCTCCTACTTTATACCAGATTTGTGGTATTCACATCATACCCTCTTCCATTCAATCTTGTCATTGAGATTATCACTGGCCTACAGCCAAAACCTTTTAGTGCTCGATTGCTTGAGTGCTACTTGCTTGACTGAAAAGTCGCAGTATAAACTCACATCTAGAGGAAGTGATTAGGTCCCATGGAGGTGCCCCAAACAACTCGCACAACACAGTACCTTTATCTCTGGTCTACACCATCATTAACCCTTACTCTTTGAGTTTAGGTTTGCTGGTGCCATGGAAGTTTAGGTTCATCAGTGGGATTCACACCCCCCAAACCACCAAGCTATCTCATATCTTGGTTCTCTCTTTCTTGGACTCCCCCAACTCATTCAGTTCCATTGGACACATCTTCACTCAGTCGTAGCTTGGCTGTTTTTACAGGCTTGGCACTTTTGTATTCAGATTACTTATGCATTTATTCATGCATGATCTTCAAAATTTCTTCAATATCCCTGGTCAATACTAATTATGACCATGCAGCGTGTTGTTTTGCCAGCCAGAGTACTATGCATATAGGAAGGCTGAAAGAGAGGAGGACTACAGAGATCAAGTAGTTTGAATGTAGTATGATAAGCAATAAAGATAATATAACAAAAAATGACAATGGTCGCAAAAACTCAGTTGAACTTTGTTGCAGTTGTTCATCTTGAACACTATTGCTATGCTAATTACTAAGCTGCTTCAACAAATACCACAAGCTCATCCAATTGTTGCCATTGAGCTTCCATGTCAGTTTCAAACACTGCATTCTCTGTGGTGGATTCTTCGAAGCTCATTGTGCCAACTTCTGAAGGTGCCTGGAAATGAAGTGATGAGACAGTACTTCCATCACCTTCATCATTGGGTCATGTGTGTCCTGCAGCTGCCCGACCAATTAGTAGTGTTGGAGCCACTCCCTAGACAAATTGTTTGGTTAATGATAATGGAATCAAATTTATCAACACACCTTCATGATGCCAGCTATGACATCAAAGTAATACTGTAATTGATTTCCATCATTGCAAATAACAATGGCCAAATATACAACCAGAGATATTGAATAGAGAGCTGAGGATTCAACAAGCACTTCAAGGAAATGCTGATAAACTCTCAATCAACCATTTGCTCTGTGCTTAACTCCCACAATATTCAAAATGCGGTAAATGATGAGCAAAGTGCACCATAATGTTGTTACCAGGATGAAGGATGGATAGAGTAGTGTAGATATCTTGGGAGGTAAATGATTGTGGTAGTTGATGTTGATGAAATATACTGAAAGGATTTTTGACACTACACAGATGGTTAGTCATACTAAGAGAGTAGATGTCAAGATAGACACTTACCAGTTCCAAAAATTAGGAACAATATTGGAAGCAGAACAACAGCCCAACGCCATCCCCAGACCATCCAGCAGCACCAAATCTAAAGTAGAAATCATGGTGAGCTTCCAGTGATGCAGCTTCCCAGCAGAGGTCTCTCACACACCATATATGAGTCTGTGAGAATGAAACTCATGGTGCCTGTGATACCCTTCAAAATGACTGCTTTGCTTGTACTATCAACAAGCACAAAAAGTACATTCCAAACAGCTTGCCCATTTTCAATGAATGCAGAGGATATAATTAACCACTCAACAGCAAAACTGATAGTGGTCAGAGCATGGAGGAAAATGATAAAGATGACTATGGCTCATTGGATTGGCCAGCATTTGTTGAAGACTGTGCCATTCTCTTCAGCCTGGATGTCATAGAGGATATAGTTCTGGCTCACATATACTCCACAATGTAATAGCAAGAATTCCAGTGTAGATGCCTATGCCCATCATTGATCTGGATCAGCACTTACACATGAAGACATGAACCAAGGCTGCTCACCATACAACAGGGCAAGTAGGATCTTTGAGTTCAAGTTAGAATCAAGGAAGTGAATTATGAAAGCGATTTCATCATCAGTAAACCCTGCGACAGAATCTGCCTGAGGTGCCATAGGAGAGAGCAAGGATGATGGGGTAGTGGTTCATGAAAATAATGTACCAAACTGCCCGGTATATAAAGGGCAATGAGAAGTCGGTCAGGGTGGGAAAGGATGGTCACTGAGGTATCTTCAGTTCTATGACAACATCGAATCAGACACACTTCCTTTGAACTCCCCTTGATGTCCAAGTGTTCGGCGACCTCATTGTAACGGGTCTAACGACAACCGTTGGCATTGGTCAACAACGGAAGCGATGCGCGCCATTCGAAGCAACATTTTGTCCGAATTAAGAATGCACAAATTGAGAGAGTATAAGCGTCGAGGAAAAGTAGGATTCCGTCATTTGTGGCACTACTTCAACGTACGACGTCCAGGAAGGCGGTGGGCATAAGGTCACTAAACACCTTCCAACAGTTGTAGATCTTGGATGCATCTATATCGCCGAACAGGCCAAAAATAAACCGACGCGGTCGCAAGAGAGATCGGTTCATTCTCGTAGTAAAGCAGATGTAATGAGGTGGCCGTTCCGCGATGGTGAGGATTACAAGGCGAGTCAAAAACGGCAAGTGCATGGGGTTAGTGGTAACGAGATAGGGCCTCGACGGGTCACGGACCTTTAAGAAAGAAGTCGACGATGGCACTGTATGTAACAGTTAAACAAGGTATGATGCAGACGAATCCTAAATATAAGAACAGACAACGAGGTGGATACAAACCCAAAATATCAACTTGTCATAGATATTCATATGAAAGAGCAAAATATTTGTAAGAGAGTTGCGAGAGCCTAATGCCCGGCGCTGTTCAAAATGGCAGAAGGTTATATTTCATACGAGCGGTCTGTGTGCACATGATTCACTGCCACATTTCACTACCGGGGTGGGCTCGTCGTAACAAATACTGCAAGGGAGGAGCAAAAGAAACTGAATTACCCCCCGGCATCGTAAATTCAGGAATTGTTCTCCGATCAATGACAGAAGTTACTTTTTCAGACTCGTAAACGTCTTGGTATCAAAGACCATATGATTCACCACGCGCCATTGTAGGACTGTACTTTTGTGGTTTTTCAACGGTGAAGAGCATGATCCCGCCTGGAGGAAGATCATATGCCAATAGTAGGGGATGGTACGTGGTAGAACCATACGACCAGACTTTCCACGCTGCGCTAAATCAAGGTAACAAAGGATGAACAGACACCGGGAGGATCCCTGTGAGAATCAGCGTATCCCCCAAAGGAGATCCCAGCGCAACTTCCAGGTTGAATTGTTGCCCGTCTACAATCAAGACATGGTTGTCCTGGTCTCATAATGGGGTTGAGAAGTACTCGCCGATAGCCGCCACCGAGCGAACTTTCTGAGTCCGATGTTCGCGATTGTGCAGTCCAGGTTCCGGGTGCTCGGGAAGACCATGGAGCGATGGAAGAAGGACGACAGTGGGAACACGCATGGGGTGGATATGATTGCTACATGCGGTTCTTCGGTTTGGTGTTGCAAAGCTCATCAAGAGATCAAGGCCCTGAACCAAAAGTAAGGGACTTGTGAAATCGGGTTCTACGTGCAGATATCTGCTCACCAAATCTGAAATATTGAAAAACTAGTTAGCATGTTAATGAAAGTGGGGAAATGTACTTACAGTGGTGGTATGTCACGGTGAGGGCCGAGCGAAGGGGGGTTTGGTTGAATAGCTCATCGCGACGAAGGTCTGTTAATTACTTTGAGCACAAGTCTAAAATCAGACAACAAGTCTGTGTCCTAATGCTGATTGAAATTCTCGTTGTTGAACTGTTGTAATGGCAAAGTGTTCGTTTGTGAGAAAGCTTTGAATCCTAGGGGCCTGTGGAAAACATAGCAACTCTTGGGCCATGGGAATATCGGCAGCGACGCTTTCATAGAAGCTATCGCCAGTCAAGCGCAAAGGCTCCATGTGACGACATCCTCGTCCGACAACCGAGTCACTGCACTTTATTCGACCCGGGCACCAGTGATATTAATATGTGCGCCTGAATGAGGCTTGCACCCCGGATTGTGAGTGAGTGATAGTCGGGATGGCATAGGTAATGAAATACCTATCGTGATTGACCGAGAATCAAACTCAACGGCAGACGGTCAGGAAATGACGCCATAATTAGTAACACAATATCGGGCCATCCATTGTTTGTACAGAACACCAACAGCGCTTTACACTAGTTCATTTGTAAACGAGTCGACCGGGAATGTGTAAGACTTGATGAGTTGTCCTTCGTGATAAAAATCGTAGGGCAAGCCACCAAAGACAGTGTACGCCTCTGAGCGGGAATCTTCACCGACTGAGCGAGGATACACAGAATTTCCCTCGATATCAGGCCTAAATCCGTCCCTTTTGCCGACGATGACTTTCACGTCGCTATCACGAAGACGCTGATAACGCTGAGGATTACCCTCGGCGTCCACAAAACCGACCTACCCGGTGTGCCGGGCCGCCATTCCCGGACCCCCTCGCAATGACCACTTGCATATCTCTCCAGCATTTCGACTTTTGAAAAGTGAAATATTGTATGACGGAGATGCCATCTCTCCGTGAAGTTTGTGACCGTGTGGTAGAAATTTTTACATCAGGCTCTAGTATTGTCTCACAATGACAAGGATTTACACGATCATGACAGCGCCATTACTGGAACGATCAGGGTACAAACGGAACTTGATCTGAGATCTGTGAGCCAATCCCCGGCGATATGGCCAACACCTACATTATAAGGAACTCAAATAGCTTGACCAATTACATATGTTGGGCTCCACAGAGAGGAAAAGAGGGATAATCCACAGCACTACGATATAGCAGTCGTCACTATGTCGACGTAGATTCTGATTCTGAATGTCCTTGCAACACTACGGGAAAAAACACTATGGTGCTTCAACTACTAGTTCATGGGGCTTCGACTGGTAACCCGTATGCAGCCTTGATAATATCCGCCGCCCTCTCCGCCACCGCATACACCGCAGCAGACGTATGCGCGGCCGGCAACCTAGGAATTACACTCGCATCCACAACCCTCAGTCCACTCACGCCCTTCACCCTTAAATCAGGATCTACAACGCCCCAATCCGCTCCTTGAGGCGACATGCTCGCCGTACTAACCGGATGGAAGAACGACACTGCGTTTTTACGGATGAACTCCTCAATGTCCTCGTCGGTTGTCGCGTTGTTGTTTAGCGAGCCGAGGATGTAACCCTCCCATGCGGGACCACCGAAGAACCGCCGGGCAGCCTTGATGGATTCTCGTACGATGATGATATCGACCGGGGCAGTTAGGAGGGCGGGGTCGACTAAGGGTCTGGAGAAGGGGTCGGAGGAGTTGATGGAGACCGATCCTCGTGATGCTGGCGACACACATGCTGTTGGGACGTTGATGTAATTGCCGCTTTCTCGAACACTGGATAATCCATTCTATGGATGAATCAGAAATGGCCGTGTGAACCCGACAAACGAGCCATACCTGGAATATGAACTCATAATGTGCGGTCAAGGGGCCCGACGAAGGATCAGAATAGTTCTCAAACACAGTCGAGTTATCCGGAAGACGAAGCCAAGCAGCGTGGTTCTCCGACGTGTCCGTGAGTAGCCCCGTCTTGTTCTCAGTCCATTCCTCTATCCATTCGTTCAGGAGAGTCTCGTTTCTGAGGACGGTATCGTATGTGTCGGTCGAGTTCACGATAAAAGTTGTGCTGACGCCGATGTGGTCTGTGAGGTTCTTCCCTACAGATGGAAGCGACAAGATAGCAACTATGCCAAGGGGCTCGAGGAGTTCTGGGTCACCGATTCCGGAGTGAAGGAGGATGGTCGGAGTCATGACAGACCCAGCAGAGAGAATTATCTCGTTTTTGGCAGTGAGAACTTTGAGCGACCCTATATGAAAAGATATTAGACACTGCCCGATATTAATGCACAACATACAGACCATCAGCGGAATCCAGCACCTCAACGGATCTCAAGTCTAGAGTGCCATTAACAGTAGGCACTACACGAGACACTCGAGCATTTAATAACACGTCTATGTTCTTTCTACTCTCCTTCTCAGCGCGAAGTAAGTGCGTCTTCGCACTGGAGCGCTGTCCACCATCAACAAGCGTCTGGACCCATCCTATACCTATGTGTTCGCCAGAGTTCATGTCCACGCGGTAAGGGAACTCAGCGAGCTCCTGCGTAGTGTTGATGACGCGTCCATCGAATGGGTAGGGGTATCCTGGGAGACTGACACCAATCACGCCGTCGGTACCGTGGAAGGCGGGTAGATATTGGCCAGTAGTGTTGTGTCCGTCGCGAGGAACCGTGTTAAATTTCTCACCCTAGAAATGGTTTTAGGTTATAAAGCATAGTGGAAGCGGAGCCATACCTTCTTGAAGTACGGCAGCATATTGTCCCATGACCAGCCTTCATCTCCAGAAAGCTTAGCCCATGTGTCGATGTCATCTGCCGAGCCTCGGGTATATACCAAGCAGTCTAAAAAGACAGATTACTTGGGGACTAGGCGCATCTTTAAGCATGGACGCTTACTAACGGCACTCGATCCACCCAATCCGATGCCCAGCGGGTACGGAATGCTTCTGCCATTGAGCTCTTTCTGTGGAATGGTAGTATAATTCCAATCATAAGGCGTGTTTGGCGTCAGCGTCGTGCAAAACAGCGGTATAGCAAGTGAAGGATCTACAGCAGGGTCATTTTCGCCCCCTGCCTCGAGCAATAACACGCTGACTGTGGGGTCTTCGCTTAGGCGGTCAGCCACTGTACTTCCACCAGGACCACCTGGAATAGCGCAATTCGTCAGTATAAGCCGCATATAGCAGGGCACAAAGTGCTCGTACCTCCGACGATGACGAAGTCATACGCATCCTGACCTTTAAGGTCGGCAAAGTCATACAAGAATTTCGCGTTGGCACCCAAGGTGAGCAGCGAGAGCAGAAAGAAGCGCATGTTTGGCTTGGACTGGCTTTCTCACGAAAGGGTTCTTATATTTCAGGCGTCGAAACATGTGCTTCGCTTCGAAGCTTCGTCCAATGGCGAAGATCCGTGCAGACGGGTGGCTGTCATTGCAGCCGAAGGGCAAACAAAAGTAATGAAGGGCCATAGAGAGCGCGGTGATTCCAGTGACGTGAAAGGGGAACGATAGTTGCTGGTAGCATAAAGCCAAGAGCCACACGTGGCTTGTCTCCTCATGGCATGAGACGGGAACCGGACCGCTCACCGCCAACGGGTTCTGTGACTGCCATGTATACTTAGTAAATATTAATAGAACCATGGTAGCGATCCATCAGATGTTGCGAAGAAAAGCATAAATTCCCTACGTATGAAAGCAGGGTTGAACGGAAATCGCTTTTTACAAGAGCCAACTTGAAATTTTCGAGACGGCGACGGCGAGTTTTCTCTCCGAACTCTGTGCTACCTCGTCCATTTACTTGATCCACCTGGCCCTCAAAATCACCGACCAAGGTGACGCGAGTGCGAGTGCGATTCCCAGGACAAAGTGAGGATATCATGTTTCCCTTCTAGGTGTCCTCCGAGAGCGCGTAGCTTCCGCCTTTTGCGTCTAAGGAGGCCATGCGATCGTGAGAGAGGAAGCTAGTGGCGTAATATCAGCATAGTATTCTGCTGAACATCAAAACGTTTACTTGTCCAGTCTTTACGAGCCATCAACATATAAGACTAATCAGATGCAGTAAAATGTCAAGTGTTACACATGAACTTCATAGCATACATTCTTAGCTGATCCCGTCCTTCGACCGTCCGACGTTTACAGAATGCTTTATGATAAGCAGCGTGTAAAGTAGGATCGTTTTATGGAACCGAAACCCAGTTACAGGTGTGAGAACGTCCATGTATATCCCAACACATTTCAACTGCGGCAGATGTGTCGGAAAAAAAAAGGGCGCTTTCAAGCACATAACAACGAACGGTTTCAACAATTGGCGAAGATTACCAATAGACGGCCTGATCGAGTATGCGAGGATAAGCATACTTGACAGCCAAGATACCCGTTCGTAACTAGACTATACTTGCTGCTTCCTTGGAATTTTCCAGCTCAAAGGATGCTGCCTGGTGGTTTGTCCGTTGCTGATGAATGCAGAGCTCACATGATCATGGTCGTAAAATGGGGTGAGCTGGCATCAATAATTGCTCTATGATGTTATAATTGGCCATCAAAAGGGTCATCGAGGACTCCTGAAGGCAGCAGTGGTCAGGAAAATGGAACGCATTAACAGAATTGCAGACGTACCACAACATCAAATATCTCCCGAGTTCACTGGCCCCAGCTGTCTTCAAAGGGAACCTCCGTGAGGCAATGCAGGAGAGCATGATATTCCAAAACAAAGTACAAAGTTGGACAGATCCTGCACACACATCTTTTGATGCAATACGTATATCCCGACCTAAGCTGGGAGCACGATTATCAGCGAACGAGCTTTAATAACCAAAGCGTGCTCACCGCTGGTTATCATTCCGCACCAGTTCCAACAAATGGAATGCTCGGAGTGACCAGAACTATTTCATTGGCAGTATCAACCATCGGTGGACGCCCACGATGTCATCTTTGATGGGATGCCGAACCTTAAGTCGACGCTGATGCACCGCTCACAGAACGACATCGGCGGCGAGATTTCTGAGGAAAACAGCACGAATACTTGGCAGGGAACACAAGAGAGTCAGACGGCAAGGCCCGAAAAAGCGGCTGTCTTGGTCCTCATATGGCAATCACCGCCAAAGTCAGTGCTACGCTAAGGAAGCACTGAATTCGCTGTATAAAGTATGCTTTTCTTTGTATATGGTTGTATATAGCATTGATAGGACTTCTAACAGGAATCAGGAGGTGTCGATGAGCATTGAGTGTGACAAAGAGACGGTAGGTATAGCAGATACACCTCAGAACAGTGTTGAGCACATCTCGGAGGCTATGAGGGTCGAAGGGGATTTGACGATGCAGTTGGGCGGTTGCAGAGTCAAGTCGTCGGAACAGGAGGGTTATAGGGGTTGGCAGCAGGACATAGGCCGAGACTTGGCAAAAAGCGATTGTCTGCGTACGGGTGTAGCATTCATGTCAAGACTCGCTGACTGGTGTCGTATTCTGAGGATCCATACAGCGTCCGTGACTCCCTGGAAAGCGAAGGTCAGCAAACGGCCCGGGCCCGTGTTGTGGACGATGAGTCGAAGGATGAAGTTTATTGAGAGGACGCGTCTTTTGGGTGCTGCTTGGAAGGCGTTGGGGGTCGTCCGACCCTTTGGTTTTCGTCGTAGTCACGCTTCAGTGCTGCGACCACGGAGGCCAGGATTATAGAACGGCTGCAGCGATTCATACGAATATCATCGACAGGCCGTCGACGGTCTTTATTTCACCGGTGATACGAAGGAAGTCGATATCATATGTCGTGGTCCATACACAGGTTGCGTCAGGTCGATAATAAAGGAAAATCGTAGCACCGGCATTTACCGAACATCCTTTTTCTCCTGCATGCCAACAACGTTCACTACTCGTTGCTCTGAACCGTCTCATCCTTACATCCTTTTCCCATCCTCAGCTCGCTTCTGACACGGAAACATGAACTGCACACATGATAGGTACGGCTAACGGAGGAACGACGGTGCGCCGTTTTCTTTTTTACTTATAAACCCCACTAATTGTACTTATCATATAGGCACGTTTTGGTCGCCGTAAATCTTGTCACTGAAGCTTATACATATCTGCGTACACATGGTCGACACAAACAGGTGTCGCAGGACGTTGTGGCCCACGTTAATGGCATAAATGTCAAGGAGTCGGAGCGGCCACTCGGATAGGGATCTATCAAAGTGGGAAATGTCTGTGAGTCTTCTTGTCTTGTGCACTCTTCAACCGTTCACTTCTGCTTAGCAGAAGAAGCATCGCGAATGAGTCAACGATTCATCTTATCTCGGACCATATCTCGAAAGGCACTATTGTCGAATGTGCGATTGAATTATCGTACATGCGAATCGCATATACGCGTCAATACATATCGTTGGAACAATGAAATCCTCTGTCAGGCTCTATTTTCGTCCACAACAGCGCAAGCATCTCCGATCGTGATCCTGACCTGTCTTTTCAAAGCACGTAGTTGCTCTTCTGTGTATCTTAATTTCACCGCTTCTCCTCAATGGGCTTGCATCATGTCAACATCTATGCCGCACCTTGTTTTCACTTCGGAGTCGACCTCTTTTTGTGATGTTCTACTCATATCCACTGGGTTCGATGTCGATGTTTGCTCCATGCCCTACTCCACGTTGGTATAGCTACTTCCCCCGGTCCTGATATCTAAGTAGTGGAGAACTTAGAGACAGTGACACGGACCAAGTTGTGTCGACTCAGAAACGTTGACCAACGCTCCCATTCGAAGATAATCGGGCTCATCACGCTCCTTGTGCGGTACGTGGTGTTTTCCCTACCCTACTTGATTTTCTGATTGATACATTCTTTGTGTTTGAATGAGTCTTAATAAAAATTTTATCGACAGAAAGCGAGTAGACCAGTGATGCACAAAAATGAACAAGGTGACAGGGCGAAGTATCTAATACAGATCTAATATATAGGAATACGACTATACGAGTGGATAGTATAGTTGATACAAGTCAAAATGATTAATAGATAGATAACGAGTGTGAGAAAATAAACACAAAACCGAGAGGAATGTGACCACGCTTTATAACACTATGGGGTATTTCGAACATACTTACGGTCCAAGCCTCGGCTCCTCAACGGAGACCCTATTAGGGCCCTCGGTGTCACCAACATGATCGAGCGGGATGTTCTCGAACCTGGGCACCGTCATCACGCCTTGCGATTGAGCACTAGGTCCAGGAAAGAACGTAGGAGAAGGTTCCTAAACACAGATTGTTGTTTTAGCATGGGGACAAAGAACAAGCAAAGATCCATTTACCCTCCCTACCCCACTCTCACGCTGAGCTTCGATGTCAGTATCAAGGACCAGACTTGCCGGTCTATCGTCCTGGGAGCTTGTGTGACTGTGCTCTTGCTCCAATGACCCAATTGAGGCTGACGCGATCACACTTCCTTGCCAGGAACCATCTGTGTGAGCACGACGTCCGGTTGTGATGCGTCCTGCGAGGAGAGTTGGAGCAATTCCCTACACAAATCATTTGTTAAATTTAACGAAGTTTAATTTCATCAACCCACCTTCATGATGCCAGCTATGGGATCAAGATAATACCATGCGAAACCCTTTTTAGCAGGGTAAGCCAGGACTAGGATCAGAGATATTGAGTACAGGGCTGAGGATTGCACCAGCACCTCGATGAAATGACGATAAACTCTCGTTCGCCCCTCTGCTCTACGACTAACCCCCACAGTAGTCACAATGCGATAAATGACGAGCAAGGTGCATGACAATGTCGTCGCTAGGGTGAAGGATGTATAGAGTAGAAAAAATATGCCTGGATCTCCATTGGCGTAATTAAGATATATGTTTATGATTCTTGATACTACATAAAGGGTCAAGGATTGCTGAGCATGAAAAGGGTAAATGAGTTCACACCATACCTGTCGCAGAAACCAGGGAAAACATTGGAAGCAACACAACACGCCAGCGCCGCCCCCAGACCATCCAGCAAAACCAAATCTGGACTCAAAAACAACGGTGAGCTAACATGGATAATCCTCAGCAGAGTCTCACACACGATATAGAAGTCTGCGAGAATGGTACTGAAGAAGGCTGAAACACCCGTTTCCCATATCCATGCCACGTCTGGCCCTTGAAGCTCCAAACCTACGGTCCAAAAATTATCCCCGTTATCGACGAATGCGGAGTGCAAATGCGACCAAAAGGCGGCAACGTTCACGGTAATCAGAGCATGGAGGAGAATGATAACGACGATCATTGCTCGTCGGATCGGCCAACATTTATTAACGACTATACCATCCATGTCAGCTTGGATGTTGTAGTAGAAATGGTCCAGGCTCACAAATATTCCACAACGTAGCAGCAAGAATGCCGGTGTATATGCCTGTCATCAGTCAACACCTGCATGTCAAGACACTGAACATCATTGCCTACCATGCAACAGCGCATAGAAAATTGTGCTGTTCAGTTCAGCATCCATATAATGAAATACGGACACTTTTAGTTCGTTGGTAAGAGACGGGATGTCTGTCTGAGTCGCCATGAGGGAAACAATGTAGTGGACTCTGAGAGTGCCCCATTTTAAACTCACAGGAAAAGATCATTAGTAGGCAACATGGTCAAGTCTGCAGGAATGATATACTTAGCATCTAAGATACCTGTCCGTAACTAGACTATATCACCGCTCCTTGGAACCTTCGAGCTTATCTGGATAAATCGTCCGTTGTTAATGATCATAGTCGTACCATAGAGTAAGTCGACGATAGCATCAGCCATCCATCAAGCGAAATTTGGATATATCCCTCTCATAGGTCATTCGGTGCAATAGGCATATCCTGGCCTCAGCTAGGGTCATCAGCAAGGCAGTGACGAGCTTCAAGAACCACGTGAGTCCTCATTACTACTAGTTATCATTCCGCGCCAGCATCACATCGCCTGATCCAACAGATGGAATGGTCCAGGTCACTGGAAATGTTTGATTCGCAGATTCGTGTCATCCAGAATGCACTCGATAAGGGGATGCCGGAACCCTATATCGAAGCTGATGCGCCGCTCCCAGAACGATATCGGCGATGTGATTTGCGAGGAAAACAGCACGAATACACTTGGCAATGGGCAGAGGATAGTCAGACGGCAAGGCCTGAAAAGGCGCCCGTCCCGGACCTTATACTACGGCAATTACCGTCAAAGTCAGCACTACGCTCAGGAAGTAACGAATTCCCTGGGTATACATAGTATACTTTTCTTTGTATATGGATGAGCATCAATAGGACTTCCATCAAGGCAAAAAGTGAGTCGATAAACAATTCACCGTAAGGGGATGATAGGGTGAGGTATCTGGCGTATTTCACAAGTATTACTTGCAGGTGTAATAGGATATGAGGGATATAACTATAAGTACAGATAACCTAGTTGATACAACCCGAGACGACGAACAGATGGACAACGAGTGTGCAAAAATAGACAGAAAAGCAAGAAAAGTGCCACCACTGCTGCCATGGGGTGTTTCAAAAATTTGGAAGCCTCAAGCCTTAACGACTCAAGGGAGGTCCCAATAGAGTCCTAGATATCACCAAGGTGATAGAGCGGGATATTCTCTCGCTTAGCCGAAGTCATCACGTCCTGCGATTGAGCACAAGGTCCGATAAGAAACGATGTCGGCGAAGTATCAGCACTGCAGTTAACACAGGATTGTGCCCCGTTGGAGTACTACTTCAAGATATTAACGCGACTCTCTACAAGAGGCCTCGATGCAGCTTCCAAGACTGTTGATTGTGGATCCTTTCGCAACAGAAATCACGGATTGCATAAGAGTGTAGTGTTATCACTGTCGTGGGGGAATTAGATCTGAGCCCCGGCTCCACGCCGTCTCCTCCCCCCCATCTCTCAGTCGGTAGGCGCTTAGGCAGCTTCAAACCTGCGTAAGTAAAATCATTCCATGTCTTCCTCCTCCTAATCATCGGGCACAACAACCGCACTTAAACTGAAAGGTTTATAGAGCGAACTGCCATTTCGTTCACTCTCTAACTACTTTTAGCCCGAAATTTTTAGCAGGATGCAGACACGTCGACTAGTCGGTCCCTTCCCCTAGTGACCAGTGTTGTCACCTCTGATAATCGTCTTTTAAAATACTGGAGGCAGAATGATGTGCCAGCGCCGTCCCTAAACTACCTAGCAACAGCAAATCTATGATACACAGGTAAGTCGATATAGAGTTCCCAGCAGAGTCGCGCTTACCGTATACAAGCCTGTGAGACTGGTGCTGGCGGACTCTGTGACACCCGTCTCCAAATACTTAGAATACCCACATGCCGTTAAGCTTCAGGTATACGGTCCGAAAACTTTGCCCGCCTCCGATGAAAGCAGAGTGCACAGATGACCAACCCACACTAAATCTGTAATCAGAAAGCAGAGGAGAATAAGTGTGACGACCAAGGCTCATCGGATCGGCCAAAATGTATTGATGACTGTGTAATTCACCGCAGCTTCAAGTTCGAAGCGGATGTATTTATTAGGTTCTGAGTGCTTTGAGTTGGAGGGCGTTGGAGAGTCGTCCGACTCTTTGATTTTCGTCGTAATCATGCTTCGGTGCTGCGACTACGGAGGCCATAGATTTTCCCGGATTATAGAACAGCTGCTACAGTTCATACGGATGTCATCGGGAGGCCGTCGACAATCTTCATTTCACCGGCGATACGAAGGAAGTGGATCCGATATATGATGGTCCACGTACAGGTTGGGTCAGATCGAACGGAGAGTAGAAGAATAAGAAAATTCATGAGCTGGTTGGATAGACAAAGCCACAAGTCGTGCGCGCGAAATTCTCAGATATGGGCATCTTTGTTGCTTTGAGCAGGTCACGAAGGGAAAGTCGTAGCACCGGCATTTGCCGTACATCTTCTTTCTCCTACATATCAGCATAATTCCTCCGTTTACTACTCGTAGCATGAACGGTTTCATCATTATAACCTTTTCAACGTCTTCCGTCACCTCTGACGCAAGAAAATGTATCTCACGCACAATGAGCATAGCGTACGGAGGAACGACGGTGCGCCGTTTTCTTTTTCATTATGAACCCCGCTAATTGTAGTCATCGTATAGGCACGTTTTGGTCGCCGTAAATCTTATCACTGAAGCTCATACATATATACGCAAACATGGTCGACACAAACGGGTGTTGCAGGACGTTGGGGCCCACTTTAACGGCATAAAAGGAGTCGGAACGACTACTAGGATAGGGATCTGTCAAAGTGGGAAATGTCTGTGAGTCTTCTTGTCTCGTGTGCTCTTCAGCAGTTCACTTCTGTTTAGCAGAAGAAGCATCGCGAACGAATGAACGAGTCATCTTATCACGGGCTATATCTCGAAAGGCAATATCGTTGAACGTATGATTGAATTATCGTACGTGTGAATCATATATACGCGTCGATGCATGCATGTGACTAGTTTCATATAGATTATTTTACGGCCATTCTCACGGTGAGAGTATTCCCTTGAGGATTCTCGCCAGCTGAGATATGAGAGTGGTACCATGGTTCTGTTCTGTCTCCGCCCAGAACGCCATTGTGGAACGAAGAGGTTATGGGAAGGAACCCTGTGCGTTATATATGTTCGCTCATGAGCCATTATTGATTTCGACTCCAGCTGGCAGAAAGATTGTCCTTGGATCTGGACATCAAGATTTTCTGGGACTTGCCGACTGGCTTCATGCTGTAACATCCGTGACCTCTGCATCTTAATAACATCGAATGCTTCGTCATCCGGCATCTTGGGCTCGGGGACCTCAAGGTCACTCTGGATCTAACATCATCGCGTTTATGACGCTCTGCTCGTGGAACGAAGATAGCAAGTGCGTCTGGACTCCAAGTTGACGTACATAGACTCTATCCTTAACATCCAAGTGTCGACAACCAAGGTGCCGACTGGCCAATACAGCCATCCAGCTTCTAGAATATAGACACCGATTGATACTGTTCGAGCTTCAAAGCGTCCGAGTCAAAGAACTGGCGTGATTCACAACGGCTTTAAGAGCTGTGTTTCCTCCATCACATCGCACTTTTTTCATGATTGCGGCGAGGAGAATCAAAGCCGAACTTGTGCAGGTATGTCTAGATCTCATCCAATGTCAATAGAATAGAGACATTGACATTTGTTTACTCGGTCAAGATGTAAAGCCCGGCATACACCTGTTCGCCCTGTCATCATACAAGGCTTACCTGAAAGCCCAAAGCACGTTGATGGATCGGACCATGGTACTTAACTCCAGAACATGTTCATCACAAGAATATCGCACACCCTGTACAGATATCGTGCCCCAACATATACAATGCGCTTACCATCGTCTGAACAGTTAGATGCTCTGTCAAGTTCTATCCTCGTCCACAACAGCGCAAGCATCACCTATCGTGCCCCTGACCGATCTTTTTGAAGCACGCAGTTGCTCTTTTGCGTATCTTGATTTCACCTTTCCCGCCAATGGGCTTGCATCATGTCAGCGTCATTGGGGTACGTTGAACTCATCTCGAAGTTCCCATCAATCTGCGTTAGTATAGCTACTGTCCCCCGTCCCGGCATCTAAGTAATGGAGCACCTATTGAAGGCTTAGAGACAGTGACGCGGACCAAGGTGGATCGACTCAGAAACGGCGACCAACGTCCGCATTCGAAGATCATTGGGCTCATCGCGCTCTTTAGGACGTGCGTGTTGTTTTCCCTAGTAACCACCGGTGAATTTTCTGATCGATGCCTGCTCCATTTCTAGGATAAACTTTTATGCCTCCGTTGGGAGTTGTGTTTACACCGGTCTCCTGGACTCCGATGGGTATCGAGTCGTGGAACTGTTCAAAGCTCTTCTAACCTTTCGACAGCTTAAAGCCGGAGGTGATCCTCTCCTATTGATGAGTATCGTTTTGGTGATCAACTGGTGCACTTGATGAACATATCCATATAATGAGAATCCTAGTATGTGTTATTTCCGCAAGTCTTGTTCCTCTTTTACCTTCCCTCATGTGTGTTCAGACTCGTATCCTCCCTGCCAATCCCACCCGGGACGACATATTTAAACAGCTCAACGCTGAGTTGAACTCAATTATCCTATACGCGCTATTGCATGGTATGTACTGTTTCTCAAAGGTCTAGATTGAGATTAATTATCGATACATGTAGGCATATATACTGGTGTTCTTGCCGTTACGTTGTGGAATATCTGTAAGTTATAAGCACTCCTTTCATATTTTCAAAGCTGAAGCAAACACAGTCATGAACAGCTTTCAGCCTATTCGACGTCAATCAAAGGTCTTCATGGTTATCATGCTCTATAACTTGACAACCCTTAATTTCGCATTCAATTGGTCATGTCGGACTTCTGCCTTCATCGGAAACGGGCAGACATCCCTGACTGTGTACCAGGAGCTTATTAAACCGACTCCAGTAGACCCATTTGGGACGCGTATAACGGCGTCTATGTGTACTATCATCTCAAACTCCCACATGGTAGGTGAAATTCCGTTCAATGGAAATTTATACGAGGCAACTAACCCGCATTATCAGATCTGGTGTTGCTGGATGGTCTGGCAACGGCGTTGGATTGTCGTTTTACTTCCAGCCCTTGTTTTAATTTCAGGAACTGGTATAGTAGCCGAATTGTCTGTCTTAACTCACTGACTCACTATTTCTGCAGTGCTGCGACTCGTTGTATTGTGCATCCGATTCGGAAACGGAACTTTTCAAGTATTCAATATCCTATATATATCCTGCAATCTGGCGACGACCTTATGGTGTACAATATTCATTATTTACCGCTTTTTTTCCATCGTTCGTGTCAGATATGAATCAGAGGGTCGACTAGGGCCTTACCGCCATTTCATTGAAGTTTTTGTTGAATCTTCAGCTATCTATGCTATACCAGCATCTTTATATCTTGCTTTCATACTTCACGATAACCAGGGAGTATTTTACTTTGACAGCATAACGAATGTTACAAAGGTGTGTTTGTAATCGTCTTAGCTCTTTGAATATTCATCAAAAGATGGCATAGGGAATTGCTCCCACTCTCTTCGTTGGCCGTGCTGCCGCAGGACATACACGGGCGAACGAAACTTTGCAAGAAAGTGTTGTATCGTCCCTTTACTTCCGGACGTCTTCCCGTGTCGACACTGAGATGGGCACCCTGGAAAATACTATGCAGGGCGACGTTCTTGAAGATGAGAACGACTCAGATGGTGATGCGAGTTGTGTGCAACGGAGTAGTAGTTGATGAGACATGATGGTCGCCGCAAGGACCGGCTTTGGAGCATTTTAATGATTTTATTTGTGGACTCATCGGGAATTTTTGGACTTCCAGTTACCTCGTTTTCTGATAGTTTATCTGGTCTGGGTTTACTTGAGCTTTCTATAATGTCACTGTTCCTTTGAACATCAATTGCGTGCAGAACGACCAGAACGCGTGACACGATGAGAATCGACTTGATGGCGGTGTCAATGAATGTCACTCTTGATTGAGACCATCACGTCCATTCGATATTCTTGCACCATCGAATAGTGCCCATTTTTCCGGATTCAAGGGAGGTTTTAAAGGTGGTCATGGGTTATTGGGCTCAAAAATGACGCGGAGATGCAATTTGATACTCGGTGCGTGACATTTTCTTGTTCTCAGGCTCCTCTAACAAGATACATCCAATAGTAGCAACATCAATGGCATATGATGTTCCCTCTGCTGTCGCTTTCCAAAGTACATGTTTCAACGAGCCTTCGAAAGTGCTGGGTCTCCGATACCAAGCTTTGCCAAGTAATATCTCGCCAGTCCCGTTTTCCGTAGGAGAGAAGATTGGAAAATCCCGTCTCTGCAAGTGGCGCCGGTACCGCAAGTTGAGGCGTCTGGTGCGGACATCACACCTTCTCAACATTGTGACTTGCCATCTTGACTGAACGTGCGGGGGTGTGTCACGTCTCTGTTTCCGTCTTTTCGAGACTCGACCCCATTTAACTCCATCATTTCATCGCCTCACCCGCATCATCGACGACGACACAGCCTGGTTCGCAAACAAAGAAAAGACGGCTTCAGGCCAAGCGGGAGCATTGTTGGACTTGAGGTGAGTCCATCAGATATGTGTTTCTGCACGTTGTCCCTGATGCGTTCGCAGCATGCTCATTCTGTCACGCCCATGAGACCTCTATTAATAGGTTGAAAAATAATACAACTGTTCCTGGTTCAAAAACTGCGGGACTATCTATAGCGAGTCCAGCAACCAAGATGAAATCGGACGACCCTAGGACAAACGTGCCTTGATCGTAGACTGGCAACAATTCAACCTGGAAGTTGCGCTGGTATCTCCTATGGAGGATCCGCTGATTGTCCTCCCGGGCTCCGTTCATCTTTTGACATCTTGATTTAGTGCGGCGTAGACGCAGCCTGTTCGTATGATTCTAGCCTGTACTCCCCTACTGGCCTTGATATGATCTTTCTCTAGGCGGGATCATGCTCTTCCCTGTTGAAAAACACAAAAGTATAGTCCTACGATGGCGCGTGGTGACTATGAAGGTCTTAAATATCAAGGCGCTTACGAGTCCGAAAAGCAACTTCTTTGATTGATCGAGGATAATTCCCGAATTTACGATGCCGGGGTAATTCAGTTTCTTTTGCTCCCCCTTTGAAGTATTTGTTACGACGAGCCCACCCCGGTAGTGAAATGTTGCAATCAATCATATGCACGCAGACTGCTTGCTCGAAAATATGACCTTCTGCCGTTTTGAATGGCGGAAGGTGTGAGAGTCTCGCAAACCTCTTACATATTCTTTGCCCTTTCATACGAATATCTATGACAAGTTGATTTTTCGGTTCCGTATCCCTTTCGCTGGCTGTTCTTATATTTGTGATTCCTCTGCATCATACCCTGTTACATACAGTGCCATCGTCGACTGCTTTCTTGAATCTGCGACCCGCCGAGGCCCTATCTCGTTACCACTAACCCCATGCACTTGTCATTTTTGACTCGCCTTGTAATCTTCACCATCGCGGACTAGCCACTTCATTACATATCAGAAGCTTCACTACGAGGATGAACCGATCTCTCCTGCGACCGCGTCGGTCTATTTTTGGCCTGATCGGCATATAGATGCATCCAAGATCGACAATTGTTGGAAGGTGCTTAGTGACCTTATGCCCATCGCCTTCCTGGACGCCGTACGTTGATGTAGTGCCACAAAGGACGGAATCTTACTTTGCCTCGACGCTTATACTCACAATTTGTGCATTCTTAATTCGGACAAAAATGTCGCTTCGAATAGCGCGCATCACCTCCGTCGTTGACCAATGCCAACGGTGGTCGTTAGACCCGTTACAATGCTGCTACGCTGAGGTCGCCGAACACTTGGACATCAAGGAGAGTTCAAGGGAAGTGTGTCTGATTCAATGTTGTTATAGAAATGAAGATACCTCAGTGACCATCCTTTCCCACCTTGACCGACTTCTCATTGCCTTTTATATACCGGGAGGTTTGGTACATTATTTTCATAAACCACTACCCCATCATTCTTGCTCTCTCCTATGGCATCTCAGGCAGATGGTCTCTTAGATTTTACCAATGATGAAATGGCTTACCTGAGTCGCTTCCTTGATTCTAACTTCAACTCAAAGATCCTACTTGCCCTGTTGTATGGTGAGCAGCATTGGTTCAGGTCTTCACATGTAGGTGCTGATCCAGATCAATGATGGGCATAGGCATCTACACTGGAATTCTTGCTATTACATTGTGGAATATATGTGAGCCAGAACTATATCCTCTATGACATCCAGGCTGAAGAGAATGGCACAGTCTTCAACAAATGCTGGCCAATCCGACGAGCCATGATCATCTTGATCATTCTCCTCTATGCTCTGACCACTATCAGTTTTGCTATTGAGTGGTTCATTATATGCTTTGCATTCATTGAAAATGGGGAAACTTTTTGGAATGTACTTTTTGTGCTTGTTGATGGTACAAGCAAAGCAGTCATTTTGAAGGGTATCACAGGCACCATGAGTTCCATTCTCACAGACTCATATATGGTGTGTGAGAGACCTCTGCTGGGAAGCTGCATCACTGGAAGCTCACCATGATTTCTACTTTAGATTTGGTGCTGCTGGATGGTCTGGGGACGGCGTTGGGCTGTTGTTCTGCTTCCAATATTGTTCCTAATTTTTGGAACTGGTAAGTGTCTATCTTGACATCTACTCTCTTAGTATGACCAACCATCTGTGTAGTGTCAAAAATCCTTTCAGTATATTTCATCAACATGGACTCCCATGATCATTTAACTCCTAAGATATTTACACTGCTCTATCCATCCTTCATCCTGGTAACAACATTATGGTGCACATTGCTCATCATTTACCGCATTTTGAATATTGTGGGAGTTAAGCACAGAGCAAATGGTCGATTGAGAGTTTATCAGCATTTCCTTGAAGTGCTTGTTGAATCCTCAGCTCTCTATTCAATATCTCTAGTTGTATATTTGGCCATTGTTATTTGTGATCATAACAATCAATCACAGTATTACTTTGATGCCATAGTTGGCATCATGAAGGTGTGTTGATAAATTTGATTCCATTATCATTAACCAAACAATTTGTCTAGGGAGTGGCTCCAACACTCATTGCAGGACGTGACACAGTCAGACATCGGGCACGCCCAGATGATTCATGGCAGGGAAGTGTGATTGGGTCAGCTTCTGTCAGGTCACAAGAGCCAGAGCACAGTCAGGCAACCTTCCAGGAAGATTACTGGACAAGTTCAATGCTTGATGGTGATCTTGAAGCTCAGCATGGGAGTTCTGTCAGGGTGAATTGATTTGCTTTCATTGCTCCTGTGTTTTGAGCTGAAACAAGATTCCTGTATTTTAGGAACCTTCACCAACACTTCACTCTGTCTCTGTTGTAGCCAATGGCATCCATGCGAACACTGGTGTTCCTCTGGAGGCCTCATGTCATACCCAAAGTCACTCACTCCTTCACAACTGTTCATCCCATTCTGAGGATGCCATCCATGATTCTGTCATGGTGGACAAGATGACAGCTTTGAATTGATAAAGGTGTAGCATTAACAAGATTGAAAACATTTGGCATGCTGTAAACAACCCCCTCCTTTGGATTTCTTTCTGATTGTTGATGATGGACTCCCAGGATATGTATAATGTAGTGTGCCACTTACACTGTATGGAGATTTTACTATTTCAAACTAAAATATTGGATTCTATAACTGTATATATTTTTTTTGGAAGTCCTGCATAAAATATCAAACTAGTATTCTTAATATTATTTCAATACACTTGTGTCTCATAGAAATATTAAAGATTTCCCAGCTCACTACTGATGCTTGTGGGTCAGTCAGATGAAAAAAGAAAAAGAAAAGAAAAGAAAAAGAAAAAGAGAGGGGGAAGGAAGAGGGAAGGAAGGGAAATATTGTAGTGTATATATTGAATGAATCACAGACAGTTTTGATGTCTCTCTGAGTGCTGACAATGATGAGCCTCTAGGCTCTGTATGCTCACAATTTCACAATTTTGACTATAATAACTGAAGCTGTCCCATAAATGGCCTTTCAGCCAACCTGATATCCCACCCAAGTGCATATGACTTTTATGCTACTTCAACAGTACCCTATGAACCTTGATATCCCTCTTGTCTTGCAATGCACTTTAAATTCATACATACCATTATGTTAAGCATGATTATTGATCAATCAACCCCATTTGGCAATAGGCATGGATAACCAAAGAATTGCCACATCATACATTGACTACACATTATGGCTTGACCTGCTGAAATCACTGCATGATGATCTAGATATTTGAACCTTAAATATTGAATTTCAAAGATATTTATTTTAATCATGTTTGAGTCTAAAATACAGTAAAGAAACTTTGAATATATTTTGATATTTGAGAAATTTACCTCAAAACTGAAGAAAAACAGGAATACTGAAAAGATATTTCAACTATTACAGTCATTCACCAGTCACTTAGACCCCCCCAGTTATCTTAGACCCTGGCTCAAAACTCATCTTCCACTCATTTTACAAGCTTCTAAAAAATTCTGAAAAATAATACATAATATATGATTACTTTCTTGACCCTTCACTGCATGCAGAATTCAATATTCTTACCAAAATATTGAATTCTATAACTGTATATTTTTTCAAGAATCTTGGCTAAAATATCAAAATATTATTCTTAATAATATTTCAATAATCTTGTATATTGAAGAAATATTGAAAAACTCCCAAATATTGAAAGAATATTAAATATATTATTTTAATATTTTTTGTGTAATATATGAAATTAATATACAGTTATAAATTTTAATATTTCAGCCAAGAATATTGAATTCTCCATGCAGTGTCAATTGCTGGTCAGTTTTATACTGGTTACTTGTCATTAGCTTGTTGTAGCTTTGGTATAATTCTCTACACATCTCACATACCCCATCACACTGTATGGGGAATTCAATATTCTGGCCTATAATATTAAAATTTATAACTGTATATTAATTTCATATATTACACAAAAATATTGAAGTAATATTCTCAATAATCTTTCAATATTTGGGAGTTTTTCAACATTTCTTTGATATACAGGTTTATTGAAATAATATCAAGAATAATGTTTTGATATTTTGGCCAAGATTCTTGAAAAAATATATAGTCATTCACCAGTCACTTACACTATGGGGGTAATAGGTCAATCGGAGACTGAAAATGAAGATGAAATACTAAGGTCTGGAATATTTAACATAGAATTAAAAGTCACACAATATATTGAGATATTTTAAAATATTCAGGCCAATCTTCACAGCATATTTTTGCCATATCTGACCTTGATCAAAGATAAAATATGATTAATATTGTATTGCTAATTACAGTATTAGAAAATGGCATGAAAACTTTATGTATTATTTTGGCTTCTTCAGGATCTACTTGCCAAGTGAACGTATAACATGCTCAGGGTTCTCAGATACTGATAATACTATGCAGATTCCAAATAATCAGACCATATATCTAAAGGGATAATGCTGACCTCATCAGCCTTTACTCAGGATAAGCTGGATTTCAGTCCTTTCGCAGCATAAGATCAGGCTCTTCCTTTCTGGGAAATAGTTAAAATACTTCACCTGTCGATATGATTTTCAGGCTTCAAAACATCTAATTAAATTCTAAGTAACCTTGGCTTGCTGATTCTGAAGAAGCCAAAGTAATACACAAAGTTTTCATACCATTTTCTAATACTGTGATTAGCAATGCAATATTAATCATATTTTATCTTTGATCAAGGTCAGATATAGCAAGAATACACTGCGAAGATCGGCCCGAATATTTTAAAATATCTCAATATATCATGTGACTTTTAATTCCATGTTAAATATTCCAGACCTTAGTATTTCATCTTCATTTTCAGTCTCCAATTGACCTATTACCCCCATAGTGTTAGACCCCCCAGTCATCTTAGACCCTGGCTCAGAACTCATCTTCCACTCATTTTCTGAGCCTCAAAAAATTCTTAAAAATAATTTATAATACATAATTACTTTCTTGACCCTTGGTTTTTGTTTTATGTAGTGTTTGACCATGTTCTGAGGCATTCTCACTGCAATCAACAGAAATTTCCTTATTAGGATATATCACATGACATAAATAAGTTAACAGTATCCATCCATAAAAAACATATTCCAACCCCCAATAAACCCTCCAGTGAGTCTCAAGAGCAGTTTTACAACTATGGCAGCTTAGATAATGATGATACCTATAAAGGGAGATGATGTAGCCTGATTTTGGACTGGGGTCTAAGATGACTGGGATTGCCTTTTTGGACCATCACCAAACCCATCCTCTGTAGTGACCATTTCTCTACATATAGCTTTGGCAATTTTTTTCAGACTGAGTAGATTGTAGTAGTATATATTGAGTACAAAAGGTTCTAGCCATTATGCAAAAAAAATATTCCAGCCATCAATCAAATTTCGGGGTCTAAGTGACTGGTGAATGACTGTACAGTTATAGATTTCAATATTTCAGCCAAGAATATTGAATTCTCCATGCAGTGTCATGTTCTGTTTTCTTTTATAGGCAGCATCATCTTCACTTTCACAACATAGGAATTTAATTTGGTTTCATTTTTGACATCATATTGCCACCCACTTGGGAAGTCTCTGAGTAGACTTGTAGGATCAGCATCATTGACATAGGATTGTTTTGACCAGTTCTCATTTAGTTTCACCATAATATAGGATAAGACAGTCCCCATGTAGACTTATAGGTTTGACATTGACATAAGATAGGATAGTCTCCATGTAGACTCCATTTTTGACTTCAACTTTCAGTAACCACTTTTTGTATAGGATCAGTAACTCACAGTTAGGATCATGCCAATAGGAGAAAGTGAGAGGAATGCATGCTGTGGAATCCATGGAGTGCATGGGGGCTTGGCACAGCTATTAGCAATGTCACCCTTGGGTAGATTCTGTCTATACCCTTGACCTTAGTTGTCACTGGATGTCTTTCCTTAACATTTAGAAACCTAAAGTAGTTTCTAAACATTGATATGACCCTTACATTGATGAATTTGAAATTATCTAGATATATGTTTCTACACCTTAACCACATTTAAGTTTGAGGAAATGTGTCTGAATTTGATTCAAATCATCCTTTATCACTGACAGCCATGTACCACAATGATGAGCTCTTACTTCATCTCCTCACTCTAGAGGATGAAGCTGCAATGTGAGAAGAGCAGGAGTATACTCTTGCTGCTGCAGCAGGCAGCTTCCTACTATATGGGGCAGAAGAGTCATGGAGATTAAGGGCTGAACATCGACAAGAAACACAGCTCTATCTTACACAATCTGAGCTCCTCCCTGATCCCTGATCCAATACCCCTTGGCAACTCCTGTTCCAGAGCCAGTCTGATAGGGCTTTCATTACACCAATGGGCCTTGATGTTCAGACTTTCACTCACCTTCTTAATGGTGGATTTGCACATTGATGGAATACAAATCTCATTCCCCATACCGACAACCCCTCCACTGCTGTTCCTCATCTACAGGCCCGATCCCTTGATGCTGCTGGTGTACTAGGCCTTATTCTTCATTACCTCAACTCTACAATGCATGATGTCAGCTTGGTGGAAATCTTTGCACTGATTCCAACAACAGTATTATACTATTTGGCTTGGTCATTAACCATCCTATGAGACTCACTCTGGGAATTGGGAGAAGCTAGAATTTGTTAGGATCGTGCCAATAGGAGTAAGTGAAAGGAATGCACACTGTGGAATCCGTGGAGTGCGTGGGGCTTGGCAAAGCTATTAGCAACGTCACCCTTGGGTCGAAGCCCAAAGAAGGATTACAGACGGAGTCCACGGGATTATGATCTCTAGGATCAAAGGTTAAGTCCAACGGCTATCGGAGTCTGCGGACATAGAGATGGATTATGGCTTGAAGGCCGAAGAGAGTGAGGATGAGAGTTATTGGGCTAAACCAAGTTGATATTCAAACTGAGGTATGTACTACTAAATGTACAGCTGATATACTAGGATGGAGTCCGGCAGGTCGGGGTCTGGAATAGTGTAGGTATGGCTAGAGTGATGTGATCTGGAATGTTCTGTATCTAGAGGAGTCGAGTATTCCATGGACTCCGATATAACACCTACTTGCTACCATGATGGTGATGAGCCTCGTGGCTCTGTGTGCTCAGAAATCGCGGGCACACAAAACAATTTAACGAAATTCTTACTTGCAAGGATGTTCAATTAACCAATCCTTGCAAGTCCGTTACAAGTCAAATCCCCACCAAATAGTCATTTCGGTTGTGAAGTGCATACTCAATAATGGTTTGTGAACCATAAATCATCAATACAGCACAAAGTACATGGCAATACCGGTTACCACGGGACTGACACCGAACTAGTCATTCGATTCATGTCATCACCTAAACAAAGGCGGCATGATGCAATATTAGTCATGTGATGCCACCCATACAATCACCGACTGCGCATAAGCGCGCAGGCTGTGCCCGGCTATGGGACTCGTAACACAAACATACGGTCACAAAGTTAAATAAGAAATGAAGTTCATGAATCACCCAGGCTAGCACTGCACAACTAGTATCCGTCAGTCAGCTAAGGATGCCGCAATACATTGTAAACTGGCATACACAATTATATGTTATAAAGCTCAGTAAGAAACGTTATAGCAACGATAATAGTGTTACAAACCCTTCACGAAGCTCACTAATCTATTACTGCAGTTACAAAGAATGACACCTTTAGATTATGTGAACCATTAGAGAAAAATAGTATAAAAACTCAAATGTATTAGCCAGAAAGACAGAATACGCTCGGGATACTACTCCCCCATACCAAAGACTACAGAACACTTCGTGTTTGCACTAAGGACATATACGCCAACAAGTCAGTGACTACAAAGGCACTTAACTAAGTCGCGACCCCGCCGTCCCTTGCTTTACTCTATAAACCAAGAAGGCGGTTGTTCACCGTCGTTGGCATCCTCACACTTCCAGACATCGCACTCAAAGATGAGCGCAACAGTAGACCGCACCGCATACTAGGCTGCAATAACACCTTCGCAAACTAAATAGTTTTTAATAACCGCTTCGTGAACCGACCTTGTCTTATACAGAGCCCGTAGCTCGAGACATAACACCAAGTAGCCTTGAATAAGCTACAAATTTAGGACCTATAGTCACTGCATGGAGGTGCCTGACTAGACTTGCTAAGAACCTGCCTTCAGATTCTGTGACTGATTATACTAGCCGTATAGGTGTTGTGTTTTCTGCCCACAGGAGTCTTTAGGTTCATCAATGGGTTCTAGGTGTGATAAATGAAATATGTGAAATAAGTAAAT
The DNA here is from genome assembly GCA_030435655.1 of Armillaria novae-zelandiae. Classification (NCBI taxonomy): domain Eukaryota; kingdom Fungi; phylum Basidiomycota; class Agaricomycetes; order Agaricales; family Physalacriaceae; genus Armillaria; species Armillaria novae-zelandiae. The sequence continues at coordinate 894,852 of JAUEPR010000009.1, forward strand.
GAAATAGAGATATGAAATATGAGGTAGAAACCGGGATTTGGAAGCCGACAGATTCCGATGATTGACTTGGAGCCGGTGGAGTGGATGGTGGACATGGTCCATGGAGTCCATGGCATGATCGTTACAGTATCCCCCCTTTAGCATGGCCGGGAGTACCACGTGGAATTTGTGAGTGAGGTATCACGTGATTTTCACCTCTTAACTTGTAACCACCACCATCTCAGTGGTAGGAACAACTAGCTTTTTTCTTTCTCTGTCGCCCTCAATGATGACAAATGAATACCGACAGTCAAGGATGCCAGAAGCATACTCTGTGCCTGCCACCCCCAAGGAGTTGGATGTTAAGGAACTGTCGGTGTTCTACGCTGGCAGGGATGTTGAAGAGGAGGCGTATCAGAGCGCCGTGGAGGCCCACAAAGTGTGGGTCACGGAAAAAATGAAGGCCGAAAAGGCTGCGGCAGCTGTGGAGGCTGCGCAGAAGAGGGCCCAAGAAAGGGCAAAAAAACTTCAAGAATTGAAGTCGAGGAAGGAAGCGGAGGCCGCAGTGAGGCGGGAGGAGGAGGAGAAGCTAGCAAGGGAGGCAGAGGAACGGCAAGTAGCAGAGGAGGTGAGGATTGCTGCTGAGAAGCGGGCAGTGGAAAAGAAGAGGAAGGAAGAGGTGGCGGCAGCAGAGGTCGAGAAGAAGAGGTTGGCGGCTGCAGAATCCAAGGCCGCGCGCACATGGCATCTACTGCGAGAACAGACTGAGTTGGCGCAGAAAGCCGCGGAGGCCGCAGCTGCTGCTGCACAGGCTGCCAAGGGGGACAATGAGGGAGCCATGGGGACTGCGGAAAATGAGAAGGAGAAGGCGCATGAGGAGTTGCGCCTGAAGAGGAAGGAGAAGGGGAAGGGAAAGGCATCGTTGGCCAGGAGCCCTTCTAAGAAAAGGAAAAGGTTGACGAGGTCAGTGGTGGAGAGTGAGGAGGACAAGCAAACCGCAGGGCCATTGGCAGAGTGGCCAGCTAAGAAGGTCAAGGGGAACATTGTGGGACATGAGGAGTTCCACGGGTCTGGTGAGTGGACTTGGAGTTGATTTCTTATTTGTTTGCTGATTTGGTGTTTTAGAGAAGTGTGGGCATTGTCGGGCCGATGGTGCCCAATGTGTTATGTCTGCAACAATGAGGTCCTGTGAACGATGCAGGATCTGCAAGGTGAAGTGTCTGTGGACCGAGGAAGTGGAGCCGTCAGCGCTGGAGGAGGTAGTGTCCTTGCTGCATACTTTGCATGCAAGGTTTGATGACATGGAGGAGAGGATGGAGAAGCTGGAGAAGGAGGTGGCATCTGTCGGAGGTCACGTTGGCAACTTAGTGGATGATTTCGAGGAAGGGGATGCAATCGAATATCCACGGGATTTCATGCCAGTGGCATCCAAAGAGGAGTGGAAGGTGTCGAGGGAGGAGTTGGGAGAGTTGAAAGGTGCCAACCCCGAGGCCCTCCGGTGGGCAATGCGATTACACTTGGATCAGGATGTTGCTCAAGTGTGGTACGCCCACATGACGTCCGTGGAGTTCAATGGTAAAGATCTGTTCAAACTTGCCAACATCGAATTGTGGTGCGGAAACGGCAACTTGGACAGGGTGATTGCATCCAGCAAGAGATTTAGGGATGCTCGCACAAAGTTTTACCAAGTCAGAGGCCACCGGAGGGAATGGGTGCTGTGGAAGGAGTACCTGAGGGGTAGTGAGGAGTTTTTGGTAGAGGATTCCGAAGGAGAGCTGGAGGAGGAGGAAGTCAGGGCAGAGATGCTGCCAGAGGCCAGGGCCAACAGAGCGCCCGGAATAGCGGAGTTGTTGAGGATGATAAAAGGAAAGGGAAGAGAGGTGGAAGGTGGAGAGGCCGGCAGGTCTGCGGACACCTAGTACCCTTGCCTCGTAGATAAAAATTTTTATGGATTTTATGTAGATAGATGGATTGTATAGCATGCCTGGAGGGGCATAAAATGTAGATAATTTTGTTGATGTTTTTTTGAAATTGGTGTGAATAAGTGTGAAGTCAAGAAATGTGTCTGATGGACTCCGTTCCCAATTAGGCAGTGAATTTGCAATAGTTTTCCAGAATTGAATTTGAAATTGGGGAGACAGATTCTGATGGGAACCAATGGGATGAATGATCAAGAAGAATTGGGTGAGGTCTTGACTGAGACCTTGTGAATGGTGACCTTGGATAACGGTCCTGGTTTGTCTGGGTAACGACAATGGAAATCGTCAATGTAGTCTTCCACGGAGAACTCTGTTGCGGGGATCCAGGCAAATTCTTCATCAGTACCTTCGTAGCCCAACCATTGGACACGGTAGAGGAGTGGACAGCGGAACCGACGGTCGAGCTTGGAATCAAGAATCTGTGCGATCTCAAATTGCTCTTCTCTGTCGACTTCCACGGGAGGTGGAGGTGGTTGGGTGTGATTAGGAATGGTATTGATTTCCACAGGTTCCAACTGTGAGACATGGAATACAGGGTGAATGGGATGGAGATCCGCGGGAAGTTTGAGTGTGAAGGAGTGGGATCCAGGCTGAGCGATGATATCGAACGGTCTGAGGAATTTCTTGGAGAATTTTGCAGTAGGGCAAGTAGTCCTGATGTGTTTGGAGTTAAGGAAACCTTGTCACCTACTTTGAAATCTGGAGCTGGGGACCATCGTTTGTCTGCTTGGAATTTGTAACGAGACTGAGCATGAGTGATTTCATCTGTAAGGAATTGGTGAAGATCGTCGAGGTTGACTATGAAGTCACAGGCCCAGGCGGAGGCGATGTCGTGTTCAGGGTACACAGTGATGTTAGGATGGTAACCCTTATTAGCGAAGAATGGAGAGATTCTGGTGGAGGCATTCAGAGCATTGTTGTATGCAAATTTGGCAATGGGTAGTAGGGTATCCCAATTGTCTTGTTGGTATGAACAATAGATATGGATGTATTGTTCGAGGGTTTGATTAGCATGTTCAGTTTGTCTGTCGGCTTCCAGATGGTAACCAGAAGTGAAGTGAAGCTCCATATCAAGAGATTTGGCAAGGGTGCAAGTGAATTGGGAGACAAATTCGGAGCCGCAGTCGGAAGTGATGTGGTTGGGAATGCCATGCTTGGAGAAGACATGGGTGACAAAGAGCTGAGCTAGCTCCGAGGAATTGTCGGTGTCGTGAGTGGGAATGAAAATGGCTTGTTTACTTGCATGGTCGATAATGACAAGAATGGTGGTGAATCCATTGGATTCCGGGAGCTGTTCAATGAAGTCCATGGAGATGGAATCCCATGGCCGTTCTGGGACAGGGAAGGGTTTGAGTAAGCTGAATGGATGGTGTCTAGGTGTTTTGTTATGACCACAGGTAGTACAGGATCTGACATAGTGGCAAACAAATTCACGCATCTGTGGCCAGGTGTAATTCCGTTGGACTAATTCGAGAGTCCTGTTTTGACCGAAATGACCTGCCAAGATGTGGTCGTGATTGTTTTGGAGGACACAAAGACGGAGGTCCGCGGAGTCTGGGACGTAGATGCGATTGTCAAGGTGGAGTATTCCTGACTCGTCTACAGACCACCAGGAAGGATTGGAAGGGGAAGAAGTAAGGTGGAAGCCTTCAGTCGCCGTGGAGTCCGTGGGTTGTGCGAGCTTGATATCAGAATGCAATTGGTCTACATCCATGATTGCACTAGCACGGAGTATGGGACCTTCAAGAAAAGTAGCGTGGAGAGAAGTGGAGAGTTGTTCTTGAGTAAATACAGGGTGAAAATTGTGAGGATTGACTTGAGGGTATTGACCATCCCCTTCTTTAGGGTAGACATCCCATCATCTAGTGAGTGCATCCAGTTTCCCACCTAATTTTCCTGGATGGAATCGGATAACTAGGTTGAACTGGGAAAGGAATTCGGACCAGCAGACTTGTCGGTGTGTCAGGACCTTGGTAGTAGAGAAGTACTCAAGGTTTTTGTGATCAGTAACGATGTCGATGGATTCCGTGGAGCCTTTGAGGTAGTGACGCCAGTATTTAAAGGCTTCAAAGATGGCGAGAAGTTCTTTATCATGGGTATCATAGTTAAGCTAGGCTCCATGGAGACTGTGGGACAAGAAGGATATAGGGTGAATTTCCCCATCATCAAGGTAGATTGAGAGGATAGCGGAACTAGCATAGTCGGAGGCGTCAGTTTCCACAACAAGTTGACGGTCGGGAATCCAATGGGTAAGGATAGGAGCGTGAGTGAAAGCCTGTTTCAACTTGTTGAATGCAGCTAAGCATTTGTCATCGAATTTCCACGGAATACCTTTGCATGTAAGACGTGTTAGAGGAAGCACAATCTCACTGTATTCGTAGATGAAACAGTGGTAGAAGTTGGTGAAACCAAGAAATGATTGGATATCTTTGACCTTCCGCGGGATCGGCCAGTCAACAATAGCTTTGACTTTGTCTTCAGCCATTCATAAGCCTTCAGGAGAGAGGATGTAGCCTAGATATTCCACGGAATCCCGATTGAATTCGCATTTAGACCCTTTGCAGTAGAGCCCGTTGGCTCGCAGTCTGCATAGGACTTCACATACATTCTTTCGGCATTCTGCGGGATCGTCGGAGTAGATGAGGATATCATTGAGGTAGACGACAACAGAGACATCGAGCATGTCTGCAAAAATGTTGTTGACAAAACATTGGAAAGCTGCAGGAGCATTGGTAAGACCAAATGGCATGACATGCCATTCAAAAGACCCATAGCGGGTACGGAATGCGGTTTTCCACTCATCTCTGTCGGCAATACGGACTAGATGGTAGGCATGGCAGAGGTCGAGTTTGGTATATATGCACGCAGAATCAAGAAGATCAGATATGAGAGGGAGTGGATAGCAGTCCTTTTTAGTGATTTTGTTAAGGCTGCAGAAGTCGACACAGAGTCTGAGTTCACCAGTTTTCTTCTTGATGAAGAGTACCGGAGCTCCGTGGGGAGAGCATGTGGGGGAGATGAAACCGTTATGGACATTATCATTGATAAACTCATGTAAGGCTTTGAGTTCGGATTCGGAGAGGGAATAGATGGGTCCGAGGGGAGGTGAGGAGCCTTCCTCAAGGTTGATCTTGAGATCATAAGGACCATGCTCGGGGAGTTTCTCTGAGAGAGAGTCACTGAACACATCGGCGAAGTCATGATACTCCAGTGGAACATCAGATAAATCCGGCGGAGCCGTGGAAGCAGCCTGGCCGCTAACACTTGGCATAGAAGGTTGGAGTGTGAACTGTTGTGCACCCTCCTCTGTGCAAGCTCGTACGAAAGCAGCCGCAGAAATGATAGATATTTTGGGGGCAACCAAAGCGGAAAATGATGGGATGGACAGGTATGAGTAGATAGGCTCATACGCTGGCAGAGTCCGTCGGGATCTCGGAGGTGGTTTGGATGGGATGGGACCTGAAGGGTCCTTGCGAGCTTGCGCTGTTGCGTCGGAGGCTGCGGAAACATCTGGAACAGATGCACCAAATAGCTTTGAACAGAAAGTGATATTGTGCTTTGCCCAGTCAATCAATGGATTGTAGCGGGAGAGCCAGTTGTATCCCAGAACAAGGTTACAAGATGAATCAAGACATGTGATGTAGAAGTCAATAGGAATGATATCTCCCGACGGGAATCGTATGGAGAGAGTAACAGATTGTGAGATGTGAGATCCGGCGGAGCCGTCAAGAAGCCGAAGTTGAACAGGAGGAATGGAGTTGCTAGGGATGTTGTGATTGTTAACGGACTTCGAGTCAATAAAGCAATGGCTGGAACCAGAGTCGACTAGAGCAAGAAAACGTAGGATGGTGGAGATAGGAGATCCATCGGGCTCCGGTCCAGAGCCGATTTCACTGGATAGGGATATGGTAAGGGAATGGTTGGAAAGAGCGGCGGCGTTGAGGGTTACGATCTCTGAAATGCAATGACAGTCAACACAACCCTGTCCTTGCATGGAGGAAGCAGGGTTGCTCTCTATTTTTCTGACTCTGAAGGAGCCGAATCAACAGAGGCGGGAGTAGGGTCAGAGACCTCAGCTGCACGTCCACATGCAGAAGCCACAGATTTTCGCTTGTTGCAGTCCTCGGTCTTGTGTTTGTTGCCACAGAACATGCAGAGGTCATTCTTGCAGCAGCATTCCTTTTCCTCAGGTGTGAGCTTACCGTCCTTGCCTAGCTTGTCAGCATAGGGCTTCTTGGAGGCACCCGTGGAGCTGGAGGAAGAAGAGGTAGATGATGAACCCATGGTGGAACCGTAGGATTTCAGGGCTGCAGAGTTGTTGGAAGAGCTCCAGTTAGAACCCAAACCCTTGGGTTTGAAGGTGGAGGAGGTGGAGGGCTGGTCACGGTTTTCCCTGGAGACCTCGGCTTTCCTAGTCCAGTAGCGAGCGTCAAGCTCCTGGGCAAGGGTACACATATCATGGAGGTTGTTGGGTTTTCCATGGTGAGCCATGTCATCCTTGATCCGTGAGCAAAGCCCGCAGTAAAAGGCATGATGGAGGGAGTTGTCGCCGTAACTGATGATGGCAGTGTGTTGATTGAAGCTTACTATGTACTTCATGATCCTGTCTCCGTCATGCATCCGAAGATTTTCGAGTTCATCTTCAGCATCTCCGATGGCATTGAATGGACCAAAATTGGTATGGAGTTCTAAAAGGAAGGCGGCGTAGGAGTATGCCCAAGCGGGAGGATTGGCTTGATTGGGGTGGAGGATATCTGGTTCGAACCAGTCAAGGGCGACACCGGATAGGAAGGAAATGGTGTAGTTGACTTTGGCGGTGTCCATGGTGTTACGACTGCATACATTCCAGATGTGTAATTTTGTGATCTAATGAATATACTTGGTACTACAGTACAAGGAGAGAAACGGGCCTAAGGACTACACAAGTGTACATAATAAGTACCTCTAAACAATAATACTACCTGTCTAAACGACACAACGTGACAGACCCAAACCAGGACTTAGTTACAGCTTGTACTTGACAGGCTAGCTTGACAGAAAGTTCATAAACCCTGTCCGGCCATCGGTAGTTGTCTATTACCAAGAGAGCTCGCTCCTTTAAACCAAGATGAAAAGGATTGCAATTTAAAATGATTGGCGCATACTAAATTAAAGTGATGCACTGTACCTGAGGAGCCTGGTCCGGTGATGAGCCTTGTGGCTCTGTGTGCTCATAAATTCACGGATCTACAAAGATCTAGTGATACTCCATCCCCTCAAATTTAATATCAAGGCGCAGCCTTGATCCGCAGGCACCATGATTTGCAGGCACCTTGATCATCAATCCTATTTAAAATACACCTCAGAAATAGCCTATGGCTATGCTGGATCAATTGGAATGGCTGCGCAACAATTACACAAGTTAAATGACAAAGTTAGCCAACTTATTCATTGCTACAGTCAGCAGCCATCGAGATATTACCAAGGCGGCTTGCTTCGCAAAGCAAGAAGGCTTAAAACACCCAGAATTACTCAGGAAGTTCGCGCAGCATCAGCAATGCACAGCAATGCACAGTTAGAAGCTCACAGCTGCTAACTGATTGCTGACTGATTCCGACACAGCAGTAGTAAGCAATGGCTAATAATACTCTATTGCTTCATAACAAGTTTGCTTGTGTTGCACGTCGACCAGGCAAGGACCAATGTAGCTTACATACAAGTATTTATCAAGTAGTATAAAGGTAGCTCAGTAAATAGTCGAAATGGAGGAGACCAAGAGAGATCCTAGGAGACACCTAAAGGACAAGCTCCAGAACATCTTCACGAACTTGTTCCTTGTCTTCCACACCTCCTACATACCACATACACACACCGAGTCCGAGTTCTCTGCTTTCCATTGGAGAATAACAATTAGTGAACTTCCCCTCACTAAAAGTTAACAATAACTTTGTGTGCTTGCCTCAGCTTCATAAACCTCGCTAGGAAACCTTTACTGGTTACCCTTGCAAGACATTCTCATCAAATTAAGATCGACTGCATACCTGTGCGCTTCGCGAAGCAATCCGCAGCTAGGATTGACTCCCTTTAGCCACTAACACCCTAGTACTACTGTTTCCGAAGTTAGGAAACAACACCACTTAACTTGTAGTGAGTTAGACACCAATTGGCACCACATATAGGTTGCCCCACTCAGTATACATTCAAGTTTGCGCATCGCTTCCCTTCCAGAAAAGCTTCGCACACATACTTTGCTTCTCAATCCAGCTACTACCGAGTTGCATAACACCCACACTTGCGCACTTCCTTCATTTTTAATAACAACTTTGCGGACTAATATTCCTTTGTGAACCAGTTATTCAAAACCACAACATCCTGTTGCCTAGGACAGCTTTGCGCACCTACCTTGCTTCTTGAACTGGTCACTCCCAAGTTGCACAACACTCATCATTGTGCATTCCTTCACTTCTGGAACAGCTTCACGCACCAGCCTTTGCTTCTCGAACCAGTTATTCGAAAGCATAACACCTTGTAGCCTTGAATAAGCTACACTCTTAGGATAATACAGTCACTGCACGGAGGTGCCTGACTAGACTCGCTAAGAACCTGCCTTCAGATTCTGTTGAAGAATTACATTTCCATTCAGGTTGTGTTTTCTGCCCGCAGGAGTCTCTATGTTCAACACCGGAAACCACGCGAGAGATAAGATAAGAGGATAATCCAATGTGCAAGCCGTGGTATGATGAGTGCCTTTGTCACACTGTTGAGGAACCGTTGCCAGTAAGAATTACTGCTGGAAGAATGATTGAATAAGAGCTGGAGCTAGACACAGCACGACCGCTACCGGTCAGGAGATATGTCCTTGGACTTGAGATTAGCAAGCGCTTGTAAAACCTTAGCAAGCTCGACATGGAAACTAAACCACATATGGCAACACCGAGTCGGACACCAAGCAGGACTGTGGCAGTGGTGGGCTGTATGCATAGGAGTCTAGATTACCTGGGGACTGCGGTGATATTTGTAATTAATAGTTGTTTTAGTATAAGTAGTTAGAAGTCCGGTGTAGTATACAAGTTTCGAACCCCTGAGTTGTGGTGTGCATGTAGAAGGCGAGTACTGTAATAAAGGAATAAGTTTGTAGCTTCGAGCGTTGTATATACAGAACGAGCTCACCTCAAGGAATAGAGATAACTTCAGGATCTGACAAGTGTGCTTAAGTTCCGAGTGAATAAGAATCAGTGTCGCTGTTCTGTTCCATCTGAGTACTGCCGAGGTCTGTTTGGAAAGAGTATGAATTGAAGTAGAAGTTCTGAAATCTGTCTGTCTGTCTGTTCTGTTCTGTCAGTCTGTTTCTGAATCTGCTTCTGTTCTGTTTTTGAGTTGTTTCTGTTCTGAATTTGCAAACTGTTGGAGAGTCGGAGTCTGTTATCGTCGTCGAAGTTAGTCTTGACAACCCTACCCCTAGGGGAGTAGCGAGCTCACTAAGTCAGTACTTGGTTGAGTGGTCTAAAGAGCAAGCTCGGTGTCATAGTGAGGAGTCTCATGTTCTATTGTATTGTAGGACGTGTGTCCTAGTGTAAATTGAATATTACCATTCACCTAGAAGGTTGCACCTCGAAGTATACCTTCTTGTAAAAGATTCTAGCTTTAGGATCAAATAAAACGAGTAAACACTGTACCGTGCTGAGATAAGAAGGAGCTTTACGAGTTCTAAAGTGTTAATAACCACAGAGTAGAAATAATCTCATCCCCCCACGCACTTACAAGGGTGATTGTATTATTGCGTAGTTGTGTGAGTGTGTGTGTGGTTTGGTGTGTGTATCACGCCGTTCTATGCACTGTTCCACAAGTGCCCACAGCCAGCCTCTTCATTTGGAGCCCACCGCAAGGGGGGGTTTCACTTTGTGATTTATTACTTTAGATTTCTGTGAAGAACCTTTGCACCCCAGTGTAAAATAGTGAGAGCTCTCAAAGATAACCTTCGCAAGAAGCAAATCTGTCGGAGGACCCTTTCACACAAGGACTTCTGACAACGAGGGTAATACCTCACAGAGAAAAACAACACCCCGAAATCAGGGAACATCAGGACGTGAGCAGCCGCGAGAGCCGCTAACCAGAGCTCAGAAATTAGTGAGCAGATTATCGGTAGAACCGATCTTTCCTTACCCACCCGTGGTCAAATCTACGAGAGTACCAAGGGGAGGTCAGGGAGGTCCATCGCAACAGGTACCTTCAGTACCTGGTGAAGCACAGTTAGTGACACCAATGACTACGAGGTGAAGAGCCAGTAGTTCTAGTATTCCAGGACCTTCGGGTACCGTTCGAGCCCCTTCATCGAGCTCACAACCATCTCACAACCCGAATTATAATATTCCCCCCTTCCATGCTTCCATCACAATGGCACAACCAATGCCTGGACCGAATGAAAAGTCCGTGCCAACATTTGACAGCTCTACAGATCCGGAAGAGCTGGAGAGATTCTTCTCGCACTTGGAGGAGTTATTCACGAAGTGCACTATTATGGATGATGCAGAAAAGAAGCGATATGCGACCCTGTATACGGACATCAAAACTGAGAAGCAGTGGCGAGTCCTTGCCAAGTACAAGAATGGGACTTTCGCTGAATTCAAGGAAGAAGTCCTAGGCAGCTATGACAGGGCTGTAGACGCGGACAGGGACGCTGTTCAAGAATTGAAACAGTTAGTCCAAAGATTTAACTTGTCCCCGATCCAAGAGAAGGCAGACTTCATGGCCTTCAAAAGAGAATTTCAAGTGTTAGCTGGCACACTCACAAAAGTGCTGTCTAACAGAGAACTGGTAGATCAGTTCCTGACGCCAATGGCAGAAGAGCTATACCAATCAATAAAGCTTCGACTGGAACGGCTGCCCCCACCGACAGGTCTACAGAAACGGGACTTGGCAGACCCGTATACCTTGGCTGAAGTGATGACCTGTGGGTTAGACGTACTGCAAGGTGTGTTCTCATTGATGGACCGCAAGCGAAACGAAGCCCGCGGGCTAGATGTAGCAGTATCGGCGACAAGAGAAGTGCATGGCGCATGACCAGTGACTAGAAATAGCACTGTACCAAGTGAGCCAGTGGTAAAGCAGGAGGAATTTGGCAGCTTCCTGGCGTCAATGAAGGATATCTTCGAGCTCCAAGCTCAACAAGGAAATCAGCGAATGGCAGCCCTTGAGAAGGCCTTTAATGAACACCAGAAAAGCATGCTGAGCTTCTTGCAGAACCAGCAGTTGCAAAGTCAGACACAGCATCTGCACCAACAAGCACAGTACAGTGCGCACACTCCAAATCCTGGGTATGGGACCTTCCAAAGGCAGAATAACACCAACCTGGGAGCGAGCTCACAAAGCGCCATGGATTGCTGGTTTTGTGGAGAAAAAGACGGACATCTATCAGATAAGTGTCCTACAAAAGCAGAGTACGTGAATGCTGGCAAAATAGTGCTAGTAAACGGTAGAGCACATTTGCCTGGAGGAGGAATGATCCCCAAAGAGATAAGGGATCCCTACGTTAAGAACCGCATCGACGAGTACTACGCCCGCCTGGATGGGTCAAAGAATGTGAGTCAGAACATATTGATCACAGGTTCAATGACTCCGGGGCTGCTCAATGTAACAGGCTTGCTAGCAACCCTCCTGCAGCAGAAGCAAGAATTTGAGCGCGAAGTATTTATGCTCTGCTCACAAGCCAAAGGGAGTAGCGCGGGAGTCAGAAACAGGAGCAGAGGCTCAAACTCAGAAGATGTGGAGCGGGAAATACCTACCAACGAAGAGAGAGAGCAGGGTTTTTCTAAGCGTTCAATGACGGCGGGCGGGAACCAAAATAGGGCTAGTGGAGTTGACAAGTCCGGTTCACCATCACCCCCAGAGGACGCAAACAAAAACCAAAAGCACAGTGGAGTCAAGGAGTATAGGAGAGAGCGGTCAGTGGAGCGAGCAGACTCAGAGGATGATGAGCCCGTCGCAAAAAGCAAGCAAGTGCGGATGGACCCCGCACCCAAGTATATACCTACCCCTCAGGTAGTAGTACCTTGAGTACCTAAGGAATTTAGGAATGCGAGAGACATTACCGGTGGAGGCAGAGAGGGAGGTTCGCAGAAGAAGAAAAAGAAAGAGACACTAGCATCATACCCGGCGGACTCGAAAGAACTGGCCTACCGAATTAGGGCACCGATTCAAGAGCGGGGCAATAGAGCCAAGGTCATGGAAAGGGTTATGAACATGGAGGTACCAATCACAGTAGGCGAGCTACTATCCCTGTTGAAGCTACGAGAGGATGTAAAGAGTGAGCTCACTCTGAAACGGATCGCGCTCGGCAAGAAAGGGAGGAATGGCAAGCAACAGTTTGGCTATTTCCTGGGCGAGGAGCCCATAGATGACGAAGAAGTCGAAGGAGAAGAGGTCTTTCCGTTTGCTGAAGTAGAGACTGAGGAAGAAGTGGCTCCATCAGGAGGTACGATCCACATATCAGACTTGCCATATGTAGGATGCTTCGTGGTAACCATGGAACTAAAAGATGGAGTCCCGGCGGGCTCGCTAATCTGGCAAGACCCATTCCTGCAATATATAAACGAAGCTGCGGAACGAGGAGAAGAGCCAAAACAAGTATATGTGGCCAAGGATTCACAAGCCCTGTGATCAGTCTTTCCACTAGTAAACGGAGCAGAAAAATTGGAAAGCCTGTATGATACGGGATCTCAGATAGTGTCAATGTCAGGACAAGTTGCTGACCGTTTAGGACTGATATATGACCCAGACAAGGTCATCAACATGCAGTCTGCTAACAAGCAGGTGGAGAAATCTTTAGGAATGGCCAAGAACGTACCATTCTTATTCAGCGACATTACAGTGTACTTACAAGTACATATCATAAGGGACCCTGCATATGACGTATTGTTGGGCCGGCCCTTTGATGTGCTAACCACGAGCACTGTATTTAACACGGCAGATGGAGGACAATTGATAAAAATCAAGGATCCGAACTCGCCTAGAAGTGCCATGGTACCCACGTTCCCACAAGGACAATGCAGGGTAGCTCAGCGAGAAATGGAACAGGATTTTCAGTAATCAATGATTTGATCAAAGATCAAGGAGAGCTGGCACTAGTCATAGAAGCCGATCATAATGGGAACTTCATGATCGGTGGCTATGCACAACCGACAGGATCCAAGAAGTTCAGAAAAGAAGAGTTAGAGGCTACGTATCTTACAGCCAACAAACAGGTGTGTGGTGAAGACACGAGGGCATGCAGGACACTGGTCTTCGTATTTTGGGGCGCTACAAAAAGTAAGAGATATACGCGAGGAGCAGGCCAATCTGGAGCAAGCAGACAATGATGAAAACCCCGCCCCAGGTAAGGAAACGCAGGCATACTTCCAGGCGGAAGAAGGAATGAACCCCATGCTGCTAGTAGGCTCTGTCAAGGATGTGTTCGCTACAAAGAAATATAAACCAGTGGCATTAAAGGTCCGACCAATTACAGGTGGACTCCTGACAGGAATTCAGGATAGAACGAGACATTAAGGGAGATCCCTTGCAAGGAATGCCTCGACTCAGTGAGCGGCCTCCGGATTTCGAGCCTACTGGTCGATATACTAGAGAAAGGAAGGATCTCATAGACAGAGTACATGGAGAAGAATTCCTTTGGCCAGAGGAGTGGAAATTGATGCACCACTTCATGAGTGTGCAAAACGAGGGTTTTGCCTGGGATGATAATGAGCGGGGTCATTTTAAAGAAGAATACTTCCCTCCAGTTACCATTCCCGTGGTAGAACACACTCCCTGGATTCAGAAGAATATTCCCATCCCACCAGGGGATCTTTGACAAAGTCTGCAAAATTATTAAAACGAAGATACAGGCAGGCGTGTACGAGCCCTCGAACTCCTCGTACCGCTCACGCTGGTTCTGTGTCGTTAAGAAGGACAGGAAAAAGCTTATGGCTAGTACATAGCTTAGAACCCTTGAACACCGTCACAATTAGGCATTCAGGTGTGCCACCAGCCACGGACGAACTCGCAGAACATTTCGCGGGGAGATCGTGTGGAGCCACATTAGATTTATATGTAGGCTATAATGAGCGGACATTAGATGAAAAATCAAGAGATATGACCACCTTCCAAACACCATTTGGTGCGCTCAGACTAGTTACATTACCGATGGGATGGACGAATTCCGTACCTATCTTCCACGATGACATAACATATATCTTACAAGAAGAAGTGCCACATGTAACAATACCATATGTCGACGATGTGCCAGTGCGCGGGCCGAAAACTCGGTATGAAAAGCCTGGAGAAACCTTCGAAACGATACCTGGTAATGAGGGCATAAGGAGATTTGTCTGGGAACACTTTCAAAATGTGAACCGGGTGGTGCAGAGGATGAAATACACTGGTGGTACCTTTTCAGGGCATAAGGCAGTGCTGTGCGCCTCGGAAATTATGGTAGTGGGTCACAGATGCACTTATGAGGGAAGAAAACCAGGCGACAGACAGAGTAGGAGTTATCTTAAGGTGGGGACCATGTGAAGATCTAGGAGATGTACGAGCTTTCTTGGGTACGGTAGGAGTACATCGTATCTTCATTAGAGACTATGCCAAGAAAGCGGAAGCCCTGACTAAGCTCACTAGGTTGAAAGTACCCTTCGTGTTTGGGGAGGAGCAAGCGAGCTCTATGCAAAGACTGAAGGATGCATTGGATAACTGCCCCTCATTGATGCCGATAGATTACGAACTGCTCACAGCAGTGATACTGGGTGTGGATACGTCCTTTAAAGCGATAGGGTATTATATTTGTCAGGTCGACCCTGACAACCCTAAAAGAAGAAGATATGCCAGGTTTGGGTCGATCGTACTTAACGAGCGTGAAGCTCGTTTCTCTCAGCCGAAGAGAGAGCTCTATGGACTATTCCGTGCACTCCATGCATGCAGACATTGGCTGTTCAGGTGCAGGAAGCTGGTCGTCGAGACGGATGCGAAATACATCGCTGGGATGCTTAGGAATCCAGATGAGGTCCCTAACACAGCCATTAACCGATGGATCGAGTCGATATTGATGTTTCACTTCACCTTGGTCCATATTCCAGGCGAGCGGCACGCACCGGATGGGCTGTCCCGCAGAGCCTTCCAAGAAGGTGACGAAGAATACTCTAACCCAGAAGACTGAGTACGAACCTGTAGCAGCAGACGAAACTAGAGATCGAAAACGAATCAGAAGAAACTCTCCCGGACATAGAAGAATTTAAAAACGGGATAGACACTGAGACATGGTTTTGTAACCATTGAGCGAGCGGTACATGACTTTCGAGAGGACAAGGTTATCACACAAGCACTTGACACAGCAGAGGTCCTTTGCTATAAGGCACAACAAAGGGGTCTTTCTGCCAGACACGGATGACTTCGTGGAAGCGGGGGATTATCCAGAAGAACGCCGTAGCGGGTACGCAAAGATGCTAGATAAAGAGCTCACTCAAGTAGTGGCTTGGCACGTGAACCCTACACAGCGTCTGGAAGGTTTCACAGATAACCAATACCTGGAATTTCATCCTGTTATGCTAAGAATTTCATAGTAGATAAAGGAAAATTATACAGGAGGGATATTGAATCTGAGCATAAACTAGTGATTTACCCAGGAGCGCCGTATGTATATTATGAAGGTAGCACATGACCAATTAGGTCACCCCGGCATATATGCTACGAAGATGCTCATTAGGGAAAGATTCTGGTGGCCTGAGATGGAGCAGGATATAACATGGTACGTAGGGTCCTGTCAACTCTGTCAGGAAAGGCAGAAGACAGTGATCAAAGCGCCACCCACTGTGATGTTCACTGCCATCAATATTCCAGGTACTACACGCAGACACCATGCATATGCCACAAGCTGTCAAACGGGCATAAGTACATCGTACACAGGACGTTGCGCGCTCACTAGCTGGATGGAAGGGCGTACCTTAGCTAGTGAGACCACGCAAGCCATTGGAGAATGGATTTTCGAAGATATTATCTGTAGGTGGGGTTGTCTATCCTTAATTGTGACAGATAATGGAAAACCCTTCAAAGCAGCAATGAGATATTTAGAACAGAAATATGGTATCCGAGGGATTCGGATAGCGCCATACAACTCCCAAGCGAACGGCAGGATAGAAAGACCGCATTGGGATGTGAGACAGGCTTTATATAAAGCCTGTGGTGGTGATGAACGCCACTGGCACCATTATTTCATCCTGATAATGTGGGCCGATCGCATTACCATTAGGAAAAGAATAGGATGTTCACCGTTCTTTGCGGTAACAGGAGCACACCCTGTATTACCATTAGACGTCCTAGAAGCGACGTGGTTAGTCGAATACCCGGGAAGAATCGTGGAAGACTGGGAACTCCATGGACTAAGAGCGATCGCGCTAGAGAAACACGTGGATAGAGTGACCCAGATGCGAAAAGAGATGGATGCGGCAAAGCGAGACATGACTTTGAAATACGTGAAGATGCATGCCAACCAAATCAAGGAATTCAAGTTTAAGCCTGGGAATCTGGTGTTGATGTGAAACAGCCAGATAGAGAGCTCACTAAACACTAAAATGAAACCCCGATATTTGGGCCCCTTAGTAGTGGTACATCGCACTAAGGTTGGAAATTACATCCTAGCAGAGCTAGATGGGTCTATTCTATGCACCAAAGTCGCAGCCTTCAGGGTAATACCATACCTAGCCAGGAAATCAATTGATTTGGGAGGAGAAGTGTTGAGACTCATGGATATGACACATGCGGAGCTGGAGGACTTAATAGAATCACCAGAACCTAAAGATAAAGTCCCAGGACAACTTTGCAGGAGAATACCCTGAGACAGACCGCTTCAAGCAATCAAAAGAAATCAACTTAGACATCTAAAACCGAGTGAGCTCGCTCAAGAACAGAACAGAGAACGCCCTCTGCAGGCCTGTGATTGCAAGTAAAGAAGGTGACAACTATGTATGTGAAACAGGAAGCGACAGAAAGGGCTATACTAAGGATAAAGTTCGAGAAAAACCTTCACTAAACACTGAGCATTAGTTTGAAAGCTATCTAAAGACTGCTCACAGACAGGAAGGGAATAGTCGACATCAGTAGAAGGAAAAGAAAAGGAAAAGACGAGTTGATGATATTGGGAAAGCCAGTGACCGGTTGCCGGATGAATACCATAAATGTCAATAATGACAGGCTTCAGATTAAAAACCCGCAGTGTCCACGACAGCCGAGGAGGAAGCAACTGAAGCGCTTTCGGGATCAGCAGCAGCGGAAGCGGCAGGCGGCGCAGCCTCTTTAGTCGGAGCAGCAAGGGCCTCTTGGATCCCAGTGAGCTCGCTAAGGAGGAAGGTTCGCTGCTTTCTCAGCAGCAAAAATGGTGTGCTGAACGACAACGAGGTCCCCCATGACGGCGCTCTCAAGCCGGGCCAAGTGTTCGGTTGACTCGACACGGACATGCTCCACGGACGGTCCTTGATGAACCGAATTAAGCGCGTCACGAAGGAGGGCAGTTCCCGTCTCTCCGGCCGCTAAGAAAAGCGAAAATTAGTGAGCGGAAGAGGAAAGATAAGAAAGAAGACGAACTGGTAGTAACAAGACCGAGAACCGAGGCACGCGCGACGACCTCCAGGTCCTCTAGAACGAGCAGGATAATACTCTCTTGCAGAAGGCATGGGGAAGCCAGACCGGGGACGCTTATAGTCACGGTCGCCGCCTTTGGAGTACCGCTGTGCGATAGGACCCTATAAAACTCGAGATTAACGAATAAAATTTAGAGAACGCGCGGAAATAAAAATACTTACCGCACCAGGGCAAGCGCAATCAGTGATGGAATGATCATTCCCGCCACAAAAGAAGCAAGAAGCAGGCTCTTCCTAAAAGAGACAGAAGCTTGTTAGTGCGGGGGACATCAAAATAGAGAAAAGCCAGTAACCTTAGGATGATCCTTGCGCTTCTCACCGGCGGAAGAGTCACCAGACCGGGTCTTGGTGAACTTAGGCAGCTTGGAAGCGGCAGCCTTTTGAGTTGTCATCATCGATCATCATCTTAAGGATACCATCAGTGATGCAGTCAAGAAAGAAGGGAGGAATCTAAATAAAACGCACTTTAACGGATTCATCATCGGAATCAGAAGCAGGAGATACCTTAGGTTCGGCAGTCGTCACCCTCAGAGTCAGTCTCAATAATAAGGGCCGACTTCTTAATGACGCGCGCTTTGCCTTTGCTACGAGACGAAGAATTGCCCTGGAGAAAAGAACGAATAAGTATAAAGAGCAGGAAGAAAAACAAGGAGCACACCTCGCGACGAGGGCCAGTGGACGGAGAAATAGCGGGAGCCGTGTCGACAGCCTGACGCTCCGACTGAACCCACCCAGTGATGGTCTTCAAGACCTTATGAATGGGCTGCTTCGAAGCATTGGCCTGGAACTTCTTCTCAACCGCACTGCGAGCCTTGAAGATAGTCTCCCGGAACTCCTTGTCCTTGATAAGGTCCTCCTTGTAATGTTCAAGGTACTCCTGGGACGAAAAACACCGTTACATCGAAAATATTAGTGAGCTCACTAATAACGTACCATGTACTCGTGAAGTTGGCCCATCTTCTCAGTAGCAGTAGTACCAAGGTTCTGGCACAACTGAGTAATGACAGCCTTTACGGCGACGAAGGGCATAGCAGGAGCAGAAGACATTGTAAGAGAGAAGGGTGTTTGAGAGAATATAAGACGTTGAGAACACTGAGTATTAGTTAGAGAAAACGGGTTTCTGGTGATAAGGAAAGGACTGTGGATGGGTCGCGCTTTTATAACAAGCACTCGCAGCGGTCACAGTCTAAAAATAATGGGTATTCTCACTA
Organism: Armillaria novae-zelandiae; assembly: GCA_030435655.1. Taxonomy (NCBI): domain Eukaryota; kingdom Fungi; phylum Basidiomycota; class Agaricomycetes; order Agaricales; family Physalacriaceae; genus Armillaria; species Armillaria novae-zelandiae. The sequence goes on from JAUEPR010000009.1 coordinate 913,659, forward strand.
TAAAATCCAGAAACTCAGAAAGAAAATCTCACAACACAACATAGCCCGCGGATTTAAAAATGTAATAAAACATCGGCTATGTTGGGTTGGAAATAGTTGATAGGAAAAGTTAAAATTTCGGAGAAACTAAACGACTGAGGACAGTCAACGTCTTTTAGTGTGGGGGAGATAGTGGTGTACACGGTACATACACGGTACACCTTTATGACCGCGAAATAGTAGAATTTCAGAGCAAAATTCGCGATTCTACGAACACACATTAAAGGCCGGAAAAACGGAATATTGAAGAATTTGAATAACAAAAACGGAAATGAAAGCCCGTGGTAGCGACAAGTGGCGCTAGGACTTGTGCTAGAACGCTAGGAACGAAAAGAAAATAAGTACAGAGTCCGCGGACTAAGCAAGCTGTGAACATAGAAAAAGGAAATCATGAGGATGCTACGAGACACGGATGACAAGTCCAAAACGGACTTAGTGAGCTCGCCTAGGAACGGACTCAATGAAGTCCCCATCAATGAAAATCAGGGACATAACAGTCTAATACAGGGACTTACTAAACAGATCACACAGAAAGTGAAAGAGCAAAGACTAATATGGGCTACGAGAGACAAACGAATAGATGATTTTGATGGTCCTATAGACCGTAAGACGAGACCAGACACAGATAATATATATACAGAGATAAAACGGCTAAAAATACGACGAGAAAAGACCCTAAACCTCAGCCTCCGAATCGAACTCCCCACCATCCGAACCATGCTCATGAGAGTTGGAGGGACCCTCCTGGCGGTCCTCCTCACCGGGCTGATTGGGATGACGAGAAGCCCTCTGGGAGCGCCGGAGCCCTTCGTCATCACTAAGTTCCCAAGCGCTCGCATCGGCATCGTCAAACGGGACGGAGGGACCAGAGGGAACATCGAAGGATTGCCCCAAGGACTGGCGAATCCCGTCGTTTACGATGAAAGAGCTAACCTCCTCATAGTTAGCAGCGAGGCCCTCGATGATTTGATTACCGTCCTCGTGGCTGGCGAGCTGATCCAAGGCCTCGGCGATTTCACGAATAATCAGGTCGCGGGACAAGTAACGACTACGAAGAAGGTAGTCCAGGTGCTCGAGCTCGTGATTAGCGTTGCGAAGCTGAGCAAGGTCCCACTCAATGTCTGAACAAGGAACATTAGAAAAGAAGCAGACCAGGAAAATAGAAAAAGGGACGTACTACCGATGTTATACTTAGCAAAAGGTGCGATGCGAGTCGAAACGACGTTCATCTCTTGCGCAGTATAGCGAGCGGAACAGCGACCATGGTGGCTCGTGACGCACTGATCACAAGCGGCGCCAGGAAACTTGTTGGTCCAGGTGCATTTAATCGACCTGGAGGCGCAGGGGATGCAGGACACCGCATAGTGCTGAGAAAAATCAGTAAGAGATAGAGAAAACCCAGATGAAAGAGAAAGCTCACATCAGGAGCCCTCGCGAACCAAGGATTGGCGGAAGAGCGAGCGCCGAAAGTACCGTTCTTACCAGCGTAACGAACGGGCCTGAAGAATAATGAATAAGCCAGGTACAGAAAACAAAAGAAGAAACGTACAGGAGGAACTCGTGAGGCGCGGTCCGGATATCGTCGAAAGTAAGAGCTTCGAGCTCTACGCGCGTGGTATCCCGAGTAATAGAGACTCCACCAGTCTCGGAATCAGAACCGCTGCCTGGAGACCTTGCCATAAAACGCGCCTTCTTGCGAGGGGCGGCCTTGGATTTCTTCTTGGGCTTTGTGTCGAAAGAAGAAAGTTTGGGCTTCTTGGTAGCCCGCACCGTTTCGACCTCTGCCTCGGACTCGACGTCGGGAGACGGAGGCAGCGTAGCAGCCTTCGAAGAATGAGCACGCGCTCTTGTACGAGGAGCGCTCGGAAGGGATATAGCGGGAGCCTGTTTGAACAGCTTTGCCCTTTCCAGAGGAAGAGCGCTTCCTTTTGTTGGGAGACTTGGCAGAGCTCGGAGCGGACTCGAAACGGACGGCGGAGAGAGGGGCTGGAGGAGGCGTAAGCTGCCGATGATAGGCCCTCCGCCCATCCTTAAGCAACATACGAGGCTTGGGCTTCCTACCGGTAATCTTGGCAGGGGGCCCACGCGACGAGGAAGGAACGGAGCGCTCGACAGTGTCAAGGGGTTCCCCGCTCAACGCATGATACATTTGGGGAGGTGAAGGAGACCTCAGCTCATCGACAGGAGGGGTCGCAACCGGAGAATCCTCGAGAACGGCGATCGCAGGAAGCGAGGGAGTAACGACGACCGTGGGTACGGGCAGTGGATTAAAGTCCCCTTGCCCCTCGACGGGAGGCAAAGGAGACGCCGACCGAGGCGGAACCGGCAAACGAAGGAGAGAAGCGGGATCGAACCGCGTTGGAGTAACAGCTGCAAAATCCTATAGAAGAATCAAAAAGCGATGAGTTGACAGGTAGAGCTAGAGGCTCACGACTTACAAAGGGACGAGAAGAGCCCGCGGCAGGAAAAGCTATAGAAAAAGTATGAGTTGAGCCCGGGAAAAAGGAGACAAGACCTGATGCTTACCGGGGTAAGGACTACTCAGGTGAACAGTCCGGGACCTGGAAGATTAACGAGTAAATAGACAAGATTACAGGGAGATCGAGGAGAGCTCACATCTGACGAGCGAGCTCTTGAAAACCTGTATCGGCAGGCGGAGAAGCGGGATGTCCCTCCATCAAGTTGTGGAGATTGGGACGAGTGGGCGTCGCCTGCACCGGAGAAGCAAGAAAGAAGTCGGCGGCAGTCATAGGAGAAGCCCTCAAGGGAGAGCTCACTGAAGGAGCGTCCGGGCGACGAGAACTCAGCAGCGAAGCCACTGAGGGGAGAACCACCGGAGTAGACGGCACCGAGGCCTGTTCAACAGTAAGAACCGTTGGTAAAGCCATAGGAGACGCGGGGGGTTGAGAAACCGTGGTCGACATCGGCTGGTCAGGCAGTGGTGGTGGAGGAAACGGCGGCTCAGGAAAGAGCGGCACCGTCTCGGGCTCCGAGAGAGCGTCAGCCACAGTCATTGATTGGCTTTCAGCCTCGTCGTCTTCATCGTCGTCATCGGGAGAGGGAGTCGGAAAACGGGCAAAGACCACAGAAGGGAAGGCGGTGTTTTCCTCGGGCGCGAGGAAAGGCGGTCCGTACACTACCGGTAGAGCTTGTTGTAACAGGTAATCCTCCATCGGATTAGGCGCGTTGAGGGCCGAGAAACGTTGTCCTCCCGGTAGGGGAGAACCTAGACGGAAACGAGAAAGGCGCTGAAAAAGGGACAGTGAGCTCCGAGCGCGAGAAAGAAAGACAGAACGTACATGAGAAGGACGCATCTCGTCAGAGGTCCGGCGAATGAGCCCGTCCCAACCCACGACCCGAAGATTGGCGGGCAGCTCCAAGTGTAACCTGGTAAGGTGCCCTCGGATGAACGCCCCCACTCGTGAGTCAATTAGGTGTTGCCCCTCGAGAGCAATTAGAGTCGGTCGCTAGAAAACCGTCAGGAAAGGGAATCCGTACGGCAGAAACTTGGCCACAGCAGACGTACCAAAAACTGAAAAGCGGTCCTCAGCATCGCCGCCAGCTCTTCCTTCGTACCCTGAGGCATTTGATGCTTTCCCGGCATCAGGATGTTGAAAACCCTGCGGTAGGCATTGTAGTGAGCGACGGGGTCGAACTTGGCGAAGTATTGATACTGAGTATGCGACTCAGGGAGCGAAAACGGAGAAGACATGGTAGCTGGGGAAAAGCTGTTAAAGGAGGATCCCCAATGAGAAATAGCGCGCGTTAGAACACGTACTAGTTCGGATTGAAGAGTGGGGAATGTGCACAAAGGGCGAGCAGCTAGCACAGAAGTAGCCGTACAGTGAATGTAGGCGAAAGCAACGAAGGGTGGGAAGAATTGAAGTCCAGCGCTCACTCTATATCTAAAAATTTCACTGGACTTCTTATCCTTTCCGCGAAGAAAAGAAGCTCTTGCGTGGGAACTTCGATGAACATTGATGTAACCGGCCCACGGGCATGCGAAGCAGATGCCACGTGGAAAAGAAGAGAACCACACGGACCCACAACGCGATGACCGAGGACGGTCAGGACTTAGTGAGGGGGATATGTTACGACTGCATACATTCCAGACGTGTAATTTTGCGATCTAATGAATATACTTGGTACTACAGGTACAAGGAGAGAAACGGGCCTAAGGACTAAGCGAGTGTACATAATAAATACCTCTAAACAATAAGACTACCTGTCTACATGACACGACGCGACAGACCCAAACCGGGACTTAGTTACAGCTGGTACTTGACAGGCTAGCTTGACAGAAAGTTCATAAACCCTGTTCGGCCGTCGGTAGTTGTCCATTAACAAGAGAGCTCGCTCCTATTAAACTAAGACGAAAAGGATTGCAATTTAAAAACGATCGGCGTGTACTAAATTAAAGTGACGCACTGTACCTGAGGAAACCGGTCCGGAAACCACGCGAGAGATAAGATAAGAAGATAATCCGATGTACCAGCCGTGGTATGACGAGTGCCTTCGTGGTTGTCCCACTGTCGAGGAACCGTTGCCAGCCAGGGTTACTTCTCGAAGAATGATTGAATAAGAGCTGGGACTAGACACGGCACGACCGCTACCGGTCAGGAGATATGTCCTCGGACTTGAGATTAGCGAGCGCTTGTAAAACCTTAGCGAGCTCGACATGGAAACTAAACCACATATGGCAAACCCGAGTCGGACGCCAAGCAGGACTGCGGCAGCGGTGGGCTGTACGCGTAGGAGTCTAGATTACCTGGGGGCTGCGGTGATATTTGTAATTAATAGTTGTTTTAGTATAAGTAGTTAGAAGTTCGTTGTAGCATACAAGTTTCGAACCCCCGAGTTGCGGTGCGCGCGTAGAAGGCGAGTACTGTAATAAAGGAATAAGTTTGTAGCTTCGAGCGTCGTATATACAGAACGAGCTCACCTCGAGGAATAGAGATAACTTCAGGATCTGACAAGTGTGCTTAAGTTCCGAGTGAATAAGAAACAGTGTCGCTGTTCTGTTCCATCTGAGTACTGCCAAGAACTGTTTGGAAAGAGTATGAATTGAAGTAGAAGTTCTGAAATCTGTCTGTCTGTCTGTCTGTTCTGTTCTGTCAGTCTGTTTCTAAATCCGCTTCTGTTCTGAAATTGAGTTGTTTCTGTTCTGAAATTGCGAACTGTTGGAGAGTCGGAGTCAGTTATCGTCGTCGAAGTTAGTCTTGACAACCCTACCCCTAGGGAGTAGCGAGCTCACTAAGTCAGTACTTGGTTGAGTGGTCTAAAGAGCGAGCTCGGTGTCGTAGTGAGGAGTCTCGGGTTCTATTGTATTGTAGGACGTGTGTCCTAGTGTAAATTGAATATTACCATTCGCCTAGAAGGTTGCGCCTCGAAGTATACCTTCTTGTAAAAGATTCTAGCTTTAGGATCAAATAAAACGAGTAAACGCTGTACCGCGCCGAGACAAGAAGGAGCTTTACGAGTTCTAAAGTGTTAATAACCACAGAGTAGAAATAATCTCATCCCCCCACGCACTTACAAGGGTGATTGTATTATTGCATAGTTGTGTGAGTGTGTGTGTGGTTTGGTGTGTGTATCACGCCGTTCTATGCGCTGTTCCACAAGTGCCCACAGCCAGCCTCTTCAACGGCAAATGAGTTGGGCCTGTCATTGAAGTTCAACTGCTGGGAGACGATGAATGCCTTGAGTTTCTGTGGATCTGCTCCATCGAAGGTGTCCAGTGCCTTGACTTTGGTATGGACTATCTGCTGAGGCAGGTTGTTGGCTTGGCGGGTAAGGCTGTGGAGGAGGTTCATGAATTCCATCATGAGGTGGTTCTTGTCGTTAGGATCAGGATGGGGAGGATTAGGAGGGTTACCACCTGGTCTGCCAGGACCCCCAAGACCCCCAGGGCCACTGGGATTTGGTGGACCAGTTGGTGGACCGGGGTGCCGCGGATTGCACGGGTTGCGATTGCGATTGCTAGGGGACTCTCATTCACTGTCGCTTTCACTGGTATCCCCATTGTCACCCTCTTCCTCGACTGGGAAGAGAGGCTGTGTGTGCGGGGTTTCTGGGATGATGCTTCGATAACCACCCCATCTGTTCATACTAGTGGAATCCATGGAGAACAGATTGGGAGTGGTGTTGACATCAGATTGGCAGGCAGTGAAGCCACTGTGAGTGTAGGTTTCCCTACGTGAATGTTGTGCGGAGGCGGAATCCTTGCCGAAGAGGGTGTGATCCTCTTTCAATGCAGAGGCGGGAATGTCGCGCATGGAGAGACAGATTACGGGCAGAGCCATGGAAGAGGATTGAGTTTGTGAGGGATCGAGGGTAGTATTAGACATTCCTAAAAATTTCGACTCAAGGGTTTGAGTTTGAATATACTGTTAGGATTGTGCCAATAGGAGTAAGTGAAAGGAATGCATGCCGTGGATTCCGCAGAGTGCGTGGGGCTTGGCGAAGCTATTAGCAACGTCACCCTTGGGTCGAAGCCCAAAGAAGAATTACGGACGGAGTCCACGGGATTATGATCTCTAGGATCAAAGGTTAAGTCCAATGGCTATCGAAGTCCGTGGATGTAGAGAGGTGGATTATGGCTTGAAGGCCGAGGAGAGTGAGGACGAGAGTTATTGGGCTAAACCAAGTTGATATTCAAACTGAGGTATGTACTACTAAATGTACAGCTTATATACTAAGACGGAGTCCGACAGGTCGGGGTCTGGAATAGTGTAGGTATGGCTAGAGTGACGTGATCTGGAATGTTCTGTATCTAGAGGAGTCGAGTGTTCCATGGACTCCGATATAACACCTACTTGCTACCATGATGGGTTCTAGGTGTGATAAATGAATATGTGAAATAAGTAAATGAAATAGAGATATGAAATATGAGGTAGAAACCAGGATTCGGAATCCAATGGATTCCAATGATTGACTTGGAGCCGGTGGAGTGGATGATTGGACGAGGTCCGTGGAGTCTGCGGCATGATTGTTACACTAGCCAAATCTCTTGATATGGAGCTTCACTTCACTTCTGGTTATCATCCAGAAGCCAACGGACAAACTGAATGTGCTAACCAAACCCTCGAACAATACATCTGTATCTATTGTTCATACCAACAAGACAATTGGGATACCTTACTACCCATTGCCGAATTTGTGTACAACAATGCTCCAAACGCTTCCACCAGAATCTCTCCATTCTTCGCTAATAAGGCTTACCATCCTAACATCACTGTGTACCCTGAACGCGACATTGCCTCTGCCCAGGCCCACAATTTCATAGTCAACCTCAATGATCTTCACCAATTCCTTAGAGATGAAATCACTCATGCTCAGTCTCATTACAAATTCCAAGCGGACAAACAACCGTCCCCAGCTCCAGATTTCAAAGTAGGTGACAAGGTTTTCCTTAACTCCAAGCACATCAGGACTACTTGCCCTACTGCAAAATTCTCTGAGAAATTCCTCAGACCATTCGATATCATTGCTCAGCCTGGATCCCATTCCTTCACACTCAAACTTCCCGTGGACCTCCATTCCATTTACCCTGTATTTCATGTCTCAAAGTTGGAACCTGTGGAAATCAATACCATTCCTAATTGTACCCAACCACCTTCACCTCCCGTGGAAGTCGACAGAGAAGAGCAATTCGAGATCGCACAGATTTTTGATTCCAAGCTCGACCGTCGGTTCCATTGTCCACTCCTCTATCGTGTCCAATGGTTGGGCTACGAAGGTACTGATGAAGAATTTGCCTGGATCCCTGCTATAGAGTTCTCCGTGGAAGACTACATTGAAGACTTCCATTGTCGTTACCCAGACAAACCAGGACCATTATCCAAGGTCACCATCTGCAAGGTCTCAGTCAAGACCTCACCCATTCCATTGGTTCCCGTCGGAATCCATCTCCCCAATTTCAAATTCAATTCTGGAAAACTATTGCAAATTCATTTCCTAATCGGGAACAGACTCCGTCGGATGCATTTCTTGACTTCACACTTATTCACACAATTTTTCAGCACATCAAGAAACATCTACAATTTATGACCCTCCAGGCCCACACTACTATCCATCTCTATCTACAAAATCCAAAAAATATATAAAAAGAGCTAGGCACTAAGCGTCCACGGACCTGCCAGCTTCTCCAATCTCTACCTCCTTGTCCTTCCCTTTTATCTGTTGCATCAAGTCTGCTATACCAGGTGCTCCATCAGCCCTGGACTCAGGCAACATCTCTGCTCTAATCTCCTCATCCTCATCTAATTCTCCTTCAGAATCCTCCACTAAAAACTCCTCACTACCCCTCAGGTACTCCTTCCACAGCACCCATTCCTTCCGGTGACCTCCAACTTGGTAGAACTTAGCACAAGCATCCCTAAATCTCATGCTGAAAGCAATCGCCCTATCCAGGTCGCCGTTTCCGTGGTTTCCATGCCACAATTCAATGTTGGCAAGTTCGAATGGATCTTGACCATTGAACTCTGTGGACGTCATGTAGGCATACCACACTTGAGCGACATCCTGATCTAGGTGTAATTGCATTGCCTGCCGGAGGGCCTCGGGGTTGGCACCTTTCAACTCTCCCAACTCCTCCCTCAACACCTGCGACTCCTCCTCAGATGCCGCTGGCACAAAATCCCATGGATATTTGATAGCATCCCCTTCCTTGAAATCATCCACCAAGTCACCCACACGGCCTCTGATGGCCTCCAACTCCTTTTCAATACTCTCCAGCCTACCCTCCATCTAGTCAAACCTTGCTTGCAAATCTTGCAGCAAGCCCAACACCTGCTCCATGGCCGACAGCACTGTCTCGTCCATCCACATACACTTCACCTTGCGGATACAACACCACTTGCAAGACCTCATGGTTGATGACATTATGCAGCAGGCTCCGTCGGCCCTACACTGCCCACACTTATCTATAAACACAAATTCAGCATAATAAAAAGTTCACCAAGTCCACTTACCCTTTCTGTGGAACTCTCCACGCTCTGCAGATTTCACCTTCTTATTTGGCCGCTGTAACGATCATGCCGCGGACTCCATGGACAACGTCCATCATCCACTCCACTGGCTCCAAGTCAATCATCGGAATCCGTCGGATTCCGAATCCCGGTTTCTATCTCATATTTCATATCGCTATTTCATTTACTTATTTCACATATGTCATTTATCACACCTAGATCCCATCACGGTAGCGAGTAGGTGTTATATCGGAGTCCACGGAATACTCGACTCCTCTAGATACAGAACATTCCAGCTCATGTCACTCTAGCCATACCTACACTATTCCAGACCCCGACCCGTCGGACTCCGTCTTAGTATATAAGCTGTACATTTAGTAGTACATACCTCAGTTTGAATATCAACTTGGTTTAGCCCAATAACTCTTGTCCTCACTCTCTTCAGCCTTCAAGCCATAATCCATCGCTACGTCCGCGGACTCTGATAAGCCGTGAACTTAACCTTTGATCCTAGAGGTCATAATCCCACGGACTCCATCCGTAATCCTTCTTTGGGCTTCGATCCAAGGGTGACATTGCTAATAGCTTCGCCAAGCCCCACGCACTCCGCGGAATCCACGGCGTGCATTCCTTTCACTTCTTCCTATTGGCACGATCCTAACAGTATATTCAAACTCAAACCCTTGAGTCGAAATTTTTAGAAATGTCTAACACTACCCTTGATCCATCACAAACCCAAACCTCCTCCACGGCTCTGCCCGTAACCCGCCTCTCCATGCGCGACATTCCTGCCTCTGCATCGAAAGAGGATCACACCCTCTTCGGCGAGGATTCAGCCTCCGCACAACGCTCATGTAGGGAAACCTACACTCACAGTGGCTTCACCGCCCGCCAATCTGATGTCAACACCACTCCAAATCTGTTCTCCACAGATTCCGCTAGTAGCAACGGATGGGGTGGTTATCGAAGCATCATCCCGGAAACCCCACACACACAGCCTCTCTTCCCAGTCGAGGAAGAAGGTGACAATGGGGATCCCAGTAGCAGCGACGGTGAAGCAGAGTCCCCTAGCAATCACAATCGCAATCCGCGCAACCTGCGGCACCCCGGTCCACCAGCTGGCCCACCAAATCCAGGTGGCCCTGGAGGTCCCGGCGGTCCCGGCAGACCAGGCAGTAACCCTCCCAATCCTCCCAATCCTGATCCTAACGATGAGAACCACCTCATGATGGAATTCATGAACCTCCTCTGCGGCTTTACCCGCCAAGCCAACAACCTGCCTCAGCAGATAGTCCGTACCAAAGTCAAGGCACCGGACACCTTCGACGGAGCGGATCCGCGGAAACTCAAAGCATTCATCGTCTCCCTACAGTTGAACTTCAATGACAGGCCCAATGCATTCGCCGCGGACACCGCCAAAGTCAACTACGCCATCTCCTTCCTCTCCGGTGTCGCCCTCGACTGGTTCAAACCAGATATCCTCCACCCCAATCAAGCCAATCCTCCCGCTTGGGTGTATTCCTACGCCGCCTTCCTTTCGGAGCTCCATACCAATTTTGGTCCATTCGATGCCGTTGGAGACGCTGAAGATGAACTCGAAAATCTTTGGATGCGCGACGGAGATAGGATCATGAAGTACATAGTAAGCTTCAATCAACACGCCGCCATCATCGGTTACGGCGACAACTCCCTCCATCATGCCTTTTACCGCGGGCTTTGCTCACGGATCAAGGATGACATGGCTCACCACGGAAAACCCAACAACCTCCATGATATGCATACCCTTGCCCAGGAGCTTGATGCTCGCTACTGGACTAGGAAAGCTGAGATCTCCCGGGAAAACCGTGACCGGCCCTCCACCTCCTCCACCTTCAAACCTAAGGGTTTGGGTTCTAACTTGAGCTCTTCCAACAACTCCGCGGCCCCGAAATCCTATGGTTCCACCGCGGGTTCATCATCCACCTCATCCGCCTCCGGCTCCATGAGTGCCTCCAAGAAACCCTACGCTGACAAGCTAGGCAAGGACGGTAAGCTCACACCCGAGGAAAAGGAATGCCGCCGCAAGAACGACCTGTGCATGTTCTGTGGTAACAAACACAAGACCGAGGACTGCAACAAGCGCAAATCTGCGGCTTCCGTGCGTGGACGTGCAGCTGAGGTCTCCGACCCTACTCCCGCCTCTGTCAATTCGGCTCCTTCGGAGTCAGAAAAATAGAGAGCAACCCTGCTTCCTCCGTGCAAGGACAGGGTTGCGTTGACTGTCATTGCATTTCAGAGATTGTAACCCTCAATGCTGCTGCTCTTTCCAACCATTCACTTACCATATCCTTATCCAGTGAAATCAGCTCTGGATTGGAGTCCGATGGATCTCCTATATCCACAATCCTACATTTTCTTGCTCTAGTCGATTCTGGTTCCAGCCATTGCTTCATCAACTCGAAGTACGTTAACGATCACAATATCCCTACCAACTCCATTCCTCCTGTTCAACTTCGGCTTCTCGACGGCTCCGCTGGATCTCACATCTCACAATCTGTTACTCTCTCCATATGATTCCCATCGGGAGATATCATTCCCATCGACTTCTACGTCACACATCTTGATTCATCTTGTAACCTTGTTCTGGGATACAACTGGCTCTCCCGCTACAATCCGTTGATTGACTGGGCAAAGCACAGTATCACTTTCCGTTCAAAGCTATTTGGTGCATCTGTTCCAGATGTTTCCGCGGCCTCCGACGCAACAGCGCAAGCTCGCAAGGACCCTTCAGGTCCCATCCCATCCAAACCACCTCAGAGATCCCGATGGACCCCGCCAGCGTATGAACCCATCTACTCATACCCGTCCATCCCATCATTTTCCGCTTCGGTTGCCCCCAAAATATCTATCATTTCCATGGCTGCTTTCGTACGAGCTTGCGCAGAGGAGGGTGCACAACAGTTCACACTCCAACCTTCGATGCCAAGTGTTAGTGGCCAGGCTGCTTCCGCGGCTCCGCCGGATTTATCTGATGTTCCACCGGAGTATCATGACTTCGCCGATGTGTTCAGTGACTCTCTCTCAGAGAAACTCCCCGAGCACCATCCTTACGATCTCAAGATCAACCTTGAGGAAGGCTCTTCACCTCTGCTCGGACCCATCTATTCCCTCTCCAAATCCGAACTCAAAGCCTTACGCGAGTTTATCGACGATAACGTCTGTAATGGTTTCATCTCTCCCACATGTTCTCCCCACGGAGCTCCGGTACTCTTCGTCAAGAAGAAAACTGGTGAACTCAGGCTCTGTGTTGACTTCCGCGGCCTTAACAAAATCACTAAAAAGGACCGCTATCCACTCCCTCTCATATCCGATCTTCTTGATTCCGCACACTCCGCGTGCATATATACCAAACTTGACCTCCACCACGCCTATCATCTAGTCCGTATTGCCGATGGAGATGAGTGGAAAACCGCATTCCGAACCCGCTATGGGTCTTTTGAATGGCATGTCATGCCATTTGGTCTTACCAATGCTCCAGCGGCTTTCCAACGCTTCGTCAACGACATTTTTGCAGACATGCTCGATGTCTCTGTTGTCGTGTACCTCGACGATATCCTCATCTACTCCAACGATCCTGCGGAACACCGAAAGAATGTACGTGAAGTCCTATGCAGACTGCAAGCCAACGGGCTCTACTGCAAAGGATCTAAATGCAAGTTCAATCGGGATTCCATAAAATATCTAGGCTACATCCTCTCTCCTGAAGGCTTACGAATGGCTGAAGACAAAGTCAAAGCTATTGTTGACTGGCCGATCCCGCGGAAGGTCAAAGATATCCAATCATTTCTTGGTTTCGCTAACTTCTACCGCCGTTTCATCTACGAATACAGTGAGATCGTTCTACCTCTAACACGTCTTACATGCAAAGGTATTCCGTGGAAATTCGACGACAAATGCTTAGTTGCATTCAACGAGTTGAAACAGGCTTTCACTCACGCTCCTATCCTTACCCATTGGATTCCTGACCGTCAACTTGTCATGGAAACCGATGCCTCCGACTATGCTATTGCCGCTATCCTCTCAATCTACCTTGATGATGGGGAAATTCACCCTATATCCTTCTTGTCCCGCAGTCTCCATGGAGCCGAACTCAACTATGATACCCATGATAAAGAGCTTCTCGCCATCTTTGAAGCATTTAAATACTGGCGTCATTACCTCGAAGGCTCTGCGGAATCCATCGACGTCATTACTGATCACAAAAACCTTGAGTACTTCTCTACTACCAAGGTCCTGACACGACGACAAGTCCGCTGGTCCGAATTCCTTTCCCAATTCAACCTAGTTATCCGATTCCGTCCAGGAAAATTAGGTGGGAAACCGGACGCACTCACTAGACGATGGGACGTCTACCCTAAAGAGGGGGATAGTCAATACGCTCAAGTCAATCCTCACAATTTCCGCCCTGTATTTACTCAAGAGCAACTCTCCGCTTCTCTCTGCGCTACTTTTCTTGAAGGTCCTGTACTCCGCGCTAGTGCAATCATGGATGTAGACCAATTGCATTCTGATATCAAGCTCGCACAACCCGCGGATTCCACGGCGACTGAAGGCTTCCACCTTGCTTCTTCCCCTTCCAATCCTTCCCAGTGGTCTGTAGACGAGTCAGGAATACTCCGCCTTGACAATCGCATCTACGTCCCAGACTCCATGGACCTCCGTCTTTGTGTCCTCCAAAACAATCACGACCACATCTTGGCAGGTCATTTCGGTCAAAACAGGACTCTCGAATTAGTCCGACGGAACTACACCTGGCCACAGATGCATGAATTTGTTCGCCACTATGTCAAATCCTGTACTACCTGTGGTTGCAACAAAACACCTAGACACCATCCATTCGGCTTACTCAAACCCTTGCCTGTACCAGAATGACTGTGGGATTCCATCTCCATGGACTTCATTGAACAGCTCCCGGAATCCAACGGATTCACTGCCATTCTTGTCGTTATCGACTGCGCAAGTAAACAAGCCATTTTCATTCCCACTCATGACACCGTCAATTCCTCGGAACTAGCTCAGCTCTTCGTCACCCATGTCTTCTCCAAGCATGGTGTCCCTAATCACATCACTTCCGACCATGGCTCCAAATTTGTCTCCCAATTCACTCGCGCCCTAGCCAAATCCCTTGATATGGAGCTTCACTTCACTTCTGGTTACCATCCGGAAGCCGATGGACAAACTGAACACGCTAACCAAACCCTTGAACAATACATCCATATCTATTGTTCATACCAACAAGACAACTGGAATACCTTACTACCCATTGCCGAATTCGCGTACAACAATGCTCCGAACGCTTCCACCGGAATCTCTCCATTCTTCGCTAATAAGGGTTACCATCCTAACATCACAGTGTACCCTGAACGTGACATTGCCTCTGCCCGGGCCCGCAATTTCATAGTCAACCTCGACGATCTTCACCAATTCCTTAGAAACGAAATCACTCATGCTCAGTCTCGTTACAAATTCCAAGCGGACAAACAACCGTCCCCAGCTCCAGATTTCAAAGTAGGTGACAAGGTTTTCCTTAACTCCAAACACATCAGGACTACTCGCCCTACTGCGAAATTCTCCGAGAAATTCCTCGGACCGTTCGATATCATCGCTCAGCCTGGATCCCATTCCTTCACGCTCAAACTTCCCACGGATCTCTGTTCCATTCACCCTGTATTCCATGTCTCACAGTTGGAACCCGTGGAAATCAATACCATTCCTAATCGCACCCAACCACCTCCACCTCCCGTGGAAGTCGACGGAGAAGAGCAATTCGAGATCGCACAGATTCTTGATTCCAAGCTCGACCGTCGGTTCCGCTGTCCACTCCTCTACCGTGTCCAATGGTTGGGCTATGAAGGTACTGATGAAGAATTTGCCTGGATCCCCGCTACAGAGTTCTCCATGGAAGATTACATTGAAGACTTCCATCGTCGTTACCCAGACAAACCAGGACCGTTATCCAAGGTCACCATTCGCAAGGTCTCAGTCAAGACCTCACCTATTTCTTCTTGATCAGCCATTCCATCGGTTCCTGTCGGAATCCGTCTCCCCAATTTCAAATTTGATTCTGGAAAACTTTTGCAAATTCATTTCCTAATCGGGAACGGACTCCATCGGATGCACTTCTTGACTTCACACTTATTCACACCAAATTCAAAAAACATCAACAAAATTCATCTACATTTGTATGCCCCTCCGGGTGCAATCGACTATCCATCTACTATCTACACATATCCATATAAAATATATACAAAGAGCTAGGCGCTAAGCGTCCACGGAACTGCCGGCTTGTCCAACTTCTACCTCCTTTCCCTTTCCTTTAACCTCCCTCATCCACTCCGCCATTCCAGGTACTCCTTCCGCCAAGGACTCCGGCGCCATTTCAGGCCTTGCCACCTCATTCGGATCCAACTCCCCGTCGGAATCCTCCACCAAGAAATCATCGCCCCCCTTCAGGTACTCCTTCCACAGTACCCACTCAATACGCAGCCCTCCGAGGCGGTAAAACTGCGTGCGAGTCTCACGAAACCTCTTGCTGGCTGCGATCAGCTTCTCCAGCGCCCCCTCTCCGCGGCTTCCACGCCAGTAGTCGATATTGGCAAGTTCAAACAGGTCCTGCCCGTTGAACTCCGCGGAGGCCAGGTGTTCCACGCCACCTCTTGCTGGCTGCGATCAGCTTCTCCAGCGCCCCCTCTCCACAGCTTCCACGCCAGTAGTCGATATTGGCAAGTTCAAACAGGTCCTGCCCGTTGAACTCCGTGGAGGCCAGGTGGGCGTGGAACACCTGGGCAACATCTTGATCGATCCCCAGTCGCATGGCCCGACGGAGAGCCTCCGGAGTCGCTCCCTTCAAATCTTGCAGCTCCTTCAGTGAGGCCTCCCACTCCTCCGCGGACCCCGCCGGAACGAAATCCCTCGGATACTCTCCAGCGCTCCCCTCCTCAAAATCGTCGACAAGATCATCCACACGACCTCCGACGGACTCCAATTCCCTCTCCAGTTTCTCCATCCTCTCCTCCATGTCATCAAATCGGGCATGCAAGCTATGCAACAAGCCCACTACCTCCTCCATCGCCGTCAGCGCCGCCTCATCCACCCACATACATTTGGCCTTGCGGATTCGGCACCGCTCGCAGGACCTCATGGTGGCAGACATAACGCAACGGGCCCCGTCGGCCCTGCAGCGCCCACACTTATCTACAAAACATCACATCAGCACAATAAAAAATTCACGAAGTCCACTTACCTTTTCTGTGGAATTCTCCACGTTCCACTGATCTCCCCTTAACTTTCTTGTTTGGCTGCTCCTCCGACGGCCCCGCACTCTGTTCATCACTCTCCTCCACCACCGGCTTTGAGACACGTTTTCGTTTCTTCGAAGGGCCCATGGCCCCGACCGACGTCGCCTTCGACTTGCCCTTCTCCTTTCATTTTTTGCACAGTTCTTCGCGTGCCCGCTCCTTCTTCGCCTCTGCATCCTCTGCGGACTCCTCGTCATCCCCTTCCCCAGCCTGCGCAGCAGCAGCAGCTGCGGCCTCCGCAGCCTCCCTCGCCAACGCGGTCTGCTCCCGCAGCAGACGCCGTGTTCGTGCAGCCTCGGACTCTGCCTCAGCCAACCTTTTCTTCTCGGTCTCTGTGGCCACTGCCTTTTCCTTCCTTTTCTTTTCCACTGCCCTCTTCTCTGCAGCCACCCTGCACTCCTCCGCCTCCCTTGCCAATCGCTCCCCCTCTGCCCGCTTCTCTGCGGCCTCCGCCTCCTTCTTCAACTTCAATTCTTCTAGTTTTTTCGCCCACTCTTGGGCCTTCCTCTGCGCAGCCTCCACGGCTGCCACGGCTTTTTCAGCCTTCAATTTTTCCGCCGCCCACACTTCATGGGACTCCACGGCGCTCCGATACGCTTCTTCCTCGACATCCCGACACTCATAGAACTCCGCAAGTTCATCAACCTCAACATCCTCCAGCGTTGCAGCCGCCTCGTACGGTTCTGGGGTTTTCGACCGTCGGTATTGCGCGGGCATCGTAGTTGGCAACGAGGAGAGAAAAAAGCTAGATAACCTACCACCGAGATAGTGGTGGTAACAAGTCAAGAGGTGAAAATCACATGATATCACACTCACAAATTCCACGCGGCACCCCTGGCCATTGGGATCTGCACTCTTGAGGGCAAGAACGCTAAAGGGGGGATACTGTAACGATCATGCCGTGGACTCCATGGACAACGTCCATCATCCACTCCACCGGCTCCAAGTCAATCATCGGAATCCGTCAGATTCTGAATCCTGGTTTCTATCTCATATTTCATATTGCTATTTCATTTACTTATTTCACATATGTCATTTATCACACCTAGATCCCGTCACGGTAGCGAGTAGGTGTTATATCGGAGTCCATGGAATACTCGACTCCTCTAGATACAGAACATTCCAGCTCATGTCACTCTAGCCATACCTACACTATTCCAGACCCCGACCCGTCAGACTCCGTCTTAGTATATAAGCTGTACATTTAGTAGTACATACCTCAGTTTGAATATCAACTTAGTTTAGCCCAATAACTCTTGTCCTCACTCTCTTCAGCCTTCAAGCCATAATCCATCGCTACGTCCGCGGACTCTGATAAGCCGTGAACTTAACCTTTGATCCTAGAGGTCATAATCCCACGGACTCCGTCCGTAATCCTTCTTTGGGCTTCGGCCCAAGGGTGACGTTGCTAATAGCTTCGCCAAGCCCCACGCACTCCGCGGAATCCACGGCGTGCATTCCTTTCACTTCTTCCTATTGGCACGATCCTAACAGCCGCTCCTCCGATGGCCCCATGCTCTGCTCTTCACTTTCCTCCACCACCGGCTTCAATATCCATTTCCTTTTCATTGATGGGCCCATGGCCCCAATCGAAGTCGCCTTGGACTTGCCTTTTTCCTTGCGCCTTCTGTGCAATTCTTCGTGCACCCGCTCCTTCTCCTCTTCTGCACCCTCCGTGGTGTCTTCATCATCCCCCTTGGCTGCCTTGGCTGCCACCTCCACGGCCTCCGCAGCCTGCCTCACTGCCAACTCAGTTTGTTCCCACAGCAGACGCCTCATCCGTGTGGCCTTGGACTCCACCGCAGCCAGCCTTTTCTTTTCAGCCTCTGCAGCCTCCTTCATCTTCTCTTCTACTGCCTGTTTCTCCGCAGCAATCCTCAATTCCTCTGCTATCCTCTGCTCCTCTGCCTCCCTTGCCAACCGTTCTTCCTCCACCCACTTCTCCGCGGCCTCCCTCTCCTTCTTTAACTTCAGCTCTTGAAGTTTTTTTGCCCTTTCATGGGCCTTCTTTTGCACGGCCTCCATGGCCTTCTCTGCCTTCATCTTCTCTGCTACCCACAATCCATGGGCTTCCACAGTGCTCTGATAGGTTTCCTCTTCATCATCCCTACCAGCGTAGAACACTGACAGCTCCTCGACCTCCAAGTCCTCTGGGGTGGCAGGTGCGATGTACGCCTCCGGCGTCTTTGACCGTCGGTATGCCTCAGTCATTGTTGGCATTGACGAAGAAAGAACAAAGCAAGTAATTCCTACCACCGAGATGGTGGTGGTAACAAGTTAAGAGGTGAAAATCATGTGATATCACACTCACAAATTCCATGCAGCACCCCTGGCCATCGGGATCTGCGCTCTTGAGGGCAAGAATGCTAAAGGGGGGATACTGTAATGATCATGCCGTGGACTCCACAGACCTCATCCATCATCCACTCCACCGGCTCCAAGTCAATCATCGGAATCCATCAGATTCCGAATCCCAGTTTCTATCTCATATTTCATATCCCTATTTCATTTACTTATTTCACATATTTCATTTATCACACCTAGAACCCATCATGGTAGCAAGTAGGTGTTATATCAGAGTCCATGGAATACTCGACTCCTCTAGATACAGAACATTCCAGATCACGTCACTCTAGCCATACCTACACTATTCCAGACCCCGACCTGTCGGACTCTGTCCTAGTATATAAGCTGTACATTTAGTAGTACATACCTCAGTTTGAATATCAACTTGGTTTAGCCCAATAACTCTTGTCCTCACTCTCTTCAGCCTTCAAGCCATAATCTTTCTCTACATCTGCGGACTCCGATAGCCATTGGACTTAACCTTTGATCCTAGAGATCATAATCCCATGGACTCCATCCGTAATCCTTCTTTGGGCTTTGACCCAAGGGTGACATTGCTAATAGCTTTGCCAAGCCCCATGCACTCTGCGGATTCCACGGCATGCATTCCTTTCACTTACTCCTATTGGCACGATCCTAACAAGATCTGCAATTGTATTGTTGTAAAATCACAAAATCTAGGTGTGAATGTGTAGATGGTGTATCACCGCATGTCTTGTCTTATGAGTCCCATAGCTGTGCACAGCATGTGCACTTATGTGCAGTTGGTGAGTGTATGGGTGGCATCACATGACTAATATTGCATCATGCTGCCTTTGTTAGGTGATGATGTGAATCAGATGACTGTCTGGTATGGGTTCTGTGGTAGCTGGTATTGCCACATACTTGGCACTGTATTAATGATTTATGGTTTGCAAACCATATTGAATATGTGCTTCATGATCCTAATGGCTGGATGATGTGGATTTGACTTGTAACAGACTTGTAAGAATTAGTTTACTGAACGTCCATTGACATGCCTGCTAAGTGTTTACACATGTAATTTTGTGTTTTACAACATTATACACAAGTTGGAAAGCCCTGTAACTGAGATAAGAGATATTAGAGAAGAGCACAATGAAATAAACATAATACCATGAATATTCGAAAGTGACTATTGGTAGAGCACATGCTCTAACTTAGGGAGATACAAGATATGGTCCTCCTAAGCATGAGAGCCCAGTGTTTGATACTAGCTGCACTGAAAACAAAGTGGTGTGTGTACTCTAAAAGGATAATTGAATACACATGCAATGTTAAATGAACTATGAGAGACATTGATCTATGACATGCAAGGCATGGATTGACCAGCAACTCATGCACTGTTGAACCTAGACTTCCATGGCAACAGCAACACCCAAAACTCCAAGAGAGCTAAGAAAAGATGCTTGCAGTCACAGTAGTCAAGGCTATGTGTTTGTGTGAGTGGTTTGGTACACTTCTGTGCAGTAAATTCCTCTAGATGCAGGTATACACTTTGACTATACAGTCTGGAAGTAGTACCCTTGAGCAGTCGAGTACTAAGAGGCTCAGGCTGTAAGCTGAAGGGGATCTCAATAAATGAGATAGAATGGGATCTGGTATGACCTGGATACCAAGAAATCATCCCAAAAGACATGGAATACATCAAGATAATGTGCACCAGATATAGGCCACCGGATATGGTCCTAAAACCGGAGCAATGTCCAAGAAAATAGTGTAAAACCAATAAAATGCAGCAATAGGTCCTAAAACCGGTCCAGATAGTGTGTAACAGATATAGACGATGGCAATAGGTCTAAAACTGGTGTGATGTCCAAGAAAACAGTGCAAAAGCCTATAAAATGCAACAAGAGTATAGACAAGATGTCTAGATGTATACCTAATAAAGTGAGCGGAAATGGTGGTAATAAACATACAAAAGTGAAGTCAAACTGGTGGGAGTCTCGGTTTATTGATCTGTAAAACTGGAGCTATGGAAACAAGTGTGTAGGGCTTTATAAAAGCAATAATGATGATGAGGGGAGTCCTATGGAGAGTGGTGCAGAGATGGGCCTTCAAAGAGGCAATACAATCCTAAACTGGGCTGGGAGATGATGGTTTCAGCAATATAAAACCAAAATCAAAACCAAAACTGAAGCAGTAAATCTGGTGATGATGTGGAAGTGATTTATGGACAAAAGCAAGTAGTTGGAGCAAGAATGCATCTATTGGGCAGTAATAATGTAATCCAATAATGATTAAGATTAAAGCAAGCAATGGGGCATAACTGTGGGTGACTGGGATCGACTGGTAGTGTATAAACTCATCAATAGAGTGTATATCCAGTAATTCAAAGCAGTCCTCTTCTAACTAATTTTCTATAGTCTTATATACTAGAAGTCTGAAATTATAAATAGAAAACATATCTAAGCATTGGTAAGGCTGTAACTCTATAGCTGAGTAATAACTGTAGCAAGCATGCGGATACTGGTCATCTGAAGCCATGGCATTGCATTTAATGCTGGGTTTTTGAGGAGAAACCATATGGTTGTTGTAACTGCTGTGAGGATCATGGGGTACTGTTTAACTGCAGATTATCAATGCACAGCTATGAGCTGTTACTTTAAGGTCTTGGCAAGGTAACAGCCTTAGTAAATGCAGTCTGAAGTGCCCATGCACTTTAAATAACTCAGATGGAAGAAGATCAATCAATCACATCAATTTAATTGAAGGATCAATGAAAGCACAGCAAATGATGATTCCTGGTGATGTAGCAATGCTATATCTGGTTGATTGTCGATCAGGCATGCCAGGGCATGATGGGCCATGGAGATATAGTGCAAATCTGGTCGAAAAAGGATATCACTGTGTGGAGAATTCAATATTCTAGACCAAAATATTGAATTCTATAACTGTATATTTTTTCAAGGATCTTGGCTAAAATATCAAAACATTATTCTTAATAATATTTCAATAATCCTGTATATTGAAGAAATATTGAAAAATTCCCAAATATTGAAAGAATATCAAAAATATTATTTCAATATTTTTGTGTAATATATGAAATTAATATACAGTGATAAATTTTAATATTTCAGCCAAGAATATTGAATTCTCCATGCAGTGTATAAAGTGTAGTAGGAGTAATAACCGGTGCACTTTGGTTTCTGGAAGAATATTCGAGCTGTAGCCTTTGAAAACTTGTCTGAATAACCAAAGAGTAACCACTGTATAACCAGTGGATGCACAGAGATAATACTGAGTAGGCTAGAGATTTAAATCCAGAGTTTGTTCTGGTAGGAGGATGTAGAAAGATAATGGAGTAGTCCGATTTCTGGAAGGATATTCGAGCTGTAGCCTTCAAAAACTTGTCTGAATAACTGAAGAGTAACTGCTGTATAACTGGTGGGTACACAGAGATATTGCTGAACAAACTGGAAATTAAATCTGGAGTTGGTGTAGGAGGTAGTAGGAGGATAATAGAATAATCTGATTTCTGGAAGGATATTCAAGCTGTAGCCTTCGAAAACTTGTCTGAATAACCAAAGAGTAACCGCTGTATAACTGGTGGCTGCACAGAGAAAATTCTGAATGGGCTAGAGATTTAAATCCGGTGTTTCTCTGGAGGTGGTAGAAGTATAATGGCATAATCTGCAAATTCTGGAAGGATATTCGAGTTGTAGCCTTCAAATATTCATCAGAATTAAGGCTGAATAATTGCTGTATAACTGGTGAGTGTCTGGAGATATTTGCTGAGTGAACTAGAGATTAAATCCAGAGTTTGCTTTGGTGGTAGCAGTTGAATAAAGGAGGAATTGGTGTATTGTGTGGGCTGTAAAATCTGCAAAATCTGCACATACAGAGCCTGGAGGCTCATCAGCATGTCATAGAGTGAAAGCCTAAGTCCAGATAAAACCGAGATACTACACTTTGGCCAAAGCACACAAGGTCTAGACATGGAGCAAGTCACCTTGCCAACTGGAAGACAATAGAAGAATATGAGCAGAGCAGATCCTGATAGGTGGAAACTCCAAGGAGATAACATGTGGCAGGTTACACACTGTGTGCAGTTTGAATATATGTATAGTGTCAAGAGGTTCAGCCGACTCCCAACTTCGGTATTATCGGACGTCCCTATATTTAGATGTTTTTTTTTTTCATTCCGTCGTACCTCAGTCTTATACACCCATTACGAGTGAAGACTGAGGTATGTTTCCTTACTCACTTATACTTTATCTCAGTACTTATTGGCTATGTAGATCATTGTCTTTTGTCAGGTACTGAATACAGTCTTATACACCCATTACGAGTGAAGACTGAGATTGTTGTCTTTTGTCAGGTTATGTGGCCCTGTTGTGCTTAACCTTGATTCTGATCTTGACAACAGCACTCGGACTTATTGAAGACTCAAGAATACTTAAAGAACCCATAGCGAAAAACCTGGGACCATCGTTTTTGGCCCTCGAACTACATTGCTCACAGCCCAAAACAAAACCCTAACCCCTATAAAAATTTCTTCGGCAAGGATGTCGTCGACATCAAACTCACAAGTACTCCCCTTCAGACTTGAAGCAGATGAAAAATTCAATGGCGAGAATTGGGCAGCTTGGGAAATGATGATGATAGCAGAAGGTGGACCCCGAGGTCTCGTAAATTATTGGGAGAACAAGGTATCACCTCAACCACCCAACCTACTTCCTTTGCCGGCCACAGGATTAACGAGCCTCACACCCCTTGACCACAAATATGCCCAACATGAGAGCGCAGCACTCTCTTCGATCATTCGAAATGTTACAGACCCATTTGGCTTTGGTTTGGATCCACGAGGCAGAGCTTACGAGGCTTGGAACAAACTGCAAAAGGAGTATGGTGCCCACTCAGACATCATTAGAAAGAGAAAGGAAGACATACTACGTTTGGTGAGGTTCCAGGATGGTGAGAAAGTCACAGGCAATGGAGGTCATGTCGAAAAGATGAGGAGGCTCTTGAAAGAGGCGAACGATGCAGGAGCAAAAATCAACAGCGACAACTTCGCAATGATCTTGATTGATTCGTTTCCTGAGTCATGGGATCCAGTCGTTAGCATGCTACATGGCAAGAAGGACATCGTTAAAATTGTTGCTCACCTCTCTGCTCATGGTGACCGAGTTGCCGGACGTGGTGGGCATCATACAAGCTCAACCACTACTGACCTGTCCAACCAAGTGCTTCATGCCTCTATCGCTGCATTAACCCAGCAAATTCAAAGCATGAATACAACGACTCGCCGAGACCAGAAAACTCCCAACGGAAGATCCCACGAAGCCAACGATAACTGTAAGGGCATCGGACACACCCTTGAGGAGTGCTGGAAGGTTGGAGGAGGTAAACAAGGCCAGTATCCACCATGGTGGAAAGGCAAAAGGGATGCACCCATACCACCATCTTCAGCCAACTTGGCACAGTCAACTGTCAGCATAGACCCTATTACCGGCATGTCGACAACCGTATTCGCCCTCCATGCAAGCGATAAGCTAAGCATCGATGAAAGAAAAGATAGTCAAGTGAAGGTGATGATAGCTAAAGGAACAGGAGGATTAGATTCGTCCAAATTGTTTAGTGACTTGGGTGCAACTACGCACTTCATTAAACAGAGAATTGCATTCTCCAACTACATCCCTCTCCAAGACTATGCTGGCGGATCCTCAAAAGCAGGAGTAAACTTGAACATCGCTGGAACTGGGACTGTCACCTTCGAGACTGACAAGAAGAATGTTATAATGCTTGAACGAGCATTGCATTGTCCCGACATATCTGCGAATCTCATATCTGTGTCTCGCCTTGATAGAGATGGGTGGAGCGTCATCTACAAAGGGGGAAGAGTCAGCTTTGTGGGCCCAGATGGCGATGAAAAATTTACTGGGGAATTAGAAGGGGACTTATATGCTATACATGGGGTTCTACTCCATGCCGAGAGACATCAAGCCCTGACTGCGAGGTCCACGGATATTGTGGTTCCTATGGAAATTTGGCATATGCGGTTCGTGCACCATGGGATTGACAGAATCAAAACCTTGATCAACAAAAAACTTGTTGATGGTCTAAATGTAAAGTCTGGCCCTTCTTTGCCTGGAAAATGCGAACCATGCATAGTCGGAAATCAGAAACGACGGCCATTCGATGCCATAGTAAAACCAGAGACAGAGTTATTAGCTCTCGTTGCCTTAGACATTTGGGGCCCAGCCCATGTCAGATCAATTGGGGGTGCTAGATATGCGATGGAGTTCACTGATGATGCATCATCACATTGTCAGGCCTACTACTTACCCAAAAGAAGTGCCGTAACAACATTGTCTGCCATAAACTCCTTCACAATAATGGCCGAAAGACAGACAGGCAAAAAGTTGAAGAAGATTCGATGTGATAATGAATTTGACTGTAAGCTGTGGCAAGATTGGGCTGAGGAGCAAGGAATAATACTGCTATTCACTGCACCATATTCATCTGCAGCAAACGGGGTTGCCGAGTGTGCATTTGGGGTGGTATTTGGAACAGTGCAAATTATGTTAGCAGAGGCTGGTATGGCACATGCTTGGTGGGCCGAAGCTTGCGATTATGCCATAAGGATCAGAAATTTACTGCCATCTGCACGTCATCCAGGAAAAGTACCTGAAGAACAATGGACGGGGAAGAGACAGTCGGTCGGTTTTATCAGAGTATGGGGGAGTCCTTGCTACGTCAAGATCCCTGCTGCAAAGGGTGAAAGTAAACTGGCGCCTCGAAGCTTGAAAGGATGACTGGTGGGGTTAGCAGGGCATGGAACATACCAAGTTTTGCTTGATGGTCCAGGTAATCGGGTCACAACTTTGTGTGATGTCATCTTCAAAGAACTTGTCCCAACACGTACTGTACCTCTTCAAGGGGAGATCATCAACCTTCTTGACAACTCAGAGGACAATACACATCCACAACTCGGAAATCCTCCACCTCGGCCAGAACGACCTTCATGCATTCCAACTTTAAACCCTGCAAAAATAAATGCAAACCCTGATCGACCAATTCCAAATCAAATCCCAGTTCATGATCAACCTGTAAATGAACGATCTCACCCAACGTGTGTCCCAAAACCGTCCTGAGCCCAAGTCGAGTCGAGCGAATACCTAAAGCACGAGGAAAACTCAAGAAAGGAAGGTAAAGATTGGGCTACCGACTTTGAATTCCCACTCGTTCCAGATGAGGATGACCCTGAAGACATCATCGCATTGAAGGCATCAGAAGTCACTGACTTACCTGAACCTGAGAACAAATGGGTACCATCCCATTACAGCGAGGCTATGATGAAACCAAAGTTATGGACCCCAGTGATGGACACAGAGATTCGCAGGATGGAGGAACGAGATGTTTGGGAGGTGGTACCATGAGAATCATGGATGAAAACCATTGACACACAATGGGTATTCAACATAAAACTCGATGGCATCCTAGCAAGCCTACTCAAGAGACGAGCCAGACTAGTAGTGAAAGGTTTCAGCCAGATAAAAGGACTACATTACTTCGAGTCGTTTGCAGCCGTCGTTCACTATGAGTCCTTACGGATGTTCTTCACCATTGTGGCAGCTCAAGGCCTAGACTTCTGGCTGATTGATTTCATAGGCACATACCTAAATGCTGAGCCCCAGGGCGAAAATTACGTCAATCTTCCACAAGGGTACGAAGAAGTTGTCACTAGAGACCTACCACCAGGTGACTACATCCTCAAAATGCACCGAGCAATGTATGGGACAATGGACGCAGGCAATGCGTGGTTTAATGAGCTAAACAAGACCTTCACAGCACTCGGCCATGTCCAGTCTCGAGCAGATCCATGCATACAATTGTTGAAACGTGGGGGAGAGCGGACAATTACATGCACCTATACCGATGATGTGTCAGGAGCTTCCTCATCCAAGGCAGAAGGTGAACTCGTTAGGAAGGAGATTGGAGAGGTATATGATATCAAAGATATGGGGAAACATAACAGTGTTCTAGGCATGACGGTAGAATTCAACGAGGCCAAAGGATCCATCTCCCTGCACCAAAGGAATCTCATATCAAAGACACTCGAACGATTCGGAATGCTCGATTGCAAACCGAAAGCAACTCCCCTTCCAGTTGGAACGCTCGCAGCTCTCGATACTCAACCAATGCCTATTCCTCCTGCTGACAAAGAATTCATGGAACACAAGGATTACAAGGCGGTGTTAGGATCCTTGAACCACATAGCAAATGGCACATGTCCAGACATCGCATTTGCCACCAATTACCTTCAACGATTTGCCTCAGACCCTCAACCTATCCACTGGAGCAGAGTGATGCACGTCCTTGCATACCTAAAGGGGACAATACAATACAAAATAACCTACCAGAGGGGAAATGAAGAGGATGATGGTCTGACACCTATTGGTTACATGGATTCTTCACATGGAGACGACAGAACAACTGGTAAATCGACGATGGGCTATGTTTTCCAAATGGCTGGAGGGCCTGTTTTGTGGAGCAGTCATGCGCAGAAAAGGGTGGCATTGTCAACGACAGAAGCCGAATATGTTGCTATGGTTCATGGGGGAAGGCAATTAGTATGGATGGGATCGTTTCTCAATGAGCTGGAAATTGAGAAGGACCGCCCATACACACTTTGGTGCGACAACAACAGCACTATCAACCTCACAAAATTGACGAAAGGACACGGAAAGTCAAAGCACTTCGTGCTCGACTACCATTGGATTCGAGAGGCCATCCAGCTTCATGACATCAATGTCAAATATATTCCTTCTGAGGATAACTTAGCTGACATCTTCACAAAGACAATACCTAAACCACATGCAACTGAGCTTCTACGTCGCATGGGATTCATTGGGTTATAGATTTATTGGGCGTTGACTTCAGGGGGAGTGTCGAGAGGTTCAGCTGACTCCCAACTTTGGTATTATCGGATGTCCCTATATTTAGATGTTTTTTTTTTCATTCTGTCATACCTCAGTCTTATACACCCATTACGAGTGAAGACTGAGGTACGTTTCCTTACTCACTTATACTTTATCTCAGTACTTATTGGCTATGTAGATTGTTGTCTTTTGTCAGGTACTGAATACAGTCTTATACACCCATTACAAGTGAAGACTGAGATCGTTGTCTTTTGTCATATAGGAGTTATATGGTAGCTGCTGATGTAGGTGGATGGGCTGGGATGATGAGTAGATGATGAGAGATGAGGGTAAAAGGTGAATTCACAAGTGCCACCTTTGGATTCTAATAAGACCAAACAATGATTGCACTCAGACCAGTTGCAATATCTGTCTACACTGCATGGAGAATTTTATATTCCAGTCTATAATATTGAAATTTATAACTGTAATTTTTTTTTGAAGTCTTGCCTAAAATATCAAAACATTATTCTTAATATTATTTCCATAAACTTGTTTATTCTGAGATAAGCCAAGGCATAGCCGTTAGCTCGATATGTAGCCAAATAACGATGATTTGGGGATTGAACCCAATGAAACATTGCTCTCTCCTTCCACATTGTCTCACAAGCTTTCTCTGGCCAGAACACGGCTGTTTCTCTGTTCTTTCATCCCACCCACCTATTCCCTACAGTGTTTGGTGTACCAGATTCAGCTTCTGGCTGGTTTTCTAGTTCCCAGGTGCTCAAGACTTGGGCCTGCCGCCTTGTTTGGGTTCCCATTTCGTCGGACTGCACCCTCACCTGACCAATCAACCTGTATTCAGGTTGGTCTGCTCTTTCCCGATGCTTACCCAAACTTGTGGCTTTGAAATGCCCTCATTTTTTGACAAACCACCCAAATACATTAGTATTTGAGTGTCCTACCCATCCATACCTCACCCAGACATTACCTACCCAGCCTAGGTGAACTAACTTATCAAAGCAATATTGAAAGAATATTGAGGATAATGTTTTGATAATTTAGGCAAAACTTCCAAAAAAAAAATATACAGTTATAAATTTCAATATTATGGACTAGAATATAGAATTCTCCATGCAGTGCTAGAAATAGTTTAGAAACAGGGATTTAGATCTAGATGGAGGGGTTGAAGGGGTCATCTAGACTAGAATTTAGAAGAGGGTATACTTTGTCAAAAGCACAACAAATTGAGGCATCCAGCCAATTTGTTATACCAGCATCGCTCAGCATGGCACATTTCAGATCATTTAGAATCGGATTTATATTTCTAAATGTTAAGGAAAGTCATCTGCTACTCCATGTACTCCATCTGTAATCCTTCTTTGAGTTTTGACCCAAGAGTGATGTCACTAATAGCTTCACCAAGCACCAAGCCCCCACACACTCCATGGATTCCACAGCATGCATTCCTTATCTTATCTTTTATTAGCATGATCATAACAAAGTTAGCAAGGGTTGATGTTTGTAGAGTCTGTGACATGATCATTACAAGTACCCTACATAGTATCCAGGCTTGCAAGAAGGGATAAATGTCAGGTTTATTTACTCTATAATTGAAATACAATATGATGATTAAAAAAACAGTCTAAAATAATCTCTAAATCTCAACCACACTCTCATTCATTCATCTTGGGCACTATTATGTCCTTTCAACAACTACTGCAAGCTCATCCAACTGCTGCTGTTGAGCTTCAATGTCTATTTCAAGGACTGTACTCTCTGTGGTGGATTCTTGAAAGCTTGTTGTACTAACTTCTGAAAGTGTCTGGAAATGAAGTGATGACACAACACTTCCATTGCCTTCATCATTGGGGTGTGTATGTCCTGCTGCTACCCGACCAATAAGGAGTGTGGGTGCTACTCCCTACATAAGGTGTTTCATTATTGACAAAGAAGTTTAGAGTCATAAACACACCTTTGTAATAGAAGTTACAACATCAAGATAAACCTGTCCAAAATCTCCATGAATCAAGAGAGCCCAATTTACAATCAGGGTTATTGAATAGAGAGCTGAGGATTCAACAAGCACTTCAAAGAAATGGCGATAAATTCTCAATCGACTGACTGCTCCATGCTGAACTCCAGCAACAGTCAAGATGCGGTAAATGATAAGAACTGTGCACCATAATGTTGTTGCCAGAATAAATGCTGGATAGAGCACTGGGAATCCTTTTACAGATCCATTGTCATAGGCTTGATATATTTCAATTGTGTCCAACACTGCAACAGATAATTGAATCTACCAAGAAAGTATATGTGATTGGACACTTTACCAGTTAAAGCAATTAGGGAAAGTATTGGAAGGAGAACAATAGACCAGCACTGCCCCCAAACCATCCAGCAGCACCAAATCTAGATTTCAGATAATAGTAAGCTATGTGCATCTCCAGCAGAGTCACACACACACATACCGTATATAAGTCAGTGAGAATTGTACTCATAAGGGCTGCAATAGCCCCTGGCAAAAAGGTTGCTTGGGTCACACTATTAAATGACAAATATACAGTCCAAAGGTTTTGACTATTTTCAATGAATGCAGACTGCACATTTAACCATTCAGCAGCAACACTGATAGTAATCAGAGCATATAGGACAATTATAACCACTGCCAGGGCCCGTCTGGTCCACCAACATATACTGATAACTGCCATTCAAGTTTAGCTTGGACACCATTGTAGAGTATTCATGTCATACAGATATTCCACAGGGTGACAGCAAGAATACCTGTGTAAATGCCTATGTCCATTGTTGATAAGCATACCTACATATGAAAACACAATATGACACTGCTTACCATGCAATAGTGCATATAAGATCATTGAGTTCAACACTGTGTCAAAACTTTGAAGTATGTAAGCCTTATCATCATCAGTAAGGTCTGATGGAATATCTGCTTGATTTGCCATAGGAGAAGGAAAGAGCAATGGGGTAACAATTTATGAGAACAAAATATCAAACCTCACAGTATATAAAGGCACTAGGAGTGCATGGAGGTGAAAATTGATGGTCACCATGAGAAATCTCAAGTTCTATAAGACTATAATAGCATCAAGTTGTAGTTCCTTTAAACACCTTGACATTCAAGTGTTTGGTGACTTCAGCATAGTGGCATTGTAACAACCAACATTAGTGTATAAATCAACAATAGAGGGGGCACTGTCCAAAGCATGGTTTTGTCTAAATTGTGAATGCACAAGGAAGCAGTAGGGTACTAGTTTATGCAATAATACATACCCATCTAGCTGTTGCAAATGGTGAGCCAAACAAATAAGTCCATGAGTACCTTCAAGAGATTGGTTACAATCATGATTGAAGGGAGTAGACAAAGACATCATTCCTAGCACTGCATGAAAGCTTTGATATTAAGATTAAAATATTGAAATTGAAAGATATTTATTTTTAGCAAAGTTTCAACTGAAAATATTGAAGTAACAGTTGAAATATCTTTTCAGTATTCCTGTTTTTCTTCAGTTTTGAGGCAAATTTCCCAAATATCAAAAATATATTCAAAGTTTCCTTACTGTATTTTAGACTCAAACATGATTTTAAAAAATATCTTTCAAATTCAATATTTAAGGTTCAAATATCTAGACTATCATGCAGTGTAGGTGAGTTTATTGTTTCAGTGACTGCAAGCCCTAGAACTTGGGTGTGCACATATACCACAAAGACAATCAGAATCAGCATACAACATCTGACATTGTAGAGGTGATGGTGCAACTCACAATACCTTTACCAGCTGAAGTCATAATATCTCACAGTATCCTAGTCCACTTACATATGAAGTTATAATTAGAATCACCCATGTACCAATGTGACCTTACAAGGCATATATATTTTGTCTTCCTTGGGCACCTTACTGACTGATTCCTTGATAGAGAACAAGTTTCCTGACAATGATGGATCAAGTAGACTGAAAGATACAGAACTAGAAATGTGAACAGTTGCGGAACACTGTGTATGAAAGTACTATGGTGCAAGGTGCTTAGTGACCATTTCTCATGTGCAAACTCAGGAATGAGATCCAGGGCCAGCTGATTTGTTTTCCTCTTTCCAAATGCATTCTTTTGATAAGATAAGACAATTGGCAAGAGGAATTTCCATGAAACTTCCTGTAGCATGAGATAAATTGTGTCATGCACATCTAATTTGACCACATTTGGGCCAGGCTTCCAGGATGCTTACTAATCAAAGCTATGAGCCATAGTTTCAGGTATTCAGGTTGATGATGAGAAGCAAATCTGTATGAACTAAACTTTTTAACCTCTATCTGAGCTGCCTTTGCCTCCAACCCAGAACGGTATGCTGCCATCCATCAAACCATGCAGTGCTCCCACTTCTGATTGGTTGAGAGTTCAACAGATTTCAATGCTTTTGGCATGTTATCCTTAAGTGTCTGAAAGGTATAATCACAGTTCTCTCAAAGATACCACTTTACAGTCCCCCAGAAAAATTCTATAAAATCAAGTTCACAATGAAATTTGGGAAGGAAGATGCAGAGATGTCCCTGGGCTTCAATTACCTCTTGGACAAGTGACCACCAGCTCCTCCCCTTCAAGCTCCTCAATGTCCTCATCACTTTCTTCACTATTGTCATCCCCAGAATCAGATATAATCTCCCACTCTGAGTCAGTATGATATCCAATACAGTGAGTTGTCTCTCCGTTCCAGTTGCACTGCTCATTGTAGTCTTCAGAATCTTCCAGATTGATGTCCTGGATTTCGATATTAGGCTGTATTTTGCTGGCCCCAGCCAAGATCACAACATCATCATCATCATCATCACTGGAGCTGATCATTATTGGTGATGGTGCATGTGAGACATGAGCCGAGGAGTTGGCAGATGAAGGATTAGACAATCTGCTTCGAGTATGGCCAGCCTGAGCTTGGGCAACCGCTTTGAGCATTTGCTCTCTGGAACATTTCTTGGGTTTGGGTAGCATCGATGTACTAGATTCCTCATCCAATCACAGGTTGTCCTATAGATTGAATGCAATATATTTTACTACTCAATCTAGTGCCAAATTGCAGCAGATCAGCATAAAATTTTTTTTTCTCTGGCAATTTGGCCACTGCACATGAGAGGTGGTCACTCTGTGCCTTGCACCATATGCTCTACAAAAAAAAAGTGAACAATGGTGGCAGACAGTAAGTGCTAACATTACTGAAAGTAAAACTTAAAGAATGGTCCCAATCTGATGCCAGATAGGACCTCCACAGTGATTCATCCTAATCTGCAGCATCTTATGCTCTGCTTTAGTCAGTAGTATTCCTATAATAGTATGAGGATGAAATAGTCTCTATCTCAGGATATGACTCAGATTCATTCCTGCTGCAAAGCTAGACTATTCAAAGCCATTGAAGTACAGTTTCTTTGAGTGGAGATTATTTATACTGATGAAGATATTTGGGAGATACAAAAGCTGATATCCAAGCTCTCATTGGAGACAATCTGGAGTTGCAGGTGAAGGAGTGGAGTCAACTGTCTCCTGACCACCATCCATCCTTTTGGGACCCACAACTGTCCATCTAAAAGGGTTTGTATCTGAAACATGATCAGAGGCTGTTTGAGCAGCTATGTATTATGAAAATGTGCAGCAGCACTTGTTACATGATGCAGGCACTTATTCACCAAATCCTAGCCTGAGTGTGAAGCTGGCCTCCTCAAAATGGAAAGTTTATGTCTTGACTGCTCACTGGAACCAATATTGAATCACAGAGTTGGTAGAGATTACTATACAAGAGAAACAGGAAAAAAAGCATAGAATGCATGTGATCAAGAGACAACAGCATCTTGAGAGTATCCTAGTGTCCCTGGGTGAAAGAAGGACTCCATTGACCAGTGCATCTACATGTATGATGCTCTCCTCACCATCCACATGGTGCTGCCAGAGGCAAACCTGAAAAGGATGACAGTATCAAAGCTAACTAGACTGTGAAGATATCATGAACCTCAGGCATGGACTGAAGTGTGGCAGCCCACTTCTTGTTCTCTGCAATTTCTGACCATGGGAGCCTAACCTGACCTTTGAAACAATGAGACCCAAAGTTGCAATGGTAGCTTCAAATTTTCCTTCCAATAAGACACAGAGAAGCACATTGGTATGGAACTGATAACAGAAACTCAGTGAAATTGTGAATGGTGATGACAATGGTTAGAAAATGATGTTTGGCATTCCTGGGATGATGTAGATGTAAGACTTTCGCTGAGAATTCTGGATCTAGGAGCATTGGCATAGGTCAGTGCACTCTTATCAGCATGCTTAACACCAACAGCATATTACCAAGGCTTGCATTCTACTTCATTGGTCTATGAGAAGATGCATGTCAATGCAACATTTGAATCTGGAGCGTGTTTCTGATGAAATAAGAACCGTTATGTGAGGGCCGACTGCTTTGAAACAAAGAGTCAAGTTGCTTGACAAGGCACCCGACTTGTTAAGCTGCATTATGGCACGAGAATACCCTCATTTACACCCTGCAGGTACTCTGGGTCAGACAATTCTCTTACAAAAGCCTAACCAAAGCTACCTACTCAGTATCAGCAAAACATGTCTACCCCAGAAACCACTTCCGTTGCCACCCGCTCCAACCAGGGTGCCATCGTTCCCAAGGAAGCTTTGAAGCTTCGTCTTGACCTCAACCTCGAGGTCGAGATCGCCATCCAGGCCAAGGTCAACAGCGACATCACCCTCTCCCTCCTGTGAGTTGATGACCCACCATCTGGTGTGCTTCCACGCTAACAGTTCGTTTCTATGGTGAGTAAATGGTCCAAAGGGCTGGAGAGAAGGTACTTCGATCGTAGCTGTTGGCTGAACGAGGCTCTCCGCTGAGTATCAGTCATTGGATGCTGAGACCCATCTGCCTGGCCTATAATCACATACACCCACCTTTGATCCTTTTTTTCTCCTTTCGTTATGCTGTATTAGGGTTTTACAGGTGTCTATAAACCTAGCACATACCAATGACAGTGTTGTTTTGAGGATTCCACAAATTAAATAACCGTGAGCATCGATGTAGTCTTGTGGCTTGCTGTGAAAGTCGGCAACCGTGACGCCCCTTCGAAAAACATAGTATTTTACCTCCTATACGCAGCTAGGACAGAATCGCACTAAAGGACGTTTCGCGTTAAATTTGTAGTTTCGCGTTTTTGCCATGAGTAGGAGACGCTTTAGTGTGAATCCTCCTTGGGCTCACCTTGGGCACGAGGCCAGCGAAGGACCCCGTTACCGTAGATGATAGAAAACTGTACGTCCAGGAAATCGAACTGATAGCACAGAAAAGGCGGAATGCGCCAGGGAGAGTCGAACTCCACACTGATTAGCATCAGACCCTTTTGTCCACAAGCGCAATATCGGTTATCGGGACGAACACTGACATGGCAGTGGCAAGGCCTCTAGTCTGTCTTCAAAGCATGCAGAAATCCGTAACGATGAGGCCCGAAGGAGATATTGCAATGTTCGAGATGCCGCCTGGAAATTACGAAGAACCGAGTTTGACATATCCAACATGGATCCGAAGGCAACCGACGCAGGTCATTAATCACTCCATCAGAGTTCCACAGACAAACACGTACCAATCGATACCCCAGACCTCCAGGGCGGCATATCTTCACTATGGTATGATGTCCAACGCTGGATTTCATGATTTGAGTGTGGCGGCGGGCTGCCGCCAGCGCATTGTTACGGGAACAGAGTGGGGCAACTAGAAGAAACGATCTGTAACACGTCAAGGCAGGGAAACTCACGCAAGTCATCCCCCAAACCGCGGTACAGAAGGTGCAATCCTATCATCACTCGAATTCTGCGCGCAGCGACTCTGTTTTCCATAGTGACGAGTCAGGGTCAAGAAGGCGTCTTCTGTGAAATTTTCTAGTAACCAAAGGAAGGCATTTACTGGTGTCCAAGTCTCCAAGAAGTACGCTCGGCCTTCGTACTTGGCTGCTGATGAATGTCCTACTGTGTCCTAAGAGTCGATGAATGGCGAAGTTTCCCACGATCAGCAAATTTTGTAATTTGGGACCCACACGCATGCACCGTTGCTGAAAGCCAGCGTCTCGGTCCATGGCGATAAATTTGAGAAAGCGTATCCAACCCGCTCGTTATTAATACCAGAGGCCTGGAATCCTATCACGATCACACGAACATAACTGCGAAGTTTTGAAATAGGAACTGTTACGTGTGCAAGGCCTTTCTTTTTCGTCTTCGAGACCAAAGAAATCGTCGACGCCTCCAGTTCACGGACGGCACAATGGCGCTAAAACGATATCGTCTGTGCCTCAAATTTCTTGGTCAAGACATATAAAAGGACGAGCTTGTCGAGAGTCTTTCTCCATCCACAACATGTCTGCTCCAGAAACCACCTCCATCACTACCCACTCCAACCAGGGCATCGTCGCTCCCAAGGAAGCTTTGAAGCTTCGTCTTGACCTCAACCTCGAGGTCGAGATCGCTATCCAGGCCAAGGTCAATGGCGACATCACCCTCTCTCTCCTGTAAGTACATCTCCGTTGGTACGACTGACATCTTTGAGCTGACTTTGATTTATAGGGAGTAAATATCCTCGGTGGATCTGGAGAGATAGTAGCGGAACGCACGCCGGATTCAGGTGAGAATGGTTGCATACCTGCTGTCTGGGACTGCGATTTATTGCGTTATTAGGCCGATTGTCTTTCTGCTATCATTCCCCTTCCTTTTAGCCTCCCTTATATCAGTATGCATTGGCGTCCGTACACCTGTCAGATACCAATATCAGTGTTGAATTTGGGGTCCACGCATTCAAACTGGATTGAATCGTTCCCTTAAATAAAGGATGCACGTCGGAAAGATTCAAAATCGAAGGGTAGATCTGAACAGTCGTTTTGCGTCTATTTTTCGCACACCCTGGTTTCCTCGAGGCCTTGCGACTGCTTGGTTGAATGTCGGAGGCACAATAGGCATTGATGGAATGCAGTTCATTGCATTTGTGAGAGTACTACCCATCTAAGCTTAAGCTTAATCTTTAGATTGAGCGAGTAAACTCCGATCCACCAACGACAGATTAATCACCGTCTATCGAGGAATATGGAGGAATCAGGATACATATGTCCAAGACACTAACCTACGACCTATTTCTGGGCTGGCTTGATGATAACTTTGAGAGCCTTCTTGCTGTTCATCTTATCAAGCGCCTTGTGGAAGTCTTTGATCTCGAAGGCGTCCGTCACCTTGGACCACACAGTCAGAACCAGTCAAACCTCCAGCAGATCTGACGTACCATCCCTTTCACATTGATCTTTCCACTGTCCAAGTAAGCTACAGCGCGAGGGAAGCAATACGTTTGGGCGAAGGACCCGATAATCTGGGCGATGCGTATAAGCCTTGCATCAAAACACAAAAGTAAAGAACAAGTTAACTCGAATTTCGTCCCCAAAGATTTTCGACGGTGACCAATGAACGCGGTCAGCATTAGCATAGACTCCGTAAATCATTAGAGTACCGCCTCGTCGAACATAATTGATTGAATCGTTAGCAACCTTCTCCGATCCAGTAGCTTCGACCTAGAAGCAGATCGCGTGAGAAATCTGAAAAGAATTATCGGAAAAACACTCACCACTGCATCAAAGCCATAGGGATAGTCAACTTTAATCTTATCCCACTGCGATTGGGGATTCTCTCGGTCCAATTCGATATACTCATCTGCAGCCCCAAGCTCTTTGGCGATGCGAGTCTTGATGCCCTTGTTGGCTGCGATGACGACTTTGGACGCACCGTCCATCTTGAGTAGTTGAGAAAGGATCAAGCCTGTAAGTATGTTCATCAACATCGAGGATGCCAATGCGATATTAAAACTCCAACCCGTTGGTCCTGACCCAAGGATCAGAACTTCTGATCCAACTGGGAGATTCAGCTTGTCAGCGCCATGAATGGCACAAGACGCGGGCTCGACAAGAGTAGCTTCTTCATCGGTAAGATTAAAAATCTTGTAGACCTTCTTTTGGTGGCTATGTGATGGATGATTAACATCGCTCTAGGTTAAAACTAGTGGGATCACGGACGCAACAGCGTATTCTGCAAAGCCGCCTGCAACGGTGCATCCCAGAGATTCAAAGTTTTCGCACAACAAAGATTTACCCCTGCGACAGTAGAAGCAGTCACCACACTGGTACGAAACCGTCAACATCATCACCATCTGAGACATAAAATTCTTACATACAGTGATTCCGGGATCAGCTACGACTCGATCTCCTTCTGCAAAGCCCTTGACTGATTGGCCAACCTTGGCAACCCTTCCGACCATTTCGTGGCCAGGCGTGAGCTAAAGAAACTCATTGGGCTGCAAGAAAGGACAACTGTGCGACTTCGGACTGACGGGGAACTTGGTGATGAACTCTCCTGTTATTCGCTCGGCGGTTAGTTTAATATTTTGTAGCCCTTGTTGACATTTACCTTGGCTGATATGATAATCAGTTCCGCATACTCCACAACATGCAACTATAGGTGGCATTAATCACTTGTCAAGTCCTGCACGCAGGACGCAACTCTTGATCAGAACCTCGTCTTCTTTAATCTGGGGAATCGTGGTAGTTATGATCTCCAGATTGTTCGCCTAGAGTTTCCATTCAGCGTAGGCATAGTCGCGAGTAACGATACGCACTCCGTGATAGTATACTGCCTCCATGATGGCTGTGAACAGATACGAGAGAGGAACTGATTAACTAAATTCTCACCGTCGCTTCTTCGCCGGGATAATCAGATAGCCAGTTTACCGGAGCAGGGCGCCGGCTAAGAAGATATTATTACTGACACCGGTCTCATGTGATTTTTTATATCGCTTTAGATCAAGAAGTTCTGAATATAGCACCATTTTTGAACACAGGTTTTGTATCCGCAAATATGGCCAAAGTTTCTGGGATTATGAATTTGACGCGTCCTAGTGGTGGTTGTTGATAAAGGGAATACGTGACCTAATTTTCCCGTGATGTGACGTTACGCGTCATGCCTTGACTTGGAATACGGGCTTCACAGAAAAAAGAACTCTATATATTTGTAGTATTAGGCCATTGTTGCATGTTTCGGACTACCTGATGAAGTCAGATTCTCTAAAACAGCGTGTTAGCGTTACATAGCTGCTGAGGCTTCCCGAGCTTCGCGGGCCTCTGCTTGATTTCTCCACTTCTCCCCCTTTGCTCTTACCAGTAATACTAATAGTCCACTAATCACCTGTACAATAGCAAATACGGTGTACATCCAGCCTACATTTAACCGATAAGCACACATACGCACTATTAGGATTGAAACGTACCATCGCCAAGTGCATCCTTGGGCAGGTGTTGTAAGTCCCAAGAATGTCACACAGAAAGAACACGCAACCAACCTGAACCGGTACCGCAATCTCCACAGCAATAAAGGCCGCAATTCCCCGGAAAAGACTGTTAAAAGCGACAGCACTGGATGAACGACCTACGTTTGCATCTACAAGATACGCCAGTTCGCTCGAAAAGATGGAGCTAAATTACCGCGTAACCACAGAACTGTTAGAAGGACACCTCGTTTCAATTGGGACTTACATGGCGAATACTCCGGATAGAAACAACATCACACACACGGCCGAGATGTGCACATGTCGCTCCAGTACCCACCCAAATCCAATAACGGAAATAGGGAACAGCCAAAGTCCATGTAGAGTGCTGTTGAGGCGCATCTATGGGAAGGAAGACAGTGAGTATTACAATTTCAATTGTCATGGAAAGTACACCTTACCTCCGGGAAGCTTCGACCACCATTCTCCATCGTAAGTCTTGCTAGCTGATAATCAGAGTAGCGGCCTCCGAATATACTTCCCACCATAGAACCTTGTACGACATACGTATTAGTTCCGAAAAATACGCGGTGAACAAGAAGAAAACGTCGGCAAACCCAGTCCGAAAGAGAGCAACACGAGGCCTGTGTATAGCGCATCGTATCCATACGCATTCGCCAGGGTGCGAGAAGTCGTGTATACCACGGTAAAGCAGTACGAGAATAATATACCTAAGCATGAAGTTATCAGACACGGTTCCTTATTGCTGTCACGGTTACTTTACCAGAAGCCAGCAAGAGAATGAAGTTGTTCCACCGCCGGATGACTAGCCATAATGTTTCAATGGGGGCAACGTCCTTCAGAGTGAGTTTTATGGGAGGAAGAGTCAAAGAATCAGCTTGTGGCGCTGGCTCTTGCTTCTCTATGTCAACAGTCGCGATAGGTTCTGCCATTTCCTTCATCTCATTTCGTTCCTTCGTGTCAGTTCGTTCCGCTAACTTCGTCTGCAACTTTTCCTCCCTCCTCAAGTCCTCCGCTCGCTCTTTCAAAAGACGCCTCAGCACTGTCTGGTACGCGAAACTCCGTTCCTGGCGGAAAGTGTCTTTGAAAAAGAATAAAAAGCACAGAAAAACAGTGCCGGCCAGGATAGCCAGGAACCAAAACGGGGCACGCCAGCTGAATGCCGTAGTAAGAATCCCACCAAATACGGGACCTAGGGATGGTCCAAGTAAAGGGGAAATGTAGTATACGCCCATCTCAAATGAAAAATATTCAGCACGATGCAACTGTTGTTAAAGCACGCACACCTTTGCACCCCTCTCCACAGGGTCAAAGATATCCGCAAGACTAGCTGTGCCAATGGTCATAACAGCACTTGACCTGAGTAGAGTGAGGAAAAGATACTACAAGGAAAAAGCATCTCGTACCCCAGTGCTTGCACACAGCGCATTCCTATCACTCTGAGCACCGAATGAATACGAGGAGCGGGGAACAAAGAACAAGACTCACAAACCAATACTGTTGCTCGTGGCAACGACAATCGAGCCAACAGTGAATATGAGAAGCGATATGAGATAAACAAACTGTCACCCATCAAATAGATAAGTAGACGAATGGAAATTCAATCATAACATACCCGGCGGCCCTTCACTTCGCTGATACAGCTCCAAAGAAGGGGGGTAACCCCTTGCATGAGGATGAACAGAGATACGCTCAAGCTTATCTCTCCACTTGTCGCAGGTAGGTCCCTCTCCATTTCTTCGTTCGCGGCTGCATTACTTGTCAATGCAAATTAGAAAGAAGAATTATCTAGATGAGCTCACGATTTTGTATACTAGCGCCGAAGCCGGCGATCATTGAACCCGAGCATATGACAGCCAGTATGAAGTTCTGAACCAGAGGCATAAGCAGTGGTCGAACAACAGACCAAGAAAGTCACCTTGCGAAGTCTTGACCACTTTCGTGGATCGTCATGAACGGGCATGTGCTCGATATCTACGACGACGTCTTCAATCGTCTGCGAAACGACAGAGCGGTCATCATTGTCCGGAGTGCCGGGATCTTGCACATCTGTGGAGGATACGTTCCGAGTGTCTGGGGCAGCGGGGGTCATAGCGGGGGAAGGCGTCATCTCGAGGAAAAATTGTTAGGTTTTCGTCAGTAGGCCGAGGCAGAGTAGATGAAGGGGGCCTGGAGTCATAGAGATACCACGGACCCTATGAAGTACTCAAAAATCCATGGGTCGTCCGATGAGGACCGAGATATGATCGTAGCCGTCGAAACTGGGCCGACGGTATTGCCGCCACGTGGAAAGAGCCTGTGGAACGCTCTATCAATTTGCCGGCTCCGGAAAGGCTTAGGAATGCTAATCGTACGTACTGAAGGCTTCGAATGAGCTTACATTGAAAGAAAGGAAAAATTCGATTACCTTAAAATTATTAAACCGAAGGCAGCAAGTTTTTGCTTAATCAACTGCATTTTAAGCCCCAACACCAGCTTGTCCGTGTCCGGAATATTTCTTGCTATTGTAGTGAATATGTCGCTATTCATCAGTGTCACTGTACGAACGCGTCGAGATTCGCCTGAAAATGTTATAGTAAGCGCCGTATGATCGTGAGAATAGATTCATAACCAAGGCATACGGAGAAAAAAAAAACGGGGTCCAAACATGACACCTCTTTCGATACACCCTGGGTCGTTATCTTTCGCGGTTCGGTGCGGTTTTTCCCCCGTACATCCGGGAAAGCAACATCCCACCTTGATCATGATTCACCATTAACAAGGTCCCTTCTAGCCAAAGGCGATCATCTTCAGCCGTTCCCTGGAGGGATGGATTGAAAATTCCTGCTAGAGCACAATTCATTCAGTGCCAATTGCCTGTGGATGTTTAAAAGGAATGTATCAAATAGGCTGGGCGTGAGAGGGTTTTTTGTAACACGAGCATACGTACAGTTTGATGGTGCGAGAATCATGGTAACAACTTACAAGATCGCACTTAGGAAGCAGGAAAACAAAATAAAATGAAGTGAACGACGGCTTGCTTACCCTTTCTTGTACCACTTCGGTAGCGCAAGGTAGCGCACTCTCCCTGGGGCCGGTAGGTGACCTAACAAACGTAAAAGGACCGTATCCATAACACATGCATTTCGCATTGTGACAGAAACCGTTCCTAGGCAGCAATTGCTTCGCCTCTACGCGCATACTTTGGAGGTGTCCACTTGCTGCTAGCTAATAACTGACTTTCCCCTTGAGAGACTAGTCTGAGAAACTCTGAGGATATCTATAGGTGCCCACGTTAGAATGGTTAGTGAATCTGACTACATCACCCGAGTCGTTGCATAGCGTAAACAAGCTCCTTCCGTTGGCCTATCGCAATTGTTGTGGGTGTAATTTGTTCCACGTCGTAAGTCTTCCGATACATATGCCCACTTTTACGCCGCAAGCTCGAGCTGATCACAGCAGTGGCGGACAAAACATTTATCGCCAGTCCAACCAGAAAGAAACGGGGCTTAGCATCCATAGGTACGGAGTACGGTCCGCTACCACGGGTTGTGTTTCGGTGGCATTGACACTGAAGATGGACCTTGCAAAGAGCGACTCAGAAGTACTCCCGCAGGACATAAGACCAAAACAGCCAAAGTCGCATACGCCTAGGTGAGTGTTGGAACAGAAAGATGAAGCGTGACATTGCAACTCCCGTGAAGTGTGACATTACGCGCTATGGGACTCGGCCGAACAAACCCGACCCAACTTTTTTCTGAAGTGAGTCATTCTCTACGTTCTACTCACTATTCAAGACCGAGATTTTTCTCCTTAGAACCATGGCGCCGTTGACGATGGAGGAGCGCCTGGCTCAAAATATCGCAAGACTCCAGAATCTGCCTTCGATTTCGTTGCCTACCGACTATCCACGGCCCGTAGGCGGGAACAAGCTTGTCGAGGCCGCTCACTTAGCAGAGCTTTCTGACCATGCCTCTCTCTCCCTCATGAAATTGGCGCTGTACGACGAAAATGGAGGTTCAGATGAGGAGGATGGTCAGGATACCAGGCGACCATCAGCTTTCCATCTCCTATTAGCTGCATTTATCGTCCTTTTGCACCGCTACACCGGAGAGACAGATATCGTGATAGGATCCTCTTCCGCCTCTGCCAAGGACCCTCTCGTTCTCCGTATCTCAGTCGATCCGTTGGATCCCTTCTGGGCCATTGTCCGTAGAGTGCAGCAGATCGAGCAGGAGGCGGAGTCGATCGCTATTCCATTTGAGGCTATCACCAATGCCTTGTACAAGAATCGGGACCCCTTGTTAGAGGGCCCTCTCTTCCGAGTCCGTTTTTTCGATGAGACAGACCAGCCGATGGAGAATTTTATACGGTCTACAAGCTTAACTTCTG
Organism: Armillaria novae-zelandiae; assembly: GCA_030435655.1. Classification (NCBI taxonomy): domain Eukaryota; kingdom Fungi; phylum Basidiomycota; class Agaricomycetes; order Agaricales; family Physalacriaceae; genus Armillaria; species Armillaria novae-zelandiae. Next base: position 956,964 of record JAUEPR010000009.1, read on the forward strand.
ATCTCACAATCTTCGTGACACGGCCGCCAGCATCTTCTCGTGCATCCATCGCCCCACGCATTTCCCTTCGTATACTGTACAACTCTCTCTTTTTCACCCACGCTCGTATAACAACCATCGTCGACCAATTATCCAGTTTTCTCCGCCGAGTATCGTCCAATCCAGTCGCACCCATTGGCGCTATCCCGCTGTTGACTCCCGATCAACGAGAAAAACTCCCAGACCCAACCGCTAACCTCAATTGGTGCGACTGGAAGGGTGCTATCACCGATGTATTCTCACGAAATGCGCGTGAATGGCCGGATCGGCCGTGTGTTATTCAAAGTCTACCAGCGCTCTCTCTTTCTGACCCACAGGAGAAGATCACCTACTCGTATGGAGCAATAAGACGGGCTTCGAACATCTTGGCACACCATCTACTCAAAGGGGGCATCCAGCGGGAAGAGGTTGTTATGGTGTATGCTCATCGCAGCGTGGATCTCGTGGTGGCTGTAATGGCCGTGTTGAAAGCAGGAGCCACGTTCTCTGTCATTGGTCATTACTATTTCCACCTCGTTCTCTTCTTTTCTTCTAAACGCGTCGACCATAGATCCTGCCTATCCTGCGTCGCGTCAGATCATCTACCTCCGTGTTACCCAACCACGCGGCCTGATCGTCCTCAAGGGAGCTGGCGTCATTGCTCCATCTGTACGCGAATTCGTCTCCTCAGATCTCAAAATTCGGGTAGAGGTGCCTGCATTGGAGATCAAGCCCGATGGTGCCATATTTGGTGGTGCTGGGCAAGACGACGTCGATATCCTACACTCCCTATCCAATTTGGCTGAGACAGATCCAAACGTAGTCCTTGGTCCCGATAGCATCGGTACACTCTCGTTCACTAGCGGAAGTACCGGCATCCCCAAGGGCGTGAGGGGACGTCATTTCAGTCTGACGCACTTCTTTCCTTGGATGGGTGAACGTTTTGGCCTCAATGAGAATTCTAAGTTCACAATGCTTAGTGGGATTGCCCATGACCCGATCCAACGTGACAGTATGTTATCTTCCTGATACTCAATGGGATATGTTCTGATGTCGTGAAAAGTGTTTACCCCTCTTTTCTTCGGTGCCCAATTACATGTTCCCACAGCCGATGATATAGGAACTCCCGGACGATTGGCGGAATGGATGGCCGAAAGTGAGGTGACTATCACTCATTTGACGCCAGCTATGGGGCAGCTGCTCTCAGCGCAAGCGACGCGTCAAATCCCATCGCTTCAAAATGCTTTCTTCGTAGGCGACGTCCTCACCAAACGCGATTGTCTCCGGCTCCAATCTTTGGCTACTAACGTTCGCATCATCAACATGTACGGAACGACCGAGACTCAACGAGCAGTGTCCTACTTCGCCATCCCGCCCGTCTCCGTCGATCCTACTTTCCTTGCCGCTCAGAAGGACATCATGCCTGCGGGTGAAGGTATGATTGACGTACAACTTCTGGTTGTGAACAGGAATGACAAGAACATCCCATGCGCCATCGGTGAGGTCGGTGAGATTTACGTTCGCTCGGGTGGTTTAGCGGAGAGCTACCTTGATGCCGATTCTTCTGCGGAAAAGTTCGTTACAAATTGGTTCTCGGCTTCTGCGCCTCCGAGGAAGGACACAATCAAGCAACCTCTCAACAACGCACTTCCAGGGCCCGAAGCTAGGCACTGGAAAGGCATACGGGACCGGATGTATCGGTCCGGTGATCTAGGGCGGTACATGCCAGATGGCATAGTGGAGTGCACAGGGCGCGCTGACGACCAAGTCAAGATTCGTGGGTTCAGAATAGAACTTGGAGAAATTGACACTCATCTGAGCCAACATCATCTCATTCGAGAGAATGTCACGTTGGTGAAGCGCGATAAAGATGAAGAGAAGATTCTTGTTAGCTACTTTGTTCCTTTGGGCGGTGATAAACTCGACGAGTTCGCAAGCGACATTACTGAGGATGAAGGACAGAAAGGACTGGTCCATGGTATCAGGAAGTACCGGCGACTAATCAAAGACATTCGAGAGCATCTGAAGAAGAAACTGCCCAGCTACAGTATCCCGACCCGTAGGTTGTCTATTCCCTTATACGACAACGACGCTGACATGCGTAATAGTTTTTGTTCCATTGAAGCGTATGCCGCTCAACCCTAATGGCAAGATTGACAAACCCGCCCTACCCTTCCCCGATACTGCTCAATCCGCCACCGCAGCACCCGCCACTGGCAAAGCGACATCAACGGAGGAGAAGATGCGCGAGCTCTGGTCCAAAATACTCCCGAACGCACCCCATCCCCTACCATTAGAAGAAAGCTTCTTCGATCTCGGCGGGCATTCCATTCTCGCCACGCGCCTCATCTTCGAGATCCGCAAAACCTTCGTAGTCGACGCGCCTCTAGGACTGATATTTGACGAACCCACCATCTCTGGCCTTGTCAAAGCCGTCGAGGCACTGCGTAATGCCGATCTGGGACTGACATACAAAGAGTCCATCACCCCGCCTAGAAATGATTTCCTTGGAGTCCCACAGAAAAAAACGGTCACAACCATTGAGTATGGCAAGGATTACGACCAGCTATTACCCAAGTTACAGGAGAGCTACGCACCCCTTCCCTCGGACTTCGCCACGAAGCCGATTACAGTCTTCCTCACTGGTGCAACTGGTTTCTTGGGCGCGTTCGTACTGCGTGACTTGCTTTCGCGGCGTGAAAGGGTGAAAAAGGTCATATGTCTTGTCCGGGCTAGCGATCGCGATAAAGCCCTGGCTAGGTTGAAGGAAGGGTCAACGGATCGAGGAGTATGGGATGACGAGTGGGTGAAAGCTGGGCGGCTGGAGGTCTTGATTGGCGACTTAAGTTTGGATAACTTCGGCTTGGGTGGAGAGGAGTGGAACAGGGTAGCAGAAGAAGCCGACGCTATCCTGCATAACGGTGCCTTGGTTCGTATATTGTTTTGACTCCATTAATGATATTGACATTTCATCATAGGTTCACTGGGTTTATCCGTACGAGAAACTTCGGGCAGCGAATGTTATTTCCACTTTGACCGCTATCGAGCTGGCGTCGACAAGGAAGCAAAAGCTCGTTGTCTTCGTATCCTCCACCTCGGCTATAGATACTGAGCACTACGTTCGCCTTTCGGAATCACTGACTGATTCAAATCACCAGGGAGTACCCGAAAGCGATGACTTGGAAGGTGCTCGAGCTTCCCTGAAAACTGGGTATGGGCAAAGCAAGTGGGTATCTGAGAAACTTCTTTTCGAAGCTGGGCGGAGAGGGCTGAGGGGACATATCGTGCGCCCGGGCTATGTAGTCGGCGATTCTCAAAGTGCCGGTACGTCCTCATCCATACTATCTAGGCAGATACTAATATTTTTTTTCTTTTGTCCCAGTTACAAACACCGACGACTTCATCTGGCGTATGGTGAAAGGCTGCATCCAGCTCGGACTCGTTCCTGATATGAACAACACCGTCAACATGGTACCCGTCGACCACGTCGCATTATGCACTTCCCTGGTGACAGTCTCCCCTCTACCCGAGGCGGCCCTGTCGGTTATGCACATCACCGCGCGGCCGCTCCCCACATTTAACGGCATGCTCTCTTCCCTCACGCAGTACGGCTTCCCTACGGAACAATGCGAGTACCTCGTCTGGCGGAGGAAGCTCGAGCAACACGTCATGGAGGTGCAGGATAACGCGCTGTATCCCCTGCTCCACTTCGTGCTGGATGACCTGCCCACGAGTACCAAGGCGCCAGACTTGGACGATACGAATACGACTAGTGTGTTGCGGCCTTATACGGAGAGGGTGAATATGACGGTAGACGACGACTTGATGGGTAAGTACCTCGCGTGGTTGGTTAGAGCTGGCTTCTTGCCTTCTCCGACGATCGAAAATCCTGCTAAATTGCTACCGATACTGGCGGAAGGTGTTGTAAAAGCTGCCGGTCGGAGTGGCGCATAAAGCCAGTTGTTGTAGAAATTCTAAAGTGTAATAATAGAGAAAAACGAGTAACCTGTTTTTTCATCGTCCAATATACGGATGTTTATAAAAGTCGCCAGAGAAGTTATTGCCATTTTCAGTTGCTAACCGAATATTCTTCATTTTGCGGCGTTGAACCGAACTATATTCAGTCGTTCTCGTAGGTTTGATTTGATACACGACGATTCATTGATGACAAGCTAACGATACAGGAGCGTAGTATTTGTCCATAGTCCACGCAGTATCATGAACTTGCCAAGACTTCCACAGGGTCAACACCAGTCTCTTCCTTGATCTTATCCGCCAGCCACCCAACCCCACGCTGTGCCTTCATGAAACCCATCCCTTTGAAACTCACTCCCGCCACATCCGACCTCGCCATAGCCCCCGGGAGATTCAACCCACGTCTATGCTCCACCGCCGTCTTATACAGCCCCTCAAACGTCGTGAAAGCGCCCTTATACCCCAGCCCTCCCTTCTCCGGCGGTAACCTCGCCCGCGAGTCATCAAAAATCAGGTGCACCATCGTCAAGTTGTACAGAGAAGGTTGGAGGTTGACGAGATCGCCTCCGGCAATGTTGGGTATGAAACTAGCAAGGAAAAGATATCCGTAGGCGTTTAAAAAGTGGCGCGTGAGGTAGAGGAGCTCGAACAGGTAGGCAAGGAGAAGCATGAACGTGGGGGAGAGGTGAGGGAAGGAAACTTCCCCGTCGAGCACTTCGAGTTCGGTGTAGACGTCGCCATAGGTCGGGGGTAAGCCAGGGTCAGCGATGCAAAAGGCTTGCCCGCCAAGGGTGGATGACTCGATAAGGCGTTGCTCATAGAGGAGATGCGCAAGGGCGCAATTTTCGACGTATGTGAACGACGAGATAATGTTTTGTATCCACGTAGGATTACTTTTCCGGACAAGATACGCCCCACAAAGCATATCTCCACCGGCACCAAAGATACCGTTGCCCGGCCTCAAGCACCCTGTTCGAAGGCCATCCGTGTCGTTGGCTCGACGCACCAATGTTTCTGCTTGTCGTTTCGTGTACCCATAATTTGAGAAGAAGTCTTCATGCCTTTTGGGAATGAGCTCATCGTCGTCATTGATGACTTGAACAAAATGCTTAGGCTCTTCCTGCCATGGCCAGAGCAGGAAACACGAGCTATGCACTGAAACGGAGCCGGAGGAAGTATGCACGAGAACGGACGCGCCGACTTTCCGACACGCGTTGATAATGTTCTCCGCTCCTTGGATGTTGACCTTTGCTGATAATGGGATGAGAGAAGCGTGTCGTTCGTAGAACCGGATATTAGCGGCGGTGTTAAATACTGATATCGGGGACTTGTCGTCGTCAGGCCAAGGCTTGTTGAAAGCTGCGTCGACGTCCACCTTGTCACTAATGTCGACTTGTAAGAATTGCACGTCCTTTGCATTTCCTTCGAGGAGATCCAGGCGTCTTGGAGGACGAATGTCAAGTACTCTGATACGCCTGGGATCTTCACCGCGTCTGAGCAGCTGCAGGACAATCCACCCGCCAAGGAATCCCGCCTATAGCCTTGTTGGCGCATCTCTCAGGAAAAGGAAAGGGCGACGTACTCCACCAACAACTATATATCTCCTTCCGGTCTTTGGCGGCAGCTGGTCGTCTATGGACGGAGCAGCGACCTCACACTCTGAGGCCATCCTTTCCACATCCTTCGGCGACCAGCGATGTGGAGAAAATTTTGCTGCGCGTGCCGGAATTGCCTTGAGCTTCCTGTCGTTGTCGCGGATGTAGACCAGGATGAACAAAAAGGAAAGGAAGCCTAGAGTCGCCCATTGAACAGGGGACATAATCTCACGCGACGACACTGAAATTCCCATGTCAGTGACGCCAGCTACGGATACGAGTTGCGAACATGCCGTTGCTGGAATATGGACAAAGTAGAGGTGCATATACACGGGTAGGTAACCTCAATTTGGAAATTTGGATGCTATCTCTCTTTTGCTTCTTATTATTACCGCATGTCTGTAAACGCCATCATGAAAACATCTACTAGCAAATTTGAATCTCCGTTGGCCTCTATGCGGCTCTCATGATAGGCCGACATGTAGAGGGCCTCTACAGGATGCCAATGCTAATGAAGGAGTCATGGGTCGCGCCGTCACCTCCATAATGTTGTTGGTCGTCGTCGTCTTCTATGTAGGCGCCATGTGTGCATTACTGAGCAGGCATCTCATTTTGTTCATAATCTTGACAAGTCTTTTTGAGGTACCTTATCTTCGTAACTTGATTTAACTGCTCATGTCGACATTAACCGTTAATCGGTCAACCACTGAACCAATGACGGTGTCTGCTTTATTGAGTTCAGCGGTCTATTCTCTCATCATTAGATTGCATTTCCGTTCCTCAACCCGCAATCAATCAAGACATATCAGAGCGAACGGAGATGAATGGGATTTCACGTTGGGCGATCCACGTTGGGCGATCCCGCCTTCAAAGGTTTATCCAGTACTACCAACAGCGTCCGGAAGAGATCAAGGTTCCAGCTCATCATGGAGTATGTGATCTTTTATCTTTACTGCCTTTCTCACACGTGTGCTAGTTCCAGTTCCAGGGTGAACTCACATCATATACAGTTGTACTGTGGGATATCATCTTTGCGCCAGTTGATGCCATTACAGCCAAAACTTTTTCCGAACTTGAGTATACACCATATGTCAGTGTAATGATTGTAGCAGTCACCAATATTCTATCTTGTAACAAAATCTACCATGATGGAACAAACTCGAGTTTGCAGGTGCGCCGACATCTCTGATCTCACCAGGACAGCTATCACCCTTCCTTGTGACGATTTTCCTAATTCAGCAGAACATATATCTGGGAGTTCGTCTGGCCACTCTTCGTACAATACGGGACTTTCTCCGGCAATATCGCACTTCGATTCGTACCTCTGTTGCGATTTAGGTTGGAACTGTCAAGACCGTCCCGACTTGACACTGATGATCTTCGTAGCAGCCAATGAGCATATCCAGTACTGTTTATAATAAGAGGGTTGGTATCTGTTATCCTCATAATCCGCTACCTCGTTGGCCTTCTTTTCCTCATGGTGATCGAGACAGGCATTCCGCCAGATCTTACTGACGATGACAAAGCTTTTATGTTTCAAGTTCTCAATGCTGACCTGAACTGTGGAATCCTCTACGCACTATTGTATGGTGAGCATCGATATTCGATGTGTCAACATTTAGACATTGACTGATATTAGGCATATACACCGGCATGTTCGCTGTCACGTTGTGGTATATATGTGAGCCTGAAACATCCCCACTATCATGCCCAACTTTGAAATAAAGAGCATAGTCATCAACAAATGTTGGATCCGACCAGCCGTGGTCGTGGTTATCATTCTAATCTATTCTCTGATTACTATTGAATTTGCTGCTTACTTGTCATTTATACGCTTCGCATTCATCGAAAATGGACAAAGCTTTTGGACGGTATATTTGATCCTTGAAGGGGCCCACACCGCCACGTGGGTGATGGGTATCACAGCATCCATTAGTACTGGCCTCGGTGACTTATATATGGTGTGCAATTCTGCTATGGATTATCCATGTCACATCACGTCAATTTGACTCTAGATCTGGTGCTGCTGGATGATTTGGGGGCAGCACTGGATTCCTGTTCTGCTTCCAATAATGTCCCTTGTTACCGCGCTTGGTATGGTGTCTGGTCCCATCTACGCTTTTCATGCCAGTAACATTCAACCTTTGATGCAGTATCAAGAACCATTTTAGAATACCATGGCTATGTCAATTCACCCGCGCCCACATCTGTGTCCTTTACTATGCTTATGGTCTATATATCCTTCAACTTGGCAACATCATTATCTTGCACCTTGCTCATCATTTACCGCATTATGGCTGTTGCTAGGCATGCAGTGGGACGACTGGGAGTTTATCGCCGTGTAATTGAAGTACTGGTGGAATCCTCAGCTCTTTATTCGATGTTCCTGATCTTAGATCTGGCTTTCGTTATTTGCGGCAGTGATGTTCAATGGTATTACCTTGATATCGTAGTTGGTACTGTAAAGGTGCGTCCATGACCGTCGACTCCCTTGTCATTGTTCAAACATTTTACATAGGGAGTTGCACCCACGCTCCTCGTTGGTCGTGCAGCGGCAGGATATACACGGCCCACATACGACAGCGACAGAAGCACAGTGTCCTCACTTCATTTCCAAACACCTTCAGAAAATGACATGGCAAGTTCTCGACCTGAAGAATCTAGTGTTCAGAGTTCAGTCCTTGAAATGGACATCGAGGCTCGACCGGAGCGGCAAATGGTATCTGTTGAATGAGACATTCTGGAATAAATTTGGACCGCCCGGGATTTTGTGTTAGAATATCTTGTTGGATCATCATCGCACTCCCTACGTTATATTTCGTCCAGTTTTTAGTATCTACCTCTATAACCTCCTTTGTGTCCTTACGCTATGCACGGGATTCAAGAAAATACGAGGCAGAACATCGTCATAATCGTAGAGTATGAGCTAAGGGGAACTACTGGGCATCAAGGGGAGAAATCAAATACTTCACATGACATACATTTTCACCAATGACTGGTGCCATTTCTCACCCTTTCACTTCGATAACTAAGCTCCAGCATGCAATCCATTGGCAATCCAACTCATATAATGATGTCATGGAACTGTTTTTTCTTGTATCCGCTGGAGAAGGGAAACACATTTGCCCAACGTCGCAGTGGTTATCCAGATCTGGACGCGCATCCTTCACTATGATCTTCAATTCCCCCCTCCCCCCACAAATCATGAACGGCCGCGGCGCGTGGTTCAAATTTGGCATCGGGCTCACTGGTCAGGATCTCTTGAGCCTTGCCACGGAACGCGCGGCAGCTCAGAACTTCTGCTTTCTCTGCTCGTATGTGCTTAAATATCACACTTAGATTCAATGAATAGGTCTTTGAAATATGTACATGAAATCAAATGCATCTTTCCGAATCCCATTTTCGTGGCATCTAGTCGCTATCCCAAAAGGCCGAAAGATGGTTCAAACATATCGGGCGCTGCTTATCCAGCCGTATCTCCAAATTATCCCCAACGAGAGCTTGGACGTCAGCTATTATATCTCTATCAGAATGAACAAGCTGTACTTCAATGACGTTCAGAAGCCCTGCTTCACAACGAGGACGTATTATATCGAGTACGGCGGGCCACTCGTTCTTCCTGAAAAAGTTATGATGACCAAAGCAGAGCACGAAATGCCGCAGGTTGGGTAGGATCAAGGGAGAGGCGAAAGAGGAGATTAAAGCCTTGCCGTCCGAATCAATTCCAAGTTTGAAGTAAGAGATGGTAGAGCATGCTTCAGAAGAGAAGGTGTCGCTGATCGAGGTCGATGATACCGACTCCATTATTTCCATCTCAATACTGAAGCTCTCGAGATGACATCCTGATCGTTGGAAGAAGGCATGGATACAGGAAAACGATTCCGATGAACCTCCAGAAATGGTCATACTTTGGAGCATCGGTGCCGTTAGGCAGTCAAGCAAATCTAAATCCTCTACAAAGAGCTGGCAGAGCTCCGCCATAATCACCGGCCCGGGCACCTTGATTGAGTCCAGTGATACCTTGCTGGTAAGCTGACACGTACGAAGCTTGGGTAACTGGAAGATGAGTTGGAGATCTTTTTCACAAGTGATATTTCCGGAATAATGAGTTATCGAGGGCGGTAATCTTATTTGATGGATTCCGTAGTGTTCAATGGTCGCTTGCCATAGCTGCGGGGCATCCAAGCACATGTCCGTGGAATACTCAGAATCGAAGTCATCCGAGATTTTTATATCGAACGTCTGTAGGATGGGAAGATGTGATACCGATTCCAGGAGATGTACATGATCTAAGGAGGTTTCAATGCGCACATTCTTCCACCGATGGCATAATTGAATGCAGAGGGACATAATTTCACTTTCTCTTGTGAGATTATCGCCATCACAGATGACCACCAGACTGAGAGGGTGTTCACCTGTGTGCTTGAGATAGGTCTGCAAAATCCCGGGGGAAGGCACGGGGGAAACGGACTCCACCAAGACATACCGAGCCCAGGATGCTGGTGAGGTATGCAATATATCTCGCCAAAGCCCGCAGACGCGACCTAAGACCCAAAGAGGTCCGGCCATGTGTAGACTGTGACGTTCGGAAATATTTTTTCCGTTTCCGTCCTGATATTGATCATCCCATCGCCAAGAATCGCAAAGAAAATGGAAGATTTTAATGAGAAGGTCTCGAGGGAGACGGCGGACTGGAGCATATACGGACTCGCGATTTTTTAGTCCTTTTAGGACTGTAGGTCGATGCAACTCGATTTCTTGAAGCAGGGCATCATACCAAGACCGCAACTGTTTTAGATTCGTAATTTCGGGGTCAAGGAGGGCATGGTCAGCATCGAGCAATGGTCGTGATCCGCGCAAAATTTTGCCGACGATCTCATCTGAGCTTTGAATAACATTGAGAATTTGTGGTACATGTGGCGCGGGAGAGAGCAGGTTGACGAAGCCGCAGTTGCGGCAGGTGATGCACGACATAGAAAGTGGCTCAGGAGGTCGTTTGAAGAAGAAGGAGTACTTTCGTAACAGCTAGAACAAAGTCAGCCACAAGCAGCGTTGGAGTAGCATAACCCGTACCAGAATCGAGGTTGAAGTTGCTAAAGCACACGTGGCACCATCATGCTGTAAACCACAGCATCGGCGGCCGGGCCGTATTCCCTCTCCTACTACCAACAACGGTTCGATATTAGAAGAATGTAGCACATTTCCAGTTACTCCGTTCTCTACTTTCATACTCAGAGCTTATCTAGATATGCGCAACCATGGCTAGATAATGGGCGCTACCCATATCGCCATGTTGGAAAACATTTTCATCGCAGCACGGTCTAGTACGCATAATTGCTGTCCATGAATATCGACGGCCATGAATCACCTTCAAGCGAATCGCTGTGCCGGAAGAAACTCGGAATGCATGAGGGCCAGCAACTTGAACCGCCAAGTCGCGAGGGGAGAGCACGGTAACCGGTATAAAATAGCCGTTTTGACAGAAGTCTGTTCCACAATGACTCTCATCTTGTCGCTGTGGCTGCTACTGGGATTAGGCCGTGCTTTGGGTCAAGAACGGTACAAAAAAAAAACCTGTCGTTACCGGTCAGACCTTGCTTATGATCAGAACAGTGTGCATGGATCTACTATTTTCAATGTTCCCCATCAGTACTACTGAGAGCGGCTATCGAACAGTCGCAGTTTCGTAGGTTTTCGCTAGTATGGGACGTCGACTTGAATTCATTGTATTTCAGACTGGGTACACCTCCCCGAGAGTTCAATTTATGGCTTGACACAGGCTCAGATCCCACCTGGGTCCTGAGCGAGTCGTGTATAGAATCTTGCTCGATTTCAGATGCCAACCGTACGGCGTACCTTCCAACTGAATCCTCAACCCATAATGACACGGGGGACACACTCCACGTTGATTATCTTGGTGGTGCCGTTGCTGGGTACGTTTCTCTTTGGATGGATAGCGTTATGCTCACTTGGGACACAGCACGGTCTTCACTGATGCATTGTCTATTGCCAGCACTTCGACGGGAGTCTCCACGCGAGTCCTTCTCGCCGCCTTCTCCACGTGGGCTTGGCTTGATGCAGACGGAATGCTTGGCTTGGCTTTCCCCCGCATAGAGTACGTTTGTCATTTATCCGAGAGGACGTTTACTCACAACGGTGTAGGGAGCCCATCCATGCATCCCTCCTCGAGAGTCTCTTTCACCCTGAGATCCTCGAAGCCCACGAATTCGCCATTTATGCCGGACAAGACCTGACGCCAAACAACGGTGTCATCCAATTTGGCGGCCACTCTGCTGAGTACAACAGCACGGACGTGACCTATTTCAACATTCAGCGACACACCAATGACAATAACGCGATTATCTATTGGACTACCTACATCAACCGCGTCGACTTCAATCTGAATACGAATGGGAGTATGCACAGTAACACTGTATCAGTGGAAGACTTTGCGGTCTGGGATACTGGCTCATCGCATATAACGGTGCCAGAGACGTACATCGAAGACATCTACTCAAGCATCGGTATGAATTACACGTTCATCAAGGAGGGTGGTCGTCCATTGTGCGAAGATCTTCGCAAACTGGACTTCAACATGACCTTGATCCTTCCGGAGGGTACGATCGCTGTCCACCCTCCAGACCTAATTGTTCCGGGGTATACGGAGGCGCAATATTGTTGGCCCATGTTCGAGCCGTGAGGGTCTTTTCATTCCTTGTGGCTCACTGATTCTGATGTTAGTTTTCTAGGTCTTCTAGTGGTAGATGGATCGTCGGTATGGGGCTTATTCGTAACTTCTATACTGTGTGGGATCTGGGTGGTTGGGACATACGGTCGGATGAGCTGCAGCCGCGGCTTGGCTTTGCGGAGTTGAAGGCTGAGTATCATCCATGAGCATAAGATCTGATTGTACTATTCTCACAGCTAAATCAACACATAAACATAGTGTCTTTCTCCAAGCATTCTGCCGCCGCACGGCATCCAAGTTGCCTTGAGTTTCTACGAAGAGATGCTGTTATGATTGCCATGCGATGAGGCTAGTCTCCAAAGAACTCTCTGGATCAAACTTGTTGTATGGCGAAACCGGATGCAATCGACGACGAGGCCCTTAATCTCATCGCTCACTGCCTTGTACCCATTTCAGACCCGGAAGTTGAACTTCTGACTGTCAAAGATAGGACCCTACGACATGTCAAATCTTTGGCTAGTGTATCCATCACTAAAGGAAGGCATGTTTTTCATTTACATATCACGAAATGAGTGGTGCTGGACGGGTTCCTGGCATCGAACAGGAGTTCCCCCAGTGTCTGCATGGAACTATATCAAGTGCGTATCTTACCCAACTTCTATCGGATTTTTGAATCTCAACATATTAGCAAGCACATTTTACTTTCAAATATCCAAACCCCAGCTTGGTATTCGAGGACTGGGGAACGTCAAGAAATGGCACTTCTAGAGCCACTAGATCGAAAGAAGCTTTCGTTGACAGTGCTGTTCAAGGTATTGCTCAAAACATTTCGCTTTAGCCTCGCTCCTGGATACTACTGCAGCGCTTGGCATACTCCCTTAGCTCCTCGCCATGTCTCGAAGCCTTGGAGATCTACAGCCAATGAAGATGCCACACAGAAAAAATCCCACTATTGGACATGCCCCTACCAGCTCCCCTGCGTCGAGTCAGTTATCTTGCTCTCTTCCAGCTCTTCCGAGATCCCGAATCCATCTACCCTGGACAGCGAGATGATGAGACATGCTGCGCAGAGACATGCAATCTCTTTCCTATCTTGAATCTGCATCGCAAAAGCCTGGAATCGCTAGAAATACTGATGGCACTTCCAGAAGAACTCCTGAAAGAACTGTTTCCATCTTTAACCCGGCTGACTCTGCATGGATATAGTCCATCCACGAACTTCAATGTTCAAGATTTATGATGCAGAGCTGTCATTTCCAGCGCTTCCCTTCTCTCCTTAGCTGTTCATGCGGTATTACTCCCAGACCATCTCTCTCTTTGAATTTCTGGTATCCAGCATTTCTCGTCTACGCTCATTAATGCTCTCCGAGCGATGCTATTTTCCATGAATCCATCATTTGCTGAATGAGCTTCAGCATCTATCGTTGAACCTGTACCGTCTACCTTTCCTTGCCAATGACTATCAAGGTTACCATGTACCTGTCACGATTTTTCCCTGTTTGATGCTGCACAGCACAATACAATGTGGGTCTTTTTCGGACTTTCCCAGGTTGGAAATATTATACCGCTGGGACTCCGTTTCAATGAAACTATCGCTGTTAGCTGATCTCCAGCAGCTAGCGCCTGCTTTAGTTGAGTTAAGTTTTAACCGCTATTCTGCCAATCGGGGTGATCCTCTTGATTTCATAGTGGGTGCTGTTATAAATGATGAGATTGGATATCATATTAGACGCTACACTATCATTTATCTGTGGCCAAGCCTTTGCTATCAGTGTTTCACATATCTCCCTTACAGCCGAGATCTATTCTCAAGTTGTCATGCCATCTTCTCATTCAATCAGTGCTGTCACCATTTTTCAGATTATTGATCTGAAATGTTACATTTAGTGATGACCTACCTTGAACAAACCAACCCACTGATTAAATAAATGGTTGAACACCGCCGATACATAGAAGTTCGTTCCGACTTGATAGGGATAACTATTTTTGGAGCAGCCAATGAGTGCATCCAGTGTTGATTGTAATAAGAGGGTTGCCAAGTATATATTGCTCTCATAGCCCACTACCTTCTTGTCCTTGTTTTTCCCATGCTGATTCAAGCAAATACTATCCCATTGGATCTTACTGACAACTCCAAAGCTTTATTGTTTCAACGTCTTGATGCTCAGCTCAACTCTGGAATTCTCTATGCACTATTGTATGGTGAGCATCAACATTCAGTGTCTCAACATGTAGATGCCATTTCTGATGTTGATTAGGAATGTACACTGGCATTCTTGCAGTCACATTGTGGAATATACGTGGGCCAGGAGCATTTCCACTATGTAACCCAATCCGACGAGCTGTGATTATTACCATCATTCTTCTCTATACTCTGGTGACTATCCACTTCATTACCAACTGGTCATGGATATGGGTTGCATTCATCAAAAATGGACAAAGCTTTTGGACTGTAGCTTTGAACCTTCAGGGAAGAACTCCAGAATCAGCATATTGGGTGCTGTGTATCACATCATCTATCAGCACCATTCTTGCAGACTTATATATGGTGTGTGAATAATCACAATTTCACCAAATTTTCACATCAACTCACTGCTGTTTCAATTTTTGACCCTAGATTTGGTGCTGCTGGATGATTTGGGGGCAAAACTGGCTTGTTGTTCTATTTTCAGTATTTTCCCTGGTTGCTGCAATTGGTATGGTGTCTGCTACTATCTGTGCTTTTCATGTTCATAGTAATTCCCAACCTTTTATATAGTATCAAGAACTGTGGAAGAATATTATGGCTACATCAATGCACCCAAACATGTGGTCATGCTACCCATGGTGTTCTTTCTATCCTTCATTCTGGCAACAACATTATCTTGCACCTTGCTGATCATATACCGCATCCTGGTTGTGACTGGTGTTAAGCATGGAACAGTGGAATGTCAGCTGGGAATTTATCGTCATTTTATTGAAGTACTGGTGGAATCATCAGCTCTCTATTTAGTATCTTTGATCCTAGATCTGGCTTTCATTATTTGCGATGATCTCCGATTGTATTACTTTGATATCATAGTTTGTGTTGTAAAGGTGTGTCCGTGACTCTCAGTGAATCTGTTGTCATTGATTAAACACAATATGTAGGGGGTTGCACCTACACTCCTCATTGGTCAGGCAGCAGCAGGACACACACACCCCAGAGATGACAATGGTGAAAGTACAGTGTCTTCAATTCATTTTCAAACATCTCCAGCACACAGAATGGCAAGTTCTCAACTTGAAGAATCTACCATTCAGAGTTCAGTCCTTGCAATGGACATTGAAGCTCAACTTGAGCATCATTGTACTCCCTAAGGCTTTAGGTTTGTTGAGATCCGGGCAAGCCGGCATAACTTGGCATGACCAGTAAGGATGGAAATGGTACGAAAGATGGAGAAGATACTAGATTACATAGTAAATGGTATATATACAAGTGAATAATGGGCAGACTCCTTGCGAGTTTGTAACCCAATAGCCGGAGAGGCTACAGAGCTTATACTCAATATTCCAACCAGGTTATCTTTCAACCTGTTGTGGGTTAGTATCTAAACCTCTGAGTCCAATCCGAGTCTGTAATCTAGGGCATACCCCATAGTGAGCACGACTCGGGCTCACTGGACATCGCGCCAGCTCGCACAGCCACAGGATCATCAATATTCACATACTGTTGGGCGTACATGCTGACACATGGTATACTCTAGTGATATGATACTTGATTTATACTTAGATGCGGGAGCTGAATTAAAAATTATTGTATACGCCACTTATGTACTAGCGGTCGTCGGTTGACGACTTGGATACCTTGCTTTACGAAGTTATTTCCATTTCGGTTAGGCGAGTCATTTATGACGTGGGGTGAATGTGTTGATTTTGTCCTTTACTCCCACAGAAAGCCGAAGAGCGTCTACAATGACATCTTTATGATGTTCTCGTAAAGTTTCTCCCACAGAGCTACCATCGACAAATTTTGGATCGAGAGTGTCCAAGGCGTGATTTCGGATGACGTTCTCCAAATAGAAATTGTCCAAGCGGTTCCAGAGCTCTTTCCTTGTATAATGATTGCCGACTGAAGCGTCTAAATGTACTGCCACAAATCGACGTGAAAACACTGGAAAGAGATAGCGCACCATGGTCTTGTGTTTTGACCATATACAACAACAACAACATGGGTAGTTTCAAACACAGATGTTCTATTCCGTGGAAGCAACGTATGACTTCGTGTCGAAAAGCATCTTGTTGAACATCATTGCAATTCCCGATGAAATAATATAAATATTCGCGATTATTCGCTATGGAAGGTCCCACAGAAATCTAAGACAATAAGTGAAGTATGGTATACATGCCTATTTGAACATACCTCATGACGATTTAACAATGTTATAATATTCTGTACGTCGATCTCGTCAAGTATAGAACCTATGGGAACACCATCGTGAAAAGACATGGATTTACAGATGAAGGTTTCCAAATCAGTCCCAAATTTTGCTGTTGTCACTGCAGTTACGTCGTCGAGCTTACATCATCCTAAGTGATCATCCAATTAGGACCATAAGTCGAATATGAGTGTACTGACGAATTTGAACTTTGGTCATGATGTGTTAACAGCATGGAAATATTCCGCATGTCTATATCATCAAGTATAAAACCTGTCGGAACACCATCACGTAAAGACATCGACTGCAAGGTAAAAGTTTCAAAAACTGTTCCGAGTCTTACCGCTTGTCACATTAATCACTCTGGTTACGCCGTCACTCCTCTTACATCAGCCGTTTCTTTAACATCACGTTGGACCAGCCAATAACATCGATTTTTCTTTGCGATCAAGCTATAGTTAATACCAGTAGTGTACTATATAACATGATATTTAGTGAAAAATCCTCGCAAGAAATCGCGTGGTCAATAGTCCTTTACGTTTCTTTGACCAAGCAACGCGATAGCATCATGCTGTGGGAAAAATCACGGGACACGATGGCTATCGTAATCACCAAAGTCGACCCAGAGAGACCTTGGCAAGCAAGGTAATCTTGAACTTGCTTGAACTGCGAAGGGCTAAGCTTAGTCAGCAGTTTTTGCACAAGCCGGACCGCTCAACCGAAATTTGGACCTTGACTTCCAGTGACTTTCGGAAGAAGTACAGGAAGAGGCATGGCCAGAAGGGACTCAATATTAACGACACCGACTTCACCTTTGGCACCGTTTCCTCCTCTTCCACCTCCTGAGCTTCGCAGTCGAGCACCGGAATTTTATGGGTTCGTCGCATGGACGTCGACGTCTCTTCTTTTCGTGGTCTACCTTCTCTGGGCAGTTCTACCCGACGAATACATCGAATGGCTCGGAGTTACGTGGTATCCCAGCAGGCACGCACTGAACGCAAGGACAGAGCAAGGGAGCTGACGACTTTATTTAGAGAGTGGGCGGTCCTCCTCCCTGCGTATTCCGTCGTCCTGTTTCTACTGGCGTACTTTGTGTATTTTGCGCTAGCTATATACGGCGCCCCGTCTCTTTCGGATACGTGCACCTTTACCGGTGAGGTTGTTGCTGCAATGTCTGTTCGGTCTCGGGTTTATTGATGGTGTTAGATTCGCGGTCTCATTACCTTCCTATATGTGAGGGGAGGGAAGGATATGCTTCATTTGCTCATCCTGATGCGGTTCCGGAGCTGTATGATGTTCCAATTGGACTCGTGAACCGCGTCTTGTACCGTGATGAGCCCTCTGCTGACTGAGTGCGATATGGTGTCGTTTCGAGCAGTTTGATAACTTTGATAACGGTGCTGCCGTCACAAGCATGTGAGTTCCTACACTCAACCACTCTCAGCTTATTAACAATGCGAAGAAAGAACCTTTTAGATTCTCATCGAGGCTGCCCAGGCGACTGAACCAGAAATTTCTGAATTCATGGGAGTCTGCCGGGTGAACGTTGCTTGAAAGGTGTGCGTTTCGGCCATGTCCCGCCCCGCCAGATGTATGAATAGTATGTAGAAGGTACCTAATAGCATACGTATAATATTTTAAATTATATTCTACCAATCGTTGACTCCGCAAACGTCATTTTTCAAGGAGTCACAAATATGTCACTGTCACACCGCTGCCGCGAAAACGCGTCAAAATATTGTCTCCTTCTTCCGTACCCCGACGATGCGAATTCATTGATACCAGCCTTACAGGAATATGAATTCAGATGGATCTCATCCAGTATCAGAACTGGGTGATGAATCCGCCATCGTGACGGCTAGAGAAGCCTTCAAGGATATCGCATTCGGAAGTGTACGTGCTTGACTCCATGGATCACCTTTTTTTCTGACTTTTCACAGATTGCCGGAATGATTTCGGAGGTGTTTGAGTATCCCTTTGACCTTGCCAAAGTGCGGCTGCAGTCCCAGATGTTGACGCCTGCATCGGAAAACATTGGCAGACGTTTTGACGGACCGCTGGACTGTTTGATGCAGACGTGGAGGGACGAAGGATTCAAAGGCCTGTATAGGGTGAGTGACGACCGGTTGTGGCTTTTTTGTGCTTAATTATGCTGCAGGGCCTGCCCGCACCTCTGATCGGCTCAATGGCAGAGACCGCCGCCTTGTTCTTCGCCTATTCCTCATTCCAAAATGTTATCCGTGCCTATTCCTTCCGCCAGGACCCTCAAGAACCTTCTTTGCGACTGTCCATACCTCAACTAGGCCTTGCAGCTGCTGGTGCCGGCTTTGTCACCAGTTTCATCCTGTGCGTCCTTTGGAAGGACCCATTCGTTGACTAATACATCTGCAGAACACCTATTGAACTCGTGAAATGCAAAATGCAAGTACAGATGATGAATCACCATACGAGTGCACACATTCCGCCTATTCATAGTACGCCGAAGCCCATCAAGCAGATCGTATCCCAGTCACCATCATCGTCACTATCACCGTCTTCGTCTCGTTCGCCGCTATCTACTCTTGCGCGAACAATATCTACACCTGCAGAGGCAGAGGCGTATCGCCAACGTCTCCCCGGTCCCATGTCCATCATCAGGACCGTCGTACAAGCTCACGGAGTACGAGGACTCTGGTTAGGCCATACCGGGACCTTACTCCGCGAAACAGGCGGCACTACATCCTGGTTCGTCCTCAAAGAATGGCTCGCATCAGAGTTCAAGACGCGGAGACTGGGCGAGGGCATCCCCGGCGAGCTTCTTCCGTGGGAGTCGGCGGTCTCTGGGGCGATATCCGGCGCGGCATGCGTGCTGGCGCTGTACCCCGCTGATACGGTGAAAAGTGCGATGCAGACAGAGGATGAACTGCGTTCGCAGCTCGGGAAAAAGATGAAGAAGGAAGGAGCCTCTTTTTATCGGACAGCTACGAGGATGTACGCTATGCATGGGATTAGAGGGTTGTATGCTGGGTGCGGCATGACCGTCGTGAGGGCGGTGCCCAGTAGTGGGATCGTCTTTCTAGTGTATGATGGGCTGAACTCGTGGTTCAGTAGATTATAAGGCAGCATTTACTTAGAGCATACACAACTAATCAAATTGTCTCCATTTTTATTGTATTTGCATACACTTGTCTATCTAGATCTTCTCACTCACTCCCACCAGTGAACCTGGCAAGGCTTACAATTACGCTTTTCATTTATCAACATACAGTTCTAGGATTCTCAATAACCCAACACAAAAGCACACCTAATAAGATCGGCCAAACATCGTCCAGCGCTTCGCATCCTTCCCGCAAGCCGGACATTTGGTTTTGCCAGGTTCGATGGGAGTCCATTTCGACTGGTCGAATGGGATGGCGAGCGACTTGGCACCCGCAGACGGCGCACGCTCGTCTTGCGCCTCACCACTATTCACAAATATAAGTCAAAGCACCAAAAGTAAAAGACAACTATACTGACTTGAGAGTAGCACGCGCACTGCGCTCCTTGATATCATCCTCACACTCCTCAGCCTCGCACCACGGCAACACCACAACACATTTATTATCCAAAGTCGGCACGACATCCTCCCATTTGGTGACCTCCTTCAAGCGGGAATAGTAATTGTCCCGCGCGCGCGTGAACATGTCGTTCTGGATCGTCTCCAGCAGTTCAGTGACTGTCTTCCCGATATCGGCCGTGGGGATAGGGTTCTTCACGCCTGTATCCCGACGGACAGTGAGGGTCTGTTCCTTGGCGATGTCGTTTGGCCCGATTTCGAGACGGAGGGGAACACCCTGCATGGAAGAAAAGTAAGAAAGGGAGAGATGGAGCCAAGTGTTGCATGTCATACCTTTTGTTCCCAGTCGTTGAATTTGTACCCGGGGGTGTAGCCGTCGCGCAAGTCAGCTTTGGCTCTGATACCAGCTTTCTTGAGCGTCTTGGCGAGTTCGTCGCAGGCGTCGTTGATCAGCGCGCGAGTCTCGTCGGTCGTCTTGGCTGTGATACCACACGGTACAACGACCGCTTGAATGCTAGCCACGCGCGGTGGAAGAACCAGACCCTGGTTGTCACCGTGTACCATGACCATGACACCGATCGACCTCGTCGAGAGACCCCACGAGTTCTGCCAGACGTAAAGCTTCGTCTGCCCGATTTTATCATCAGGATCCTCCACAGAGATATTGAACATCTCCGGTCGGGAGAAGTTTTGTCCCAGACAGTGGGATGTGGCGGCTTGGATGCCGCGTCCAGAGGTGGAGATGAAGCCTTCAATGGTGGTGGTGTAGAGACCGCCAGCGAATTTCTCCTTCTCGGACTTGACACCGGGGATGACGGGGACGGCGAGGAGCTCCTCGTATACTCTGCGGTACAGCTCGAGGATCTGACGGACTTCGATGTCGGCTTCGGCTTTGGTGAGATGCGCCGTGTGGCCTTCCTGCCACAGGAACTCTCGTGTTCGCAGGAAGGGCTGGGGGTTCTTGAATTCCCAACGGACGACGTTGTTCCATTGATTCAACTTGAGCGGGAGGTCGCGATGGCTCTTTATCCATTTCGCGTAGTCTGAAGGTTTTTGTGAGCGCAGGAAAGACGGTCAGCTGAGTGGTTCCGTACAAGGGTACATAGCAGTCTCGGAAGTTGGGCGAATAGCGATGGGTTCCTCGATATCGGAGCTGCCTGCTCGTGTGACCCAGGCGACTTCGGGAGAGAAGCCTTCGATGTGGTCTTTTTCGCGCTCGAGGACCTTGGCGGAGACGAACATGGGGAAGTACGCGTTCTGCACGCCCATTTCTTTGATCTTGGAGTCGAACCAGTCTGTGGATGTCAGTTACGAATGTGTAATCTCCTTGACACGGAAGAACGGACGTTGTATCTCTTCCCAGATGCTGAACGACCACGGCTTGAGAATGTAGCAACCACTGACACTGTAGTAATCGAGCATATCAGCTTTGAGGAGCACCTGCGGGGCGGTGTATTAGGATGAGAAAGGCGGGGCGACAGTAGTAACGCACGTTGGTATACCATGCTGAAAAGTCGACTTCTTTCTTCACACCAACGGCAATCTGGATGGCTCCCTCGATTTTGGCGTCTTCCTTCCCTTTGGCGGCGGGTTTTGGTGCAGGAGCGGCGGCGGCGGCGGGGGCAGCATCGGATAGATCAAGCTCTTGTAGTTTGGTATCGGCGTTTTCTAGGCTCTGAAGGTATGCAAGGATGTCCTTCCCTGCAAGAAACACGGTGGAGCTAGACGAGTGTGCGTGAAGTGCAAACTGGGACGATGAAGAGGCAATCGATGAATCGACCACGGTGACCACTTTTGAGAAATTTTCGGTGTTCAGAGCTAGCGGGGACACTACACGACAGTCAGCTCGACCTCAAATGAAGAAAAGAAAAACATACGCGAGTCCTTGTCCAGAGCAAAAAATTCCTTCAACAGATCCTCGGAAGCCAGCCGCAATTCCTTTAGATTGAGCTTCTTGCCTATCGCCGCAGCGCTGGGGTTGACCGATTCTGGCGCGATAACGACGACGGGGACTGGGACGGCTGTTTTCGCTGTCTTGGGTTTGTAGACGAGGGTTTTGATGAGTTCGTAGGGCTCCGATATGGACGTCGTGGCTAGCGCTGACCGCCAGGCTGCTGGAGAGTCGGTTGCTGCATGCGACACGGTCGCCGTGGGTTTCAGGGATAGGGCAGCCAGCGACTGTGTTACTGAGTCCATGCGGGAGAAAGATCGAAGTGAAGGAGAAAGGACAATTCGAGTCAGGCGGCGTCTTATCAGATGGTGGTTAGACAGAATTCGAGTCAAAGGAATCATAGAAATGGGATAAAAATAAAAGAAAATTCAATGTCCTCGACGGCCAACACAATCTCCACTGGCCCTGTCTTGTTCAACGTTGTGGCTACAAGAAGAAAAATATTAGTAGCAGAACGGCGTCGCGTGTTGCACCTACAGACCACTTGGAAAATGTACACGTATCGGAATATATCTCTATAGTACTTTCAATTCAGTACATACATATATAATGATTGGAAAAGCTCCAGGAGGCGTTGCCTATAGACTCTAAGGTCAGGCTCCCAATCACAAATAAAAACAGACAAGACTTCCGTACCTCCCTGGCTGGGAGTCGAACCCAGCTTTCGCGCGTGACAGGCGCGTGTACTAACCGATATACTACCAGGGACCTACCGTCTTGTAGACTGGTAGGAATATATGAGTCTACGTTGTACATGCAGTGCTGAAATAGGGCACAATTGAAGTCTATGTCGCGCCCACCAAATCCTGCCATTCTAATCTGGGCACATAGGCACGTCGAAAGGATGATCGCAAATTTGTTTTGTATGTCAGTGAGTGCCCTTCATCTCTGCCTTTCCTTTTCTCAGATATATTATTACTGATTTGATTGCCCATGCCATTTCGTGCGACCAACTTGTGGAGTCCATCATTCTCTTCGTTGTCACAGCAAGGGCTATGAGCCAATTGTCCCTTTAATGCACTGTCTCGTTCACGTATCAATATTAATCTCATCTTCCACTATAATATTCTCTGATCCTCCGCCCATCGCTCAGGACATCAGAACATTTCCTTCCGATCTCAATGCACCAGTGCGCCAAGTTCCTGTATCTCCTCAGGCTGGATCCACAACAAGCTCAAAAGAAAATCTTTCATGCCTTATTAAGGTGCCGCAGCTGGGCATCGCTCCTGACAGACGGTGAAAGCATAATCTGTCCGAATCCGTCATTGCTCAAATTTTTTGGAAAGGGAGAGATGTTATCGATGAAATTGGGTGATATGGGGCTTTCTCTGGAGTTTCAACGACCAAACGACCAGAGCCATAGGAACCACTCGGTGTTCAAGGAGGGGGAAACGATAGGTGAGCATTGTAACACATCATAGCCTACCTATGATTCTCACTATAACCCGGTACATAAAAGGTCAGGGTCTGTTACCAAAGGTGCCACTATCGATTCTGTGATGTTCTACGCGGTCGCCTTGGTATATGCGGTTCACCATATTTGACGGTCGCCAGAATTTCGTAAATCTGCATGGTCTGTTCGAGCTACCCGGTCATTCTTCTCCAAAATAGATCTAACTGCTTCCGACGCGATGGGGTGGCTTGGCAATCCATTCGTTCAACGCTGTACCTTGCCTATAATAAGTGACGATCAATGAAGAACTATTGACGGAAAATAAAGAAGGTCAAGTATGAGACGTTGCGTAATGCCCTTACTCCAAAGGTTCATCAAGTACTACTAATAGGATCTGGACGAGACTGGAATTCAAGCTCATCATAGGGTACGTGATGTGTTATCTTCACTGCCTTTCTGATAGGTGCACCAATTCTATTGTGAACTTTCTCCCATTGTCCACGGCTGTACTGCGGGATATCCGAGTCATCTCTGCATAACTTGCGACAGCTGATTCCCTTGCCAAAACTTTCCCCGGACTCGAATATACAAGATCTGTCAGCGACACGATTGTAGCTGGTACCGATGTTTTCCTACCTTGTCCATGTCAAGTTTTGCAGCAAAATCTGTTAGTCAGGACTCGCGTCACGATGGAACAAGCTCAAGTTGGAAGGTGCGCTGAGATCTAATTGAGATCTCACCTGGATGGTTACTTCGCTCTCGTGATTTAGCTCGGGAGAACATATCACTGTGTCTCACAGTTTGTATAGCCACTCGTCGTACCATATAGTCTTTCTCTGGCACTGATATCCCACTTCGAGTTGTGTGTCTGCTGTTCAGATTTGGAGCTGCCAACGGCTCATCAAATCGCCGAAACAGTTGGTAATGTAAATATCTCATTCTGGCGGCGACTTGACACTGATCACGCAGCAGCCAATGAGCATGTCCCGTGCTATTTATAAGTAAGAAGAGGGCTCGTATATCCTATCTCATAACCCACTACCTCGTCGTCCTTGTGTCTCTCATGGCGACTCAGACAGACATTCCGCCAGATCTTAGTGACGACGATAAAGCTCTCTTGTTTCAATCTCTTGACGTTACTCTGAACGGCGGAATTATGTATGCACTATTACATGGTGGGCAACGACATTCGGTTTCTTGATATGTAGGTGTTAACTCATGTCAGGCATATACACCGGCATTCTCGCCGTTACGTTGTGGAATATATGTAAGCCAGAGGCACATCCACAATAACATCCAAAGCTGAAGTAAACGGGATAGTCATCAATAAGTGTTGGCCGATTCGACGAGCCTTGGTGGTTGTTATCATTTTTCTCTATGCAGTGACCACTGTCGATTTTGCTGCTAGCTGGTCATGTATACCCTTCGGATTCATCGAGAATGGACAAAATTTTTGGACTGTATATCTGAACCTTGGCGGTCCCCCACAGGCCTTTTGGGAGATGCAAATCACAGCTACCATCAGTACAATTCTTGCGGACTCATACATGGTGTGTGCGCTGTATGATTCCACTGGGGATTATCCACATTAGCTCACCAGTATCCAACTCTAGATTTGGTGCTGCTGGATGATTTGGGGGCAGCACTGGCTTGTTGCTCTGCTTCCAATAATTTCCCTAGTTGCCGCGATTGGTATGGTGTCTTGTCCCATATACACTTTTCATGCTCATTGCGATACCAACCTTTTCTGTAGTATCAAGAACGATGTCAATATATTACAACTACATCGGGGCACTCACACCCACGAACTTACTCCTTGTACTCTACATATCCTTCAACCTGGCGACGACATTGTCTTGCACCTTGCTCATCATATGCCGTATTGTGGCTGTTACCGGTGTTAGGCATGGAGCGGTGGGTCGACTGGGAGTTTATCGCCGGTTTATGGAAGTACTGGTGGAGTCCTCGGCTCTCTATTCAGTATCTCTGATCCTAGATCTGGTTTTTGCCACTCGTGAAAATATTAATTCGGGAGTAGGTTACCTTAATATCATAGTTTCCGTTGCAAAGGTGCGTCTATAGACCCAGACCCCCTTGTCATTGATCAAACCGTCTTATGTAGGGAGTTGCACCCACACTCCTCATTGGCCGGGCAGCGGCGGGACATACACGCCCCAGAGACGACACCAACAAAAGTACATTGTCGTCACTTCATTTCCAGGCGCCTGCGGAACCTAGCAATCAGACAAGTTCTCAACCTGAAGAATCTCCCATTCAGAGTGCAGTCCTCACAATGGATATTGAGGCTCAACCGGAGCGCGGCTAGTCGTATTCGTTGAACAAGACGCAATAATGTCCTTGACGATGGTCAGGCTGATTGGCATGGATGTCGCACAAGGTCTTGCTTCATTTTTTGCCCGGTTGCAGCGTAATATCTATATAAACCTCTGTGAACCCCTTCCCTTCGTGTCTTTATACTATCCATAGTCACCTCACTACTCAAGAAAACGGCGCAGCACATTGCCATGACCAGAAATGATAATACACATACTCCTTCTTCCATACCTCATCATTTTCTTAACTGTCACAAATGAGCTATCTACGAAAATGCGGTGAAAGCACTGGCTCCCTGCTTCCATCTTGTTCCTGATCCTCCGCTCTTCTCTGTAAATTTCCCCGGTGTTTCGGCGTATAGTGTACATGTGGAATATAGCAGTGGACGGTATTTTTGCGCACGAGTTATTCATTCGGCGATTAGGAGGGCTGTTTCGCAAGAATGTCATTTATATGGGCGGTGATCGTGTTGCCGCGATCCGGTGTGTTCGCGACAACCAAAGACCCATCATGATGCCCATAGAGGTTTCAAGAAATCTCGACACTCTGAAAAATTGCGGACTCTCAGACTCTGGATGTACCCTTGCCCTATCTCTAATTAAACGTGAAAATCTATGTGCATCGTGGGCGTTATGTTATGATTGGTACCCTCTTGTCCCCATTACCGACCACACCATTCTAACGTCACAAGCATATCAACGACCTATCCTTCCCCTTATCAGCGTTATCGAACACCTATTGGCTACAACCAGGTATTCCGCCCCTTCATGGTCGGGCTCGGCGGCGGGCTCAACAGAATAGATATGCCCTCACCACCACAGTCGAGGGGACGAGCTTCCAATGAAGCACAATCCCACGAATGGGTGATCTAATATCGTGCTCTACGCCAACCTTCTCTTCATCATTGACCACCACTACCCGGTCAGACATTCTCGAAAACGTCCCCAATCTTTCCTCCCAGGGAAAAAGCAGAATCAGCTGTGATCCTAATCTCTGTCACTCGAACTCAAGGCTAGTAGGGACGACAGACCCGACGAACATGCTGCTTGCTGCTTCCAAAATAAGGGCACACGCGACAGCACCAATCGGAGCGTATCTGTCTCATTCGGTTTTGGAGCTCGCAGCTTTCTGACAGAACCCAGTACGAGTCGCTCGTACGCAGTAGTGATGCCCCGCCGCGTTTGGCAGCTTCCCAGATCCAATCCGTGTGACAGGGCACGACAGCATAGCAAGAGTGCTTAAGTCGCGGTGTGAGCAATCAAGAAATTAATGATGTCTGGTCCATCAAGTCAGAGTCAGTCCAACCTGGAGTCCATAATCAAGATCACAGATCTACATAGGTTGAAGACATAGATTTCTCCAAGTCTGACCGGCACTCGCTGTTCAAGTCATTTTACCTATAGTGACTCTCCTTTCCGACGTTATCAGAGAGCTTTGTAAGTCACTTCGCCTCGCTTACCAGAGTCACGGTTCAGTGGCCATGAACCTCCTTAGCGGCATGGAAAGCTCCGGTATCGTAAGCTGAATCGGCCCTTGACCTTGCCCGCCCACAGCCATAGAATAGCGATGAACTAAAATCGACACGAGAAGATGGAAAGCTTGAATCAACGACTGGTATGGGCTGACAGTAGAATAGGGTCTTGCACTGAGCATCACCCCATCGTGGTTATGTTATAACGTAGACGCTATTGAACTGAAAGCGTTATTGAAGAAGGAAAACAGTGAAACTGCGGCCAAGAGGTACTAATGTCGTGCTTGAGATTGCACTTCCAGTTTACGTAGTCGACCGTCCTTCCTCTTCTCGGGGACAACAGGCGAACTAGCTGTACAGAAGTGGTGTGTGGTGTACAGAATCGATATTCCCGGAGCACACGAACAAGGAGGCACAAAGCTGGCGTGATGGCGAAAGGAGAAATGAGGTCAGAGGGCGGCAATTATAATTATTTTCAGATAAGCCGGAAATACCATATTATTAGCATCTCTGCCTTCCCTCTGCCTCGTTTGCATGAACTCAACTGCAACCTTCAGATGCAGTCCCAAAATATTCTCTCTATCCCAACGGCGCTGTAGACTATCAACAGCAGCATTCAAGACCGATTCCAAGGCTTTTTCAAAGACCTTGAATTTGCCAGAGACCAGCTTTCCTCTATGGCCCGACCGAGAAAAGAGCCAAGTCGTCCTACGTCCAAGGATTTGCGAGGATCTGTATAAGTCACAGGTCGGCATCGCGTCCGCTGAATCGATTTATTCTAATCTGGTCGCGTAGGCACGTCGAAGGGGTGGTCGCGAATTTGTTTTGCATGATGGTCCTCCATATGCTAATGGTAATCTACATGTCGGTGAGTGGCCTACGTTTTTGCCTTTTTTTTTCTCACATGTGCAGGCCATTCCATGAATAAAATCCTCAAGGACATTATCAACCGATTTCATGTCATTTCAGGAGACCGAGTACAGTTCGTCGTTCAACCTTCCAACAATTTTTGGTCCTCATTCTCTTTACAGGTATATCCCTGGATGGGATTGCCACGGTCTGCCTATCGAAAATAAAGCGCTAAAGGACCTCGGAGTTCGTCATTTCCTCCTACCACTGAAGACATCTGCCCATGACATTAAAGACGGATTCAAGGTCGCTCACACCATCCGACATTCGTTCGGCTGCCCGGAAAACCGCCCTGCGCGAGATTGAAACACAGAAGGAGGAGTTTCAGCAGTTTGGGATAATGGCTGACTGGAGTAAAGAAACCACATATCGCACTCTGGGTGCGTGTATTCATCCTACCCCACATAACGTCTTCCAACGGGACTTGTAGATCATGGCTACGAAATGCGGCAGCTAGCGATTTTCCAAAAGATGGTGGAGAACGGTTCGCTAATACTATATCTGACTTACATGATGAAACTGACAAAAAAGCACAGGTTTAATTTATAGACACTATAGACCCGTTCATTTCTCTCCCTCTTCTCGGTCAGCGTTGGCGGAAGCAGAGTTGGTATACAAGGATGATCACATCTCACACTCCGTCTATGTCACCTTCGATTTGGATGTAACACAGTCGGGCGAAAGATATGCAAAGTTTGGTCGCGATATGAAGCTGTTGGTCTGGACCACGACTCCTTGGACATTGACGGCAAATATGGTAAGCTATGTGTCCCTGTACTTCATGCCACTCTCACCCTCTGCAGGGGATTGCGGTGAATCCAGAATTAGCTTATACCTTCGTCGAACGCGAGGATGACAAGGAAGGTCCTCTTTTCCTGATCGCCACCGGACGGCTAGGAGACAATCCTACGGAGCCCGTCTTCTCTGCCCTAGGAAACATTCGCTATGTCGACAGCATCCAAGGTCAGAGTCGCGCTTTCCGAAACCTTTTGCCTGTCCTTAACAGGAATTCATAGGGTCCGACCTCGTTGGCGCATACTACAAGCCAATCTTCTCTCATGGAAATTCCAAGAGAATTATCAGGGCTTCGCATGTCACATCCGAGTCTGGCACTGGTTTGGTACACTGTGCTCCTGCTCATGGTGCGGAGGACTACAACACCTTCCGGGACCAGGGTTTACTGCCTGGTACCGAATCGATGCTATGCCATGTCGGTTCCGAGGGAGAATTCAAGGCGGATGTTGCAGATGTCGTTGGTGACGTGGCCGCTCAAACTCTGGTTGGAAAATCCGTGCTCGAAGCCGGATCGCGTGCAGTAGTGGCTTTACTGAAGGAGACCAACAGCTTGGTAAAAATTGAGCGATTCAAGCATAAGTATCCCTATGATTGGAGAACGGACAAACCTATCATTGTCACGTAAGTTCAGATCGTCTCTGTCTTGTCTTCAACACTTACCATCTACATTTCATCAGTGCGACTTCCCAATGGTTCGCCAACTTGGACAAGATCAAAGATAATGCCTTGAATGCCCTTGAACACGTAGAAATGTTCCCTCCTTCGTGTAAACGCAACCCCTTTTTCATGCCATCATTGAGCCCTTAATTGACCCTTACAGCTCGTCTACAATCGTTTATTCGCTCACGTTCAGAATGGTGCATATCCCGCCAGCGGGTCTGGGGCGTGCCCATACCCGCTTTATACCATATTGCTACAGACCGCGCAATCCTCGATGCCGCCTCGCTTTCCCATATCCTCCCCATCCTGGAAGAGAAAGGCATCGAATACTGGTGGAACGGACCCGTCGAGGAATTCGTCCCTCCCGCCCTTCGAGAAGGCGAAGAAGCGAATGTCTGGCGCAAGGGGACTGATACGATGGACGTGTGGTTTGACAGCGGATCTTCATGGTCGATGTTGGAACAGCGTGAGGATGGACTCGGGCAGAAGTACCGGGCTGATGTTTGCGTTGAGGGCTCAGACCAGCATCGGGGATGGTTCCAGAGCCAGCTGCTCACTGCTGTGGGGTCCGGGTCGTCCTCTATCCCGTACAAGGCTCTTGTTACACACGGGATGGTCTTGGACCAGAAAGGGAAGAAGATGAGCAAGTCCCTGGGTAACGTTATAAGCCCTATCACAGTAGTTGCTGGTGGTAAGGTGGGTGAAAGTACCGCTCGTCTCGGTTTGCAAGGCCGCTTATAGTTTCCTAGGATAAAAAGAAGGAACCTGCGTACGGAGCCGATCTCCTGAGGTTGTGGATTGCTTCGGTGGAGTATTGGAACGACGTACCCCTTGGAACGAATATTCTCAACCAGACTGCGGAGTCACTCAGAAAGATCAGGAATACGGCGCGCTTCCTGCTAGGGAATATCGGAGATATATACGAGCAGGACAATAAGGATTCATGGGAAGATGCCAGGGAGCATATGGATTTGGTAAGTCTGGGTCGGAACGAGTGTCGCGCTACGCGCTTATTCTGTTTGTAGGCTGACCGATACATGATCAACGAACTGCAAAAATGCGAAGCAGAGTGCGCAGCAGCGTATGTCACTTACAATTTCCCAAAAGGTTGGAGCAGTGCTGTTCATTCGTATTGCCTTTCATCTGATGACTTTCCTCGACCCAAGTCGTGAAGACACTTCAAAACCTCTGCAACATAACCTTGTCTTCCTTCTATTTCGACATAAACAAAGACAATCTCTACGCGAATGCTTTGAACGGGTATGAACGTCGTGCCACCGTTTTCGTGTTGAAAGAAGTATGCGCTCCTCTCTCTTAAAGGACATGTCTTAACCGGTGTTTATAGATACTCGCAACTATCGTTCGCATCATGGCCCCGATTCTACCCCATTTGGCTCAAGAAATACACGATTCAATGTACTACAAGAGCAAAGGACTAGTGTTCTTGGAGCAGCCGTGGAATTGGCGTGAGGGTGGCTTCGCAATCAAAGGCTTCACAGAGGACGATATGAAAACGGTGAAAAAAGATTCCGATGCTATGGCTATGTTGATGCAAGAAGTGCGCCCTGTTGTCACGTCCTTGCTGGAACAAGCTCGAGAGCAAAAGTGAGCCAAGTTGGTTCTCTCCTTTGGCAATGACTGACAACATGGGTAGACAAATCAGGAGTTCTTTGGAAGCCGAAGTGGATGTCATTCTCCCAGAAGCACCTGATGTGGCCTCAGAAGTCCTCTCAGACGCACAAGAGACAGCTACATCCCTGGGGAAAACAAGGCTTGCTCAAATTTTCCGAGATCATGGTGCGTGTTGATAAGCCCTTCGGGGGAGCGGCATGTTTACCTAGTTCTCGTAGAGGATTTCATGGCCAAGCATTTCATCGTGTCAAGGGTCACAGTGATGGATGAAGGGTCGCTTGGAACTGCGTCACCAGAGTGGATCTATATTCGTAGCTTGAGCATACTGGGAGAAGTGTTCTCAAAGCCTACATCCGCCCTCGGATCTGAGGAGTCCTACGATGTCGCCATCCGGATTCGTCCTGCGACAAGGGAGAAGTGTCCTCGGTGTTGGACCTTCACCAAGGAGACTGAGGATATATTATGCCAGAGATGTGCAGATGTTACACAGGATATGGATTAGTAGATATCTACCCTCCGGGATCTTACTTTTATAGATAGTAATTTGAAAATAATCAGTCCATCTCATTCAGCACATATGGAGCTAGTACCTTAGCAAGCAAGGCAAGTCAGCTAGTCAACGTAACACTCTTCGACCTTATCAAGGTACCACAGCTGGGCATCGCTCCCGACAGACGGTGAAAGCATAACCTGTACATAGAACGCTGTCAGTTCGTGTCAAGTAAGAGCTTCTATCGCTTACAGCGCCTTGATAATTAACCGGGTATTGAACAGTCCATACGAGGTCCTCGTAAGGAAGTTTGATCTAGAAGTGGAGTCAATAACACCGCTTCTCAATTTGACTCCCGAGCACGTACGACGTACGAGCCCTCGCCTGCGGTCGAGATGGCAAATGTGGTTGCGTCTCCTTCGCTTGCGGTAGTCACTAGACGCTGATTCTTGTATGAAGTTAGCGAATTAAGTGCTACGAAATTAGACAGCCAGATGCCACATACTTCAGCCCTGATAAATCCGCCAGTGGCCACGTTTTCAATGGCATAGCCACCCTGCGTCTTGGAGAGATCCCACTGTAGTCAAATGAGTGAGAACAGACTGATAATAAAAAACAAAAGGCTTGACTTGTTCGTGTTCACCGCCGTCGACGGAGACGAAAGGAACGAATATATTCTCCGTGCCCTGTGCGTACGAGCGGACGGAGCTATCAGAGTGCTTGTTCACGAAATTGACGCTCTGATCTCCAGAGGCGACCTGAGTGTTAAAGATGTCAGACGGGAAGGCATTACAGGATATTGATGGAATACCTCAGAAGAAAGCTGAGCGAGGGTAGCCAAGAAAAGAGAAGAGAGAACTAAAAACTTGTTGTAAAGCATAGTGGGAGTAGGTCTAAGGATGCGTCCACCGTGTACGACGGGCCATGACTCTTTTATAGTACTCCGTGGAGAATCCGATGGGAATGACTGCTGCTTCTCCGTTTACATCAAAGAAAGCGCGAAAAGTCTGTTCATGCCAGTATGCTCGAAGAAAAGAATTCGAAGTTTCTTTATTAAGTGACAGGCAGGGCTCTTGAGCAGGAACGTGTGGGGGGCGTAGCCGTTGGGCTCACAGTTCGCGTTCCTCGCGCGGAAGTACGCAGACACTTAGACGCTATTGATTGAAGCCCAGATGACAATAAATGCTATCGATGGGGCCGGAACACGAAGGTGACGTTTCTCGACTGGGGAAATTTGAGCCTTAGCCTCGTCCCCGAGGATTCCATATGGAGGGACGGCGATCGATATGAGTACCGGCAGAAATTGAGAAGGGGTACATAACGTACATACTCGGGATGAAGTAAAGTCCAATATGTTCCCACGGTCCTCGAACTCACAAGTAAACGTTACATGAGAAGGGCCAAGCCTAATAAATACGACGATGTCGTACAGCTGGTAGTCTGGTAGCCGACTTGCATGAGACACCCTTGGCTTTTTTGGGGGGGTTCCAGGTATTTCAAAGATGAATCCGACCGAAAATGATATGGACACCACAAAGATATTGAATCAGACTATTCTTGGTACCAAATGCAAAGGATACAACATAACGGCAGCGAGGGGTACACCGGTGATCCTGGTGCGGGATAACAAACGAACCTTCTGAGACATCTCTCTCCTTCCTTCCTTCCTGTCTGAGTGAAAAGGTATCCAAAATGTTGTGCTACTAGCCCAATATACACCCTTTCAATGATCAAAAAAGTTGCTAGCCAAGCTTCGAATACCCATTGCAAGCACATTTGAGAGTAGAAGGCGAAAAAAGGAAAAAATAAGAATTCGATGGCGATGGTCGGGCTAGTAGTAACCCGCGTTACAAAAAGAAGGGAGATCGTCAATTGGTGAGCGTGTCAAAGTACAAGTTAATGAGGAAGAATAAATAAGAGTGGTGCGACGAACAAAACGATGAATCGACGATAGTTGGGCGGTCAACAGATTACAGAGAGCACGAAACTCGACTGTAAAAGATTATTATAATGCAATTGGGTGCTTTCCTCAATTGACATAAACACAAAAGAATATTTACGGACGATCTAAGAGATGTTGCATGAAACTTGAAATGGCATGTTTTCGTTCGCTCAAAGATTCCTACTGGATCATTCATCCAGATCAAAACGTGATGTATTTTGTGTGTTGTGAGATGCCAATGTAGTGCGGATTATTACAAAAGTGTGGATGTATATGTAAAATGAAAAAAATGCGTGTGAGTAATAGTACCATGTAGTACAGAAACAAAGAAATTAAACCTCGTCAGATCCACTTTTCCGTCATTATCATCATGTCATCAAATGCTCTAAGGAGGATAATTAAGCGAAAGACCGCTACTAGGTCCATTCCTCCAATTGCGTGGAGGCGGTGGTCCACCGCCGCGATTCCCTCCAGGAGGGCCGCCCCGCGGATAGAAAGGCCTACTGTTACTAGGCCTCGAGCCTCTGAAATTATTGACACCACGACCTCCGCCAGGGTATCCCCCTCGGGGCGGTCCAGCGTTGGGAGGATATTGAGAAGGCGGGCCGCCATAGGAACCGAATGGCGGTCCTCCGGGAGGTGGGCCACCATATCGTCCGGGTGGTGGCCCGTTTCCGTAATAAGGCGGTCTAGGAGGGGCAGGAGGCAGAGGCTGTACAACCGGACGGTGAACAGGTGCACGCTGCCCACGTCTATCGAATTCATGGGACGCTTCGTACGTAGGCAGACTAGGTCGTACGAAATGTTAGCCATTACCAGAGACTATTTACACCAAGACCGACCTTTTTGGATCTGCGGGTAATGGGTCGGTCCAAAAGTATTCATGATCCAAGGCCTGAACTGCTGTAATGCGCTCCTTGGGATTACATGTTAGAAGTTTGTCGAGAAGATCGACCGTCTCAGGCTCCACACTAATGGAGGTACGAAGACGCGAACCTGGTGAGCATAACTGGATGAGTTATGGGAGGGCAACCAACCTGACAAACTTCATCTTGATCGTCCGAGGAAGAGATTGTGTGAAACGAGGAAGACCTTCGCATCCTGGAAGGGTGTCATAGTTTGGCCACGAATGCTGGGTGGGAGTTCCGCAAAGCTGCCAAATCTTTTCCAGCTGGTCGATGTCAGACGTCCCTGGCAGTATAGGACGGCGGTTAAACATCTCCCCTAAAACACATCTGAAAACTCATGAAACCAAAAGTTACCAGTACGAAAGAACGACAGACCCAATGCCCCAGATATCTACTTCGCCGCCATACTGCCTCGCTCCTAAGAGCAGTTCAGGAGGCCTGTACCATCGTGTCACAACACAATTAGTATATTTGCGTTCTCTGCCTCTGTGATCTGCAGGTTTGGAATCATAAGCACGGGCGAGACCAAAGTCAGCTATTCGCAAAGATCCCGTATTGGAAATGAGCAAGTTCGCAGCTTTCATATCACGATGCAGAATATTGTTCTGGAATAAGAATGGATAAGAAGCAAGATCCAACTAATATGGAAAGTGTAACTTACACGGTGCATGTACTCTGTGCCTTCTAATAACTGCTTCATATATAATTTAATTTGACTGGGCTGTAGTTTGACTCGCTCGTTATCTAGAAGACCAGCGAGATCATGGTCCATATATGGGAACACCATGTACACAGTGAGAGGCTCGCTCTCGTTGCCTAGATGATCATCAACACAAGGTAATAAGAATGTCGAAAAGACTTACTGCGAACCACAAACATATCCAGAATTTCGATGATACATGGGTGCTTAAGGGCTTTTAGAATCTTAATTTCTCGAAGCGCCGTAACTGGCATTCCCTCCTTCTCGTTATGCATGAGGATTCGCTTCAGTGCCACGAGCCTGCCTGTCGATTTCTGAACAGCTTTGTGAACCTCACTAGAATATGCAGGAACAAACCCGGTTCAGAAGGGAAATAGGGAACTTTTTTGAAGAGTTACACTCACCCGAAGGTACCTTCACCGAGCTTCGTCGTGACATCATAATCACTTTGTAGTCCGCATCCTTGAAATACGCGCCCATAAGCCAACTCTTCTTCTTTTCTTGACCGGCGCGGAGCAAATACTTTTCGGACAGGCTTTTTTGGTATCTCTGCTAATTTTCTTTGCGGTTCGCTATCCACAGGTTTATGAGGTAAAGACATGGACGGCGGTACATGACCTTCGTTGGGCGCGTGCGGTCGCTTGAGTGGAACATAGTAGCTGTTCTGATGCGGGGGGAGCTGATCTCGTTCCTTGGTCAAGCGTTCGTCTGGAGGAGGAGGAGGGGGAGGAGACATTGGAGGAGGGGGAGGCGGACCATCTGAAAGTCGCAACGGACGGTCGTCGTGTGAAGGTTCCATTGGAGATTGAGGCCGATATGCGGGGGATTTGCTAACGGGTGGCCGACCAGCGGGTGTTCGAGCCTCGTCCTCGTAATCAAGGTGCGGTCGGGATCCCTTGGACGAGGACGCCGGTGACAGTGGCATGTAGCGATCCATTTTACGGCGCTCATTGGCATGACCCCAGCCGTCTTCTCTGACACTTGGGTCTGAAGTGTCGTCGCGTCGAGGCCACTCTCGACTGCTAGCCCTGCGGTAGTCCTCGTCGGGACGGTAGAATCGGTCACTTCTCTGGTCGCGCAAGTAGTGACGGTCGTCCCGATCCCCGTAGTAGCTTCGGTCCCGGCCAGAGTCATAATCCCTCCTATCATAGTAATTTCCACGTCTGTCGTGTAAGGGTCGATCCCAGTCCCTATCATCCCTTCGACGCGAACCATAGCTAGATTCTGCGGACATATCCAACCTATCAATAAGACGGTCTCCTCGGTGGGACAATGTTGGTGACAGAGGCGACCGTGGATGAACAACAGGGTAGTCGGGGGGATGTCGGTTGGGTCGTGACTGGCGAGAATAATCACGGTGACTGCCCCCCATACTAGGCTCCCAATGATCCATCCTACTCTTGGAATGATTCTCGTTTCCGCTCCCATTTTCCCGGATCTTCTTTCCACTTTCTGTAGACCTTTCGTATCCTGAGGACGGTGGAGGTTTAGCTTCTCCCATGAGGATAGACGTCGACGGTACTATCTGAGAAGCAGGCTTTTTCTTGAATGGAAAAGGGACTCGTATTTTTCCCTGAGGGACTTCAGAAGGTGGTATTGGTGCCGCGGATGGAGGTGGCGTCGAAGAGTCGTCTAGCTCGCCTTCCTCGGGTGACGAGGGCTCCAGTCGTTTCCTAGGACGTTCTCCATCAGAGGAGCCTGAGTTTCTCCTCTTCTGTCCTCCCAGAGGCGAGGAAACCATAGCGAAAGGAACCGTATGGACCTAGCAAACGGTGGAAGAAATTGCGAAGAACTGGTGGTGGCTGTGCTCAAAGCCCACCACAATAGCCTCCGAACCTAATACGAACAATTAAACAGGCCAGCAACGGATGCGTTTCTCTTTTATAGACGACAATGTCATCAACTCTACCTCCAGGACTTCATGGCGAATACGAAGAACATATATCTGGCGGTGACACGTCAGAATGGGAAAAATTTGATAAAATACGCCTTTATACCAACGCTTTCATTGTCCAAGGAGAAAAGGTACCAGTCAGATTGCAATTAGAGTTCTTAGTTCTACTACTAAGTAACTGCTGCCCAGCTCCTCTTGGGCCACAAAAAGAGGGGATTTGCTGAGGGAATGTACGTGTTTCAGCTCCTCTGGTGTTGATATCTCATAGTGCGTTAGGTACAATGGTTTCGGTATGACTCGACTTGTATCACGAAGTCAAGTAATTCTCTTCATATTTCTCAGGCGGAAAGGTAGAATCTGGGGAAACAAGTGCTGAAGCCGCCTTACGAGAACTGGAGGTTGGTTTATATGCATATTTTATCTATTTGCTTCTATTCATTGCTCATTTAAGGAAGAAGCCGGTATTCAGGCGCCTCTGCAGCATTTTGCCGTTCTGTTCTTCACTCTAGAAGGTTTAGAATCTGCTTTTTACATTGACATATATCGCGCAACCGACTTTTCCGGGGACATCGTCGAGTTCGTGTTGCCTGTATGTCCACTTCGTTCCGTGATTGACATCCGTGTAGAACCGATGAAATGAGGCCGCAGTGGTTCAAGTTTCCTGGATCTACTGCAGATCTGCCTGATATTCCCTTGGAATGTATGTGGCAGACTGACAAGCACTGGATGCCGCTCTTGCTGTCCAACAGGCAATTTATCGGGCGAGCAGACTACAAAATTGTTGACGGAGAAACACGCCCTGTGAAATGGTGGATAGGAACGACCCTCGGGTCTTGATTTCTCATCATGTTAATGTTCGGCGGTATCAATGATCACGCATTCCTTATGCCGCCGTCCTTTCACTGTTTAGGAATCAATTTACTTCTCACATTGTATGACTTAGTTCCTTGGAAATTTTCGCACAGCTCTTATGCTGCATCATAAATCACCTCTCCCACTGGGGCCTCGCACAAGCACAAAACGGTGATCATTGCAGGAACAAGATCAAGGACCTTGATCAACCCGTCAAATTTGACTTCCATAATTCCTGTACGTGTACCTAAAAACATCCCTAGCATCGGAACCTGCTTATTTTTTGCTATAGGACCAAGTTGCTTGTCAAAGAAATGAAGTCGTAGTTTCGGATCACATCAAAGTATGCACAATAACAAGAGGGATGAGTTGCATCCGATTCAATGGGGATTTCAGTTATTAGTTCAGTAAGGTCCTTCAGCCCCGCCTGCGAAACAACGGGTTTCCCTGAATAGCATTCTGCTCTTGACCCCGACTTCGGTTCTGTAGACATTGTCATCAGCCTTTTCACCACAACGTTCGTTTCGCCTCCCAAGCGAGTTAAACCTATGGGACATGTAGGAACATGACCGTTCAGCGGTTAACAATGAGTAGAAATTATTCGGGAACCGAGATGGGCAGCAGAGGGAAATCTAACAGCCCATTTTCCTTACAATGCTTAGCCTTCTTCACGGCAATGCCTCCAGGTGCAGTCAAGTAATTTATTCTTTTACAAGCCTCCCAACTACAACAAGTTCCATCAACTCAAGCATGGTTTCCGGCCAATGTGCCCTCTAGTAGGGTCAGAGCCACACCGGCCGTTCCCCAGGATGACTGGTAGCCGTACCCACCATGACCATAATTGAACACCAGTGGTATACTGCCCGAAGAATCAACTTCGAGTCTAACACCTCCCTTCCTCCCCGGTCTAAGCCCACACCCGTCCTCGATCACGATGGCTTCGAGGTCCGCCACGGTTGGCTCTCTCACCGCGCGAACGTCGGGAGGCGCAATATTTGGGTACAGTTTGATCACTCGCTCCAGGATCTCCCGCTTTGTATCCGGACGCGCCGTAGGGTACCAATCATCCACCAAAAATGTGCCCCCAATGATCACATCTCCGCTTCGACGGGGAATCACGTATGATACGGCACCGTTGGCTAGATGAAAGCACGGCATTTCCTTTACCCAGGGCGCCCGTACAATGACAGTCTGTCCACGAATGGGATACATGTCCTTGTCTTCGACACCGCCGAGGAACCTAGCCCCGAGCCCCGCACATACCACAACTGCCATTGGTTTCGGACAATTTTTTGTGCCAGTGAACGCCCCCACACCGCCTTCGATGACCTGCTTGACGTGCTGAACTTGGCCTTTAACGGCAGCGCCTCCCTTGCTGAGAAAACGCGAAAAGAGATAGTTCAGGTAAACGGGTACATCAATGGTCACCGTAGTGAACGATGATCCGTCGACCATAGTGGGAACAAGTTCTTCTTCGGTCAAATATTTGAACTATAGAGATCGCGTCAAATCATCAGATAAAACAGCATTGTCCGACTTACGTCGGGCATGAACTCCCACACCGACGGTCTCTCGAGCTGGTACCCGACATATGATGCCATCGGAAGTCGCATAAAACATCCTGCTGCATCACTCCCAGGGGCTGATAGGTCCCACATTATGCGGAACGTCTCCTTGTCCATTTCTATCACTCCATAAGCAGGGTCCACTGATGACATCCAGACAGCGGGACGTACCTAGCTGATTCGGATGCACCCCAGGGGAGTCAGCAGAGGTGGCGTGTTGGGCTCCCTAGAATGTTCCGGTGTGTGGAGCGTTCGTAAACCAGGAAACTGGGTTAGCTCACCGCCCAATGACTTGTATACCTGCTCGTCTTCGGGTCGGTAGGTAGAGTTTCCGCTATGATTGTAACATGATACCCTCCTTTCTCTTGAATCTTCAGAGCGGTCGTCAGACCTACGACTCCTTATAGTCACCAACTTGTCAGTATAGGCGGCAAGAAGATACAGAGCGGCGGCATACCTGCGCCGATAACGATGATTTCCTTAGTATTCTCGGCCATTCTCAGCCTTGAGTATAATGTCGGAAGAATCGATACTTATCGTTCGAGCAATGGACCGCAGCTAGGAATCAAATACTTATATCGTTTTTACTCCGATATATAACCGGTGGTGCTATCTAGTATCTACCTTATCTGCAAAGATCTATAACGTCTGTAGAGGGAGTTGCAAATTGTGTCAACTGCACACGGAGCTCCGTCTGAGTCAGAGTACCAAGTACCAGGTTTCCGGTGGTGCGCCGTGGTGATGGGCGCAGCATATCTCCTCTGAAGTTGTAAACCGGCCGTAGGAGGAGGCGGCAACTTGTGGCAAAAGCTTTGTTTCCGAATCGGTTGTTCCGGGCCGATCAAGGATTGCCGGTGGTCCTGCCGCCACTTCACCAAGCGATTCCAAGAATACGACGGTTCTGCTCTGTATTCAGCTTTGTTTGAGTTTGTTTCTGGAAAATTCGATGCTTGTGGCACTTCAAGAACAGTGAGAATATCTACCATCCCCCCTCTTTGAATTTTCCCATTGAATCAGAGATACTCTACCATACATCAAAGAATTCAATATTCATAAGTGAAAACATTTGGAAAGTTGTCTTCCCCTAAATTTCAGTTTTCTTTGGACCTCTATTTCCTAGACTGTAGCTGGTAAAGCGATACTTATTCTAGTATCATGGTAGCCGTCACCATGGTGTATATCAGTTTTAACTTAACCTTCTACGGAAATTCTAATATGCGTCCTGTGCACCATCCTCTTTCGGCACACGAAGGAAGACGCCCAGTGGCTCAGTTGCCTTTGTTAACAATATCTCGGTATGTACGGTATTTTGCAGCAGTGCAAATATTGATATCCTTCCAGCAAATCCTGGGAGATGATCGTTAGAAGGCGCTGAGCTTTCTGATGATCATGGCGTACGTAGCCTTCTCAATTTACTATCATATACATCGAAGGAGTGTCGATGTGAATGGGTTAGCTTCTTCGGCTATCCCGATATCAGCAACTTTGATCCTTAGAGTAGGCTCTGAGCTAATTTTCATTGTCCTTGCTTACGATACCTTCCCTTTTACAGTTTATGAGTACCCACCTCAGCTTCTTCCACGTCTATCATTTCACAAAACTTTCACATAATTATTGTATGCCGGTCTCACAAAATTTGTGGCACAAGAACTTCTCTAGGCATCAAGCTCCATTCATGAGGCCAAATTTTATATACAGATGGATATATGCACAGTAATTTGAGCGTTGATTGACATGGATGCCTAATCTCTCTATGTTAGCTGGATTTCATCCTTTCACTAGCACCCCGGATCTGTGAACGTTATTCAGGATCTCCTTTCCAAAATAACAAAAAGGAAACACAAGGCACGAACCAGAAAAATGTGCCCACTTCCAAAGGCCTATAGACTGGTGCCTGGGCACCATGAATACTGTGGGTCGGGGGAAAGTAAAAGACGACGGCCTGCGAGACCCTCTGAGCCGCCTCCGATTCCATCCAGCTAGCGCCGCTTAGATCGCTAGCAATCACATTAACCCAATGCCTACACCCCTCGTGACTATCCGTGAATTTGTAACGATCACGTCCATTCCTGATGACAAGGCTAAAGACATGCTCCACGGTGAGGCCGGGAACTGCCGCCGCCGAGACCCTGAAGCAGCAGTTCTGGGTGAATGCGTATCTCGTTGAGGAAACTTCCAAGAGGCCGGGATATTGCGACGACTCCCCCGAGCGCATGTTGAGTCGAACGGAAGAGCTAGGTCCTGTCTGAAGAAAAATCATCCAGTGGTTTGTCGGCCGTACTTCCTCTTCCGTCTCCTCCTTGTTCGAAGCACACCAGTGAAATTGAAGGACGGGTGACGAAAGATGTGACATGACAAAATCCTCCGCATCCCAATGGCAGTCGGGATCATACGGGTATCGGTCAATGTATTCGGCCACTGACAGGGATGCGGTAGACATCTAAAGCGCTGTCAGAACTAGAGACGGATAGAAACACCAAGATCGACACCTTTCCTAAGGACGCAATAGTCAATGAGACATTTCTTCGTAACGTGCTCTTTATAACACGTACCTTGGTCGTGACACGCGACCTCTCGACGGCCAGTAGCCCAATAAAGA
This sequence comes from Armillaria novae-zelandiae, assembly GCA_030435655.1. Lineage (NCBI taxonomy): Eukaryota > Fungi > Basidiomycota > Agaricomycetes > Agaricales > Physalacriaceae > Armillaria > Armillaria novae-zelandiae. Next base: position 999,267 of record JAUEPR010000009.1, read on the forward strand.
TGAATCGATAAAATCTGTGATGTCAGATGGAATGTCGGGAGTAGGGTCGGAGCTAGAAGACACTACCCGAGTGGTGCTCAAAATATTTCTCAACACATCGATGCGAAAAACAGGCCAAGAACTTGGGAGTTCCAGGAAGTAACCGAGTTCGAGTCAGATTTAGAGCAGCAATGATGCACCGAGCTCCGAATACCTAGAGTCAGGCACTTAAGGTTCACAAAGCTGTCAATAGAATTGAATCAATTCTCAACACATCCACCAGGATCAGATCTTTACCCTCACCTAGGGCATTCCTAGAAGTACCTGCGCCGCTGCTCAGGTTCCTTGGCCTTTATTGCAAGGGATATCTGATATCAATTTATCGATGTTCACGTTTATCATCTGAGCATAATGAAACCTTGTATCGACATCTCGGGGTTGTGTCATAACATGAAAAAGTTATTCTTGAGAAAATTTCGACGGAAGTGCTGCGGTTCGGCCCGATGATGAGGATGATCGATCAAGATTTCTTGTGGCTGTGCGATGTCAACCCTGTAAAATGATGTCAAATAGAGCCTGTGAAAGTTCAATGAAGTTTTAAGAATCGAAAACATGCGCTAGACACTCATCTCACGAAGAGATAATATTTTGGCACAGTAGCGATCACATCTAAATTGTGCGATCACCTCTTTGATGGATCCCTTCACCACAACCGAGGAACTTTGCGCGTCCACCCAGAAGGGTTGCTTATCTGGGTCCGTAACTGACACGGGAACGAACATCATTCCCTCCCCTCTTCGCGCAAGCACGCGCTTCAAAGTTTCCATCTATCCTTTGCCGAGAGAGTGCCTGTAATGGAGGTATTGGTTAGTGGCGACTCGGTCCTCTGGGAAAATTCATCGCTCTCGGACACTGAGATCATGATGGTCGCAAATATTAGGCTATTTGCTCAAGCGTTGCAGTTCATGACATCACCTGTCGAGATTTCGGATCTGCTACTAAGGCTCGGGCCATCGCAGAGGATGTTCACAAACGCCGAGATGTAAAGAGTCTGGAAGTGCTAGAGTCATGAGTGTTATTTTTCTCCAGACAGTCGGCGGTGGATATATCCCATATATTGGGAGCGGAGTGACTTTTGTTGAACATATGTTGAGACTGTGTTATCATGTGAGCCTTCTAAGAATAAATTGCTGAATAACGGGAGAGGCGTTGCCACCGGAATCAAAGAGACGACTTCGGAAAACTCTCGTGTTAATATGGCTCTGTTTACTGGTTTTTAATGAGATATATGGGGTCAATAAGATAGCAGGAAGCGCGTGTGTTTATTGATGGTTCTCTATATTAGCCTTGACAGGATAGAGATAGTTAGTCGCGAGACCAGGCTTGTTCGGAGCAGAAGTCAACAGGAAGAGAGGGTTACTTAGCACATAACTCCACTATAGATTTTTCAGCCCAGATGAGATGGATCCTACTAAGTGTATAAAAATCAGAACACTTTCCAAGAGTCCGTGCGATGGACGAGACCGAGCCCAAATTTGGTAGCCTCTGAATTCTCCCGGACAAGAACAGAAAAGGTATCCATATGCATACTCGAATTGTCAACACGATGCTGGCAAAGATAAAGCAGACCGGCGGACTTGCTGAGCATTTAGGCCTAGTATTTCTTCTGGGGATAACATATACAAAGTGGGGTTTTATGTCATCTTCCGACCCACTCTGCGGAATTAATTTCCCACTTGGAACCAACACCTATCTATGTATATAGCCAACGTCTCATTCTATTGACACGGGTTGCTATCGAGAGACGGCAATGAAGATACGTCAAGATTAATCACATTCCACGCCCTTGAAGGCGTGTGGCAAGGGCTAACAATAACAGAGTTGCGTCAGAATTGTACAGAAAGAGAACAGATGCATACCAAATCATTCCCGTGAACAGAGCGCGGGAACTGGCGAAATAACCTTTCGACTCGTCCTAAAACCCCGGCAGCATATTCGAGAGTATTGCGACCGGCCGAACGAGACTATGTTCAGGATGTTTAGCTAGTAGTCCAACAAGGAGGTGACTGAGTTCTTAGCGACGCCTTGAGATAGCCGAGTATTAATTTTGCGACATAGAGCCGTGGGGCTGGCCTGCTATCCCATGACTGCGGACATGCCTTCGGTTTGAAAGTGCCAAGTCGACAATGTGCACATACAATGCGAAGCGTGAATATCCGAGCTTCCACCCCTTCACACCGATAAGTCGACTGAAAGTTCCGGCAGGAAGCGGTTTTACACCACGCAAAAAGCCGCTATCGAGCGTGTCTATTGACACGCTCGACGTGGAAAGTTCTGTTCGGAATGGTTGAAGTGAGTGAGGGTCGCAAGTGAAAGGTGACTCGTTTCTTCGGTACCTGCACGCTTCGACCTTGAATACTCAAATGAGTACTGAGCGCAGGGTGCTTACAAAACTGATGTACATATGTATCATCCATCATCTCATCGAGTCCCTGGAAAACTTCCGATTCACATCGTAATGGTGAGGTCCTGTTTACGCGGACAGTCCTTCAATTGGCCAGATCTTAGTGACATCCAGGATTGACCATAAGGCCGGGATATTAACGATGTGATGGTGTCGTGATTTCACGTCATGGAACGTACTTGAGAAAAGTCCTGGAAGGACAATGTCACATTGGTTTGACATAGACCACTTGAGTATATATCTCCGGAATGGTGTAGCATTGCGCCGGAATGCTAAGATTCCCAGTCGATTGTAGTTTCGCAGCGAAGGCACGACTTGGTGGATCAAGGCGTCTATCTATCAACCACAACTTGCCGCCTGAGAAATAGAAGTATGCTGGACTGTCGTTGAACCTGTAGGAAGCTGGGAAAACACGGGGAATGATGGCAGCACGTATTTCATTGGCAGACGGCTTTGGTCGGCGAAACCAACACTGGCATGGCCGACTCGAACGTATGTCCTAGTAAGCAGGAGTAACATACCCGTTTCATCATGCCATCGAAATCCAAGTTTTATGCGGTATGTTCTCGCCGTAAAGCATTCACGGGACGGCCGAGCGCCTCTCCAGAGCCCAGACCAAGAACCTTAGGTCCAGCAGAAGGATATAGTACTACATCACCGTCATTTTTCAGCTGGAACCTAGTCGTACCGCTCGGAAGAATTTCCCATTCGACGACTGTTAAAACATACATACTTCCTTCTTTCCTATGGCGGCAAGTTTGACGAGACCGGACAGTTTTGGTTGTGGTAAATTTCACAAGGAGAAACGTGCGTGCCGAACTGTCCCAAAAACGGAAATTTGCGCTGTTCGGCATTCGGTCCGACGCCGGAATTATTCGTCGAACCATTTCTTTCTCCGACGTCCATGACGGTGGACAGCAATGTTGGTGAGGACTGTTCCGCTGTAGAATGTTCATCGATTGACGTTGCTTCAAGTGGATTTCAGCCTCTACGGTGGAGCAGAGACCACGAAAGAGCCCAGAGATGTACGCTCACCGCGTCGAACCGTAGTGGTGAGGCCTACTGTACAAGACGATGGCAAATCATACCCAGCACCCCCACCTAATACCAATGATTTCCTTTGGCTCATGACAGAAGAGCCACACAGGTCACGGCGAACTGCTATACTGAGAGCTCATCCAGAGGTTTGTATTGGTTTCTTCTATCACCATCACCACTGAACTTCACTGTAGGTCACAAAACTAATGGGACACACCCCAGTCACAAAATATGTTGTCTTCTTTGTTGTGGCTCTTCAGCTGTCTATTGCAATATACCTTCGTAACACCCACCCCCTCTCATGGCGCTTCATTGCTTGGGCATATATCGTCGGTGGGACCGCCAATCACAATCTTTTCCTTGCTATTCACGAAATTTGCCATAACCTGGCTTTTCGTGGCATCGCAGCCAACAAACTGTTGTCTACTTTCGCCAATCTGCCCATTGGAATACCGTATTCGGCAATGTTCAAAGTGAGCAATTTTGACCCTTGTGATGTACAAGTCTCATCGTGGTGTGCAGAAATACCACATGGAGCATCACAGGTACCTAGGGGAGGACGGCGTCGACACCGACCTGCCTTCTAGGCTAGAATTAATCTGCCTTAACAACGTCCTCGGAAAGGTCTTCTTTGCGTATGTTCATCTCTGCCTCTTCGTGCATATTATAAACTCAGAGTGATTCCAAAGGACCTTCCAAATATTGTTTTACGCCCTCCGTCCAACCTTCATCAGATCACAAACTCTTACTCGCTGGCATTTCCTCAACATCAGCGTCCAGCTGGTGTTCAACTATTTTTTCATAATGCGAATCGGCATACCCTCTTATCTATACCTCATATACAGTAGCTTTTTCGCTGGAAGCTTACATCCACTAGCGGGCCATTTCATTGCCGAGCATTACTTGTGGGACGGACTCCCACAGGAGACCTACAGTTACTACGGGTGGCTCAATATCTTCGCATATAATGTCGGATACCACAACGAGCACCACGACTTTCCCTCGGTTGCTTGGACGCGACTTCCGGCTCTTCGCGCCCTCGCGCCTGAATTTTATGACACTATTCCGTCTCATCCGTCTTGGCCGATGGTGACCATTAATTTCATTCGAGACAAAGATGTGGGCATCTTTGCCAGAGCGAAACGGGTATCCAAAAAGCATCTCGCGATGCAGCCAAAAGCGGATGGAAAAGATTTGGAGAACGATGATGCCAATGTTTTGGATGCGTCAAGTAAAAGCTTGTAATATACGTGGAAAATACTATAACTCTTCGTTTTCAAGAGATGTTCACCCCAAACTTCTCAAACAAGGGAGGATACGGGTTTGTATTCTTTTGCCGAGGCCAAGTAGGTACTTCGGCACTATCCGACACCTGTCGCGTCCATCTTAATGCGGGTCAAGTCGACTGATATGCAGTTTTCCTTTCCACAACAGCCCACTTCAAGATTTTCCCATGGAGCAACTGAAGAATGTCATTGTCATTGGTGCAGGGGTGATTGGGTTAACAACAGCGTTGAACATCCAAGAAAAAGGAGGATATGCAGTTACCATTGTAGCTGAAGTGTTGCCATCAGATCCCAAGACGATAAAATACACAAGTCTTTGGGCGGTATGTAACGTTCATCTTCTATGCTGAATTCTGTTGCTATTCGGTTTCGATAGGGGGCTCATCATGTTAGCCATGCAGAGAATGACCCACGACAGTTCAGTGCGCGCTCCCCATGATTGATATATTGTTACTACATTCTAACAATCATAAAAGAACTCGACTCGGATACATTTAAGGTTATGTGGGAACTCTCTGCTCCAGGGGGGGCAGCGGAGGCTTGCTTTTTGCGACTGCCACAGATTGAGTATTACGGGCAAAAGTCAGAACCAGATCCTCATCATCTGTCGTGGATGCCAGACGTACGTGAACTATTCGACATGGTATCGTATCCTGAGGGGCATATTTTCTAGTTCAAGAGCTTGCCGGAAAGCTCTTTGGTGCCGAACACTCTGAGCGGGGTGTCGTTCAACACGCTTACCATCGATACACCCGTGTATCTCAATTATTTGCTCTCCCGTTTCCTTTCTAAGGGTGGCGCCATCGTGCGTGGAGCCATCCAGGATATTGCTCAAGTCGTGGAAGGCGGAGCGAGCATCTTCACTGGAAGTAAGGTTCCCACATCGCCTGATGCTGTAATCGTCTGCGCAGGTCTGGGGGCTCGGTTTATGGTGGGAATTGAAGACAAGGACTGTTACCCGATCCGCGGACAGATCTTATTGATTCGGGCGCCGTGGATCAGGTTTGGAAGGACAATCAGTACGAAAGAAGGGCTGTGGACGTATATTATACCGAGAAGAAGTGGTGATGTAAGTGCCTTCCGAGTATTTCATCGACTCCTTTACTGAATGGAAAATATAATCTATAGGTTATTGTAGGTGGTACGAAGATCGACGATGATTGGTATGCTCTAGAATTTTTGTTACACGTGTGGACGTGTGTTTGATGGTTTTAGGTACCCAAACCCACGGCCCGAAACCTCTGAAGACGTTCTTGAGCGCGGATTTGCGTTGTGCCCGGAGCTCGCACCGCCAGAGATCCGTGCACAGCGGGCACCTACAATCGACGATGTCCGGCCAATTATCATTTCAGAAGGGTGCGGTTTGAGACCTGGAAGGAAGGGTGGTATACGTCTTGATGTCCGATGGACAGAGAACAAAGGAAGGAAAGTTCCTCTCGTCAGCAATTATGGGTCAGTGATATGTCGATTGTTTCTCTGAGTTATCGGAAGCTAATCCCACACGACCTTACTTAGACATGGTGGCCAGGGATTCCAATCGTCGTGGGGGTCTGCGTTTGCTGCTACGGAGCTTCTGGAGAATGCGCTGAAGGAGATCTAAGATGCTGAAGCCTTATGTTGATTGTGAACGTATCAAGGGTCCGAATACCTTAAGTAAAGAAATTCTAAATCGGTTTGAACGAAGTGCCTATCATGATGCCGCGGCCGGGTCTTGGTCTTTTTTAGTTGGAAGCGTACTCTTGCCTCTATCTTGTCGATGCATCTCATGGACTCTCGGGCCATCGACTCTGAGAAAGTGATCGTTGTGATCGGTGCAGGTGAGCAGGCCTCGTCAGGTTTGATTGACGTTAACCTGTTTCTTAGGTGTGATTGGTCTAACGACTGCCTTACGGATACAAGAAACTAGGAAATACCATGTCGCCATTATCGCGGAGACATTCCCAAGCGATCCGTTGACCATCAGATACACAAGCCAATAGGCGGTGGGTACTTGCAGTCACCATTTCATCCGTACGCATGCGATGAGCGATATTGTGCTAGGGAGCCATACATTCCGGCAGCTCTCAAGCTTATGTCGACGAATCACACCCGAGACAATCAGGTCAGCTTCACCGTTCCAGAGATAATCCCAACATAAACACTTACGCTGCATGATGCGTTGAAGAATTTGATAATGAAACGTTCAAGATTATGTGGGACTTATCTGCGCCAGGTGGCGAAGCTGAAAGATGCTTTAAGCGGCTCACAAAGAAGTCATACTATGGCGAATCAAGACCAAAGCCACATCCCTTGAAGTCTATGCCAGATGTACGCTTCTACTATTCCCACCGTCGAATCTGGACATATTTAACTCACTCCATAGTTTCGATACCTGGATCCTGAAGAACTTCCCGAAGGATTTATTGAGGGCGTTTCATTCAGCACCGTCTCAGTTGACGTGCCGATATATCTCAATTATTTACTATCCCGGTTTCTTGCACATGGCGGTGCCATAGTCCGCGCGCAGGTTCAACATGTGTCCCAGGTCATGGAAGGCGGTGTAGGACCATTCACTGGTGCAAAGAACTCATGTAAACCAGCCGCGGTTGTCGCATGCGTTGGCCTCGGAGCAAGGTTCCTTGGTGGAGTGGAGGATAAAGATTTGATCGTGATTCGTGGCCAGACCATCTTGTTGAAGGCGCCGTGGGTTGATGAATGTATCCATACCTACGATGAGCCGATAAGTTATGTCACCCCCAGACGCAGCGGGGATGTTGTTGTCGGAGGAACATATGGAAAGGATGATTGGTATTCCCTAGCACGTCCAGAAACGAGCAAGGAGATACTGGAACGTGTTCTCAAGATATATCCGAAAATCGCCCCTCCGGAAGTGCGGGCAATCAGAGAAGCGAGGGTCGAGGACATAGCACCTATTATCATCGAAGATCGTTGCGGTTTGAGACCGGGAAGAAAACAAGGCATCCGGATCGATGTGGATTTGAGCGGGGCTGTTCCTCTGGCGCTGAATCATGGGTAAGTTTTATTTATTTTTGATCTTTTTTCTGGACTCGTATAACGTTCTCGGTGGTACAGACATGGCGGATATGGGTATATGTCTTCCTGGAGATCTGCAAGTCTGGCTTTAGAACTATTGGACGATGCGTTGTGCAAGAAGAGATAATTTTGGAGGGCTTAGTATCACTTGTGTACGTTCAACGGATCCTAAGCAAACCTAACACAGTGTGTTTTTACTTGTGTTTCCTAGAAAAATGGTTACCTTTAGGTGTCATCTGCCGTACATCTTGTGCGTTGTTATCATTGTTCTCAAGGGAGATTGCGTCCCCGATGTCAGCAACCCTGACCATCCAATTCAAAACTTGACGCTGATGCATGATGCCTCAAAGTAGTCGCAGTTATTCACATGCAAATCTTTGTTTGGGTAAAATTCTGGGCACAAATCCTAATTCCATATAGTTGGAAAATGAAAGCCTTGGGGTAGACTGCGCCAGTGGGGATGATGCTTACGGCGGTAATATCTATTCTGCGGATTAGTGATTAACTCTCGTGGACTATCCTGATGACTCCCGCCAAACCGTCGACGTCTCATTAGCAGACTTGAAGGAGAAGCGGTCCTATACAAATTTTATGGACGAACAGCAAGGCGAACACGCTGTAGGTGGCAATTATAATTGAAGCATGACGTAACGAGAATAAGCTCAAGGATGATACTCAGCCTTCAACTCTGCGAACCCAAGTCGTGGCTGCAAGTCATCCGATATCTCCCAGCCACCCATATCCCATACCGTGTAAAAATTACGAATAAGGTGCATACCGACGAGCCATCCGTTGCCAGAGGTTCTAACGAGCCGGTCAAAGAAGAATTAAATTAAAGTTGTTGGGAAAACTCTTACGGCTCGAACATTGGCCAACAGTACTGCTCCTCTGTATATCCTGGCGCAATCAGGTCTGCAGGGCGGATCGTGATCGTACCCTCCGGAAGTATCATAGTCATGTTGAAGTCCAATTTCCGAAGATCCTCGCACAATGGTCGACCACCCTGCTTAATGAAGGAATAGTTCATTCCAATGTTTGCGTAGATGTCCTCGATGTAAGCCTCCGGCACGGTTACCCAAGACGACCCAGTGTCCCATACCGCATAATTCTGCACATATACGGTATTGGCCTGTATGCTCCCGTTCGTATTCAGACTAAAGTCAACACGGTTGATGTAGGTAGACCAATAAATAAGCTCATTGTTGTAGTCGGTGTAGCGCTGAACGTTGAAGTAGGTTACGTCCGTGCGGTTGTACTCGCTGGAGTGGCCGCCGAATTGGAAGATACCGTTGTTTGGCGAGAGTTCCTGTCCAGCATAAATGGCGAACTCAGGCGCCTCCAGTGTCTCTGGATTAAAGAGACTCTCAAGGAGAGAGGCATGGACGGCATCCCTAGTGACATCGCGGTGAGTAAACTTTACCTCGGATAAATGACCAACGTACTCTGCGCGAGGGAAAGCCAAGCCAAGCATTCCGTCAGCATCGAGCCATACCCAATTTGAGTAGTTGGCGAGAAGGACTCGTGTGAAGACTTCCGTCGAAGAGTTCGCGATGGACAACGCATCAATGAAGATTGTGCTGTTTTCCAATTGAGCACAGGGTCGATCATTCAAGGAGGAACACACCCGGAAACGGAACCCCCGAGATAGCTGACATCGAGGGTTTCCCCCGTGGCATTATAGGACGAGGACTCAGATGGGATGTAAGCCATACGGTTAGCGTCCGAAATCGGGCACGAGTCAACACACGATTGGGCCAAAACCCATGTAGGATCTGAGCCTGTGTCAAGCCAGAGATTGAACTCTCGAGGAGGTGTACCCAGTCTAGAATACAATATCGTCGAGTCGACTTCACGAGTACCGGTGAAAAGACCTTACGAAAGAGGTATCGTTCGGTAGCCTTCCTGAGTTATACTGATGGATACAGTAAAAGTACTGGGGCTATACGTATGGTAAGAGAAGTTTGCCGATATAAGAGCTGCATTATGCCATACCTTTCATGACAGAAACCACCTTCCAAGGTCAGAAGTAACCACAGCGTGGAAATGAGATACATTTTGGAGAAAATGCTTGGGTCTAAACGGTCATTTTATACCGAGCTCTTCTCGCGACTTCGCGGCCGTTTCGTTGGCCCGAGTTTCCGGAAAATTTCCGACAGTCGTGGAGGCATGGCCGAGATCTATGACGAAGATATAGACGAGCTGGGTGTGTTTGATGCTTTAATTTACAGATAGAAAATGGAGGAGCAATCACCGTCGTCCACAGGTCATGGTTACAGACGTATGAGAAGTTTGCAGTCCTGATTCTAACGTACAGCTGGTAATCTTTCTCAGCTGCTTTCGCCCGCATAAGATGTGGAAGGACGTAGTCAGCGAAACCATCGCACAGTTGACTTCAAGAGGAGGAGCTATGCAATGGCAGATGTTGGATTGAATATTGGAAGAAAATGGCGGCACCATCCCGGGCTCTCACGATTGCTTCTCAGGTACAAGTCTGTTTTTCATGCGTCGTTAAGGATTCCAATATCAGAAACTTGACTCTGACCATGTATATTGGAACAGACGTGTGGGCCTGTGGCTTCTTGATCAGATTTTTTTTTCAGTCTCTCCTCAATTTAAATAATATTTATAGGTTACATAAAAAAACACATTGTTCGGAAACGGTTTACATAACTAAGGTCTTCAGTGGGCAGTGACAAGCACTGAGCAGTGGAGATTTGAACCCCTTTTTCTTCCCCTGGACTAATTTCTAGAAGTGATAAAAGTCAAAATTTACATATCATGATAGCAGAATAGTCGGTGGCTATGAAGGCCACTATTAGTGGGGCATTGAGTGAGTCGACCCAGGTTCGAACTGAGGACCTTCTGTGACATTCACCGTGTTAGACAGATGCGATAATCAGCTACACCATCGACCCAATGACCTACCAATCGCCGCTACGAATATCAAAGTCTAAACGGACACCTGCGCTGTGCGCAGTGTTGGAAGGGCACCGACCCAGAGTCGAAGGTCAGGGCAATGACTTTGTGACAAGTCGGAAAGTCATTTTCTGCCTCGACTTTCAGGGCGGATGACTAAGCGTCAGATTACCCTATCTCACCATTGTGGCCGCAGCGCATGGCACACCATGTCAGGGCTGCGGACCCGGCCGTTCCTTATTGGGACCTTGCGCCGGTACCACCACCACCACCACCATCAACAAGGCGCCGTTACGTCAACGCTTGCACAACTGAGGCAATTCCTCATAGCACTTTTAGCTTCTATTGTTCATATTTAGTTAATACTCATTGTAGGAATGTTTAAATCTCTTGCAAATGCCAGCAGTGGTCTGCCTCGACCCCTATAAGTCAAACCAAGGGCCGTGGGAAAAGGTCAGGGCAAAAAATGCCCTGCCTTCGGGCAACTTATGACTTGTACATGACTTTGGGCCAAGTCACCGACCCGCACAACACTGGCTGTGCGAACTACGCACCCCGGTCACCTCCCCTTTTCCCGAGCTTAATCCGGTCATGTACTGAATATCTCCTGTACTGTCGGTTTGATACCTAACCTGAAGATTAGAATAAAATCCGCAGAGCTAGGTATAACTCGATTGTAGGCTAATGTTAAAAGATCGCCGTCGTCGACCGTCACCGAGTTCTCATGGAAAGCCCGGCGCATAGAACGGCAATAGCTTTCAGTCTGGAACTGCTTTATGCTTGCTCGACGATCACCACTGCCTCGTTTTACTGGTCGCTGATTGACATCTCCACTTTTGAGCATCAGCGTCTAGCTTGTAAATCTTACACTAGGCTAATAGTTATCAATCAGGCGTAGCAAGTGACAAAGAACTGGGTTCTGGGGCGTTCTATCATCAGAAGCTGTACTCGCAGTGTTACAAAGCCTATAGACCCGGTGATTGATTGAGTGCCATACGAAGCTCTTCACTACCACTGGTTTTGTCGGATGGCTGCGCTCCTAGTATGGTCTTCACGCCAAAGTGGTGGACGTTTAGTTGGGCACAGCTTCCTCGCTGTACTCACACCTTACGTCTGGACTTTGTCACCTTATCCTCAGCCGCGCGGCGTTATGCCTATTGGGCAGTTGGTTGACGTTTGATGCTTCTCATGAATCTATTCGGCTCTACTAAGCGCTACAATTCATTTCTCGGGGCGCTTAATAGAATTATTATTATCCTCAAGATCATTGGACGATACAAGACAGCTCGTCAGGCGGAGGTCGTATATAAGGCGCCGAGTACGTTGAATGCAAGGACATAATTCCCATTGTTCGACCACTACACCATTGACAATTATGCGTCTCTCTCGAGCTTTCGCATGTCTTGCCACATCTTTGGTCCTTGCGCCGCAAGCCTATGCAGGCCCCATCGCATATGGCATCTGCCAAACTGGTAGGTACAGAGGTGACTCGTATGTGGGCGTTATCTGATGGTCTGAAATATGTAGGCTGTAATACCATGGCGGTCGCGTGCTATGCGGCAGCTGGAGCTACGTTTGGAACGGTCATTGCAGCGGCTGCAGCCCCTGCAGCTATTCTCGGATGCAATGCTGCGCTCGGAACGTGCGTGATTTCATCTTTAATATTAATAGTTCACTCATATGCCAGCACAGATGCTCCGCTACTTGCGCTACTGTGGGTCTTTTGGCTCCGACTCCATGAAGAATATCAGTATTCGTAACAGCGGGAATATTGTCGTAGGATATAATGTTCGTTGAGAAATGAGAATACTACAAATGCACCGTTCCGTTATAAAAGTCTGCATGTCCGTACACTGAGAGGGACAGAAAAGTCCGTGTAAGTAAAGAGCTCTAGTGTCCGTCATTATCTTTATTACCAGCCTTCTGAACCAGCACCCACAGAGCTGTTCTACATGAGGGCGATCAGACTTGGGTAGGCAAAAAGAAGAGGAGCCTACCGTTTGGTCCTGTCGTTTGGCTTCTGAATACACGAAGATCAATATGAGAAACACCTCGTCCTTCGCAAGCCCGTCCCGAGTAAGCTCGAGCGTAGTCGGTGTGGGCTTGGAAAACACATGCGGCCTAAACGGAACAGCGAAAGTTCCGGCGACCTCGTCATTTGGCAGAATGGCCTGGACGACACATGTAACAATGGTCGACATAGCGAACAATACGCGCACCTTCCAATCTTCATAGTTATACTTTAACGAGTATTCGTTCCTGCCTTCTTCCCATTTCCAGTATCTGCATCTGTGAAGCAATCAGCATATAAGAAAAGGACATGTCCCTCACAGTGAACCACTCACTTGCGAAAGGGTTTGCCAGCGTGCCTCTTGATGTCAGAGAATTTCTTCTTATGTCCCAGGACTTGCATAATCCTGTCCTGCCAATGTATTGCCCCAACGGTCACCACGCCTCCTGGCCCTGGATTTGCGTCTTGAAGAATGGTCAGATGTCGTCCACGAAAGTTGAAGGTCGTCTTCAGGGTATACAGCACAGATTCATCTACAGAGGAGCGAATTCGGGTGTTGACAACGTTGTTCTTGTTATCGAAGAAGGCCTCCATATCGTATTGTGCATAGGGTGGTCGTCCGGAGAAAAACGCAGATTAAATAAATACACATGGACCCACATTTAATCGGAATTTGCATATGTTTACCAGAGGAGGCATCAATCGTAACCGGCAGAAAAGTTCTGTACATCTTCCTTACCTACTGCTGCACTGCATCCGACATCGACTTGACGTCGCTTGACGCTGCCAGAGGCAGCACGGGAGGCTCTGACGTGTTGGGAGGATTGGTATACCCGCATTTGACGACTGGTTGACGACTGAGGATGTCTGAAGGAATTCAGATTACGATTCCAGGTACGTTTTCCTTGATTGTCATTTTGCTGGTTCTTTCCTGGAATCTTCAACAGATTTTGAGGATGACGACTACAACTCCTCGACAATCCCTTTCGGTCGGTCTGCTGGGAACCAGTTTGGATTTGGAGGAGGGTTTGGGGCGAGCACCAATGGCTCAGGCCAGGATTCACCGACGCTAATGACACCGACGGTGGACAACAGAAGCTACTTCAGCGCCCATGCTAGAGGGGACTCCGTCACGTCTGTCGACTCCACGAGTTCTGTTACTGTGCGATATCCTAACAGGTCCCAGACCTCTTTTGTCCATTCGTCACATTCCTCCATCGCGGCATCCAACTCTTCCAGCTTTCCTAAAAAGTCATCCTTTGCTTCCTTGAGGAATGCTTTCAAGAGCGGTAAGAACACGGAGCTACCCCCCGTACCCTCTCTTGACTATCAGCCTAATTCTGTGCTGAAGAATGCCTTCAACCGCTCCACATCCTCTTTGAACAATGTTTCGCCGATGCCAACCTCTGCAAAGGGTATTCCACCCGCTATGAGCCCCCAATTTGGCAGACCGGCTACTCCCGCTTCTGCCGAACCTAGATATATGCGTGGTTTGCCGTCGACTAGATCCAAAAGCCATTCCTACGCCAAGTCGTACCACTCTCAGTCCGGTTCTATATTTCATATATCTGATACTGGTAGCGATGGACATGGGCAGTTTTCATCCTCTCCTCCCCCCGTACCGCGATTTCCAAATGGCATGGTTCGGTCAGAGACGCCAGATTTTGAAGAAGATAAAGTGGTCATGGACCCCAAGACTCCTTCAGACTTTGCACTGCACGCAGTCTTCATCCGGTTTGCAAGTCTAGCTGAAGGGAAAATTGATACGTTTCTACGGCAATTTTTGGTGCGCCATGATTCTTCGTTGACAGTTTCTGTTCTAAATTGATCGCAGGAACAAGAACCTCTGTTGACCCTTTTCATGGGACCTGGTGTCGATTCGGCGTTCGACGGAATTTTAAATTCTCTGGGCAAGATTGCACAGAAGCATGCGAAGCCTGTTGTCGATTCCGTTATGCGATGGCGGAAAAGTCAGGTGGAAAATGTTGGATCGGACATCATCAGGTTTCATATGGCTCAGTCTCCTCCTGGCGCTGTCCGTACTGTGCGCACGACGGACGTTCCTAATCTGCTCAACGAGCGCAAGTCGCTAGCAGCGATCTACATCATGTGCCGTGCTCTAATCGCAGTGCTACAGTCACTACCGAAAGATGGGCTAGGAGAAGCCCTGGGGTATAGTCTGGAGAAGACCACTTTCGAGCAGTTCAAGAAACCAGACCTCAAGCTTCTGTTGCAGTCTGCGAATCATCGCACTAATGCAGAATTATACGCTACTATGCTAGGACATTTGGCGAATGTCAGGTAAGCAATTGCTTAAGCTTGAGTTGAGCTTGGAACCAACATCCTTTTCACGAAAAGATTTGTGAGTATCACAGATCGATTCCTTTCGGAACTAGGCCCGGTTGCTCAGGGTCAAGTTACCAAAGATGACATGAAATTTGAGAATCTCGTCAGAGGTATCAAACACGTGCAATTGAAGGTAGATCACTTCGCTTTCCACCAAGGTCAGGGCCTCACAGAGATTCTCTAGGTCTGGCCTCCGGAAGCTTTTGAAGAAGGCGCTGAGTTTTTGGAGTCTTTTGCGAAATCCTTTGCCCACGCCCACGGTTTCAAGTTAAAGTCCGCATTTGCTGAGACTTTGGTACAAATCTTGCATCCGATTGGAAAGGTACGGGTAATCGTGGGATCTCCAGGACTCGATCTCAAAATGCAATTTATAGACCGCTCAGGCCGAAACTAACAATCCCATGTGGGCTAAGGCAATCGAGATTATCTATCCAAAAGCAAGAGAGATGATGTCAAAACCGCGGTATTGGAACGTAGCGTTTCCTCTGGTAATCACCAGTTTGTGTGTCGCCCCAGAAAGCTACTTCAAGAAGCATTGGATATCGTGTTTTGAATCAAGCTTGTCCAAGCTCAAGGTATGCCATTGTATTTCAATCGATCAGTCGTTCATCAGCTAAATATTTCTGCAGGAGAAATCTCTTCGGGTTCCGGTCATGAATGGTGTCATCCGCTTGATGTGGACATACCTCTATCGATGTCAAGATTCTGCTTCCACGACTACATCCAAGCTGGACAATTTACTCAAACACTTTTTCCCACCTAATCGGCTTACAATCTTTCCTCCTCAAGATGATGGCGTTGACCCGTTGATATACATCACCCACTTCGTCTTGTCGCGACATTTCGATTATGGGAAAGACCTTTGCTTTGAACTTCTCCAAGAATTAGCCATTAATTCCACCAATCTTGCTGGGGGCAACGTTGCCAATGTCCTAGCCTTCGAACGAATGACCGTTGCCATTCAAGCGATCATGCTGTCTTTCAGGCTTATCGAGATAGAGGCCTCTGCTCCTTCCTGGCCATCCAGCAGTGACTTCTTCTCCCCAGTTCCCCCTGATGATTATGGTTCATCGTCTGAATGGCTTCCTACCTCGGTTTTGTCCAGGCCAGCGCTGCAGGACATATTCGATCGCCTCGGTTCGGTCCTTGTCATTGTAGCGAAGTTTTGCTCCAATGCAGTTGGATCATTTTCCGTTCTCGATGACCAGTGGATATACACGATGAGTACGTCATACGAGGAAAATCACAATCTTGTTGTGAAGCGCCATCCGGAAGGAGTTCGTGTTGCCTATCCCAATCACCTTCAGCCACAGATCAGCACTTTGGCTGCATGTTTCCAGACGTGGCCACGATTCCTCCATTCCTCAATCTCTATCACTGACGCGGTTGACATGCTTTTGCGCGGTGTCATTCACGTCGAGCCTATCTTGACCGATATTGCCAGTGAAGCCGTGCGACGTTTTATGGCAGATCCCGTTCAAGCTCTTGTAGTGCTTGCAAGATACAACACGTTTCTTTTCAATCCTCCACGTTCCTTGCAAGACGGTATTGGGAATAAGTTGCTGGTCGAGTCGGTTCAGCTGCTGTCCCTGTGGGAAGAAATTGTTGAAAAATGGGTCGTCGACCTCATGCAATCGCCACGAGAGTCCTATATCAAGGAAGAGAAGCTTATTTGGGCAAGGTGTCACGAACTCGAGGCTGGCGTTATGTTCTTATTGACTCATGAGGCAATTGGTATCCACGACACGGGTGCAAAGATCGCAAGGCTTCTGTCCCAGCTTTCCCAAAAGCTGTGGCCTGAATCGTCAACCCATCCTGACGGTTTGATGTATTACATATCGCTGCTTTGCAACAGCGCCGATAATTCTTACTTCACTGGCTACGATGAATTCCTTGACGAGGTTGACATTGATCGTCTGCGACAATGGCGGGAATCCAAGAGAGTTGATAAGCTATTGAGGGTGGCCGAAGGCAAGACCGACAAGGACCGGAAGCTTTGGCGATTCATATACTCGACGTTCATGCACACCTGCGCAGATAACGCCGGACCCACTCTTGCGACATTCCGGGACACCGTTGTATTTGCCGCTTCCCGATATCATTCTACGGTGTCACATCTTGCGGGGCTGACAGGGATAAACACGCGGGTGGCGGCCGGTCAGTCTAGGCCGCCAGATGGGTTTCGCAAGGTCAAAGACAACAAAGCCGTTATTGATCAGTGGTATCTTTGGGTCAAGATCCTTAGCTCGACAGCTACACTTCCCGAATCATCGCGACCAGCTCTTACGCAGCTTGGACGAGAGCATTCGCGGGCGCCGTCAGATGTTAGCTTTGAGCGCGAACGTCTGACGACGACAAGGGGCTTATTTCGGTATCTGACACCGTTTCTAGATTCGGAGTATGTTGCATTCCGGGATGCTGCCGTTCTTTGCATCAGTTCTTTCCCATCCAGTGCTTATCCTCAGCTTCTGGAAGATTTAAGTCTTCTCGTAGGACGTCAAGTGTATGATGACCCTCGAGGTAAGGCGGGCATTGCAGCAGCGATAGAGCAGAACATGGGTATACTCGCTGCGCGCTCGGCCAACGATACCAAGATTGGAGTTGTTTTTGGTGATAGAAGTCGTCGACAGGAACGTTTGCATGCAGCTGTTGCCAGAATTTACTATCTGACAGCCCATTATCTGCCACGACAACGATCGACGGGAAGACAGGCCGCGTTAGCCAACGTACTCAAATTTGTTCGTAACACGCAGGCGTTCCTGAGCGCTCCAGAAAATCGGGACAGCCACAGTTTCCATCGACTACGTACTTATTTCTGCGGCATTGTCGAAAAAGTATTTGACGGTCTCTCGACGCTGGAAGGTTCAGATAGGTTCATTCCAGGGAATACTCATATTGCCCTCTATAGACTGTGTGAGGAGTGGTGTTCCCTTGGGCCTCAGCCCGAAACAGTGAAGCAACGTCTGGTCTCTATGCAAAGGGCTGCAGCGTCGGACCTTCAATCTGAAGACGGCAATCCAGTCGAGGCATTCAAGAAAGCATCTGAGCTCTTATCTTATGCAGCCATCGGGGCACTGGCTTCGTTATGTGTATGTGTTATCATCTCTATTTGGTAGGTGATGCTGAAATTCTGTCTCAGCCCAAGGCTTTCTCTCCCCCTGGTGTCTCGTCTGGATCACCATTAGAGCGTTCAACATCGGAGAATTTCAAGCCTCTAACCGCGACTGCTGTCCTCGACCGCCTTAGCTCGATTCTTGCATCTGAACACGTCCCATCGCAAGATCGCGGCAAGTGAGTTCTGTCGGACAAGTGAAAGTTGTGTCCTTGCTGAATTCACGTTTTAGGCGGGCGTTGAAAGCGCTCCTTCTCGCAAACCCTAAAGAATCTGTTCTTCTTGCTGAGTCGGTGAGACGTGCTGTGATTGGTACCGATGACAGCGAAGCATGCAATAGCCGCTTCTTCCAAGTCATCGTGGACATGATACATGATACAGATGCGCATGGCTTTACCTTTGCACAGATCGTGTGTCTGGGTCTGTCGAACCTTTGCCATCAACGTATCGAGTATCGTCGTCAAGCTTTCAGTATGCTTGAAGCAATCCACCGCCAGACGTCCGACCTGCTCAGTATGTCGCAATTGGAGGCAACAGTTGAGAGCTCGGCGTTTGCCATGTACACTCATGCACACGCTTTGGTATCTGAATTTCTTGCGGGAGCACACCCTGAAGAGGCATTAAACATACTTTCGGAGCTGGGAGCATGGCTGCCAAGTATGCCGGAGCCATCGTCCACCGTCATTCTCCTCCTCCTTCAAAGTCTGGAATTTTGGATTTCCAATATTCCCCTCATGACAGATGATAAAATCGGGCTGCGCGAACATGGTCATTCAGCGCTCTACCATCTACTTTGCTTGACCTTGCGATATGCAAAGTCGCACACCGAACAAGTCATGGCTCTCTGGTCAAAGTTGGTGGAGCCTCCCCATGAAGCAAACGGTCATGCCACTGTTCGCTTTCTTGTGGAGCAGTCACACAAGGTTGGAAGTATCGTCTTTGTCAATTGTGCAGCAAACATCGTCGCGTGCATCTGTCAGACAGCTATCGGGAGGACCATCTATGAAGATTTGTGTACAGTTATTGAACCTGTGCGGGTGATACCCACGATAGATCACAAACTAGCCTTTCCTACTGCTGGTGATATGGAATTGTGGTCCGATCTGGATGCCTTGTTTGCGGATAAGCAACCACGGCTGTCGTTGGGTGGCGCTCAGTTTGCGTGGCTTTTCCTTGCTGATGTCGCACTGCAACGGTGCTGGGAGCTTCAGCCACAACTACCCGTCCTCCTCCACTCCATTTTGATCCACATTGACCATCGGACTCCTTTTGTACGGCACAGGGCACAGTATATGCTGTTCCAAATTTTGCGGTCCTGGGCTCCCGGTTACGACGAGCTGCCAGAACGTCCCCCGAACGGGAACCGCGCAGCCATCAAAAATGCTATCAAGGACATAGAAGCAGAGGCACCAACGAAGTATTGGAGGGAAGATGAGACAAGTCAGGAATGCGAACCCAAGATGAAGTGGCTATGTGACCGGGTTTTATACATTTTACAGCCTCTTTGTCCCGGCATCAGAGAAGCCTGGGGGACACTGGCTTTAGAGTGGAGCACTCAATGCGCTTTTCGCCATCTCGCCTTCCGATCCCTGCAGACTTTCAGAGCACTCATGCCACGCACCTCGATAGGAGACCTTGCTAATCTTCTAGGCCGGCTTTCTCTGACCATAGCCTCTCCTGATGACGGCGTTCAGTCATTTGCGTCGGAGATCCTTCTCACATTCAATGCACTAGCCGCTCATGAGAACTTCAACGTATCATTGTTCCCTCAGATGTTCTGGTGTGCATGTGCAGCTCTCTCCACAACTCTCGAGAAAGAGTTTTCCAATGCGCTCTCCTTTGTCAGCACTCTATTAACCAGGGTCGATCTTGATGACCCAAGCATATCGGAACTCTTCCTCAACCACCGACCGAAAGATTGGATTGGATCATCCGGTCTACAGCCTGCGCTGCTGGCTGGCTTGCGCTCCTCGGTGACAAGTACAAAAACCATGAAAATCCTGCAGACCATGACCGTGTTCAAGGATGGTACCCTGATTGATCCTACAGAGGGGCGCGTCCGTGATTTGTACACAGTTTCTTTGCCCTGGTTTCTTCATGCCATGAGTTCTGATAAAGGTCTAATTGACGAAGACTTGTCGCGTTTCGCCGAGAACATCGGGGAATTAGCGAAACATGAGGGTAGACAAAGCATCGGAAAGATTATGTCCTCTTTTGCCAAAGGTCATTTCAGAACACGAGATGACTTTCTACGTCAGTCGGTGTCTAGCTTGCGGGAGCACTACGGGGCTACTTCCTGGACGCAGATAGTGACCCTGCTGCTGGGACTGGCATTAAACCAGGAGCGATGGTTGCGTATCCATGCTATGCAGATCGTTAAAGTTCTCTTTCAACAAACCCGGAGTCCAGTCGAACGTCTCGGCTCGGAGATGCTTATGCCCTTGCTCCGATTGTTGGAGACTGATCTAGCACCGCAAGCACTTGACGTTCTGGAGGAGCCCATGACTATGTCTGGAGGTTTGGCGGCGAAGCACGTACTGAGGATGAGCATGCATGCTCGTAATCTTATGAAGGAGGATCAATCGGCAGCGATTGTTTTCGGGGCTCCAGAGGACTCTGGATGGTGCGTAGCTCAAGCCGACACTGTGCGTGAAACCTGTCGTGCGAATATGATGGGCGTTTTTGACACTTGTTCAATGCCGTCACGACCATCCCGTATTGACTTCCAACCAGAGGAAGTAGAAGCCCTTGCCACACGCAAACCTACAGAGGAAGATTTAGGTGGTCTTGTGCAGAATCTGCACGATCTCACGACATTCTTCCAAGATGAACCATCACGCCCAGCTCCCATGTCCGTACCCAATCGCAGATTAGAAGCCCGTGTAGCTGCTATCCTCGCCAAGTCCACCGCTCCCGAAGCGATTTCTGATGTACCTCCAACTCCCTTCGTTGATGTGTTCCGAGTTAGCGCCATGGAGGGCTCAGACGACGACTCGAATGAATTTTCTGACAGCGACGATGAAGCAGATGCTTTCATTTTTGATTCACCTAGTGTTTTCCATAGTGTTCCAAATGGCTCTCGATATCATTAGTAGCATCTTTTCACTGTATATTGCATATCTTTCTCACTTCACGCACATTACTTGTATTACGGGACATTACTGGCATCATTACATTACGCGCTCTGACGCTCGGGATTATTGACAATACTTAATAGAATGTACTCTGTATCTCGCGTAAAACATAGATCTATCTAACAACGCTCAAAGACCTTGTAGAGATTAGGCAGATCAGCGATTTGAACGACATCTCGTTCCAACAAAGATTTTGGGGCAGTCAGATAGCGTCTCATTGCAGGGAATAGAATGTGTTGGACCTGCCATCGTTCAGCCTTTTCTTGTGCCTCTTGTTCGCCGGTCTTTGGTGGTGCTGGATCAAAGCATGGTGCTGGTCCAGGGACATAGAAGTATGCCAATTCACGAAGAAAAGATTCGAAGCATTCCTTCTCTGCTGTCCAATTCACCTACAAGTTAAAATCAACATGTTGATAAAACCACAAAATAGGAGGTGCACACTTGTGGTCCAAGGCGCATGAGAAAGTAGGGGACTTTATCCAGATTGGGTGTATAGTCGCGAAGCAGGAGGGGCAAGCTCTCAACTAAGCCGTCGGGGGATATGTCGAGGGAAAAATACTCCGATAACATGTCTCGTCGTGTTACGAGAATGTCTACGATCCGCTACGTTCAAGGTGTTAGCTGCCGAGTAGATCCATAGCATAACTCTAAGTGAGGTACTAACATCAACAATCTGGGCTTTTGTTAATTTCGTATCTTCGCTGATATCCTCGGCGTCTACGGCAATTTGTACCAGCTTTCGTAGAGATGGCGGAGGTTCCAACTTCAATTTAGTCATATCGCCAAATTGACGCAGCGCTAGCTGGAAGAATAGTTCTTCCCTATGGTCTATACAATGAGTGCATTCCGGATTAAATAACGCAAAAGTTACATACGCAAGAGCCGCATGGTTAACAAGATACAATTTAGTCGAATGTTGGACCAAAGACAGGCACCGAGTAAGGTCGACAATACCAACAAATATGTGTTTCTCGAGAATTTCAGTGAGAACTTAATTCAAGGTCAGCAATTCTATAGGCCAAAAACAAAGGGGCACGAACGTCGATGTTTTCCCTTGACCACACTAAGCCGTAGGTTCTGAACAGAAGTAAGAATGCATTCTGATTCTTGAATCTCCCGCGCCTTGGTGACTCCAAGTGACAACGCGCTTGTAGCCGTACGAGAAGAAGAGCCCTCTATCCGGCTAGGATTTACGATTGGAAACATTGAATCCAGAGTTCGGTCTTGTAGGGACGTGCGAACTTTATTGTGAGAGTATGTCTTTCTCCGGGATTCTGGCTCTGATACAACTGTCAGATTAAAGGAAAGATGGGAAGGGCTTCGTACCAGTGGTTGATGGTTCATTTTCCTCCGCTTCTTCGGTCCCTGTGTCGACGTCGCGTTCTTTTCCTTTATGATTCTTAGAAATGGACTTATTATTACTGTCAGATATTCCGCCGGTAAGTAGAGTCTGATATTCAAAGATTCGAGAATGGTTCTTCGAGGTAAGTGTTTGCAGCAATGTATCGCAAATGCGTTCGACAATAGCTTCCTCGTTCAGGAAATGCACCTCTTTTTTTGTTGGATGCACGTTGACATCCACTGACCGTGGATCAATGGTCAAACTGGCATGTGATTAGGCGGAGGTGCCATGTATGACCACCGAGCAACACACCTTAGATAAATGAATGGATAAGAACCCTTGGGTAAGATTCCGGTGTAAGCACCCTCAAGCGCACGCTTCATGCGGGGTGACTCCACGAGTCGATCTTGAGGAATATGAGCGAAACATGCCCAACGTCAAAAAAATTTCGCCCACGGTTGATAAAAAGTAGAAAGGTAGTTCTTTTCGCCTGGTAATTGGCATTCGTGAAGTGCATATCCGCAGACCAGGATTCTGAACCAGCATCGCCATTGGCAGATGAGACTTCGGAGTGGAGTAACTCTTTGGCAATGGAGTGGCCATAGAGCATCCGTATGGCTTGGGGAGTCGAAGAAGAAGAAGAAGTTGATAAGTCCGGCGCAGCGGAACCTGCCTATCTCAACGCCGTCAGCGCACAAAGAACGGTTGCTTGGTACGGGGACAATACCTTTTTGCATACGAAAGAAACGTCGGGGTTGTGAACGGCATACTTAGTCAACACGTCAAGGACCCGAGAATACTCCTCCGATACGCTTCGAAGAGCAGATAATCGTGTGGGTGTATTGTAAAAGAGATCCTCTATCTAAAGATAGAGTTAGCTCGATCTGAAAGCAGTGGGAGGTGCCTACGGTGATAGTAGTCCCATCGTTTCCAGCACAAGGCTTAGGTTCGGATGTTTGCCCTGAATGCGTCTCTGCGAGTTTTCCGTCAGAATAAGATGCTCTGTTCAGATAAGATCAGTCACGGTCGAGCATATATTCCTATCTCCTTACTTGTATGCACATGGCTCTGTCTTAGTCTTGGTTACCACGGTTAAATGGGCAACATGAGAAATGGAAGCGAGGGCTTCCCCCCGGAAGCCGTACGTGGAAATTTTTGACAAGTCAGAAAAAGTGGATAGCTTGGAGGTTGTGAACCGCTCCGCCAAAATCGGCAGGTCAGCTTTCTTCGGAGAGTGAGAAACGGGATATCAGCTCGCCGGATACAAATAACGTACGCGAATGCCGCACCCATTATCTTGGATCTGTAGAAGCTTCATGCCACCTTCTTTCACTGTGACTCGTATTGACGTCGACCCCGCATCGAGACAGTTCTCTACCAGTTCCTTCAGGGCAGATGCGGGCCTTTGAATCACCTATAAGTAATGGTCCAGTAAAATCGTGGGTAGTCCGGTGGAAAAGGCGAACCTCTCCCGCAGCAATTCGATTTATCAGCGATTCTTTCAGACGTCGGATAGGAAGCGGTCCATGAGATTCATGATCAGCCTGCTCGAGCATTCCTCAATATTTGAAAACAGAATTATTACAGGCGGTGATGTTAGTGGTGGTGATAATGGTGGAATGAAAGAAGTTGGGCACAAGGGTAGTCGTGGGAGGAATAGAACGGATACGATCACGTGGCTTCCATCAACAGAACGCCTCAAAACTACACGATATACTATTAATAATACGAAGTCCGCGAGCATCTACGATTTTAAATTCGGATCACCAGGCTACCTCAGACCCGATTCGAAAATCTCACAAAAGTGGGAGATGCAAGCTAATCTGGAGGGAAAAGTACAGATGCATGGCAAATAACAAATTATATAACAATACCGAGACATAATTCTATCTAAATCGCATAGTAATGCTCAAATTCTCAGGCTGGCAGGGGGTACAGAGTGGCCGGTGACAGATGGCACAACGCAAACTACTGGAAGGAAGTCATCACTTCGTCTAGGCTTCGTTGATAAAAAAACTCTGGAATATGAATCAGAGTCGGAGATTTGGATCATCTGGCGCCACACATGAGTTGATTTAATACATTGCGATATACTTGTATGTTCCCTGTTGATGCTGGAATTAAGTTGAGCTTTGAATTCTTCTTGTGCGCCCGAGGTGCACGAGTAGGGACCCAGTTCACTTATCCCGACAGTTATCCGAATCAGTTCCAGTTTTGCATGGTGAGAATGCTTCCCTCAGAATCAGAAGTTATTCATTGGAGGGACATAATATCAATCGATACATATGGACAAGGATATGCAGATATAAATATCAGCGACGCATAAACGTAAAACATACACGAGATTCAACCTTCAATGACCGGACGTTGATCGCGAAGTTGCCTTGAGGCTTCTGTCATTATAGCTGACAAGCGAAATCACCGTTCGGAATAGATACCGTTCAAGGTGCTGTTACCACGCTCCGGTACCGCAAGCTCAAGCAGAAAGATCCCACCGGGAAAAGCGCAAGTTGTACTTTGGGATCTTAATTTGGCACTTCCCCGCGACCCAAGAGGTAATTCGAATTTCGACCTCGCAGTAGTCCTGTACCTAATTCGTAAAGTATGGCCCAAGGAAACAAAAACGAGTGGCTCCATAGATCGAAAAGAATATACTTCTGATGGAGCGGTAGGTGATGGGTAGTTAATACCGCAATAGCGAGTTGGAGGGAGGAAGTGGTGGGGCGCTATATTCGACTCATTGCCTGTATTCGCGCCTGATTCCATTACGCAGCCATTCATGCTCACTGAACTCAAGGATGGTACAAGAACCTTTCGATTGCATCGTGAGAGGAAGACAGATATCAAAACCACAAGCTTCACTGACTGGCTAGGCTTAGCTTGGCGTGTGTCAAAGTTAGTAGTAGAGAACTAACAACAGCATATCCAGGGTCTGGGACCTTCTTGTCTCAAATCCGGAAGCCTGGATGCTGGTTTCAAACAATTGAGGTTGACAGGTCTGATTCTGTTTTCCAAAAGAGTTCACAGTTCACGTCACCTTCAAACATTCGTGACGTACTGCGTGAAGCAAGCCAAAAAAAGCTCCTCTAGAATAAATAAAATAAAGGCTTTGCGAGTTAACCGCATGTACGTCCGACCTGTCCGTTGATATTTCCTACCATCAGGCTCACAGGTGGGCGAATGATTGATGTTAGAAGTTCCAGGGCTGAAATGAACGATAATCACACTCTACAAAAAATGAAGAGCAAAGAAGTGAATGATAATGACGACCAACAATAGTCAAGCAACAACAACACAATTAATCTCTGGGACACCTTAACTGCCAAATTCAAGCACGCTAGTCAAAGCTGTGAAAACTCTAACATCAGGTGTTCCATCCAATACATGAACTTGCCCTTCTTCCCGTAGTGAGCGTATCTTGGGAATGGCCGACGGCAAGATGCGAGAATTCAAACCGCATGCTATTGGAAAGGGCACTCACGGCAGCCGGGAACCTGAGTGAGACTGCTGTCAGCTGGTATGTATTCAATTCAACGACTCGGAACGCTTAGTGTACAGTAGAGTGCGAGGAGTCACCCAAATCCGGAGTGTGGAACAAGACAGAAATAGGTTACAATCACATAAAAACTTGGAGGCAATATTGCCGGGACATCGTAGGGCGAAATGATGCCTGGTTCCGAACTGATCAGGCAACCAGTTACCACAGCTCAGCGTCAGAGTAGGCGGTCTGTCAACATCATCATCAACAAGTCAAAAAAGACTAGGGGAAATGTAGATAGTACGCACCTTTCAACGTGAGTAACCGAAGAGGTGCAGCTCGAACTGCCCTTGAAATGGTAGCCAAACCGAGATCTGGCCTGCGAGAAGAGAACAAGTACAAAGAAACGAGGAAGTATTTTATAGCTCGCTGTGACCGCGCCAGACACGCGTAATACGCATACAGAGGAGCCTCCGTTGAAAGTGTGGCGACATTAGACATCATACCGAGTAAAATCACGGTTCTAAGGAGGGTTCGTCAAAATCATCTGTTAAGTCAGCGTCCTTCATTCTGAAAGTACTGGGCGAAGCATTCTCACATTCAAAACTCCTGTGCGCTAGGTCAGAACAGAATGGCGCCAAAGCTCGAATCCTTAATCTCTTCTTGCAGAGGACATCCACATTTCCATGTTGAGTGACATGCGTAGAATTACAACATCTTCATTTCACGATTGACGCAAGTTTGATCTTAGGAGCACTTACTGTGTACTCGACGATTCGCTTCACCCGCGGAGTCTCACGCCAGGGTGACCCTCAGTCCTATGACCTTGTGCTTAGGTGTCTCTTTGAGATCAGAAGATTGCTACGAAGGTGTTGGTATCAGCCGACGAATATGTAGAACTGGCAGATATGGTACGTACTGCAAGGTAATGAAAAATTGGCGCCACATCATTATGGGCATGAGGCGTTACGAAGGTCTTCCTTAGAGTTCAGATATCCGACACTCGCTGGAAAGCCTTCGGCTGGGCAATACAACTGTTGAATGCTAATGGTGGCTAGTAACCACGAAGGGACTCGTACTAGGCCAAATGCGGGGTTTGCCGTTACCGGCAATCAACCGGCTAATGGACCAAATTTCGCATTTCTATCTTTCACTTTCACCACATTTGTGTCTAGATCTTAACGTGAACCTCCCGATAGTGCTTCTGAGTTATTTCTGCTCCTATGTTTAGGCCCTATTACGCGAGAATATCTCGCCTCCGTTAATAGGCTGATGGATGCCATGCGAAAGTCTTTCGTAAATTTCTGCCATTGATCATTCCGTTCAGCGCTCATCAATTGTGGGTGAGCAATGAAGCTACAGTACTAGCCCCCTCGCAGAGGTTTTTCCATCATGGACTATCTAATGCATTCAATGAGCGTCTGTTACATCCATTGCAAAGGCGCTCTACTCGCCAGCCTCAATGTGTGTGTTCTTGCCCTTTATTCATCATCAACTGAATGAGTCTTGCCGTAAGCAGATCGGCGGCGTAGCCTATGCGCTGATACTTGACCGTCACCCTACTATGTGCTTGTCCCTCGTAGTGAGGTGACCTTGGGTCTCATGTTTCTCCCTGCTCACGATGGCCTTCGCACACCGTTATTTCTTGTATCGCGACGTGATTCTTGAAAATCATGGATACCAGGACGAGGAGATCAGTTCGCCATATATATTGACATTGCGCTCTCAATATCGTATTCTCTGTAAAAGATGGCCCGCGTGCTGTACCTTTGCTCTGTACTTCTACTAACCGTTCTTCCTTGTTGCTTTGCCGTACTCCGTCATGATTCTATTGAGCAGCGTGCTTTCGCTCAGGGCAACTGGACTTTACTCCAACAGGGGTAAGTGGGTTCTCTATATCCAAGACCTGTGCCTGATGCATTTTGTAGAACCACTGGCGTTAGCGGAATGCAACTTGCAATTGTATCAGAAACCACCGCAATTATCTATGATAAAGTGTATGTCAGCGTCCTTCTTAACTGCATGTATCAATAATACAGAACGTAATATCTCAAAGGGAACATAACACTCTTACAGTTAACGGACATGTCGCATGGGCTGTCGAAGTTGATCTCAGCGCTCTCACCGTGCGCGCCTTGAATCCTCTGAGTAATTCTTGGTGCGCAACTGGTAGCTTCCTTGGAAACGGCACCCTGGTCAACTCTGGTGGAAATCCAGTCGTCATCACCGGTCGGTGCATATAGACATGTCACTATCTTTGATACGATATTCATGAAGCCATATGTAGGCGCTAATGGCTTGCAAGCTATCCGGATGTTCACGCCATGCGACGATAAAACCTGCGATATTTTCGAAGACCCCAATCACATTCACTTGACATCAAACAGGTGGTACCCATCGTCCGTAAGTTGCTCTCTACAACACTTCCCGGTTGCTAGGCAGTCATGTATGATATCGGCAGATACGTATTGAGGATGGTTCTATCATCGTATACGGGTAGGATCGTGAGTTTTTTCGTCGTCAACAGTACTGAATACCATCGTCTTCCAGGGGTTCTGTCGGTGGAGGGTACTTCATTCGCATATATGCCTCACTTGATTTGATTTTTACTGGTCAACGTAGATATATCAACTCAAACTCCATTAACAATCCTACCTACGAGTTTTTCCCGCCAAAGAACATCAACGGCAAGCCTTCCACCATCGAACTGACATCCCTTTGTTGACCTCGTCTCTTTAGGACACAATGGAGTTCAGATCCCTAGCCAGTTCCTTCGTAATACTCTGAATGGAAACCACTTCCCCATCATGATTTACCTTCCGGATGGCACTATTTTCGTTGCCGCGAACCAAGACGCGATGATCTTTAACTGGCAAGCCAACACTGAAACCGCACTTCCAGGTATTCCCAACGGCGTTCGCGTAACGTAAGTGCAAGTCATCGTTCTTTCTTACCCTTCTCACATCTTTCACCAAAAGTTCGCCGTTCTCGGCAGGCGCCACACTTCTTCCTCTCACTCCTGAGAACAATTATACCCCAGAAGTGATGATATGCGGAGGTTCGACCGTTTCTGATAGCGTGTCGCCAACGAGCATCTCTTCGCAGACTCCCGCGTCGTCTCAGTGTTCCCGGTTGGTCTTGAACGAAGCTGGTATAGCTGCTGGATGGCAAGTGGAGAGTATGCCTCAGGCCAGAGTTATGCCCGAACTGGTGTTGCTGCCAGATGGGAGAGTCGTCATTGTGAATGGGGCACAAACTGGCGTCGCGGGGTATGGGAATGTATGTATGATCTTCTTAGAATCTCCTTTAACCTGACTAGGAAGGATTTCGTAGGTCGCCAATCGTGTTGGTCAAAGCAATGCCGATAACCCCGCATTTACCCCAGTCGTCTATGATCCGTCTGCTCCTGCAAGTAGTAGGTTTTCATCGGTGGGAATTCCCGCCACGAATATCGCTAGGATTTATCACTCGACTGCGTCTTTGACGCCCAATGGAACGATCATGCTCGGTAAGAAAATATTAAGTTCCTCAGCTCGTGCATGACCTGATATATATGCATTCTGCCAGCGGGCTCCAACCCCAACAACGATGTAACGACCACCAAGTATCCAACTGAATACAGGTATTTATATTGTATCAAATAGGTGTATTCAACCGCTAATCATTCTTTTTATGCTAGGATGGAGTTCTATTCTCCTCCTTACATGTCTAAACCTCGTCCAACCTATACCGGGCTGCCGGCTACGGTGAACTACAACACAGAGTTCATCCTGGCTGTTGAATTACCTACATCCGCAACGAATGTATCCGGTGCGCTTCTAGACTTCCATCCCGTCGTCCCCTTCTCATATGGCAGCAAAGTGTCTTTGATGGACCTGGGTTTTGCTACACACGGGGTGCACATGGATCAACGTCTGCTTAAGCTTGTCTCTTCCATCTCGGACGATGGTAAGACTCTGACTGTCACGGGGCCGCCTACGGCCAGACTATATCCACCCGGACCGGCTTACCTCTACGTGGTCACGGATGAAGGAGTACCGAGTTTTGGACACAAGACTATTATCGGGACTGGAGCCTCACCGCCAATCGATGGGGATGCTGTGGCGAAGTAAGTTGTTAGAGTTTGTTCAGATGCTACCGTTGACCACATTTCTTGACATTAATAGTATGTTAAAAGCCTCCATTGCATCCTTTGTAGCCCCTCCACCGCCACCCACTGAAGGCGAGGGCAGCAATGTGGCCACTGCTGTAATCCCTGCCTCCTCTTGAGAGCTCCGGATATACCTTCTCCGCTTGCGAGCACCCCGAATCTATCTATCTATGAGGCTATGAGGCAATGTGGCATTGGATCTTTCTTCTTGCCGGTAATGAGGAGCCCCGTGAAGTAACTCTATACACAATGTATCAGCTGCACTTCATATACTTTCTGCACACGACTGATCCTGACGCTATCAAGAACCTGACATCCATCTTGGACCATATGATATAGCACACCACTAGAGAACGCCAAGCTAGCTTCTCGGACCAGTGATCTTCCATTGTTTTGGAATTCCAAAGTGACGTATGTTGTGCAAATTCGGAGATAATGAATTCGGCGCGGATGCTCAGCAGTTGAAATTACGAAAGATAACCGCAACCGTCAAGGCGCTGCATGGCCGATCTTCATCAGCTTGTCTCGAGACCAGAATACTAGATAGCGAGTTGCTACCTGGCAGTCGCGTGCCGACGGTAACGCTGATTGCATAACGCAGATGGGACATGAATGGTTCTCCCGCCAGCGCGCACCATATGCTCAAAGGGATTTAACATGACCCGGCATCCGTCGCAGCATGCAAGGCATCGCAGCTTATCCCAGATCTAGGCTGGAAGAGGCGAAACGAGGCTAGGAAACCCCAGCAATGTCCCAAAAAGGCCATCGACGTCATATCGTCGGCTCAAGACCGGCGTCATGGAGATCAGGCACGTGAGGCGCGGACAGGGGATATAAATTCCCCTTTGGCTTCTGAATCCAGCATTTTCTCTCTCCCTCCACCCTCCCGTACGTCTTCAATACTCCAATATCTTCCACAATGCCTGAAGGAACGATGAAAGCTCTTTGGTACAATGCGGTATGTCTTTCGAGGTGTGCCTATGCTCAAGGTCTGACGAGCGCGCCGCTGGCAGCCCCAAGACTTTGAGATAAAGCAGGTCCCTATACCGAAAGTCGGCGACGACGATGTGTTGCTCAAAGGTACGTCGCACACCGTCGTCCTAGCAAACCGTAGCTGACGGCGTCGATAGTGAGCTGCTGTGGTATGTCCCAACCCTGAGGCCCTTTGACGTCATTTAATAAAGCCTGTCACTTAGGCGTTTGCGGAACGGATGCCCACATTCATGATGGTATGTCTACGTATTGCTGATATGAACTCTGGCTGAATGTATCCTAGGCGAGTTTATCTCCAAGTTCCCTGTACGTAGCCAGTCTATCGGACAAGATTTGCCGCCTGAGACCTGCCCAGCTTATCCCGGGACATGAAGCCATTGGCACCGTTGTCGAGCTGGGCAAGAATGTCAAAGGCTTTGATATCGGGGATCGATGTGTAGCAGACGTGGGCATCACGGTACGTCACAATTGCGTCGAGAGTACCCAAACCTCATCTGCCACACTTGTAGTGCGAGAACTGTTTCTATTGTCGAAGAGGACAGTCACTTATGTGTGAGAACTTCAACGCACGGGGTGTCACCCAAGATGGTGGCTTTGCGGAGTATATAGTATAGTACGTGATGTCTTTGATCACGTTGAACTGTCTTCTCACCATATATGAAGTCAACAGAGGAAGCTGTACAAAATCAAAAATCTTACGGACGAAGAAGCTACTCTGCTTGAGCCCGCTGCATGCGCAATCCATGGCCTCGACAAGCTGGCACCACCAGTCGGCGTCGAGGTTCTCCTTCTAGGGGCAGGACCTACTGGCTTGATTCTCGCCCAGCTGCTGAAACTCAATGGCGCCTCTCGAATTGTTATTGCTGCTAACAAGGGCATCAAGATGGACATCGCCAAAAGTCTTGACGCTGGTGACGAGTACATCGAACTCGACCGTCAGAGTCCTGAAGCACAATGGAAGAAGCTGAAAGATGATAATCCCTATGGCTTTGACGTTGTTGTAGAAGCAACAGGGGTTGAGAAGCTTGCTAATGAAAGCATTAATTACGTCCGAAGAGGCGGCACTTTGATGCTTTACGGCGTCTACGAAAATAAGGCCCAAGTGCACTGGCCGCCATCAAAAATTTTCGGTGATGAGATCAAGGTGCGCACACTATTGCAGAACGCTTGTAGACTTGTCTAATCTAAGCCTGTTCTTTAGATCATTGGGTCATTTTCGCAGACATATTGTTTCCCCCGAGCAGTGGCGTACCTCGACAGCGGCAAGGTCAAAGTTAAGGGCATGGTTACAGATGTTTTCCAACTAGATGACTTCCAGGCAGCGCTAGATAAGATGAGTAGCAGAGGCGCACTTAAAATTGCTATCAGACCGTAGGGATGGGACATTTTAAATATCGAAAACTTATCGTCATTTTGCACTTCATTGTAGATTATTCATAGTACTAGTATTATCAGATATATTTATGGTTCGACGGGAGAAGTGGTCTTGGGTAAAGCCTATATCAATGTCGGGTTGATATCAGAATTTATAATGCTTACGATCGATGCAAATAGCGACGTTAACCCTTTCATCAATTCATAATCGCTCGAAATTTTGCATAGGTAACCTAAAGTTTACTTGTCACTTTATCTTCCCCCATGGTCAAACTGATCAGGGTTCACTTTCGCTGAGATAAGTCAGTCGGTACACTGGGCCAGTTGCAGGCCGTTGGGTCAAGACTCCGACTTGCGGGAAGGATCCCCCAGCGAATATCGTTCATGTTGAGCTACAATCTTACGGGAGGATCACCTTTGTTCAAGTTGGATCTAGACTACGAAATGCAATTGCAGACGATTGGACATTACCTAACAGAAATTAAACTCTCTTCTGCCGGTGACCGGGTAAGTGTGTGAACGATATCTTCCTATAAGCACTGGTATAGCCCAAGGTATACTATTAAGTTTACGGAGGTCTGTTCCAGATTCGAATACTTGGTAACAGATCATTTGTAGGTGTGGGACGGAACCGAAGCTGGCCTGCCGTCGGGGATAGATCTGGATGGGTCTAATAATAACAAAACCCGGTAGATTGATTGGGAAAGTTTATGATGCTCCCATGTTTGTCGAGCTCAGCATACTTGAAATGGCTTGTTGAATTTCCCCGAGGACAGTCTGAGGCCCTTCCTGAGATATCACGGAAGTATCCTCTGTTAGAGCTGTAGGATTCAGCGTCCGGACAGGTGGAACGTGACTGGTAAACCACGACTCGGATACTATTAAATAAAAAACGGAAGTTTCGGTGCGTGGAGACAAAAATTAGGTGGAGAGGGTAGAATTCTGCATGCTGACTGTGAGCCAAGCTATGATGTATGGAGACGAAATTCTATGATCTTGGAGACGGTTTTCAACTAATTGCGTTCCAACGAATGGCACACCAACCATTTGATGACAGTGCTGTACGGTGTTTTCGGTTCACGGTCCGAGTTTCCGGATCCACTTCGTGGCAGTGCTAAGGTAGGGCTAATAATTCCCGCTTGATTTATTCACAAGGTACGTCGGGATACCCTGTTATTAATGTCCTATTAACCATGTTAATAAACTTGTGTTAACCGATATCCATTTCTAGCCCTACCTTACCATGAAATTCGGGCATGGGCTGCGCTCGAGCCTCAGGTAGAGGCATCCTGTCGCTTTCATAATTTCCTGGGACCCTCTACCGCCTCCATTATCTCTCACACTACCCGTACTCACAACAATCAAGTTGCCTGATGCAACCGGTGGCTGTGTGATACTATGGCGTGGAAGACAATGAACGGAAATGAAAACATGACCATCTGTGGAACAAAGGCCTCACTTCATTGTCCGAGTCACATTCTAGTAACGCTACTTGGGCCAATGCCACTAGGTTAGAGGTATATAGTACCTTTGGCTGGGCCACTAGATGTTTTTAAGCTCTGTGCTTTCAACAGCCTGTCTCTGCTGCCACTAGGATGTTCTGTTGCGCTCCTCTTCGTTTCTCTTCGCTTTCCGGTCGGTCTCTTGTCTTACCGCTACGGTGGCTCTCCCGTGTCCACAGTACAAGGACAAGCAACCGGTTATCCCACACACGAACCGCTTCAACTTGGGGGAAGAATACCGAGAGTTTCTTCCGCAGGCTCCTCTGCTGCTATGTTGAGCATCAAAACGTGGATACCGCAGCTACCACCGCGACGTCAGAGCAAACAACTATGATCTCTAACATAAACGAAGACAACTCGGGGTATTCAAACAGCGCTTATTCTGAAGGCGCCTACTCTGGGAGCGCCATGACCACTGTCACGGAAGAAACCATCATGCCACAGCCCGCACAAGAGGTAATTCCGCCGATCTGCTTCTATTCATCAGTTCTGACACTATTCCCCAGCGGTATACTGGACCAAAACCGATCACGAACAACTTTGATATGCTGAGTACCATAACAATGCCACTGCCTCAGGTTGTGGTCACTCCGCCCACTCGAGCCAGGTCTTCCTTTGAGGACATAACACGCTTTTCGTTGCCGCTGGAAGCGTACATCGTGCCGCTTTCTCCTCCGCCAAGGCGTAGATGCCGTCGGCTTGAATCAGTATCAACTTCTCAAGCAGCGGCCTCGTACATTCAGGACGTGTCAAGTGGATGAAACTCAAGTTGAGCCTAGGGACTCGGCACCCTACAGAAGCCAAGCATGTACGTCAAGTCTGTCCAGTAACAGATCGACGTCCAATGCTGAGTCTCTCTTCGTACAGTCAAAATTGAGAGGACGCATTCTGCAAATTCACCCATTTTATCAGACATGCGAACTTCTTATCGTTCGCCGTACTTATCCTCTAATCCATTACACCGTTCAGCGTCTGGTGTTCCATTATTTTATCTAATATGCGTATCAATGTATAATATACATACTTCTCTTCCCTGTGATGGCCAAGTCCTGGGATCTACGCGCTCCTTGGACCGGAGAATAAATGGGGCGCGGAGAGGTCCGGAATGTCGTTCAGTGGCAAGGTCTGTCGAAAATATGAATGCTCTAGGCATTCTAGAGCCGTAAGTCGTTCTTCAGCGTCGTAACGAAGCAGCTGTCCTATACATTGAATCAGCGTCGGTGGTACCCTTCTTGAGAAGTACGTGTGAAGATCTTTGGGGCGAACCTAAAAACGGGGTCGTCAATAGAACCTCCCAGGAAGGGTTTAAATATAGTGATACCAACCTGTGGAAAACTAAATCCTCGCAAACGACAAAGTTCCACGCCATCTGGCCATGGTCCGCCACCAATAGGGTCACCGAAGGAATCGCGTCCATAGTCGGTGGTTGGGTCCCCCAACACCGAGATGACCTTATCAATCTGGTCCAGCTGAGACATACCAGGAAACATGGGTTTAAGCAGCAACAGCTCTGCCATAATCACCCCCAAGGACCACATATCAAGGGACGTGGAATAGTCAGCGCCCATCAGCAGCACTTCTGGTGCCCTGTACCAACGCACACCAACATATTCCGTATACACCTGTCTGGAATCTACAGCGCGCGACAAACCAAAGTCGCCGATTTTGACTATCGCGACGATATCCACCTCCGTTTCGCGGCCGCTGGCGGCGACGGGGCGGTAAGAGAATAACCCGGTTGTGCTCACGAGGATGTTTTCTGGCATAAGGTCACGGTGGAAATAATTCAGGGAATGCATGTGGCCGATACCAGATACCATCTGGAAGAAGATGGAGGCCACGAGTCCGCCTGCAAGCGGACGGCCTTTTCGAGCCTTGATGAGGTGCTGCAGGTTGCCTTCCATAGGCTCCAGTACCAGATACAGAGTTTTCGTGTCTGTACTGAGGAAGAAATCATATAGGGAGATGATGTTAGGATGAACTGGCATTTCGTGGTGGATCTGATAAAACATCGGTTGGGAGGAACGTCAACATTCATATATGCCGGAAGAGATTAGACCTAACCTGGAGTTCTCGTAGGAGTTGACATTCGTCCCAGCCGCCTGGGAATACCCTGCGGAGCTGTTTGACAGCTACGAGACGCTTTGATGCCCACTCTCGCCGTGCACCTTTGCCTGTTTGCATGACAGGTAGAGTTGTATTTGGGGGCAAAGTCTCGGGGGATTTCCAGTCACATAGCGCTACTCGCCCGTGGTGCCCTGTACCGAGCACTTTGAGGATAGCAAACGAGCGATATAACCCTGATGATTTGTCAGCCACGCTAGTCGGAAAAATATTATACGAAGTGGAAACCAACTGCTCTGGGAATTTCCGATTACACGATGGCCGTTGGAGTAGGATACAGCTGGGATGCCTTGGATGCGATGCTCAGAGCCAATGGAGAACATATGTATGTGAACTGGGTGCCAACAGTCGGACGACGTCTAAGCAAGGACCTGCGTTGGTGGGATTCAAGTGGGTCTTCTAGCTGACGCCTGAAGCAGTACCTTCCGAATCCACTTTAAGCTTCCTAAAGATGCATCACGAATGACTGTCAGTTACATCAACTCACCGCCCTATCAAATTGTCGCCAATATTTACGTCCACCGGTTATTGCAACTTGGGCCGAAAAGAGTTGGCTTCTTTCGGAAATTGAATTGTTAAACTCAGGATGCACTGCCGTCAGCAGCAGTGCGTCGGGCTACATATAAGAGCATAGGCCCCTTCAAGGACCCAGGTGGCCCGGGCTTTGAACTTTATTTTTTCACAATTGCCTCGTGGCTGAAGTCTAGACGAACGTGAATAAATTATCTGGCTTCTATGGGATCGATGCTCTTCCGGCCGGCGTACATTCCGCCTCCCAGTCCACGGGGGCGAGTTCTTTGATACGATCAAGGAAAGCGGTCACCGTACAAAACTCTGGTGATCCAGGAAGGTGTTTTCCCTCATCTGCGCAGATCGGTAGGTGCATGTTCTTGTTCTGATATCGCATTCGGATATCTAATCATTGCAGTTGTGAACAACGAGGTGAGGAAACTATAGGAGACGGCCGACTTACAGTGCTCATCAGCAGGTTTAGCGTGAAACGGGGCCATTACCGTCTGGATCATTGACCGGGATTCATCAGCTTTACTTGTTCTGAATAGTTCGAAGGTGATCGACGCTGTGAAGGCGGGCCATCTGCCGATCAAGTATGTTGAGATACAGTGTCGCATGATCATCAAAGGGGACTTTACTTGTCGTCAAACACATCTAGAGTCGAACATAGCCCGGCTAATGCTGTGTCATGTGTGCTATGAACAAGGATCTTGAGCGGATCTTTATCTCCTTGCTCGATTTTGGTTCGCATCTTTCTTGAAATATCGTCCAGTAAGCGTCCCATGCCCAGACGGCGAACTTCTTCTGTTTTATCTGGATAAATGTGGGTCAAAATGTCCTGACGGTATAAATATACAAATAAACGGAAAGCAAATCTCACACCCTATGAAACCCGGTCAGAACAACTTCGTCAAGTAAGGAAGTATCAATGATACCTGCAAACCACTCATTCACTACGGCCCGTTCCTGTCAGACGGTATTACGTTGACTCATCGGCGCAAGCAAACGAGAATATGAACATACAATCAAGTCCATGACAGGTTTCTCCTCGAACTCTGGGGGTACTTTGACACTGTGGGCTATAGAGGCACGGATCTAAAACCCAATCAGCTGTGATCATCGAGGAAAATGAATCATGATTGAACCGTGTCCAAAATCCCAGAAGCTCGCGGTTTCCCGTCGACACGGATAGGATTCCCGCCAAGGTATTTTGATAGTTTCTTATCAAGGGGCTCAAGGGTGTGGTTATACGCGGATGCCGCGGCTGAAGGCGGGATTCAATTATGAAACCAACAGTCAAGGAAGACGCTACCTTGTGCAAACCCTACTAATAGAATCTCCAATCGTTTACAGGCGTATGTATTGCCGAGCATATTCTCATCTTTCCCATTCCTGCAAAAGATATCAACGTTGACGGGTATCAATCATCGATCGACTGACCGAACAACCAGAGGGGGCGTTAGAGTTGGATGGCACTTCTCCGTGGGGTAGAGTCCATGTATGATCTGTTGGAGCGACTCAATTGTTCTAGGCATGTTGGTGCTCCTAGAATAAACTTTTCAGACGGTTAGTACTTGGTGGCAGAAGGCAGTGTCGGTACCGGAAATATGTAACACCCCCCGTTTGGAGGTAATTAGGTAGAAAGTTTAGTCTATGCCGAACATCAACTAGAAGCCTTGACGAAACACGGGCGAAAAATAGATGTACTTGTCAATGTAGATTTGTCTCAGGGCTGCACCGTAGTTGTATGTCGACTGTGTATTTCATTAGGGCCACGGAGAAAAGAGAAAAAGAACCAACCGCGTACCTTGCGACCAATATCTGTCAGTTCACCGAGCAGACTGAATATTCGAAGTTTATAAATAACGATGTAAAATATACAAGGAGGGAAGAGAAAGAATAACGAGCATATGTGATATATCAGCCTGAAAACACTCACCATTCTCCCTCAACACTGGATCCATCGGAACGTTCAACCAGTTTCCGTGTGTTTAGGGTCTGCTCGTCCAACGATCCCGTTACTACAGCAGCCTGGTACCGGCGCGCCTTTGTGCAGAGCATCCAGTGCTGGGGTATGCTTGCTGGCGGATCAGCCAACCGTATTCCTACTGGACTCCGCTCTCCTGTAGATGCTGTGAACACAGGTATCCCGTCAACGACAAGTCGCCTACGCACCGTGCCTCACATATACATGAACCTGCTCCAACTTCAGTCCTTCAGGCGCGACAGGGTAGCGTTCTACATCCAAGGGAGCCTGTATCGGTCGATATAGATTCGCCGGGGGTGTATGGTCGACTGGCACTGGATTCACCATGGTCAACAAATCAAAGGATGTCGAATACGTCGAGTTTCCAATGACACGTGTTGAAAAAGAAATAGGAACTAGAAAGAGTCCAAATCTAAGTTTCATGAAGGAGTCGCGTTGAATGTAGGGAGTGACGAGATTATGGCAAGACCATGACCGATGATGGAAGAACGCAGCCACGTGGCACTTCTCTTCCACTACCTCGCTCAAAGAAATATGAAATCAGCGGAATTTTATTATTTGAATTTCTACTATCTTATTACTCCCGTCATGCTCATCTCGACATTTAAGAGGACTTGAGGATATCGGCAGCCCATTCAGCAATGGCATAAACAATAGACTGCGAATGCTTTTCAGCACAGATTGGGTGTGAAACAAGATACTTACCTGGGTGTGTATGCCAGGAAGAAGAGGAATAACTGATGCATCGACAACACGGACGTTGCTCGTTCCATACTGAACGGTAATCTATCAGGACACTAAGAACATACAATCAAAAAATAACACCTACAACAATGAAACTCGTAGGGTCGACAACACCACCGTCTTCCTGAGCAACTGTGAACTAGGTAAGTAGCTGCTCTCACAGGGTATCAGTCTACTTACTCGCTGCAGCAGTTCCGACGAAATGAGACCTTGTAAGGGGGGTAGGGTCGTCAGATTACTTGCGAATGAAGAAGATTCACATACATCGTCTTAAAGTTAGGTAGTAGCCATTCTTGAAGGCTCTCGCTCGTGCTGTAATTTGCTCCAGGGGTGGTCTCCGCTGTAAGAGACTTCTGAGTAAGTGTGACTTGACGGAAAATGACGATCTACATACAGTCAATTATGCTTGCCAATGGCTCAGTTGAGGTAATGTTTCGTGTATAGGCTATCGCCCGGGAAAGGTACCATAGGTCGTGGTCGGAAGACAAACTATACAGATGAAAAACGCGGTTAAAGCAAAGACAGATTTGATGCTCACTATTGAGGATCAACGGTAACCTTGGCCGTAGGGTCGGACGAGTTGGCATGCTAAGATTTTTTGAACATGTGCAGACAAACACTCCGAACAATATCTTACCGCGTATCCACGAGAAAATGTATGGAGATCCGTGGTATAAAATTGGAGGGACAAACCTTCATCCTCGTCTTGTAAACTCTATGCGGGTACATGAGAAAGTACATTGGCTGGGACGGCCGAGGAATGTTACCCAGTTGATCTCGGTTTGAGCGAGACCATCAGCAATATAGGCTTTCATAGCTTCAAATTGTGCGTCAGATATGTCCTCATTCTATTGTTAACCAGCATTAGTGACTAGTAATCATTTGACATGAAAGTATGTCTTTCACCTTCTGCTGGAGCATCGTATCAGAGATCGCTTGATCTTCTTCAGAAAGTACGGTCTGGAGTGGCAAAAGACTGATAAGCGGGGCTTGTGTCTCGCTACCCAAAGTGACGCCGGAGTCTTCCTTCAGCTTGTAAATCACGTTGACACCAAGTTCTACAAGGAATATATCAACGCGCAAAACACAGAAAAAACTCCATTACGCACGATTCTGCAAATTCTTGCCGACACCAGTGATGTTCACCTTGACGTCAATACCCAGGTTTGAGAGAACGGAGGAATCTCCAACGCCGCTCAGTTCGAGGACCTTCGGTGTATTCAGGGTGCCCGCGCTGACTATGACGTTGTCTCCGTACTAGCAGGACTTATTAGATGGAAATCTCAAGAAGGGTGATATTAGTTGCACACCACTTGCAGCGTGGAACCGTTTGACGAAATGTACTCAACGCCAGAAGCGACGGCTAGACTGTCCTGGTCATCCGCCCATAGGATTTTTGAGACGAGACTGTCCGTGTACACGACTAGGTTCGTGCGGTCTTGGACCGGGAAATCTGGAGAGATGTTATTAGACAAGATTATATATTCTGCAGTCGGATTCTGCTACTCACAGTACGCATTGGCAGAGTATGATCTATTGTACGTCTCCGGATAGACACTCTGTCGCGGTAAATCATGAAAACAGACGAAAGGGAAAGATGGTCCAGCACTCACGATCTGTTGTGGAGCCGCCCCAATTGGAGAGCCATCACAGTTATCAGCATTTACCTCTTGATTCATATTCTCGACGGCAGGAATGGCGTATTCGGAGAAAAAGCTAGACATGCGCCATCAATACAGTAATCCTAAGCTTCAAAACGAAAACCTACCTCGAGATATTATTAGCGAAAGAGACATCGACAAGGCCACTAGTCCCGTGGTACGACTCGGTGTCAATTCCCGCAACCAGAGGATTTCTGTCGGCGGTGAAATTCTCACTCTTTTTGAAGTACGTCAAGAACGTCTCCCAGGTCCTGGAAATATTCAGTACCAACGATGGAGTTGCAATAAAGAGGGCGCACCATCCAGTAGCGCCTAAGCTCTGATAAGTGTCGAACTCTCTTGTGTCCGGTCGTATTTGCACGGCACCATTCATAGCGCTGCTACCTCCGAGGACTTTGCCTTGTCGATGGGTATAGACACGCCCACTAGCGGAGACTTGAGGGAGGGTGTCAATGGCCCTGTATGTATCAGGTTAGATAGCTCCTGCTGACCCACGAGTGTGCCACAGACCAGTCAATCTCTGTACCATAAGGAAGGTACCGGTTCCGAAGGTCGGTAATATTCTCACTGAAGCTCTATGTTGAGGGTCCTGATGACATTACTTCAAGAACACCTCACTTTCCAATGCCGCTGTCAAAAGACGGGTTAACGGACGATTTGACTGGGAAGTTATGCGCAGGCTCACTCTCCGCCCGCCTCTAGGACGACAACGGTTACGTTTGAATTTTCGGTCAGTCGTCCCGCTAGGGTGAGACCGGCGGTCCCGCCTCCGACTAGTACATGGGCAGATGAATTATTACCATACGGAAGCACTGGGCTGGCCGCTCACCGATCACATAGTCGTAGGTTTGTGCGAAGGCGGACGACGCGCAAAGCAGGACTGCCGTAGCGAAAGCCCTAGAGATCATTGCGGATGATGAATATGAACTGAGGGAGAGGTTGACTCCTTCGTCTTATATATCTTGGAGCTGAAATTTTGTGTAGTAATACCGGAGTAATGTCCTCATATTTCGAATTGAAAGCACATGCATTTGTGCTTTTCCGCTTGGCAAGTACGACGGGAGGAGTATTCCCGCCGGATAAGATGATTTCGCGCCTTTCGTACCGAAGAGAAATAGTTGAAGCGGTAACCACTACTCATCTAATCAGATAAGATATGATGTGAAATAGTACTGTGGGAAACGGTCAACCATGTATGGCATAAAGAAAGTGGACGATACTCAAAAGGAGAGAGTGGCGCGTCAAAACTCCGGTGCCTTGCTGAGTCTTGCTGCTAACCACAGGCTATCTAAGCCGCAAAAATTCAAAAAGATAGCTTTGACTTACATTCCGCGTATGGATTACCAATTTCTTCAGCTTTAATAGCGCGTGCGATACCAGAATACACACTATGAACCCGTGCGTTGGCATTTTTCTTGCAAAGGAACAAAACCGCTGGGTAATAGAACAGCTAGGGGACATCTCATAGCGCGGAATCATTCAGTCATAGAGAATTATGTCTTAAATCCGGATTCATGAGCGAGATGTAAAGGCGGAGATTTAGAACCCATCTTTGAAAATTCGTCGGCAAGCTGACAACTCCGGCCCGGATTCAACCGGAAGTAACTCTTGCTTTTCCACAATTTTCCGAAACTTACAGCGAGGTGCAGACTTAAGAAGGCTGCGCACGAGTATGGGATCCTGTCTGTGCGTAAGCTGAACTTGAGATATAACTATAATTGTACAGTCCCGAACGCAGAAAGAGGATACAAAGCCCGATGCCAGAAAGGTTACTGTCGCCAGTCAGCCAGGGAATCGAAAACCCTCTCAAGCGTATTCAGCTCATCACAAGGGCACGAGCGACCGTCGGTAGATGAGCGCTCATAGTCAAGAAGACGTAAATTTCCATCCCGCCCTTTTGCTACGTTCCTCGGCGCAAGGTCATGGTGGTGCAGGCCTAGCGAATGGAGAGTCTTGAGATGTTTCCAGACGACTTGGCTGTCCATCGGCATTGAGAATTGTGTATAAAGATAAAGGTAAGCTGAGAAACTTACAGCTCTTGCACACTAAAACCCGCTTCTTTCCACGTACCTCTGAATGCCTCCCCAGCGTCGCTCAAGACTATAGCACCCCATGACCGGTCAGGCCTTGTGAATACGCCATAATACAAAGGTGCAAGGTCGTCTAGATGGCGAGAGCTGATAAGTTGATACGCCAGCATCTCCTTTTTCATATAGTCAAAATTTCTCTTCGAAAACATTTTAACGATGATAGGAATGATCCCCTGTCCGCTTGAAAGACATCCTCGCCAAACTTGTGCCGTGGTGCCATATGAGAGGAGCTTAGAGACTTCTACGTCAACAAGAAGAGGAGGACATGATGGGAGATGGTCTTCGGAGCTACACGAGGAGCTTGAAGATGACAGAAGAGATGTATCCATCGACGGGGCGTTATGTGGCGTTTGAGGCACAAGTAGTCGCGGTAGCCGATTCATTCCAGGGTATTCCATACTGAGGGATATCTGAAGTTCGTATTAGAAGATTGAAAATACGGATCGGATAAAGGGTACATACCGTTGAAGCCCGGATTGTTTCCGCTGAGACCTCATTTTCACTATTGCCAGCGTTAAATACTACCTTCCTGCCTGTCTGATCCTGAACACTAATCACATTCCTAACTACGGGGAGGATGCCCTGACGAACGGATTCATTAGGAAGATGTAAAAAAGTTAGCATTGCTAACAGAGGAATGCCTCTGTGGCAGAACTGAGTGTCAGTAACGAATGGGTATTCGGTAGAAGTAGGAGGATTGTCGTCTCGAAAGAGGTGGTGGTGAGGAGACACCAGTAGAGCGTTATGACATGCTTGAAGCAATACTGAAGGAAATAATCAAACACTGAAATATTGACGATTAGAAGGAAAGTTACCTTTTTCGACAAAGACAGCGGATATTCCGCTGAAAAAATGTCCAAAACGCGATTCTGGCTTGGCTGATGCGAGGTGAAGCCACATCTAATGGACAAATTCGTTCAGAACTTCAAAAGGGGGATACACAAAGTGTGTCAGTACCCTAGTGGCCATGGCTTTCGAGCCAACTTGCTCGACGTCCGGGACGTAATTATTTTCGAGTTGCAGATCAGGCGCGTGATGAAACAAGACTCGAGGTCGCTTCCCTTCTATCGCTGTGGTTTTTATGTGCTCGTGCGTTCGGGAATTCCAGGTCACCCAAGTACTGTCACCTTGCTGTGAGAATATCCGGGATGGTGAGACTAGGAGAACATCCACAGGTTCATCATCGGTGCTGGTTAAGGCCACAACAGCCATGTCAACTATGTCCTGCAGCTGAGCGTGGAACAGCATAACGACAGGTTCGTCAACCAAGTCAAGTCCAGGTAAACGACGCTGAAGTCTACGAAGTGCAAGGTCGAGGTCGACAGGCAATAGGTCGTCCAAGCAACCTTTATGTTCCAGAAAAGAGAGAAAACCCTCGAGTATGCGTTCGACGATAGTTGGATCGGGATCGGATTGACGGATGAATTCTTCAGCAGGAGGACAGTTCATCGCGGAATATGAATGGGTACCATCATCATCTGTGCGTTCTTGAACGGTGATGTGATGTTCAAACCGAATATCGAGAAATTCTCGCCATGTGTGCCGTGGTAGTAGAGGGTCCATGATGGTTGTGAAAGGGGCTATTTGGCATTGTCAGTCACTTACTCATCGTGCTTAGGAAATCCAGGACTTGCGCCGAGCAACGGG
Organism: Armillaria novae-zelandiae; assembly: GCA_030435655.1. Lineage (NCBI taxonomy): Eukaryota > Fungi > Basidiomycota > Agaricomycetes > Agaricales > Physalacriaceae > Armillaria > Armillaria novae-zelandiae. The sequence goes on from JAUEPR010000009.1 coordinate 1,044,191, forward strand.
GCGATTTTATGTTGGCGGACAGAGTCGGAAAGGCATATAATAGAAAGGATATGAATGGGCAGACCTCGACGCGCGCCCAGTCCGTGCATCGACACATCATTTTCACGCCGGTCTTGGTCCAGTCGTGAAACATACGGATCGTTCGGAACGCGTCCAGATTCTATCACGTGGCTGTGGAAAATCACATCTATTCAAATAGGAAGGTGGCCCGACTCCTCTGGTTACCCTCTCGCTCTTCGTCATGTCGAAAAGAATAAGGATCTACTCTCCGGAGGACCTACAAAAACACACGACGGCCTCCAGTTGCTGGGTCTCTTACAAAGGAAAGGTGTACGACATCTCTGGATTCTTGCCAGACCATCCCGGAGGAGATGATATCCTTCTTAATTATGCCGGACAGTCAGTGGAGAACGTAATGGCCGACAAAAACGAGCATGTGCACTCGGAGGCCGCGTACGACATGCTGGATGAGTTCTTAGTGGGGAAATTGGGCGGAGAAGAGCACACCTGCAGCGACGGTACGCGAACCAATCGTTTCGTATACGATGAATGGACACAAACTCTTCGTCTCCTATAGACTGGACTGCCACCGACAACTTTCACCCGGAAGACACAGATTCTGTCAAGGATTTTGAAAAGAACGAATTTTTGGATCTGCGCCGGCCTTTGCTTGCTCAAGTGTGGTACGCGAACTTCAGGTATGTCTTCAACCCTTTTGCTTCTGTTGCTCGACTCAAGCCATCTCTAGTAAGACTTTCTATCTCAAACAAATCCACCAACCGCGCCATCTCTCGTATTCTGCTCGCTTGTTCGGTCCATCCTATCTGGAGGTATGACACCTTGAACTTCTCGTCCATATGATGTTCATGATACTCCTAGGTGTTTACGAAAACCGTGTGGTATGTGGTGCCTATCTTCTGGCTGCCGATTGCAACGTATCTCGGCTTGCGGTCAATCATCCAATTCACCACGCCACTCCCTTCAGTCTTTGTTAACCCCTACCTTCCACTGGAACTGCTATCCCAAATCCCTGCACTGTCGTATGGTAAATTTGCAGCGTGCTTCTTTACTGGAAACTTCATTTGGACCATACTGGAATACCTCTTGCATCGCTTCCTGTTCCATCTCGACGATCATCTTCCTGACAAGGGTGCGTTCCTTACCTTGCACTTCCTTCTGCATGGTGTCCATCATTATCTCCCTATGGATCGGTTCGTAGCGGTACTATCTTTGGTCTCGCCGTACTAACCCTTCTGTAGCTTGCGGCTCGTCATGCCGCCTGTCTTATTTACAACCCTGCAATTCCCTTTTACTCAATTGGCGTACAAACTCTTCCCAACGCCAATAGCGAATGGAATTATTTCTGGGGCCTTTGTGTTTTGTACGTATATATTTCTCGTCTCAAATCTTTGTCTAACGTCGCTTATTTAGACGTGGTTTACGACTGTATGCATTATGCGTAAGTGGCGACCATAGTTTCTAACGATCTTAATATTCATCCGGGTCTCTTAGACTCCATCATACAAACCTACCAGCATACTTGAAAGAGCTGAAGCGATACCATCTTGGACACCATTACAAAAATTATGAGTTGGCGTTTGGCGTAACAAGTGCGCATTTCCCCTCCCTGACACCGAGACGTACTGAGAACATGTTCAGGCAAATTCTGGGACTACGTTTTTGGAACGGTCCTGCCGCTCTGAGGCACTACTTTAGAGAAAATGATACATACCACTTACTATTCGATTTTTTTTTAAAGATCTTCTGTTGATACCCCTCTCACGCTGTCGAACAATTCCCAGGCTAATGTAGGAACCCTGTAAATATATTTGTGTTCACCGATAATGACATTAAGGTTTATCGTATGTATTGCGGCTCTACAATCGTTTGTTAGAGCGTAGCGACTGCAGAACCTAAACCTTATTCATTGGTATTTACCGCTGTCGGCTATCAGCTCTTCAACAGGCGAGTCGTTCTGTAAGACCTTCAGATGCTCGAACAAAGCGCCCCTTCAATAACATAAGGCAATTAATATAGGTCCGAACCGAAGTAAATGCCTAAATAAACCTAACTAATCCTCGCTATTGACGACGAGATGATCTGGGCAGGCAACGTTTGTACCCGTTCGCGGTACAAACGTTCATCGACATCACGGAGTTAAAAGCAGACACCAACCATTCGCACGTTAGTCGCCGTGATTGAATTCAATTGTAACAGCACTGGTAAAGGCATTCTTCAATTGTATTTATTTGTGGCTCCCGTGAAGGTTTAAGCTCTATGTCGACGCGAATAGACGGACCCGCGGTATTATGACCCTGCAATCGACTTTTGGGGCGGATTCAGAAAATCGGCTTGCCTGAGATTTGCCTGAGATCGGCGGCTGTCATTTTTTGCACGATAGTCCGAATCACGCTGAGCAGGAAATGTTAAGTACATGCAGTATCAATTGTAAGATTAATATTTACATCATACAAAATAGGAGCTGCTTTGTGCGTCGTGACCATGACGTTTCCAAGGTCTATCTAATTTTAACGAACATGCTACCCAAAGCCATGGAGTGAATAAAAAATGTTACGGCCCGCTCGGTTTCTTCGCAAAACACGGGGATCAGCAACTGCTGCTACCGGATTTTGTCTTCTACTTTGCTTCTACTATGATCAGCCCGCAGGAGACACTGAAGGAAATCCTCGACCGTCTTCGTTTCGATTTTCCCTCTCTCAAATCCTGTTGATTAAGGCATCCCTTCTTTCTTCCTCCGACTCACAGACTCCTCTGTACGATCGTAAAACTTCGTCATTATCATCATCAAGTCAACGGCTGTCTCAAGTTTCCCGACATTATGGTGGCTTCAAAGCATATGGTTTTATCGATTCGCTACTTGATCTTGAATTGTGACTTACGCCAGCGCCAGTGCGCTCTAGAGGAGTAAACTCCTCGAACAAGGCAACCATGCATAACGTTGACTCCCCCCTTCAATAATCAACATTCGACATCTTATTCGAACCGACATTAAGAAAGCTTCACTCATTTGTTTTCCTTATCCAAGTTCTCCAGCCTCGAACAGCTTGACATCATCACCATGTCTCAACTACCTGAGAATGTCAGTTCTTCGAATCATCTGGCTCTATCTCATCGGTGCTGGATTTACATTTAGGAGGCCCTACTACCGTGGAGCATTTAGCGCTTGTTCTCCCCGCAGTCTACAATATAGTGAAAGGGTCTGTGTTCTGAACATCCTGGCAACCAATGCCGTATACCTTCCTTCTTTTGCCATCCCTTCTTTGGAGAGTTTGCCATCTTACAAAGTGGAAGTGCCGTACGCTGGGTCTCGGGTTTTTCTGTGTTTTCTGATATTTAATTATAGCTGCTGGGAATCGCATCGACTTGAGACAGTTGAGACGCCTTCGTGACGGTACTACCCGCCTTCGCTTCTATAACGCATGTTGTCTAGTTGACGCTGCGCAACGACGGCCTTCTCCGCTTGGGCACCAGTTCTTCGAGATGCTTTCATCCACTGTTGAGGATATATATTGAGATTGCCATCAAGTCCTTCGTTACTGAGCTGTTGCCCAAATACCGATCGGATTTGGCAAGAGCTGGATCATATCTTTGCCAGACATCCGTTGCTTTCACAGTGCGACTTGGAATATACATCGTCACACCTTCGATTATCAGTAGTCAGCTTACGGGAGCATAGAAGATTATCTTCTCGATTTCATGCGGTTTGAATGCATGCCTGAAGCGAACAAACTAGGACGTGCGGACTGTAAGCTTGTGAAGAGTGTGTCTCCAGTCTAACGCTTTGTTCCTTGACTGATACATTACTACTAGGGAGGATGATATATTCTCTTTATGTTGATATTTTTGAAGCTGAAGACATATATATTCACTTCATGATCAGTTATCATTCAATGGCTGAGCGACGGACTTCAATGAAGCCTATGTGGATCATATTCAAAGATTCGGTTGTGGTGTTCTAGAGATCTATGACTTAAGTCTCACGAACCTGTATAATTCAAGAGAAATGCCCACATTGAAGAATATTTGTGCCAGTTCTGATAATATCACATGAATTACCTTGCTTGCAAGGTCTCTCAAGGTCTATTTGGGTGATTACAATAGCCCATCCAGTCTCGTGATTTTTCCCACAGCATGATGCGAATGCGTCATCGCCGCGATGAGATATAACTTGGGGTGTTAAACACTGTTTTTCGCGTCAATCTATCTGTACAGACAGAGAAATATAGCATTGTGATATGACTTTCTATATCGTGACTGAGTAGACCATTCGACCTGATTTCCTTGCTGGAAGTGACATCTTTCGATTCAGTTATGTCAGGCATGCCGCAGATAACTGAGACCATGTGTGACTTGTGTGACAAACGGTAAGAATCGGAACTCTTTTTCCAACCGTCACCCAGTGAGAAGATGTCCTTTCATGATGGCGTTCCGATAGCCTCTATACTTGACGATGTTGTTCGGCCAAACTGAATATCACCCACCCATCATAAGAACAGTGACGAAGTGGACATGACAACACCCACGTCCTGATATTCTGCACCGCTCAGATTAATCGGCAACACATCAATCGCCGGACCACTCACGATGACAGTCGCACCATAATAGCACACGCCAACGAGAAGTCGTAACACGTTCTACACCCTAATGAAGTATGACCATCGATCAGAATAGCAACCAAATTGATACGTACGAATTTCATGCATCTGTCAAACTCCAGGAATCTCCAGAGTCCAAATTTAATATATATCGGGTTTTCTCCACGTCATCGATTCACACGATTCGATACACGGTACAGATATTATAACAACACAGTACACATAACAACTCACTGCAGCTAACCCAGTCTCATTCTTCACGTGCACGCCCAACCGTAAAGATAACCGCAAAGCAAGGTATCGAAGTCGTCAACCGACGACCGCTAGTTTGCATAAATTGTGAAGATTGCGACTCTCACTGCGGCCGGGTCCCGGGATGCTCCCTCAGAAACTTGGCCCGGTCCGGCCCTGTTGTGTCACGCGTTACACGCCCAATTTGGATTCACCGCCTTCACTGTGTCATTCGCAGCGTCGTCGCTGTCGTCAGAGCGACATCGTACGCGTCTTGGCTATGCCCAAGCTAAACTTCAATATCGATGAGGCGTCATTGCTAAAGGCGTACAAGATCTCGACCCTGAATCCCACGTATGGCTAAAACGCGTTGTCATTGCCCTGCCTGACCGCATTTGAACCGACAGGCAATGGGAAGAGGTTGACCACGATTTGGGTGATTCTGTGGCAGGAGCACTTACTGGAAGCAATGATGGCGAGGGGGATCCACTTGGAATCGGGTCAACTGTTGAGTACGTCGACCGAGTATTCAGCCCAGACTAGGCACTCACCTTCTTTTGCAGCGTGCAGGACATGGACATGGAATCCAGTGAGAACATTGCGGCACCTAGAGGAAGAACGCATTATTTATTACTATTCACAGAGGCATCTGTTCTAATTAGTTCCAAATCCTTCGACCCCAAGGCATTCCTCTCGGTGGTACACCCCAACGCGACATACCAGGACCTTGCCTCTGGAATATCCCATCTTCAAGCATCCATCGACGCTCGCTCCGAGGCTGTCCGCATTCTCGTAGAGGATAACTTTGACCGATTTGTGGCAGTGAAAGCTTCGACCGACGGTATGCCCATTCCGCGACGGAGAATTTGTCATTAATCCGAACACACAGCTTTGTATGCTGAAATGAAGGAAGGCCTATTGGCCGAGTCTACGGAGTATGCCTCGAAGCCGCTTCGGGATCAGCTAAAGCGTCAGCAATGTCCGATCTCGCCATGATACTGTAATCACTGACATGCAATTATATATAGAGGCTGCGGTCAAGGCGAATCAGGTTTTCCTCCCCGTACTTGAAAATGCGTCCAAAGCCCAGAAGCTCCGGACAACACTGGGCGTTTTCGAGCGATCCAAATTTTTCTTCAACCTCCCCAGCTTTATAATCGACTCCACTGAGGCGGTAAGCAGATTTCAAGCCTCTTGTCCTATTTATCGTCCCTGACTATAACGAATAACCAGGGACGTTACGAAGTCGCAATTCGAGACTACAAGAAAGGCAAAACTCTCCTTGAGACTCGTCCTGGTCAACTTCTTCCAATTGGCGCTCCGAAGGATGGGCAGACATCGGCACTGGCGGAGCAACAGCAGAAGCGGATTCTAGACAAGGTTTGGGCTAGCGTAGAGAAGGCCATAGGGGAAATGAGACAGGTCCTACTATTACAACTTCAGGACCCGAGCCGAAGCACTGAAGAGCATGAAAAGACGATCGAGTAAGTCCTTTCTAATTTCAATTCCGCCCATTTGATTAACGTCAATACCCCAGATTACTCCTAGATCTTCCAACAAATGAGGATCCCGCCTGGACGTATTTCGATAGTCAGCACAAGTATATTATGTCCCAGATGAACAAGACGTATAGTGCATCCCTTGTTGCGGTCAAAAGTGCGTCTGCCTCGCAGCAGCAGAGATGTTTGTTCACTGATGGAATCCCGGTGGTCAGGTGCATTAGAGAAAACTGCTACCGCACCGGACGGTCCTGAAACGCCAACGAGTGTCATTACTTCTCAGCTGCAGGCGTCTTTAGCGGCCCTAGAAGCTAAGCAACCCGAGGCTATTGTTGGTATGTAATTCTGCCTCCCTGTTTAGTCGCTTACACTAATTCATTTCACAGCAGAGTCCGCTGGAGAACCCGTATGGCAAGCTACCATGGACCTGGCTAAGAATCTATCAGAGGTGATGATGGCATCTCTCCCCAATTTTTGGAAGCTCTCGTCTGGCTTTACGGAGGGTAAATTTAAGAAGGTGATGTGGGGTTTTGTCTGTCTCCCGTGTCCACGTATTCAAAGTTTCATCTTAGGTTCAAACCCCAACCGGAACTAGACGGAGTCCCACGCAATGCAAGACCATGGCTTTGGATATCATCAAGTTATATATTTCCTTGATTTCTGAATTCTTCACCCTGTCGGACATGGCGGTGATGTCTTCTCCGGGGGGAATAAATAACGCCCTACCACCCCACCTTCCTACTAACTCAAGTTCAATATCAACTGCGTATTACCTTATGAAGATTCTTGGTGAGATCCAAGACACAGTAAACGAAGTCAATGCAATGGAAATATCTGCCGAAGCAACCTCGAGCTTGAAGAGTTTCCTGGAGACCGCGCAATGGCGTTTCGAAGATATACTGGTGAACGCATGGACGAGAGGTAAGCCCTTTACGCTGCAATTGAACCTTCCCTGACGGAGCGGGATTATCATGACAGATGCCCAGCTCTTCTATTACCTGGAGACGTGGACGGCCAATCCTTCAGATCCCTCAGTGACCCTGTACCTTACACAGATGGAGGTGTTTCAACGACATGTTACCACAGCTGCATATAAATTGGCCGGGGGCGTTGATTTGTCGTCGGTGTCTCTAACAAAGCCGACAAAACAGAACCCCATCACGGCGGCGTTTGTGACGAAGATTACAAGAACATTTATAGATGTGTTGTATTCGTTCCTTAATGGCATGGTGCAACTCGTCTCCGACGACATGCCTAGTGCTAGCGGGAAGCGGCAGTTCCCCAACTCCGAATTGGACCTGGTCAATCCTATTGAGTTGTTGGACCTTTCGAATAGTGTAAGACTTTGTGACTCGACATGCACCGTCTAACTGACTTGCATTGTATTAATTAGGACATCCGCTTGCTGTTGGTATTGTCAAACTTCAATCATCTGTCGATAGCAATTGTACCCAGCATGATTACGCAACTCGAAAACGCGTTTGGAATGAGTATTACCGAGGATCGACAGGTGAGATCAAATAGCAACTCTGTTTGCTGGGGCGTTGACACAGAGAACATTGATAGACTTTAATGACCTCTGTTCTAGACCTTGACAAGAAACTGTTTGAGAGTTATGCGCAGTCGAAAGCTACCGTTGTGAAAAATCTTGTCCGTGGCGGTATTTTGGACAGTGGTATGGACTGGTATGAGACGCCTCAGCCCACAGGTCCGTCATGTATCTTCGAATGATGTTGATGCCTCATTGCATGGACAGAGATCCGACAATACATGTACAAGACGATGGTGTACCTCGTTGGCGTACATGCGCAGATCAGTAGTACGGCCGAAACGCTGTTGGAACGGATCATGAACTACCTTGTGGATGAACTGGCCGATGAAGCGTTACGATGCTTCCGGCAAGTGAAACGGTTCGGAATGGGTGGCATGCTACGAGTACGCTCTGCTTCCTGAGTTAATGCCGACTTGCCTCTGACTGAATTCCGTCCAAAGGCCACTCTCGAGATTGAGTATATGCACCAAACGTTACTCAAGTACGTGACGGACTCTGCGGATGCGGCGTTATCAGAGCTGTACAACAATATATCTCATGCTTACGCTCGACGTCCCGGGGATGAGAATTTGCAGACCAATCTGGATCGTGTAAAGAAAACTTTGGCAGATGCGCGTCGGGCGACTGGTATTGAGTTCCTTTGCTTCAGAAAGACGACAAACAGGTCCGCGGGTTCTACCTCGCATACTAGGCCACCTAGGGAGCGAGATGCGGCTCGAAGTGCTCGGTAATAGTGTTGTGCACAGGGTGCGTTGATTGAATGATATGTAGCTGTAAATTATTCATAGGATATCACTAAGTTTGTACCGCATTTTGTAAATACATTTGGAAACAAGCATCTAGATAAAATGATAATTTGACAAATTATCCGCGAATCCAATATGCCGTGGAGTATGACAATCGGAGTAATGCCATATGCTCATAGAAGGCTTCGTTGGGGGTGTGACCACTGCGCAAGACCGAGAGGCACCGCTGTGGGGAAACCCAAGTAGGGCAGTTAGCTACAGCGGCCCAATCACAGGATCAAATCCACAAGGATCGTCACAATGCCAAGCACTACACACATCATAAAGTAAGGTAAGCTGTTCATTTAATGAGGGTAAACGTAAGTACCAATTTCAATGGCAATTAAAACGATGACAACTTGTTCAAGACGTTCAGCGTGTCGACTTGATACGGACTCTTTGAGCAGCTGGAGCATATCCTGGAGGACCTACCGGAGGAGAAACCATCAACGGTTTGTGGAAGGGCGAGGGAAGCACAACTCACCTCGACCCTGGAATTCAATAAAATAACACGCTGTGGTATCTCTAGATAACTTCTTGCGGCATCATACAGTGGCTGTAGATCGGGAAAGCTCTGGCGCCGATTCAGATGGACGTGCCAGGCACCGAGGGAATGTACGTACCCAGAATACTTCCTGAAACAGTTGGTCAGGCCAGGCAATTGGGGATTCAGAATAGAACGCACCGGAGAATCCAAAACGGAACCAACAGAGTTGATGTTAGTGCGCAGTAAAAACAGCTGACCAATGTTCTGCATGATTTCTGGTAAAACCGAATTGAGTACCGGACAACCCATCCGCGAAAACCTAAAAGTAAAGCATACCCTTATGAGGCATTCCAATCTTCCCTGTCTCGCTGATGATTTCGGGAATGTCCTTTGTGTCCTCAATAGTATTGCTTATCAGCGCTTCAAACTGAATGAAGATATTTATAAAGGGCCGCTGAGTTTTGAAATGATAACGCTTACAAGAGAACATTTGACGCTTTGTGATAGCGCATGGGAGAGCGATAACTTCGTCCTGTGGCAATACTGCGTCAGGGACGCAAAAGCTCAGAAGTCAAAGAACGGTCAGTCTCACATATAGCTTGAACCCTTGCGAAGGGTAATTACATCATTATAGATTCTGCAGGAGGCAAAACATGTAACGACTTAATGAATTGTGGCCAAAGAGGAACTCGCCTGCTGTAGTTAGCATAGTAGTAATTAAGATCCTCCATTTCAACATCGTCCGGCGCTAGCGGGTGTATTAGATGGGGAAATTGTAAAGGTCACCCACCACACCTAGTTTTTCGATCTCAAACCGTTTCCTGCATGTCGAGTCAACGGCGATGTGCTTTGATGGTACTCATGCTTACAATGAAGACAAGAAACGCTTTTCTTGAGCTTCTGTCATACCCCAAATAACGACTGTCCCATACTCGAAGAGGAAGATCTCAGCCTCCGCGGATGTCGCGTCAAACTTTCTTTTCTTGGGTTTTGAGGGCTGTTCATCGTCTGGCCGCAACTCGGGTATCCCAAGAAGATCACCTTCCGGAAGCGCCTGAGCCCTAGCTGTGGACTGTCGGGTATCGGTGGATTGAGCCGGCTGGTACAGGTAAGGAGTGTAAATAACTTCATCAATCAGCTTTGCATCCGTGTGGTAGGCAGCTTTGCGGGCGTTTAGAAATTTCATAAGGTCTCCCATGCGGTAAGAGCTACACGAAATGGGCGTTAAGATATGTTTGAAATGGGACATATAATGAAGTACTTTGCCGTCGCGTAAGCAGTGACTCGCGGAAGCGATTTGGCCTTCTTCTTCGTCAGTCGTAGGGCATCCCGTCGTGCAGTACCGGCAGGAATGAGGGATATCTGGTTGTACACCTATAGTCGCCGTCGGAAAGTCTGCGAGCCACGACAGGACACGGACGCACCTCTACTTCTCCCGGTTCGCTCGAATCCGACTCGATATCACCTTCGTCGCTATCCCCAGTGGTGCCAACGCTGCCCTCCGCCTTTGGCAATACAGGACCATCGGCAACGATAGGTTCAGGCTGTTCCGGCAGCACCTTAAGCTTTCCTAGAATATGAATTCAGCGCCGTCACCACGCTGAATTCATATCACCTACCAGCTACTTTTGTCGAGCGATTAGCACCGCGAGCCTTGGGTTCCGACAGTGCCTGCGCTTGCTTTGATAGAGAAGGGTCCGGCATCGTTGTTGGTAGTGGGACCGTGGAAAATCATCGAAGTCCGGTCCAAGGCCGGTGAGAATCGACGTCACAGTCACTGCGCCACAGCTCTTACATAAACATCTACAAAAGGCAGTAGCCAGCCGCCGGCGTGCGCTAGGCTTGCTTCTTCGCAGTTGAGTAAGGATCAATATCTGTGGTGTCTTTCTTTGTGTTCTTCTGCGCGTCAATGCCTTATCGCCACTGCCGGCCTGTTTCCGCTTCAACGTGGAACCGGCGAGAATGCGTAACCCACTCGCCCGCCTCGCGGATCCGTCTGCGATTTCGTGGTTGCAGCTTTGATTCTGATTATCCACTGTTTCTTTGCCAACTCGGGATCCAAAATTGGGGCAGGGTAGCCATAATACACAGCCTGCCTTCTTTCTTTTGAATCTGCGGGAGCGAGATGGGGGGAATAAATATACTTGACATTGGTCAGCGGTTCAGTCATGATCGTTGAAATGTGACTTACTTTGTCGGGGAACTGCACCAGCTCCGGGCAGAATTTGACAGCTCGCTCTTGTCGCTCTTGCCTGGATCTAAAATCCCTATTAGTACCTAAACTTACCACGTTCGATAGGCTAGAACTTGAAATCCATGCTACAGAACGCCGAGGTGAACAACCCTGCGTACCAGGACGTCAGGTTAGTTCGACCCAAACACATGCTAGTCATTTCACTCACACTTACCAGGGTTGGTGCCAGGATCCAAATCAATCAAGCACTTTGCTTTCGCATCAGCTCCGTTTCTGTGAGGGAAATCAGTCCTGAATTAAACCTGATTGCTGCCAAATGCGTCAGCCCCGCACTCCCATGAAATGTAACATTGGCCTCGAGTAATGAAACACCACCGACATGATCCAGGTTATCGCAGGGTCTCGGCAAAAAAAAAATACGGGACACGCGATGTAAATGCCACGGAGTGTCGGGCGAGTGGATCCAACCCACTTGTCGCATGATTGCATCGTTCCAAGGAAACCTTGTACGTCCTCTTTCTGCACCCGTAATTTAGTAAATGAAACGAACAAACTCAAGCCAGTAATCTATCTTCGGAGTCTTCATCCCGGTTCGATCTTCCTTCCGTCAAGATATTTGCTCTTCGGGTATCGGGAACAATGTTAAACCCTGCAACTTACAGAAAGGATATACGAAATAAACGACGACATAAATCTAGATGAAGCAGTGAGGCTTGTTTCTCATAATGTGGCGTTGAGAAGATGATTACCGGCAGACAGAATTGCTTCGAATTTGGTAGAACGTCAATCCCTGTGCATATCTGCTGCGCAGGACATCTCTCTGAATGCCAACTGACCTTCTGGATTTTCCGGTTCTTGAGGAATGATGTTTTATTTCAAACGAACGCTTCGATCTGTCGCGACAAGCACGGACTCACGCTTCGTTTCTTGACCTTGATGTTCCTTTCTCTCGTAACTGTTTCTCTGATGCGTCATAGGAACTCATTAACACCTAAACACCCAAAGTTGAGATACGGCGAGAGGACGGTTGTTTCAGGAGGATTGAATTCAGCGAGGCTTGTCTTTGGTTTCGAAACCCTCGCCGCTCTTCTTGGATCTTCACAATATACCTCCAATCGGCGCATCGCCTCGTTTTCTCCGCGATGAAAGAGGCTGTAGCTTCAGAGAGACCGAGTTCGTCAAGCGTCGAAATCTCAGATGTTCTCCTAGGACTCTTCTGTGAGTATACGACGCCGTTCCAAATTAACCCTTCTCTTAGACTTCATACCGTGGCAAGTGACGCTGGGTGTCCTTGTTTCCTTGCTCAGGTCTACTTCTTGTGCGGCACTTGTCCGATGGAATGTGTTGAAACGATGTGTCACTCGGTGACGGAATCGACTGTGGTGGGGGTAAAGGTCGTTCTGGCTCCGGTAGACTTTTAGCATGATTTCAATTAGCCGATGGTATGTCTAAAATTAGGAATGTGAATGCTTGCCTCACCACGCGGCTGACGACATTTTTTCGCTTTACCGCCATTGGATTTCATAACAAGTTCTGGGTCATAAAGGGTGTGCCCGAGAACATCGAGTACCTGCGCCCCTGCATCAATTGCCAGTTTCTTAATCTCGGTGTCGCGGACGAGTGCTTAGTGCTATGCCCATGTGACTGATGCGCCATTCCTTGAGAAGTAAAGTATGGCCCCCTGGAGGAACCGCTAACTATATGCAATTTTACTTTAGATTGTAGCTTGTTGGGGAGCTGAGGGAACTCCAAAGATCATTCATGCTCTCAATCAAAAAATTAAAGCTAATTGAGTAGTATGAATCAGCCGTAAAAGGCGTGGTCTGCATTTTTGTTTCTCACCGATTCGCGCCAAACCTATGAGCGTAAATATATCCCAGGTCCATGTCTGCCGGCCAACATGAGGACCCCAAAATCGAAGAATGCAGGACCATACCGGGCATAGGACCTCTGGACGGTGGATCTGTTTCAAGCGCGAGCTGGGAGCCTTCTGAGCCGAAGGAGAGTCGTACAGCAGTTCGAGGACTCGGGCGGCCATGTTGTATGCCACTGTTCGACTTCCAAGAAGGCGCGGCGGGATCAACTCGCAACAATGTCCCTTTTCCTCGGATCCCGATCCACACAGGCGATCGACTGAAATTGAAGTCCGCGACGATCGTGGTCTTCAGGCTCGTGCCTTATGCGTCATACTATCAGGTGATGCTGCTCTTTGCTTCCGCCGAGGAACCATTCACTACGACGGGTACGTTGCGGGTCCTGTTCATTTTCGAATAGGCATGGTACGATACACGACATTTATTGCAAAGCAGATCGAAAGCAGATAGTAGATAGTATGTTACAGTGATAATGATGTCTAGAGTAAAAATCTCAAGTCCAGGATTGCTTGTATCGTACAAAGAACGGTGAACCGTGTCCGTGGTGAGGTTTAAACGTCTAGCACCTTTTTGAAAATAGGTTCAGAAACTGCTCATCTACTGGGTTGCGACGAGGGCCCAATGCGCTTTGCAGGCGCTCTAGGGGGACGAGCATGGTCCTCTGAGAATAGGTAGGCGATGAGGGCGATGGACTTCCAGCTGATGACGCATCAACGCTGATCTCCGAATCCGACGGCGGGGTGCCGCGTGTGTGTGATGAGGGCGCATCTTTCCGGTAGTTTGAACCAGACGGGTATGGGCGAGATACATTGTGTGATGGTGGAGAGGACGTCAATGATTTCGAGCTGTCGCGACGGGGCGTTTTCGTTGTCCTGGCGCTTCGAAACCATCCTTCAGGCGGTAGCCTGCCTCCGATTCCTTGGATAGATTCCACAGTCTGGAGTGTTTCGAGTGTATCTTGACTGAAATAGGCGGCTATCGTGTGGATTGAGCTAAAACAAATAAGGAAGTATAAAACAAATGACTCACTGAGGTGCCACTTCCGTGCAATGCCTTTAGGTCGATCGGCGGGCAGGTTGACGTGAACGCTATACGTTTGTTTGATGAGATTTCTCGTTTCAGGCAGGGTTCTGAATGTTGATGATACAGAATATCCGGGAAAATGGGAGGCCTCTCCATTCCTTCTGTAAGTGTGTTAGTTCAGGTCATCGGGAGACGAGTATAGCCTGGTCAAACCTCGTTAACCGTGCCCATGGTGGAGACTGAGTAATGGGTCCGCAATCGTCGTCGGGGTTCTTCTGGTGGTAGAACAGGAATTCCTAGGAGGCGCAAAAGCGTCAGCCGGGCATAAGCAGTGAGGTCGGGCTAATATTTACATCGCGGACGCCTGTACGGGACCATTGTCAACCCACAGTCAGAGCGAATACGAGAGTTAACACGTACGACTTGGTCCCCATCCCATCCCATCCGTCCTGGAGACAACATGACTATCTGCTTCCAACGAAACAAACAATCGACATACCATCGTTCCATGCCCAGTCCGACGGTCTCCGTGTTCACGCCTCTCTCCTCCCAGACGTACACGTTGCCGGCCGCAATCGCTCTACGCTCCTCGATGTCGAGTCGACGCGTGATGAGGGGGAAGATATTCAGCGCCACACCATGGAATACCACTAGAGCATCGCGGGGAGACCGGATGCGCACATTCTCAAGAGTGGGGCGCTGCATGGGGGTACTATCCATTGGGAGAGGAAATCAAACTCTTGTCACATACCACAAGTGTGGCTTTTATACGTACTATGCTGTAGCATGAAATATCCAGGGAACATACACAGGGTGCATATGACCACGAGATAGTCATTATTTTAAGGTTTAAATTGAGTTGAATCGGGTGAATTTCAGGGAAGCAATCGCTAGAGAACTCTAGAATACCCGTTCTTGGGACGTTCTCACGGTAGCGATCCAAAAAAATTGTGACATGAAGGTGGTAAGACGAAGGTATGCCATGCCGGGAAGCATTACAGGCATTTCAGCAACATATGGGGAAAAGGTAGATCGGCGAAGTATATCTCAGATCTCCGTAGAATCACGGATTGTGATTGTATGCATGGCTGTTTGATTTATTCGTGTCGAAACACCGGAGAAACTCAGATTTGGTACTCTGGGTGCAATCCTGTTTATTGTCCAATAGTGGCTACGCGAATCGCTCGACTCCTGACCATGGTGTCCTTGAAGTTCTATGTCGTGGATGACACCTTCCAGAATACTCAAGCGCCTAAGGGAAGTTCGACTGGGCCGAGGATCGTTGATGAATTTTAAAAGCTTAACATGGAGAAGTGCGCTAACGGGAATACGTCCAACCGCCACAGGTGTGTAATGTTTATCACCTTGCTATACGAAGTGTGAAGCGGTGAGAATTCATGTTCAAGTTCCGGCCTGATAGAATGCTTTTCAGTGCATCGCTTTTCCGGGCCTGTTGGAAATACGTACAAGGAAGGTCCTGCTTCCTACAAGTCGTATGTAAATTCTTTATATGTAGCGTGATATTGATTGAAAGGATGCACGGTACGTTTGGACGTATCCTCGGGAAGGGTAGCCCAGACGGCTTCTTCGAATATCGATAGAATGCCACCATCAACATGTTTCGGCATTGCCGGGTTTGGAATTGCAGAACGGACCTCAGGATTCACAAGCCCCAAGAGATGGGTTGATTACCATGCCCCCCCCAAGGATGGACGCCGGGGAAATGTCACAACACCTTAGGGACACTGTGATTGGATTGATCGGCCATCTACTCAGTGCTCTGATATCGGCTTCCATATCATCGAATCGGAGACGAATCCTGGCGATGTCCTTAGGAGCATTTGCCGTGTGTTTTCATACGAACAGGTAGTGGTCATCCGAGTTTTTGGAATATCAAAAAGCGCTCATCGTGCCTGAATTTGAGGATATGCCTAGGAGTGGGAAAGGCCTGGAATGAGGGTGAGAGCAGGCGGAGATGTATATTACATCCTATGCCATGATCTACGGATGGAAATTTGATCTTACATTACGAACATCCTAGTTGTCGGATCTGTTATGTTCACACAACGATAAGATGTTGCGGGTGCACTCGAAAGATCTCGCCGTTATAGTGCAAATAATCGGCTTTCGGATCCGAGTGCTACAGCGCCAGTCTGTTGGGTTTCGTGAGTTCCTTGCAGATCTGGCGGTGGCCTCTGGATACCTGGATCTTGGGCCTGACCATACAGGCTCGCAGTGCCCGTGGCAAAAAAGCAAGAAATCCATAGTGAAAGACAGCTGTACACCCAGACATATCAACAGATATACTTAGCGCCCGACTCATAAGTGAAAGCATCCCTAGTCAACAAGATGATCTGAAGAACAGTGCAGTGAGCACAGGAAGCATATTAAAGGTACGAGAAAGATTTACCTGCCAAAGGTAGCACGACCGGTAGATCATCCAGAAATTCCGCATAGTGAACCCTACCCTGGAATGTGTACCGTATACGCAGCGCTTTAACGACGAACGGAGCGAGGTCATAGAATCCTTGGAGCCCGGCCTGAAGGACCAACTGCGTCAACAGGCCCCTTGGGCGAATTATCGCCCAAAACAACATGGACCTACTTTGCTTCTGTGGCCGGGGATGTGGAGTTGAGAGTTGGATACCAAGGCTTGGACCGCGACAGTGACATCGAGCACATATTCACTTCCAAAGTCAAAGGATTCCACAGGGCCGTATGTGGCCTCAAGAATAACCAGCCCTAACTCCGTGCGTGAGCGAGAAACATTACTACGTCACTAGGTGCTTACATACCGTCCTTCGCGGCCTCCGCCGCCATGCGTCTTTTGGCAGGCTCCGTCAGAATGGAAATGATATTCTGGGTTTTTTGTTTTATCGTGATGTCTTCGTCTAGTTTCTGACGAGCCTCTGAAATCTGCCTGCCCGAGCATCAAAGATAAAACGGTCGCCACGCTGGAAAAAAACGACAGAATGAATGCCCCACCTGATTCGTTGCCTTCGGCGACGAGGAACCACGATAAAATGATAGCCCAGAACCAAGGCAGATGATGGAACAACGATAGTCCAAAATGCGAGGTCTGGGTCATATTCGCTCGAGAGGAGGATGGGGACGTGGAGGCGTTGACCTAAATGATAGAGACTATTGAAGGGTCAGGGAAAAGTCTGAAGAACAGGCGCAAAGTTAACGAACTCCAGGTCAAGTCCAACGCCCAAAAACCCTAGCGATAGGGAGGCCTTCACCGACGCCGTGTCGCCTGTCCATCCGCCGGAGAACAGCCATGATAATCCATCAAGACCGAATTGCAACCCGGCCTTGATCTCGAAGGCCAACTCCGAGAAAGCAATACCCCACTGACCGGTGACCTTGGGCTCGCGAGGGTTCAAGGAAACTCCGTAGGTCCAGAAAGAAAAAATCGACTTCAGACCGGATACAGAGGGCAAAATTGGGGTCGAAAGAATATCATGATCTTCCCATGGGGAGTCAGAAGCCTCTGAGGTAAGGGCCAAAGGTGACGACGCAGTCACAAAGACTGAGAGCTGTGGAAGAAGCCCAAAATGGCAGGAGAGATCACCTTTCCAACGGTGTTTGGCCGAGAGAATCCGGGAGAAAGAAAAGGTAACAGGTGGCACTCTTCCTGTCATTCGCAGGGGCAGGTACGTTCGAACGGAGATATTGCCAATCTTGTCATCTCGAAAAAGCGTGTCCAATGTTACGGTACGAAATGAAAACAGGGAACTTGTAGCCTTTGTCATCCATGTGAAGGAATCAATGACATAAGTCAAGGAATTCAACATTTCACTTACGCTGAAAGTCAGACGGGGCGAAAATTGGTGTCTTATCGTTCCAACAACATCTCCGCCGGCTTCTCGACCGCGACTATTCATGCGGGCCATAAGTAGCAGATTTGTGTTGTCCGACAGAGTTCTCTATATAAGCCTTTATTAAGCAAGAGCAAACCGACATGAAGAATAAGAGAATTTACCCTTGTATTATACTTTACTCCCCATGTCAGAAGAGATACGCTTTGCAACCGATGTCTCATTCTTTGTGGCCATCGATAATGTGAGAATCCCGGTTCGAATAAGGACGATGCATCGATGCTGCAATTGAGCCGAGCTTCGGGAGATATCAGCTTCCTCAAGTCTTGATGTTTTGACGTCCATTTCAGCTGTTGAAGCATCTTTTTCACCTATGCGAAGCATCTAAACAAACCGGCGAGGAGCATAGAAATTTTAGGTACTAGCCTCTTGCGAAGGCAGCTTTCGCAAGTTCTCCGGCCAGATCACCTTAAGTCCATCGTTGCCTTTGCACATAAAAATCAATTGGAGTCCACGTGCAAGGGGGAATAAACCCACCAAGAGTGTCGTAAACATTTCTGAAAGCAAATCAGCGGCATGGCTCGAATGACATAGCGACCTAGATACCTGAGAAAAGGATCCGATAAGACTTGAGGGAATACATCAATCAATATGATAATCAATGTCAGAAAATCAGTAACCTTCGTAAGCTTTTTGTATGTCGAGGAACTTCTTCGCGGCAACGTCTCGCAGCTGATCGTTGCGTTGCTTGTCAGGGTGAAAAATGAGTGAAAGCTCCCTGTATCTGTCGTGTATTTCCGCCGGCGACGCGTGTTCTGATACATTTAGCACCGAGCTATTCAATATGGCAACGCGTCAATTGAACGAACCACGTTTCTAAACAAGCAGGCAACGCACTAGAGAAAGGACCCTTCCTTGTCAGATAAATCCATACTGTTCATTGCCAGTGCCTGTCCGTCCCCAGGCGACCTGAAGGCAGCTGGCAGACTGAAACCGATGCGGGCCTGCAGAAAACGTTGAAAAAACGTCTGACAGTGATGTCATCACCAGACACCGCCATGTAAGGTGCCTGAAAAGGGAGTACCACGTGGCTTCGCATCTTAGATCACACTTTGCCAGGAACGGCTTCACGCGTACTCAGCCTAAGAGGACCGTATTCGATGACGCGTCGATGACCTCAGACGCTCGACTGGGCTGCTTCGCCTGCCGGGAGAATGCATTTGTACGGTGCTTAGGTGGGATTCTGATCCCCAGTATGGTTCCAAAGAATAGTCAAGTACTGAAGGGGAGACCTCGCCGACGCCGTAGTACGTCGAGATTGCACCCGTCGTATAACAACGCCTGTAACAATGTTGTGACCGGCTGCGCTCAAGCGCACCCACACGCTACCCGATAGCTATTCCCCAATTGTACTAGTCATGTCGTCAACATGTCGCAAGCCTCCCGTCTTCAACACAGGTGTCTGAGGTCGTAAGGGCCGCTTTGGCAAGAGAATCTCGCCTCCGAGAAGTATGGATGCTGTCAGGCATGGAAGGGACTCGAGACAAAGCCCCAATCAGACACCGGGGAATTTAAAGTACCTGTGGCACAGCGTATGACTAGCATTCGAAGCAGCGGGAAGATAAGAAGGAGAGTGACCGACGTGCGTATTCGCGCGCTGTGACTTACGCGGTACGCGCGTAAAAATGCAGGAAGCGCGATCCAGAACATTCTCAGAGAATTTGGAGAAACTTGTGACATAGGACCGCACGAACATTCCACTGAAAAAGGTCGTTTGTCTCCGACCCCGTGCCAGGCGCGACAGGCGGGCCTAATTCTTGAGTACATCGAACACCATAATTTGATTTCACCGTCGCAGTTAGCACGCAAGTCACGAGCTAGCGGATCACATCGCGGTCGACATGGAACATTGTATGGAGATTTCCTGTCTCCGAAAGGCCATGGCATGGTGCCCAACCTCGAAGTAGGAACTACTATCGGCTCTCCGGTCCATTCCGTTGTCAAATGTTGTCAAGTGGGAACAGTTCTGTACAGCTAACGCTTTAAGAATGATGAAATTACCTACTTCCTACCTTCGCCGACTGTACGACGGAGCGTTCCCAGGTTAACCGACGGGTACACACCGCCAAGGAGCGGGGTTCTCGTCAGAATATCGGCGTATACGAACCATCCTGGAATGTCAGTTCGCAGAAAGTATTACCTTGTCTTGCTATCTCGGAGAAATAAACAGACTCAAAGTCCTTGTGCGGGCCCGCGGCCCGCTTGCAAGGAAACACACCATAGAAGGGGTAAGGGTTCTTTAATTTTTGGGTGGGATCGAGCACGCAGGACCGGGACATTCTGATTTGTCTGATCGGCAATTCAGCGTTCAATTGATCACTGATCACCCATAGTCGTTACCCCGACTACCTCCCGGGACTGAATTAGAATTTAGATTGAATGGACCAACGTAACAGGGGAATATGTGTTCAGCCTGTCGAGAGACCTCCCGGCGGCACCTATAGAACGAAATTGGAATATTGAGACTTGTAGGGGTGGATCGTAGCGAAGAATTGGATCAAGGATGGTAAAGCTAGCGATCTCTGACACAGGTCAGTCTCTAAGGCTTCCCGGTGCCAGTAAATCTACCCAGTTTTCAGGTCAAGTTCCAGCCCGCAGATTTCTCCCGTTCTGGAGCATTCTACGTCGTTGTCGCCCTGATATCTCACGAGCCTACGGGGTCCAAGAAATAGTTATGCGGCTGAAAGGGAAGCCGCCCGTGATTGATGTTGATAACAAGACTCGCAACGCTAAATGAGGCATCCTCTCAACATCCAGCTAGAACGAGAAGAGAACTTGGTCTTTGGGAAAGTTGGTACTGAATCGATTACGTGTATTCGCAGGTGTTATATAGCCCCGCTTCACACCTGAAGGCCTGAAGAATTACGCCGGGGAGCAGTGATAGGAGACTAGGCTGAGAAGGGCCGGAGAAACGGAAGGCAGTTGCTATCAGAGTGTATTCGAGCAGACACGCCGCAGCTCGAGATTGGCTAGCCATGTTAGATGCCACGGAAATCCTTTCAGCTCAAAGACTTGATGAAGCATCGCTGACTGCCGACAAAATACCAGGAAAATACCAGCGCAGCTATGCATGCAGGGAAAGAGCAGAAGGACTTCCAGCAAAAATATACAAGCAAAGTAGAAAGTCTCCGACGCCGCCGTGCCAGGGTTGCTATCAGTGAGAATACTCACTCAGCTGGCGGAACTCAGTGGGCGGTACAGTAACACAGTCCCGGGTCGACGCGGTCGCGTTACTTTCACGTGGGAATCCGATAAGATTTCCATATGTAGGAATAGAAATTCTATTCTCAGGGTCACCCTGACTTCCTCAGTCTTGAATGGACTCGAGAGAACGGATAATATAAGACTAGAAGTCGCGATAGTATAGACCAGAATGTCGCGGAACTTTTTCAATCTCTTGCGAAGCGACCGCAAAATCGCGTGGACTGATATGATCGCCATTTAGTGCCTGTGTCTTTATGCCTGTTCCCAGCCTGTACCAGCCATGAGTACAGTTGTCCGAAGGCATCCATAGGGTTCAAATATTTAAAACTTCCATCTGGTAAAAGTTCTCAACTGCGACAATTTGCCGTTCTGAGATTTCGAAACCGAAATCCAGGCGGACTTATTAGCCTGTTGCATTATTGAGCAAGAAATCAGGCAGGTCCACCACCGTGCGTTGGGCAGTTTCATGAGTTCTCCAGGGACGAATATATTGTACGCTGAATGATGGTGTGAAGTTTTGCAGCCGGCCCGGAGGGAAAGCATGAATAACATGAGTTTTGGTACCACCCCAGAAATCCCTGACAGAATCGCAACCCTTGAATTTCGCACTGGGCTCAAAAATATTTTCTCCCACGTTCTTTCACGACGTGTGGGCGCTAGGCAGATTTTTACATAGAGAAAGAGAAATGATTGCATATATAATATCCATATAATCCGAATGGGGAGAGATATCCTTTTTTGTCACACTGTGACCTGTGTGACGATAATTTCTTTCTCCTCATCGACGATCTTCAGGCAAGGCCCTTATTCATCCCGGGCCCTGAAGAGCAAATAGCATGGTTGCAGACGCACAAGACGTGAAAGTATACACCGTTAATGGTGCCGCCGCAGGTTCCTCGTCTTCCTTACCTGACTGGCTCACCCGAAAGCGAGTTGGAAAAGGAAAACGCGCTATACGGGAACACTTCGAGGGGACAATTGAGCTCATTCAGGGCTTTGAATTCCCAGAGGCCAGTAACCGTATCAAAACTACACGAGACGGTACCCATGCTATAGCCACCGGGACGTACAAACCTCAAATGAGGGTATGGGACTTGAGCCAGCTGTCTCAAAAGTTTGAACGGCATACGGATGCAGAAAATGTTGACTTTGTTGTACGTGAGTCTTTTCTTCACGGTCTGGATGGCCCTTTTTCTCATCATACGTTATCATAGATGCTGTCCGACGACTGGACCAAATCAATACACCTGCAAAATGACCGCACTATCGAGTTACACACACAAGGCGGCTTCCATTACCGGACACGAATACCGCGGTTTGGACGCTCACTTGCCTATCATTTCCCTTCGTGCGACGCTCTATTTTCTGCCTCCGGTAATGAGATATATCGCCTCAATCTAGATCAAGGTCGATTCATGACTCCCTTGGTCTTGCAGGCTGACGAAGAAATCGCTGGAGTGAACGTTGTTGATGTCAACCCAGCGCATCAGTTGTGGGGCTTTGGGATAGACGGCAACGGTTCGGTTCATTTCTGGGATCCCCGATCGAGATCTTGCGTAGGGATCCTGCGAATACCGACGAGCAGGCTTTCGACACCAGATGTTGTTAGTGTGACGGCGTTGGCATCTCGTGATGATGGGCTTACTTACGCGGTGGGAACATCGACGGGCCATTCATTGTTGTACGATATTCGAGCGGCGCGGCCGTTTGCTATGAAGGATCAAGGTTACGGACTTCCGGTGAAAAATCTCCTATGGATCGAGGGTGGTAGCCGTATGGCTGGAGACGGCATGATCCTCAGTGCTGACAAGAAAGTGATCAAAATCTGGGATCGAACTACGGTATGTTGTACCCGCCGTGCACACTTCGACCGTAAGGTAATGATATACTTCTAGCCCTCAACCAACTTCGTTTCTATCACACCTGCCACTGACCTCAATCACGTTCACCACGTTCCCGGGAGTGGGCTTCTAATGACTGCCAACGAAGGTATTCAAATGGGCACTTATTACATTCCGCAACTCGGACCCGCACCACGGTGGGCCAGCTTCCTTGAGAATATCACCGAGGAGATGGAAGACCAGACCCTGCGCTCTGTTTACGAAGACTACAAGTTTGTCGAGAGAAAGGAATTGTCAACGTTAGTGTCTTTAACTTCTGTGTTCCTTCATATGGCTAAGTATTGATATGTCTTCAGATTGGGCCTGGATCACCTTGTTGGTACACCTGCATTAAAGCCGTACATGCATGGGTACTTTGTCTCGCTCAAGCTTTATGAGACGGCGCGTCTCATTGTCAATCCATTTGCATACGCCGAGCACCGAGAGAAGATGGTTCGTGAAAAGATGGAAAAGATGGCCGAGACGCGTATCCGGACGAAGAAGGATGTTGGCGTCAAGGTGAACAAGGCGCTAGCGGAGAAGATACTAAAGGATGAGGAGCGCGCCTTGAAGAAGAAACGCAAGGCGGCAGAGAGAAAGGGAGAGAATGCAATGGACGTGGACGACCCAACCAGCCAACAGAAGAAACTCAATTTGCTCAGTGACCCGCGGTTCTCTCAAGTGTTTGAAGATACGGCATTTGCAATTGACGAAACTACCCGGGAGTATGCGTTGCTCAACCCCTCGTCGGTGGCGCAGTCTAAGGGTAAAACAGCGGTTGAAGATGAGGAAGATGAGAGCGATAAAATCTCATCTGATGGCCTTGGCAATAGCGAAGACGACAGCGACGACGGAAGCGAGAGCGGAAGTGATAGCAGTGACGCCGGTGGTAAAAAAAATTTCTCTCCGTATTCTTATTTCATGCACTCAACAGTTCCATCGCAGAACTTACCAAATTCGACCGGCGAGCGCGTCCTGGACAACAAAATGTTCGTGCAAAGGAAGCGTATGACCGAACGCGGCAGCAAAATCGGGTGGCAAATGTCAATATGGTACCGATGCGTGTGCAAAATGGCCCTCGGGGGATGAACAAGGACGCCACCTTTGGTCAACGCCGCAAAGGTCCGTCTAAGGCCGCATCGCGGTCGAATCCAAACGATGGTGAGGTGGAGCTTAGCTGGGTACCTTCGAGCTCGAGCCAGAATACTGGTGCCAAGTCTCAACACAAGCGTAAAGATGTTGAAACCTTCGGGGCCGGCCTTGAACGGGGCGGCGAACCCATGGCCGAGGTGGCAGAGCATGATCGTAAAGGCCGAACCCAACGCAGACAGGGCGTACGGAGTGGAAGTAAAAATGTTTTCCGTAGAATGTGATCTTATTGGAATATTATGTTACAAGCCTTCGATTTAATTTGAAAGCTGAAGCTGTAGTTTTTGGGGGAGAGGCCAATTACATACAAAGCGTAGGAGTGTCCAACGTACTGACCGCCCCTTCCACTCTCCTCCTAGTAGGTCTTCTTTTTCTCGTCCACAGAAAGACCACCTGGAATGCAAAAGTAAGATGAGAAAATGTATGTGAGAACGCAAATCTTTGACACTTACCAGGTCCCATGTTCACCAAGAGTATAAGACCGCCAACAATGGCTATAATTAGAGTCAGCAAGAAGAATGAAGTAAACCCCTTCTAAACGTACAAAGTGTCTGGAAGAAGTCATATCTATAAACTTATCAGAGGATGTACATAACGATGTCATGAAAAGACACACTTGAGGAAATCCCGTTGCGGGTGCGCAGAGGGAACGCTCCACCAGTTGTTTGCAAAGACGTTGAACGAGCTGAGAACAATAACGAGGAACGCGGCAGACCACTTGGCTTTGAAACCAACGGCCACCATGATACACGCAACGAGACCGACTATTGACACAAAGACACGCGCAATGCTCCATTTTCCCTGAATGATGAAACCGAGGAATAGGAAGATGAGAAGAACGCGACCGGCGAGAAGGAAGCTAGGCGGGTACGGTTAGGCTAATCCGAAGTTCCAAAGACAACCAGACGTACTATTTTTTGCGGTCAGTTTCGCTGATAGTAGGGATGCCGGCAAATAGTTTCTTTCGTGTAACCATCGAGTCGCTGAAAACCATGAAGAGGCCACCGATGACGCTGAGGTTGCGCAGGAAAAAGGTCATGTCGAATATGAGTCCGTAACCGAAGCCCTGGATAATGACTACGGCCAAGAGACCTGCAACCGCATATTCCGTGTATCGCTTGAGAATGACCGCAGAAGACGCGGACAGCATGGTCTGTGAACGAGTGAACACCGCCATTTGCACAGTAAAGAGCAAACTCACGATAACGTTGAGAATAAGGAAGAAATGTGAAATGCCCCAAGGAAACTTTCTGTGGCTATTCACCGTAGGTAAATTTAGGAACGGCGGACAGCGAGGTCATAGCACGTACTGCTGCAAGTACCAAATCTGGTCTCCCCACTGGGTTACGATTCTGAGCGCATCCTCCAAGAATGTCACCACGATAAGAAAACGCCCAATTGCCGGCAAATGGGGTTTCAATGGTTGGGTGTAGATCTCGATGTTGTCCTCGATGGTCTTGCTAATCGTTCGTAGCTTCTCCAGAGGATCTTCTGGGTTGGCTGCTCGGTAACCCGACGATGGGCGGGAATTCGAGAGCCCATGGGGGTCGACGCTGTATGAGCCCGACTGTGGGCGGGCAATGTTGATCCTGGAGGACATGGTAGAAAATGAAGAAACGAAAAGGCGAAGGAACGAAAGAGACGTGTACAAAAGTCACGGTGTACGTGGCGGTGAGTGCACGTGCCGCATTGATCTCATCCTCGCTTCCTCGCACTGGTCTTACCGGCGATGCCAACGTTACATGCACATCCCACGAAAATATTGTAGACATGTTTATCATACCCTATGTCAAAGGAGAGAGTTCATATTGCCGCAAAATATTATGTCAAATACCGCAGTCAATATAATTTTAGCCGATCTATCCTGATTTACTGCCATCTTCTCCCGCTTTCCATACCTCCAATCCGCCTTCGCCACCGACACCAACAAGGCCTCTCTTCCAGTCGAGAGCGAGCACCTTTTTCTTCCCCTCCCAGGCCTTGAAGCTCGACAACGCGCCCTTGGTACTCCGTAGATCCCACAGCCGGACAACGCCGTCATAGGCACCGCTGACGATCTGGTGGGGCGACGACGATGCCTTGGCCACGCATGATGGGGTTGCGGGGTGCATAAGCGACCCAATGCTGGATACGACGCCGGCACGCAAATCGTACAGCGAAACGGTACGATCAGTCGACGCTGCCAGAGCCGTGTTGCCATCTGACATGATGATCATATCCAAGAATGGTTTTTCAGAAGCAGTCTATCAGTGGGGATCATTACAGAGGCCATTGAAAAAGGACACATCACTTACGATGGTCTGGGTACAGATTTCGTTTTCAATGTCCCATATCCGCACTGTGGAATCGAATCCACAGCTGTAGGCGGTTTTGCTATCAGTGTCGTTGAACAGAGCTCGGGATACTCGCAAAGTGTGCGATTTCAGTACCGCGCGAGGTGCTTTGCGTTTTGGTTTCGCCGATGCATCGAGTTTTCGTCTCTTTTTTCGTTCGTGGTCGGCAGTTTCTTCTGGGACTTCGTCGCTGGTGGGTATTTTGGTATCCCAAAGACCGACGAGACCATCCCAAGAGGCAGTCAGTAGGTAGGAACCCGTAGCATCCGACGCGATTGACGCCAGGGGCAACGTATGTAGATGCAGTGTTGCGAGTGACTGTGAACGCGACTCTTCAGCACCTAGTGTAATACGCGTCAACTGAGCAGTCAAGTCGTGCGAGGCGCTTGCTACAAGATGTGAATCGTCATCCGCATTGGCAGGAACTATGCATATGGAAGATATGGGTGCAGAATGGATAGAACAGGCCGTATCCAACTTCTGAGAGTAGTCAAATGCGCGAACTACGCCGTCATAAGAGCCGGTTAGAAAGTACCTATTCAGAAAATAGTCAGAAAGTTAGCCCCATAGTGATAGGACATTTATAAAATCTTGAAAGTATGTTGGGAAATCAAGATGAAAGGGGGGTCTTGCCGACCGATATACGAAAAAGGCACCAAAAGAACACTCACACACCCTTGAAGTTCACAAGAAACTGACGAAACCCAGTCTTCATGAGGCTGGTCAGACATTTTTTGTGGAGGAAGGACGGATTCGATGTATTCAATCTCCAACGTTTCTTCCTGCATAATCGTCAGGATCACTGAAACCATATTTCACGGAAAAAAGACAAACCTCTGCAACACCATTCTCTGCACACCACTCCCCCAGACTTCTGGCAAGGACTTCCTTTTTCACCAAAAAGTCAAACGGTACTGGGTTCGACAGAGAAAGGGCCTTGTTGATTAGCTGGGAAAGTTGGAACCGCTTCCATGTTGCTGGGATCATGAATTTTTGGGTTGGTAGAGGGTATGGCGTCTGTGTAATGAATACTACAGGGACAGAGGGTCCTGAGGACGATGAGGAGGCCATTTTGAGTGAAGTTACAGCCTGCAGGGACTCTGAGGTGTTCGATACCGTTAACACAGATTTTCTTTGTGAAAATGAGAGGAAAGAAATTATTGTCACAGAAGTGACAGTAGTGTGACACTTTCGGTCCGAGATCCGGTGGTCCCTTCGACGTAACTTGAACTACTACCAACAGTACCACCATCACCCCTACGGCCACCACAACGACCATTACCTATCGTTGACAAAAGAGCTGATCATTCGAGAGAATTTAATTTCTCTGAGAACATACGTGAAAACCACGTAGGTGTTCCCTTCAATGATGGAAGGATTAATCTCGGGTTTAGTTGTAGGTACTTGCAACTTGCATGGTAGCCCGTGACTAGGACGCTTGCTTAAACCGTTCACTAAATAGAACCAGTAATCATGAATCCGACCATGCAGGCGCCTACATCAGCGTCTTAACACAAGCTTCCAGGCTAACTGATGAAAAGAACCATTCACGGTGTCATACTCGCTATATAGCAGAGGGTCTTCCTGGGTCTGACATGCTGTCTTCCCTTTTTTCGGGACATATCACCTTCCTTTTCACTGACACTCCTTCAACTTTTGCTTGCGCCCTCTACTTATCATGGGCGGCTATTTCTTACTCTTGATTTTCGTCTATCTCGCTACACAAGACTTTTTTGTCTGTGTGAAATCAGCACCCGATGCCCCAGCGAACTGCACCTCCCCGGCTATCAGAGTAGACTGGTATGCAGCTAGCTCGTCTTTGATTTCTGCCTTTCGAACGAATGTTTTTCTTAGGAACACGTTCACTGATCAAGAAAAAGCGGCATACTTTGATGCTGAATTGTGCCTCTTCAAAGGCCCTGCTCAAACGAACATACCTGGCGTTACTTCCCGATATGAAGATCTTGTAGGTGAACCAAGTCCGTCATCGTGACTACGATTAAGCCTGGAGCATCAGGTCGGCGTTCACTCTTCGCAGAGCGACATCTATGCAGATGAGGATACTTGGCACATGACTGGACAGTAGGTCGTCTGGCATATGCTTCGTCGAATCAAGTGAATTCATCCCCCATACAGATTCCTCGCCGTGAGCAAATTTTTAATGAAAAGAAAGTCAGGACCTTCAATGATCTTGATCTAGGTCCACCGTTACTACCTCCATACCCATGAGACACTACTCCGGAAAGAATGCGGATACACCGGACTAGTAAGCTCAAATCTACGCACTTCAGTGCAAAAGTGACGACCCTCGAACAGATTCCGTACTGGAACGAAGTCCCAGACGCCGGATCGTTCGCAAACTCCAGCACCGTTCTTGACTTTGGGGGTGAAGGCACTGCGCATTCTGGCTATCAAGTTTTAAATGGTCCTTTCGCCAACCTCACCATTCACCTTGGACCTGGGACTAAGAACACAGAGCACGTCCTGACTCGCAAGCTAGATGCAGATAGTTCGCTGTATGCTGGGCAGTCTTATGTGGATGGGGTGAACAACGAGACTGCTTTTGCTAAATTTCAAAAGAATTTGTTTGATACATTGCATGACGGTGGTCATGCCGGCGTTGGAGGCGATGTCAGTGTCGTCCTCCTGTCTCTGTGTGTGACTACTGACTGTGTTGAATCGTAGATGCTCAACATCATGACGTCGCCAAATGATCCGATTTTCTGGCTGCATCATGCTTATCTGGACTACGTGCGCTATTTGTATCGATGAATATTGGGTATGCACCCATGTCTTCTCCTTTAGGTTTGGTGGAAGTGGCAGGGAGAGGATCAATCGAGGATCCATGATCTTGCAAATGCGGGGTATGAAACGCAAAGTGAACCCGCCACTGGCTATGTGGTAAGTTTCAATATTTTTGGAGTAAATTGGTTTGATCGAAGTCGCGTCTGTTCAGGAAACCAGCGAGGGAACGGTTTTATCCGTGTACGACATTTTACCAAATGTAACGGTGCGTTGTTGACTTGTCGTATTCCATGGTCTATTCTTGACCTTGATTTTAGGTTGGGGATGTTTTGTATACGAAAGGCGGATATCTGTGTTACGTATACGTGTAGACATTGTTACCCCGATACGCTGTTTTTGCACCAGGACGCAATAGCACGGAGAAATTTCAGCATTTCGCATTTCCTGACTCCAGGTCCCGTTGGAAGAAGATCTACGTTTTGAGGTCCCGGACTTTGACTTCGTTTGTCAACTGTCAAGTTTAAGTACTGTCTAGTTATCCAACTCTTGAGCCGGATGTCCCGCACATGTTGATGTTGTGGCTGACGAGTGTAGTCCGATTCCGTGGGCCCTGGACCCACTGACAAACGCCGAGTCGGGATGGGTGAGCAAGCACTGAGGATTTGTGAAAAAAGCTTTACATCTGCTTGGTGATCGTTCTTCGATTTTACCGACGACCTGCCTGGTCCATGCTTCTAACTAGGATCAGCACCAAGAAATCAATGAAAATAAACTTTGGGGGTTCGGGTGGTGTGGGGGCGGCGCTCTCTGCATTGGGAAATATCCTTTTCCTCGGTATTCTAGTCTAACTGTAAAGTCTAGCGCATAACTTCCGAGATTTGCACTTTTTTGACTGGTCCAACGAAGCAAAAGTAGAGAAATCGACATCTTATCATACGGATTGATTGCATGTACGTATTGCAGCCGAAATTTTTATCCCCAGGAGAAAATATTCGTCCCAGGATTTAATATAAAACTTATCGTAGAGCTGACACGTTCTCAACATAATTATATTGGCGTCAATATTCAAATAAGGATCCTTCGGCCCCAAAAGTTGCCGGTACACCTGATTGGACATCCGGCTGAAAAGTCGCGACCTATTTTTGGACATACCACGAAGGCACCCACCCACCTTTCACCACTTTGCTTCCGACCACCATCATCATGTCTCTCTCAAGAACGCGTACGCCCAAGGTCACCACAATAATCCACCATTTTCCAGTCTCTTTCTTACTGTCTTTCTTGTTTAGCTTGTTTCCGGCGTGTACAGGATCATTAGCGAGGCATCTCACTCGACCGTCCGCGTCCACCAGCACGGAAAGCCCATCGTCCTTTCACACCGTTACGAATTGCTGGGAGTTTTTGAGCAAGTAGGTCCATTCTCTTGCTTTCCGAGCTGCGACTCATCGTCGTTCGTGATTAGTGGGAGCTCACCGAGCAAGAAAAGGGAGGGTTCTTGATCAGGAGCATGGGTCTGACGTTGGGGCAAGTTGGAGCCGAGAATGTGAGTGATATTCAGGGAGCACTCCTTGTATGCACTCACGCCTCCCACAGGACATCATGATCATTAACGGGGGTAATCCTATTGCTTTCATCGTGGAACCTCTGGGCGATGGGCTCTACACTGTTCGTCTCCGACTCTCCGCCATCTTTTCCGAGTATTCATTCTATGACAGGTAAAGGCACCCGGTGACGATGGACTGTATTGGAACATTTCGCAGCCGCCCACACGACAGCACCCCGAAGTTCACGTACGTGCACGCCACCAATGCCCCGAATTACTCTCATCATCATTTCAGGTGAAGCTCGGTGCCGGCGCAGTTGATGGCGAATTCGAGCCTACACAGCTGTGGCGTTTCGAGCGTCTCGACGATGATTCTGGTGCTTACTTTTGAACGCTTGTGAAAAATTCTTTGCAGGGTGGTCGGTTCAGGGTCGATAGGCTTTTGATGACCGGTTCTATGCTAGTATACCTCTCATAATCAGGCCACTTTTTACTCTGGGACGACCGCAGACGCGACGCGATATTTTGCCCCAAACATTTAAGCATGGGGACGGAAGCTAATGCCATGCGAGCGCAACAAGGACAAATATCGGAATGTTCCGTTCTCCACCATCCGTATTGAAGACAGCAGAACTAGTGACAAAAGCATTAATGCAGTCTGCATAAGTGCCGTTCCCAAGCAAGACACTCAAGCTGGGAACTCTTGGAGCCCAAATTTCTAGTGCACAAAATTCACCTCTACGACCGCGCCATTTCTGCTTCCAAAATGTTTACCCTGAAACTATCTGACACACGTCTATCTTTTCGTACATTCACCGACGAATGGATGTTTCCTTCTGGCTCTGTCCACCACTCTGTGCTCGTGTCTAGTTTTCAGTAGTGCCTTGTCGTTCAGTTTCCAAGGAGTCACTTTGCCTTTTCAGTAGAGACACCCTTGTGATCTGTCTGTGGGATTGGAGATGCTATCCATGGTTTCTGGTGTTGTTGCATTGCCTGTTGGAACATCTGATATATAAAGGAGACGATGGAGCACTGCTCGACTGCATAAAAACTGACTGAGGGCTGTTTCCTCACATTATACTTCTTTTAACCACTCTTATCATGTTATTCCTTCCTACGGTCGCTCTCTTCTCTTCTCTCGCTTCCCCAGCCTTCGGTGCCGTGTACCAGCAAAGCGATAGTTTTATTGGTTCCCAGTTCTACTCCGGGTTTCAGCATCAAGCAATTTCTGACCCCACCCACGGGCGTGTGTACGTGATTTCGTCGATAAGGCAGACTTCTGTTCATTCTAATGGACTACTCGTTGCAGGAACTATGTCGACGTTGCGACATCTCAATCTCAAAATCTCACCTACGCGTCTGATACCACTTTTATCCTGCGCGCTGATGATACCACCGTCTTAGACCCGGACGGACCTGGACGTAGCTCTGTTCGTCTGCAGTCAAACAACCAGTATGGCAGCAACACTGCTATGGTGTAAGTAATATGAAGACATTGAAGAGTTCGACGCTGATTTGTCTGTTCCAGATTCAACATACGGCATATGCCACAAGGATGCGGGTTCGTAGTTTGAGACAAGGGAGAATTCACGCTGATTCAACGTTTCTTCCAGCACTTGGCCAGCTGTATGGACTGTGGGCCCTAACTGGCCCAACGGGGTGAGATCTTGTTGACGCCCTATAACAATCACCTGCTAAACTTGAATAATTTAGGGAGAAATAGACATTATTGAAGGTGTTAACAACCAAGCAAGCAATCAAGCAACTCTTCATACCTCGTCTGGTACGTTCATTCCGTATTCCGCTGCCGGGCCAGTTTTTTATATGAAATATTCAAGGATGCACAATGCCTAGCGATGTCCGGGCTCAGTCTGGGTATTTCTGCTTGCTTCTAGATAAACCCCAATTCCCATTGAAAACCTCTTTAGAGTTTCTCTGCAAAACGATTGCGACGTGAACGTTAACACTAACGCAGGCTGTGGCGTCCAGCTACAGAACTCGATTAGCTATGGAGAGGGTTTCAATAATAACGGCGGAGGCTGGTTCGTCGCCGACTGATTTCTCGGAAACTACGATTAATTGCAGTTTCCTAGGTATGCTATGGAGTGGACCGACTCGTTCATCAAGATATGGTTCTGGGCGAGGGATGATCCCACCGTTCCCACTGGGGTCCGTACTGGTGGTAGTATTGTTATTACCGACAACTGGGTTCGTATTTCTCTGATTCGGAAATCCCATTGTCTGAAAGTGCCATAGGGAACCCCTGCTGCATATTTTCCGAACACCTCTTGCTCATTGACGAGCCATTTTAGCCCTCAGAACATTGTTATCAATTGTACGTTTTGTCTTGTGATGCCTCTTCCGCTAGCTGACTTGGCCGTTATTTCAGTGACCTTCTGTGAATGTCGCATTCTTTTTTCTCTCTCCCTCTATCTCACAACATTCTTAGGTGGAGATTGGGCCGGAAGCGCCTATGCAAGCTCTGGTTGTCCCTCCTCCTGTGTTGGTGAGTGTACAGACTAAATGAAAGCAGCGATGAAACTAAACTTACACCATAAGACTTTGTCAACAACAATCCTGGTGCCTTCGCCGATGCTTACTTCGACTTTGCTTGGGTGAAGGTTTACAGCTGAACTAACTTTTATACCCATTTGATTTTTGTATACCATTAATAATGTAACGTGATAGTTTAAGATATCCATGCTTTTTCTGACTCCTTTTGTTGTCATACGGTGAAAAGATGATCGTTCTTAGCAAAAACTGTTATGATAATCCGGAATAAGCATCCGGGGTCCTAATGGTAAACAGATCTGTTGACCATGGTTCAAACAAACTCGTATTGAAAGCAATATCAAGAAATTTACAATTTTACTGAGTCCCTAGCATGGCAAATCGAAGCTGATTGCTTATGAGAATAACCGCTTTTCCTTAGCTACAGTAAGCAATTGCATCGACGTATTGCGTAGGGAATAACCGCGAAAAACTACTGTTTGCCCCCAAGACGTTTTCCTTCAACGTGGCGTGGATCGATCGATCGATCGACCTGCGAGACCAGATGATTCCAGTGGGATAATTCATGAAACAGGATGAAACATCGATTCACCATACCAATACCAATACCTCCAGATCTGGACGATGCACGAAGCCAATGTCCTAGGGATCTTAATCCTCGGATGATCAATGAAGCCCTAGATGAAGATTGACAGATCCTCAATCGGCCAATACAAGTAAAATCTAAGATGAATCTCTGGTTAGGTTCAACGCTAAGACCGACTTAGTCACAAAGGCTAGGAACGAGACAGCGCTCAATTCTGGGCGGCGATTATTGTTATTGACGATTATTCACATCATTATATACACGGTTGCCTATCAGACGCAGAACTAGTGGAGAAATATTTACGGAAGACCTTGGTTTTCCCCGGAGCGATATGGCGGTGTCTTCTAGGTCCCTCGTCAGCTAATCAAGCTCAAAACATTCACGGGTGACCCTGAAAAAAAAAAGCTAGGAGTCCTTCGCGCCGTTCTACTTCCACGAGAATTCACATATATTCCTGCGAAACACATGGGGCCGTGGACCCGGTACTTGGTACCGGTCATACGCAACTACCGAACGGCGGGAAAGATATAGCGTATAGTGATTTGTATCGCATCGTAGACATATTTCCGTCTGTCTGGGGCTGGACGGGACTTTATCAATGACTGAGGTATCGGTTTGGGCGTCTTCGGTGACAAGGGCAATCTCTTTGCCTCTGAGCGCTTGGGCGAGAGGTGCCGTTCCCTTCATGCGACGTGGCGTGTCAACGCTGACCCGGGACCGTGGACAAAGCCATCCCACCTCTACGAAAAAGCGTAGCGATGTAGATGATGACGAGGCGAGTGATAAAGAAGGCGGGAGTGGGTGTTCTGCCTACCAGTAGTGTAGTCTGGCTGCAAACATTGCGATATCTGGACCACAAATGTCGTCACGACGGCTGATATAAAATCCGCCTTGAATAAGGCTTAACAATGAAGAAAGGCAAGACAACGAAAGGACTCACAAAGACGAGCAATACGTCGACACTATCCTGGGATTCTTCAACCATGTTGACATCATGTTTCCTACTTTCATTTTCGTACGTTTTCCAAACCCTGGCCGCCCCTTCACAGGACGCATCCTCGGGGTATTTTTGTTCATAGTGATATGTACATTGCCTGGTTAAAAATTGATGAGATACGAGGTAGAACGAGAAGGGTTCTTCACCCCTTTCATGAACGTAGGATTTGATCTCTTCATCCCGAAGAGCGTCTTCGCATTGGCCGCATTGATAGAAGTTGGAGGGGGAGCAGCGGGGCCATTGATCTTTTCCCTCTTCCTTGTCCAACCCTATATCCTGTTTCTCTTCGCCTGAGCCTATCTCCTGCGCAGCCGGGTTCTTCCCGCGCTTCCCGTCTCCCCCGATTCCTGGCTCTTCAGCCTCTGTATCCTCGCGTACAGGCGCTTAACTGATAAATCGATGATATTAGCGCCTTGATGTGAACTTGAAAGGATAATATGCAGAAACGGAAACACTGTCAATAAGTCCAGCGGCGTTGTCTCTCACATACGACCTAAAGAGTGCTCTTCATTTGGGCAGATGTACTACGAAAAATAATTCAATTGCACGAACACAAGATCACTTGTGAGTGACGTAAAATGTCGATATGGCGGACTGCGTGAATGAATTGTCAGGACGAGAGGCCTGGTTGTTTGGTAAACTTCTATACTCCTTCTAGCGACACCTCAATGACAGGTTTGGCCGATTTCTTCGACTTTTTAGCCTTGGGCATTTGCGCACTGGGACAGACACCCGTCAAACTAAGCGTGCATTCTCCACATTTGGGGCGAACAGGGAGACAAACCATCTTGTAGCAGCGTTAGCGTTTATCTGGAAATAAAATTGAACGCTTACCTGCCCAAAGCCGACGAGTAGATGGTTGATCTCTGGGTGCAGCTCTGTCGGAAGCCAGGATTGGAGATTTAGCCTACAGATGACCTATCATTGATATGGCGGAGAATGAACTAGACAGATTATACTAACCGAGTCTCCTCTGGGTTTTTCGTCGGAGGTTTATGCCACCCTAGACGGTTTGATATTCGATGGACATGTACATCAACACCAATACCATGATTACTGAACAGGAATTAGATTCTATTTCTCGGGAACGAAAGAGAAAGAAATACAGATTCCACGCTATTTGAAGCGCCAGAAAAGCCATCTTGGGACCGACTCCCGGTAGAGAGCATAGTTCATCCACGGTTTTCGGAACGTCTGAATCAAACTCATCTCGGAGCCTTATTGCTGTTTGTTTGATGTATCTATAGCAACACGAATAGGCATCGATACGTGGAATCAAGAAAGGACGCACTGTGTTTTCCGCCTCCAAAATCCAACCTTGGCGATAGCTTCCGCAATGCTGCTTTCTTCCGCGTCGACGATACCTTGCACGGATATACTGCCGCCTAGGGCAGCACGCAGTTGCTTGACTGCGGCATCAGTAACTTCATCCTTCGTTTGAGACGAAAGCATGAGCGATACAAGGGTAGCAAATCGTTTATTCTAACTGTTATTCAGCAGGCGTACTGGCACAAGACTAGAAGGCGTCTCACCCGAGGCTCCTTTTCCTTCAGCTGTGCGCTATCGCTTCCCATACTATCCACTGGGGCGACAATGTTCGCACGCATGGCCTTTATCGCATCGTAAACTTCCCTCCATCTTTCAGGTGCTGGATGGGGCGTCGCCAATGATTGTGGTATTGGTTTGGGTTTCTTCGGCGACGCTGAGGGTGACCTTTTCACTTTTGAGCGCCTGAGCGTGGATAAACTCGTGTGATCCTCAATGTCCTGTACGGTTTGTACAGTTTCTTCAAGTTTTACGCGCTTTGACCGTCGAGGAGATTCAAATTCCTGGACGTTGCTCGACTCTTCCTCCAGCTTTACAAGCGTTACTGAAGCGCTGTAGAGACTGGCATGTTCAACAAGTCTCGCCGATTGACGGGAGGTTCTTTTCAAAGCAGACATAGATATACAAGCAGAGAGATAGTGGTGGTTGTAAATAAGACAAGCAACACAGACGGTCCACGTGATCGAAGTCACGGTCATGCGCAAAAACTCAGATATCTTGTTCTCGCTCCCATAGTCCGACTCATGGTTACACAAACCTCAACATGATGAGCCTCAGAACGCGTCTCTTTGGTGCCAGGACTCTTGGATATTTTCAGGCCACCGACACTTGGTTAGCTATCTATGATGGAGCTGGAAGGATGGCATTGCCCTCACCACTGTTCTTCACCAGCCGGTGTATCTGTTATTTAGTACGCATACCAATGCCTGTGCTTATAGCCTTCTCTCAGATGAATTAGAAATTTTACCCCGCAGACGGTTCTCAATTCTCGCCTGTCAGCTTCACTCGGCGCAATGGCATTTGGTCGTCGTGCATTGGCAATCAGTAATACTACTACATACAAGCTGGCCGCAGGAAATTTGAAGTACAACCATCACAGGCATCAAACCAGTTACT
Organism: Armillaria novae-zelandiae; assembly: GCA_030435655.1. NCBI lineage: Eukaryota > Fungi > Basidiomycota > Agaricomycetes > Agaricales > Physalacriaceae > Armillaria > Armillaria novae-zelandiae. The sequence goes on from JAUEPR010000009.1 coordinate 1,081,723, forward strand.
TTCTTTACGCCGCTCTGACTTGCGCTATGATCTCGTTGACCTTGATGTGCTTGTCCACTTCGACGGTATCCGCGAAATTGACCTTGACCTGGGGACCAAAGATGAGCGCATGGGACGAACCACCAAAGTGGAACATCCCGAGCTCGTCACCAGGCGAGACCTTCTGTCCGACCTGAACGGAAACCGTGCAAGTCGACACCTCAGCCATTCCGACGCCAATGAAGGCGACGAGTCCAATGACTGGATTGTCAGCTTGGATGTAGATGATAGCACGAGTGGAAGAGTGCGTGAGCCATGCCTGAGAACGAATCATGGCACCATGGGGGTCGCAGGGCTTGAGATCGGGATCACCGACCTCAGCTCCAGCATCGGGGAGGACTGCATAGTAGGTTCCTGGAACAACATCTGCACGGACAATGGTACCGTAGATGGGGCTATGCCAGCGGTGATAGTCTTGTGGGCTGAGGAATGCTTGGTAGACGGTTCCACCGACAAAGGACTGAGCGGTGACTTCGTCACGATAGAGCATGTCGTAGACGGAGTACGGCTGGCCCTTGAGCCAGAACTGGTCATGAGCTTTGACACCGGTCTGGATGCGATACACGGTGGACTCGCAGGCGCTGTAGATGAGAGTTTGGTCCACGGGGAGGAGCTTGGGGCCTATCACGAGGCGAGCTCCGGGTTGGACCTCGCGAGTGAAGAAATGGTCCCAAGTGGTGAAGCCACGGTTGACTGCATCGGGATCAGGACAGACGTAGGTCGTATTGAAATCGCCGCGACAATCGGCCTCGAGGCTCGCTATTGCGGCACTGCTGAACCAACCCTCATCTTCATCGGTAAGCGTCTTGTTGGAGTCCTGGTTAGGGTCACTGAGGTATGCGCCCCAGGAATCCAACAAATCCTTCAGGGCAGTATTGAATGCCGGCATGCGAAAGAGGTCGTAAGCTGCACCGGTGTTGCTAAGGAGGTCAAAGACGAGATACAACGGGACACCGATAGGTTCCCCGATGACGTTTCCTTCGTCGTCCTTGGCTATGTAGAACCTCGGCGGCGCGACAACAATTGTGTCCATCACGCAGAGCAACAAGGAGAAGTCTATGATCTGTGTGCAGAGATGAGCATTGTGAAAAGGCGACGAGCAACAGGGATAGGACTGTACCTTGTTCTCTGGAGCAGCCTGCAGGAAAATCTGCTCGAACAAGTCGACCATCACTGGATCGGCCTTAATAGCGTCTTCGAACTTTGTGACAGCTTCGGTGTGGTGATCTTTGGCCTTATAACGAGGCATGCTGCGCGTGAGGAGATCCTTAATGAAACTCTCGTAAATCGCAGGATTGGCTGGGTGCCATCCACCGTAGCGGGTCAGAGCTGTCTTCGGACGCTGCGACATTGTTCTGTTAATGCACAAGAAGACGTCAGTGAGCATGCCCGAATTACGAGGTGAGAACGGCGTACAAAGTGTATTTGTTCTTGAGATGTAGTAGCAAGTGATACTGGAGTGAGTCCAGTGAGTGTCGATGCAGAGCGTATGATCCCCTTTTTATACAGAAAGTAGGCGACAATCCAAGAAACGGATTTTGTCATGTGGACAGGATTTCAATGGTAGGTTGGTTGGTGAACGTTTGGACCCGGGACACGGAACCGCCGTCAGTTGAGCTCCAGGTAATACAGGATGAATGCACTGAACATGATGGTGAGGAAGACACATCTATAATTAGTGTAAAATGCTTCGGTATTGTGATGAGCCTTCGCCCTTAGTGAGTTCTTTTGTGAATGTCGAGATAAGACCGGGTCCTAAATGCCTCGCTTGTTGATATATCTTTCGATAAATGGTCGGAATTTGTTCCAAGTTCCAATTAGTCCGCAGTGAGGAGAAAATTCTTCGACTTCGGAAGTAGCATTTCCTGTCATTAATCTGAGCAGGTGGGTTCTTGGTCGAATCGACTTGCTATCTAGAAGATGCTTAGTACCATGACAGCTTGCATGGACAGCTGCTGTGCAACATACATTACCGTGAATATCATATGAAGTCTGGGGCGCACTGGCCCATGCCCGCTTGAATGGCGACTCCATAAGACTGAGAAGTCCTGCCCGGACGTCCAAGTTCGCCGGAAGAAAACTTTGTTTCGTCATTGTTTATGCCGGACGGTTACAACACGGCGATTGTACCATAAACGTTCGCTACTGTACTTCACATCATATGCTGAGCTACCAGAAGAAATCAAATGGAGAGCGGAGGGCCCGTCGGTTGTCCACCAAGCGCAGATCATTCATTCCTACCTGATGCTTCTTTCTCCTCGAACTGGCGAGGGTAAATGGAGGCGACTACTACTGGACGTTATGTGTTCTTTAGAAAATGGTGTCGTGACACCAGAGGGCAGCCGATTGGGTGCTACCGTGATTGAGGAGGATATCATAAACCTGTAAAGACCATATCTGCTTGTTTATAGCAATTTGGGATGATGATGGGATTCGGACAAAGAATTAAAATGTAGCTAGAAGCCTTGCGAGCCCACTATCAGAGGATTATGACGATCAATGTCAGATGATGTTCTTCATTAGAGACAAGTAACAGATGAAACAGTTAATCCTTGCTACAAACATTCCGGCGACACTCTTGATACCCAGTCATATATGCGGAAGTATGGATCGGCGACAAAGGGGATAATCGCCCACCACATTGAATCATATTCCGGTCCCCCTTCGCACCTCGCATCGATGACCATGTTCACATATTCAAACCATCTAGGATAAAAGCCCGCCGTGGCGAAATCAATCAGCCAAAGTTGGCCGTCCTCCCCGAGGATCAAATTTCGCAGGGCCAAGTCAATATGAGAGTATACGAGAGTCCCATCATCTGGCAATGGCCCCTGGTGCACGGACAATCGGGCTAGGGTGGCTACATCCATAGCATTGTTGAAAAGCTTGATGAATTCAGCTGAGGTCACGAATGGTGTTGAGCAACAATGCGTTACATCACGTGCACGTGACCGTCATACTAAAGCGCCGTATTCCCTTCCTTCTCACCTCAGTCATTCCAACATCCTGACTGAGGTGAGACCGTCTTTTACTATGTTCTGTGCCACAGATATCTAACTTATTAGTAGAATTATCTTTTCTGTGTGTACAGGTACAGTTTATAATGCCAATTATAGTCATTCCAACATCCTGACTGAGAATTATCTTTTCTGTGTGTACAGGAATTAACAGGTTATGGGCGTTTGAAGTATCCTTCACCCTGTACACTACGTTTTACCTGATTTCTACACGTGGACGCTCCCGATTTCCTTCCTTTTCGGTGCATATATCCGGCTTTCTTGACGATGTCGCGACCTACTGTCAACTCTCGCCAAAACCCTGGTTCCAGTCGCCCTGACGTCAACGGCGAGCATGAGCTCGACCCTGGATCCATATTGGATCCTGTCACTGGCGATATCTTCGACGACCCTGGGGCGAATGGTTTCCCTGACACCGATCCTCCTCCCGCTCGACGAATAAACGCGTTTGCGCCCGGCTCTGTCCCTGGACGCCAGTACGTGCCTCCGGATCAGAATCCGGCTCCCAGCCTTCATCTGACCGCTGCGGAAATTTTCCGTTTTGATCGCACCCACCCTCGTGTTCGCGTCTGCCAGATTCGTGACACGTCATGGCCGTCTTCCGTCCTTTCTCTGGATTTGACCTCCCAGAACTGGAAAGAATGGTCTCGAGCTGTCACGAATATCCTGAACTTAACCGGCCTGCGCCCTCACATCGTAAATGACCCATCCTTCATTTTGCCTGACAAACAACTCGAGCCTACCGTGTACGACAATTTCCTCCACAATGACCGCGCCGTCATGGCCTTCTTGGACTTACACCTCGCCAAGTCAGAACGGATGTATACCGTTAGCTCTGCTGACGCTCGTTCGTTCTGGTCCAAACTGCGATCTCGCCATGAGACTCAAGGGGTCACCTCGCAAGCCTCCTTGATTGAGGAGCTCCTGCAAATTACTTATTCTAAGGAGGCTTCCTTCGCTGCGACGACGGAACGTCTACGTGAGGTTAACGACCGGGTTTGGGACATGGGTACTCCCACTCGCGACGATTTCCTTTGTATTGCGATCGTCCGTGCCTTGACGCCTAACTTCCCAGATCATCGTCTTGCGGTCGTGCGTGAACTCGCTTCGGGAACGTCGGCAAGACCTTGTTCTTCTACTAAGTTGATCAAGATCCTCGAGCTGGACACAAAGTTCACTGCCAATAGCCCTGCTCCTTTCGCGCTCGCCACACAGCACACGCGTGCACCTGTCAAAGAAGTCTGTACCGTCTGTCACAGATCTACTCATGCTGCCCCCTACTGCGTGTGGCCTGGAGGCGGTATGGCGGGACAGACTGTACAGGCTGCGCGTGCTAAACGTCTTGCAGATAAAGGTTTGCCGTCATCCTCCCCTGCCTCTACTGCGACGAATACCCCTACTCTTAACCATTTCAAAGACAATGCCAGTCGCTCTTTCATAGTCAACGCATCTACTGGTCAAGCCTTCCTGCTCGCCACTGACCCTGCTGCTGCTCCGCCTTCCGACGTCTTTGTTGGACTCGCAACGGATGACGTGAACGATCTCATATCGCCAGCCGTCGCTGGCAGCATGTGCCCCGCCGACTACGAGGAGTTGATTGCATTCATCGATGTTGATGATCTTCTTGCTTCCATGGACTGGACGGCTGCTTCTCATGTGCTTCCTAGTGATTTCTCTGCATTCTCTGCACTCTCGCATGACAGCACATCCTTGGACGTCTCTCCTTGGATCAAGGATACCGGCGCAACCGTCCATATCTCTCACGATGCGTCCGATTTCTTCTCTCTCCGCCAGTTGGCTGTCCCTCGCACCATCAGGGGTGTCGGGGGCAGTGCTATTACTGCTCTCGGAGTTGGGACTGTGAAGCTCCGCTTAACAAAAGGTGGAACTCTCTGCCTCGAGAATGTGCTCTACATCCCTACCTCATCTGTTCGTCTTCTCTCCGTCGCTGTCCTCACCAAGAAGCTCCAGTGTGTTGTCTCCTTCGACACCTCGTCCTCTCACATTCACCGAAACAATTGTCTCCTTGCTACTGGCTCCCGTCTCGATAACCGTAACCTCTACAAGCTCAACTGCACAAACGTCCGTTCTGAACATGCAAATTTTGCCGCCCACGCTGTCCCCACTCTGGATACGTGGCACCATCGTCTAGGCCACCCAAATAACCACGCGATTCACCTCATGGCTACGAAAGGCCTTGCCGAAGGTATGCCTGTCGACCTCTCTTCCATTCCGCCCTCATGCGAATCCTGCATCCTTGGTAAACAGACTAGGTCATCTGTCCCCAAGGTCCGCATTGGTGTGAGGGCATCGAAGAAGTTAGAGGTCATGTCCATGGATTTGACTGGACCAGAAGATGTTGTATCAGCTTCAGGGAACAGATACCTGATGTCCGTCGTCGACGAATACACTTGCATGCCTTTCGTTCTTCCCCTTAAGACGAAAGACTCGGCGTTTGTGCACATCACTGCTTGGGAGCTACGGGTTGAACGTGAGACTGGCCAACGTCCATTGAAGTACAGGATCGACAACGGTGAGCTGAAGTCGACTGAGTTCGATAACTGGTGTTCATCTAGGGGCATTGCCGTCGAGTATACCGCTCCCTACACAAGTGCCCATAACGGACAGGTGGAGAGGATGCACCGCACCATCATGAGCAAGGCACGCACGATGCGTATCGAGTGTGAGATGCCCCCCAATAGGTGGGATGAGTTTTGCCTTACAGCCACCTATTTGACCGCACAGACTCCTGCCGCTGGCGCTAGTTTTCAAACCCCCTTCCAACGTTGGCATAACTGCCTTCCAAACCTGTCCCACCTTCGTGAGATTGGTTGTAAAGCTTTTGTTCTTATTCAACCTACTGATAAGAACCCTAAAATCTATCCCAGATCTGTAGAATGCATCCTCATTGGCTACTCCAGGTCTTCGAAAGCATACCGCTGTTTCCACAGGGCCTCTAACAAGGTGGTCGAATCTTTTCATGTCCGGTTTGTCGAGCGCAAGGACTCTGTTGAACGGTCGCTCCACCCTGGTGTCATCGCAAACCCTCTAGATTCTCCTACCATGGCTCAGCCTTCCCCTCCCCTGCCTGAAACCCCTGGTCCCTCCCTGGCTTCCGTCCCTCCTCCTCCTGCTTCGCCTGCTCCCCGCCGTTCTGCTCGCCCCTCTTTACCCAGTGAACGCTTGGCAGAAGCGCAAGGTATTCTCCGTATCCCCGCTGTACAAGCTGCTACTCTGGCCTCTGCTAAAACTGGGGCACGACTCAAGGCTGAGCGCGCTGCTGCCAAGGATCTTCGTCGTCAAGCTCGACTCGAGGTCCGTGCCACTCTCCTTGACGACTCCAGCCACGCAGGTCCTTCCATAGCCTCTATTGCGGATGACGAAGATATTCTCCGTAATGAAATCCTTGCTGCTGCTGAACTGTATGCCACCGACGACGTTGGCGATGATGACCCTGCTACCCTACGAGACGCCCTGGCTTCCCCTCATTGTGCCTCTTGGGTCGCTGGTATTCAGGAGGAGCTCGCGAGCTTGAAAACCATGGGTGTCTACAAGCTCGTGCCCCGGTCTGAGGTCCCTACGGACAGAAAAGTCCTGCGTGCGAAGTGGGTCTTCAAGTTGAAGCGTGACAGTGGCAACATCCCTCTCCAATATAAAGCACGTCTCGTTGTCCGTGGCTTTGAGCAGGTCTATGGGCGGGATTATGACCAAACCACTTCTCCAACTGCACGTATGGAGTCTTTTCGCTTGCTTCTCCACATCGCTGCAACACGTGACTGGGACATCCAACAGTTCGACGTCTGTACCGCTTTCCTATATGGTCTTCTGGGCGACGATGAGACCCAGTGGATGGAGCAACCTGAAGGTTTCGCTGAGGTGGGTAAGGAGGACCACGTCTGGCAGTTGCAGCGTGGTTTGTATGGTATGAAGCAGAGCGGTCGGATTTGGAACCGGACGTTGAATGAGGCTATGCAGTCCTGGGGTTTCAAGAGGCTGCAATGCGAGTGGTGCATATACTATCGAAAGACTACCACTGGCATCATCATCTGCGCTGTTCACGTCGATGATTTTCTTTCAGTCGGCAGCTCTTCGGACGAAAACGATTCGTTTTTAGCTCAGCTGCGATCTAAATGGGAAATCTCCATGGAAGATGCTAGATTCGTAGTCGGCATTGCTATTGAGCGTGACCGTGCCTCTCACCGAATCTTCCTTTCCCAGACTGCCCTTATCGATAAGGTCCTCAGCCAGTTTGGTCAGGCTGATTGTCATCCTAAATTGATCCCCATGGACCCCGATATCCACCTCACGCGACCTGACTCTACCATAGTCCTCCCTCAGGAGGAGACTGCAGCCCTGGCTCGCTTACCCTACCGGTCCCTTGTTGGCTCACTGATGTATATTGCCATTGGTACTCGACCCGATATTGCATTTGCCGTCTCCAAGCTCACACAGTTTCTCGACTGCTTCCATACCCCGCATTGGGATGCGGCCATCAATGTCCTCCGATATCTAAAGGGCACTCGATTGCTTCGCCTCACTCTCGGTGGAGATCGTTGCTCCCTTATCGGTTTCTCCGATTCCTCATATGCTGACAGCCTCGACGATCGTCGTTCCACCATGGGTTACTGTTTTTCACTTGGACTGGGCATGGTTACTTGGAGTTCTCAGAAGCAGAAAACGGTCGTCACCTCAACAACTGAGGCCGAGTACATTGCTGCCTCTGAATCGGTTAAAGAGGCCATGTGGATACGCCAGGTGTTCCGCGAGATTCAGCTCGGTAACTCCGACCCCACCCCTTTGCTCTGCGACAACAACGGTGCCATGTGTCTCGCGTTTGATCCCGCATTTCATGCTCATGTAAAGCACCTTGACGTTCGTTATCACTACATACGTGAGCGCGTCGCTGAGGGTTCCGTGAGCATCCACCGCATTTCTTCCAAAGAGAATGTTGCCGATGTCTTCACTAAACCATTGCCACGAGTGGACTTCCTGCGTTGTCGGGCTGACCTCGGGCTCACCTGATGTCCATGCGAGGAGGAGATTTTTGGCTGTGTTGTTTCCTTTTTTTTTTTCGTTCTCTCTTATGATATTTTTTCTTTCTTTCACACTCGCATCCGCATTGAGGAGGAGTGTTGAGCAACAATGCGTTACATCATGTGCGCGTGACCGTCGTACTAAAGCGCCGTATTCCCTTCCTTCTCACCTCAGTCATTCCAACATCCTGACTGAGGTGAGACCGTCTTTTACTATGTTCTGTGCCACAGATATCTAACTTATTAGTAGAATTATCTTTTCTGTGTGTACAGGTACAGTTTATAATGCCAATTATAGTCATTCCAACATCCTGACTGAGAATTATCTTTTCTGTGTGTACAGGAATTAACAAATGGGCCCTTGACAGATTTTATAGGGCCGAAGATGCGGGATGCGTAACATCTTCCCGGCTGGTCACCATCGAGAACAGGCCCAGGAATTTGGGATCGGGTATGTGTGATGGACCTGAGCTGGCGTACGTAGCTTCGTAGGGTGAATGCTATACGGATTTTCTGCCAGAACCCCATGGTGGGCCAAGCCGCCGCCAATGTGATTCCGGGAATGAAGTCCATGACAATGATACTCTGACTTGAGTCCACCTTCACGACGCGCCGGATCGGAGGTACAGGGATGTTTGTGCGGTTTTTAACGAGATCTTGGGCTAACGCCTCCGAAGGCCACCCCGCCGTGAACCCGCGTACCACCTTGACCAGAACATCTGGTGTGAGCCTGTGTGGGCAGGATGATGCGTCCCATTCATCCCTAGGCACAGAGATACACTGATCCAGTAGTTCCTCATCTGTTTTTTCGTCAACATCTGCACTCTGTCGGCATTGATAAGGATATGGGCAATCAGGTGCGAGGTCACACGCACATTTCGATATGGCAGTCGGCCTTTAGGTCCAAAGCAGGCAAGCAAAATGTCGGCAACGGCAATGACGGCCATGTAGAAGACAGTGAGTATGCATTTAGGTATCATTTCAACTGGTGGTTGGGGAAGACGCCAGGGTACACGTATATCCACTCATTCACAGCCTATAAAAAGCTGCAGCCTGTGGCGTCTTCCAGAAGTATTAGGTAACTGGGTTACGTAGGGTTCTGGGTTGAAGTTAGTTCGCAATATATATTCATCATCAACCATTGGCAGAGCGCACTCTCAATGGCATTTCTGGTTTTATTATATCATGTTTGTTTACCGCGCTAGCTGGGCCGGTGCTCATCGTCGACGGTTGGATTGTTGCCAGACACAATACTTCGACGTTGAAATTCATCTCGAAACTTATCTTGCCTTATATACTGTCACAACGGGTCCATCATCCAACACACTAGGACACCAGACGCCATCGAAACTCTTACTGAAATTGTATTCGGTGCCATATATTCTTCATATGTACCTCCAATCAGGTCGTTGCGTCCGACATGCTGCAGTCAGGTGACACCTTGCAACGAAGTACACGACGGACTTGCGTCGTCTTATATTGACAAACAGTGATATTAGTACAATCAGGCTGGTCCCATACTCTGTACAATCATTACGAGTATTCAGCCACTTACTCTTATGCCGCGCTAGCTTGGGCTATGATCGAGTTGACCTTGAGGTGTTGGTCAACTTTGACGTGATCCGCAAAAGTGATTTTGACCTGGGGACCAAAGATGAGAGTATGGGACGAACCACCAAAGTGGAACATCCCGAGCTCATCACCAGTCGAGACTTTCTGTCCGGTTTTAACGGAAACCGTGCAAGTCGACACCTCAGCCATTCCAACACCAATGAAGGCGACGAGTCCAATGACCGGGTTATCAGATTGGATGTAGATAATAGCACGAGTGGAGGAGTGGGTGAGCCATGCTTGAGAACGAATGAGGGCTCCGTGGGGGTCGCCGGGCTGGAGATCGGGATCACCGACCTCAGCGCCAGCATCGGGAAGGACGGCATAGTAGGTTCCCGGAACAATCTCTGCACGGGTGATGGTACCGTCGATGGGGCAACGCCAACGGTGATAGTCCTGTGGGCTGAGGAATGCTTGGTAGACGGTTCCACCGACGAAGGACTGAGCGATGTTGTCGCGGTAGAGCATGTCGTAGACGGAGTAAGCCTGTCCCTTGAGCCAGAATTGATCGTGATCTTTGACACCGGTCTGGATGCGATACACGGTGGACTCGCAGGCACTATGGATGAGAGTTTTGTTCTCGGGGAAGTAGATGGGGCGAGCTTGGGGTTGAATCTCGCGGGTGAAGAAATGGTCCCAAGAGGTGAAGCCACGGTTGACTGCATCAGGGTCGGGACACACATAGGTCGCGTTGAAATTTCCGCGACCGTTGGCCTCGAGACTCTCCAAGGCGATAGGGCTGAACCAACCCTCCTCTTCGTCGGTGAGTGTCTTGTTGGAGTCGGGGCTAGTGAGGTACAGGCCCCAGGCGTCCAACAAGGCTTTCATGGCAGGATTGAATGCCTTCTTGCGAAAGAGGTCATAGGCTGCGCCGGTGTTACTAAGGAGGTCGAAGATGAGATACAATGGGACACCGATAGGTTCCCCGATGACGTTGCCTGCATCGTCCCTGGCTATATGGAACCTCGGCGGTGCGACAACAATTATGTCCATGTGGTGGAGCAGCTGGTCAAAGCTTGTGATCTGAGTATAGAAATGAGTGTTGTGAGGAGGCGGCAAGTAGCAGGGATAGGACTGTACCTTGTTCTCTGGAGCGGCCTGCAGGAAAATCTGCTCGAACAACTCGACCATCTCTGGATCGGCATTGATGGCAGCCTGGAACTTTGCGACAGGTTTGGTATGGGCGGCCCTGGCCCTGTGAGCAGTCGCACTGCGCTGAGCGAGATGTTGGATGAAGCTCTTGTGAACAACTGGATTAGCTGGGAGCCATCCACCGTAACGTGTCAGAGTTGTCTTCCTTGGCTGCCACGACATTGTCCTGTCAGAAGACGACGTCAGCGAGCTTTCTCGAATCACGGAGTGAGAAGGGCGTACAGAGCGTATTTGTTCTCGAGATGTAGCAGGTGATATCAGAGTGGTTCTGGGTGTCGATTTAAAGAATATGGTCCCCTTCTTATACAGAAAGTGAGCGCACATGCCCTCAAAATGATGATTTTTCTCTCGAACAGAGGCTTGGTACCACGACAGCTTGCACGGTCAGCTGTTATGCAATAGACACCACGATGGAGATCATATGAAGCTTGTCGTGTACTCGTGTACGCACTTGCGTCGTAATACCATTCAGTCTCGTCCTATAACTGATGAAGTCCCCGTCTTCTGTCTATATCAAAAGATTTAGAAGTCCGGTCACCACGATCGAGGCCAAGATCACCGGGAGAAACCTTTATTTCGTCATGAAGGGTTTGCCGCGGTGTAAGCCTAACAAGCTGGACTACTCCAATCCGAGAGCATACCGACTGATAGCACTGCTTGAATGTCTCGTGAAAAGCCTGGATAGGGAACCGTAAGAAGGCTTACTTTTGTTGCAGGGAAGGAAGCACTAATCCCAGACCAAAAGTTCAGAGGCGTCATGAAATGAGTCAAACGTGTGCCCTGCCGATATGTGAAGTAGACTGTAAACATCTTATCAAACAGCGTAGTGGCCGTGTGTCTGGGCCAACAAGAATGGTTGAGGGTTCGTATTACATGGACACTCCGGGAATAATACATACATCAGCTAATTCAGGCACAAAGCGGTAATCCAGGTGGAGGAGTAGCGGAGAGGTTGCAGGCGGATGTTTCCCTTTGAATTGCCTGCGGGGACAGACGACATTCAACATGTCAACAGGATCAGGGAAGGGAGAAGCGAAAGACACGTAGAAATATTGCAGTGATTGCACTCATTATCATTAGGCTCTTCCCTTTACTGGCTACGTTGAGCTGGAATTGTTCTCCACTAGATTGCCCTTCACCAGAGGGCGGGCGATGCCTGAACATGGATGGGTCTGCAAGGGCAATGCTCGGCGGCGCTCGCATTACAAGGGGCTTGAAGGCACTAATATACTTACGTTCCGATGCTCAGCTTCGACTGACGTTTACGTACTACGCGAAGTCTTGACTCTTGAGGGGAGGCCAAGTGATGTACCCCCCCGTATTGTCGAACTCGATGTCAATACCAGGAGGAGCGACAGAAGCGGGTTTCTCGAATGTGCTGCCGGGAAGAGAATGGTGTGCTCTACAAAAGAGCAAGTCATAACAGTCACACGTCAGTCAGCATTATTATAATCAGTACAAAGAGTGCAGATGGACAAGATGAAATAATAAAGCTCCAACAGATCAAGGAGGCGAACAATGCACTCACAAAAATACAACAATGAAGAAGGAAATGGAAGAATAAAGATACATGAACTAGTTCTCAACCATCAGATGCGCGCTTCTTGGCGCCTTTCGCCCTCCGTGCAGCTTTCCTCTGTATGGATGGTCAATGACATATCGGATAGCCGTACTCGACGCTTACCTTGGCACGACTTCGAGCACCCCGTCCTAGAATCTCTTCCCCAGATTCATTGTCGTCTTCATCGGCTTCTGATTCTTCTATTGCGCCAGTGGCATCGGCCATTTCAACATCGCTCGAGCTTTCCGACTCGTCAGGCTCGTCAGATTCGTCATCAGATCGACGCTTCTTCTTCGTTCGCCTACGGAACGACAGATGAGGACGCCACAATCATACAACATATAAAAGCGTACCTAGCATGTCCATTTCCGTTCGCGGTGGGAGCTTTACGTTTTGCAGAAACTCTTCGCTCCTTTTTCTCCTAGACGGCTATAAGGATGGCGAATACTGGAACATGGAAGCTAACTAACCGCTAAAGGGACATGCTTGTACAAGTCGGCGGCCCATTTCACCATCTCTTTGGGCAAGTAAACAGTGTTCGCTGTCTGTGACAAGAGTGTAAGGGCGCTCCTCCAGATCGATAGGATTGCAACTTACTGTGTTGGCATCTTCGGGGCTCGTATGTGGACGTAAGATATCTGACGGAAGTTTGATTTTCCCAGGATAGCTTGGGATACTCCACGAATAATGTTGCGCCCGAGCTTTGATGATCTCCTGCGCCAGTTCGCATATTATGTAGAAATTCTGAAAAAAAAAGATCAGTATCAATTTCGGGACCGATATCAGCAACCCTACACGACTGTATTCTTCAGACCCAAGGTCCTTGACGGTTTTCCCTTTCAGAGTGTAATGATAGATAAGAGAAACATTTTCGGCTTGAATAACGTGATCGGCGAAGTACTTGAGATATCTGAGAAATGATGAATGATAAAGGCAATGGGGAACATCGATTCAACGCACTGGCCAATATCTTGCAAGTCTTCAAGGGCTACTGAAAAGTCGGGGTGATGTGCAAGTGTATGCATTAACCGAATGATGTTGACATCAAAATAGAGCACCCGAATATCTAAAAATACGGTCAAGGACGAGAAATACCTGGGAAGAAAGGACTAACTGGCAGGCAATGTTCGAATGGCGGAGGATATGTATGACGTGGCCTGATTAAGTATTAGCGCGGTGGTTATATTGTATGTAGACTGAACATACAGTTGATTTGATGTCCTCTTCGGGATCGTGAATCGTTAAAAACGGTACGATATTGAAAGTGATCGGTATACGCCGTGCGTATAGCAATATGATAAGCTTTCGTAAGAAGTTGAGTCGAACATTGTAGCATGAATCCTAATCGTTGCGATCAATCGCGATAATAGCACATCGACTGACTGGCAGACAAACCTGAATGACCAATATCAGTCGAGTAAAGGCCGTTGTAACAAACACTTCGTATTTCTGGACAGTACACAATTGTAGCAGCGAAACAGCTGCCTGTAAACGCAGCCGTGTCATGAACTTGGGGCTAAAAGCACATTAGCAGGACGCAACACAGGGTTCAAATCGTCTCACTCTTCTGTGACGTCGGAAGAAAGTGCACCGTTCATCTCAACTAGCTGTTTGAAGATCTTGAGCGGCGGCCCCGACACCATCAGGCCTTTATCCGAGTCGGCGTATGCCAGAGTGCGGTTCTTGAAAACCTTCAAAGCAAGGATTTTCGCTCGAAGAAGATCAGGCATAACATCGTCCTCCACCCATTCTTCCTCGGTATCATCGTCCTGTACAAGAGATTGAATTGAGTGTTCGACAATGTGTGCAGGCCACTGACTGGATCTGGTAGTTGGGGTACCATAAGAAGCTTCTTCACCAGAAATTCCGTTATTACATCGCTTTTGGATTCAAAGGCATCTGGCGCTAGTAGTGCAAACTGTGCAAGGGCAGCTATGTGTGCTACCAACAGCTCAGACGAAGCCTCGGCCAATCCGTCGGCCAATGACTAAACGAGGTTCAACGAAAAGATACACCTCAAATCGATAAATGGAACGTACCTCAACTACTTCCGTGCAAGCCTCGCTCTGACGGGAACAAGAAGCGAGTATTCGGGCGGCAAATTTCGCCTGCTTCCAACCAGGGCCTGTGGCATATCGATTAATGCGGTCTATGGTGCGCCTTTTCAAAAGCTTTCAGCCTAATTATAAGCTAAACGTAATTAGTCCGCTCACGAGTCTTTGGGGGCGAGATCTTCATCCCATCGGATCACACTGGATAGCGCTTGAAGACCCGCCGAAACCAGCAAGGGCGATGCCTCTTCATCCGAAATGACTTTCACCAGGGCGCTAACGTGGGACTTGTAGATAGCTGGCCTGTATTTGGAGATATATCTCATCAGCGTGTGTATATGACCGGCAATCACATTTGCTTGTTTTCCTCGGCCATTTTCCAGACGCTTCAGAAACATAGGAATAGAGGACTGGTTAACGACGTGGCATGTCGCCCGTCGTAGGAGGATTGACATCGTAGACACGATACCAGGAGAGCTATCTACGATCTTTTTCAGAAATTCGTTCTAAGAACTGTGTTAGTAGATCCCACGATCGTCACTTTGGATATTGACTCACTCTCCGTTTGATCAGTGTTTTGAGGTCTGTTTGAGGATCTATACATTTTTTTAGATGTTTGTACGCTGTCGAATCGTTGAGCTTGGCGAAGGCATGGAAATCATCGGCAGCTTTTGATGAATCAGGATACAAGGCTACGTCGCACCGTCAGTACTGGCGCTCTGAGAATGCTCGAAACTGAAAACATACCAGCGAGCCGTCTGACACATCGGGTCAAGTCACTTTTCACCTTTTCTGTATTGACTTTGTCGCCGTCGATGATACCGCTCTGGGACGGATTCGATTACTGAAATTGCAACATTTTGGAACGTGGGACGTACATTATTCTGAATACACGCGTCTATAAAGGCTAGCACGTGGGCTGACTGACTACGCGATGTGTTAAAGCGATATCAGCATATTGGGGGTAATTAGAGACGTACTTTGATTTTAGATTCGTGAAGGCTAGAAGGCCATTGATGGAGCGCACTTCGAGGAATTTCATTGTGTTGAGAAGTCTATCCGACCAGAGCGCTTCGTCAATTTCACTTTCACCGGATTTGCCCTTGTCCGGCAGCAAAGATCGAGGCAAAGGTAATATGTAATCTGCAATTGCTTGCTCGACTGCAGGTCTGAGACGCTTGCACTTAGAAAAGGCGCACGTATCAATGGACATGGGTCTTACCTGGATTCTTGGTTCATGCCTATCAAAGGAAATAGAGTATTTGGTATCCACGAGAAGTTGGAGATGGCAACGGGATCGTTGATCTCGCTAAAATCCGTCAGTTTTTCTTCAAGAAAGAAAAAGTCGACAACAGAGTCATACATTTGAGGATAAGCGAGATCATAGAGCTTGCCGAGACTCTTCAATGCCTCAGTTCGTACAAGTTGCTAGAAAGAAGGTGAGCAGAGTTCGCCCATTGAATTCGCAAGATTTCCAAACCTTTTTGTCAATGGTACGCTGGGCTATAGCACGGAGTTGCTCCTCTGTAACATGATGAGCGGCTGTCTCATAGTCTAATTGACCATAGATTTTGCAGACAGCCGCGCGCACTTTCTCGTCGGGATCCAAAAGTTTTGCTTGGAGGCATTCTAGATACAATTAATATGGTTGATGGAAGATCGTTGCTGAAGCACACCTTGTACCGCTTCTCTCATCTCGGGGTATCCACCGGATATGATGGGCCGTGCCGACTCCAAAGCCTTCAGCCTGACGGAGACTGACCGGTCGTTTGTCCTAACCAACCACACCCTCCACGTCGTTGGATATTTCTTGGAGAGATCGTATCCGCTCTTATCAGCAAACATCTCACCGAGGACTTGCGTGGCGATGGAACGGAGCTGAACGTCTTCTGCCCGCAGCTCTTCCTCGAGCTGCGGTATCACACTGTGAAGAAGTGTAGGACATGCCAGATGTATCCGCTTCACAAGTTCGTGCGCTTTGCGGACTTCCTTCAGTTCCTCATCCCCAGAGTTGGTAACGATAGTGTCTGTAAAATACATCGACACATGTCGCTGCAGCTTGTCGGCGGCCTGATTGCATACCTGCACGACTAAACGGTATGCCGGCTGGTCAGGTTGCTAGACGATAGGACATTGTTATATATTGTGGCACTGATAGCACTAGAGCACGCACCGCGTTCTTGTCCATGAACTGAGCCATAAGTATCTCAAGCACGGATGTATTCAAGGAGTGGCATTCGTCGAGGAGTGCGGTAAGAATATCGCCCAAAAAACTCTCTATCTGCTTAGAGAAGTCGCGTCGCACAATAATGAAAAAGTCGGTAAAGATGTGTGTCATCATGCTGTCGGCATTTGGGAGGTCGCAGACGAGTACGACGCTCTTCACGGTCGACAGGGACTCGAGGACGTGGAAGTACTGATTATAGTAGGTATCTTCTGTTCCTTTGAGGCCGGATTTGAGCTGTTGAAAGATGAACTGAAATATATCAACAAGCTCCGCGACCGTGTATGGTGCCTCCGGAGCATACAGGCCAAGGATATCAACTAGACAGCAAGCAGCGTACGCCTTGACACCCCTGTCCTTGTGATGTAGAATCGGATTAAGAATGAGTTCCTTGCGTACACTATCAACTGATTTGGTGTCAACCCGGTCTTGGTCCAACACGCTGAGCTCCTCGTGTAAATTCTTCAGCTTTTTGAGGAGAGCGTCGGTTGTCGTGCCCTTTGTGACGAGCTTTTCTTTGAACGCGAGCTTCCCAGGCGATGTCTGGCCGCCGTGGCGGGTTTTCGCGACCATGACGGGAGGAAAGGAAGATGTGGGAGAGAAAGGAGTAAAGTCACGGTTGTTGCACGCGTTGTTTTGGTCTTGTTTTCCTTCAAGCTCGCCGCCGGCACCGGGCAATTTTGTCATCTCTACAGCCACCTCGACGTGCACGGCAACCGGTCATGTCTAGGATCCTCGGAATACCGCCCAAGAGGGCACTGCCGTTGAAGGAGGCATCCCTCTTCAAGGAGGTCCTCACTATGTACGAAGCTCGCCAGCTCAAAAAAGGCCTCAAAACAGCTGATCAGATATTGAAGAAATTTCCTGAGCATGGCGGTGAGCGTTGCGGCTCCCAAGGCGTTCATAGTATTCATTATGGTCTGCAGAGACGATGTGCATGAAAGGCCTCATCCTCACCCACATGGGGCGACGGGAGGAAGGCATTGACCTCGTCAAAAAGGGCGTCCGTCTCGATCTTACTTCGCATATATGCTGGCATGTCTTCGGTCTTATTCAGAAGGGAGAGAAAAACTACGAGGAGGCTCTGAAATCATATACCCAGGCCCTCCGGTTCGACAAGGTGCGTCGCGAAGCCATGGAGACCGAATGTAACTGCAATTTGTGTAATTAGGAAAACTTGAATATTCTTCGGGATGCTGCTCACTTGCAAACGCAGCTTCGGCTGTACGACGGGCTCGTCGAAACGCGACATATATTACTTCGTCTTCGTCCTACTGTCCGCCAGAACTGGGTGTCCCTCGCTGTCGCATACCATCTTAGCGGGAATCTCCTCGAGGCCAAGAAGGTATTAGAGCAGTACGAAAGAACCCTGAAGGTATGTTACCCTAACCGATTTCTCCGATGCATTGGTGCTTACTGTCTATTAGAACGTTCCCGATTACGACATCGAGCATTCGGAAACAACAATGTATCATGTCCGGTTACTTGAAGAACTAGGGGAGTTCACTGAAGCTCTCTCCTTACTCGACGTCAACTCCAAATCGTGTGTAATTGTGGATAAAACTGCCATCATGGAAGCCAGAGGTCTGCTGGCATATTTCAGTCACCTAATGTGTCCCTCTAAACGCCACCACAGCACGGTTGCTCTCTAAGCTCAAATCTGATGAGGCAGAACATGCATGGCGTATCCTCATTGACCATAACCCAGACTGCACTAATTACTACCACGGATATCTTGCCAGTCAAGGCATCGATAGCGGTAAGCGTCGTTCGCCGGTTCATTGATCTCATCTAATTTGTATTACGATATCACAGACGAGGCATCGCTGGCTGTTTTGCGTGATATCTCTTCGCAAATCCCTCGAGCGAATGCCCCACGTCAACTAGCGCTTACCTTCGCATCTGGAGATCAATTCAAAGAGCTGGCAAAACCTTACCTCGTCTCAGGGTTTACCAAAGGCATCCCTTCCCTCTTCGCCGACATCAAGCTGCTATACAAAGATGAAACCAAATTGGGTCAAATCCAAGCGTTACTTGAAGAGATCCGAGCAGAAAATGCGCCGGATTCCGCCGCACCTTCATCATCAACATTCACTTCAGAGCCTACAACGTACCTGTGGATACTGTATTTCCAGGCACAGCATTTCTCCTACCTTTCACAGTTCAGACGGGCTCTTGAAATCCTGGATGAGGCACTCGAACATACACCAACACTGCCAGAGTTATATACATGTAAAGCCAGAGTTCTCAAACGTGCCGGAGACATGTTTGGTGCCGCAAAATCAATAGAGGAAGCACGGTTGTTAGATGGCCAGGACCGTTTCTTGAATACCAAAAGCGCCAAATACCGACTTCGTGCAGGTCTTGTGGATGAAGCTAGTACTCTTCTGGGTCTCTTCACGAAGGTGGGAAACGTTCGTATCCATATTTGGGTAGGGATTAACTAAATTGCAACTAGAAAGACGCGGCAAGCCCTGGTGCGGACCTTGAAGACATGCAGTCTTTGTTATATCTTATCGAAGAGGCCGATGCTCAGAATCGCCTTGGCAAGATAAATCTGGCTCTCAAGAAATATGCCGCCATACAGAAAGTATATATTTTTTTCTTTCTTGGCGAACACTGCTTACAGCTGTAATAGGTCTTTGATGAGATAGAGGACGACCAGTATGATTTCCACGGTTATTCGATGCGCAAATTCACAATAAACATATATTTCAAGTAAGCCTTCTCAAGGATGGGCCATTGTTTCACGTCTTGACGTCCTCGCCACAGTCTGCTCTCATGGGAAGATCGCTTAAGGTCGCATCCAGCATACGTAAAAGCGGCTATATCCGCGAGCAAAGTTTGCCGTCGTTTCATCGCTATTTTTATGCGTTGCTTATTCGAATTGTAGATATTCGTTGCAGTGCATGATGACCCGTCAATAGCAACTTCATTTGCGTCCTCGGGTTCGTTAATTCAGTTGCCATAATCCACAGGCGCGTCTCACGATTAACAGGTCAACTCACAGATGCCGAAAAGAAGGCAAAGAAAAAGGCCAGAAAAGCGGCTCAGAAATCTCAGGATGACTCCAAAAAGGGTAGGCGGGATATTCGCACCAATTTTGATATATTGACTGGGTTTCCTAGGCAATAGCCAGCAATCTTCGAATGAGGACAAGGGCCTCGAACTCACCGTTCCCAAAGACGATGATGCCGACGGCATCAAGCTTTTAGGATGCAGTGATCCTTTGGAACGCGCTGCCAAGTTCCTCCATCCGCTCATAACGTTGGCTCCGGAAAATATCGATGTTTGGATAGCAGTCTATGATGTTGCGATTAGGCGCAGTGAGTCAACTCGCACAAGCGTAGTTACATCGATGCTAACCGTAGTGCAGAAAAACTATTACAAGCTACCAAAGCCTTGAAGCACGCGCGTTCAATTGATGCCAAAAATCCCGAGCTGCATATACGCCTCGCACATGTCCGACAAACGGGTATGTACACCAGTATTCATCATCCCAGTATCAATATCTTTAAAAATGTCTATCATTAGCGGCCGCTCTTCCACAAGAACCTCCGGCACCCATTGGACCTCTTTTCAAAGAGACTCTGTTGGAGCTTCTACCCGAGGAAGTATCGCTGGAAACATTCAATTCGCAATACCTTCAACGCCTTCCCTCATCACAGCAGGCTATCCTAGCAGCTGCTAAGGTCTCACAAAAGCTCCAAGCGCCTCTTGAAGAAGTTGAAAATGTCCTTTTCACTGCATTAGGCCCAGACGCGAAGCTTGATCTTGAAGTACGCTTCTTTCACTTTCTTGCGAATCGCTGGACTAACTTTTTGCGGTGCAGTCATCACAAGCGATATTGTCGTACCTTAAGTCCCTTGGTTCACCACGGGCAGAAGAATTCCGAATTGCGTGTGATAGCAAGTTTGAACTATCAACGGTTTTCAAGTCGCCAGAAGAACAGGCGCTGTTAGCAAAGCAGGCTTTGGATGTTGTTGTTGGGTACCCTGACGAAGTGGAGGCGGAAGCTTGATCTATAGAATTAATTGATGTAGACTGTCTAGACGTCCACCATGCAATAATTTATACCGATATAGTTCTCCTTGGATCAGGACAATACGGTGTTGTAAAGATGAATTCTCGTCTTTGACCTTGCAGACGAGCACCTGCCACCTGTACCACAACCGGCACAACGTTGACTAGGGAACTTTGATTCTTCTTTCCCAAGTCAATTCGTTTACCTGAACTTCATTTCAGCTACTTTATAAGCCTGGCTGAACCGCTTCTACTTTGTCTCAAATATTCCCCACTTTCGGAAGCACGTCCCTTCATGCTACTACGTAGGATTTCCCTCTGAAAGCTGTCGGTAACAACTAATAATTAGCCCAAACACGATAACGTAGACAAGACGATCTTGGTCTCAATTTCAATCTGGGTGCACCACAGGGACATACTGCGAAGGTACCGAACTGATATTTGATCTTTGCGTTGAACGTCAACCGAAGAACGCGATATCATCACGTGTGCGCGCCGTCTAACAGCGAGAAAAAAGTGATTATCATAGGTATTAGCAATTGCACACAGAATCACAAGCAGGAACATATAAAACACTACAGCGGAGAGAAAGAGAACAAACAAGCAGTCCAGAAATTACAGCACGAGGGTATCCAGTAATCATGGATCAATAATTCACTCTTCCATGGGTTCTCCCTCGTCCTCGACGACAGCTTTACTCTTCTTTGGACGCGGGGCAGCCTTGGCTTTCTTGGCAACTGGTTTGGCAGCGGTCTTGGTAGCAGGTTTCTGAGATCAAGGTGTTACTTTACTGCTAACACGATAGACTGACAATGCGCATACCTTTCGCTTCTGACCAGCCTCGGCATCACTAGCATCGCCCTCTTCCGCAGCAGATCCATCGTCCTGAAGAGAGGTCAATAGATGCTGAAGCAGGTCTAGGTGAGCACATACCTTGTCGGCAGCCTTCTTGCCCTTCTTTGAGACGGGCTTCTTGGCGGGAGCCTTTTTCTTGGGAGTGTCTTCAGGTTCCACTTCACTGTTATCACCAGGTTCAACAGCATCGACATCCTTGGAAAAGTCCTCGGCAGATTCTTCGTCGTCAGTCTGGATGATACAGTTAATAGATGCACTACTTGCGGCACGATGGAATCACCTTTTTCTTTGTTACCCGTTTCTTGGGGGGTGCCTTGGGCTTTGCGGCCCGTTTTTTCTTGGGCGCATCCTCCTCTGCATCATCACCATCTGACTCCTCTTTCGCTGCCGCCTTCTGATAAAGAATGATTCAGATAACGTGAATACCAACAATGAAGAAGACGAACTTTGGTTGCACGTTTCTTCTTGGGGAGCTCCTCTTCATCCTCTTCCTCAACTTCCTTGGTTTTCTGAAACAGAACATGTCAATAACGAGGAAACGGAGGGTTATCATCGTAGGTACCTTTGGGGGTGCACGCTTCTTCTTAGGCTTCTCCTCAGTCTCTTCCTCAGCGTCCTCGTCTGCCTTGGGCGCCTTCTACAGAAAGGTTCAGTCAGAATATGACGAAGACAGCAATCTGCGCCACAGACCTTGGCCCTGGGCGCCCTTGGCTTCTTGGGCTTTTCCTCGCCATCTTCGGCCTTCTTCTTACCTCTCGCCTTCTTTGGTTTCTCCTCCTCTTCCTCCTCTTCAGGCTCGCCTTCAGCCTTCCTGGCCGTCTCCGGGATGTCTTCATCCGCGACTTGGCCGTCTTCCCAGGCCTTATCAACCTTGGCTTGATCTTCAGGCTTCATTTCCTCGTAACCGTCCAGTTCAGATGCCTTCTCGAACTGCTCCTTGACATTTGACAGGACTTTCTTCGTCACACATCCCCAATGACGCCAAGCGCTGAGGGGAGAGCTGTGAGACGCGTCTGTTGATAGTGAGACAGCGCGACCTACAATGACTGTTTTCCCTGGAACTCTACTGTCGTGCCAAAACGCATCATGCCTTTTGAGATAACACTCCCTGTACGCGACGGTCAGCAATGAAAGCCGCTGAAGCAGCTCAGGGACCCACCAGCACAGGGCTTGGGGCCTGCAACCATATCAACATTCAGCACTAAAACGTGGAAACGGCAGCGAAATCAAGTACCTTTGCATTTAGCGCGGTTGGATGAGGCGTATTCCAGACGATATCCAGTCATGGTGGTGCAGAGGAGGAAAGAATCGATGAAGGTTTGAAAATTGACAGCTTTTGACTGTAATTGTTCAAAGTCCGCAAGGAACTGCACAGTACTGCCACCGCACTGACCACCAAACCACCTGGTCTGCCTTTGTTTCTCACAAGGCGGCGATAAACACATTATAATCAAATTCTCTTGATGTTTCTCATGCGTGAATGAATACCCAAATAGTGAGGGAAGCGAGCTATTCACTAAAAAGCCACTTTATACTACATTTTCGTCTGCACTCGAATATTCTGAATCTCAACTCGATTCACTGAGATTTTATGAGCATTCACAGATTCCTAGAGATTACCAAAAAAAGAACACTCCGAAACTGCGGATGGAGGGAAAGGCCCGAATTATTGGCTAAAACATTGCATAAAACCATACAATTCTTTGTTCTAGACTCAATTCTCAGAATCTTGATGAATAGAGGAGAAAAGGGCTCACGTACAGTTCACCTCAGCGCTAGTTCTTGAATACATTAACTATTGATAACTATTTTCAACCGGAAAAACATGCTTATCTCCTCTGCATGTTCCCAGTGAGGAGACCTAAGCCATGGAACGATTTCTGTTGTGCCGTAGTGTCCAAAACCGATTTCTGACGATCCTTAGGTCCATTTGGAAGGCAGATGTTACCTTGAAAACAGGCTGGTCTTCCCCTTATTCTATCTGCTGCAGCTGACCTGAACAACTAAGCATAAACAATTAGAACTTCGTCAAATCGGGGAGGAGGGTTAATATAAGGGCGAGTAAGATTGCGATACTGAAGCGACAGGCTCGGGAGGCGACAGAACAATTGAATAAGACTCGGACAGACAAAACGGTCCCTGCCTGAGGTGGGAGAAAAGATGTAGTGAACTTAAGCGACAGCAGCGAAATAAATTTGTTTCTGCTCTTAGATAGACGAAGTCTGCGCAGTTGCGGGAAGATCAATGCTGTTCATGACGACCGGCTGATGCAATTCGACGAAGCGAAGGCAGTGTCGAAGTGTTTCATCAACGCCCCCGGATGCGTTCAAGACTGTACGTCTGGTCGCTAAAGTAAGATAATGTTCTGCATAGTGATTATATAGCTTGATCATAAGTGTGCTGCTGGTCGTAGTAATCAGGCTCAGCGGTAGCCGTTGGTTTCAGGGAAGAGTTGTGAAGGGAACGCCATACTAGCATTCCGTGCGCCAGAGGCGCTGAGAATAGCACGTACATACTTGATGGTTTGGGTTCGAAACTTCGCGGGTGAACTTGATCCTGATCTTGATGCCCTCGATCTGGCATAATTGAGGAAGTAGGAAGAAAGAGCGAGATGATTGGACTCGATTCATCGTGTCCACAAGCTGTTAGAAGACGCAATGCTGCAGGACGAGATACACTGAGGGACACTGAAAGATGTCGAAGGGGACAAGGAAGTAGAAAGAGGCAGGTCCGAGTCATTAGAAGTCGCCCATGAAAGCGTATATCCAGCTGGAGCGTTAATCTGCCGTTGAAACTTCTACCATGATAAAAGTTCACGACGCCTTTGCAAGATGACAAAGTTGATGAACTAGAGCACTGGATGGTTTTGTTGACAGCGCAAAGCCTACTTGAATACTATATGTCTTGCTAACTCAGGGACATTACAAAATGCATAACGCGAAAGAAACTTTACTTACAGAACGGCTCACTGTCAAGTGCTGATGGTTTTGATGGATTGATTCGTTCAGCCAGGACCGAGGTTCGCGCGCAGCTGCACTGGCTCTTTCGCCGGAATAACGGCCCGTAATTTCTATATCGAAGCCAGAGGGGAAGGTCACTAATGGTGCGGTTAACAATAAGCTAAGAGAATTTTATCTCTTGACAGTATACCTCCTGTCCTTCTGCTTACTCTTGACTTATACGTGCGTGCTTCGATCCTGAAAATCTGAGAAAGCTTTGGAAAAAATGGAACCAATGAACAGCATATTCAACAATACTTGAAGCTTATTAACATTTGTCTTGAGGTGTGATGTTACTGAGGGTGGTCAGTCTTCATCGCCCTGCACGTGCTGGCGCGTCGCCATTATTTGGATCTATTTAGAAAAACGATCACGTGCTGTTCAGACCATTTCGGAAAACGGCGGCGGATTATTCTGGACTCATTGTCACCCACCACCATTTGCTCTCATTATTTCCAGTCCTTCCCTTTACCAGTGACTCGCAGCAGAAAAAGGCGCGCCAATATCCAGCTATCATGTCCACAGTTCCTGTACGCTCTTTCCGTTCTCTTTTCGCCGCTGTTCCAGTGGCTGACATTCTTGTAAGGTACGGAGAACATTGCGAACGACCCGCACCACGACTGCCAAGGATAACGAAAACGCCCATGCTCGTCCGTCACGAATTTCCTCTCGCGCGAAACCCCTTTCATCAGTTTCTCAAAATGTTATCCCTTCGAAGGCGAAGTCAATTGGTGAAGCCAAGGGCGCCCCTGCTGGCAAGAGGAAACGCGAGGTACTCACCGAGGTCACCTCTCTCGTTATCAACAACGTTAGCCGACCGCTGAAAGAGAAAGGAAAGGATGTCCCATCAAAAAAATTCGATGGCGTCGTCATCAGTAAAGCCAAACCTGCACCTCGCCAGCCACTGCAAACGATCGCCTCGACAAGACAGAACGTTACTCTTAAGGTTCACCATGACTTGGAGGATGTCAAAGAGGAGCCAGAAGGAGTCAAAGCCCACGACGATCACGCCATGGTCATCTCCCCCCCGGCTGAGCGTTCGCGTACCACTAGGCAGAAGAGCCGCCTTCCCACCCAACCCAGTCGGACTCTATTACATGCAAACGATGACGCGGAGGATCATAGGGTTGTTAAAAGACAAAGGACATCGTCTGATGCGCCCGAAGTCCCCATCGACACACAGTCTGCCGAGGCGGAGACTCAGAGGGACGAAGATGCTGAAGCTGATGAATTTGAAGATGTACCGCTCTTCGAACTTGAGCCCGAAGCTGACCCTAACGGCAACGGGTGGGACGATCTAGACGCCGATGATGGGGATGATCCCCTGATGGTCAATGAATATGTCGTTGAAATCTTCCAACACCTGAAGGAAATTGAAGTACGTCTGTACTGGCTTGTCTTGTTTTTCGACCTGACGTGTTTTCGTAGGCTTTAACCATGCCTAATCCGAACTTCATGCAAACACATAAAGAACTCTCATGGCGCATGCGCGGAATCCTTTTGGACTGGCTGATTAGCGTACATGCTCGATGCCGCCTCAACTCGGAGACATTCCAACTTTGCACCAACATCATGGACCGTTTCATGTCCCTACGTGTCTGCTCTCTCGTAAAATTCCAGCTAGTGGGAATAACGTGCATGTTCATTGCGGCCAAGTACGAAGAGACCGTCGCACCTTCCGCATCCGATTTTGTCACACTCACAGACGGCACATACACTGAAGCTCAAATGTTCCAAGCTGAACGGTATATTTTGAAGACGTTGGACTACAACTTGAATCATCCCAATCCCATGCATTTCCTGAGGCGGATAAGCAAGGCTGATGATTATAACGTTCGGGTTCGCACTTTGGGGAAATACCTGTTGGAGATTGGATGCATGGAGTGGAGGTTGCTCGCAGCCCCACCATCATTATTGGCCGCTGCGGCAATGTGGCTGGCGCGTCTAGCATTGAACATGGAAGATTGGGTAAGTCAGCGTGACCTTGAGTTTGTTGCCCTACTGATAACGGTTGCACTAGACTCCTAACTTGGCGCATTATTCGACATATTCCCAGAGCGAAATCATACCAACGGCTAACTTGATGTTGAATTACATCCTCAAGCCTATCCGCCATGAGCAGTTCTATAAAAAGTTCGCTCGCAAACAAAACATGAAAGTAAGCATCTTCTGCTGGTCACATCTAGTCAGTTTTTGACAATGCTTCTGTAGGCTAGTGTATATCTTCGAACTTGGGCATTGCAACGTTGGAACGAAGGCTCGCAGGTCGAGCTACAGCAAGAGTTACCGGCACTGAAAGCAGAAATCCGACAACAGCGCGCGATGGATGAACTTGCCAAAGAGGAGGCGGTGGTGAATGCACATTTGCTTGCACGCAAGGCATAAGGATAATCCTTACCTACCCCTTCCCTGCGCTGGTGGCCAACTTTATTACCGCTGTCTGGTTTCCACGCCGTCATTCATTTTGGCCTCTCCCAGGGCGCATACCACTTCATCTAATCCCAATCGACGTGTTCAACTCCGACTATCTTATTCCTTTGCATCGCTTCGTGTCCTTGTTGCCAATAGGCTGTCCCTCTGTTCACGCTATCTCGTTAGATCCATTCGCTGTACTTTCCGCCGCGGGCTTGACGTTGTTCCATATCTTTCATTTATGTACACCAACATGGACCTCCATGGACCTTTCTGCCTCTCGACCGTGAATCCATTTTTTTTTGCCTCGCGCTCGATTTGTTTTTCATGGTAAATGTTGTCGACTCGTCTCCCTTCGCCATGCCCAGCCACCAGCACCCCATTGTATATAATATACATTATACACCTCTACCTCCTTTCCATCGGGCCTTTCTGTGTACATCATAGCCACCAACAGTTAACGTTATTTGTTTCTTTTTATCTGCACATCTGTGAATATAGTCTGAATCACGATTTTTGAGTGAAAACTTCATTAGATTTGTGCTGTCTGCAACTAAGTAACATCATATGTCCATTTTATCTTCCTTCTCCCAGCCAGGGTTCTTCTGTAATATCACGAAACCTTCTAGTACGTGGGCGAAAGGTATGAATTCCTCTGTTGCAAGCTCAGCACGCTCGATCGTTCCCAGTCGGACTGGTGTCTGGTGAGTCTGGAAGCCGGAGATGGTTCGGGGCTTTCCAGCTTGGCCGACAACATCGACAGCCTGGAACATGTCGTCGGTGAATAAATACATTTACAGGAAAGTGACAACACTTACTTGACCAACACGAACGGTTACAGGGGTACTGTTGAGTTCCTCGTCGAGTGTGATCAAGAAACGAGGATACATCGCGGGTGTGAGGAAGTAAAGCATCCAGTGGTATTTGTCAAGAATGACTGGTAGAATAGTCAGCCTGCGCTCAATGATAAAACTCGGCCAACATACATCCTTTCGAATCAGTGAATGCCGTCAGGGTAGCCAGCAACCCAGCGACAGCAGGTCGACTCATGATACTCCGGTCTGAGAAGAAGGGGTTGATGCCAATGGTCCCCTTACCCATATGGACGAGACCCTGCGCTATCCGCACCATGAAAAGACAGTCAGGTTCTTTATGGTAGTATCCAGCCAGTTGACGCAGCATCTGAGCTAGGCGCGCGTTGTTCGTGCCGGCGCCGACAAGACCCATCGCGAAGATAGCGTTAAGCGCAACCTGGAGGTCATTGTCGTGGCTGTACTTTGAAAGGGTATCGAGGATGGGGAGCTGAGGATTTGATGCGCTGACAAGGCCAATAGCGAGAGGGACGGCTTTCCGTATAGTTGGTTCACCGTAATGCATCTGGATAGTGCGTAAGCGAGGTGTGACTGAATAAGAACATAAGTCGATCTTACCAGGTGGTTGAACTGTCTTAATGACATTTCAGCACCAATATCTTCACCCATCGAGATGAGGGCGACACCAATGACAGCAAAGGCCTGGAAGGTATCATCGACTTTAGTCTCCTCTTTAGTCTCTTCCTTGTTGTCCTTGTTATCGTCCTCCTTCTTCTCTTCCTTGACAGGATGAATGTGTTCATCACATTGATGAAGCATCCCCTGAACCTTCAGCACATTTCCAGTCCCAGCGAAGGCACAAGCCTCGACAATGATCTGCGCGGTTTTAGACAGTGGGTGGTCAATGGCTTTAAGCGTTTCTATTGTGGCGTCGGATTGATCTTGTAAGCCTACAAAAATGTTAGGCGGAATATCGACCGATGGTGCAGGTAACGGCTTACCAAGATACAGTAGCCCTAGGCCTAGTGCGAAGAATTTACCCCATTTCTCGTCTAATCCTTTGTCTTCCCTTTCAGCTCTCTCCATCAGCGTTTGCAGGATCGTCCCAGTCAAGTCACCATTCCCACTGCCGACAAAGATAAATCCAAGAGATAGCGCAGTCAGACTAGCAAGTTCCATGGTCGCACTGTCGTCCGAAATGTGAGATTGTAGTGAATCCAGGATATCTTCCCGGTGTGACCCGGCGTAGGCCATTCCAAGACCCATAATAGCACTGGTTTTGAGGGATAGAGATTTATTTTCCACGTATTCTCCGAGTAGGGCCATGGCAGCATCTGCTTCTGTCCGGATACCACAATTTAGAAGACCGGTGGCGAAGAGTGCACCAGCCTGTAGAAATCATCAGATTAGTAGTTTTACTACTGAGAAAATGAGGATCTACCTTGATGTACTCCTCCGATGAATACGTATACTTGTCAATGTGAGTAAGACCCAGATCAGTATCCCACAACAAACTCAGACCAAGAGAAGCAGCAGCGCTCATCATGCCTACCACGATTCAGTTTCTGCAGCAGCGTGACCCATTCGACACTTACCATGGTCTTTGTTTTTGTAAATCCAACTGTTACCCTCTTCGGCCTCTACCATGAGTTTGTCGTTTCCAAATCCAGCATTAACAAACGCGTTAACAAATGTCCCAGCTAGATTGGCACGGGCAGAATCCACATTGGGTTGGGCCCCAGGTCCTAATCGAAAATTAGCACCGTCTAGCTACTATTACGCGTCTGAAGCTTACGTGTGTGTTCAAGATGCGTCTTATAGACGTCCTCGAGACTCTTTGCATCCAAAACGCCGAGTTCTTTACCGAAGTCCCGGAAATGGGAGCTCAAACGGGTGTTGCTTAGACATTCTACGAGATCTTCGGGTAGTTCGTCCAAATCGATGTCTTCACCCTCGCCTTCTTCGCTAGATGGTTTAAGCCAGTCCAGAGGAACTTGGGCTCGCGCGAGTAGGAATGCCAGTTGCCGTTTCATTAGACTGCAATAAATATTCAGACTCGACGCGTTAATGATTAGAATGAGAAGAGCGTACGGATTTCCTGGAGCATTAAAGTCTTCTCGGACGAGAACTGGGTCACCCAATCGAATTGCCAATGCAAGAGCTTCAGGGAACTTGTGTTGCTGCACATATATGGTATGCGCTGTTTGCAGGAACGAAGTGTCATCGGGTGGAGGGAGGAGGTTTACACACCTATGGACGCCAGATCAACAAATGAGTGAGAGGAATGAGGATGAGACGCACCGAACCATATACTGGCACACTCGTCCATAAGTATTGTCGTCCACCAGATCTGCAATCTGGTCCACGATTTCCAGTTCCTCCAGAAGATCGACAGCATCGGGCTCGGCGTTATGCGCGAGAAGAAATGTCGCACACTCTCTTCCAATGGCACGTAACTGCTCAATGGTACCAATGGGCTCTATCTTCTCCTTGTCTTTCTCTAGCGGCTCAAGGTCTCCTTGCTCTTGTGCTACAAACTCTTCACCCAACTCGGCCGCAAGGTGGCGAACGTACTCATGGCCCCATGTACCAGGGTCAGCGAGGGGCGAATCAGCTGGACGTAGAGAAGCTGATAGAAGACGATAGCGGAGGGTGCCTCGAGGTTGTGTATCGGAATATGTCATGGCAAGGACAGACATAATGTCTGCGAACAGGCTCTGCAAACAAAGGGATCGTTTCTACGGTATGAAAAGGTACTGAAAAGGGCGCACCTTGTCCTCAGATGGAAGCCAAGTTTCGTACAGCTTTTGAAGTTCAGGGTAATGTGGGCGAAGGAATTTGAGTGGTTTCGGGACAGATGTCATCGATGAAGTAGAGGTTCTGATGAGTGTCCTGAGCGTCTCCAAGGCTGGTCGATACAGGTCGGTATTCGATTCCTATGTGTCAAATGAGGTGGTGGTGACATGGACGACTTGGCAATGAACTGGTCGTACCTTCAACCGTTCAACAAGCATCTCCAGCTCAGTCCGCAGCTGAATATCTTCTTCGGACTACAAAGTAGAAATCAGGACTTGTAAATACAAAGAAGACAGAAACGCACCAGCTCTTCCCCCTCCTCCTCCTTCTTCTCGTCCTTCCCATCTTTCTTCAGCTTCGACGAACCCTCCTGCTTGTCCTTTTCACCATCTTTCTCGTCTTCCTTCTTCTTCTGGGGATCCTCAGATGGGACGGCAATAGCAAAATCTGTCGGGACTGACATCGTAGTGTAAAGGTGACGGTTAAGCTGATCGCTGGACGCGACGCGCGTCCAGCTTATTTTTTTCGCACGGCCTATATATGGCATAACAGCCCCTATCGTAATCTTCACCATGACGGTCGTGGTCTACACATCATGCCCCAATATTTTTCAATGTATAAGATGGATATCTCAAACTTGATGATAACTTGTAACCCTCTCATATACTACTCCCCGCTGTCCGCTGGCTGCTTGACTGAAACGATGAGGAACTTTACTGCATTTGTCTCAAAATCTTGCGAGAATCGCCCGGCTGGACCGCAACACACCTCTCTTATACTAACTACACGCTCGCTAGGATCACAGAGGGATCCTCGACATTGGAACCTTTCCGATTCTTTTCTTCGGATATCTTCATTCGAGGAAGACACCTGCTGAGCTATCCCTCGGTAGCCTCTTAATAAGAACAGATAGAGGCGCTGCCAAATTACAGAGACAGAAATTTCTTCTCCTCTTTCAGCATGAGGCTGATGGTCAGATACGTAAAATTTCAGTCCATATATAATACAATCATTACTGGACATGGAATTGTGTACATCCTAATACAACGCAATATTTCACGGAGTCGGCGCAAACAAGGCTACAGTGGCACATGCAGCAGAGCACCTGGATGCACATATAAGCGTGAGGTTAATCGCAAGAGTGGAACCACCTACGTTCCGAGTGCAGTGTTACAGCCAATAATGGCAACGGGTGCAACGGGTGCTGCAATAGTGCCAAACGTGAATCCAGCGGCTGCGTAGCACGCAACAGCTACAACATTACAGCCTGGATTTTACCATCAGTCAGCGCTTCCAGGCTGAACAAAGTTCCTACCCACCAGTTTGGCATATTCCATAGGCGATGGGGCCTGCATAAGCTTGAGGCGCAAGGGCCAGAGAGGTGACAAGGAAGGTGAAGATGGGAGAAAGACGCATTCCGGGAGTTGCTTGTGGTATCAAAGAGGCGCGAGGCACTGGTCTCGCAGTGGTGTTACTTGATGGCTTATATACGAACAGACCCTTATCAGCTGCTTTCATGCGCTCTCTGTATCGTCCAATGATTTCAAAGATATGAATAGTACTGCTAAGCGCGTAGCGCCTCCGCCTGTTGTGTGGCTTATTTAGCACAGGTGACTCCGATGTAATGAATCACTCACAGCGATCTGACTCGCACAGCGTATGTAAAGAACGGTAGCTTCGAGACCTAGACACAAGGGCAAGGTTCTATGATACATCACAATTGAATGGACATAGACTATCTGTCAATCAAGCTTCGCCTCGAGGGACAAATGGAAGGATCGATCCTTGACTCGCAGAAGCCGAACGCATTGCATATGTGCATCTTGACTAACATGACAAGTAATCTCGCAATGAAGCGCTCTAGCTATGACCCAGTTCGAGTCACTTCAACATTCCGAATCTTGTACGTCGTTGTCCCTTCAGGACCCGGTGTTCCCGAACTGCCTTCCATCTGATGAATACCAATAAGTATAGCACCCGATTATAAGATTAAAGATCAACACACCTGCAAATTAATGATCCTGAATAAAAAGCGGGGCGCAAAATGAGTGAAGAAGCAGAGGAAAAAGAAGGTAATCAACGAACAAATACAAAGCACTCCCAACAAACCCTTGACCGTACTGTGTGACTTTGAATTCATCGTCCATGTAAAAGTCGATCTTCACATCATCTCCATTAGATTCCGCAGTGAGAACGGCTTTGAGCGAGTGGAAGGACAAATCGGTCGGCCAGCCCACCAGAGTCGACTTGACTACTGACGAGGTGTTGAACGTGTTGTACCAATTATTGGCGGTGCCTTTCCATTCGCCGATGTCTGCCTCAGGTGGCCAACCTGCAACTGCCTGTGAAGGAGAGGACAGATTAATTCCGTGCCATGGTGCGTTTTATGAGCCTACCTACCGTCAACCAAAATGCAGGCCACGCGCCTACTACTGTCGGAGCGCTGAACTCGCCGTAGATTGTGTACGAATTTCCGGCAGTCACCGTAATGTGCTCTTTTGCATGAATTGCGCCACTGGCAAACAGAATTACGGAGTCGCCGCGGAAAGAAACATCCCGGTACTCACCTGACGTAATGAATGGAAGGATGTGGATTAGATGTACTTGTAGGTGGGGAAGCGTTTGATGTGGGCGTTGCTATGAGACTGAGCGTGCTAGAAGCAACTGCAATGTTACTATGTACAGTTGAATTTCCAACCATTCGAGCACCTGAAAGCTCATGGGTACGTGCACTATTACGCATACTAAACTGACTCACTGCCATTATGATCTGATCCCCAAGGATATAAATAATTCCAATAGCTTTCGAGCATTGAGTAGGACGAGAAAGAAGTAGAAGGTATGACCGTCACGGCCCCTACAATGGGTACCAGTGCTCCGGCCCATAGAGAGACAAGTAAGAGCTTCGGCCTGCAAGAATATCATCAAAGGAAATACAATGCGAGGGAACTGAAGCGACGCACTCTAACATTGGGGAGATCATTACCACCAATGATTGTCATGCTTTTAAACCCACGAATACCGGAAAGAAACTCGCAAAAACATGTCATGAGGACGCCATCTGAATTGTGGCGGACCGCGCATATTATCCGAGCTTGCGCAGCGTAAGGGAGAGATTCATATACCTGGGAATCAATCAAGTAAATGACATGACGACCGCATGTCTGGAAAGTCTCGGTCCGAATGAGAGGGAATGCAGGCCCAAGAAAGTTGTTCCGGTTACGAGTTTCCACGGACAAATTGCCAAGGTTAAATGTACGGGCAGGTTAGAAGTCGCAAGCAAGCGGGACAAGTAAATGTGAAGGCAGAGGAAAGAACTCGACGACTGCAGATGAGATATTTCTTGATGCAAGAGCTGGTTCAATCATAATTAATTGCTACTTTCAAGATTTTGTCCGCAAAAAAAAACATGACTTACAGGTAGGCAGAAGAACGTAGGCTCAAAACCGACTTCGGTGATATGCCGAAGTAAGTCGGGGCGACACCAGATCCTTTCGCTCTTGGATCAGCCATCCTCGCTGCCTTTCAATGGACTGCATTGTTATTGACAGCATGTACAACTTCCGTTGACGCGACTGTAGACCGCCTATTCATCCCAAGGCGTACGAGAAGCCCTAGTGAGGACTAGGATTTTTATTCGCCCATAAGACTGACAACATTGTGTCGAACGATAAAGAAGGAATGGTGCCCCTAGCTCGAGGAATCTGGAAACAGAAGACGGACTTGAACCTCGTCATCACGATGGCATGTGGTGTACGACTACCCAACATGCACAGAAACCCTAAGAAGCGAGCGGCAGAACGATTCCGAAGGATTCTGATATCAGAATCAGCACATCTCATTTGGAAAATGAGGAATGATAGAGTGATCAATGATAGGAAGACGTACTCAGAGAGTGAAGTTGAACAACGCTGGTTAAACGCGATGAATCGCAGACTGAAGGCAGACTGTCTGCTGACCGACAGGAAACAATTCAACAAGAAGGCAATTCCAATAACTATCGTTCTCAGAACATGGCAGAGAGCACCAATAGACGAAGATCTCCTCCCTGAGAACTGGATAAAAGAAGCCGGGGTTTTAGTGGGTATGGTCAAGTAAGTGATGAAGGCTAGTGCCATGCACTATCCGGAACTTACATGATCGAGCCCCACACGGGACTTGCGGATACACTACCGGAGTCTGTGCGTAACAGCATTTCCTCGCGCGGTTAGATTAACGAGCGGTGCCTTCACAAATCTAAGGCTTGTCCGTCCACTGGCTGGAGGGACCCCCGCAGTGCAGGGTGTGCGAAGCTAATGCAAACGTTCCACAAAAAAAAAAGGAATGATGCCCAATTTGGCGGTAGCGGGCCGGCAATATCATGATTCCCCTTTTAGCTCTGACCACATTTCTTTTCGACTCGCGCAACTCGGATGCGACCTCGCTCCATGGGTTTCCCATAAAATCCACACTGACCACAAATATGTACTTCCGGCACAAGCTTCTAGTGAGCGGAGTCATAAAGAAGCCGCATGAGGCGGAAAATGCAGAGATTTCTCATTTTTCGTCGGGAAACCATGGCTGGTTGAGCAATCCGCAAGTTTACACAGGAAAGGAGCTTTGAGCTAGTCTATTACCTTTTCAGTTGGATCAAGCTACCAACCAGACCGATGCAATCTCTACCGGACCCAAAATCCATGCTCTGCCCGCCCAGTATCACCTGTCTCATGTGAAGACAAGCAAATGCTTCGACCTTGCCTGGAATTCTTTCTTCTGGAACTGCGGTCTGAAAATTTTCTCATCGTGTCCTGGATCGCATGCTCGCGCAGGAATATCTTTCGCGGGCATCTGAAGTTGGAAACGCCGAGCGGTGAATTCCTCTTTGAGCGATTTGTCTCCGGGGATGCTTCACCAAAGGACAATCAAGTTTACACTTTCAAAAATAATATGTTAGTATATGTTCTTGATTCCTGATTGGAGGAATTGAACTTACTTGTATTTCATCCAGAATCTACAACAGGACCGGCGACACCAGGCCTACACCCACGCCCTCGAAATCGTACCTCCTCACCAAACGGTGATCTCATCAGCAGAGCGCGCCAGGCGGGGTGAGGATCCGGGGATGTCTGATCCAGCTAGGCGCATACCCGAAGAGCCAGTGGGATCACCCACCACGACACCACCTGGTCGACATGACTCAGCCTTTCACAGCGTCCTTGCCATGCCTCCCATGAGACTGTCGATCCTGACCTTTCTGCCAGGATACTCACCCCGCCCCTGAAGAACCAACGACATGCTCATACGGTACTAAGCATGGCGAAAGAACGTGTGGTTGCGGGTGTCCACGCTTCGCGTCGATTCATACCTTCTTGTTACGGTACTGCCCTTCATGGTTTTGATTTTTGCTCAGCTCACTGGATCAGTCTGAGACATCCGAAAGAGGACTTGAATATCGAGATTTTACGCACCTGAGCTGCTCCTACCACATCACGAATCCGTCTGCGACTACTACGACGAGCTAGTCGAAGCGGGAAAGCAACCTTATCAAAGCGAAAAGACTGCCATTGCTACCGCCAAGGAGATTCGCCAGGAAACAACGTCGTTGGCATCACAGGTCTGTCCTATTATTCGTTTTCTGTGTTGGGCGATCATTGACTACGATCTCAAAGCGCAGACGCGAGAGTTCTTCCTCGACGGCTCCTGGTATGTTGATTCTTATTCTACGAGACCCCGCCGTTTATACTGATTCGCGTAATCAACAACTCTGGCAGTTCTGGAATGCTACAAGTGATCACCAACATCAACTTCCTGCTGAAGGAACTCACGAAGAAGAGGCACAAAACGTAGTGGACGCTTAGTTGCTCGAAACTGCACTTGTGGAACGGTTATTCTCTCACAATTCAATGTATTTGGGACACAACATGACTTGAAATACACGCATACATGCAGCCCAGACTATCATTTTGGTTTCATAAGCAACGCGGCACTTGAAGGAGGACTAGACCTACTAGCATGCCCCAACCTCAGTCGAATCTGGTATGGAATCTTTCAATTCGTCGCCTTTCCAACGTGATTAATTCTTCATTTTTCGGCCCTGGACGAAGGCAATTAGGCCACGAAAGGTAGCAAAGGCAAAGATATACACCTTCTTAGACTGGAGCCGAGTGAGAGATCGTGCTTCGTACTTGGCGACGTCTTGCTCTACAAGTGCCTTGACATTTGCGAGTTCACCTGTATTCAACCAATGAGCTCGATGGAATGCCTGTCATACCAGAAGTAACTTACTCGGTGATAACCGGGCACTAGCATCCTCCCAGGCTGCTTTGATTGAGTCTCGTACCGCCTCTTGGTGTCGTCGGGCGACCTCAGTCTCCGCCTTAAGGATAACAACCCTCTTGCAAGCACGGTCGCAGGCCTCCTTTGCCGCGTTGGTAGCAATTTCTTGGGCGAGGAGAATAGGAAGAGTAGACTCGGTAATAGACTGTGTCAGCTGTTGGCGTCTTGAGATGCTGTCAGCCTCTTCCAGCAGCTCAGCAGAGGTAGAGGACGGGATTGACATGATAAGGTAGTAATATAAAGTGGTAAAGGATTGCAAACGACAACATTACTCATATACAGCAGCGCGTTCATGATGACGTCGATGCTACACAACGACCACGTGAACAGTTTTCATGATCACGCACTTGGAATTCTACCACCATCCTTCACAGTTTTTACAATGAAGTTCGCCTTTGACCAAATATCTCCCGAGATTATCGTTGAGGTTCGTTGGTACTACAGGCGATGCCAAATAGAACTCATGGATACACTTTCAAGATTCTCGGCTGGCTCAGCCCATACGATCTTTTAACCGTCAAGCTCGTATCTTCTAGATTCCTCTATCTTATTCAGCACAACGCGATATGTTGGATCTTGGCTAGACAAAACCTCGGCAACATACCGCCCCCACCGTCAGGTCTCTCGGAGTCTGCTTATGCGTCTTATCTGTTTTGCAAATCCAAGTGTCTGGTGCGTAATATGGGCTCTTTTAAATAACGGCCAATCTCATACATTTTGATGCAGTGCTGCAACCAAATGACGGACGTCCTTCCTGTTTCTTTTTCCTTTCGTGTGCGGACATGTTCCGTACGGATGCTTTAATCCAATTATAATTTCTGATAGCCTTATGGAAATCATAGGAAACGTGTACCCGTCAGCTCTTCGCGTAATAGGCTATGCCTGTGCTCTATCGACACCCTAGTATGTCTGATTCCTATTTCTAGGCCCCCAAAAATGTACACGATCAGTCTCTCGCGACAGTCTCTCAGAGAGCTCCCACATCTGAAGAAATACCTCCCTTTCGCTTCATGGCTTCCATACGAAATAATGTCCGATGAGAGTGTTGTTTATCTTCGCAGACATGCCGAAATATTATATACACGGTTTATATCCATGCGAGATGAGAGGGGGCTAACGGCCGCAGAAGAGGAATATCGCAGGGTAAATTCTAGCGGCGAACTACTATTGAAGATTTTCACTCGACATTTCATAGGAGTCCCCTCTAAGACATGCCAATGTGGCGGCGCAAATGAAAGTACGGATCCGATCAGCCACTAGGGTATATGAAGTAGTCTCACCGGCATCTCCAGCATTCAGCTGCTCTGTACAAATGGAGTTTCGGATACCTCACAAGGCGCAAGCATGTAACGCAGCAAATGAAAACATGTAACATTTCTTTCCGCGTTAAAATATGCATTCTAACTCACTCCTAGAATCGAGAATTTCGCCCGCCAAGAGGGTATAAAGCTCTCCAGACTAAACAATAATGTAAGGATTCAGCAGACCCGGGAAACATTCGGTAAATCTTTAACCCTCATTACTTGTACGGGTTAGTTGATTCTGGTCATTTGTGAACTATCCTTGACTTTACGTGCTATAGTTATAAGGGATATCTTTTGGGACGCTCTGAAAGACCTCAGTCCTTGTCCAGAGTTACCGCACAGCCATCGAGGCCGTATTCAATGTTCCAGGTGTAATAAAGTCTTCCTTCCGGGAGCTCTGCTGGACCATTTTCTCATCAAGTGAGTGCATTCCTCGAGATATACCTATATACTCATTGTTTATAAATTGATGTAGACATTCTTGACGACATTGACGTTTGCATGTCAACGCCTGGGTGTAACATGGGCAATCAACGCTGCTGTTCAAATGCGACCGCAAAGAGTCGACTTTGGTATACAATCACCAACATACACCCTTGATTGTTGAACATGCACCGAGAGAAAACTCTTATTTATAATTGCGGTATGCGGAGGATGGAGCAGTAGGACATAAACATGTAAAGAAATGAACCAAAGTTCTTACAGGCGCACACATATATATAACCTCTCGACGTAGTACGGTGTTCTTATACTGGCGAGATCATTGTTAATTATTCGGTACCTTCTTCAATCATTCGGCTCAGAAAGGCGTCAGGAATTCGACACCCCGGTCCCCCTCAGAATTATTATATTAGGAACAATGGGATTTTCAGGGGAATGCCATGCGATCGGTCATCGACCATTTTGGATTCGGACTACCCACGAGATAACTTAAATATGAA
The DNA here is from genome assembly GCA_030435655.1 of Armillaria novae-zelandiae. Lineage (NCBI taxonomy): Eukaryota > Fungi > Basidiomycota > Agaricomycetes > Agaricales > Physalacriaceae > Armillaria > Armillaria novae-zelandiae. The sequence continues at coordinate 1,120,868 of JAUEPR010000009.1, forward strand.
TACTTGAGCACCCTTTCCCCGTCGTCCAGGCTCGCGATGGTAACCACTGTGCTTGCTATAGTTGATATTCGGAAATATACACCCTTATTCGGTGGTTTCCACAGCATAACGAACTAAAGAGGGCGAGGTGGATCTCGTGCTGCTGGAGTTTATCGTTTCGACCTCCATTTTAATTTCCGGAGTATTAGTCCTGCCTTCGCACAGCACTTTACTATCCTGAACAGCATGCTCACGGTCGGATTCCCTCGCTACACACTCGATCACAGCTTCGGCTATAGCTGCAACTGGAGGGCTTAAGCGGTCTAGGAGATTAGATTGTGCGGTCGCTACCAAGGACTTGTATCCAATAAATAGCAATTGTAATCATTGCACACTAACGGTTGATAAGACAATCAATTCCATTGGTGGTTCAGCACAACTAGTTCGTCGCTCCCCATCTATGTCAGCAACTGCGCATTTCTAACTATCTATACGACATGCCACATTTGAGTCCTGAAGTTCACCGGTCTCTGAGAAAATGAAAGGGACAGGAACCAGTCCCAGAAAGGGCATCAGAAGCGTGAAAAAAATTAGTTCGACGTGATGATTATTCTAGCTGACAAAAGGTTGAGAATAAACAGCCTAATATGTGTCTACAGATATGAGTATCCTTCCATATCTGCAGGTCTCTGCCGTAGCGCGCTGTTACACGCTACGGCAAAGGCCTATATACTGCAATTTTCGTGAAAATCAAGCGTCAGTATGGGAGTGATTCAAAGAAAGATAGCACTTACCCCCCACACCCAACTTGGGATGACCGCTCAAAGGGAAACGGTACACCACGCCGAACCCTCCTTGAGCGGCCAATCCCAAGTCAGCACCCATCCACATACATCCTGTCAACTCGCCGAAACATAAAGACTCTCCACGAACACCGTCACAACGATACCGACCGCATCGACGCGCTGCACCCTGCGCTCGACCGTCGCCAGGAGCCCACCATTACGGTGGGTTAAAATAGTCAAGAGACAACAAATATCGTTACACCCCGGCGCTGCGCTCAGAGGGTGATCACATCTTCCGAAGGAGCTTCGCCTTGAGCGTCTTCAAGAAAGTCGCCCTCTTCTCAACTGCGACTACGACGACGGGCTTCTCGCCCTCCGACTCGGACTCGGACTCCTGAGCAGAGAACGAGGGGTAAGATCCCTCGTTCAAGGCAGACGTAGGAGTAGCAGGAGCCGAATCGTCGTTGTCAGAGGACTCAAAGCTTGCGGCGCGCGTGTCGGCAGCGGGAGGTGCGACCTCTGAGAACAAATCAAGGGGGTCCATTTCGAGGACCCACTCACAATCGTCCGAGTCTTGAGAGTAGATTGACATGTCGTCGTCGTACTCTTCTTCGCAGAAAGACTCTTGGGAATAGAGGGAAATATCGGCGTCGCCATACGAAGGAAGAGAAGGCAAAGCGCAGGCAGGAGGAGGGCCAGGCTTGGGGAGGTTGTAGATAGAGGCAGGCATTGTAAGAGAGGTTATGATGGTGGTAAGAGGTCAAGGGCGAGATGCTGTTTCTGTGAGGGCTTCCAGCATTAAATACCTCGCCCGTGATCCATTTTTAGCGCGACAGGTAAGACAGAGTGAAACACGATGATAAGCAAGGAAAGAGGCAAAGCGGGATGAGGGCGCGTCGCGGTCCAAAAGCCAGGCCAAGATCAGAACAGAAAAAAGATTCCGCGGAAGCAAATATACTGGTCGCGAAAGTACCGCTCTACTGGTGGTATTGCGGTCGTCATTGTTATGAAGGTCTCACCTCAAAGCTTCGAATCGGGGAAATTTGAGCTCCACAAAATGTTACGCCGGAAGTTGTGACCGATTAGTCCAACAAAACATATGTCAGTGCAGTGCAGAATTACTAGGAAATGAAAAGGGCGTCGGCTGGGTCAACCAAGTCATTGATAGAAACTTAACTAGCTAGCTTCGATTCCGGAGCATTTCCATGTAAGTCTTAGCATTAATCACCGTTACTGTTTGTGAGAGCGAGGATAAAGAGCAAGATTGCGCGAATTCTTCGAGAAAATCAACAGATCTGAGCGCAATTACTCAAGATTTTGGTCCTCATGAAGAGAATGAAATACAGGGAGCCGCGATAATCAGAAAAACCCGCTAAACATGGGTGAAAGTGTTAAGAGAGGATTTACCACTTACTGAAGCCCTGTTCTGGTTGCCAGTAGGATGGTTCGTTGGACGGTACCCACATCTTATTGGTTCACCAGTGATTTTAGACACGAGCAAAGGTTCCACGCAACCACCACAGAAGTCTCAAGACATTGTCAGGTGCGCCTAGTTCTTGAAGGTTTACTGGCACTGGCATTTGAGGAGTCCACTGGTATAATAGTCGCATGAGTTTGACCTACGAGACACCGAGACTGTTGTCGAAAGACGTTGCTACCGTGACTTAAAACGATGATGAAAGAGCGGGTGTAGCCGCTGTAAGCAAAGGTAGGCCGCTGGCATGAGTACGAGAAGCAAATGGCAACCTCGGGCCGGCCCATGTCCTGACGAGAAATTCAAATAAACTGCACGACTGGATCACGTTCGGGATTCACTGCACAGTGCATTCCACACCCAGTTACGGTCAGGAAAATTTGATACAATTACGCTAATAGTTACAATTCAAACTTAGACTACAGCAACGACAGGGGCGTTTATTACTACCGCCTGCTGCTCTTTCTTCAACTGCTGAGCTGCAAGATAGTTACGGTGCATGGCATTCACAATATACTCCTTAGCTGTCTGTGCCGCATATTTATGGGTAGGGCCGTCAACGAGAACGCCTGGGCGCGGTTGATTGAAGTACCTGATAGAAAACCAGTCAGTTTGATATACGAAGTAGGGAAGTAAGAGAGAATTACCCAATGCTGAGACGCGGTTTTTGGTTATCATTTGGTCCCGGGGCACGGACTCTATGAAAAAGAGACTTGAACCTGTCTTCGCTCCAAGCCATCAACATATCGCCTTGTGAATAGAACGGTCAGTGCATCAGCAATGTATAACAACCCTACACACATACCAATGTTAACCGTGATATTGCCTGTCTGAGCAGGAACGGCAGTCCAGTTGTCTGCCTGAGCAAAGCTAGTATGGGCCTCTCTGCCGGGGCAGACCTCCAGACCATCGCCGCCATCCTGCTGATACAGCAATGTCAAGCAATCGAAATCGGTGTGGGCTCCTGCTCTCCACGAGTTCGGACCAAAGTCCTTTCCCGTCGCATCATGATATTGCAGAAGTCTCAAAGTCGAAAGACAATCTCCTTTACTGGTATCATGCGCTTCGGTGAAAAATTCTGGCGGGAAACCGAGTGCGACAGCAAAGAAAGAGAGGATCCTGAGGGAGAGTGTCTGGGTCTTGTCCATGAATTCCAGGCATTTTTCACGGAATTCGGGGATGCCGGGAAGGTCTGTTGGCCAGTAAGTGTCGGCACGGAATGCTTGCAGTTGTAGGGACTCTTTTGGGTCAGCGACGCCGGTCGAGGGACGGACCTGGGCATCCTTCTCCCAGCCGCAGTTTTCGTCCCGAATGAAAGGGACCTTTGCCTTTATCTCTTCGGGCAATGCAAAGTACCTCGCGCTAGCGTGATATCGGTCAGATGGCAACCGACTGGAAGCACCGCGACCTTGACTCACGAGAGCTCGAACATGTCGGATATATCCTGCTTGCTAGGGCTCTCCTGGTCCACGAGTACAAAGAATCCTACATTCTCAGCAGCATCGATGAGTTCTCTAGCAATGTCGTCTTTTCGATGATCGAAGTCTCGAAGGGAAATGTAGGGAACAGGGCGAGCAGCCATTGTTTGGGTAAGGCCAAGCTAGATAGAAAGATTGCTTTACACTTCCTTGTCAGTCCACGCTTCTACTTATCAATTAACGATAAGAAAGGCAACCCTATTATCGTTTATATCAGGCTGTACAGAAACCGCGGCCGAGCTCCGAGGAAGTGCAGACGGCAATGCCAATGAGTATGCAGCAATTATTGCACGGCGTATAAACGACACAGATAACTCCAATGACTTTAATGACTTTAATGAGGCAGGCGTTCTTTTCGGAAGCTCGAGGCAGTGGAATTAAGCCATAGATGTAGAAGTTGTCGAAGCAAGCAAAGAGTTTTGAGTCAAAAGTCAATAGCTTGCTACGCCGCGGCCAACTCCTTCCTTTATGGGGACTTCGTACCACGTGGCCGGAATTCCTCAACTTCAATGCGAACTGCCGTATTCGAATTTCTCGACGGCTTCTCAGCAGTACTTATCACTAGGATGTTGAATGAAATACCCTGCTTTAATTATTCCCATCATGGCGAAGGCTACCGAATCAGTCGTTGTTGACAGCTACCCTGCCAATGACGAGCATCCGAATAGTCTTCGCAAGCGTTTACAGGTCGCGCATAATCCAAGCTCGTATGCCCCTTCAAGTAAATGGTCCAACCGGGATATGGATCCCACTCCGCCTGAGGACCGAACGTGGGGTACGCTTCCTTTCCTTCAGTACACCAACTTGTTTGGTTGAATGTGAGTACAGGTGCCTGGGATTACTTTGCATATTGGATTTGTGATGCATTCTCGGTGAGAGTACACTCTAAATGAATCACATAATTTATTGACGCGTTTGGTGTTGACAGATTGCTATCTGGGAACAAGGTAGTTCAATGGTCGCGGTTGGATTGAACTGGAAACTCTCTATTGTATGTGTGTCAATGGGGTTTTTTATCATGGGCATCATTATCAGTATCAATGGTGTCATCGGAGCAAGACTTCGAATTCGTATGTGGAATCCTTTCATCCCCACTTCCTGTATCATTACATTTTTCTGTGACCAGCGTTCCCAGTTATCATTCGGTGAGTTGGATCTAACAATAATTACCACAGTAGAATTGACTCCGTCTTTCGAGATCATCCTTCGGATTCTTTTTCTCCTGGTTCGCAAGTGAGCTAATCCCAGTTTTCATGATTCTCGCAACTGATAGGGTTAGTTATCTCTCGATGCATCCTTGCTATTTTTTGGCTTGGCGTAGGAGCTGTTACGGGTGGTCAATCGTGGGTCCTCCACTAGGCTACTCTCCATGATCCTTACGCGTCTGGTAGAATGCAGCAATTGATTAACGCTATCTGGCCTTCCTTCCGGAATGTTCCTAATCACTTGCCAGAAAATATTGGTATGACCACTGCTGGTAGGCGAAGATCTTCTCTTTACATCCACTGTGAATAATGATTAACTACAGGCATGTGTGCATACATCATATACTTCATCATCCAATTCCCTTTCCTCGTCGTACCGTACACTAAGATTCGTTGGTTCTTCCGCGTCAAGGCGATTATTGCACCGGTTGTCATGTTTGCCATAATGGGAGTGAGTCGTCAGAGCTATCCTTTTAGAACTCAGCATTTCAAGCATGTTCACTACAGGTCACCGTTCACTCCGCCGGCGTTTCTGCAGGAGACACCCCATTGTTGACTAATGCAAATCCATCACACGGGTCTCTGCTCGCGTGGAGCTTCTTGGCCAATCTTAATTCATGTCTAGGAAATTATGCTACGCTAGGAGTGAACATTCCGGACTTTAGGTTGGCGTACAGTTAACGGTATTAGATGACAACTGATGGGAATCTTGTAGCCGTTATTCAAAGAGCTCGCGAACTCAGTGGTGGCAGGCATTCCATATCCCGGCCATCTTCACGGTAGTTGCAGTCCTAGGGATCATGACTGCAGCTGTTTCTGAGCCGTTATATGGAGATGTGATTTGGTGAGTCTTTTAATCTCGCTACTTCAATAGTTGCCTCAATACTCCTTAGGAATCCCAACAATGTATGATCATTCTTTTTCCCTATGGTTCCTCCAGATTCACAAATTTGTTTGAATGATAGATTGTAGACAACTGGAGTAAGGATCTTGTCATAACTGTGAACTTAATTTAAATATTCTTCTTTTCTGTGCAGGATCTCGCAGAGGACGTGCGGGCGCTGCCTTTGTTTCAATCGGTCTTGTGATTGCACAAGTTGGAACGAACGGTAAGTCCTTTCTCTCAACATCCTCCAGTCGCACTGATAATAGCTAATTTCTGCTTCAAGTATCGGCAAACTCGATCAGTGCCGCAAATGATCTGGTGTCTATCTTCCCGAAATACATCAATATTCGAAGAGGACAGATTATAGCAGCGGTAAGTATATTGGATCTGCGATGCTCTATGGTTTTTTTTATGACATTCAGTTCATTGGTTGTTGGGCTTTCGTACCATGGGAAATCTTGGCCAAGGTATGCCACTCAAGCTGCTTGAGATTCGCCATGTCCATGTCAATGAAATTTCCCTCATAGGCCACAAGCTTCTTGAATTTCAGTAAGAATAAAATGCTGCTGTCCCTTCCTTGCTAACCGCTCCGAAACACGAAACAGTGTCTGGTTACACAATCTGGTAGGTTTCTGTCGGATAGTTCGCAGAAATTGCGCTGACGTCTGGTTAGGTTGGGTCCCATTTCAGGGATGATGATGGCCGACTACTACATTATCAAGGGACGCAAGTTATCTGTCCCTCAACTGTATGATCCAAAAGGAATCTATTCTTATGGAAACGTTTATGGGGTTAATTGGAGGTGAATATAGTCATTGGCTTCTGAACATATACTGAACATATACTACGCAGAGCGGTTCTGGCGATGTTTCTCGGTTTTGTGCCGCCTCTCCCCGGGCTAATCAATACTATCAACACCACAATCCCAGTCGCGACCGGTGCTATTCATCTATTCGATATCGGATATCTCTATTCATTCTTTACGGCGGGAACCGTTTATGTCGTCCTGAGCAAGGTTTTCCCGGCAAAGGAGACACTCTGCGAGATGGATTTTGGTGAAAGGCATGACCACGAGAGCGCTCATTCCGATGAGAAGGTGGAGGCTTAGGACTCGATAGGTACAGGTTCATCGGATTATTTGTAGATAGCCTAGACACTAGATACGTAGATCAGACTTCAGTGCACATTAGAATACACAGTAATTTTCAGTTCATTTTCTGTTACATCCCATATGTCAGTTCAGAATTCTACAGCGTGATGCATATACGAGAACCGGAAAGGTTATCCAATGCAGACTGCGGAACGGAATCGAACCGCACTTTGAAAAACCCGCCCTCGATAAGTGGCCGCCTTGGACTAAACAACCAACACTTTAATAATGTGTCACTCAAAGCTGGGCCGTTGCTACATATACATAGTTCATCCTATCTTCAACCACCTGATACCACCTTGGCAATCACGTTCTCGTTATCAGTCTCGCCAGGTGCAATGCGCCAGAGCACAAGGCAAAGATCGTGAGCCAGATTGGTGAAGCGTGTGCATCGTCAGGAGATTTCGTGTGCGTAAATATTAATCACCGGTATCTGTAGACGGCGGCGAGCTGCATTTCTCATCATTCCGGGCTAGCCAGATAGCCGCTTACTGTTCTCCAAAATTAATCGAACGAGCGTCCAAAACCTCGGTCCGCTTCTGTGCTTCCTGTTAATTCTCGAAGAAGTAAAATTCCGTGTGCTTCGCGTGTCTTCTCACTAATTTTTTAGCGCCGGGAACTCACATTTGCTCTTGATCCCGGGGCTAGTTAACCGTGGTTATGTCAGAGCCTCTACTGGGAGGCGGTATTTTGTCATAATGAACTTGACATCTTTCTTGAAACCAGACCCTCGAATGACAATTCGGAGAGAGAGGATTTCCTGATAACATCAGTGAGTACCATACCCCCGCGTCTTCGCCCATCACGAGGCGTGTTGTGGGCAAACAATCCAGATTATCATCATCATCATCCTGATAACAAGATGTACGAGGACCACCGATTCTTTGATCGTTTTGCCCAGGGTATAAACCGCTGCCCGGACGTCGTTGGGATGAGAGACGTGATGAATGCAGATGGTCTTTCATAGTGTTAATATGTGGCGGCAAATATTACAAGGCATTACCTCAAGCGCTCGACGGACCTCATGGAACTTGCCGGTTCTTCCGGAGAAATATTTTGCCCCATCTTACAAAGACCTCACTGTTGCTATCCGCTTTCTTTAGTAAGGTCTACGAGTCGTTCTGATCGGGATCCTCCCCAGTGTGCCGGTACGAAGGAGCCATATATTGATGCTGATGCCCATAATACCGACGTTAGTACCTTTCTCTTTTTCTATCATAGTATTGACGAGTTTTTATAACAGTTTGGAACCCTGACGTTCCTTGCAACTTCTGGAGCGTGAGTCTGTTTGATCATTGATGCTTTGCGATTATTGTTTGTTGATCAAATACACTAGTCCTTAGTATCTTCTGTTTCGTTCACAAACCGTGACTTCAATGTCTAATTATTCGCATAACGGCAGAACATAACGGGGGCGTCACTCATAAGTAGTCCTTTTATGGTAAACCACGGTTGTACGCATTGACCTTCTGTTTACAGATCCGGATATGAATACTCCAGGAAAGGTGTCATCTATAGGTCGCACAAGGCTTACTACTTAGCCTCGCATAGGTGATAAACTGCAGGATACTCAGGTATAAGGAGACCTCTTCAACTCAACGTTAGACACGATGTGATCTCCCCCTGTTGTGATATTTCTTCGTATGAGCTTGTTTATCGTGTCGATGTTTATCTCTTCTTTGGTGGCTTGCACAGGTGCTAATCCCTTTTAAATACTAAGCGGCTTCGCCATCCAGATTTACAAGAGCATGAATGGATTCAATAGTAATCAGACCTGAAGTGGTTTTATGATACGAGTCAAGTATGAGAAGACTTGGTAACCAGTGATGTGATAAATGTAAACCAAGGAAACCAGCCACTGTCGAATAAACAGGAATTCCTTCTTTTTTCCCCTTCTTGTTCGGCGTCTTTCGTTGTCTAGTTGCAACCCTCAGCTGGAAAAATACAGCGTATGACCCACCCGCCTACACCGACAGAACTCCGACCATAGTGCGGCTAAAGTGCCAGTCAATTTCCCGCACCGCACAACTTTGTCTCCCTATTTCAGGCGTCGTCCATGTGCTCATCGGTGGCATCCGTGTGAAACGATTATTACTGAACCCGCTGGGTGAGACCAGGGTGTACGTACGGGCATGAGATTGTGCCATTTAACCTTCGTCGGTTGGATCGCCATCCAAAGGGACATGAATCAGGATCTTCGTCCGATATCTTCAGGATATTTTGTCTCTTCAAAGACATTGATATGGTACGGAAGGGGAATCGGCTTCCTGTGAGAGCGTCGTGCCATTGGGGTCCTAAAAAGGCAACGCCCCAATTTCCCATTTCATGACTGAACCATCACCCAGCGCTACCAGCGGATCCGGCAATTTTACCCTTTCTCTCCCGCTTTCCTAGATTTCCACCCCTGCATAGCTCAACCTAGTACTTCCACCAGAGCAGCAACCTGACGCAACGGCGAACACGCCGTGACAGCATTACCCGTACGACGGCTTGACCAGAATGCCGGTTCGAGCACCGAACACGATGCCCATGGGCGCCCCAGCGGCACGACGAGATGAGAGAGCAGTCCGTGGCAGGAATATTGTGCGCATATATCTTGGTGCTGTAGACTATCTACTGACTGTTGGCCTGTAACAGCCGCCACGGCTTGCCAAGGAGCCAATGTATCCTCCAGGACTCTGTAATCTTGCTCCGAAGGACTCCAATATTCGACCTCCTGCGAATCCACCGTTGCCGTCACGTTTCAACAATCACTCCGCTTCCCGCGCCACACCCTCCCCGAGAAATTATACTCCGAGACCTTCAAGATACTCGATACACAATGAGATTTGCCTCCATTACCTTCAAGGCAGATGCGCATACGGACCTAGGTGTTACAAGCGGCATATATCTCCCTTAGAGGACAAAGTAAGTGCGCCGATGTTCGATTATGACCACGCTATGACGCCTGCTTAGCATGTACGGGATTGTAATCCACCTCCCGTGCCTCCTCCCGTATGCATCGAACCTGAAACGCCTCCTGGTCTTCCCAAAGTAAGGGTCGACATCTGAATATCTCATGCTGCATGGTTGAACGTGCATACAATTTTGGTAAACCAATATTTGATGCCGACAAAATCGCATGAATGTTGGTTTGCCAAAATTATATGAATGTTGGTTTACCAAAATTGTACGTACCTTCAGTCATGCAGCATCAGATATTCAAGCGCACTTCGTTATCGGATACCTGATCCAATCTTGCACAGAAACCAACGAAGCTGACTACGAGCTTGGAATGTGGATCGAAGGTTTCCACATCTCCGAGTGAAGCTACCATCGAAGTTGTGTCGTCAACTTGTCAAGATGATCTCCCTCAACTACATGTGAAGATTGGTTCTCATCCACTACCACGTCCTGGTAGCGACGTCGCAGCCGACATCTCATCCTTCTCGCTTCCAAACCGAGGCCAAGCGAAGGAGGAAATATTAGATTATCAGTCTAAGGAAGCAAGTGTGAGCGAGTCGTCTGACGAAGACAATGTTTGGGGAAGTCAAGTTCGTAGTTTCTACAATACAGGCTTGCTTGTTCATTAACTCGCTATCCAGCAACGCGAATCGTCAGGCTCGGACAGCTCGTCGGACACATTGGAAGACAGGTCAACAAATGGGGAATGTCCCCCGGGAATATGCCAAAACTGGTGTCGCGATATCTGCTGGGATGGCCCATATTGCCACCTTCTTCATGTCGATCATTCCCACACCACAATCAAGGTGAAGCACCCACGCCCAAAATCAAACGAGGTCTGTTGGCTCTGGCAGCGTGATTGGTGCATCAAAGGCTACGACTGCCCCTTCATTCATAACGATCTCGAATACGATCCGGTAGGCACTTTTTGCGGTACGCTGAATAATCATAGTTAATTTTTCGCCTAAGCCCGAGGAATCTGTCGCTGGAGAAGAAGTCCCTGTGTCCGACCTCAAACCGGTCAAGTACCCACGACCAAGATATTCGGACATCTGTCGCGATAACCTTCGAGGCACTTGCCAGCGCGGTCCCAATTGCTACTTCGTTCATAATGATGTTGAATATGAAGACCCAGTCAGTCTAAACTCCTAGAGTGCCAAGAACTTCATTCTGATCGACTTTTAGTCTCCAACTCAGCCTCCAACTCAGCCTCCAACTCCCCCGAAGTCGACGCAGAAAGAATGCCCAGCGTCTCCACCCCGATATCCCCAGGCGAATTGGTCACTCACGGTCCATGATCATATAAAGGTTAAATATGCTGCTGGATTCGAGGTTCAGAATATTTCAACAGGGTTTGAAACGCCCTGGCTCTTCCTCGAGCGCCTTCCTGCAACTGTGACCCTTGAGGATGTCATTCAGCTGTTGAAGCCGTACGGACAGCCTGAGATCAAGATGCCTGGGCATGTGGGCCCCACGACTGTGGTAAAGGCACGTTTTCCCAATCATGAAGAGGCCAGAGACGCGTACAATGCTCTCAATGGGACTCAGCATTTGGACACCACGATCATTGCCCGTTTGTCTGTGAACAACAGCGCATCGGGTAGTAAGGGTGTCTTCCGTGATTCTGTTGTACGAGTGCAATGGGATGCACCGTCAATCGTGGGATACGGAGGTTATTCGACACTCGAGAAAGCGCAAGAAGCTATAGCCGCTGCGAAGAAGCCTTTCCGAGATGTTTTCGTCACAGCAACCCTGCATGAAGATCTCCCCGCCGTTGGAAACTTCACGGTCCGCTTTCGTAACCTACCTCCAGGTATCACGAAGAAAGATATGAAGCCTTTTGGTGATCTGGACGACCTGATGTGGGAGCGACTCAAGTACGATTCGGTCCCTGAGGCTATTGCTGGGATCAAGAAGATTCTCAGCTATCACTTTAATGTACTTGACTTCGACGTACCGCCCCCCCCATACGTCGACGGATTCGTTCGTGCTTGGCTTGGCTTCGCTTCTCCCGTGGAAGCGCAGCAAGCGGCCAACCACCTTCACCTACGGAGACCTATCTGCATAGGCGGGAAAATCCCTATTTTTGCACATCACGTCCAGAGTGTCTTGTACAGCACTTCCATCGAAAAGTATGCGACCCTCCGATCGGATATTTTCAGCATGAAAGACTCGATAAGGTCGCGAATGTCCCGTGGCGCAAGTCTCATCGTCAGCTTTTACGGCTCCGAGTCCCAATGGGTTTCGATCAAACTATCGTCGGATAATCTTAAAGAGCTCAGTCAAATGAAGGGCGACTTCGAAAAGATTCTCAAAGGCGAGGTTGTCATGTTTGAGGACAAAGTTGCCTGGGATCCTTATTTCGGATATCCCATCGGGATCGAGTTTGTGCAAAACCTGCGACGCCTGACCCCCGAAGTGGAGATCCTAGTTGACTTTGTCCGCCATTCCATCATCCTGCGTGGTGCGAGCGAGAAGCGAGACACCGTTCGTCTCGAGCTGATTTCCAAAATCAAGGAGCTCCATGCGAGAGCGGTACGGGCTGTACCTGTTCCAAGCGAAGTCATAGGTTTCTTCGTGATTACAGGGTTAGCAAAGTTGAAGCAGGAGTTGGGCGATGAGAACGTGACACTGAATTTGTGGGACCGTGCCTTGACTGTCCGGGGCGGGCCTCATTCGTTGAACGCGGTGAGAGTTGCTATCAAGCAGGCTCTGGACCGACAACGATATGGCCGGCGTGCCAGCATCGACGAATGCCCCATCTGTTTCGACGAAGTGGTAGCTCCATTCACACTTTGTTGTGGGCACAGTGCCTGTCGCTCTTGCTTGAAGAACTATCTGGTGGCGGCCATCGACAACCGATTCTTTCCTCTAACATGTCTTGGGAACGAGGCTAGCTGCCCGGAACGGATTCCACTCTCTGTTGCTCGTGAACTCCTTTCTGCGAGCCAGTTTGACAGCGTCTTGCATTCCGCTTTCTCTGCCCATGTGCACGCTCGTCCCGACGAGTTTTACTACTGCCCTACACCTGATTGTCCGCAGATCTATCGTTCCGCGCCGAAGGGTACGGTCCTGCAATGTCCATCATGCCTGATACGGATTTGTTCGACATGTCATGTCGAGCAGCATGATGGGTCGGACTGTCCGGACAGTGATGATAAAGACAGTGCTTTCAAGGAATGGAAGAAAAAGCATGGTGTGAAGAATTGTCCTGGATGCAAAGTTCCCATTGAACGTGCGGAGGGGTGTAATCACGTTACATGCACCAGGTGTCAAACCCATATCTGCTGGGCTTGTTCTAAAACTTTCCCAAGGGGCCAGGGTATCTATGAGCATATGCGTGCGACGCACGGGGGTATCGGGCTGGGTGATGATGGTCCGTAGATGTAGGTTTTTATCTTCACCAAGTGCATATTTATCGTCTGCTTTCTCTGGGATTTCTGTTTTGTTGTGGTATGTATATTATGCGTTATTAAAAATTTCCCTGACGTAGTCTTGTTGTAACTTTTACTTTCTTTCTCACTTCGCATGCCGTGCTACATAAAAGTAGTAATGACGCATGATGTACTACATGTATTAATGCTAACCTATTCGCCAATTCAACGACTGGTATAGATGCTATATATATAAGATCCCAATTGCGTTGCTAAAGAATACAGATGTCGAAAAATTAGTATTTAAGAGTGGTTATTCATGTACTATGAACTAGAACGAGGAGTCGATCAGCATCAATGCGTATGAAATGAAGAGAACCCACTTACACTGTCATAGGGCCTAACGGGTGGTCTCCCAAACCTAGGTAAAGAGTCCTGCAGCTCGGTCCAATTCGAGCTCTGCGACCTAAATTCTCCTTTATGATTCTTGTATCCATCTTTGGTACGCGGATAACCCTGAAGTTCAGCGGGATGAGTACGACCATGTGGTGCATAAACCACGTGCCAATCCTGCGTGAGGTGGTCTCCCCGTCGATTCCAGAACCCTAAACGGACCTTCTTGTCAGTCATTGGTGGCGTCTTCTGCCTGGGCAGAGGTAAGCTATACGGGAACTCGCGGGGCGGCTCTGGGAGGGGATTGTGGGTAGGAGATGTCCGTCTCGAACCTGAGCTGGAGCTGGAGATACGGTGCCGGGAGGAAGACGATCGGGATGAACGGGAACTATGTGGGGAGGGTATGACGTTACTGTTAGGCGAAGGGATGACGTTACTGTAGGGTGAAGGCACATTGGTGCTGTGCGGCGAAGTTCTGCTGCCAGGTGAAGTTCTGCTGCGAGGCGAAGTCCTGCCATGAGGTGAAGGCACAACACTGCGGGACGAAGTTTCCGGCACGCCACGCGACTCCTGCGTGTTTCGAAGAGTAGCGTTATTACTGTGAGATGAAGAAACGACGTTACTATGTGCCGGTGTGACGTTCTTGTAGGGTGAAGGTAATACGGTGCCTTGTGAAGTGGTCTCCGGGACGTTGCGGGGAGATGTTTCCGGAATATGGCGAGGAGATGTCTCCGGAACGCCTCGAGGCATGACGTGGCTTGGTGGTGCAGGCCCCGGGGGCACGTTGTTCTGTGGCGGAGGTGGGACGTTGTTCTGAGGAGAAGGTATTGAAGAGCGAGGAAAAGCCGTGTCCGGGGAATAGTGAGGGGATGTCCTCTGGATGCTTCGAGACGATGTCTCTATATCGGTACGGGAGGATGGTTCCGTGCCTCGTGTCGCAGTCTCAGGGATAGAAGTAAGCGTCGGGGCTGTGTGATGACGTCCAAGAGAACGGTTAGGCAGGGCTGGAGTATGGCTAATGACAAGAGGGCTCAGCAATGCCGACGGTTCCTCTGTGTATATTGGCGCACTTGCATGAATAGTTGACGAAGAGGAGGAGGATATGGAGTGGGCCGGAAGCGATGAGTGCCGCACTAGAGGCTGAGTCGGGCCTGTGCTTAAGCGGTCCATCTTGGCAGCCAACTCGGGATCAACACTGTTGCTACGACTGGACTTCCTGCTAATATGGCTGGGGGAGGGAGCAGCGCTGTTCGGTCGCGTAGGTGAATTATTACTGTAATGGTCAGGAGTACGAACAATGTTAGTCGAGAATGTGGGCTGCAGAAGACGACAGTCTTGTTGTTGAGGTTGCTGTCGTTCGGGAGAACTGTGGCGGCTTTGTTGACTGTATGACGATAATTGAGCCACAGGCGGCTCAGAGGCACCTCGCCGGGGGGTAGGGGCTGTGGCGTAGATCTGTGGCGAAGGTTCAGACGACTGACGAGCACTTGTATGACGCTGAATGCGCAGAGGCGAGGGGGAAGGCGGTGCCTCGTGTTCGAGAGACGAGCGCCGACGCGTCGGCGTAGGGCCGCGAGATTGCGCAAAACGATTACCCAGCGCGTCACGAAACTCAGCTTGGATGGTACCTTCGTCGTCCTCTTTCTCCACTAGGCCCCGAGGATTCCATATCCATGGTGTATGTGGTCCATCGTCATCGCTATTCTCTTCGCCGTATACTTGTGCCCTAGAAACGAGGAAGCGATCAGTAAAAGAATAGAGAACGAGCGGATATAGAACGAGCCTTGGTATCATGCCCGTTAGGTCTAAAGCATTTGCCTTGACAGGTTGGGCCAGATATTCTGCACTTGGTGGCTTTATGGGGCGCTGGTAAGGATTGTGTTGTTGTTGCTGCTGCTGCTGCTGTTGTTGGGCTCCAGCCCATGACTGACTTGGGATCCAAGGAATATATTGCTGCGACGGCTGCTGCTGATGGTGGTGGTGGTGGTGGTGGTGGTGGTTGAAAGCGGGATTAAACTGCCATTGACCTTGGTTCCAATCATTCTGCTTGACATTCCAGCCTTGAGGTATCGGTGGAGCACCCTGATAAGGTGGCTGCCAGCCAGTAGGAATCTGGGCAGCATGGCTCGCACGGGGATACTGATTTGCGTACATGACGTGAAAGCGTGGACACCTGTGCAGCGCCCAAGTTGGCTGTATTTAAATGTACAAAAGTAAATATTTACTCACAATTAGAGTACAGCAATGACAAAAGAGAAGTACTGAGGTTCTTCGCTGCTGCAAATCACTGATGAAGAATGAAAGACAATAAGAATCAACGGTAGCCTGGCAAGGCTGACGACTCACAATAAACAACTCCCAAGCACCTCCTCTGCCCTCGAGAAATTCGTCGCGCAGGCTCTTATACGTTGTCGTCGCCGACGCGACCGTAGAATGATCCAAGATCGATCAGCAAAATGGAAGCAAAATGAAAGGCGGCTGCGAGCACAGGATCCGTTGTAGGGGACGCAAACAAGGATAGCGGGAGCGTCAGGTTAGAGCCAACTGCGAGTATATCTCGGTTACAGCCACGGCAAACGACCAATTTCTGCGTCCTGGTCGTTGAACGAGAACGAAAGAGGTCATGTCCGTTTTGGGGCGGGTTCCCCTGCCGGGTGCCGCAAATACTGCCATTTCAGGAAACCTCTCTCTGGTCCCCGTCTTCCTGCGGTTTTAGTGAAATGAGTGAAGTGAACGACACACAATCATGGCGGCAATCGTTTGAATACGTTTTTCTTTACTAGACGCCGACTTTTACTATTTTTCTGCGGAGTATCCAGTGCATGCCGTGTGACGTGTGCGACGAGCGCCGGTGTACCCGTGTCATGTGCATCACTTATCTGGGTCATAGTTTCTACATCCTGTGAATCGCGGTGTCTAACTGTTCGCTACGCGAGCCGCATGTCTCTCATTATGGGCGTACTGGAGAACAGCCATGGGACTGTGCAAAAGGAACCACCAATTCATCACAATGATATAGTACGTCTTACTGATTGGAACGGTTATATGCTTGTGTAAAATTCCGGTCCCTTTATTTAGCAGAGACCAAACATGGCCGAACCAGATACGCAGCCGAGAGATACCAAAGTGTCGAAGTCGAAACCGAACGTCGATTCTTTCGTCAGGTGAGCAAACATTAAGCAAGTAAAATCTTCAGTAAGGATCTGGACGACAGAGATAATCTGGGATCCGAGAAACACGGAGAGAATGCCCGTGCTGACCACTGCTCCGATTTGGCGGAGCGCCTTGATCTCGAGGCAGAGGGGATTGAGAAACAAACGTTGGTTGCCGAGAACATTTACTACGTTTAAAAGGCGTGGGAAGTCATTTCTAACATCAAAAGGTGCGCGCGTACCTGTCGTCGGGGGCTATAGCGAAGTCTTGATGTATAGCCGCGAAAAGAATAGATAACAACGAAGATTCTCCAAGAACACCTATCAGAAGCTCGTCTTAAGCGCTCACCAGGAACACAAACCATAATCGTTGACGCAATGCCGTGAAAGAGATAGACGCCAAAACCAGAGAGCAGGGTCAGTAGTCGGAAGACATAAATCCTGTCAAGCAAACCCAGATATTCAGTATCAACTTCACACATGCCGGTTAACTCGGGGACTAGAAAAGATGAGAGCATGCAATATCCCGCAAGGATATCTCCAGAAATCTGATAAAACCCGCCTTAGCCCAGCTCGTTCGGGAGAGAAGACACTGCGAAGCCAATTGAGGAGTTTATATTCTGGAGCTCGTTCTGTGCTCCCGTTGATATCCGATACAGGGAATCAACGAGTCGAATGGGAGTTTGTGATGCATTGACTTATTCTTCTACAAGAATCAGGTTGCTTTCGTTCGATTCATCCAGTGCCCTGATGACCTGTGAACTGGCTTCAGTCAGAAGTAAGATGTCCTTCGATTCTATCATCAGTGTTGCGGGGTCAGACGGGATGTAACAGAAACGTACATCTTGCATCTCGGTGAAGCTTGCTTCTATCGATGTCCATCGAGAATTAGCTTGGAACTATTGCCATCAACAGTCAAGCTACACAACGCCTTCAATTGTCATAGGGAATATACCGATAGATCCGTATTTAGCTGTTGTTGACCAACGACCAAAAACACAGCTTCTAATTCGACGGCCACCGTACACCCAACCATCATCACAATGTTATCGAGTGAACCAGTGTGCTGAGAGACCGTTAGTACGGGAATACAATAACCTGTGAGCATGCTCACACGTCCAGACGTGTCGGCAAAAGCAGTACCGATCTAGGTAACTTTCATCAGAACATCAACAGAAACTGGACAATGACTGGATCAACTACTAGTTGAAATAAGACTTTGATGGTATTTTCGGTTTGGATCCCGAGCTTTTGGACCACATCCTGGGATACTTCGGGTGTCTGCGAACCAGTGAGAACATGCATGCTTATGAACTGGAAATTTTTACTTTTTCCGAGTCTATGTTGATCATTAAACGATCGATAATACTGAACATCAGCGCCCATGTTGTTCGAAAGGGCTTGTATCAAAGTCGTGATATTCTGCAAACTCTAACGCAGGAATGAGCCGGGCCAGAAAAATAAGACAGGGAAGTACCGATAAGTGAGACTCCCATGCTGACATGTGCGCTTGTTCCGTGTGCTGGCGCTGTGAAAAATATCGTAAGAGCGCAATCTTCTCCCGAGTAATATTGTTGTAAATGTTATCTCTCGTAGCATCTGCAAAAAATGTCGCAAGCCATGAAT
The DNA here is from genome assembly GCA_030435655.1 of Armillaria novae-zelandiae. Taxonomy (NCBI): domain Eukaryota; kingdom Fungi; phylum Basidiomycota; class Agaricomycetes; order Agaricales; family Physalacriaceae; genus Armillaria; species Armillaria novae-zelandiae. The sequence goes on from JAUEPR010000009.1 coordinate 1,139,313, forward strand.
CTCCGTTTCATTTTATCTTACCGATGTCGTGCCATATTCTAAAAGAGAAGCAAAGCTGGGCTAGAGGACTTCGGAACACATCCCCGGCCGATAAATCGCATTACTCACGAATTTCTCTCAGATATCCGGAGTAGCTAGACCAGAATTGTGCGCTCCGAGATAATGCTCTACATCGTAGACATTGAGCATGTTTCATGACCGGACGGAGAAAGCGCCGACTCACTCGACGCACTTTCCCTGAGTGCCATCATTCTTTGAGGGGTATAAGGGGGTATCTTCGGACAAGAATGGGGCACATTCCAGGCGGTGGTGTCAGATGTTTCGCTGTTGCAAGTTCACACAGTGTCATGGATATCGCGGCTAGCAGGCCGTTAATGTTAAGAAGTAACCGCGTTTCAAGGAACGCACCGGAGACGCGTTCATCTTCATCCACTTCTAACGCACTGCATCGCACTTTGATGCTTCCAGCGACGCGACGAAAGCAGTCTGATCGCCGAGAGTACTCTTGAAGGGAGTCTGGGCCCAGAGTAAGATATATTTCCGTGAAAAACAAGACGGCCCCACCCTGCGTTCGAAATATATTGCCTATGTCGTTTGATGTTAAAGGCAGCTCTACTGGACCGTAAACCTCCGTTCCAACGAGCGGGAAAGTACACCTACTAGCAGCGATTGAGGCTGTTCATCGTGATTCCTATCACTCTGTGACCACAGGGAAGCTTCAGAAATGGGGAACAAAGACAGTGTCCAAGGCAAAAGAACGAACAACATGGTAGATACAGCAGAAGGGTCGGTCCTCCGGACCGATGATGCCGTCACGGTGAGGTATGTTTGTCAATATGGTCAAATAACGCGTGCTTCGAGTCCCAAAAGACCAAATACGTCCACGCAGACTGTAAGTCAAAAAAATGGAATCCTTTGTCTCTTTTACCTTGGGAAATTGATTTTTTCTGTTTCTCAGTGATACCAAGGTGGGGTTGCCCTCCTACTTCCTCAACTGCTACACAACTGACACGACATTGTCCCGGCGTGTACGAGGGCGAAGTTCCGCGACTCAGGAAGTTTATACGCGCAAGCCGGCAAGCCCAAGCCTCTCTATCTCTTCTTAGGCTGGAGCCGCTTTGCTAGTAAGGTCCGAAGTCATGCGTTTGTGGTGCCTTATGGAAGCAAACGCCGATTTAAATACATAAAACGTCGCACAGGATCTATCCCCCTACTTCTTCCTGCTCCCCCACGTTCAGGAAACAGTAGCAATGATTATTGTGCACCATCTGAATGATTCTCGATCCCAAAGAATACTCTGGCTCTTGGTAAGTCCTCTGGTGATTTTAGAGCACCTACGAATACTCATGAAATGCTAGGAAGAGCTAGGCGTCTCTTACGAAATTAGGAAATACTATCGCACCTCACTTCACCAGGCTCCGAAAGAGCTTTTGGAGGTTAATCCCCTGGGAAAATCTCCTGTCATCACAGATGGTGATGTGAAACTGGCAGAAAGTGGTGCTATCATTGGTTGGTTCATTCTTGGTGAACGACGTAGCAACATCTCACGCTTCGGGACCAGAATATCTCATCGAAAAGTACGGAAATGGACGGTTCCGGACGACAACTGAATCCGAGCACATCAATAATCTATACTGTGAGAGTTTCTCCCCATTCGTATATGCAAAACGTTTTGACTTCTGTTGTCCCTAAAACTTAGACACACATTATGCGGAGGGTTCCTTGATGCCAGTCCTCGTTATGGGTTTGATCTTCCGCTTTGTGCCTCAGCAATCTCCATGGTTCCTTCGCCCCTTCATGCGCTTCATATTTAACCAATTGGAAAAGCTATTGGTCAAGCCAGAACTTGCGAAACATTCTGAATTAGTGAGCAAATACCTTGCCTCATTGTCCGGCGCCACATTCAAAGAACAAAAGGTCGAACAGCAATTGAGTAAAGTCAAATGGATAGCCGGAGGCGCTGAGCCTACCTCCGCGGATTTCATAATGATTTTTCCCTTGGAGGGTCTGGCTGAGATAAAAGAAGCAGGGAAGAGTACGTCAGAGTACATTCAGAAAGTACACGCCCGGTAAGATCTGATTTACCTCGACTTCAAATTCAGCCACTTATCGACATCCCGACATTGCGTCACTTTTAGCCCGGCATACAAGCGAGTGAGTATAATCTTAATTGAATTCCATGAAGGCGTCTAATCTAACGTACCTTGACCTAGGGTCTTGAGAAAGGTGGGAAGTTCGTATACGCCTGATATTTTATCATAAGTTCCACGCTGCGCATGTGTCGTAAATGAAATTCATGGACCATGAGATTTTCCTTTGAGAGTACCCTTTTCATGACGCCGCTCATGCATCGTATTTCGTAGACCTCGGCCATGATGGTGTTCTCGTTCATTCGCCCTCCAAAAAATACAAATGAGCTCCGCTTGGTCCCAAGGCAACTTGATGAACGACGAACGATCCTGCAGACTCGGTGCTCGGATCGAATCCGGCAATCATTCTACTCGTTGGAACCCTCATCATCTCTGGCAGCTACACATTTGAAACACTGATGACCCTCCTAGGTGTGTGCCTCTCTGTAACCTAATTCACAGCACCGTTACCTGGGCGGGCCGCCTATCCGCGTTTCGAGGACTTCACGTCCAAGTCTACTAGACATCACAAAGCGCCTTGGAAATAGCAGTACTTTGATGGTACTACCCTCCATGGGTCTAGGATCTATTCATGGTGTATCACTGTGTGCCCTGTTCCTAGGTAAATATTTGCAACTGATCCGCCGACAACTCGCGCATCTCTGAGAGAAGAGTGTTTCATTCGCGGGTATGTATAAATCACCATCAGATGTGGTGAAACAGACCTACGTCGGGCATACTCTGCTTCGGTCCACTGCTACAAACAAAGGCGAGGGTACATGGCTTCCAATTACATGTACAGAGTAAAATTCTACGGGATACAATACGAGCACTGGTAGAATACAGAATAAGATATTATATAAGTAGTAATTAGTTTAAATACGTACGATATGCTTAACTTTTAAACGACAGGTGGGGTGGCGGCAATGAGATCATTGGAGCGCACAAAAGTGAATAATGTCAAAGTTCTATCATTCCAGAGTCCATCAAGTGTTCCATGTGCCGTTTCGTTCATCGACGATCGTGGTCGGCCCGAGGACGACGAGGATTCGTAACACCACCATGAAGCTGCTGCTCCCATTTTGCTGGTCCGTCTCCAGCCACCCAGTCGCCTGTGCGCGGGTCCCGCTCGAAATCACCATCCCTGTACCCATATCTCTCCTGGAGCAACTTCAACAAAGGATTGCGCAGAGCGGGATCCATCCGCACGTTCTCTCCGGGAAGGTAGCTTCCAACCCCATGCCGGGATAGGCTTTCCTCAAACAGTGCCTCTTCGAATGAACAGCCACAATTGAGGAACCCTGGGGGAGCCATCCTGGGGGGATGTACGCGTCGTTCGCGACGAGAATCATGCCAAGCACATAGGGCATTGCCAGCACGATTAAGTGAACAAAACTGACGCTGACGGGCCTCAGTACGAAGCCTCCAGGACTCTTGGAAAGACGGAGAGGTAGATAGTCGTGGAGATGAATTGCTGTTCAATTCCATCTGAAGCATTCGCATACGTTGGTTGTCTTGTTCACTTGCACGTTCAAGCTCCTTAACCCGTCGCCGCAGGCTGCGTATCTCTTCTTGAGGCGGTGTTAAGTATGAAGAGCCTGATGATGATGAAGGCGGGTGCCCCGGGAATGTTTCGTATTGTCTGTATGGGTCCGCGAACGGCGGTGATGTGAATGATGACGAGGGCGATGAATCGTTACGATAGTCATGATAAACCATGGTGTTGACGTCGGCATCCGTTGAGTCGTAGAACGGTGGATACACGGGGGGTTGAGAGGGAAGCACTGGGGGCTGTGTGTGTCCTGCAGGCCAGGCCAAAGCTTCGTGCATCCCCCCTGGAGAGAGTCCTGGGTATCTTGGGAGGATACGAGGATCCCCTATGGCACCGGAGAGACTGGAGCTTGAGGACGTCGGCCTGTCTATCTGCTCGCAGTAAAGATCAATATTTGTGCTCAAGCATTGACATGTAGATCCTTACCGCAGACGAAGCCGAATAATTTGTTGTAGAGTATGCCATTTGCTGCTCGTCATCTGATGAACGTTCATTGCTTGATCTGCCACTTCCAACGCTTCCACCACGAGTTGACCACTGGCCGTTGTATGGTGAGGACATTTTAGGGTCTGCCGAAGGACGAACGCGGTTATCGAATCGCGTAATCAAAGGAGGGTAAGGGCGTTGTCTCTTAGGGCTGCCGGAACGCCGACGACAAAGCGTGTTGGACAGGGAGGTATTCGTTAATGAAGGTGAGGAGGGAGGGGATATCAATGGCGTTTCCGTCCGAGGCTCGACTTTAATATCGAGACTCGAGTCTGTTGGATAGGGCAGCCATTGCAACGCTTGAGAGTTCTGCATGAGGGACAGCGGGCAGTGCAAATCACTGGCACTATGAACGAAGTGGAAAGATAGAGACCAACACGGCAGGTGCTCCGGACTGCCACTGTTTTAAAAACCGTGTTAGCTGCCTGGACGATGGATGGGGTCAATCCTGTAATTACAGAGATCAAAGCACGGGTCGTGAAGGAGATCTTAAAACTTAACGACTCAAGATGGTCCTGCAACGGGCTGTACTCCGGAGTGATCACGTCGCTTCGCTGGTATATACGAGAATCTTGTAAATTGATTGATCTCAGCATCGATCATCTGATTCACAAAATGAAAGCAAACCGAACCTAATAAGCTATGCACCCAAAGGATCATAGCGGTTCACAAAAAATATGCGCTCTGCCTGGGGTCAACATATGGCAGGCAGAACGTGCCGCCTGTTTGTTTTTGATGCGGATGTCATACGACGTGGAATGTCGGTGCTCCCAGAAGACATGAAAGATTGTATCTAAGAGGAATGCCTAGGCCGCCATCCGGTAGGATGGACCCGGAGATACCCCTGCAAACGCGAAACAGGTCGCCAAATCGGTGCATGCTGAGGGTCTTGTCATAATTCAAGGTTAAGCGATAAACGGTCTGATCTACACCTGTAGGAAAATCACAAACAGCGACTGAAGGACCTAAGATGTTTCAATTTTTGGCAGGAACGATACACAAGACGATCTCGGGAAATTTCAAGAGATCTTAGGCGCCTCGGTCCCCAGATCTAGCCGGATCATTGGCCCTCATGGGAATGAGAATCCTGGCAGTCCAATCATCAGATAGAACCTAAGCCTCGAAGAGGATGGTCCTTACCATGAAGTACACAGGTGTGACTCAGATAATGGTTTAGGTTGGCAGCAGATATACTCCTTCGGGCGGTGTGGATTTGCGTGACGCTTCGCTGTCGGTATTTTCCAGGAAAATCAGCCCCTAGCCGGACATTTCATCATCTGCGCCATGTTCGCAATGTATCTCGTTGTAGGGTTTGCCCTTTGGAAGGATTGTACTACGCGTGAGATATCAGTGGGCTGTCGGGATGAAACGGACCCTTCGATGGAACTGACTCGATGTTGTTGGGTATTATCACTTCCCCTTGGTCGGAAATAGCCACCACCCTAGTGATTTCTACGGCCGGCCTCCCAGCGCATCTGTATGGGAAAGGTTGGAAACTTATGAAACTTGTCGGAAGTGCCCTTACATTCTAAAGAGGCGGACGATGGGCAAGCAGTCCACCGCTGGGTTTCCTTCCTTGGTCTTGCCTGGTTTGCAAGAATATTGCACGAGTTCTGCGATTTGGCAGCCTTTTCGTCTACCTTCCATGCTGAACCTGGTTGGTGCCAATTGGAATGGTCAAATGTGATGAATGTGACAGATCACGTTTGTCACGCACGTCACAGTCTTGATAAAATTTCTGGAAAACGTTCGACCTTCTTCACCTCCTCATCGATCTTCTTTTTTTCTGATATTCGCCATGGTCTTCAAAGTTGCTGGTGAGTACGATGGCACTGATACTGCCGCAGCTGTTGACGTCGTTGCAGACGTTTCGCTCGCCGCCTTCGGCCGCAAAGAGATTGAGATTGCCGAGGTTGGACATATCACTCCTCCCTCGATATTGATGATCTGATTCTGTATGACTGTAGAATGAGATGCCTGGGCTCATGTATCTCCGTCAGAAGGTTGGATCGCCTATTTTCTGCTCTTCGCCAGCATCTCACTTCACTGGTATATAGTACGGTCCTTCCCAGCCCTTGAAGGGCGCCCGCATCGCTGGTTGTCTTCACATGTATGTCTTTTGTATATCTCCTCTTATCACATTGTATCTTACTATGTATCAAGGACCATCCAAACGGCCGTTCTTATTGAAACCCTCACTGCTCTCGGAGCCGAGGTTACCTGGTCGTCCTGCGTTCGTTATAATCCCTTATTTTCGAGGCGACGACGTCCTTTAAACACGCTTTTGTAGAACATATTCTCTACTCAGGACCATGCTGCTGCTGCGTAAGTTGAACTGTCTCATCATGCTGTGCGTGGTTCCTGATACGCCATCAGTATCGCGGCCACAGGCGTGCCTGTCTTCGCCTGGAAAGGTGAAACCGAGGAAGAGTACAATTGGTGTATCGAGCAGACGCTCGCTGCTTCCCCGGCGGACAGCCTCTGAACTATGATCCTCGATGATGGTGGTGATCTCACCAGCATTGTCCATGAGAAGTACCCCCAGTACCTTAAAGGTCCGTTGTCATCAATGCATAGTGCTAGTAGCATTCTTACATATTTACTGAAGACATTCGTGGCGTTTCTGAGGAAACCACCACCGGAGTTCACCATCTTTACAAAGCATTCCGCGAAGGCAAACTGAAGGTTCCAGCTATCAACGTGAACGACTCCGTCACCAAGTCCAAGTTTGACAACCTGTACGGATGCCGTGAATCCCTTGTCGATGGGATCAAACGTGCGACAGACGTTATGCTAGCTGGCAAGGTGGCCGTCGTTGCTGGTTTCGGAGACGTCGGGAAGGGTGTAAGTGTTTCCTTGCAACAGGTTAAGTTGTTCTGACGGGAATTGTTAGTGTGCCGAGTCTTTGAGGTCCTATGGTGCTCGCGTCCTGATCACTGAGATCGACCCCATCAATGCCTTACAGGCTGCCATGGCTGGGTACGAAGTTACCACCATGGAGGAAGCTGCTCCTAGGGGCAACGTGTTCGTCACCACGACCGGAAACAGGGATATCATTACTTCTGCTCACTTCCCAGTGATGCCTGAAGATGCCATCGTTTGCAAGTCAGTAACACGCATTCATGTGTTCGGCCTGACATTTTATTGATGTTCCGTTTAGCATCGGTCACTTCGATGTTGAAATTGATGTTGCCTGGTTGAAGTCTAACGCACAGTCGGTTGTCAATGTCAAGCCTCAAGTTGACCGTTTCACAATGCCCTCTGGACGTCACATCATCCTCCTTGCTGAGGGTCGTCTCGTCAACCTCGGGTATGAATTCGTGCAATTAGGTTGGTTGTTCTGACGCACTCACATCATCCTGGTAGATGTGCTACTGGACACCCATCCTTCGTCATGTCCTGCTCCTTCGCGAACCAGACCCTTGCTCAGATTGCACTCTGGACTACCCCTGAGAAGTTCCCTCTCGGAGTTCACATCCTTCCCAAAGAGCTTGATGAGGAGGTCGCCCGTGCTCACTTGGCACAGCTGAACGTCAAATTGACGACCCTGTCTGATGCCCAGTCTAAGTACCTCGACATCCCCATCAATGGTGAGTGCACAGCTCCGGTTGTCTATTTCGGAGGTATCCTGAAATCATTATGTTTCTAGGCCCCTACAAGGCCGACCACTACAGGTGCGAATCAGTAGTGCTGAATCGTTTCTTGAGCTAACCGCTTTCCGCGCATAGGTACTAAACGCATGGTTAGTTACCCGTAAGAACCGATGGCCTCAACGAGCCCTCGCCAATCAAACGGGAAGCAAGGATCTTCAACGTCCTTTTCTGAGCGGACTATCATTTCAACACTTGATTCCCTCAGATACAGTTTATTTATGGCAAGGGAAAACATATACAGTTGATCAGGCAGGTTGAGGGTACGACGTGGAGTTGGTGGGAGATGTGATAGCGTAGAAGGCATGTCAACAAATGGTTGTATTTTAGAAGGCCTCAACGAGCCTCGAAGTGATTGTTGTCAAAAGTTTTTTCGGTTCAGGATGTGTCCAAACACCGAGATCACTGCCTGCGAATGTCGGCCGGTGGATCTTGTCGCCTTATCGAACGTTGTCATTGTCGGTGAGTGTGGGTGTAGGATCGTACTGCCCTTCCAGCTTTGGTAACTAAGATCTCCCTTTGATGATGGTATATCGAGCCGCCTCTTTCCCCCTCAAGCTTTGTTCTGTTTGGTCTTACGATGCTCTCTGGGCAACGCTCGTCCGACTCGGGTATCGGTGAAGTCTAGTCACCGATTATCTTAGACTACGGGCGGACTCTTGTTTGGCCATCTGTTTGCACGTCAAATAGGCCTAGTAGTCGAAATCTTCAATCCTGTGCTTCTGCTATGATGCAGTAATTTTACCCATCTGGTGATCAGTATTGACCAACTTGAAAGATTCCCCTTGAGCCGGGCAAGTTTTCCCGGTGTCGGAAGAGTGCCTCCTTGGCTGATTCGCCACGATACATTCAGGCTACCTTCGAGTTGGAGTTGCACGAGGCCGTTGCTCCAAGTCAATATGCTTGTCTGTCAGCCACCATAATGGCCTCTCATACTACACCTGATTAGTACCTGATTACACTTGGTATCTTCCATTTCCAACTACAATCCTGCAACCGACAGCGATGGCATCCAAGAAGGACCACGAGGAATCCGAGTACACATGTCTTTCGTTTCACTTCGGTGACGAATTCAGAGAAGCCGAGGCGAATGTGTTCGCCACTAAGACGTGCAGAGTCGTTTGCTATATATCCTGACAACAAACTCACCGAATATTCAAGTTCTTCAAAACTCTTGAGGGTTCAATGGGTTCGAAGTGTCGTCGTTTGAGATTCTCGAGAGCTCTGTAGATATGCATCCTCACCATGAACTTACGGGACGCAGTTTAAACCCGAGAATTCTAAGAACTTGCCCGAATTTTAGCACTCTCTCAGACTCAGCCATGCGAACTGTCTTAGGCTCACTTGTGTGAAGTATCTATTCGTAACCTCACAACTCGTGAGGTACATGTTTCATTTCCCCTTTGCTTGCCCTAGTGCGACTTACTATATGATGAAGCTACGCCTGATCCTCTGGATTCCCAATGTAACGCTATTGTCGAATATTCGTGGAAAGGCGTCAATGCCACTCGGTGTATTGGTGTTGACGGTAGGGTCAATTCAGTCGGCATTGCCTCGAGGGTGAATAAAGGATTGACGGCCGACGACTGAGTGCATTGCAACGATGAGGTCAGGCTCAACTTGATAAAAAGACTGAGCTGGATTGATCTGTGTGTAGTTCGCTTGTAGTATTCAGTGAAACCCTACACTTACTCCGTTTCCTCGCATTCTTGTTCACTGCTATCGCCGCGACACCATGCATGGGGTCGGCTGTTGGCATATCGAATAGGCTTCGTAGGTCAAAATCTTCAATCCTGTGCTCCTACTACTTTTCTTGGGATACAGTGATTGTATCCATCTGGTGATCAGAACTTGAAGATTTCAGCTTTGAACAAGTTCTTTCTGGGTTTCAGAGTCGGACAGACACGAGATGGCCCGGAAGGTAAACTACCGTCCTCTTGATAAAGTTAGGCTGCATTCCAGAACACTTGGCCATGTGCGATTCCGATGTTCTGAAATGTTATACAACAACTCAAAGGTATCCAAATAGATGGCGATACACGTGATCCAGGGTCTGTTCTATTATTGTCACTCCGGACAACCATGATCCATGGACGTCGCGTTCCTGGGCACCCTCGATTCCTACTGACCGCTCGAAACATTCTCGACCTGATTCCGTCGCAAATATTTTTGATTAGGAAGCATGCCTGACGCCTCAGCCTTGGGTCCTATTGATCCTAGCTCGGTCATCGCGCTGGATCCCAGCGGTAACACCCATCAAGAAACAGAGATAAAGGCGCCTTGGATAATGCGCAAGCTTGTGGGGGTAAGTACTACATTCTATGTTAGTTTTTCTCCAAATGTGTACTCATATACGATGTCGCGATTAGTCGATGACAGGCCGAATCGTACTATCATCATACGAATCTCTCCGCGCAGCCGGTACTACTATTATATGCCTTTCCCCTTGGGGAGACTCTTCGCCACTTTCACTACCATGCATACGCTTTCGGGACATTGCGGTTCACACTGTGATTGCCGCGACTGTATGTTGATCTTGGCTTTCAACCTAAGAGCGCTAATGCTAATATACACAGGGTGGTATGGCTGCCGTAGCTGCCCCGGTGCGCGCGTTAATCTGTGTGAATACCATTCAGTACACTTATACACTTATTATATTGCTAGGTAATGGGTCCAGTATCCGACCTCGTCGTAGGTTCACTTGGTGATACCATCCTCGTTGAGATGGGAATGCACGCGGGTTTCGAGGCCACCACAAAGATAGCAAATGACTTGGTCATCGATAAGGCGGTGAAACATATGATACCGACTCACTCAAAGATGCTGGAGACTACAAACGTTAAAGTGATCCTTATCACGCTCAAGTTTAAGCAAACAATGCAAGATGCCGCTCTTGGTTTTTTTAGGAGCAGCGTACACAAGTAAGCCTTTCTCGCGATGAGAGGTCATTCCACTATAGTTATATTTGTTTAGGGATCCGTCTCTCTTCTCCTCGGTGATGGACTACTTCTCCGTCGAGAAAGGATGGTTTTCACCATACCTTTTTGCCAGTTCGCGCCGGCCCATCATTCCTCGTACAATGCAACCTGATGTTCTTTTTTGTCATGGCCCATTCCTCCAAGGTAGGCTCTTCTATTTGATCTGTTACCGCACTGACCATTTTTGTCTTATGTCAGGGGATTACAGAATCGGCGAGACGCTCATGAAAGAATCGGCATCAGTTATTATGTTAACAACTGCTCCTCCCCCGGAGGTAAAGGCCATTCAAGCTGAAGAGCCTTCACACTTTTCCCTATCGAATTTAAGCATACCATCTTTGTCTTTGTCTCATATTCTTTCTCGTTCTCGCAGTCCCTCTCCGTCACCAGAGGCAGGAAAAGGCGTCACCCCCGAAGGCGATCCCACGCCTCAGCTTACACCTCTCCCGGCACCTCCATCTCCGAGGCGCTTGGTGATTGTCCTAGTTGGGTTGAAGCCTCATAGGAAGCTTTGGACGACAAGCGCTCGCCCGGGAGAAAGCGTCATCAATTATCTCCTTCTAAACGGCTGTCCGGCTATCGTGGTTCCCGTCAAAGTCGGCGCACCACTCTTAGCGTGGGACGCGCTTACCCTAGAAGAGCTATGGAAGGTAGAACTTCCTCTCGAAGGAGGCGAAAGCCAGTCGGGGCAATTCGAAGGAATCGTCAGCGTACTCTATGAGTTTTTGGATTTGTGTATTGATTGGGAGAGGGTTGTACTCGACGAAGGAAATACAGGGCATGATGAGGATACGAAGAGAAGCATCGTCAAGGCGTCTTTGATGCTGCTACTCGCGTCGGCTATTAGAAGCAAGGAGTGCAAGGAAGTTGTAAATGAGGTTGACAAGGAGAGGAGTGGTATTGCAATGTGGAGAATCCCATAGAGCTCAAAGGCACTGGAAGACGACGTTCTTATTGTGTTGCAATACGGAAACTACTGCGGATTTACGGGATTATTTACACTTATACATATGCAACATAAATACTGATCAAATTTGGGGGAATGTGCTTATATCGCGAATCATTTATAGTAACATAGAAGGCAAGGCAAAACGTTGCCCAACTATACTTACCAACAACAATTATTTCTTCCCCGAAGTGGTATCAATTACGGCTCCTTCAAGATGAATCGTATTGAATGCCTTATGCACGCTACGTGTTTACCTTCCCCCTCGAATATGCATCCCCCATCGAGAAACAGTACGATTAGTCTGGATGCTTTCCCCAACGATGCCTCCTTTCCTACCAAAATATCTCGGAATCGACCCAGCTCCAAACCATCAACTTCTTCCAACCCCCTCCATTCCTGATAAACAAACCAAGATACCCCAAGCGTCCCACCCTCTGTTGAACCAGACCTGCTCACCAAGGCCAGGAGATTATATAACGTTCCAAAGCGTATGTGTGATATTGATATTGATGCAAGTGGTTGTATGTATAAGTGTATATGCTAGGTTGGTTGGAAAAATATGCGCAGCGAAAAATATAAAACACGAAAAAAAAAACTCAAAGGAACACGTACAACAAGACACAACCGAACAGCAAAGGTGAGTAAGTTACAGGCCCCTGGAACCAAAAAAAGCTCGCCGTAGAGGTATAGTTAGGAACGAATCGACGAATGAAAAACCATAATAGATGAGAGCGACCGCATCGTAGAGTGAAGGGGTGAGTCCCATCTTGACGTCTAACTTCCCATAACGAAGACAACATCGTCTTCCTCCTCCTCCTCGTCTTCTTTCGCATCTTCAGAGTCTACTTCGACTCGGTGCTCCAACTTGTCTACGCTGATAGCACTCTGTTTTGCATCGGGCAACACAAATTGTTCCCATCCCATCATCCTCACGTAGTCCCCAACCGCATTTATCTCTACCGTCGTAGAAAGGGTGAGCACATCTCTCACAATCCCATTGTCAATACCACCTGTTATTTGCTTAACGCGGTTGAACGAGGCAATGAGTGATATTGGTATCCATCCCTGTGCGTCCATCTAGAAAAACATTTAAGTGAGATCATGATCGAAGGTTAGAGAAATACGCATTCACCTGCCGCCGTAAAAACAAGTCTTGGGCCATATTCTGCACGCTCAGATAATATTCGAGTTGTCCAAGCAGGTACCATCTCGTCGAATCAAGTGGAAATGTGATCGCAGTCACAGGGGTCGGCAATGGCGGCGCATTTGGGCTATGTGGTTGCACTGGCGCGCCCATAGGCAGAGGCGGTGGCAAGCCGTGCACAGTCGGATCCTGATGCGATTGCATAATACCGTTCTGATACCCATCGTACCCAGTATCGAAATATTGCGGCTGAGGGGGTGGAAGCGGAGGGTACATATGCCCATGCATATGATAATACGCCTCGCCGTACCCCAACCCGTCACCCACATTGTTAGCAAACTGAGGGACAAAGTGCTGCTGCTGAGGAGAGTAACCAGGCGCCTGCGCGCCGCCACGTTGGAACCCTCTCCAAGCACCCCGTCCTCTCCCTCTCCATCCTCTTCCTCTTCTCTCGCCAGTATAGTACCCTCTGTCAAAACCGTTATTGTGGTTGCTGAAGAAGCCACCACGCTTTCCTCGAGGAGTATACGGTGATCGCTCTTGCATGTTCCCATTTTCGCTCCAGCTATCGCCCGTCCCGTTTCCATTGATACCGCCGTTTATAATACCGTTTTCGTTCTCTCTTTCCCTTTCTCGAAGTCTAAGTTCGCGCGCGCGTTCATGTTCCCTTCGTGATCTTTCCTCTCTTGTCGTACGCACTGCGGATCCACTCCCGCTAGCGTGACCAAACCCAAATCCGAAGTCCTTGACCACCCACTCTTCATCCGTGTGATTCGCCGCATCGATTTCGACGGGCGACATTATTGACTGGGTGTGATGATGGTGCTGCTGGTATGTGTCCACTGGAACTTCGATGCCATTCGGCGTCGGTCCGTTCATTATCGGAGACATCCCGAACTGTGGGATCTCAAGAGTAGATAACGGCGGATGGGACGGGTATTGCTCGCTCCTGCGTCCGTTTTTACCAACCTCCTCGATGCTCTCTTCCTGCGTAACCTGATCGTCCTTTATTATCTCACCTGTCGTTCCAAATTCCCACTTTTTCTCTGTGAGATCTATGACGCCTGCTTCGTTTGTCCTTTTTTTGACACCAATTGAGAAGCCGCTAAAAGCTCTCTCCAGTTCATGCACTACCGCACATTCGGTCGAAGGCGGAGCGGGGCTCGGCGCCTGACTGCTACCTGGCATGCCAACACTCCCAAATACCACTTTACGCGATGAATCAGTTCCTTCGCGCCCTAGTGCGGGTCCGGCAACAGCCTCGGAATCTTCCGGTCGTGGGGGTTTGGTTGCAGCGGTAGTATTCGGGGGGTGGTCGGTCGACGGCGTGCCGTTCGGCGGTTGATGTGGCTGATGTTCAGTTTCTGTCTGTGGAGGAGGCTGGAGGACCTGAGAAGGGAAAGATTGGGGAGGGGGGTAGGAATAACCTCCATATTCTGGCGTATGATGACCAGATCCTGATGTATGGTAGCCGTTCCAATACAAGTATGGCTGAGGCGGTGGCGGCGGATACATGGGATATGGTGACGGCAGAGGTAGATGCTGCTGATGCGAAGGGCTGTGGTAAGGATAGTACGACGGATTGACTACGGGCTGCGGTGAAAAGGAATAGGGTGAGGTCAAATTTTGTGTTTGGATTTGCGGAGACGACCGTGAGGTGCTTGCTAACTCCTCCTCCGGCAATCGCCTCCCTCTAGGTAGTCTTGGGCTTGAGGCCTGACTGTGGATGCGAGACTGATTCCGACTCTGGGAGCCACTTGGGGTATTTCTTACTGAACCGGAATGTGAAGGATGTCGTGAACGGGAATCAGACTTGGAATGAGAGGTGGCGCGGCGTGCAGCGTCGGCGGCAGCTTGCAGCTCCTCAGCAGGTATTGCGACCCATTTTGTCTTTTCGCCTGTGATGCAAATGTCAAAGAAATTAGGAAAAATGACACAGGTATGAATTCCAGGCGACACGTACTTTTTGCCGTCGACCTTTGCGGTTCGCCAACAGTGTTGATATATCGTGTCGACTCACTTGTTCCTGACTGCGACTCGTCCTCGCCTATGAAGATATTTCATAATGTCCTATGAGCACTGGTTGGAACTAAGTACGTACCACTCGTGGAGCTGCTCTGGTTCGACGCTAATTTTCCCACCTCTGGCCAGCTGTCGCCATCGTCTGGTGATGGCCGCAATGGCATCCGAACCACAAATGGGTCGTCGTCATCCAGAAAGGCTGGTATCGATGGTTTAAGAGTTGTTCGCGAAGCCGTCATTTGCTCCTTGCGGACGTTCCAGACATTTACAACTGGCACTTTCGCGTCAGTAGTATCAAGTGAAGGCGAAGGCGGTCTCGTTCCTAGGATAACGGACGAGTTTGGTGTTGTTGAGTTTGAGTTAGATTTGGAGAAAGACGTAGAGACTGTCGAGGTCGACGAGGCGCTGCTTGTAGTTGCTCGTTGGACATCGTTTGGTGAGCGAATATTTTGGGCTTTCCTGGCAAGATCGGCATACGACAGCCTTGAAGGGGTCGCCATGGATGTCGATAGATTACAATTTCTTGAATCCGGACGTACAGGAAGGGGGAGATTATAAGAGGAGGTGATGGTCGCTGCACAAGCCGTGATTTGCGATTGTTTCCCCACCCTTCCCAAAAAGATGGTATATGCCCCTATTTCCAAACTCGAACATTATAATGTATATTATTTCTCGCCAATCTCTCGCTAACTGCGGAACAATCAATAAAATAATGAAATTTTGACGATCCATCGTTGTTCTTATTACATGAAACGAAGCGACGCGATGGTACCACGATGGATGTAGCTTACAGAATAGTGGTACCACAAACCCACATACATTCTCACCGCCCAAAATCCTCACATATGTGATAGATGCCGCCCGTAACCAAATCCTGAGCGGACATTTCGAACAACTGAGAGGTGCAATTCGTCAAACATTCATTAAAAAGCATTTCACACACAGCTATAATATGAACGGAGGTGGCGATGATATTCGGGAAGCCCAATGACTGATTACTCCCAGAGCAACGAGTCCAGATATCAGCAAAGTATCCTTGTTAACCAAAAAGTAGGGTAAGTAATCATCAACCACAAATCACGGAGTGAGGCAGATGCGGTAAATGAGTACTACCCTGTACATGTACATATATCACAAAATATCAAACCAACCCTACTCCGGGGGATATCTACGGTAAGATCAAGATGTCTAAGCATTTGTGGCGCCATAAGAAGGAGGTGCTTGATACGGTGCAGAGTTCGGAACGGGCTGATAGTAACCGTATCCCGCATCTAAAGCAAGATAAACTAAATGAGTATCTGCTGCGGGGCTAAAAAACGCATTACGAACATTCGTAACCTCCTGGACCATACATTTCTTCTGCCTTGATCTTCTTGTAAATGAGCCAGAAAGCGTGCTGTGAGCACATTAGTCTTAATACAAACGCACCTCGACACATGGCTGTGCTTACAATGTGCCCAGGGAAAGCGCCGATGCTGTACACACCTCAATCAGCCTGAGAAGCAGGTTGTAACAAATATCACTCACAGAGTCAGAAGAAAGTTGATGAGGAGGTCAGCACCACAGCCAGATACGAAGAAGGCAGCTGCAGGCGGAAACAGGATAGCAACCTAGATAATTCGAGATTCACAAAAACAAAAGGCATCAGATGCTGTCAGCCAAGGAAGAAAATTCCTTTCTGACAATAATAAGAAGAATATCTGAGGACTTGACGGGCATCTTAGGCGAAGAAGCGAGAGGTAGTGGTGGTATTGGTACGACGTTCAGAAGATGCAAAGGTGCATGCAGTCGATGTACGTCATGCACGTGATGAATCTAGAACGTTGATCGTGACTTATATTCAGAATCAGATTCAACAAGTCCCACCTTCCCTCATCAATAAATCCGGACGTCGACACGTAAATTACAATGCACCAGAAGTAGTTCTACAAATAGATCATAATATACAGTAGAGGTAATGTATTTGAGCAGACGGAAACAAGCAAGCAAAGCCACGAGATACATGAAGACATAACTGAATAGATCTTTACAAAATATTCGTTTGTGCCAATGTCTTAACGAGTATGAGTTCTTGGACTACTTGGGATGGTCAGCCAATGCCTCACAGACGATGACAGTGTCCGTACCTTGTGTGATAACCAAAGATGTAGATTCAGTGTCCTGTCACATTGAGATGTTCAGGAGGATCTGACCAACAGAGAATATACTACGCACTATTGCACACGTCAGATGCGCATGAACCTTCCGTTTCTTTGGAGTTGTCTGGTTGTGCATCGCCGTAAACACATCCAGTAGGTCTATTAGGACACAGCCGATCGAAATCTAGTTCAAAAACAGCAGAAATGTTACGTACATTTGGAGACATGGTTAGCTTCATTCGGTCTGTCTTTGTAGTTTGGTACGTATTTACTGAACTGTACGCCATTGTCGAGATTTGCTTCGAGTATATCCATCTTGTTCAAGAACAAGATCAAGTCTACCGGGGCGAGCAGCTTATTGCTACATATCATCTTCCACAATTTGAATGAATCCGCCTGAAGTAGATTTTCAGTGTTGAGATTTGAGGATCCTGCACGGACTTACCAGCCGGTTTACGCTAGCATCTTCAGCCAAGACCTGATTGAAGGCTGTTGAATACTTTAGCTAAACAAAGGGTGCTATGGGAACGAATCTATCCGAACCTGATATGGGTGCTAGAAAAATAATCGCCGTGACTAAAGACCCATGCGGTCTGTTAGTATCACCGTGCCGAGGCCCGAAAGTAAGCGACGTACCATCGTCGAAGAACTGCGCCCACTTGGCTGATGAAACAGATGCGTTATTGCTATCAAGTGAGAACGATGAAAAAAACGCTGACCTCGCTGACTCCGGCTGCCCCCAACGTCGTATATTATCCAATGCTTCCCTTCCGGGCCTGGTGGAAAAACACCTTGACCCTGAATCAGCGAAGGAAATCTTGATGATCATATTACCTATACACACCTGTGTCCATTGGTATACGATGCTCCTCGGGCCCTATCGTTTTTACTCGTGCCCGTAGTATATCTTCTACAGTGCTAGTTAGTTATTTCTATCACTGTGCGTTCGATTAAACGACTTGCGAGAAGTAGGCACATAATTCTGTTTCGATATTCTTTCGACATCTTCTAAGAAGCTGCGGGGGAAGAGACCATATGTTAATACTGCTGTTATTATCCCGAGTAATGAAGCGCTCACAAGCCTGGCTGGTGGACCAATGATATATCTCTCTCCGCTAAGCAGCATTGCACCTCTCTTGCCTTCCATAGAGCCTGGATATCATCCACGCAGGCCTCTAATATTCCGCCTGCCTTGTTCGT
The DNA here is from genome assembly GCA_030435655.1 of Armillaria novae-zelandiae. Classification (NCBI taxonomy): domain Eukaryota; kingdom Fungi; phylum Basidiomycota; class Agaricomycetes; order Agaricales; family Physalacriaceae; genus Armillaria; species Armillaria novae-zelandiae. The sequence goes on from JAUEPR010000009.1 coordinate 1,157,561, forward strand.
CCTCCATCTTATCATGTGCAGACCGGCCGGGGGAGGAATCGGTTGGTCTCCGAAGTTTCATGAATCCCATCCAGCCCGAACCAGATCGTACAGAGACCTCGGACGCTTTGGCAGGGTGATACCGGGGAAACTCCTTCAGTTCATCGCCGCTAACGACTGGGAGGAATAAGGAACCGGATATACGATGCGTCAACGAGTCCTCTACTTGCTTCAACGGCCGCAGACTGAACCGTATTCGGCGCAGGTTATCGGGTTCAGAGGAAGGGAACGTGGAGGGTGGTGAACTAGTCGGTCTTTCGTATGACAGAAGGTCTAATATGAAGTTGACAGAACGGACCAGGTTCAGGTGTATAATTGGTCGCCATAGCTCAGCCTAAGGTACAGCCTCAATGAGCAACGAGTATAAATATGCAAAGAGGGTAGCTACTCACCTCAGCCTGAAAAGTTTTGGGCGCGAACCGTAGCTGGAAGTTCTTCAAAACAGTAGACTTTCCAGATTCTGCTTGACCTGCATGCATTCTCGCAGTCAGAAAGTGCATGGTCCATCCAACGCACCGACGACGTACCCAATAAAAGCAGTTTTACTCCATTCTGTTTCTTCCTCTGCTCCTTCTCGACGCTGATGGCACGGTCTATAGCATCGCTGACTTTCTGTGCCTCTCGCTCCCTCTCCAGGCGCGCCAAACGTTCCTCTTCATTGGCGTCTGGTGGATTGGGCGGGGGCCATGGACCGCCGTCTGTCGAAGTACGCACAATTGTCGCAATACTAGGCATGAAGGTAGAAAGCAAACACGCTAAGGAGGGCCGCAAGAGAGCCCGGTCAAATCATAAGCTCCCATGGTACATGATCGGCTGTTGGTAATTTGAATTGAGCTGGTTTCTGGATTTAGGTTGCACCCGAGGGTCGCTTTTTTGACTTGTGAAACACATTCAATTGCCCGCGGCACCACCGCCTCCCATCCTCTTGTGTAGGGAAAAATGAATGAAATGTAAGACATAATCCTTCGAGTGTGGGTCGAGTATGTTTAAAGCCCGAGAGTCCGAGTCGGAGAGCCCAAGAGTTCCCCTATTGGTCCGACCCCAGCGGGCTAAAGGGGCACATGGTTGAACGTGTGCAGCCAGATAATGGTCTGTACAACGTAGCTCGGAAAAAAGGTCGGGTTCCATTTGATCAATGGACAGTCAGGGAAGCGTCGGTAACAGATAATGCTGCCTAACGCGTACGGCGCGTAAGCTTGTGAATGGCGCGCCGGCGCCAATAGCTATAATATTCTGGAAATCAGAAAGCCCGTGTGGAGCTTTCGGGCCAGTGCCCCGGACCCTTTTGAAAATTCGTCCTGAGACCCAGCCTGATGATAGTTGATGATTCAAACTCGGGACTGATATATGTACCATGTGGGAGAAATGTGCAATCGGTACCGCAAGCATAGGAAGCGAGGACTGCATTTGTCGACTTGAAATTTGTGGCGCATCAAATTAATTGTGATCTGCGAAAGCCAACAAGTTTTATTCCCATGTCACAAGTATAATGGCTGTTATCTCACTTGGGCGGACAGAGACAGACATTGCTACCGTAACTTATGGAGGCAGATGTCATGAATTGCGAAGGCATGAATGATGGGTAAAGGTAGCCACAGCCCCATTCAGATTGTTGTCAAATCTGAGTCACGGTGACTTTTGCGGGATTGACATCGTTAAAAGGCCTCTCCCTTACACCAAAAAGGCCGGAATCAATATCCTCGAAAATCATCCGCACAAAAGAATGCCGCTCACCAAAGATGACCATGTTTTCTTCTGGAAGCCAGAACAGCTCAAGTACGTCCTTAATATGAGATGCATTTTGTTTATGGATGACCCACATGACTCCTAGTGGCTGGGCTGGCCAATGGTATCCATCTCCATTCACCCTTGCAATAAATATCTCAGACGAGACCGAGACGCTTACATTCCCCACGGCGGAGCATTGGATGATGTTCCAAAAAGCGCTCCTGTTCGATGACATTCCAATTGCTCGGCAAGTACTTCTCACTTCCGGCCTTGCAGCGGTGAAGTCTCTGGGCCGAAAAGTCTCCAATTTCGACGATGAGATCTGGAACCGCGAACGAGTTCGTATTGTATTAGAAGGAAACCTACATAAATTTAGGCAAAATCCTGAGCTGAAAGAGATGCTACTTGGAACTGGTGAGAAGGTTCTGGTAGAAGCCAGTCCCCGAGATCGAATATGGGGAATCGGATATGGAGAGAAAAATGCAATGAATAAGAAGGACCAGTGGGGATTAAACCTGCTTGGACAGGCCTTGATGGAGACGAGGAGGCAGCTAAGGGCCGAGGTTTAAATTAAACCTGACAATGAATTGTTTGTATCCGCAATTGTATTATTTAGCAGTACGGGGGTTTGCACTTGTATTAGTCGCAGCCGACCCACCTTTCGCGGCTTGCCTGGACCCAGTCAGATGAAATGGGTACCTTCAACGCTCCTCAAAGCGCTGATCTAGAAGCACATGAGCTTTTCAAGGCCTAGAGCCTAACCGAACCCCAATATGTCCGATCGTTCTTGGAGGCCACGAAGCCGCCGGTAGCGTTTGTATAGTCAGACACGCGAGTGGTGTACCGCCGGGTACTTTATCTTTTATTTGAATACACCGAACAGCACGCAGTGTAGAAGTCAAGTTTTCTACACAGGAGATCATGAAAAAAATTATGTCTGTGAATTGCGTCTCGACTTGGGCGTTCGTCGAAAGCTGGAACTTTCCTCGGGAGTGTCGCACGGTGGTCCTAAGGATGGTTAATGATAGAGAGCCACGAAGGTAGGGCTGATAATGTTGGCTTCGCGATTCTAGTAAAGATACCCAGGAAGGAGGTGCGAATAAAAGTAAGACCATTCGATGACCCTGGGAGATAGTATAATGAACTGGCATTGTCTGAGTAGGTTCTTGGGACAGAGTGAGTCCCGGGGATTGCGAGTTGGGAAGGTGGGGCTCGTACAATTCTCCTGCGCCTCACAAGTGGGTTCAATGAGCTCGGGCTAGTACTATTAGACCTGTATTGGTCCGGGCCTCCCACGATATGGACGGGTAGCGAATCTCAAAGCAAGATAGATCTGCACTCTCCGGATATGCGCCGTTTTGCGCAACTTTGATACAGCAAATCGAGAATAGATGTGCAACGGTTGTGAAACGTTCATATCCGATTCCGCAGAAACGACGTAATTTAGCGTGTTATGAAGAAAATGGTGACTAGGCAATCTGATTTTTCTTTGGAACCGAAAGGCCAGGAACAATCCGGTCAATCGTTCCGGCAACCGGTCTACTAACAAACAAGAAGATGTCGTTTGTAGGATTGGCTGACCTCGAGCGAGTTCCTAGTCCCTTTCGCATTGCTGGAACATGCATGCGACAGTACGGGATAAGATCATGATGCCATACCAGTACCGCGATATCCACGTGATCGCGGCCGACACGGTAAAACTAGAGAACCTTGGTAGAGAATTGGGGCGGGCGGGGGTAAAGGAATTGATACCGGTTTGTAACAAGTACGACTGCTGGTGTTCAGTGATAGTGTTGAATAAAGCGACCGGAGTTTGAATATCACATAAGTACAAAGCTAAAATGTTCTCACGCCATCCATTGTGGCGCGACGCGCCCGACTTCAACATGTTCAAAGATCTATGTAGGCGCCGTTTCAAGCTGTGTGAATAAAACAGGTGAAGCGTCAGGTACAAATATCGGGGAAAAGATGAAAACCCTTCAAGTTTGAAGAGATTCCCGGTTCAGCCATATCCAATAGTACAGATGCGACCGAAGTAGTCTCAATCTCCCTTTTCTGTTCGGTTGCTAGTTTCATACCTCTGATTTTCCTTGGACACGCATTCCGCACTACATGATTTTATTGACCAAGGTCAGAAAACGATTATTGGCTCCATGATAGTACCAATGACCACCTGTATAGTTGTCAGAGGCGCTCACTACCCTCAGGCTATACTTCTGAGTTTGAGACACCTACGCGAACGGCGGTTACATTTCCCTTCCATGTATGCTTGAATGGCACGGGTGAGACCATCAAACAACAACTCCAACGTCTGAATATGACCAGAGAGGCACCCAATGCCCAGGGCCCTGATGATTGTAGCTGAACACTAGGCACTACAAGCTGTATCTGATTGATAGGCTATAAGTAAATATCGAGGGGTTGAGGTACATCTTCATGAGAGGTAAGATATTCCCAGCTACAGACAAAATTAGACACTCGAGCAGCCCCAGCGCTGTTCCTCCCTTCTTGAATACTGCTACGTATGATTAATGGGCGGACCCGATGGAGCTAAGTAGGTTAGTGAAGGACGCTTCGCTAAAGATGCAATTCAAGCCTCATTTGTGTGTTTGTACAATGTATGTGGCGAAGAATGAAAGATTGCCAGGGACGGTATCCAGGATCCTTCATCGTCAAGTGCCAGTAGAAAATACTACCACTCACTCCTGACTCCCAACGATCTCGACCCACAGGAAACTTGTCGGAAATTGTTCACGCAGCTGAAAAAATTTCCTTGGACGCGGTTCCGTCTTTTGGAAACCGGATTTTGGCAGGAGGAATCCTGTTTATAGCCAGACGGAACCTGCATGGTATGCCAGGAGTGACTACCCTCGAAGAAAGCGCCTGAGATCTTTAGCTTCAAGGTAAGGAATCGTGGTAGAGAAGTCAGGGCATATCGCTTCGAAAAAATCAGGAGCCTTGAAATCAGACCGTCTGGCGACAATTTTCAACTCGACATAGGGATTAAAAATCTGTTGTTTATGTTAGGCGGCGCCCTAGCAAGAGTTCCCATAGGGAAATTGGCTCTCTAAAGTTATGCTAGACCAGACTTCGGGCCGTCGCCTCTTCCGGTGGAAACGACAGGAGAGTAAAAAGAGTAGTATTTCAGAGTGTTTGGTGGCCCACAGGGGCAAGGTCAGCTCTATAGTGCATGTGAGCACTGTAGGCACCCGGAGAGAAGAAAACAGTCACTGAAACAAGGCTCAATAAATGAAATCATCTGTTACCGATGGGGCCGGCTACATAGGTAGAGAACCAAGACGTAGAGCCCGTCGAAGACATCATTCAATGCGGATATAGAATTTTCTTTGTTCCCAGAGAGAAAATTTTTTGACAGTGTGTGAATGCGAATGGATGGGCAAGGATCTCGGATGTCTGGCACAGCGGCTCCCTGCCAAGCGTCCGCAGGCTGAAATATTCCGTTGAACCGGTGCGAAGGACGCACACTCTCCACTTTGCACTCCGAGGTTGGGGACCGTTCTGCCGCGACGATTTTCCTGCAGCTCGAAAGGTTTATCCGCAATAAGGTGAAGCACCGGAAGACCTCTCTGTCAGCCTGAGGTGTAACGTAGTTTTTTCTTTGGGCCGTAGGCTAGGATTGACACCCTTCGACATTTCGTGGGTGAAGAGTCACTTGTTTCCTTAGTTCAAGGCGTCCTTGACAGTCTTAGGATGGGAAGAACGAGGTGATTGATTCAAAGTGAAGATTATGTAGAGGTAAATGCCAGTGCGCTTTGCCGGGCGGCAATTGCCGAGGAAGACTTGTTATGTCTTAAAAGGAAAGCGACTTGATTATAAGTAGTAGCCTTATCTAGTTTCGCAGCACTGGTATGTAGAACCTCCGATTATTATGTATAGCACGAGTGTATATATAAGCGATATTTGTACTGTACGTCTTTAGGGTATATAACGTCCATTCTATCCTGGCATTGCAAATATTCCTAGGACTGAGACCGAATCTTTGCGAAGCCTAGTAGCGTCATACTACCCACTCACGTCTGGAGCTGAAATTTGCATGGGAGGCGGTTCTTCATCGATTAGTGACCCGCTGTCGTCCGACTCTATATCTTTCACAGCCTTCGGCGCGTCTTCATCGCTCCACGCCGTCTCCTCTCCCTCTGCCCATGATCCGCTAGGTGGGAATGTTTCGCCGAAATTGACAACCCTCATCAGTTCACCCGGAGGTACGAGCTTTGCAATATCCAGGATATGAGGATGTCCACCGTCAAGGATGCCCACGCGCTTCATTGACAGCAGCTGAAAACGCCGTCAGAACATGCCTTTGTTTTGAGTAAACAACATGACTTACGTTGTGGGCCGCATGTGAGTGGTCGTACACACCACCAAAAAATGCTGTAGTTGCATCTTTGCCAACATATCTCGCTAGTAACGGTTTTCCACCGGGATGATGATCAAGGAAACCAGACAAGTCGTGTATAAACCCAGAGACAAGAACGAGAGGTCGTTTAGTGGACTGCTTTTGGACTGAAAAATGAAGAAGGTCGGAATCAGTAATATAGCGCGGGAATCTGGAAAGACAGCTTACAGCTCTCATACGAGACGACAGGTAACTGATCCGCGTGCTTGCACCACTCAACACGTTCTTGCCTTGCTCTAAGACGCTTCATTTCCATCAGAAGCTCTCCTTTCTGGATCTCGTTTGAAGGGAACATCTATAGGAAAGCATTAGCAGGAATCACGGAAAACGGCGAACGTGTGAGAACCTTCAGTTGCGAAGCAAGTCCCATACACTCCATGAGCCAGATAAACCACTTGGTGGGATCATACTGGTACCATTCGATGGCGTTCCGATAATCTGTTGGGAACTAGGAAGCAAAAGGGTGTCATCTTGACGTGACCATGGGAAACGAAAAAAGAACTGACCTGGTGATGGAAATTATGGTATCCTTCGCCGACGGTAACAATCGCCGTAAGAAAATGGTTCTTGGGCGTGTGTTTATCGTCAAAGGGGGCATCGCCGATCCAATGGGCGAGAGAGTTGACACAGAAAGTCGACTGTGGGAAGGATCTAAACAAGGAACACAGGAACAGGGGCGGAGAAATGACGAACGTGGTGTACGACTAGCAGCCTGACGATACCAGCATATACAAATCCACCCTTTGCGTCTCCCCAACCAAAGTGAGCTATCGCAGTTGGGACTCCCAATGCCATGACAAAAATAAGCCAAGTAAAATTCCGATGCTGCCACTGGAGCAGAGGATCCCTTCCCAGGTCACTAACGTCGGCTTTGCCAATTTTTCTCCTTGGCCTCACCAACATCCAACCTATGTGGCTGTAAAAAAATCCTCGCAAGGCATTGTAGGGGTCCAGGTCTGTATCGGTGTACCTGTGATGCGCTCTGTGGCCTCGGCTCCACCATTTGACGGACCCCTGCACTGCACCAGAGGCGCCAAGAAGAAGGAAAATTTGTAGTGGAAGGGAGGCGTTGTAGGAACGGTGAGCCCAGAGCCTGTGGTATCCAGCGGTGATGCCCTAAACCCGTGTAGAAATAGTAGGCGAATGCCAGCAGGAAGGTAGGAAGGCGTAAAGAAGTGGTGAGTGCGCCGTAGAGAGAGGCGACAGGTATGAATGTGAGGGCAAAGACCGAGATCCACTCGACTTCACGAAAAAAAGAAGAGCTCGTTATTGGGGGCAGTGGCGTCGTGGTGAGCAAAGTATGTTGGACGTAATTTTCTGGGACGAAGAGAGGGTCATTATATGGATCTTTCGCTGCTCCTGTGTGGCCGACAGAAGGCTTTTTCTCGGGTGGTGGTTCGGTGGCTATCATGGAATCTATGTATCCATGGAACTGGGGTATCCTGGGGGAACAAGATGGCGTGTCCCATTTATATGGTATTGAATATTATTGAATGTCCGTCGGTCTAATGCCGTCGGCCCCCCACAGCCACGATGACGATCATCATGTGACCGTCGAGAAACTCTAGATGGAAACTGAGGAGGCCAAAAGGAACGGTCCAGGGTCTGTTAAGGACTCCAGATGGAAATAGGAAACTCGGATTCGGACTTGCTCTCGGACTCGCTCTCGATCTCGCTACGACGGCATATAATACTCGTATTTTCATGCATTACCTTGGTAACCTAGCTTGTCAAGCAGAGTCAGTCTCGCATTTCCCCACCTGGGTCCTAGTAAACAATCAATTCGTTCTACGGACACTGTATATAAACAAGTGAAAAACACTCCGAGACGGTTGTCCGTAGCCCTTTCCGCAGCGATTCGTTCCTCGACGGGCAACGCGGACAGAAGCACATCGGGTTGATCGCGCAAAGAGAGTTTTCCAGGAACAGCGAAAAATACAAATCTTATCTCCGGGGGATCCAAACTCGGTCTTGTAGGTGCCTATCTGTGTTGTGGGGGCTTTTTTCGATAAGCACTTTCTCGATGAATATTCTGAGAAGGGCAAGGCGCGAGACCCGCAGAATGCGCACGAGGAACGTTCGTCTTGTCCAAGACAGACGACCCATGATTTCACAGAGCTCGGCGTCGTGAACAGAGGACGGCCAAGACGCCATTCCCAGTTTCTCGCAGGTCTATGACTCGTGTTGTTGTGCTCGACATGGCTTTAGCTTTGTATCGTTGCCAATTCCAATGCAACTACGGCAAAGATGCGCGTTACAGGACTTGAGTGAATTGGCATACTGGGTAGGAGAAGAGGAGACTACATATCAAAGAAGACAGTTCAACGGTTCCATGCTTGGCCAAAAGCTTGTAGAATGACTATGGAGTATGGTGAGCAACGTATCGCGCAGTTGAATAGAGCGACGACTCACCAGACTCGTCTTCTCCTTCTGTCGCTTCTCTTTCTGCTCGTGTTGTCTCTTCTGCTGCCACGATAGGCGCATATCCTGACGAAATCCTCGCGCATGTTTGAAAGTCATATTCTTGCTGCTCCAGAAGCTGTTTCGAGATTTTGCTGGAACACAAGGTCCTTTTGGAAGGCGTCGGATGTTGTTTGCTTGGCGGCAGATATTACGAAATTGGTGCGTCGAGGCTGACCTTCAGGTCTCATTTCATCCATTTCGAGGGCGAAAGTGCCCCATCGACCCTGTAGGTAAAGCAGGGCTTGTGCTGCCCTTTGTCGCACTGAAGAGGAACGACCAAGCCTCCAGTACCGACACACAGATTGCATGGCTTCAAGGATAATTGGTGTGAGTGGAGAAGTGATGGAAACATTTCCCGAGCCAGCTCATGGTACTATCGCAAGAGGGAGGAGGCCGATACGGGCTAATATTCCGAACTCCGACTCTTAAATAATAATAGGTTATGTTTTTTTGGACTATGCAATATTTTACTAACCGCAGCTTGAACAAGTACACGTCTCTACTAAGACGCGGCTGTTGCTCTGTGCTCAGGTTCTCTTCTTCCTCTTCTCTTGCACCCAGCCCCTCCATCCGGTAATTTGATTTCCGTACTCTGACGTGATGGCGATGTGTGCGAAGTACAGCAACGAACTTGCGGACACTTCTGCCCGTTGACCTGAGCGTACTGCATAAACATTCATCATAACGAGGGGGGATAAACACAACCTGAATGGTGACTTGTGACAGGTTTCGTTGGCGCTTTACGGCACTACGCTGTCATTTTAACATCGTTGGCATTGCTGTCAAGGGAAAAAACCGCCAAGTACAGGATTTTCAGGTAGCGTAAGAGTAAACAAACGTAGGTGAATTATTCTGAATAAATACAATTCCAGACACTTATTCGCAGAGGACAAGAAGAGTTCGTCGAGACTAGAGTCACTTGGAGTCAGTCGTCTGGGTGCCGAATATGGTCACATGATAATGCAATGTGCAGCGCGCCTACACAGGATCGTGGGAATATTACGCGCCACCCATTTAAACGCGCGCGTCGCCTCATTTGCCTTTTTTAACCTTTGTCCGCTACGACATGCCTCCATCGCCAGTGCCAGTAGCTTTGGCCAAGAAGCAGCTCGGTCTCTCGCCTTTTGTACCAGTACGACGCTCGATTCTTCAGAACATTACTGGGCGCTAACTACGGCGCTTGCAGGATACAGCTGTGCCAGCAGGATACATCGACGAGCTCACGACCCATTTGAAGCTTTATCCTGACGACACCCACGTAAGTCTTATTCATCGTTCCCTTTCACTTTTTTCCCGATGCCTTTCCGCTAGTTTCGTATCGTGACTGAACCTCTACGCGGCTGTGAGCACCATTTCCATGATATAAGGTCGCCCCACGAGTCCTGACGCCCTTATGTTCAACGCAGATGGGAGCCTGACTTGCTTGGAAAGTGGATGTAAAGGCCTTTCTATGCCTCTCGAGCGCAATGTCAAGCTCGCAGACGGTGGGAGGAGTATAGGAGTTGGGTCATTGTCAATGTATCGCGTAAGCACTTCTCTACTCCGAGTGACACGTACAAACTTTTTTTTCATCCAGTTTCACATTGCCCAACATCCCACTCATTCAAAAGATCGATACGCCAGAGTCAACCCATCGTCTTCGGTACCACATGTATGTCGCGTTTTTTTTTCTATTCGTCGCGCCGCATCGCGTCTGATCTTATTTCCTTCTAGACGCCGTCTCCCACTGTGAAGCGGGAACAGAACAGTGTGCTGAACTTGCTGGATGCTGCCTCTCCCTTTGGAACCCCTGATGCTACTCCCTCCGACAAGCCCCTACTTGCTGCACGTCGTCGCAGTAGTCTTTTCAGGTCTTTGCCAGCTCAGGCGGCAGTCAGAATCAAGCCGGAACCTGTCGAGGCCGTCGTGCCTCTCAAAAGGTTGCATGAGTGGGGCATCCCGGACACCCCCCGGACAGCTTCTGCACCTTCCAGTGCCGGTCCTTCTTCTCTGAAGAAAATCAAGAGAGAGGACTCTTTGATAAAGCCTCTTATCGTCGCCAATCGTGACAACGATGGTGACATTGTCATGGGTTCTCCGCACATGACGAGTGTTGAAGATACTCGCCGAGAACTCACTGAAATTCAATTGAAGATATCTAACCTCGAGCGTCTTCACGAGAATCTCAACAGGAAGAAGAGAAAGACGAAGACAGACTTGACAAAGATGTTTCGGTATATGTCTGAACTAGACGACTTGCAACAGAAAAGGGACCGGTGCAGCGCATCTATCCCCAATATGTCTTCCTTGAAGAGGACCCTTTCGAAGCCGCTGTTCCCGAAACCAGAACCTATTTCCGTCAAGGTTGCAAAATCGGAAAACAGCTTTTCATCAACATTCAACAATCCATTTTATGATGATAGACCTGATCCTCTCGCCTCTGGTTCTGACATCAAACTTCCTGGCCTTCCTGGTTTGCCGGACTATTGGTTGAAAGAGGGCTCCGATAATGACGACATGGACGTCGATCCTGCTGTAGGGGCAGCCGCCATCTTGAACCGTGTCGTTGGGACTGCCATTCCCAACATCGCACCAGTTGTCGGCACAGACAACCGCGATTGCAACGGAGACTATTTTGGCCGAGGTCGTGATACCTTCCAAGGTATAAATTATTTTACTAAGTATGATTTTCCCTACTAATACTATTCATAGGACCCGTTGCCAAAGCTGATGAGTAAGTTTCCTTGTCAATATTTTCCCTGTTGTTGTTCTGATCTGTACAAAGTATCGAGAAGTTTCTAATTGAAGCTGGTAATGCTGAGCAGTTTGACGGCAATGCAAGTGTCAATGAAGGCCTCCAAAAGCTTGGCCTTAACTCCATCACGTCACTGTTACCTGGGATGGAGGTCCCTCTCATGCCACATCAAGTTATCGGTGTTGCTTGGATGGCCGAGAAGGAGAAGTCCAGTCTTAAAGGTGGACTGTTGGGCGATGACATGGGTTTAGGCAAAGTCAGTCATTTTTCTCGTTTCCCGCACAGCAGTCTAACCTTTTGCTTGGACAGACTGTTCAGATGTGAGATTTCTATTATCGTTTTTTTACAGCGTCTAAATGTTTACTAGGATAGCGTTGATGATCAAGAACCGTTCCAACGACCCGTTGTGCAAAACCAATCTGATTATGGCTCCGTTAGGACTACTAGATCAATGGAAACTTGAGATCCAGCTCAAGTCCAGCGATTCCCTTAAATGTATTATCTATCACGGTAGGTGTTCCTCTCCTGCTTACCGTCGCATGTCTAACTTTGTTCAATCAGGATCTGGGAGGCCGAAGCACAAGCAAGACTTATTAAAGTATGATGTCGTGTTAACGACATACCAGGTTCGTTCTGCTGGTAGTAGCACTGCTCCCTCTTCGTCATTCTCATATTCTTTGTTTAGACTATGGCGATGGAATGGCCAGACTTCGAGAAAGACCAGAAGGCGAAAGAGAAAGCGAGGCGAAAGTCTGGCAACGATTTTATCGTGTCGGATTCAGATGATGACTCCAGCGAATCTGGAAAGAAGAGGAAGCAGAAGAAACAACAAGGACTGCTATTCCAAGTCGACGTGAGTATATCTATTCTGATATAATATAAGTATCAGCTGATAGATAGTGGTATAGTTCTATCGTATCATCTTAGACGAGGCGCAGGCAGTGCGCAATCGACGAACCAGTAAGTGTGCCTAGCCCTTGCAGTGAAATCCTTAAATCATTCGTCTTAGGGGCCTCTCGAGCTACAACGGAACTCCGATGTCTCTACCGCTGGTGCCTAACAGGGTAAGAAGCCTATTCGACATCTTGATATCTTTTTCTTAATCGTTTTTGTAGCACTCCAATCATCAACTCGCTCTCAGATGTCTACGGATATCTGAGGTTCCTAAAAATCAGACCATGGTATGATTGGAAAGAGTTTCACGATCATGTCAATCTCCTGGAAAAGAAAAACCGTGCGTCAACACCGTCTTGTCTCGACCGAGATACAGTTTGAGATTTAGTATCCATGACAGCGGCACTAGCGGTTACCCGACTTCAAACGATTTTGAACATGTTTGTTTTGCGTCGTATGAAGGACACGATGCTTGATGGGAAACGCTTGATCGACCTTCCAGAGAAGGATACTTCTCTCATCAAGCTTGAATTCACAGAGGAGGAACGCGAGATTTACAGTATGGTAAGTCCTTCAACATTGTGCGCCGGTGGCTGCCTAACGACATCTAATCTAGGTGGAAGCTAAGTCGCAAGCCACATTCAACCGTTATCTGCGTGCGGGAACAGTTCTTAAGTGCGTCCTCCCAAAATTCATCTTAGCTTTGCACTCATGTTTAACAGAAACTACTCACAAGTCCTCGTACTCTTACTCCGACTTCGACAACTCTGCTCCCACCCTTCGCTGATTCAGGAAGATGGCGTAGCATACATCCAGCCTGAAGAGGACGAGGATAACTGGAGGCTTGAGGTGAAGGAAGAGCTCCTACGAGCACGGAAACTCCTCGGTGGGGAGTTTGTATGCCGGCTCAAGCGACGATTCATGGAGGCCACCCAGAGACGGATGGAGGCAGAGAAGGCTGTTCGTACTTTCTTCAAGTCTCAATCACTATCGAACTCATTTCCGTCATAGGACACTGAGGCAGAAGTTGAGGAATGTTCTATCTGTTTTGATGCATTGACCTCGGCGGTCGTCACTGCTTGTGGTCACAGTTTCTGCCGCGAATGCATTGGTATGCGCTGCCTGCATGTTTCATGATGATTGTGGCTCAAATTGTTTCTCCGTAGGTGACGTCCTGAGCGGATCCCAAGTCGATGCTGAAGATGAACCGAAGCTCAAAGCTCACGAGCGACGATGTATGTTATGAATCTTCTTTAGTCTTTTCGGTCTCTTATGGATGTATACAGGCCCTAATTGTCGTCAACCAATCTCGGGGAATCTGCTTTTCGATCGCGCTGCGTTCGAACCTTCTGATGCCGAATTGAACGGCAGCGAGAACACTGGCGGGGATGAATCCAAACAGAGTCGAATATCGACCAAGGCCAAAGGCAAAGGCAAAGCAAAGGCAAAGGGCAAGGACAAGAGGAAATTGGCCCTCAGTGCTGATATTATTGACATCAACGCCCTTGATGATGACGATAAAGATGAAGACGAAGATGAAGATGACTTGAGCGACTTTATCGTTGACTCTGACAAGGACGAAGAAGAAAAGGACGCTCGGCAACAATTAAAGAAAGCCCTCGGTAAGAGAAAAGCGTTCGTCGTCCTCGATTCAGACGAGGAAGGAGATAAGGTGGAGCAAGTGGTGTTCGGGCGCAAGAAGAAGAATCCCATGTCCGGTCAGATCAAGCTCATGCCCAAGTTTTTGCCTTCTACGAAGATGCAGGTCCGTGTTTCTTTATCGTTCTCTTGGTAATACGAATATCAATCCGCCCCCCAATATAGCATATGATGAAACAGATCATTGGGCTCTTTGAAGAGAAGCCGGATGAAAAGGTGAGAGACTGCCTATTTCTACTATTTGGCAGCGATTTTGATGCGTATGAAGATTTTGGTCATTTCACAATGGACTGGATGTCTTAGTTTGGTCTCGGAGTACCTTACTGAGAAGACTATTGAGCATGTCAAGTACGTTTATATCTCTCTCACCCACCAGAGATTTTTTAAAGCGCGGCCTTCTAGATACCAAGGAGATATGTCTCGTCCTGCGCGTGAATTAAGTATACATGCATTCATGTCAACCAGAGAGTCCGCTAAAGTGATGTTAATGTCGCTGAAGTGTGGTGGTACGTTTCAGAGTTCTTATGTGGTTATTGACAATTACCTTACATCTGCATGGACCATAGGTGTCGGGTTGAACCTCACGCGCGCAAACAACGTGATCTCGCTCGACCTCGGATGGTCCCAGGCCGTTGAGGCGCAGGCGTTTGATCGTGTTCACCGACTAGGCCAGAGTCGACGTGTCAAGGTGGACAGGCTAGTTATTTCCGACACTGTCGAAGATCGCATTCTGGATTTGCAAGAGCGCAAGCAGAACCTTGCAGATGGCAGTTTGGGTGAAGGTAATGGCAAGAAGATTGGCAGTAAGTACTTCATCATTGAAATTACTACATGTTCTGATCAAGTTCGACAGAGCTGAGCGTCAAGGAGTTGGCCAACTTGTTTGGTCTCGATGCTCGTGGCAGGCTTTTGTAACGCCGCAAACCGTGCATAAGAGCACGAATCCTTTCAATTCATTATTGTATTCTCTGTATCAGAATTTCCCTTCTATTTCGTGTGCTTGCTCCTGTCATCTAGATAGGCTGGTGTGTGCTTGATTACACATATATATTGTAGCGTTATCTTAGTCGTCAGGAAAATTAGAGCAATTTCTGACGACGACAACCGTAGTTCATATTGTATTGTAAGACATATACATACTATATACATTGCTTTGATTGAACTTCCTGTCCCGAAACACTTGTGGAGAGTAGTGAGGTTTTGCTACCTGTATCCTCGCATCCGGCATGCCTGAAGGCAGCGTGCTGTGTAATGATGAGATGGTCAGATAATCAAAGTATGCATTCGCACTGATACAATGTCGGTAAGTAACTTGTGCGCTCGAGATCATTGCGCGTCTGCCAAATCTCCACAAAAGTCCAACCATGTACTGGAGATGACAGAATACGCATTGTTATTGTCCTCATCAGTGATGAACACCGAGCCAATCCCTTTCCCAGTAAGGTCTGACAAAAATCCATTTGGCAGGGAGGACGGCGAAGGAGCGTCATGCAAGATTACAGCCTGCTTGGAAGCAGGTGTCGAGTCGCTAATTTGGAGGTCTGAAGACCTGAACCAATAATAATTGGTTAGAAAAAGTATCGCAAATAGAAAGCTCAGGTCGACCTACGCAAAGTTGGAATAATAATCTTCTGCAGTGACGATCAAGTCTGAGAATGAGAAGTAACCCTGATCCGTATTCGTCCCGGGGTTCAAGACCACCGTGGCGCTGCTCCCTAGGGCAGACCGGGCGGCAGAGGCGTAAGTCTGATATAAGGACACGTCCGACGCCTCCGTGCTGGCCTCATCGAAGAATATTCCTGATGGCCTGTACGCCGCTGCCCAGCTGGCATAAGTACTGACGTCGGTACTGACGTCCGACTGTGCCCTGCTTCCCCATGAGGTCGACACATAGCCCACGACGACAACATTGCTCCCAGTGCTTTTGAGGCGGGAGATGCATGAAGCATACGTGGTGTCTCCGGTGCCAGGACCGCTGTTGGGATTGATGATAACCGTGAAGAGGAGAGAGGGGAATGAGGTTATTCTGTTCGTATTGAAGCGTTAGACGCTGATGAGGACGGGGAGGAAAGAAGTGCGTACGCTTCGAAGACGGATTCCCATGCAGTGCATCCGTCATTGGGATAAACATACAGCGGGAGAAGAACACCTGTACTCGCGAATGCTGAGGTGAGAAGAGAGAAGAACGTGATCAAGAGTTGGGAACGCATTTTGAACTACCAGGAACATTCGTCTAGGACGCCTTTATATACCTACACATTTAATTGCAATATCAGTAACTTGGTCGCGAAGTTTTGTTTGTGTTTCATATCGCGAGCATATGACATCGTTCAGCCGCATCCAGGGCCGCACGATTTGATGCGAGCATGTGTTCTAGCTGTTAGAAGGAAGGAAAGCGGGACGCGCGTCCAGCGTAATAGACCAAGTGTAGCAATAGAATGAACCTCCCCGGTCCAAGAACACGTTAGGGAAGGTTCCCGGTCAAGGCTGTACGCTTGGAACGGAGGCTCCATTGAGGTTACTTATGGCTACCATCATTTGACATTCAGTATGTTCCGCAGATCCGCCGTATGATTGGATGTAGGTTTAAAGCAGATACTTAATATCAAGTACATGCAGTTTGGGGGAGCGCAGTCAGCTATATGGCAGCTGTCTTGGAGGTAACCTGTTCGAGTACCGGAGACGGTGAGTGAAATCGGTCTCCGACTTCGTGGTATTATGACTTCAATGTGGTTCTAAACAACTTGGATTAGTCCGAAATTAGTGCGAGTTGATATCCTACGGCCACCGCTCTGTGGGCTTGTACAGGCCCAGCCCCTCCAAAAACGTCTCAGTCGTCTCCCAAAGTTCTTCAGCAAGGTTAACCTTGTCAGCGTTCGGGTTCTTTGCCACGATCCTCCCCACAGGCCTGATATACTGCCCTTTGTATTTATCGGGATCCGCTTTGACGAGAGGGGATGCCGCTGCAAAGCAAGACGTATACGCTCCCTGGTCGGGCTTGATGAAGAAGAGCTTGAAAAGGACGGCTGCGACCCGAGGGTAAGGGGTTCTCCACGCCCAACCTGTGTCGACACTTCCAGGTTGAAGTGAGATACAGGTGATAGGAATCGACTAGCGGGTGTGGGCCATCGCATCTGCATGGCAGGACCGAGTCCTATATCTTTTTTTTCCCTGTGAAGCTCAACATGAATAAAAATAAAACAAAAAGATAATCAAAACCAAAAAAATAGACCATCAATATAATCAATATATAACATGCAGGGTTGGAGGATACCACATAGGTTGACATCAACAGGATTTACTCGTGAATGTTCAACCTTCACAAGGTCACTAAACTACAGGCCAAGAGATATTTGGAACAGGAATGAAGTATACATTGAGTGATCTCAATTATGATATGTTGTGCATGCATTGTTAAGACCTTATGATTAGATTTGAATACCCAGGATAACCCATTGTATGAGTACTTTGCATACAATTGGACAGAATGAGAATAGAGATCATATTTTATGCTTAATATGTGTAATACAGTAATATTTATGGGAAGACATAGCAGATAAGATACACACATTTATTATGCTTGTGCACCCTTGGATATGTAACCTACAGGTCTGAATTTTTTGGCTAGGGGGGGCCTCCAACTCAATGTCAATGGACTTGCTCCCTCATTACACTCAAAAATATCTCATTGAATTCTATACAACAAAAAATTTCTGGAAGATCCTCTAAAAACATGTTCCTGATGTTTTCTAATTTATGCAAATGCTGCTTGAATATATCCACCAGCTTCTCTGCCGAGATCTTGTGGCACTCAAAATTGGCAATGGAGTGCTGAAGTTGGAATGGCCAAAAATGGATGTACATGTACTCAGCCATGCTTGCCTTTGGTGTTTCTCATTGAAGTGGGTCTTTGAGTCTAAGAAAGTAACATGTTATTAAAATGGGAGAAGGAACTGAATGTGACTCACTGCACAGCTCTGTAATTGTATCTGAAAGAGCATGGTTTTTGTTCTCAAGAGTGGCAACAAGATTGGCAGATACCTCAGAGTGCAGGAGGAACACTATTTGAGGGAGAAAGTCTGGACAAGCAGAGGAGAGAAGAAAATGTGACCACATTGGGTGGTTCTTCTGACGTGCTGGTCATATATTAGGAATGTCGCCATCTGTGTATCATCACAAGGAATGGCCAGTGAGGTCAAATTTCTGCCATTGCAGCCAGAAATGTTTGAACTAGTACATGACACTGTGTACAGATAGATATATGGACTTGCCTCGGGTTCACCCATACACTCAGGGATGGAAGGCATGAGCTGTTAAGGTGGATGTGTCCTTGGAGAACTTGCAACAGAAAGAGAGGCTGGGCAATGGAGAAGCTCCTTGCATGATGCTGGTCAATACTCTGTTTAGAGAACAGTAACACGCAACGATATGGGTGCACAGGAGTTGAATGATTTTGCAAGGGTGCTGCAGGTGCCAAGGCTGACCCATTTGCACTGTGGATCTCCTGCTCTGAACACAGCATTGGTTGTCACCTGGGCAAGAGCTCAGGGTACTTGTGGATCTCACCAATGGTCAGCAGGTCAGGGAGCAGGGAGGATTTGGAGAGCTTGAAAGTGGAGGGCATGACAAATTCAAGCAAGGGGTCTTTGTCTTTGAGGTCAGAAAGCACAGCTGTATGTCCTATGGCCCATAGCTGGATGAGCATGAAGCTACTTTTGGCATGGACAGCATTGGAACCTGGTTGGCAATGAGAAAGGTTTTGGAGATGGGAATAAAGCATACCTCTTTCCACAATGCATAAGCTGTTTGTGATCAGTAAGATCATTGATGGTAGCACAGGCCTTTTGCTGGATGACAAGGAAGTGGCATGCACTTCACTGTGATATCTGTAAAGCTCACTTTCTTTTGAAGTTGACTCGGGATGAGCAACTGGTGGTGGGGTAAAAGAGGCATTCATGAGGCTCATCATTCTACAGCTCTTCAAGGCCCAAGCAACCTGTGTGCCCTTCTACCAAGGATCTTGCTTGCCAACCATCATTTCAGAGTTAAAAGTGGCCATGCAGATGAGAGGAGGACACTTGATGGCATCTGCAATGGCATCCTGTTTGAACTGGCTAGAAATGGCCAGACAGTGACAATAACATTGTGGACTTGGAGGGTGATGGTCTTGCACATGGTGTGTGATGTGAGATCCTCAACAGCATCTGTGGTTGTTGATGTGTGCAGATTTACCATGCACAAATGATTGGCCCCATTGTCAATGTAGGGAATATAAGAGAGGTGTTGGTGGAATAGCAGCAGTTGTTGGGGTATTAGTTGGGCAAGGTAATCATTGTCATCATCCCAGTTGACAGCCTTCAATGTGAGATGCACATCATATACATCGCTGCCTCACATGAGGACTTACACACAAGATAGGGTCGCTATCCACAGGGCTCTTGGGGCCACCGGTGATGTGCTCAGTAATGGACAGTGCTCAAAAGAAAACTAACTCTAGATGGATAATCTAGAGACTAACTATCACTCCAACACACTCACACTATCACCAATGTATGTAAGTTCAAGCTTGAGTACAGTAGAAGCACTCATGTACAATCTTAGACTCTGATAATAATGGAACACATTCAAAAACAACTTTTGATTCTGATCTAGAAGACGTTTACACAAGATACACTAGTTGAGATAGTGAGTTATAATGACATGGGGTTTTTAGTAAGTAGGTAGGAACTGGCCTAGTTCAGGGAACAAATGTCGTCTAGGCGAGCAATAGCTGATCTAGAATACTTCTTAACTCAAACAATCAAAGAACACACAGGTTCTGCAAAGAGTGCACAGGCTCTAGAGCTCACTAACTCTCAACACAAGTTTGCAGACTTGAGACAGAGAAGTACACAGACTTCTACAAAGGATGCACAGATCCTGCTTCAAGTTCACAGACTTGCAAAGAGCACACAGACTCTAGAGCACACTGACTCTTCAATTGTTCAAACTCAAAGCATTCTAGGGCTTATTTCACTTCAACTAATCTTGTTCTTTCATATTGAGTGACTTAGCAACAAATTACTCTGTCGAGGACAGGCACTTAAATCTGTTATTTGATTAGGTAGCTATAGGCTACTAGCACAAATACAGGGGCAATGCTTTTCTGCTGTGTGTCTAGATGATGGTATTTTATAGTATTCTATGTCTAGGTATAGGAGTCGCTTATCTAGACGACTGATAGCATGATTATATGGAGCAATACAAATGATGAGTAATTAATTTACAAGGATTGCATGATTCTGAGATATTCATTCAGTTGTGCAGATGAGCACCGGGTTTTTCTATTACCTAAGTGTGCCATACTGGTTCATAGGCACTCCTTGTTCCATTTCCTATAGGGCCGCATGGCTATTCATTCAATACTTGTTTAATTGCATAGTACTTTGTGGATGTAACCACCAATTGTTGATCAATCAAGGTAGCAAGATTGTATTTGTCACAATCACTTGCCTGATCTAGATGGGTATCTTGGATCCTAACTAGGCTATCCTTTCTTTTCAGGGTTCAGGGTTTTATTCATTCCTAGGCTAAGTCCATGGAGGAATCTGATTCCATCAAGACTTAGTAAATATTCAAGGTGGGCTTCAGACCGTCGAGTGTGACAAGTTAATCTAGTTCTCTCTTTTACTTCTGGTTTGGACTCGTCTAGATATAGTGGGGCCCTGTTGTATTAACTGGATACAGTCTGTTTAACAGGGAATAGTAGGTAGTCTCAAAAGGCCAGTAGAGTTGACTTGTCTAGATGTCATCTCTACTTCCTCTTTTGCTACTGTTTAAGTGCCCACACATTGATCTAGATGACTGACTAGCTGTGTGAAGTCTCCACTCTAGTCCTCAGTATGGCTCATAGTTTGCATTAATTTGTATTTAAATCACAAAATCTATGGGTAGCCCAGACTGCTGATCCAAATGCACCTGATGCAGGCTTCCACAGCACTCATATTGCTTTGGAAAATTTACAGGAAATCTTTTTAAAATAAAATACATGTAATTTCTTTTAGCACATTTTTAAAAAACACCTTTTAAAGGCTATAAATGTGCTGAAACTATAGTAAAACAAGGTATTAAAAAAGATCTGCTTCAAAGAATACATGTAGAATTACACTCTGAACAAATTGTTCCTGCAAAAGTAGTCACGAATCTTCCTCGTTCGACCTGCAGTAGGTGCATCCATGAAAGTGCCATATTTCCAGGCCATATCGAGATCGCTCGGAGCCCGAAATTTGGCGGGGGTTGCCGGTACCCATGCGTAAGGGACAAGGCGATGAAAGGAAATATATTCCCAGGCTTTTGATGGTCAATGCTTTTTCTTCCCACGATATTTCTCATGCAATGACCGGCAAATGCCGAATCAATACAAAAGCCCATGGCAACTCCCGAATAGCATCATTCCCATGGTCAAAACCGGCATAAAGACCGATTACCTATAATATACATTATAGGACTCGGAACTTGGCAGATAGACGGCGCTGCAGCTCGGTGGTATAGGTGACCATCATGAGTTTCGAGACCCCTGCGTGTAGAGAATAAGTCATGCAGGCGCGGTATTTTGCATCAGCATACCATAGCGAGCTGCATCAGGCCAAAACACATCCTTGTATTCGCCATTGAAGTCCTCAATGCTTTTGAAACGAATGCCGGGATTGGCAGCTGGGCCATCTAAATGTGCGTCCGATGCAACATTAACAAGACGGACGTCCGAGTCGGGTTCTTTGGACGTCTCTATCATCAGAGGTAACAGTGTTTGGGTGAAAAGGAAGGTGCTGATATGACTGGGAGAGGTTTGAGTCGAGGAACGTCAAGCCAAGCTTCTACTTACTTTATCATTACGACCTCGGAAACACCTGAAATACGTATAAATATGAAGACGCGAAGATGAAAACGCATGTACCATCCTGGTCGGTATTATAAGGTCCAGTCAGACTGTAGAATGTCAAGTAATGTCTATTTAAGCAATGCGAGATACACACAAGGCCGCATTGTTGACTATCATGATTTCAGTTTAGTACTGGCTGAAGAGTGCGCGACTCACTGAGAATGTCCAGCCTCTTCTCTCTGCTCAGAAAGTCCTCTGCAGCTTTCTTGGCCAGCCTGGGGTCCTTCAAGTCGAAGGGAAGCCAGACGACCTTGACAATAGACAACTATCTCAGTCTTCACTCGTAATGGGTGTAAAAGACTGAATTGATAATACCTGACAATAGACAACTATCTATGTGGTCATGAGTATTGATATAGATCATAAGTAATAAGAGAAACGTACCTCAGTCTTCACTCGTAATGGGTGTAAAAGACTGAGGTACGATGAAACGAAAAATAACCTAAAAGTGTAACGATCGTGAATTGGAAATCAACCGCCCTCCTAAGTATAGCGATGTCCGATAGTACCGAAGTCGGGAGTCGACTGAACCTCTCGACACTCCCCCTGAAGTCGACGCCCACTAGACTTATACCCCAGTAAATCCCATACGACATAGTAGATCAATAGCATGTGGTTTAGGTATAGTCTTCGTGAATATGTCTGCAAGGTTGTCCTCAGACGGGATATACTTGACATCGATGTCACGGAGCTGAACAGCCTCTCGAATCCAATGATAATCGAGTGCGAAGTGCTTCGACTTTCCATGACCCTTCGTTGACTTTATGAGATTAATTGTACTGTTGTTGTCGCACCAGAGAGTATAAGGCCGGTCCTTCTCGATTTCCAACTCATTGAGGAACGAACCCATCCACATTGACTGTCTCCCTCCGTGTACTGTAGCAACGTACTCCGCTTCAGTCGTCGACAGTGCAACTCTCTTCTGTGCACGACTGCTCCATGAAACGGGTCCTCCAGCCATCTTGAATACGTAGCCCATTGTTGACTTGCCAGTCGTTCTATCGTCTCCATGTGATGAGTCCACGTAACCAATTGGTGTCAAGCCGTCATCTTCCTCAGTGCCCCTTTGGTATGTTATTTTGTATTGCATCGTTCCCTTTAGATACGCAAGGACATGCATCGCTCGGTTCCAATGGATAGGGCGAGGGTCAGAGGCAAATCGTTGGAGGTAGTTTGTGGCAAAGGCGATATCTGGACGTGTGCCATTGGCGATGTGGTTCAGGGACCCTAGCACTGCTTTGTAGTCCTTATGTTCCATGAATTCTTTGTCGGACAGTGGGATAGGCATCGGTTGAGTATCGAGGGCGGCCAGTGTTCCAACTGGAAGGGGAGTTGCCTTCGGTTTGCAGTCGAGCATACCGAATCGTTCGAGTGTCTTCGAGATGAGATTTTTCTGGTGTAAGGAGATAGACCCTTTAGTATCATCGAACTCCACTGTCATGCCTAGAACACTGTTATGTCTCCCCATATCTTTGATATCATAGACCTCCCCAATTTCCTTCCTGACGAGCTTGCCTTCAGTCTTGGATGAGGAAGCACCTGATACGTCGTCAGTATACATGCACGTAATGGTTCGTTCTCCCCCTTGCTTCAATAACCGTACACATGGGTCTGCACGAGATTGGATGTGCCCGAGTGCAGTAAAGGTCTTGTTGAGTTCATTAAACCACTGCGTTGCCTGCGTCCATCGTCCCGTACATTGCACGACAGCATTTTGAGAACGTAATCGCCTGGTGGTAAGTCTCTGGTAACGAATGTCTTCGTATCCTTGGGGAAGATTGACATAATTCTCGCCTTGAGGCTCGGCATTTAGGTATGCACCTACAAAGTCAATCAACCAAAAATCTAGGCCTTGTGCTGCCACGATGGCGAAGAACATCCGTAAGGACTCAGTATCGGACAACTGCCGCGAATGATTCGAAATAGTGTAGGCCCTTTATTTGACTGAATCCCTTCACTACTAACCTCGCTCGTCTCTTGAGTAGACTCGCCAAAATACCATCCAGTTTTATGTCGAAAACCCATCTTGTATCAATGGTTCTCATCCATGGTTCTCTTCGGCACCACTTCCCAGACGTCTCGCTCCTCCATCCTACGGATCTCTGCATCCATCGCTGGAGTCCATAAATCAGGTTTCGTCATTGCTTCGCCATAGTGAGATGGTACCCATTTATTTTCGGGCTCAGGTAAGTTGGTAATTTCTGATGCTTTCAACTGCGATGATATCTTCAGGGTCGTCCTCCTCTGGGACAAGCAGGGAATTCTATGTCGGTAGCCCAATCTTTCCCTTCTTTCCTTGAATTCTCCTCAGTGTCTTAGGTACTCGCTTGACTCGATTTGGGCTCGGGATGGCTTTGGAAGGCTGTGTTGGACGAGATCGCTCATCTGTAGGTCGATCATGGACTGGGATTTGATTTGTTGTTTGTCGATCAGGGTTTGTATTCGTCTTTGCAGGGTTCAGTGTTGGAATTCGTGAGGGTCATTCTGGTCGAGGTGGTAGATTTCCAAGCTGTGATCGCGTGTTGTCCTCTGAGTTGTCTAGTAGGTTTACGATCTCCCCCTGAAGAGGGACGGTACGTGTTGGAACAAGCTCTTCGAAAACGAACATCACGTGATGTGGTAATCCGAACACCTGGGCCATCAAGTAGAACACGGTACGTTCCATGCCCCGCTAATCCCACCAGTCGTCCCTTCAGGCTCCGTGGGGCAAGCTTACTCTCACCCTTGGCAGCAGGGATTTTAACATAGCAAGGGCTCCCCCAAACTCTGATAAATCCTACCGACTGCCTTTTTCCTGACCATTGCTCTTCAGGTATTTTCCCTGGGTGACGTGTAGACGGCAACAAATTCCCCACACGTATGGCATAATCACAAGCCTCGGCCCACCATGCATGTGCCATGCCAGCTTCGACTAGCATTATCCGCACCGTTCCGAATACCACTCCAAATGCTCGCTCAGCAACCCCATTTGCTGCTGATGAATATGGTGCAGTGAACAACAGTATTATTCCCCGTTCCTCCGCCCAGTCTCGCCATAGCTTACAATCAAACTCGTTGTCGCAACGAATTTTCTTCAGCTTTTTGCCAGTTTGTCGTTCGGCCATTATTGTGAATGAGTTTACAGCTGACAGCATTGTTACAGCGTTCCTATCGGGTAAATAGTATGCATGGCGACGTGATGATGCATCATCAGTGAATTCCATTGCGTATCGGGCTCCCCCAATTGATTTGACATGGGCTGGACCCCAAATGTCTAGGGCTACAAGAGTGAGTAACTCCGTCTCTGGTTTCACTATGGCGTCGAATGGCCGTCGTTTCTGGTTCCCGATGATGCATGGTTCACATTTACCGGGCAAGAGTGGGCTGGACTTCACATTTAGCCCATCAACAAGATTTTTGTGGACCAAAGTTTTAATCCTGTCGACCCCATGATGTATGAAGCGCATGTGCCAGATTTCCATCGGCACAGCAGTATCCGTGGACCTCGCTACAAGAGCTTGATGTTTCTTGGCATGAAGTAATACCCCGTGTATGGCGTATAAATCACCATCTAACTCCCCAGTGAATTTTTCTTCGTTGTCTGGGCCCACAAAACTGACTCTCCCCTTTGTATATGTGACACTCCAGCCATCTCTGTCCAAGCGGGATACAGATATGAGGTTCGCAGATATATCTGGGCAATGCAAGGCTCGTTCAAGCACGATGACGCTCTTTTTGTTGGTTTCGAAGGCAACAGTTCCAGTCCCGGCAATATTCAAGTTCACTCCTGCCTTGGAGGATCCACCGGCGTAGTCTTTGAGAGGGATATAGTTGGAGAAAGCAACTCTCTGTTTGATGAAGTGCGTAGTCGCACCCGAATCACTAAATAACTTGGACGAGTCTAACCCTCCCGTTCCTTTAGCTATCATCATCTTCATTTCGCTATCTTTCCCCTCGTTGACTGGCTTATCGCTCGCATGTAGAGCAATTACGGTTGTCGAGATTCCAGTTACAGGATCCACAATGACGGTTGACTGCACTAGATTGGCTGAGGACGGCGGTAATGGTGCGTCTCTTTTTCCTTTCCACCACGGCGGGTATTGGCCTTGTTTCCCTCCCCCGACTTTCCAACACTCTTCGAGAGTGTGGCCGATGCCTTTGCAGTTGTCGTTGGCTTCATGCGATCTGCCATTGGGGGGTTTTTGGTCACGGCGAGTTGTTGTATTCATGCTTTGTATTTGCTGCGTTAACGCCGCAATAGAAGCATGTAACACTTGATTTGACAAGTCGGTGGTTGTTGAGCTTGTGTGACGTCCACCGTGGCCAGCAACTCGGTCGCCGTGGGCAGAGAGGCGAGCTATAATTTTGACAATGTCCTTTTCGCCATGTAGTGTGCTGACGACAGGGTCCCATGACTCAGGGAACGAGTCGACTAGGATCGTTGCGAAATTGTCGCTGTCGATCTTTGCGCCTGGCGTCATTTGCCTCCTTCAGTAGCCTCCTCATTTTCTCAACGTGCCCTCCGTTGCCTGTAACCTTCTCTCCATCTTGGAACCTTGCCGATCGTAGTATGTCCTCCCTCCTTTTCCTGATAATATCTGAGTGAGCGCCGTATTCCTTCTGTAGTTTGTTCCACGCCTCGTATGATTTGCCTCAGTGGGTCCAACCCGAAGCCAAAGGGGTCTGTGACGTTTCGGATGATGGAGGATAGTGCCGCGCTCTCGCGTTGAGCATATTCATGGTCAAGGGGTGCAAGACTCGTTAATCCAGTGGCCGGCAGAGGGAGCAAGTTGGGTGGTTGGGGTGACACCTTATTCTCCCAGTAATTTACGAGGCCTCGAGGTCCACCTTCTGCAATCATCATCATTTCCCAAGATGCCCAATTTTCACCATTGAACTTTTCATCCACCTCGAGCTTGAAGGGAAGTACTTGTGAGTTCGACGTCGATGACATCCTTGGTGCAAGAAATTTTTATAGGGGTTGGTTTTTTATTGGAGCGATGTTTTCGAGGGCCAAAAATCGATGGTCTCAAGTTTTCGTTCTGTTTGTCTTTAAATTTCTTGAGTCTTCAATATACCCGAGTGCTGTTGTCAAGATCGGAATCGAGGTTAAGCACAACGGGGCCGCATAACCTGACAATAGACAACTATCTCAGTCTTCACTCGTAATGGGTGTAAAAGACTGAATTGATAATACCTGACAATAGACAACTATCTACGTGGTCATGAGTATTGATATAGATCATAAGTAATAAGAGAAACGTACCTCAGTCTTCACTCGTAATGGGTGTAAAAGACTGAGGTACGATGAAACGAAAAATAACCTAAAAGTGTAACGATCGCGAATTGGAAATCAACCGCCCTCCTAAGTATAGCGACGTCTGATAGTACCGAAGTCGGGAGTTGACTGAACCTCTCAACAGACCTGCCCTGAACCAATACCCGCCTCCGTCATATTCTTGATTGCCTCCAACGCCTTGCCTTCATTTCTCGCAGCAAGGTATACCTTGGCGCCCTTCCTCGCGAGATGTAAGACAGTCCAGTAGCCGATTCCTGTGCTACGAATATCGTAAGCTTTCAGATATCGGGAGAGTGAGGTGCCACTTACTTTCCACCAGTAACGATGACCACCTTTCCTGTCAGGTCAAGCAAAGACGCGCCAGCAGGGTAGAAGGTCCACCTGTCCACGATACCGTGAATGACGTCCATGGTGGTAACAGTACATGTGAAGCGACCAAACTATAGGAATAATTAACTAGTCGGTGTGGGCCAACTCATAAGAGTGGCAGATCCGAGTCCTATTGTTTTTTTTCCATCTATGGGTTGAACAAACTTATTATCCATAGTATACCATCTCTGACACTTGCTAGTGACATCTATATGCATTGGGGAAGTACATGTTTAACACATCCTTGTCCAACATATTGACATTTTTCAGCAAAATTGAATAAAGTTTTGGCATTGATATCCGATACCACAACCAGCATGAACAAAATCAGCAATGATCAACAAAAATTGTGCTTGCACCAGGTATAGCATGAGGCAAGTACTTTGCATACCTCATCTCTGGTTTGTAGTGACACAAAGAGAACATAAGGGATGTCTATGAATATTATCAAAGTTGTATCAAAGTATAGTTGGACAAGTCATGAGAGTTGTGATCCTGCCCAAACCCAACCTCAATATATTCCAACCTAATGCAATCCACCAGAGATAATAGTCGATGCATATCTGGGATGGTGGCTCATTGATATTTGGTGGCTCTTCATTGATGAGGTCTATGCCTGTGGGGTTCTGTATGTTGCTCATGTACATGAGGAGTGTGTACTTTGGGTAATTTGTAGTGTTTATACAGAATCAGTGGTCAGCTTGTGCAAGCAAGTTCATAGCTGGAAGGAGTGTTTCCCAATCACCTTCAATGTAAAGGTTGAGGTGCCACTATATAGAGAGTTAATAATGATTATCACAAAGGAAATGAATGTCATACCCTCATGTACTTGCTGGCATGCAGGAGATATCATGCAAGATCTCCACTGATAGCAGCAGGGACACTGATGGTGTGGAAATGCAATAGTGCTGCAAGAGCAGCACTGCACATGAGTGGCATTTTGTTGGTAGGGATAATCATGGTCATGGGTAGGATGGTGGTAGTGGGATAAAGAAGGACAACAAGCAGCACCATTTATATAGCTCTATTGTCACTTGAGCTTAACCATGTGTTGTAAGGTGCCTATGTGTGAAATGAAGATCCCCTTGTTGGACAATACAAAAAAATGAGCAAGTCTTTGTTCAAGCATATATGAAGCTGGGCAAGAGGACTTTGTACTTGAAGGTGACAAGACTCCCCATGCATGAATCCAATACACAAAATTTTACCTTTGCAGTGTGACGATGAACAATCCATTGATTGCTTCTATGCATGATAGAAGCAATGGCTGCAACCTAAGTGCCTCTGAACCATTTCTGTTTCATAATAAGGTCCATAGCACAGAGCAGAGCTGAACATCAAGAATTATCACTGCAGAGAAAGGGCAGAGCCAGTGTACATACCATGGTTGGTTCACCTGACAACTGCCCCCCTCCAGGATGGTGTTGGTGTGATCATATGTATGAGTCAGTGGGCACCATATATATTACGGTCCATAGCAGAGGCTCTCTTCATGAGATAAAAACAGAAAGAAACCATCTGGTATTCCACCCAGTCTGTGAGCAAAATAAACACAAGGAATAGATAATTGGGCTCACCTTTCTCCCTAGACTAGCTTCTCATTACCAACAGCATTAGTCATTTGCCAGATACAGAATAGGTCAGTGCATTAGTCCCAGAAAAGTTGATGGATTCTTTGCTAATAATACTGATGCACAGGTCAGGAATATCAAAAGTGGAGATGGTACACTAAATTCCAAGATGCAGAGATATTGTAATCAAGTGTAACAACAAATTTGTTCTGCTCATCAAAGTGGTCAATGATTAAGCTTTAAAAATCAAGTCATCATGGTCACACTGCCATTTGCTCTTCTAGAACCACCATTATCCTCTCTGTTTTCCCTTTGTTGCGACACTGCTATCATAGTGCACTCTTCCTGTGGACATTTTCTATCTACAATACACCCAAAATGATGCTGGAGCCTTTGAGCTCTTGAGCACCAAAAGGCAAGGAGACCTTGTGACCATTCCTTCAAATTCTACAAGCTAATTTGGCTACCACTCAGTCTCCCTTAATGCCAGGAAATATTTTTGAAATTTTCAACTTGGTGCCAATGTATACCTCATTGAAGAGGCTGGCTGTGGGCACTTGTGGAACAGCACACAGAACAGCATGGTATACACACTAAACCACACACACACTCACACAACTACTCAATAATACAATCACCCTTGTAAGTGCATGGGGGGATGAGATTATATCAACTCTGCGACTATTAGCACTTTAGAACTAGTAAAGCTCCTTTTTATCTTGACATGGTACAGTGTTTACTCATTTTTGATTGACCCTAGGGCTAGGAACTTTTTACAAGAAGGTATAATTTGAGGCACAACCTTCTAGGTGAATGATAATATTCAATTTACACTAGGATACATGTCCTACAACACAACAGAACACAAAACTCCTCACTGCAACACTGAGCTCACTCTTTAAACCACTCAACTAAGTACTGACTTAGTGAGCTTGCTACTCCTAAGGGGGTAGGGTTGTCAAAACCAACTGCAATGACGATAACAGACTTGGACTCTTCAACAATTTTCGGATTCGGAACAGAAACAACTCAGAAACAGAACAGAAGCAGATTCAGAAACAGACTGACAGAAC
The DNA here is from genome assembly GCA_030435655.1 of Armillaria novae-zelandiae. Taxonomy (NCBI): domain Eukaryota; kingdom Fungi; phylum Basidiomycota; class Agaricomycetes; order Agaricales; family Physalacriaceae; genus Armillaria; species Armillaria novae-zelandiae. The sequence continues at coordinate 1,187,704 of JAUEPR010000009.1, forward strand.
AGAACAGAACAGAACAGAACAGAACAGACAGACAGAACAGATTTCAGAACTTCTACTTCAATTCATACTCTTTTAACAGACTTCAGCAGTACTCAGATGGAACAGAACAGCGACACTGATTCTTATTCACTCGGGACTTTAACCACACTTGTCAGATCCTGAAGTCATCTCTATTTCTTGAGGTGAGCTCACTCCTTATATATGATGCTCAAAGCTACCAACTTATTCCTTTATTACAGCACTCGCCTTCTATGCATGCACCACAACTCAGGGTTCGAAACTTGTATACTACACTGGACTTCTAGCTACTTATATTAAGACAACTGATAATTACAAATACTGCTGCAGTCCCCAGATAACTAGATTCCTATGTGCACAGCCCACCACTGCTGCAGTCCTACTTGGCATCCAACTTGGTATTTCCATATGTGGTGTGGTCCCCATAATGGGCTTGCTAAGGTCTTACAAGTGCTCACTAGGATAACTGACATGTAGCTGGACACAGCAAACAACACATAGACAGATGTACCAGCAAACTGAGAAAACAATATACACATGAAAAGGATGTAAGATCAAAGGCAAGGACACAACATAAAAATAAAAGTACAACAAACACAGAGGGAATGCAAAAACGAAGGCCTATGAAGAGGCTGGAAAGAGAAATAAAGAATTTAAAGAATTTAAAAAGCAGTACAAAATAAAACAGGTGAATGAATAGACAGCCAAGGTCGGCAACTGGTGGCCACAAATAGAAATATTCCCACACTAAAGCTCAGATGCTGGGTCGGCAAATGCCAGCAAAGAATAGAAATTGTCCCATGCTAAAGCTCAGATGCTGAGTCGGCAAATGCGGGCAACAAATAGAAAATTTCCCATGATAAAGCTCAGATGCTGGGTCGGCAATTGCCGGCAATGAATAGAAATATTCCCACAATAAAGCTCAGCTACTGGGTCGGCAAACACTATGATGGCATAAATAGATTTTCCCATGGGGTTTCGCTACCACATAATAACTGAGTTACCTATATACATAGGACTCGGAACCCGCCCCCCCTTGATACGCTCCAAACGGATTTGTGTCATGCAGCGGCAGCGACATGAAGATGAAGCTGCTGGGAAAAAAAGGTGTTGATTATACAGCAGCTGTATTAGCTGGCACTTTGATTAGGTGACATATCAGTTTACCGATCATGCTCAGGCACTAGAGGATTTTACTTGAAAGAAGTACATCACAAATTCACATGACTGGGGCTATCGAGTCTCAGCCAACACCATATAATATGACTGGCCTGAAGGTAGATTCACCTACAAGCCGTAACTATGACATATACGATACATGTTCAGTAGTCACCATACCCAGCAGATGTCAGCGCTGCGGCAGACGGTGCATGACCCAACATGATAGCAAAGTGAATGTTGAGTGACACATGGGGATTGCTAGGAGAAGGTGACCACATGGACGGTGAATATCCTACAGCAACCATAGTGAAATGGTCGAGCTCAGCACATGGAAACCGCGGCAATGCAGGCAGCATGGCAAACTCCTCATCGTGAAACAGGAACTGTGTGCCTCTAGAAGCACGACCGTCAAAGACAGGTACTGAGTCGAAAACATAACAATATAAGTACAGACACTAGCACGTACATCTGTTATTATTGTGCTGCGGCATTGAGGACAGAGCATGGCTGGCAAGACATATGCCAGCGGTTGAAATGTTCTCGGAGCGAACAGTGGTCTCTTCGAACAACAAGCCAAGCATGGTAGATTCACGATGCCATGGCTGACTGAATGGCAATATACGCAAGCTATGAACAGACTTGCCATAGCTGACCTGACATGTACATGCCAATGCACTTTCGATGACAACTCCAGTAACCACGGCCACAGCAGTGCGATTATTATAGAGGGGTTTGCGACCATCACTGGTGAAAGCCGATCTGGGCAAGGTCGCCATGTTACAGTATGGCACAGCGCTGGTGAAATGGCGGGCAGCTACAAGAGACCTGGCACGAGGCGAGGGCACTGTCAATGGCGAAAAGGACGAGAAACAGACAGTGATGAACTGTATAGTGTCTCTGTTGTAGAGTCGAGCCATGTCGTCGATTGTGATATAAGGAGGCTGATCAAAGCTAGTCTCATCTTGCCCGATCAGAACCATCGTACAGACAGCGCTGCAAGCATATCAGCCCAGGGACGCAACAGATGGTACAAAGGAAAGGTACCCAAGACCAGGGAGAGTCGCATAGTGGTCGCATAGCTGCTCCTCTTGTATGGCTGGCAACATAACACGTAAAGCTTCATCGTCAGGTTCAGCAAGGTCGGCTGGAGCAGCTGCTGGACTGTATGCCATGACAAAAACAAAAGAGAAGCAGAGAAGGGGTGAGTAAGAAGGGGGGCGGCATGACAATGCGACCGTTACATACACTTGAACGTCTGGTGAAGGCGAGTCGATACCCTCACCATCATCTTCAGGAGACGACTCACAAAACATATCACTGATAAAAAAAAAAGAAAGAAGATAAATATGGGGACCAAATACCAAATGCAGAGACCATGGTGAATCGCGCACCCTAAAAACATGTCGAGCATCGCCAGGTAGGCTGGATCCGGTCACCTGCAGGGAGCGACGGTTACAGGAGTAGTCACCGGTACAGCTGACTTAGATGCACCAATGCCAGTGGCTGAGGGGAGAGCAGTGGAAACAGATTGAGGTGCGAGGGCTGGGAGGGCGGCGGACGCAGCTGAGGCATTCAACTTGAGGATAGAGGCCGTACGCCCTGAGGAGGTCCCTACTACAGTCAAAACACACAGACAAGGCAATGAGTGAGGACGTTGTTGAACCTAGACTTCCATGGCAACGGCAACACCCAAAACTCCGAAAGAGGTAGGGAATGATGCTTGCAGTCACAGTAGTCAAGGCTATGTGTTTGTGCGAGTGGTTCGGGGCACTTCCATGCGGTCAATTCCTCTAGATGCAGGTATACACTTCGACTATACAGTCTGGAAGTAGTACCCTTCAGCAGTTGAGTACTAAGAGGCTCAGGCTGTAAGCCGAGGGGGATCTCGATAAACAAGATAGAATGGGATCTGGTGTGACCTGGACACCAAGAAATCGTCCCAAAAAGACATGTAATATGTCGAGATATTGTGCACCGGATATAGGCCACCGGATATGGTCCTAAAACCGGAGCAATGTCCAAGAAAATAATATAAAACTGGTGAAATGCGGTAATAGGTCCTAAAACCAGTGTAGATGATGGAGAAGGGATATAACAAATGGTGGAGGTCCTAAAACCGGTCCAGAGAGTGTGTAACGGATATAGACGATGGCAATAGGTCTAAAACCGGTGCGACGTCCAAGAAAACGGTGTAAAAGCCTATAAAATGTGACAATAGTATAGACAAGATGTCTAGGTGTATACCTAATAAAGTGAGCAGAAATGGTGGTAATAAACGTACCCCAGTGAATTAAAACCGGTGGGAGTCTCGGTTTATTGATCTGTAAAACCAGAGATATGGAAACAAGAGTGTAGGGCTTTATAAAAGCAACAATGATGATGAGGGGAGTCCTATGGAGAGTGGTATGGAGATGGGCCTTCAAAGAGGCAATACAATCCTAAACTGGGCTGGGAGACGATGGTTTTGGCAATATAAAACCGGAATCGCAACTGAGACCGAAGCAGTAAAGCCGGTGACGATGTGGAAGTGATTTGAGAACAAAAGCAAGTAGTTGGAGCAAGAATGTGTCTATTGGGCAGTAATAATGCGATCCAATAACGATTAAGAGTAAAGCAAGCGATGGGGCATAACTGTGGGCGACTGGGATCGACTGGTAGTGTATAAACTCGTCAATAGAGCGTATATCCGGTAATTCGAAGCAATCCTTTTCTAACTAATTTTCTACAGAGTCTTATATACTAGAGGTCCGAAATTATAAATAGAAAACATATCTAAGCATTGGTAAGGCTGTAACTCCGTAGCTGAGTAATAACCAGTGCAAGCATGCGGATACTGGTCATCTGAAGCCATGGCATTGCATTTAATGCCGGGTTTTTGAGGAGAAACCATATGGTTGTTGTAAGTGCTGTGAGGATCATGGGGTACTGTCTAACTGTGGGTTATCAATGCGCAGCTCTTCTGCTGAGGTGTGCCCCACTACTAGCTGTTACTTTAAGGTCTTGGCAATGTAACAGCCTTAGTAAACGTGGTCTGAAGTGCCCATGCACTTTAAATAACTCGGATGGAAGAAGATCAATCAATCACATCAATTTAATTGAAGGATCAATGAAAGCACAGCAAATGACGATTCCTGGTGATGTAGTAATGCTATATCCAGTTGATTGTCGATCAGGCATGCCAGGGTGTGATGGGGCACAGAGATATAGTGCAAATCCGGTCGAAAACGGATATAAAATGTAGTAGGAGTCATAACCGGTGCACTTTGGTTTCTGGAAGAATATTCGAGTTATAGCCTTTGAAAACTCGTCTGAATAATCGAGGTGTAACCGCTGTATAACCGGTGGATGCCTGGAGATAATACTGAATGGGCTAGAGGTTTAAATCCGGAGTTTGTTCTGGTAGGAGGATGTAGAAAGATAATGGAGTGGTCCAATTTCTGGAAGGATATTCGAGCTGTATTGTTCGAATACTCGTCTGAGTAACCGAAAAGTAACCGCTGTAAAACCGGTGGGTGCACGGAGATATTGCTGAACAAACTGGAAATTAAATCTGGAGTTGGTGTAGGAGGTAGTAGGAGGATAATAGAATAATCCGATTTCTGGAAGGAGATTCAAGCTGTATCCTTCGAAAACTCGTCTGAATAACCGAAGAGTAATCACTGTATAACTGGTGGCTGCATGGAGATAATATTGAGTGGGCTAGAGATTTAAATCCGGAGTTTTCTCTGGAGGTGGTAGGAGTATAATGGCAGAATAATCCGAATTCTGGAAGGATATTTGAGTTGTAGCATTCAAATATTCATCGGAATTATGGCTGAATAATCACTGTATAACCGGTGAGTGTCCGGAGATATTTGCTGACTGAACTAGAGATTAAATCCGGAGTTTGCTTTGGTGGTAGCAGTTGAATAAAGGAGGAATTGGTATATGGTGAGGGCTGTAAAATCTGCAAATTCTGTGCATACAGAGCCTGGAGGCTCATCAACATACGTGACTTCGATGTACCCAAAGTCTTAACAGGTGCTGGGACGACACCATCACCAATCAGTAAGGAACCCAGACTGGTGTGGATGGGGAGCTGAGCCAGAGATGCGCTAGGGTTATGCTTGGGCTGGCTCCGTGAATGGGCACCAGAAGAGCGAGATGGCAGTGGCAGACCATCCAGATCCTCTAGATACACCGCAGGAAGAGATACAACAGCATGAGCGACATCTACAGCATACTGCACAAGCTTGTTGGGCGTCAACGAAGAGGAGGGACTGACTGGATGAGATACAATGTGAGAGAAAATTTAAAAAAAAAGCAGCATACATTTGAAATCCCGCAATCCTGTTGGCTCCTTTAGGAGCACGACGCAGGCGACCATCGTTCTGAGTGTTTTGGGATCTGTCCACAGGCGAGAGCAAAAAGAAAGAGAAAACAACCAAAACAACAAATGAAAATAAGTATGAGGGGAATAAGGACAACCATGTAATAACAGTACATGCACAGGGGTATCCTCATGCTGTAATTCACCGATGTGACTGGTCTTCGATCTGGAAGCCATGCATGAATATCAATGGGCAGAAAACCAAACGACCAGAGCAGCCAAAGTGGGGACTGGTCAGGCCGAACATACTGCATATCAATGTACAGTCCCTTTTCCGTCTTGACTTTGGCGTGACTAGGAACATGAATCAGACAGGCATGCAATATGAAAAACACAACATACGACGATGCTCGACGTACAACTGGCTTGGTGGTCGATTCACTCTGCCCAGCCACACGGACAGAACGGTCATGCATCAGATAAAGCTCGAGGCTATCAGCCCAGTCGCCAACGTCACAAATGGTGACATCACCAACTTCACTTTCACCCTGCAACGCGTCTTCAGCTCCGGAGCTTCTCATCGACCAAATGAGTTATAGGAAGAATGCACGAAAGTCAGATGTACTCTCCAGAAACTTCATTGGCTATGTCATCAATGAATGCATTTTTATCAGCTTTGTCAAATGATCTGTCAGAAAGAGCTCAGCACGAATAAGTGGTGGATATGATTACCAGACAGCGTACCTGTCGCCGTCTTCAGATCCCGAATCTGTGACAGAGGTGTCCATGTTGTGGTAAACAACTTCAGTACCGTTACCACCTCCTTCCAGTGAATCCTCTTTGTATTGGGTGCCAGCCACGGTGGTGACATCAGTGGCTGTCAGATCTCCATAAGAGACACGCCTGGCCATAGCAGACCATACGGGAGTGACAACACTAGGACAAGTGCAAAGGTAAGCACTTTTTGGTGCAAGCAGCAAAAGGAGGTATATGAATGGCACAGTCACCGCAGGGAGACGAGCATACACGGCCGTTCCGGGTTGAGGAGGAACAACACAGTCGTGGTTGTCCTTATTCCCCTCATACTTATTTTTGTTTGTTGTTTTGGTTGTTTTCTCTTTCTTTTTGCTCTTGCCTGTGGACAGATCCCGAAACACTCAGAACGACGGTCGCCTGCATCGTGCTCCTAAAGGAGCCAACAGGATTGCGGGATTTCAAATGTATGCTGCTTTTTTTAAAAATTTTCTCTCGCATTGTATCTCATCCAGTCAGTCCCTCCTCTTCATTGACGCCCAACGAGCTTGCGCAGTATGCCGTAGATGTCACTTGTGCTGTTGTATCTCCTCCCGTGGTGTATCTAGAGGATCTGGATGGTCCGCCACTGCCATCTCACTCTTCTGGTGCCCGTTCACGGAGCCAGCCCAAGCGTAACCCTAGCACGTCTCTGGCTCAGCTCCCCGTCCACACCAGTCTGGGTTCCTTACTGATTGGTGACGGTGTCGTCCCAGTACCCGTTAAGACTTTGGTGTAACAATCATGCCGCGGACTCCACGGACTTCATCCATCATCCACTCCACCGGCTCCAAGCCAATCATCGGAATCCGTCGGATTCCGAATCCCGGTTTCCACCTCATATTTCATATCTCTATTTCATTTACTTATTTCACATATTTCATTTATCACACCTAGAACCGGTCACGGTAGCGAGTAGGTGTTACATCGGAGTCCACGGAATACTCGACTCCTCTAGATACAGAACATTCCAGATCATGTCACTCTAGCCATACCTACACTATTCCAGACCCTGACCCGTCGGACTCCATCCTAGTATATAAGCTGTACATTTAGTAGTATATACCTCAGTTCGAATATCAACTTGGTTTAGCCCAATAACTCTTGTCCTCACTCTCTTTGGCCTTCAAGCCATAATCCACCTCTCTACGTCCGTGGACTCCGATAGCCGTTGGACTTAACCTTTGATCCTAGAGATCATAATCCTGCAGACTCCGTCCATAATCCTTCTTTGGGCTTCGACCCAAGGGTGATGTTGCTAATAGCTTTGCCAAGCCCCATGCACTCCACGGAATCCACGGCGTGCATTCCTTTCACTTCTTCCTATTGGCATGATCTTAACATTTGGGTACATCAAAGTCACGTACGTCCTCACTCATTGCCTTGTCTGTGTGTTTTGACTGTAGTAGGGACCTCCTCAGGGTGTACGGCCTCTATCCTCAAGTTGAATGCCTCAGCTGCGTCCGCCGCCCTCCCAGCCCTCGTGCCTCAATCCATTTCCGCTGCTCTCCCCTCAGCCACTGGCGTTGGTGCGTCTAAGTCAGCTGTACCGGCGACTACTCCTGTAACCGTTGCTCCCTGCAGGTGACCAGATCCGGCCTACCTGGCGACGCTCGATGCATTTTTAGGGTGCACGATTCACCATGGTCTCTGCGTTTGGTATTCGGTCCCCATATTTATCTTCTTTTTTATTTATTTATCAGTGATACATTTTGTGAGTTGTCCCCTGAAGATGACGGTGAGGGTATCGACTCGCCTTCACCAGACGTTCAAGTGTATGTAACGGTCGCATTGTCATGCCGCCCCCCTTCTTACTCACCCCTTCTCTGCTTCTCTTTTGTTTTTGTCATGGCATACAGTCCAGCAGCTGCTCCAGCCGACCTTGCTGAACCTGACGATGAAGCTTTACGTGTTATGTTGCCAGCCATACAAGAGGAGCAGCTACGCGACTACTATGCGACTCTCCCTGGTCTTGGGTACCTTCCCTTTGTACCATCTGTTGCGTCCCTGGGCTGATATGCTTGCAGCGCTGTCCGTACGATGGTTCTGATCGGGCAAGATGAGACTAGCTTCGATCAGCCTCCTTATATCACGATCGACGACGTGGCTCGACTCTACAACAGAGACACTATACGGTTCGTCACTGTCTGTTTCTCATCCTTTTTGCCATTGACAGTGCCCTCGCCTCACACCAGGTCTCTTGTAGCTGCCCGCCATTTCACCAGCGCTGTGCCATACTGTAACATGGCGACCTTGCCCAGATCGGCTTTCGCCAGTGACGGTTGCAAACCCCTCTATAATAATCGCACTGCTGTGGCCGTGGTTACTGGAGTTGTCATCGAAAGTGCATTGGCACATACGTGTCAGGTCGGCTATGGCAAGTCTGTTCATGGCTTGCGTATATTGTTGTTCAGTCAGCCATGGCATCGTGAATCTACTATGCTTGGCTTATTGTTTGAAGAGACCACTGTTCGCTCTGAGAACATTTCAACTGCTGGCATATGTCTTGCCAGCCATGCTCTGTCCTCAACGCTGCAGCACAATAATAACAGATGTACGTGCATCTCAGTGCCCTGACTGTGTATTAGGTCATCTCACTCCTTTCTGTTTGACTAGATCCTTCACCCTTGTTGCAAGGTCAGAAGACTACTCCCGCAGTCAAGGATGGGGGGTCGTCCAGTAAATTGACACATGCCAAGTCTGCTTGGCCAAAGTCACCCTCCAAGCCAACTACCCTTGTCAGCAAGACCAGTCAGGATCGTGATTTTTATCACTGTTTGGGTTTCAACAACGAAAGTGCATTTTTTTTTTGCTCTCCCTTGCTGTGCCCTTAGTGTCTGTACTTATATTGTTATGTTTTCGACTCAGTACCTGTCTTCGATGGTCGCGCTTCTAGAGGCACACAGTTCCTGTTTCGCGATGAGGAGTTTGCCGTGCTGCCTGCATTGCCATGGTTTCCGCATGCTGAGCTCAACTGTTTCACTATGGTCGCTGTAGGATATTCACCATCCATGTGGTCACCTTCTCCTAGCAATCCCCGCATGTCGCTCAACATTCACTTTGCTATCGTGTTGGGTCGTGCACCATCTGCCGTGGCGCTGACATCTGCTGGGTATGGTGACTACTGAACATGTATCGTATATGTCATAGTTACGGCTTGTAGGTGAATCTACCTTCAGGCCAGTCATATTATATGGTGTTGGCCAAGACTCGATAGCCCCAGTCGTGTGAATTTGTGATGTACTTCTTTCAAGTAAAATCCTCTAGTGCCTGAGCGTGATCGGTAAACTGATACATCACCTAATCAAAGTGCCAGCTAATATGGCTGCTGTATAATCAACACCTTTTTTTCCCAGCAGCTTCATCTTCATGTCGCTGCCACTGCATGACACGAATCCATTTGGAGCGTATCAAGGGGGGGGGTCTATTGATAAGCACATATGTCTGTATATTGACTTTCTGTGTACATGTTCTCTGCATAATTTCCATACATATATTTTGTTATTGCTACGTATTTGTTCTCGTTGAATGTATTACTTTGTTTTCGCGTCAGTTGACTGTTGGACGGTGTAACTGTTTCATGTACCTCATCTGTATCTCGTGGGATGTAGAAAGGGAACAGGACATCCCAGATTTGAGCATTGCTCTGGTTTGCATCCGCCGACTCGCTTTTGCCTTGGATGGACACGACATTCCAAGCAATCAATTTCATGGCATACACCCGAACCGGGCGGGACCTAACCTGTTCTCGGCATTGGGGGCAAGAATACTTGGGTCCATCCATCGCTACCGTGATTCTTTCGAACAAGGCAATTACTTCCTGGAATCGCAAAAAAGGCTGCCTCATCGTTATGGTAACCTCCTCTGGGATCCTAATCAGTTGATACCAGTTGAAAGGAGGCATCGTGGTTTGGTGATGTTCATCCAGAATATGTGGTTGTATGCATTTCTCACAGAATATATGTCTGCATTCGGGTAGCCTGTAATTTAATGTTAATTTGTGTTGCATTCCGGATGTGATGCCATAAAATCGTGTTACATAAATGACTTGAGGCACGACTTACAGAAATGGGTACCACATCGTCTCATTGCAAATGTCGCACGTCGTATCCTCTTCGATATTGTGACAGGTCTTGACGGCCAGTTATTAGTTACTCTATTTTCTGAAAGGCAATACCTGCATACTTCTTTGAATTTGCTCAACTGCTTTTGACACTCATCCAGTTCCTGCTCGTAGTGTGCCCTCATTTGTTCAGCTTCTTTTTGCGCCGTTCTGGCACTGCTTGTGTTACAATTTATTCACATTTTTTCCAACTTTCCTCATCTAAGCGCCCAAGCGCTTATCCTCGCAATCTAATCACCACCATCTAATCCTTATCATCATTCCACCGCACCAACTCCACGACTATAACGGTCAACTACCGTTCTCTTGCTATGACTCACTTCCACCACAAGGTTACCACTCGACTTATTGTCATACACTTGTTGTTCCCTCGTTGTCGCTTACCGATGGACTTATTATTAGCACACAGACTTTAGTATATAAGTAGCATGACTCTTGCTGTAATACCTCAGCTTCGAGCTATAGTTTATCTATACTGATCTTACTCTCTCAATGACTAGCACCTAGTGCCACACCTTTACGAGTCCATCGCTACAGCTTTACTCTGATCATCGGTGTCCACCGGTATATGACTCAGAGTTTACGCTTGTTTGGATCATGTGAGACCCAGGTCTAACAGTTAGCTCAAAGCTTCCCTACGGTTCCTCAGTGCTAGCCACGACGAACCAACCAATGACCCCCAACCTAAACAAAAAGCTAACAATCAAACTGGGCATAGCCATCCCGGCCGCGTTCCTTCTCTGCCTCTTCACCGCCCTCACGGTCCACACACATCAGGACCAGATAAATGAATTCTTCCACGAACAAGGAATCCTCGTCGGAGGCGAGCCAAGGCCCGCCAGGAGGGTTCCCTTCCACTATCAGCCAACAGCCCCCCCTGCCGCCACAAGGGCCTCGCTGGGGGCCTACCCTGAGATCGAGCCCCGTAGCTCGCAGACCCAGCATGCAAGGAGGCGAAGCACCCCCCACGCCCATGGTGACGCTTCCTCCGACGAATTCCCCCTACGCAAGGGGACAGAACACGCACCCACTCCAGGGCCCTCCAATGCTCCCATGGGTGAGCCAGAGCCAAGGCGGTCCTCTGCGGCCGAAGAATATGGGAGGGAGTTACGGACTAGGTTCCATAGCCCGACCCCCCCCCCCCCCCCCCCCGCCTACGCCCCAGCCCAGCCAACAAGGGTGGAATGACCCACCCCTGGTCGAGGGATATGAGTTCCCCCAAGAATGATCAAGGGGCCCGGTAACTGGCCCACCGAGAACTCCGACTCCAATTCCTCGGAGTCCGACATATTCTCCCCCTCATGAAGACACCCCAAGGCAATCCGAATTCGAGCGCCTGAGCCCACTCGATTGGTCCCCATCCAGGACGACTACGAGCCCAAGTGGCTCCAGCTCATCGACCAGGAGCTCTTCAACCACTGGAGCACCGACCGACTATGGCCAGAACTTGGACCAGTCGACAGGGACTTACTCGGACCCATCAGAATCGAGGCCTGGACCCTCCAGAGGGAGGATGTGGAATCCCGAGCCCGCATACCCCTCGACCATGGACCGATGGCCTTCTCCATCGCCCATGCACACCTACCCCCAGGAACAAACGGAGACGAGCTCGGACTTTTCCTTCGAGCCAACACGGCCTGAACCCTCCACCCGCCTGAGCTGGGCCCAATCATTAGCAGGAGGAGCACCAGGGACAGGAGTGAGAGGTGAGACGATGAACTCGCTGCCAGACTTCAGGAGTTGGAGCACCAACCGGGAAGGAGAGATAACGAGTACCTTCACAAGGTTTGGGAACAGGAGCAGCGCCGCCGTGAACGCAGGGGCCCCAATTAATTTTAGCACGTATATATCTAGCCCACAATCCAACCCCTTCACCGCCTACTACCCTGAGCCACAATGGCCCACTCAGATGCCGGACTCACCACCGGCCCGAACCAGGAACCAGGGGTACTACCCCTACCCCATGACGAGCCAACTATTCGGTGCGGCAGGAGATGCCAGAATGGATGACCCTGCGCCACCACCACAGAACCCCCCGGCAGGCCCAGGCCAGCCAATTGACGAAGAAGCACGACTCGCATGAGTACGCGAGCAACATGCCGAGATGGCAAGACGACGAGAAGAGATCCGACAGGCCAGACAGGGTCTTGAAGCCGCGGTCCTCTGAGCCAACGACTATGCAGACATCCATGGGTTCCTACGGGATGCAGAAGAAAGGGGAAGACTGGGAGCACCCAACAATGCCCCCGCACCACCGCTGGCCGCACCTCCCATAGTGCCACCACCAAATAAACTGCGACCACCGCACGATCGGGACAACCGCTATTCAATCCCAAGGCATCCAGAATGGCCCTATGTGCCACACAACCCCCCGGTAGGACTCGGCCTACCCAACGCCCCTTACTTCGGAGTAAAACTGACCCTAATCGCCACTCCAAAGCCCTTCTATGGGGACCATCACGACATTCTCCGCTTCATTGGCGACAACATCGCCTATTTCAAAACCTTCCTACCATTCTTCCAAGAAGAATCCCAAAGAGTAACCTTCGCAGCCTCTTACTTCGAAGGAACCGCCAAGGACTGGTGGACTCACAAGAGGCCCAAACTCTGGGACCCAATCGACCAACACTTCCGATACCCCTCATGGAGGGAATTCATCGATATGATCATGGCCCGTTTCAAGGACCACGCCATAGAGCAGGTCCACGAGAAAAAGATGTTCGAACTCCAGATGGCCAGAGGAACGGCAGAAGACTACTTCCAGAAACTGGAACAAGAAGCAAAACTCGCTGGGTGGCTCGCAGACGAAAGCGACCGAGGACTCCTCTGCAAAGCCATCCAGATCGGAATTCCAGAGTCCTACTCCCACACTATCGCAGACGGAGAAAACATGCCAGACGGCTATCAGCAGTGGAAGGCATGAGTCATCAAGATGTACGAAAACCGCACCAGAAAGCGGATCTTCGACCAGACAATTGGGCTCCAATATGGAAACCACAACCCGTGATGAGACAATCGGCCCCAGAACCATCCTGCCAGTGGACAGAACAAATCCACCGGCACGACAAGTTCGCCACCCCAGGCCAGCCCCGGCAGAGACAAAAAAATGAGCACCGGAGTGACATACAGAGGCCATGGACAAGCCATGGAGATAGACCGCCTCAAGAAGGAGGGTAGATGCTTCAATTGCAGGGAGAAGGGACACCTGTCCAGGGAATGCCCGAAACCAAAGAAGCCACAGAGACAGGATGCTCGGGGAAAGTTTACTAAAGCCGAGTTACGCACAATGCTGCAAGAGTTGGAGAAGGAACCCGAGGAGAAGACGACCTCGGGCCTTGAGGAGGTAAAAGACGAGGCCAGCGAGTGATCGATTCCACTCGGCTGGCCAAAGGACATTCTTCTGGTACACACTCGCTCCCTGGTGGCCGGACTTATAATACTTCTGTAGTTACCAATATTTACGCGCATTCAAATATACCATTTTCAGCACCTTCCACCGCAAGACCAGTAAGAAAAGAATTGAACCGATATGCTCTCCTCACCGATGACGAGGAGATGCCCTCTCAAGTGCCCACAAGGATCAAGAGGGCCGAACAAGGGACAGAGAGTCCCTCAAGTCTGCTTGCTAAGGAGGCCACCAGACCAGTCCGAAAGGCACCTAGCTCAAGCCACAAGCGCGCGAGTTCAAGAACCCGAGTAAGCGCCAAGGATCAATGAGCTGACGCCCAAGGCACCGCCATTACCGCCACCATGAGGGGAACTAGCCCTCGCCCTGCATCGCCCTTGGGACAAGCTGAGGGTACAGACCATGTGACAAGCACGTGATGATCACGACCCTCATCCCCAACGATGCCTGCGTGCGTTGCGCCCTCGACTTGCAATGTAAACGGGAGCGTGACACTCCCCACTTGTATAGTCAGTGAAGAGCGGCAGAAGAACGGGAAGGACACTTCCAGAACCCCAATCGCCCACCAGGATCAAGAGGGCCAAACAGGGTGAAAGACGCCCCGACCGCCGCACACAACCATTGTCGAAGTACCCGACGAAGAGGACGACACCTCATACCGACAATGGCTCGCCAAAGAGGCCAAGAAGCACGCTCCCCTGTCCGTTCCAATGGAACAGGGGAAACGGCCTCAAAGTCCGCCTCCCCCGGACAATAGATGGTACCGACCTTTCTCCGCTGCCTGGACCCTGAGAGCGATCCAAGAAGCGCATATGCCTGATCAGGCAAACACCATCCTCGCACTCTGGATCCATAAGGGGAGAAAGGCCGAACACACCGAAGAGTTACTCAAAGAACTCAAAGAAGGAAGGGAATGGGCAAGAGAACGTCTGTACGAACTCCAAAAACCCATCCGTTACATCTGCACCACTACTACCAAGCACAGCAAAGACTTGACGGTCACTGCCAAGCTAGAACCCTGTTCGGGCGCCCCCGCCCTATCAGTCAAAGCACTGATCAACAGCGGATGCACCGGCAGTTCCATCGACCAAAAACTCGTTCACCGACATGGCCTAGACACTAGAAAGGCCATGGTACCAATCCCAGTCTATAATGCAGACGGAACTCGAAACAAGGCTGGGGATATCACGGAATTCATAGAACTCCACATGAGCATCGGAGGACACATGGAGAGGATTGATCTCACCATTACCAACCTCGGGACCAAGGAGGTGTACCTAGGCCATGACTGGCTAAAACGACACAACCCAGTGGTCAACTGGAAAACTGGAACTCTCATCTTTGGTAGATGTCAATGCCAGAAGAACCGCCTACCACTGCCCGATTCGGATCCCGACGATGCATGGGATGAAGAACTAGAAGAGGGAGAGAGCATCCTCACGGTAAATATGCAGGAAGAAGTCTTAATCCACACAGTCCATCACGCCAATGACCTAGCAGCAAAGGCCAACGAAGGAAAACCCAAGAAAACCTTCGAAGAACTCGTCCCCAAGCACTACCGCTCTTTCCACGACCTATTCTCTAAAGAAAACTTCGATGAACTCCCCGAGCGGAAGACCTGGGACCACGCGATAGAACTAATCCCCAATGCCGCCTCCACCCTTGACTGCAAGGTATATCCCCTGAACCGTAATGAGCAGGAACAGCTTGACAAGTTCCTCGACGAAAACCTCGAGTCGGGGTGAATTTGCCCCTCTAAATCGCCATTCGCCTCCCCCTTCTTCTTTGTTAAGAAGAAGGATGGCACCCTCCATCCCATCCAGGACTACCGAAAGCTCAACGAAATGACCACCAAGAATCGATACCCGCTCCCCCTAATAACCGAGCTTATCGACCGCCTCCAAGGGGCCAAATACTTCACCAAACTGGACGTACGGTGGGGTTATAACAACGTCCGCATCAAGGAAGGGGACGAAGAGAAAGCAGCATTCCACACCAATCGTGGACTCTTCGAGCCCACCGTCATGTTCTTCGGACTCACCAACTCACCCACCACATTCCAATGGATGATGAACGACATTTTCAAAGACCTGATTGAGACTGGGAAGGTCACGATCTACCTTGACGACATCCTGATCTTTACCAAGGATCTAACGGAACACCGACGCATCGTCAGGATGGCCCTCCAACCCCTCCGAGAGCACAAGTTGTACCTCAAGGCAGAGAAGTGCGAGTTCGAGGTATTAGAAACTGAATACCTCGGCGTAATCATCAGCGAAGGGACCGTTCGAATGGATCCGGTCAAGGTCAAGGGAATCACGGAATGGCCAGCCCCAACCAAGAAGAAGGTGTTACAATCCTTCCTGGGATTCACCAACTTCTATTGCAAGTTCATAGAAGGATATTCCAAGATTGTACATCCCCTGACACAACTCTGCGGAAACGCCCCCTGGACATGGGGAGCCGCTCAGAATCAAGCCTTCCAGCAAATCAAGAAACAGATGGCAGAGGACGTTCTCCTCACCATCCCAACACAAGAAGGAAGGTTTAGAGTAGAAGCAGATGCTAGCGAAGGCGCAATTGGCGCCGTTCTAAGCCAAGAAAGGAATGGTAAATGGAGACCAGTGGCATTCATGTCAAAGGCCCTCACCAAAACAGAGCGAAATTACAAGATATACAACAAAGAACTCCTCGTGATAATGCTTGCCCTGGCCGAATGGAGACACTACCTAATGGGAGCAGCAGAGGACGTAGAAATCTGGACGGATCACCAAAACCTCCAGTATTTCAGAAAACCCCAAAAGCTAAACTGGCAACAAGCATGATGGGTCACCGAACTGGCTGAATACCATTTCACCCTCCATCACAAACCAGGCACCCTCAACAAGAAGGCTGACCTACTCTCCAGACGGGAAGACCATGACCAGGGACAGAACGACAATGACAAAATAGTCATCCTCAGCCCAGAACATTTCCGTGCAATGATAATGCCCACACACGCAGAACTATACCCCTGAATCCTTAAACTGCTCAAGGAAAACGAGAACATAGACACTAACATCTATGACTCCTTCATTCATGGACGAGGAGTCTATAAGAATGGTCCAGAAGGGAAAAACACCAACATTCTGATATATCACAACCGCATCTACATTCTGAAGGATGCCGAACTCAGGGGAACAGTGATCGCTATGAGCCATGACCACATCGCCGCTGGACATCCTGGAGTAGCAAAAACCCTGGAACTCGTCCAGAGGAACTATTGGTGGCCTAAAATGCATAAGGACATAGAAGCATACATCAGAGGATGCGAAACGTGTCAACGAACGAAGACCGACACACAGCCAAAGGCCGCCCCACTCAACCCAAACACCATACCCACAGACCCTTGGTCGCACATCTCCGTCGACATGGTCACCGGACTCCCAGAATCCAACGGGCACGACGCCCTACTTGTAATAGTTGATCGCTTCTCAAAAGAAATTGTGCCAATCGCCTGCAATGTCGAGCTCTCGTCAGAAGGATGGGCGAGAATACTCAGAGACCAGGTCTACGCATGACATGGAATGCCAACACATGTCATATCAGACAGGGGCCCCCAATTCGTCTCAAAATTCATGAAGGACCTATACAAGATGCTGGACATCACCCCGAATGCCTCCACGGTGTTCCACCCACAAACCAACGGCCAGACAGAACGAGCCAATCAGGAGATAATCAAATATCTCCAAATCTTTGTAGACTACAGACAGGAAGACTGGACAGAGTGGCTGGCACTCGCAGCCTTCTCTCACAACAATTGAGTCCACTCAGCAACTGGCAGGTCTCCGTTCTTCGTCAACCATGGAATGCACCCTCAACTCCTATCCGAATCAATCTGTGAGAACCCTTTCGACAATCCCAGCGCTCAGGACTTTTCTGCCACAATGATGAAGATCCATCAGGACACACAGAAGGCCCTAACAGAAGCCGCAGCTGCAATGAAAAAACAATACGACAAGAAGACCAAGCTGGCACACGGATATCTCATCGGAGATCGAGTCTGGTTAGATACCCGAAACCTCCACCTTCCCAGACCAAAGAAAAAACTGGACGACAAACGAGTTGGACCCTTCCAAATCCTCAACAAGGTCGGAGCAGCAGCGTACAAATTGAAACTTCCACCCCACTGGAAGATTCACCCAACCTTCAACGAGAAACTACTCTCACCATTCACCCCCCCCGCATTCCCGAACCAAGAAATACCGCCACCACCTCCACCTGATCTAATCGAAGATGAAGAAGAATATGAAATCGACGAGGTGTTAGACTCGCAAACACAGAGAATACGTGGAAAGAAAGGGCAAAAGTCCAGGACAACAATGGACTATCTAGTCAAATGGAAAGGATGGACACGAGAACACAACTCGTGGGTATGAGAAACAGAGATGGAACACGCACAGGAAGCAATAGAGGAATATGAACAACGTGTCGAGCATGCCGGACACGTAGAAATAGCCAAAATCGTAACCTCAGACGACAAATATGCAGAATATTGGGAAATTCTACATACACGCAACAAATGCAACACCCCCGGAGACGAACCCAAATGGCAGTCGGGACGACTGCCTTAACGAGGGGGTAATGTTACGATTTATTCACATTTTTCCCAACTTTCCTCATCTAAGCGCCCAAGCGCTTATCCTTGCAATCTAATCACCACCATCTAATCCTTATTGTCATTCCACCGCACCAACTCCACGACTATAACGGTCGACTACCATTCTCTCGCTACGACTCGCTTCCACCACAAGGTTACCACTCGACTTATTGTCATACACTCGTTGTTCCCTTGTTGTCGCTTACTGATGGACTTATTATTAGCACACAGACTTTAGTATGTAAGTAGCATGACTCTTGCTGTAATACCTCAGCTTCGAGCTATAGTTTATCTATACTGATCTTACTCTCTCAACGACTAGCACCTAGTGCCACGCCTTTACGAGTCCATCGCTACAGCTTTACTCTGATCATCAGTGTCCACCAGTATATGACTCAGAGTTTATGCTTGTTTGGATCACGTGAGACCTGGGTCTAACAGCTTGCCTCCTGCATTAGCTCATCATATAGCAGCTCGAGGGATTCTGCCTTCTCTTGCGCCCTTTTGGCTTCCCCTAACTCCTGTTGCAAATATGGGCCTTGCGGTTATACTTAATACAATGCCGCCGTACCTTTGTCAGTATCTTCACCAGCAACTCTAAGTCCGCCTTGTTGTTGGAGCTGTTTCCGGTCGCTTCTTCCTCATCAGATGAAATTTCAATTACTTCCGCAGGCTCCCTGGTGCCTTCATTTCTTTGCTGCCTGATGCCACCCCGTCGCATAGGGTTCGCGTGTGACGTGGTTGCCACCCTTTCAACTCCACGCATTGCGTCTAGCCTGTTTTCGGTTATCTTGGTCTCCTCACTTCCACTCACCATGCTTCCCGTCGAGAGCTATGCGTACTGCACGGATTTGCCGGTGTTTGAGTGGTTCACGACTGTTTTGTGGTGAAGATGACAATTATGGGTGTTATATGGGTGTTACGTTGTACAGGGAAAAAAAAAAACACACACACAGCCACTTTTTCAATGTGTCACATGACCCTGACATATCTGCTATGAGTGTACGGGTGTTTTTCGTCTTCTGCCCCGTCTGTGAGTCTTTGTCCATGCACTCCTTTCGATGCTCTTTATGCTCTGCTGTCTATGCAATGATCAGCCCTTGTTCTCGTCTTGATCCCACTTTGACATGATCGGCGCTCAATTGACCTCCTCCCTTCCTGTCTAATCCTCGTCCTTGTATTCCCATGCTGCCTCTCGCACATGTGACTATCGTCGCAGTCCACTCTGAAGCTCGATCGCAACACTTATAATGCGTCTCCGTCCATGCACCATCGCGCTCCGTATTCGCCGAGTTTGCCTGCACCGCTGCTCATTGTATCTGGTCATCTGTTGGTTTTATGGTTGGTGTACAGCTCCTTAACGACGGTGACGGATCAGTGTGTCCCTTTGCAATTCGCACTTGTATTGACACTCACAGGCCATGTGCCTCCCAGTTCGACTCTGCGCATTATCCTGCTTTCCTTGAATCTATCAGTCGGTTCAAGACAGACCTCTCGTTTCCTGCTTTGATAGAGTCGTACACTACAGGTTGGTACATCATCACCGAATTGTTATTGAGTTGACCCATGCTCTCGCAGGTATGCATCCTTATTTCCAACTGCAAGCTTCCATTTTGTTGCTGTCCGCAGTTAACGGGGAGCGTTTCTATGGATGCATGATGGACATCATCAAGAGTTTCGAGGAAAAATATCCATGCGCTCTTTTGTTGCATGCCTCTCTCCCCAGTGCCGGGTCCCTCTCTTCCTCTCCGAGCCTTTCCCATATTTGTAATGGTTTGCCTTTTGAAGTCCTCGAGCGCATATTCAGGATGTGCTGCAGAGATACTCTGTTGACGAGTTGTTTCGTGTGCCACGATTGGTGCCTAGCCGCATGCACATTCACTCACAGCTACATTTGTCTTCGCATGAACATGGACTGGCAGTACTGGGTGGGGGGTGTATCTGGCAAGCAGCACGCCGACCTTTATGCATTTGCGGTGGAGTGTGCTGTTTCCTACATGTCGCGCAAATGGGGGTTTGCGTCTTGGGTAATGGGTGTTACATTCGAGTGCTGGCCTAGTACACCAGCACCTTTCTTTTTCAAGGTTTTTGAGCATGTACGCAAGGTCATTTACCACGGCAAATCCTGCTGTCTCCATAGTTATCCGGTCATCGGATACCCTCATATACTGCCTGCCTCCGTTGTTTCCCTGCACATCGTCCGGTGCTCTCTACGTGCGTACAGCATAGAATGTATGCTGGCTTTGTGTCGCAACATACATTCTATTACCCTACATTCCGTTTATTATGGGCACATCGTACGTCTCTGTATTTCTGGGCCCGTCTGATAATATGTGTTGATGGGTTCCACAGATGGCACCGCTTGCTCAGGCCTTTACGGCTGCTGATATAGCAGAGTGGCTGTCAAGGCAGTGCATCAAGATAACATCTCCGTGCAGGGTGCTAGAGCTGTATACTCCCTCTATCAAGCGCTTGTCGATACATGTTCCCGATTATTCCTATGACATCAATTCTACCGCCAGCGACGCACGAGGAACACCTCCTCTCTTGTTGCAGCTTTTTCCTGAGTCGTCTCCTTCGCCCGCTGCGTTGTATTACCTATGGGACGACAAGGCATTTCCTGTCCGTCTGTGTCTCTCAGCCGTGCAAGACCTCGAGCTCTTCCTGTCCACACATCTGTGTTCTGTGTTGCCACGTGTTGTCATGCACGTGGGTCAGCATATTACGGTGCTGCGTCTGGTGTTCCGTATGTTTTCGAGTGCACTGAGCATGCTGTGCATATATACTGACTGACACTTTGACAGCCCCCGCACCATACATGCGGCATACAGATGCACTGTCTTTATCTGGCTTCGTGTCTTTATTGGATCTATAGATAGAAGCGCCACCTTGTGACATTGAATCTGTGATGTTGGGGTGTGCTACTTGGTGTTCAATTGCCCGATCACAGCAGGATTCTGTCTTTACGCTGTGTCTGTCTCCCGCAGACAATTGTGTACAGGTGGAGTGTGCCTTGGCAGACCGACTCTTCCTCTCTGTTCTAGGTGGCACAGCTGCAAACAAACATCGCCCGTTGTGTGGGAGCTTCGGTATAGGCTTGCGATCGTCCAGATTGTCCGCAGACCAGTGCGAGCTTTGTACCGTGGTTGATCACTTCCTTGCCCGTATAGTTGCAGATAGCTCGGTGTGTTCCACTGTTCGTGACACCCTGTTTTTTTGACCTGGTCCGCTAAGCTACTATGTGCCACAATATGTACCTTGAATTGTACATATATGCTTGTAGATACATGCTGCCGTTGTTAGACCCAGGTCTCACGTGATCCAAACAAGCGCAAACTCTATGTCATATACCGGTGAACACCGATGACTGGAGTAGGGCTGTGACGATGGACTCGTTAAGGCGTGGCACTATGTGCTAGTCGTTGAGAGAGTAAGATTGGTATAGATAAACTATAGCTCGAAGCTGAGGTATTACAGCGAGAGTCGTGCTACTTATATACTAAAGTCTGTGTGCTAATAATAAGTCCATTGGTAAGCGACCACAAGTGAACAATGAGTGGAAGACAATAAGTTGGGCGGTAGCCTTGTGGTGGAAGCGAGCCATAGTGGAGGGACGGTAGTCGACCGTTGCGGTCGTGGCATTGGTGCGGCGAGATGGTGATAAGATTAACGAAGATAAGCGCTTGGGCGCTTAGATGAGGAAAATCAGGAAAAAGTGGATAAATCGTAACATTGCCCCCTCGTTAAGGCAGTCGTCCCGACTGCCATTAAGCTTTGTCTCCGGGGGTGTTGTGCTGATGTAGAATGTCCCAATATTCCGCATATTTATCGTTGTCTGAGGTTACGATTTTGGCTATTTCTATGCGTCCGGCATGCTGGATGCGTTGTTCGTAGTCCTCTATTGCTTCTTGTGCGTGTTCCATTTCTGTTTCTCGTACCCACGAGTTGTGTTCCCTTGTCCAGCCTTTCCATTTGATTAGGTAGTCCATTGTTGTTTTGGATTTTTGCCCTTTCTTGCCTCTTACTCGGCGTGTTCGTGAGTCTAATACTTCCTCAATTTCGTATTCCTCCTCGTCTTCGATCAGATCTGGAGGAGGCGGTGGTGGTACTTCCTGGTTTGGGAATGCGGGTGGTATGAATGGTGAGAGTAATTTCTCATTGAAGGTGGGATGAATCTTCCAATGTGGTGGAAGTTTCAGCTTGTATGCCGCCATTCCGACTTTATTTAGAATTAGGAAGGGACCGACTCGTTTGTCATCCAGTTTTTTCTTTGGCCGTGGTAGGTTAAGGTTCCGTGTGTCCAACCAGACCCGTTCTCCGACATTATATCCCTGTGCCGGTTTGGTTTTCTTGTCGTATTGCCTTTTCATGGCGGCGGCGGCCTCAATGAGGGCTTTCTGCGTTTCCTGATGGATCTTCATCATTGTGGCAGAGAAGTCTTGAGCGCTTGGATTGTTGAAGGGGGTTTCTCGGATTGATTCTGGCAGTAGTCGGGGATGTATTCCATGGTTGACGAAGAATGGTGACTTTCCGGTTGCTGAATGGATTCTATTGTTGTGGGAGAACGCGACTAGTGGTAGCCATTCTGCCCAGTCTTCCTGTCGATAGTTTACAAAAATTCGGAGGTATTTGATGATTTCCTGGTTGGCCCGTTCTGTTTGGCCATCTGTCTGGGGATGGAACGCCGTGGAAGCGTTTTGGGTGATGTCTAGCATCTTGTAGAGGTCTTTCATGAACCTCGAGACGAAGTTGGGTCCCCGATCTGAGATTACGTGAGTCGGCATTCCGTGTTTTGCGTATACCTGGTCTCTGAGTATTCTTGCCCACCCTTCTGATGAGAGTTCGACGTTGCAGGCGATGGGTATGATTTCCTTGGAGAAGCGGTCGACAATCACGAGTAGGGCGTCATGTCCATTGGATTCGGGTAGGCCGGTGACCATATCCACTGAGATGTGGGACCATGGTTCAGTGGGGACTGCGTTTGGATTGAGTGGGGCGGCCTTGGGCTGTGTGTCGGTTTTTGTTCGCTGACACGTTTCGCATCCTTTGACATAGGCCTCAACGTCCTTGCGTAGTTTTGGCCACCAGTAGGTTCTTTGGATGAGCTCTATAGTCTTTGCTACTCCAGGATGTCTGGCTGTGATATGGTCGTGGCTTATTGCGATGATCGTGCCTCTGAGTTCTGCGTCTTTGGGAATATATACCCGTCCGTCGTACATCAGGATGTTGGCCTTTCCTCCTTTGGGGCCGTCCTCATAGACCCCTCTGTTGTGGACGAAGGAGTCATGGACGTTTGCGTCTATGTTCTCATTTTCCTTGAGTAGTTCAATGATTCGAGGGCGAAGCTCCTCGTGTGTGGGCATTATCATTGCCCGGAAGTGTTCTGGTCCTAGGACGACGACTTCATCGTTGTCGTTTTGTCCTTGGTCATGGTCCTCCCGGTGGGAGAGAAGGTCGGCCTTTTTGTTGAGGGTGCCGGGTTTGTGGTGGAGGGTGAAATGATATTCGGCCAGTTCGGTGACCCACCGTGCTTGGCGTCGGTTGAGTTTCTGTGGCTTTCGGAAATACTGAAGGTTTTGGTGATCCGTCCAGATCTCCACATCGTCCGCGGCTCCCATGAGGTAGTGTCTCCATTCAGCGATTGCGAGCATTATCGCGAGGAGTTCTTTGTCGTAGATTTCATAGTTACGCTCTGTCTCGGTGAGCGCTTTTGACATGAATGCTACTGGCCTCCATTTTCCGTTTTGTTCTTGACTGAGGACTGCTCCGATTGCTCCTTCACTTGCATCTGCTTCTACCCTGAACCTTCCTTCCTGGTTCGGGATGGTGAGGAGTACGTCCTCTGCCATTTGTTTCTTGATCTGTTGGAAGGCTTGATTTTGGGCGGCTCCCCATGTCCAGGGGGCATTTCCACAAAGTTGCGTCAGGGGTCGGACAATTTTTGAATAGTCCATTATGAACTTGCGGTAGAAGTTTGTGAATCCTAGGAATGATTGTAGTGCCTTCTTCTTGGTTGGGGTCGGCCATTCCGTGATTCCTTTGACTTTTATTGGGTCCATTCGGACAGTTCCTTCGCTAACGATTACTCCGAGGTATTCGGTTTCTAATACCTCAAATTCGCATTTTTCTGCCTTGAGATATAACTTGTGTTCTCGAAGGTGTTGGAGGACCATCCTGACGATGCGTCGGTGTTCGGATAGGTCTTTGGTGAATATCAGGATGTCGTCGAGGTAGATCGTGACCTTTCCGGTCTCGATCAGGTCCTTGAAGATGTCGTTCATCATCCATTGGAATGTGGCGGGCGAATTTGTGAGTCCGAAGAACATTACAGTGGGTTCAAAGAGTCCGCGATTGGTGCGGAATGCCGCCTTTTCTTCGTCTCCTTCCTTGATGCGGACATTGTTATAGCCCCATCGTACATCCAGTTTTGTGAAGTATTTGGCTCCTCGGAGACGGTCAATGAGCTCGGTGATTAGGGGGAGCGGATATCGATTTTTGATTGTCATCTCATTGAGTTTTCAATAGTCTTGGACTGGGCGGAGAGTGCCATCCTTCTTCTTGACAAAGAAGAAGGGAGAGGCGAATGGTGATTTGGAAGGGCGAATCCTTCCTGATTCGAGGTTTTCGTCGAGGAACTTGTCCAACTGTTCTTGTTCATTGCGATTCAGGGGATATACCTTGCAGTCCAGGGTGGAGGCAGCGTTGGGGATAAGTTCTATCACGTGGTCCCAGGTTTTTTGCTCTGGGAGTTCGTCAAAGTTCTCTTTGGAGAACAGGTCCCGGAAGGAGTGGTAATGTTCTGGGATGAGCTCTTCGAAGGTTTTCTTGGGTTTTCCTTCGTTGGCCTTTGCTGCTAGGTCGTTGGTGTGATGGACCGCGCGGATTAAGATCTCTTCTTGCATATTTACCACGAGGATACTCTCTCCCTCTTCCAACTCTTCATCCCATGCGTCATCGGGGTCCGAGTCGGGGAGTGGCAGGCGGTTTTTCTGGCACTGACATCTCCCGAAAATAAGAGTTCCGGTCTTCCAATTGACTACAGGGTTGTGGCGTTTTAACCAGTCATGTCCGAGGTAGACCTCTTTTGTGCCGAGGTCGGTCACCGCGAGATCGATGCGTTCTGTATGTCCTCCAATGCTCATTCGGAGTTCTACGAACTCGGTGATATCTCCGGCTTTGTTTTGAGTTCCGTCTGCGTTATAGACTGGAATCGGTACTGCAGCCTTTCTCGTGTCTAGGCTGTGTTGAAGGACAAGTTTCTGGTCTATCGAACTGCCCGTGCATCCGCTATCAATTAGTGCTTTGACGGATAGAGCGGGGGTGCCGGAACAGGGTTCTAACTTGGCGGTGATTGTCAAGTCTTTGCTGCGCTTTGTAGTCGTGGTGCGGATGTATCGGATTGGTTTTTGAAGCTCGTATAGGCGTTCTCTCGCCTGTTCCCCCCCTTTTTGGAGTTCCTTGAGTAGTTCTTCGGTGTGTTCTGCCTCTCTCCCTTTGTGGATCCAGAGTGCGAGGATGGCGTTCGCCTGACTAGGCGTACGCGCTTCTTGGATCGCTCTCAGGGTCCATTCAGCGGAGAAAGGTCGATACCACCTATTGTCCGGGGATTTCGGGCTCGGGAGTCGTTCTCCTTCTCCCGTTGGAATGGATGGGGGGGCGTGTTTCTTGGCTTCCTTGGCGAGCCATTGTTGGTAGGCGGTGTCATCCTCCTCGTCGGGTATTTCGATCATCGTGGTGCGTGGCGGTCGAGGCGTCTCTCGCCCTGTTCGGCTCTCTTGATCCTTGTGAGCGCTTGAGTGTATGGAGTCGTCACTCCCGTCCTTCTGCCGCTCTTCACTGACTATACGGGCGGGGAATGTCGCGCTCCCGTTTACATCGCAAGTCGAGGGCGTAGCACATGCAGGCGCCATCTGAGATGGGGGTCGTGATCGTCGCGTGCTTGTCGCATGGTCCGTACCCCCAGCTGGTCCCAAGGGCGATGCAGGGCGAGGGCTAGTCCCCCTCATGGTGGCGGTAATGGCGGTGCCTCGGGCGTCAGCTCGTCGGTCCTGGGCGCTTACTCGAGACTTTGAATTCGCGCGCTTGTGGCTTGAGCCAGGCGCCTTTCGGACTGGTCCGGTGGCCACCTTAGCAAGCGGACTTGAGGGACTCTCTGTCCCTTGTTCGGCCCTTTTGATCCTTGTGGGCACTTGAGAGGGCATCTCCTCATTGTCGGTGAGGAGAGCATATCGATTCGATTCTTTTCTTACTGGTGTGGTCGCGGTGGGAGGTGCTAACGGGGCAGGTATATTTGAATGCGCGTATTTATATGTAACTACAGAGGTATTATGAGTCCGACCACCAGG
This sequence comes from Armillaria novae-zelandiae, assembly GCA_030435655.1. NCBI lineage: Eukaryota > Fungi > Basidiomycota > Agaricomycetes > Agaricales > Physalacriaceae > Armillaria > Armillaria novae-zelandiae. The sequence continues at coordinate 1,214,497 of JAUEPR010000009.1, forward strand.
GAGCGAGTGCGTACCAGAAGAATGTCCTTTGGCCAGCCGAGTGGAATCGATCACTCGCTGGCCTCACCTTTTACCTCCTCAAGCCCCGAGGTCATCTTCTCCTCGGGTTCCTTCTCCAACTCTTGCAACATCGTGCGTAGTTCTGCTTTCGTAAATCTTCCTCGGGCATCCTGTCTGCGTGGCTTCTTCGGCTTTGGGCATTCCTTGGACAGGTGCCCCTTTTCTCCGCAGTTGAAACATCGGCCCTCTTTTCTGAGACGGTCTATCTCCATTGCTTGTCCGCGGCCCCCATACGTTACTCCGGTGCTAGTCTTCTTGTCTCCGCCCTGGTTAGTGCCGCTCGGGGTTGCAGACTGCGAACTTGTCGCGCCGGTGGGTTTGTTCTGTCCACCGGCAGGGTGGTTCTGGGGTCTGTTGTCCTTTCGTGGTTGGTGGCCGTATTGGAGTCCGATGGTTTGGTCGAAGATCCGCTTCCTGGTGCGGTTTTCGTACATCTTGGTTACTCGGGCCTTCCACTGTTGGTAGTTGCCAGGGGTATTTTCTCCATCGGCGATTGCGCGGGAGTATGAATTGGGGATTCCGATTTCGATGGCCTTACAGAGAAGCCCTCGGTCGCTTTCGTCTGCGAGGCGTCCGGCGAGCTTCGCTTCCTGCTCCAACTGTTGGAAGTAGTCTTCTGCCGTTCCTTCTGCCATCCGTAGTTCGAACATTGCCTTTTCGTGGACCTGCTCTATGGCGTGGTCTTTGAACCGTGCCGTGAGCATCTCGGTGAACTCCTTCCATGATGGATATCGGAAGTGTCGGCTCACCGGGTCCCAGAGTTCGGGTCTCTTATGGGTCCACCAGTCTTTTGCAACACCTTCGAAGTATGATGCGGCGAAGGTGATTCTTTGTGACTCTTCTTGGAAGAAGGGTAGGAATGTCTCGAAGTAGGCTAGACAATCCCCGACGAAGCGGAGAATGTCGTGGTGGTTTCCCGAAAAGTGGCGTGGGGTGTCGATTAAGGTGGGTTTTACCCCAAAGTATGGGGCGTTGGGGAGTCCCAGCCCTACTGGGGGGTCGTGTGGAGCGTATGGCCAGTCTGGGTGTCGCGGGATCGAATATCGGTCATCCCGGTCGTGTATCGGACGGGCTTCGTTTGGTATTGGTGCCGCTGCGGGTGCTGCCGGGGGCGGCGCCGGGGCATTGTCGGGTACTCCCGGTCTTCCTCTTCCTTCTTCTTCGACATCCGGGAGGAACCCATAGCGGTTTGCGTAATCGTTGTTTCTGATGATTGCTTCTTCGACCGCTCGCCTTGCGTTTGCGAGTTCGTCCCTTCTCTTTGTCATTTCAGCACGTTGTGCGGTGACTCGTGCCTTCCGTTCTTCTTCTGGGTTTGATGGCGCTGCGTCGTCCATTCCGTCGTCTCCTGCCGCACCGAATAGCCGGCTCGTGGTGGGGTAGGGGTAGTACCCTTGTTGTCTGGTTCGGGCCGGTGGTGAGTCCGGCATCTGAGTCGGCCATTGTGGCTCGGGGTAGTACGCGGCGAATGGGTTGGATTGTGGTACATAAGTATCAAATTTAATTTGCCCCCTGGGCCCGACGCTCTCGGCGATACCTCTCGTTTGCCCAAACAAACCGGAGGTATCCATCATTCCTTCTCCTGGCGTGGTGCTCCAACTCGTGTAGCCGGGTAGCGAGTTCGTCGTCCCGGTCATTGTTCCTGGCCCTCGTGCTCCTTCTGTTGATGAGCGGGCCCAGTTCGGGTGGATGGAGGGTTCGGCCCGCATTGGCCCGAAGGAAAAGTCCGAGGTCATCCCCGCTTGTTCCCGGGGGTAGGTGTGCGTGGGCGATGGAGAAGGCCATTGGTCCATGATCGAGGGGTATGCGGGCTCGTTGTTCCACGTCCTCTCTTCGGAGGGTCCAGGCCTCAATTCTGATTGGGCCGAGTAAGTCTCTGTCGACTGGCCCGAGCTCTGGCCATAGTCGATCCGAGCTCCATCGGTTGAAGAGCTCGTGGTCGATCTGTTGGAGCCACTCGGGCTTGTGATTGTCCTGGATGGGGACAAGTCGAGCGGGCTCAGGCGCTCGAATTCGGATTGCCTCGGGGTTTCGGAAAGGGGCGAGTATATCGGGCTCAGAGGAATCGGAGTCGGTGTTCTCGGCGGGCCAGTTATCGGGCCCCGCGATCTCTCCTGCGGGAACTCGTACCCTTCTACCAGAGGGGGGTCGTTCCATCCTGACTGAGCGGTCTGGGATGTAGGCTGGGGGTGGGGTCGGGCTACGGAACCTAGTCCGAAGCTCCCTCCCGTATTCTTCGGCCATGGAGGACCGCCTTGGCTCTGGCTCAGCCATGGGGGCATTGGCTGGGTCTGGAGTGGGTGCGCGAATGGGTGCACGTACTGTCCCCTCGCGTAGGGGGAACTCGTCGGAGGAAGCGTTACCATGGGTCTGGGGGGTGCTTCGCCTCCTTGCATGTTGGGTCTGCGAGCTACAGGGCTCGTTCTCGGGGTAGGCCCCCGGTAGGTTCCTTGTGGCGGCGGGGGTGTTTGTCTGATCGTGGAAGGGGGAAATCCTCCTGGCGGGCCTTGGCTCGCCTCCGATGAGGATCCCGTTTCTGTGGAGGTATTCATGGATTCTGTCGTACTGATCGTAGACCGTGAGGGCGGTGAAGAGTACGAGGAGGAACGCAGCCGGGAGGGCTACGCCTAGTTCGATGGTTTGTTTTTTGTTTAAGTCTGGGGTCATTTGTTGGTTCGTCGTGGCTAGCACTGAGGAACTGTAGGGAAGCTTCGAGCTAACTGTTAGACCCAGGTCTCACGTGATCCAAACAAGCGCAAACTCTATGTCATATACCGGTGAACACCGATGACTGGAGTAGGGCTGTGACGATGGACTCGTTAAGGCGTGGCACTATGTGCTAGTCGTTGAGAGAGTAAGATTGGTATAGATAAACTATAGCTCGAAGCTGAGGTATTACAGCGAGAGTCGTGCTACTTATATACTAAAGTCTGTGTGCTAATAATAAGTCCATTGGTAAGCGACCACAAGTGAACAATGAGTGGAAGACAATAAGTCGGGTGGTAGCCTTGTGGTGGAAGCGAGCTGTAGTGGAGGGACGGTAGTCGACCGTTGCGGTCGTGGCATTGGTGCGGCGAGATGGTGATAAGATTAACGAAGATAAGCGCTTGGGCGCTTAGATGAGGAAAATCAGGAAAAAGTGGATAAATCGTAACAGCCGTATTCACACCTGATATAGAAGCTCCTACCATCTCTTGTAACCCCATGCTTGTCGGACGGACTATTGTGAACCATTTGTGACCCCACTCACGGTGGTGTGGAAACATACAGGCACGCATTCTCGTTCGGTGTATATATACGGTAGGTCGGCATGCATGAGGAACGGGCTGTCCCGATTGGATATCAAATGTTTATATCCTGCTCCCGAGCCTTGATTGGTCACCCCTTTGGAACCTTTTTGTTCTTTTTTTTCTTCTTCTTTCTGCTGCCTTCGCAACACACTCAATTAGTTTGTCAGTGCTCCATCCTTGTCCCGGCCTCATCCATCATGGCTCGCCTGTTATTGTCTGCTGCTTGTCTGTTGTTTTTTGTTCCCGGCACCCCGCATCGTATACCCACGACATGCCACAGTTATTTGGTGAGTATTATGTGTTCCCTGTCATGGGCTGTGACTGATTCCAGACCAACGTAAGTTCGCCCGAGGTTGTATGCTTTCCGAATATGTTGTCGACATCGCATGCGCCAAACACCTATGGAATTTGTCCATCGTCGTGTCCCGAGGCGATTCGGACCCCTGCTCCCTCACTGTATGTGGCGAGAGCTGGTCCTACGTTGCGCACATTGTCGTAGATTACAATGTATCACACTTGCACCTTGTGCATGTGGGCACCGTGTCGTACGAGTTCAGCACCGGTGAGCATCGCTATCCTACGAATATATATACCCTCCTTCATGATGGTGTATGTTTAGATGTGTGCTATTCGACCAACCGCGTTCCATTGCGCTTTTCTTGCCCACATGGGTGTTCAGAGTATGCCAGCCCACATGGGTGTAGAAAACGCCTTACTTGGTGGAACAGACATAGTGGACAACTCAAGCAGGGTTCAATGGTTGCAACGGAGCAAGCCGTCATGTATGTTCTGGGTCTTGTATTCGCCATGTATCGTCTGTTTGCAATGGCCATGATGTGTCGAGCTGCAATGCCTGCTTATTCATCTTGTACCGAGTCGAATGTGTTTCCCCCTTCCCGGTCAACTTGCGTAGGTGGAGGGCGCGGTGCCCATCTGTTCCTTGCACATGATACCATTGTATCCTCGCTGGATAATATAGACATCGACAATGTGTTTGCATCTGCATTCAAATACCGGTTTCATGACCACATAAGGCATAGTGATGCTGACGTGTTTTCGTTAGACGATTCATACTTGTGTGTGAGTATCCCTCTTGACATCATTGCGAGTGCCATTCCCGTCACCAAACTCCACAACATACTCAGAGTCCACGATGCCCCCATACAGTTGCGGGATACTAAGGCTGCTTTATTGAAATCGATTGTGGGCCACCATTGTGCCGAGTGTGATAGCCACATATCCGTGTTCAAAAAGATACCGTTGGCCCCAACCACGTCTTCACGTATGGTACCGCCTCCACCAGTATCTACGGACGCTAAATTTCCGCCCCCTCCTCTAACTGAGGCCAAAGAAGCGTCTATTATGCGTGAGTGCATTGCCGCTATGCAGCCGTCCAGTTTTCAAGAGGCTGGTTGTACCGTATGTGGTCAATTGACGCTGTTACGGAATCTCAGCGAGTCACGGCATGTTGCCCGTTTGTTATCCATACTGGAAAACGATACCTGTACACGAAAAGAGAGGTTCGCCGATACTGATCCTGTTGGACCACATCCGGGACCGGTGCGCGATACCACTACCGACTTTGTGTGCTTGAAGTGCAGAGCAGCCATCAGGAAAGGTAACGTGCCTAAGCTGGCCCTGGTGAACAACATGTGGATCGGGGAGGTCCTGGATGTTCTGGCGCAACTGTCATTTGTTGAACGGCTGTTAGTTGCATGCATGCAGCACAGCTGCTGTTTCATGCGTGTGGTGTTGGCCGGTCATCCTGATTCTGGTGCCAGGAAGATGATAGCGCACGTCGTCGTGTTTGAATCGCCCATCTCCAAAGTGTACAACGTCCTCCCGCCGTGCAGAGAAGAGCTTGACGAAGTGTTAGCCGTTATGTTCACAGGACCTATGACCCCTACAGAGGAGGATATGCAGCGTACGCCTCTGCTCATGCGCCACAATGTCATGAAGAATGTGCTGCGGTGGCTGCAGCTCAACCACTGTGACTACAAAAACGTCGACATTTCGGAGGCCAACATGGCAACATACGCTGACGGAAAAGCACCTGTTGCAGTCATGTACAAGGACAGGCATACCAACAAGGTACCAGAAGGAACTAGTGTCTTCAACAATGAGGAGGCCAACGGCACCACAGATGGACCATGTCCCATAGTCATTCATGGATTGGTGGGAGAACAGCTGCAGATGTTCACGCTTACTGAACAAAAGGCTATGGCCGCACGCCATTTCAAAGCTGATCAGGGCGTGCTGGCTGTAGGCCATGCATTGGAACCTCAGTCTGTTTACAACAACGCATTGTTGTATCCGTCGATGTTTCCCTGGTTGTTTCCTTATGGTCTTGGAGGCATCGGTGCAGGTGGCTTGTCAGATATAGTGCATAAGAGATGGTTGCTGATGTATCATGACAAGCATTTCCAGACGGATGTCGCGTTCCCTTTTGTAGCCTTCAGTCATGAACAGATCAAGGCCAGTACCACTGGGGGGTTTATTCTAGCTGACAAGGACAAGTTCTTTGAGATTTCTGAAAGAATACACCGTATAGACGATACAGTACTTGAAAGCCTGTCCTCTAGGATGGCTGAAGGCCAGGTCGTCGTACCAGCCACTGATGCCGAAAAGGACTGTTTTCAGTTGATCAATGACATTGACCATGTTGCGCATAAGGTGCAGGGCTCTCTCACATCCAAGAAGTACATGTGCAACGAGGTATATTCGTTAATGGCAGCAGAGGGTGCTCTGTCTTGGTATTTTACTATGGCCCCGTCCGACCACAGTCATCCCATCTGCGTATACTGGGCGGATCGCAAAATCGAGTTCGATCCCATTCCCCTCACTGAAAAGGTGCATGTCCGGCTTGTTACAAGTAATCCAGTCGCATGCACCCACTTTTTTCGATTCATGGTCGAATTATTCTTGAAATATGTGCTGCGAGTGGGGGATGTCGTGCTGGACGGACTGTATGGAGACACCTGTGCTTATTATGGTACCGTCGAGCAGCAGGGTCGCCTCACCCTACATCTGCATATGATAATATGGATCAAGAGCAGCTTGAGTCCACAGCAGATACATGATCGCCTGGTGTCTGACGATTCTGAGTTCTGGTCCCGTCTGATACGGTATCTCGAAAGCGCACACCAAGGAGAGTTCTTCACCGGTACTCAAGTGGCTGTTGCTGACATGCGATACCGAGAGACGCTCCGGGCTGATTATGTCAACTTCACTGAAGTCTTACCTGAAGCTCCTCTGCCGCATTGTGATGACTTACGTTCGACGTGTTCAGAGTGCAATGATGGCAATACGACCGATACATGGTGGGCATATTTCAAACACCTGGTAGATATGATTGTCAGCAAGTGCAACATGCACACCTGCAAGTCAAACACCTGTGCAGATGGTACCTTGAGAAGGAATGCAAATGCAAAAGGATGTATGGATAACAAATGGGGAAGATGTAAGGCGCGATTCCCTCGTAATATCTTCCAGGAAACTGGTGTTGATGCAGAAACCGGCCATATGAACGTCAAGAAAAAAGAAGCTTGGATCAATACATTCACTGCCACATTGTCCTATTTATTTTGATGTAACACGGACGTCATGTCCCTACATTCTGGGACAGCTATCAAAGCTGTACTCATTTATGTCACAGACTATATCACCAAGCCGGGCCTTAAAACCCACGCTATTTTTGATTGCATTCGGTCTGTCTTCCAGCGCAGCAGAGATCACCCTGACGTTGCACAAAGATCCCAGATTGACCGAGCGAGAAAACTCATGACGCAAATGGTGAATGTACTAGGTGCTAAGACCGAGCTAGGTTCCCCGATGATATGCTCTTATCTTCTGGGTTTTCCCAATCACTACACCAATAGACAGTTCGTCACGTTCTACTGGAAGTCGTTCGTGTCGGAGGCCAGCCGTTACTGGAAGACGGACGATAACATTGATGGCGACAGCGTCAAGGTGACACTCCGTAAAAGCTGCGGTGCCATTGTAGGTGTATCACCCATAGAGGACTACATTCATTGCCCTGCGGAGCTAGATGACATGCCATTGTATGAGTGGATATGCCTGTGCAACAGGGAATCTAACCATGCTACAAAGACTAAGGACTTACCCACCGACGACCCTATTCAGATCGATAGCTCTGCAGATGAACACGACTTTGAAGACAAAGGGGAGGATGTAGGTGATGCAGCGGAATCCGTGGACAGCCAATATTCCAGTGATGGCCTCCACTCCGAGGACACAGGTTCTCTTAGGGATTTCATCGAAAATGACGATGACGAGGGGAGAGGATTGGAAGATCTCACATATGCTGTTGAAGGTGCGGCTGTCCGTTCTGCAGCCCATGTCCCTTACATTGACCATGACACCGACGATGGCAATTCGGATGAGGATCGTGTCCACCACCGTGGGGCAAGTCGCGCTGTAAAGAAACAAAGGAAAACCAAGTACAGGAGGTTTCAATTCGGGGATGGGCACCCCCTCGCACATTCCCATCATGTGAGGATGCACCCTGTATCGGAACAAAATGTTCCGAGCTTCATGGGCAGTATGCTTCCACGTAAAGATAAAGGAGATCGTGAATATTACTGTTTGACTATGTTGACCCTCTTCAGGCCTTGGAGAACAGGTAAAGACCTCCGATCGGACCCATCCAACAGCTGGGACACTGAGTTTGGCCAATATACGTTCTCCGAGTCGCGGTTGAAGATAATGGCGAACTTCAATTTGAGGTATGAATGTTTAGACGCTAGGGATGATTACAGGGCGGAACTTATGCAGTCAACCGCTGGTGATGGCATGCCTTCGTGGTTCGACGGAGACGAGCTTGACATCCTAGCATGTGAGGGTGACCAGCTGATAGTGGGTGAGGTGTTGGCCGAGTGTGGGGTGGATCCTGATGCACCTACCTCAAGCATCCACCTTGGCCACAAGCACAAGGCCAGGGAGGCGCAAGCTGCAGCAGTGCATAGATTGGTTGGACCTGCTGGATGTCAGTGGACGGATCCCGTGCCTGCAGTTGCTGATTTCAGTGGCATCCATCTCGATGTCGATGTGGTGGGACATACATGGCAAACGTGGAAAGACGAAATCACACGTGCACGGCGTGCCGTATTAGAGGGAAGATGGGTTGGCGATGGCGCTGCGCCTACTCGTAGAGCCAATAAAGATCAAACGCGATACATTGACCAGGTCGAGATAATATGCAAGAGTCATCTCGTAAGATCTCTGCACAACCAGTCCAATGAAGCTATTATTACAGGCTTGAACGATGCGTGGGGTCTGAACGCGGAACAGGAAAGAGCTTTCTGCATCGTAGCGCAGCATTCCGGTAATCCTGCGGCAGAACAACTTTGGATGTACATTGGCGGTATGGGAGGAACAGGTAAATCGAGAGTCCTTAACGCACTGATCCAATACTTCCAGCAGCAAGGGGAAAGTAACCGACTTATCGTAGTGGTGCCGACTGGAACCGCGGCTTCGATTGTAAGGGGGTCGACATATCACTACATGTTCGGTATAAACGAGGCCAACAAGGACACCATGTCAAGGAAGGCAATGGCGGAGGTAAAGGAATGCTTGCATGGTGTCGATTACATTTTTCTAGATGAGGTTTCCATGTTATCATGCGCCGATATGTATAGGATTAGCAGCAGGCTCTCTTTAATCCTCAACAATGGGGATGTACTGTTCGGGGGGATGAATATGATTTTTGCAGGAGATTTCACCCAGCTTCCTCCACCTATGGGTGGCGAGTCTGTGTCCTTGTACGGCTCATGTGATGGGATGTTTGCATCAAACAAGTGGTCTCAAGAGATGGCTATGGGTAAGGCTATATGGCATCAGGTTACAACTGTTGTCATGCTACGACAGAATATGCGGCAACATACCCAAACCCCGAATGACGAGAAATTCTGCACAGCCCTTTCCAATATACGTTACAAGGCCGCAACTGCGGCAGATATTGAGTTTTTGCGGAGCAGGGTGGTCGGCAAACGTGCCACGTCAAAACTCACCGATCCCAATTTCCATTGCATGTCTATCATAACAGGCTTGAACGTACACAAGGACGAATACAACCGCTTAGGGGCGATACGTTTCGCTGAGGAGACGGGTCAAGAATTATGTGTCTTTTATTGTGATGACAAATTATCAGGTGCAGAATCCACAGAACAGGCGCCACGGGGCCGAGGTGCAAAGAGTACTGTTTGCTTCATATCCAACAGGCTACAGCAGACACTTTGGAGTGCTGTACCATTGTCTAGCGACAAGCAAATTCCTCCCACTTTGTCTATATGCAAAGGTATGCCCGTTATGATACATACGAATTCGGCGACCAAACTGTGTATTACAAAAGGTCAAGAAGGCACAGTGTACTCGTGGACTTCATCCATCGCGGCCCATGGTAAGCCCGTGTTGGATGTCATTTTTGTCCAGCTCGTTAACCTACCAGCTGACATGGACATAGCCGGTCTACCGTGTAACATTGTCCCTGTGGTCCAAACTTCCACCACAACTGTGTGCTCTCTTCCTGACGATACTACGGTCAAGGTTTCGCGGACACAGGTCGAGATCGCTATCAATTTCGCCATGACCGACTTTGCTTCGCAAGGCAAAACTCGACCATTCAATCCCATCGATCTCAACAACTGCAGGACCCATCAGGCTTATTATACTGCTCTGTCGAGATCGGCTACAGCGGCGGGCACTCTCATCCTGCCTGCACTAGGTCAAAAGAACGGCTCTCCCATCGATCCCAGTAAGATACAAGCAGGCTGCAGTGGACGCCTGCATCAGGAGTTCCGCGAACTCGAGATGCTCGACGATATAACAAAGCGGGTCTACGAAGGTACGCTGCCTGATACCGTACATGGCATCACTAGATATTCACTAATACAGAGTTTTCAAGCCCACATCGGCGATGCATACACTCCACCAAATATGGATCAAGGGCTTATGTGGTCGGCCGTATGGCCATTCGAGATGGAGGATGCTACACACGCGATATGGGCTAAAGACTTCATAACACACAAGCCTTTCCCTCCGGTTGAGCCTGTGTCCACCACATCCCCTACAAACTTCAGGACGCTTGACACTGTTCAGCCTGGAGCAGCGGTCATGGATAGGCCCGCCCCTCTGGTTGCCTCGACCGCCCATTCTAGGTTGACTGGATTGCCTAATACCACTTGTATCGGGTCCATTGGGGCGGCATCCGGAACGCGCAAGTTCACTCCCATGAAGCCTTCTGAAAAATGGAAGGGCCGGGCTTCTGACACGTTCGACCAGCAGCATATCGCTCCAGACAAGCGATCGCACGTTCCCTCAGATTGGTACAACCCATTAGCAGAACCTGTGGGCTGTAGCTGGTCCAACAACAGCTGTGCTTACGATGCTGTTACTTTTGTGTTGTACAACACATGGAACGCTGACCAGGATGGCATCGGCACGGATTTCACTGAATTAGGAAATAGATGGATGGACTTGTCCACCACAGCATTCCGGAAGTTTACACTTGGAGAGTACACGCTAGAGGAAGTTTGGGACTACCTGTGACGTTCTTTGAGCAGGGAGTATCCGGGTGAGTTTGTATTTGGTGCGAACACTAGCGTCAAGGCCCTAACCATGAGAATGTTCAGATCCAATGGTATATTCTCTGTATCGGATAAAGTATGTGGATCCGCGCACGCTACTCCTGTGTCTAGCCAACAGTGTTGTGTGGTGATGCTCCATTCTACTGTGCCGCTACAATGGAACATGCTTCAGCAATTTTTGGACAATACTTTGTCGGTGCTGTCTCGTCATGCCCATTGCGATACGTGCAACGTGCCGTTATGCAAACGTACCATGTACAATATTGCCCCTCCCCTGTTGTGTATGGCCGTCGCATTTAACGATGTCACGCCTGGGCTCTCCATCCACCTGACCACGAGTATTGGTATAACGGAGTATCGCTTGGCAGGTATCATGTATTACAGGGAATTGCATTTCACTGCGAGATACATCGATTCCGACCTCATCGTGTGGTTCAATGATGGCATGGTACAGCACCAACATGCAACACGTGAAGGTCCGGCACAACATGTCGATCTTGCTATAGACCCGAATGGGAAGACACTGGACTCACTAATATACGTGTGAACCTGAAGGCGAGTTTCCAGTCGACTCTCTCCGGCTTTGGTATAAGTGGCAGGGCAACCACGACCTGGTATTTACGATTGGAACAGCATCGGGTGTAAGTATCGGAAAGAGCCTGCGACCGGGTATGTAACCATGTCATACGCGCTACTGTGTCTATTGCACACGATGTACTAACCATATAATCAGGATACCGCTGGAACCACCGTGTTGTATATACTCGACAGCCTTCCCAATGGTACTAGGCCTGCACAATAGCAAGACGTATATCGATTGTTCTGAATGCAGTGTAGGTTGTTGACATCCTGGACACGCGAGAGGAAAAATTCTCACTGAGTTCCGTTTGCACCGCCACAACTTCAGATAATGCCATCCGATTACATCAGATGACGTTTATTTGAATAACTCCGCAGGGGTATACTTGCCATCAGACCTTCAGCACCAGTGGTTACCGTCATGTGAACAGTTACTGCCGAGCCGCCGGCATGGTCGGGTACGGTGCCGTCTTTAGATCGATTTCGCAGGAACTTAGAGTTAATTCTTTTCTGCACATACCGCTAAGTAACGTACTTTTACTCTGCGGTCGTATGGCTTTCTTACTTCATTTACTTAGCGCTGTCCATATACAACGATGCAATTCTACTACCTATGAACTGGTTTGCAAGTCCGGGACACCTTTTTCTGCAATCGCCAACGAATATACACGTGTTCCACGTCGATAACCGAATGGTATCCAGAGAGGGTACTGCTGGAAGCTGAGAGAAGGTACGTGAATGACCTAGCACGTAATGGTGTCAAAAAACTGTCTCTGTTGTGAGTATTCAGTCCACTGTCTTTGTGCATGTTCATCCTCGTAGCTGTGGCTGGCACTCGACACTTCAAAATCAAAATTATCATTACACCTTACAAGGCTACAGTTGCCGTGGATGGATGGCATTGACGCTGGAGATGGAGGCCGGGAACCAGGGCCAGGTATACGCATACAGGCCTCGAGATTGGAAGCAATGGAGCTGGAAGGCGCAGACAGATAGGCAGGGCATACCTCGAGGGAAACTGTTCTTCAATCCTAGCGACCATGTCGAGGTGAGTACTCATGACGTGTCGCATGCGCTTTCGCTTACCGTTTGTTGTATTTTAATTCTTGCAGGTGATGTAGCGAGGCATTTGATGGTACAATCTTATATACGATGGGTCTAGGCAGGATATACGTGTAACAGTTGCATTGCTTTCCACAATTCGTGGTATAGGTGACGTTGGAATTGGATCCTGTGAGCATCTGTATTCGACAGTGTTGGCACCTTACTGACGATACGTTGGAATGGCACGTGTCCCCTATACCAAACCATGGCCAAAGCTATATCAACCCAGGCTAGCTTTCTTTGGCGTCGAGCGCACGCTGTACTTTTTTTTTTGCTGGCACACAAATTGTGGAGTAGATAATACAATTAATAGCGAGGGGTGCGTGTCATTCATCATCCTAAATTCATCTGACAAAGCCACGATACAGGTATTATCACTTTGTGCTGTGGTAGCATCGACCGAGGTCATATTGGAACAGTATCAAAAAGTACATGCGATAGAGAGGGTAATAAGTTTCATGTTTTTATCTAAAACAGTACAAAAAAAAAAAAACATAGGACTCGGATCTGCTGCTCGGATGAGTCGGTGGTAGAGGAGAGTGAAGATGAGAGGACCACGGGGCCATCGGAGGAGAGGCCTGCTAAGAAGATGAAGGGGAAGGCTTTGGAACAGGAGGAGTTCCACGGTTCCGGTGAGTGGACTTTGGATATTTCTTTTTGGTTTGCTGACTGTTTGGTTAGATAAATGTGGGCAGTGTCGGGCCAACGGAGCCTGTTGTATTATGTTGTCCACAATGAGGTCCTGCAAACGGTGCAGGATTTGTAAGGCCAAGTGCCTGTGGACCGAGGAGACGGAACCAACGGCGATGGAGGAGGTCGTGGCCTTGCTGCATAGTTTGCATGCAAGGTTTGATGATGTGGAAGAATGGTTGGAAAAGGTGGAGAAGGAGTTGGCATCCGTCGGAGGACGTGTTGATGATTTAGTGGATGACTTTGAGGAAGGGGATGCTATTGAGTATCCACGGGATTTTGTGCCGTCGGCGTCCGAGGAGGAGTGGAAGGTGTCAAGGGAGGAGTTAGGCAAACTGAAAGGTGCCAACTCCAAGGCACTCCGGCAGGCGATGCGCTTGTGCCTCAATCAGGATGTTGCCCAAGTGTGGTATGCCCACATGACATCCACAGAGTTCAACGGTCAAGATCCATTTGAACTCGCCAACATGGAATTGTGGCACGGAAACCGCAGCAATGGCGACTTGGAATGGGCGATCGCAGCCAGCACGAGGTTTAGGGACGCTCGTACAAAGTTCTACAACATCGGAGGCCACCGGAAGGAATGGGTGCTGTGGAAGGAGTACCTGAAGGATAGTGAGGAGTTCTTGGTGGAGGATTCCGAAAGAGAATTGGAGGAGGATGAGGAGGTCAGGGCAGAGATGTTGCCGGAGTCCAGGGCTGATGGAGCACCAGGTATCGCGGACTTGGTGTGACAGGTCAAAGGGAAGGGAAAGGACCAGGAGGTAGAGAGTGGAGAAGCCGGCGGTTCCATGGACGCTTAGCGCCTAGCTCCTTATGTATTTTTTATATGGATTTTATGTAGATAGATGGGTTGTAGTGTGCGCCTGGAGAGGCCTAAAACATAGTGTTTTTTCTTGATGTTTGAAATTGGTGTGAATAAGTGTGAAGTGGAGAAATGCATCCGATGGAGTCTGTTCCTGATTAGGAAATGAATTTGCAATAGTTTTCCAGAATTGAATTTGAAATTGGGGAGACGGATTCCGACGGGAACCGATGGGAAGGATGATCAAGAAGAAATCGGTGAGGTTTTGACTGAGACCTTGCGGATGGTGACCTTGGATAACGGTCCTGGTTTGTCTGGGTAACAACAATGGAAATCTTCAATGTAGTCTTCCGTGGAGAATTCTGTAGCAGGGATCCAGGAAAATTCTTCATCAGTACCTTCATAACCCAACCATTGAACACAGTAGAGGAGTGGACAACAGAACCGACGGTCGAGCTTGGAATCAAGAATCTGTGCGATCTCAAATTGCTCTTCTCTGTTGACTTCCACGGGAGGTGGAGGTGGTTGGGTGCGATTAGGAATGGTATTAATTTCCACAGGTTCCAACTGTGATACGTGAAATACAGGATGAATGGAACAGAGGTCCGTGGGAAGTTTGAGTGTGAAGGAATGGGATCCAGGCTGAGCAATGATGTTGAACGGTCCGAGGAATTTCTCGGAGAATTTCGCAGTAGGGCGAGTAGTCCTGATGTGTTTGGAGTTAAGGAAAACCTTGTCACCTACTTTGAAATCTGGAGCTGGGGACCGTTGTTTGTCCGCTTGGAATTTGTAACGAGACTGAGCGTGAGTGATTTCGTCTCTAAGGAGTTGGTGAAGATCGTCGAGGTTGACTATGAAGTCGCGGGCCCGAGCAGAGGTGATGTCGCGTTCAGGGTACACTGTGATGTTAGGATGGTAACCCTTATTAGTGAAGAATGGAGAGATTCCGGTGGAAGCGTTCGGAGCATTGTTGTATGCAAATTCGGCAATGGGTAGTAAGGTATCCCAATTGTCCTGTTGATATGAACAATAGATACAGATGTATTGTTCAAGGGTTTGGTTAGCATGTTCAGTTTGTCTGTCGGCTTCTGGGTGATAACCAGAAGTGAAGTGAAGCTCCATATCAAGAGATTTGGCTAGGGTGCGAGTGAATTGGGAGACAAATTCAGAGCCGCGGTCAGAAGTAATGTGGTTGGGAATGCCATGCTTGGAGAAGACATGGGTGACAAAGAGCTGAGCTAGCTCCGAGGAATTGATGGTGTCATGAGTGGGAATGAAGATGGCTTGTTTACTTGCATGGTCGATAACGACAAGGATGGCAGTGAATCCGTTGGATTCCGGGAGCTGTTCAATGAAGTCCATGGAGATGGAATCCCACAGTCATTCTGGTACAGGCAAGGGTTTGAGTAAGCCAAATGGGCGGTGTCTAGGTGTTTTGTTATGACTACAGGTAGTATAGGATTTGACGTAGTGGCGAACGAATTCACGCATCTGTGGCCAGGTGTAGTTCTGTCGGACTAATTCGAGAGTCCTGTTTTGACCGAAATGACCTGCCAAGATGTGGTCGTGATGGTTTTGGAGGACACGAAGACGGAGGTCCACGGAGTCTGGGACGTAGATGCGATTGTCAAGGCAGAGTATTCCTGACTCGTCTACAGACCACCGGGAAGGATTGGAAGGGGAAGAAGCAAGGCAGAAGCCTTCAGTCGCTGTGGAATCCACGGGTTGTGCGAGCTTGATATCAGAATGCAATTGGTCTACATCCATGATTGCACTGGCGCGGAGTATGGGACCTTCAAGAAAAGTAGCGCGGAGAGAAGCGGAGAGTTGCTCTTGAGTAAATACAGGGCGGAAATTGTGAGGATTGACTTGAGCGTATTGACTATCCCCCTCTTTAGGGTAGACGTTCCATCGTCTAGTGAGTGCGTCTGGTTTCCCACCTAATTTTCCTGGACGGAATCGGATAACTAGGTTGAATTGGGAAAGGAATTCGGACCAGCAGACTTGTCGGCGTGTCAGGACCTTGGTAGTAGAGAAGTACTCAAGGTTTTTGTGATCAGTAACGATGTCGATGGATTCCGTGGAGCCTTCGAGGTAATGGCCCCAGTATTTAAAGGCTTCAAAGATGGCGAGAAGCTCTTTATCATGGGTATCATAGTTGAGTTTGGCTCCATGGAGGCTGCGGGACAAGAAGGATATAGGGTGAATTTCCCCATCATCAAGGTAGATTGAGAGGATAGCGGCAATAGCATAGTTGGAGGCATCGGTTTCCACGACAAGTTGACGGTCGGAAATCCAATGGGTAAGGATAGGAGCATGAGTGAAAGCCTGTTTCAACTCATTGAATGCTGCTAAGCATTTGTTGTCGAATTTCCATGGAATACCTTTGCATGTAAGACGTGTTAGAGGAAGCACAATCTCACTGTATTCGTAGATGAAGCGGTGGTAGAAATTAGCAAAACCAAGAAATGATTGGATATCTTTGACCTTCCACGGGATTGGCCAGTCAACAATAGCTTTGACTTTGTCTTCAGCCATTCGTAAGCCTTCAGGAGAGAGGATATAGCCTAGATATTCCACGGAATCCCGATTGAACTCGCATTTAGACCCTTTGCAGTAGAGCCTGTTGGCTCGCAGTCTGCGTAGGACTTCACATACGTTCTTTCGGTGTTCCGCGGGATCATCGGAGTAGATGAGGATATCGTCGAGGTACACGACAACAGAGACATCGAGCATGTCTGCGAAAATGTCATTGACGAAGCGTTGGAAAGCCATGGGAGCATTGGTAAGACCAAATGGCATGACGTGCCATTCGAAAGACCCATAGCAGGTACGGAATGCGGTTTTCCATTCATCTCCATCGGCAATACGGACTAGATGGTAGGCGTGGTGGAGGTCGAGTTTGGTATATATGCATGCAGAACACGCGGAGTCAAGAAGATCAGATATGAGAGGAAGTGGATAGCAGTCCTTTTTCGTGATTTTGTTAAGGCCGCGGAAGTCGACACAGAGTCTGAGTTCACCAGTTTTCTTCTTGACGAAGAGCACCGGAGCTCCATGGGGAGAACGTGTGGGAGAGATGAAACCGTTATGGACGTTATCGTCGATAAACTTGCGTAAGGCTTTGAGTTCGGATTCGGAGAGGGAGTAGATGGGTCCGAGCGGAGGTGAAGAGCCTTCCTCAAGGTTGATCTTGAGATCATAAGGATGATGCTTGGGGAGTTTCTCTGAGAGAGAGTCACTGAAAACATCAGCGAAGTCATGATACTCCGGTGGAACATCAGATAAATCCGGCGGAGCCGCGGAAGAAGCCTGGCCACTGACACTTGGCATAGAAGGTTGGAGTGTGAACTGTTGTGCACCCTCCTCTGCGCAAGCTCATACGAAAGCAGCCACGGAAATGATAGATATTTTGGGGGCAACCGAAGCGGCAAATGATGGGATGGACAGGTATGAGTAGATAGGCTCATACGCTGGTGGAGTCCGTCGGGATCTCGGAGGTGGTTTGGATAGGATAGGACCTGAAGGGTCCTTGCGAGCTTGCGCTGATGCGTCGGAGGCCACAGAAATGTCTGGAACAGACGCACCAAATATCTTTGAACGGAAAGTGATACTGTGCTTTGCCCAGTCAATCAATGGATTGTAGCGGGAGAGCCAGTTGTATCCCAGGATGAGGTTACATGATGAATCAAGATGTGTGACATAGAAGTCAATAGGAATGATATCTCCCGATGGGAATCATATGGAGAGAGTAACAGATTGTGAGATGTGAGATCCAGCGGAGCCATCGAGAAGCCGAAGTTGTACAGGAGGAATGGAATTGGTAGGGATGTTGTGATCATTAATGTACTTCGAGTCAATGAAGCAATGGCTGGAACCAGAATCGACTAGAGCAAGAAAACGTAGGATTGTGGATATAGGAGATCCATCGGACTCCGATCCAGAGCCGATTTCACTGGATAAGGATATGGTAAGGGAATGGTTGGAAAGAGCGGCGGCGTTGAGGGTTACGATCTCCAAAATGCAATGACAGTCAATGCAACCCTGTCCTTGCATGGAGGAAGCAGGGTTGCTCTCTATTTTTCCGACTCTGAGGGAGCCGAATCGACAGAGGTGGGAGTAGGGTCAGAGACCTCAGCTGCATGTCCATGCGTGGAAGCCGCGGATTTGCGCTTGTTGCAGTCCTCGGTCTTGTGTTTGTTACCACAGAACATGCAGAGGTTGTTCTTGCAGCAACGTTCCTTCTCTTTGGGTGTGAGCTTACCATCTTTGCCTAGCTTGTCAGCATAGGGCTTCTTGGAGGCACCCATGGAGCCGGAGGAAGAAGAGGTAGATGATGAACCCGTGGTGGAACCGTAGGATTTCAGGGCTGTGGAGTTGTTGGAAGAGCTCGAGTTAGAACCCGAACCCTTAGGTTTGAAGGTGGAGGAGGTGGAGGGCCGGTCACGGTTTTCCCTGGAGACCTCAGCTTTCCTAGTCCAGTAACGAGCGTCAAGCTCTTGGGCGAGGGTACGCATGTCATGGAGGTTGTTGGGTTTTCCGTGGTGAGCCATGTCATCCTTTATTCGTGAGCAAAGCCCGCAGTAAAAGGCATGACGGAGGGAGTTGTTGCCATACCCGATAATGGCAGCGTGTTGATTGAAGCTCACTATGTACTTCATGATCCTGTCTCCATCGCGCATCCGAAGATTTTCGAGTTCATCTTCAGCATCTCCGATGGCATCGAACAGACCAAAATTGGTACGGAGCTCCAAGAGGAAGGCAGCATAGGAGTACACCCAAGCGGGAGGATTGGCTTGATTGGGATGGAGGATATCCGGTTCGAACCAGTCAAGGGCGACACCGGAGAGGAAGGAGATGGCGTAGTTGACTTTGGCGGTGTCCGCGGCAAATGTGTTGGGCCTGTCATTGAAGTTCAACTGCAGGGAGATGATGAACGCCTTGAGTTTTCATGGATCCGCGCCGTCGAAGGTGTCCGGTGCCTTGACTTTGGTACGGACTATCTGCTGAGGCGGGTTGTTGGCTTGGCGGGTAAGGCCACGGAGGAGGTTCATGAATTCCATCATGAGGTGGTTCTCGTCATTGGGATCAGGATTGGGAGGATTTGGAGGGTTACCGCCGGGACCCCCAGGGCTACCTGGATTTGGTGGACCAGCTGGTGGACTGGGGCGCTGCGGATCGCATGGGTTGCGATTGTGATTGCTAGGAGAGTCAGGTTCACCGTCGCTGCTGCTGGGGTCCCCATCGTCACCCTCTTCCTCAACTGGGAAGAGTGGCTGCGCAGACTGATTGCATGGGGTTTCCGGGACGATGCTTCGATAACCACCCCATCCGTTCGTGCTAGCGGAGTCCACGGAGAACAGATTGGGGGTAGTGTTGACATCGGATTGGCGGGCGGTGAAACCGCTGTGAGTGTAGGTTTCCCTATGTGAACGTTGTGTGGAGGCTGAGTCCTCGCCGAAGAGGGTATGATCCTCTTTCGATGCAGAGGCAGGAATGTCATGCATGGAGAGACGGGTTACGGGCAGAGCCATGGAGGAGGATTGGGTTTGTGAGTGATCAAGGGTAGTGTTAGACATTCCTAAGAATTTCAACTCAAGGGTTTGAGTTCGAATATACTGTTAGGATTGTGCCAATAGGAGGAAGTGAAAGGAATGCATGCTGTGGATTCCGTGGAGTGTGTGGGGCTTGGCAGAGCTATTAGCAACGTCACCCTTGGGTCGAAGCCCAAAGAAGGATTACGGATGGAGTCCACAGGATTATGATCTCTAGGATCAAAGGTTAAGTCCAACGGCTATCGGAGTCCACGGGTGTAGAGAGATGGATTATGGCTTGAAGGCCAAAGAGAGTGAGGACAAGAGTTATTGGGCTAAACCAAGTTGATATTCAAACTAAGGTATGTACTACTAGATGTACAGCTTATATACTAGGACGGAGTCCGATGGGTCGGGGTCTGGAATAGTGTAGGTATGGCTAGAGTGACGTGATCTGGAACGTTCTGTATCTAGAGGAGTCGAGTATTCCGTGGACTCCGATATAACACCTACTCGCTACTGTGATGGGTTCTAGGTGTGATAAATGAAATGTGAAATAAGTAAATGAAATAGGGATATGAAATATGAGATAGAAACTGGGATTCAGAATCCGACGGATTCCGATGATTGACTTGGAGCCGGTGGAGTGGATGATTGGATGAGGTCCATGGAGTCCGCGGCATGATCGTTACACCGGACAACTGTGGCACAAAGGGGAACGAACGGATGTGTTATTCAGACTCGGAGGAAGAAAAAGAAGAAAATGTGAAAAAGCGGCAGCAAACAGATGAAAACGGTGAGATGATAACCAACACGTAGCCAGACACAGCATGAACAACGTGTAGACAGACATACCAGCGAAACAATAATACAATAGACGCATGAAAAGTATGTAAGGTAGAGAGGCCAGAAAGAGAAATAAATAATTTAAATAATTTAAAAGGCAGTACGAAATAGAATGGGTGAACGAAATAGACAGCCAAGGTCAGCGACTGGTGGCCACAAATAGGAATTGTCCCACGATAAAGCTCAGCTGCTGAGTTGGCAAATGCCAGCAACGAATAGAAAAAGTCCCACGCTAAAGCTCAGATGCTGAATCGGCAAATGCCGGCAATGAATAGAAAATTTCCCACGCCAAAGCTCAGATGCTGGGTCGGCAAATGCCGGCAACAAATAGAAATTTTCCCACGCTAAAGCTCAGATGCTGGGTCGGCAAATGCCGGCAACGAATAGAAATTTCCCACGATAAAGCTCAGCTATTAGGTCGGCAAACGCCGTGATGGCATAAATAGATTTTCCCACGGGGTTTCACTACCACATAACAACCGAGTTACCTATATACATAGGACTCGGAATGAACGATGAAGTAATAGCGGCGTCCTATATACTGGTCTTGTGGTATTACATTGGTACTGGGATATATCGTCCGCAGCAAATGAAACTGCAGCTGAGTGCTGAGTCTGCGCTGTACCGCCGGATGAAGCCAATAACGGTTTCAGCAATTTCAAACCTCCGAAAATGCCGATCCGAATAAATACAGCACTCGAATTCGCTGTCCATCATATTTATTCAGACACGAAAATGCAACAGCGCTTCTACTGAAATGATAACTTTGCACGACGTGCACTAATTGCGCGGGGCACCCAGAGATTAAAGAAGATGCGACGTTTCAGATCCGTTTTCATGCTTCATTCAAACTAACTTGCGCAGTATTTGCGTGGTCTAATCCCAAGTGTCTGCCATCTCCCAAATCCGGCGCAGTAGGATTCCTATCAAGCCCAACTGCGACGACCTGCGCCGTGACGTGGTGGTCAGAATTGCTTTGACGTAGCAGTATACAATGTATACCTGGACTATAGTCATTAACGTACGGCATTTTTGTATTCACCATTGCGTTGGCTTTGCTTTCAATACCACCGAAAGTCGTGGGTCCACGAATCACCCACCCTAAACGAAACACAAGTCCAAAATGTGGATGCATTGTACCCAGCATGATGTTCCCATCTAGCACGGCGCTTAAATGGCAGTCGGTGGGCCGAAAACAGCGGTATGAAAAGTAGGAGAAAAACGAAGACGATAAGGCCCTAAGACTTGGGTTAGATTAAGTCCGTCTATCGTTCAGGTGCACTCGTAGATTTTATAGAAGGCCGTTACAGAGCGGTGGAAACGCGGCCCGGAGGCGGTCATCGAGGACATTGGATTGGAGGCACTTGCTTGCAAGGGACGTTTCAAGCATCAGAGGCCTGTCATCAGTTTGCCGGCCTACATCCAACGGAGACACCGGCATCGCTGTCCACAAAACTCGTTTACAGTTTGTTGCGCCAGCAGGTTTTGTAGGAACAGGAACTAATCTTGATTGACAAGGAGGATACCTTACGAAGAATGCAAAGAAACGTGCCTAGGGCAGATAGGAAAGGAGATAGCATTGATCTGCTTGTTGATGAACAGTAATCGAGGCAAAAAGAATAGTAGCCAATCGCTGATACGATAGGTATATGAGTTTTCAAGTTCGAAATCGAAGAGAGGGATGCACCTATTTCGTTGACTTTGAGCAAGCAAAGTTTTAGTCCAACTACGAGTTCTTCAATGAAGTCCTGTAGCAGAACGCCCGCTCATGCGCCTACGTAGCTGTGGTGTCCGAAAATCGCAAAACAGTACTGGTACCAAGAAGGCATGGGAACAGCTGCACCGTCCGTTTTCCCCTTTGGAGTCATTCCCCTTCACGGTACGCTCTGGACTGTTCAAGGTGGCCATGTCAGTTGTCATATCAAAAGCTTATCCGGGCAAACATTCATCAAACAGTCTGCCATGCTTTGAAGGCGTAAATTGCGCTAGAAGCACGACTATGCACATGCCTAGATGTCCGGTAATGTAACTTTTTGCCTCTGTCGTGAAAGATCCGAGCTTCAATGTGCGAATATCCAGACAAATCCGTGATCAAGAACGCGTAGAATTGCGTTGGTGTCGGTGGCTCATGCGTTGAAAGCCTTTCCAATACTTTGACAAGGGTGTTAGAAGGTGAGCGTGGCGTCAGCACTGTTCCTGAAATGGCCATGTTTTAGAGTGAATTCTCACAATTCCGCTTAGAAACAGATTTTGTTCAAATCGCTACCCGCCGTGGCGGCTCACTTAGCAGCCGCTCCTTCCTCCCATCGAAGAATTTTTATCATCCCATTCAGTTGCTCCACCCAGTGATGCAGCCATGTGTCCATGCCGCGCCTTTATTATCAAAACACGCGTCAATACCCTACGGAAGGTCTGGTTGCAGTGTTTGAAATGGTACCCGCTTTTCTGCATTGCTTGCCATGCTTCCGCAACGCCCCGATGGCTCGCCATAACGACGAAGGGAGGCTCGCCGATGACAGAGGTAATATGCATCTTCTCCTTCCGCGGTTGGTGATGATATATTGCTAGCACTGGCCCCCCCAGCTGATGTACACCGGACGTCTGCAGTGATGCCGTCTGGTGGAGGCGGCGCTCCACACACTGGCTGTTTTGTGTGAGGTCATTTTTTCCTTGCCTAGGATTCGGGTTGTCTTGACTCTTTCTGGCTTGACCTAATGTCCTCCTTCGGTTCTCAGGATCAGTCAGATGCCTCTTCTGGTCGTTCGATGTCAGAATCCATCGGTGCGATGGGTATCCGTTTGGATGGGGGGAATCTTGCATTAAGGTTTTGCGGCGCTACGAACTTCGTCCCTTGACACCGTTCCCAGGACTCTGGCTCTGCTCGATCCGCTCTTTGTATTGATTTAGCGCCATTTGGGTATCCCTGCGAGTTCACACTGTATGAAATTTCTTGTGGCGAAGGGGGCCGTGCAGATGGGTGGTCAGTCTGGCCAAAATACGTCCAAAAGATTGGTATACGGGGTAAGCTTTCAAAGGTTAACTAGAACAACGGACCAGATCCGGACTTGGTTTCATGAGATGTTCCCGGATCCGAAGCTTTTTAACTTATAGCAATCGCGGCTTCTTGTTTTGCAAAGACAAACAAGTCCTCGATGTGCTCATAAAGGATTCCTGATACTGCTATCTAACCTTTTCACCTGTACCACTCCGTCCTCCTATTCCGTTCCATTGGATCGCCACTTTCAACCCCCACTTTCCATCTTGCATACTCCCTCCATGGACGTATTCAAATCACTTGTCCAGCCGCTCGTAGGCGGTGCCGCCGGCTCCTCCGTTGTTGATGGCATGAAGCTCGTCGTCCTCGGTGGCACTGTAGAAACCGCTAGACGGGTATCAAGTTCTGCTTGGTGAGTAATACCCCGACTCCCCCTCATCGTCCTTTAACATATCTGCGGCGTTTTAGGTCGCATTTTGTCAACTGTAAGCATATTCTATCCATTCCAAGTTTCTTCAACTCCGAGGCATACACATGGGCACATGGACTCCGCGCCCCAATATCGCGAACGTCTCATGTTGCCATTCTATTTCATCTTAAAGCAACGGTGCTTTTTTTCTTGCCTGCAGTGGCACATTACATCCCTTGCGCCTCATTCTTCTACCGTCTCGCCTCCAGAACGCTTTGCGTTCGGATGTCATACCGACGTCGACGTCGATATACGTTGATATCTTATCATTTTCCCTCGTACTATTGCGTACTAATTGAACAATCTAATTTGTAGCCTTCTTTCTTACGGCACATTTTTCGGAGGAAGACTCTCCTTATGAGTGGCTCATGCTTTGGTTGTCACGAAGGCCAGAGTGGCAACGGTCTCGAGAATTCGAGACTACCACCCGTTCTTCCTCCGGTTTTGGACGGACAGCTGATAACTCCTTTGGTGACGAGGAGGACGACACGGATGAGGACGACATGTCAGGAAGGGTCAAGACACGAGTCGTATTCCAGCCGACGTTCGATACTACACATACCATCTTCTATCGGGGACATTGGCTACGAGTCAGTCGGGGCAGGAAGACCGACGGAACTGGATGCGAGGTACTCTCCATAAGGTGCGTATCCTATTTCTATGGTTTGGTGTTTTTGTTAACTGGACGCAAAGTGTGGTCGCCCGTAATAACACAATATTGAAACAGCTTGTCCTCGAAGCTAAGCGAGGTTTGAGGTCTAACCACACGATATAAGTATTCAGGTTGATTCGATTCTTTTAGAATTTGAAGCGGAGGCTGTTCATCGCATTCAGATATACTTTGCGGATTTCTATGGGAGCTGGCGTTGGACGGACTCGCGGCATAAACGCCCCATGGGGTCAATTGTGCTTAACCCAGGTGTGAAGGAGATGCTCCTCAATGACACTCGAGATTTCCTAAGGTCCGAGAAGGTATGCCACCGATCTGTACATTACCCGTGAAAGCGCGCTTATGTAGATCTGAATCGTAGTGGTACGCAGACCGCGGCATCCCGTTTCGACGAGGGTATCTCCTCCACGGTGTCCCAGGGTCCGGGAAGTCATCCCTGATACACGCGATTGCTGGCGAACTCATGCTGGACATCTACGTCGTGTCACTTTCGTCCTCCTGGATCAGCGACAGTACATTAACGACATTAATGGGTCGTGTTCCCGCGAGATGTATACTCCTACTGGAAGACTTGGATGCCGCTTTCACAAGAAGCGTATCGCGAGACAAGAACTCCAATGGAAACCCTGAAGGGAACGACGATGGGGATAATGATCAAGGTGATATCCCCAATGGCCCTCCTACGTCTAGCCGCAGTAGGAGACATCAGCGAGACCAGCTGTCAGAGGTAAACACGTTGAGTTTGAGTGGACTCTTGAACGCACTGGATGGAGTGGCGGCAGCGGAAGGCAGATTGTTATTCGCGTGAGTTTTCTCCCCCCAACGTTGCGAACACGTTGTGATCCGTAGCTTTTTTTGGCTAGGACGACCAATCATCTGGAACGTCTCGATCCTGCCCTCTCCCGACCCGGTCGTATGGATGTCTGGATAGAGTTCAAGAACGCATCGAAATGGCAGGCAGAGGCACTGTTCCGCAATTTTTTCCCATCCTTGGAGCCATCTGCGCCGTCGAGAGGTGACTCTACACCAAACGAGTCCGAGGACGATGGACTCCGAGGCATCGATCTACCATCACCTCCGCAAACGCCGGGATCCTCGACGTTATGGTCCCTTTCACCTCCATTTTCATCACCATCCTCGTCGTTACCCCTTTCGCCGAAGAAAAATATTAACGCTAAATCCAGGGGCCAGGTGCTACCTCAGTTCGGCGCCAACAACCGGGCATATTTGCCACCGCCGATAGAGGAACATATTGCGAATAGCCAACATTCTGCGAAGCCTCTAGACAACGTGACATTGGCATTGCTGGCGAAGAGATTTGCAGATGCGATCCCACAGGAAGAATTCAGTGTGGCGGCGCTGCAAGGATATCTTCTGAAGCACAAGAGCCAGCCGTATAAGGCGGCAAATGAGGCGGCTGGATGGGTTGCGGGTGAGAGGGAAATGAAGGAGCGGTTGAAGGCGGAGAAAGAGAAGAAGGACAGAGAGGATCAGGAGAAGAAGGAAAAGAGGAGGAAAGCTAGAGAGGAGGAAAAGAAGAAGCTGCAGGAATCGGAATTGGAGAAGTTGAAAAAGGAGTTGAAGGAAAGGGAGAAAAGGGACAGGATGAGAGAAGGAGTGCTTGGATCAATAACGACAGTGTCCGGAGAGCCCTTCGTCGCCGTAATGCCTACCCCTCCTTCGGAACCGCTGTCCACATCCATGGCCGTTGTTGATGACGCGAATGATTCTGAAAGCGACGACGAAGACGAGGTTGTTCTTCCTGTACCCACTCAACTCATTTCTCCCAGTGACTGGACTGCATGGATGTCGAATCCTGACTGGATGGAACGCCCACTCCCACTCCCTACAGAGCCTGGAAAGTGGGTGAAACATTGACCTGTATCCAAGGGCTTAGACAACGACTGTGTCGCTACCACTCATCCTGCATTTGCAGTACATGTATGCATTCATGCGCACGTACCATTCCATCATCATCCAGATCCACTTTCAATTGTACACGGCTTCATACTACTGTATCTCATCATTTGTTGTCTATTCTATCATAGTCTCTGTCTTTTTAGATTAACTCGTGCTCTTCTTTGTGTAAAATTGTTATATTTCTTGTCCTGAGCGCTCCCTTGCCGGCTTTGCATTCCGAACAATTCATTTCTAATGGAAGAAGGAAATGCACAGCCACTGAGGCGTTGTTTCCATGTTATCATTGACCTAGCTACATGCCCTCGGATCGTTCAATTCTGGGGGTTTCAGCTGACCTCGATAGTTCCGAAGGCATATGGCAGCGAAAATTCTCTATGCTTCTTACCGTCGGCAAACAATGTGGAAGCGGTGCTTGCTCCCATCACAGGCCATGACACTTCTCAATCCGAGTTGGCGGGCCTTTTGCCTACACTAGGCTGGTCAAGTGATTACCGTTACAAGCAGGTGTGCCCGATGTATATGTATAGCCTTGACGAGAATACCGTTGACACATCTCCATACAGTGAATGAATTCGCGCTGATTTATACGCAATTTGACTGAAAGACCCAGAAGCTTGTTTGCCGTCCGTGGTTTGATGAACCCGAGGTTGGCTGAGAACGGAAAGTTTCCTCAGCAAGTAAAAGAAGCTGGATGTGTTATACGTATTTCTCGCTTCTCCTACGACCGGGTTGTGATTGATTGTCCAGTTGCACATTTCCATCTGATCGAAGGCTCAGAACCTGCCGTCGTAAAGACTGACTGTGAGTACAACAGGCATGTGGTCACTTTGTATTAATTCGCATAAGCGGTTATTTGTCCGTTGTATAGATGTTTCTCCCTTCCCACATTAAGATCTGTTGCTTACTGTTTGGCATGATCGAAACAGATGCACGGAATCTCATGCAGTGGGCTTGGTTGCGAACTCGAGAACATTCGCTTCGAGAGTGTCAAACACGACTCCAGCGTCCGGCGCAGGATTAATAACAATGGGACTTTGAGCTCCCTCCCTACGGTACGCTGCAACCCGTCAAGTGAAACGCTTATTCAATAATATGATTCCGCGGGTACTATGCAGCGCTATCAACGCGATACATAAAGATCCTCCAGGGTCGTGTATCCGGAAAATCAATAGTAAACATAGGATACCCTACACACACAAGTATTCTTTGGCCTGAGTACTTCGAGCTGTCTACAGGTCGATCGCCGTCACGGTGGCCCCTACAAGCTTGAATTGTAGCACTCCCCTGCGAAAGTCTCCCTCGACCTGAGGAGGAGGAGGCAAACACGTCCAGCAATCTTTAATTCTGGAAGGGACTGAGATTTAGGCAGTTCAAAGGGTCCAGACAATATGATTTACGCGGAGCGGTGATAGTCCTTCCCACAATGCAACGGGATCTCGGAATCTGCACTAATTCCGTGCCGAGTGGAGAAGGCCAGAACACCCGCTATTCCATGATCTATAGTAGCGGTATCTCTGCCTGAGTCACATTTTGCTTGGCCGTCTGCGGATGCAATGGCATTCCGCTCGGCATTTACAAGACGTAGCTCAGGACTCATTGATTCTATTGATTAAGCATTCAAAATCCAACTGACAAGAAAAAAATTCTGGAATAGTTCTGATCTGCAGATATTTAGTCGGGCCATCACATAACTATGAACTTGAAATAGTAACCCAGAAATGGGAATCCCGTCATTGGCGGGAGAGGGGGGATAACTATATTTATCACCCCGCCGGCTTCGTCATCAGAAATTCTCCCAGGAACTTTCCTATTGCGTACCAAGTTGCAGGGCCAAAACGAACGTGTCAAATTTGGTATTGGGGGGAAACATTCAACCAACTCGTTACGATCAATTCTTCCATACGCCGATAGGAGATATGAATACTATAGGC
Organism: Armillaria novae-zelandiae; assembly: GCA_030435655.1. Classification (NCBI taxonomy): domain Eukaryota; kingdom Fungi; phylum Basidiomycota; class Agaricomycetes; order Agaricales; family Physalacriaceae; genus Armillaria; species Armillaria novae-zelandiae. The sequence goes on from JAUEPR010000009.1 coordinate 1,242,994, forward strand.
CAGTGATTTCTCAGTCATCACACGCTATTGTTCTTCCAACTCTTTATCACCCAGTGGCTTTATGGGCGTAGGCAGGTCTGCGCCATTCGTGACCGTGTTCCCTTTGCACTAAGTACTCCGGCCGGTTATCATGGGCTTGTACGACAAGACCCTAGGTGGTTGCCAACAATTTATGAAGCGTAAATTTTACTGATTGGTCATGTGATGTGTAGGCGTTCTGCTCCTCGGTATAATCAGTACGTCTAAAGTTGATACGGAGCGCACGATGCTGACATACTCTCGTAGTCAATACCTATTTCTTCGGCTTCGTAATTTATCAGTACATATCCTATTTCAACCGCGGTAAGTGTTTTTTTGTTAAAACCAAGTCGATTGAGATTTAAAACGGAGTAAAGGATACAAGGATAGTCTTTGGGTCAAGTAAGCCGTTCAGTACATATACGACTGTTCGGACACCGAGATGGCTTCTACTCCAGAGTCACAGTTGTACTGCTGTGCCTGAACGACTCCGTGTATTCCGCGTCGTATGTTTTCTTCCCTGCAGGCGAAACTGGGTGGTTTATTTTCCATTTTGAATAGTTTGATTTATATGGCATGGCTTTACTGGTGCGTCAAACTACCGTGTAACTTCCTGACTGTGACCGAAGATGTTGACGCAGCGTCCAATTCTATGGTAACCCCACGATCTTTACAAGTGAGCCCAAACACGTTCTTCGTAGTCGTTGTTCTTTATCATGCGTCAGCTGTTCCATGGCCTTCTTCGTATACCCCAGTTGCCAATGCGATCTCCTCTATATTGACGCACCAATTCTTAACGGCACGGTAAGCTCAGGCTATTCCTCTTCTATACTACCCACTATTTTCTAATGTAACACTAGGGCCAGCCATCTAATGGAGAGTAAACTGGTCTATGTTGGGATCATGGCGCTCTCAATGGGTAACTTCGTTGCTGCGATTATCAGTGCGGTAAAGGTTCGTACCCTACCTGATACTCACTGTCGCCGTCTCATCAGGCTTTGAAAGTCCTGGATGGCTAAAAAGTGCGTCATCTCTTGGATACCTATTCACGAACTTATCCTTTCGATTTCCAGTGCCAATGATCAACGAAACCTCAAGGTCGACCTCATTGCGTGGCTTAGCATACAGGCAGGGGTCGACATCATAGTCGCAGGTAGCTCCCATTGCCGTTGTGATATAAGCTTGATTGACAGTATTTACAGGCACCCTTTCCTACGCGTTATACCGTGCTCGTACAGGTTACCATCGCACAGATGGTGTAATCTATCGCCTCATTCGCGGGGCTGTTCGCCTGCATCTTTGCGATGGGGCACCTGACGGCCTTCCTAAGTAGGTTTGAATTTCCCTACTTTTCATGTTTAGGCGAACTCATGTTTCGTGTAGTCTCCCCGGATACCTTTGTCTACGCATTCTTCGCTGGATCAACAGGTCGCATGTATTCAATAGTGAGCGCGGATACGCTTGAGAAGCCACCGCGACTCACTTAGATTTATTTCAAAGACCCTGATGGATACTTTACACTCTCGCAACCAGCTACGAGATGCGCTGTCAGGGACTATGGATGTATGAACGGTACCTTATCTGTTCGTATTCTTTCTGATATCTTGTTATAGGTCAACAGTTCCATAATTCGAACACCTATTTGGCGTTCCTCATCAGATTACCCGAGGACGCTCCAATTATCTACCGTTAACACCCGCCAAGATGTATTACCCGAAGGTGGGCCTGGTCATATCACTACCAAATTAGTAGTTGGTCAAGATAGCGGCACCCTTGACGCCGACAGGTCGGGTGAGTTTCTTTCGTAGCGCAAATGAAAGCGTGGACGACTGGGGAAAAACCATATATTCAGTTGTGTGTTGTGATAGAAGTATGTTCAAGCTAATATGTACAAAGGTATATGCGAAGCTCGAAATCACTGAGTGGCGCCATAGTTGGGTGGTGGAGCCTGACCAGGAATTAATGCGCCCTGAGCCTGAGGGTATGGTTTGTACTGTCCATTACCGACATCTACACGGGAGTATTTAGCTGAAGCTGGGAAAGCGAAAAGTATCCATGACGCACATTGGAAACCTCCTGCTCCATAGCGCTCTTCGGCCTGCATCTTCTTGTAGATAAGCCAAAACGCGTGGATATGGCCAGGAATGTAGCCGAGCCTGTTGAGATGGAAAATTCAAGGAATGAAAGTCACAAAAACGAAGAAAAGCGCACAGAGTTAAACAAATGTTAATGAGAAGATCACAGCTGCATCCGGTCAAGAATGCGGCTGCTGCTGGTGGGAAGATAATTGCAACCTTGAGAGATCCGTCAGTAAAGATACGGAGAAGAGAATGAAAGAATAAACTTACGAGAATAATGAGGACGTCTGAGGTTTTGACCATGGCGGTGGGATGATAGAGCAGTGGAGAACGAGCCGCAGGGAGCCTGTGCATATGATTACGTCACTTTCCATCCCCGATTTAGCAACGCCGATTTTTGACTTTGAACCACCACCACCATGTTGCCCCTACCTTTTCCTATTCCCCCCACCACGTCGAGCCTTTCCGATGCTCGCAGTAGCCTGGAGACATCCGTACGGTCCCAGGAGGCTCTCGCCACCGAAATCTCCGATGCGGAAGCGAATCTCGCCAAGGTAATTCAAGAGGCCCAGTGTCACATCGACGCCCTACGTCGCGAAAAGACCCAGCTCGACGAGCAAATTCTCGCTACGCAAGCATATATCTCGCCGATGAGACGTCTCCCGCTGGAACTTTTACGGGAGGTTTTCTATGGGTGCTTTGAGGACCATCCGTGCTGTGCATGGGTTCTAGCATCGGTTTGTGTGGACTGGAGGCGATTGGCTTTGGCAATGCCCCGGATATGGGCCAAAGTGAGTATTCCTTTCCGTTCCATTCTTCCCCCTTCGGTGGTGGTCTGGAGATACGGTGGCAGCATTCGGTGCTTTTTCGTCGTCCGGGGTTCTGAGACGTCCGGCTGTCTCACCAGTCACGGCCATGCGGGTCTAGTCGACAATGCATTCATTTTCAGCGTCCCTGTATTGACTGGTCGTGGTCTCTGATATCTCCGCCACTGTTCGGGTCCCTGGACTTGGAGATCTATTGACAGAAACAGGCGCCGTCTCGTCCTGTTCTGTCGACGAGATTCCATCAATGGCAGCTTGACGCCACCACCGGCACGACATCTCGTTTTACAAATAGATCGCCGCGCGATGATATCGTTTTCTTTTGTTGCTTTGCCCCCGTTCTGTTATGTTTTCACCGCGTACCCGTCTCTAATTTCAGATTCTGATCGTTTCCTAGATACGCCTTGTCACAACTCCTACCTCCTCTCCGGAAACCATTCGACTATGGCTTGAGCGATCAGGCTCATCAGTGCCTTTGGACATTGAAATTTACCTCCACGTCGCAAAGGGCACGAATGATGTCCCAACCAGCAGTCGGCGCCGGCGGCGGTCCTCTTCACCTCCAAGCTCATTCCTATACCCAGTCTCATTTCCGTCTTCGGGGCCTTCATACATGATATCTCCTACAGGCGTGCTCCCGCCAGCGAATACTCCCATTATCATACCCATGTCTCCGACATCGCACCACAGTCATGATGTTTGGGTCCCTTCGTCTCCGCCATCATATCCCAGTGATCGTCCACGCGGCGATAAGTCAGCTTGGGGTCGTGGTACACCCTGGGGTTTCGTAGCGGTCTACTACCTCGTCGAACAGATGCATCGTTGGGAGCGGTTCGTCTTCCGATTCGACCGCCAATTCCCCTCCATGCTCGCTCTCAAATCAATTACCGGTGAGTTTGAAAAATGATAACGTGTCAGGTATCTGAATACATTTGGTAGGCGACGCTCCTTTGCTGAAGCACTTTGAAGTGTCAGCTGCAGAGTCTGTGTACTATCCTGACCACTGGGCGTGGCTTCCCAACACTCCGTCCACAAAGCAAGTCGTGCCGGTTTTAGATACCGTTACTTTACAATTCATTCCTTTCAAGTGGTCTTCGCCTCTCTTTCAGAGTAATCTTCGTAATCTCAACCTCCGCGCGCTACCTGCCTCACAGCACCCTCTGAACCAAATCCTTCATATCCTTCATGCAAATCAACATTCTCTCGAACGCGTCTCTCTTCACTTTCAAACAGTGCTACCTCCCATCCTACCCCTCTCTCAGTTGACACTCCCCCGTTTGAAGGAGTTCAATCTAGGGGGCCACTATTTGCTTGCAAATCTTGTCGAGTCCCTCGTCTTACCAGAGCTCGAGGAGCTGAACTTGGATATTGAAGCACGGGAGTCCATCGAGGAGTATATTCAAACCCTTCTTGCAAAGACGCCGTCGACAGCAATGAACCTCAAACATCTTGGGATCGCATATGGTTACGGCACTGGACATCACGCAGAAGCATCCATTCCAGACACAGTATCCGCATCGTCGCCGCCGTTCTATTATGGCTCAGGAGGTGTCGTCGTGTCATGGTTATTCCTGAATGATCTACCCCAACTGGAAAGCCTTCGTGTGGGTGGTTCGCACTTGGATGTGCTCATGGCTGGGCTTGGCATGCCAGATGAGGAGATGATGACCGGCGCTGTTGCAATCGGGGTGATGGGGAGCAACGTTGTTGCTAACGCATGGTTATGTCCTAAACTCAAGGAGCTGGGGCTGAGAAGTTGTCATGGGCATGAGGGATGGGCAAAGCTTGTTCAGGCCGTGGAAGGCAGGAACCCTGATGGTGGTGCCACAGGAACAGTCATCAATGGTCTGTCCCCTGTTAGGCTGAAGCGACTGGAGTTGTACGACAGCCAGGGTATTGGAGGTGATGTTATCCAGTGGCTGGAGAAAAGGGTCGATGAAGTTGTTTGGACGGAGAGCGAAAGGTATTCACTTCTGTTCTGTTCCTAGCTGTTAGCCTGATTGTTCTATTACCAGGACATCGCCTTCCATGTCCCCATTTGCTTAGATATCTTCGGACTATTTATTTTTTGTATCACTTGGGTCTGCGCAAATCTATCAGTAAGTATTAAAATGTATCTGTACCTGCTCTACTTCACCAATATTACATTTATTAATGGATGGGAGGTGCATTGAGTGTTGATATAGAACGGAGGCACGAGGCATCAGGGAGTTGGGCAATGGTGAGTGCTACGAAAGTGGCCGGTTCTCGGAGGCTGATGGAAGGCAATGTTTAAATTAGTGCCCAAGCTGTGGGACCCATTTCTCTCGATAGAGCCACTAGTAGAAGAACCATACGAGTCATGTCCTCAGTTGCCCAGGGACAATCATTGTCGGCTGGTCAACACGCTACAAATCTTCCGAAGTACGACGTATGGCAATTTCCACTTCTCAGTACGAAGATGAGAAAAAGCAACACGTTTACATGACCCTTGTTTTCGATTTCATGAAGTCGGTGCATTGAGCTGAGCCCAGCAACGTATGTCAGGCAAGCGTCACCGTCTTCTCGAGCATTGCCTCCACGGCGACATTGCCCGGTGTGCGAACGATAAACACACAAAGGAGTATTATCCTGATGGTATCGCTTCACAGCTGTAATAGGATAGAGCCATTCTCCTCGTTCAAGACAGTGGAAAGGCCCAGATAGCTGTAATACCCCAACTCCCGTTTAAAAACCGTTTCGCAGACGCTCAAAAGCTGAGTACTTTCTCTTGGGATCGGTCCAGTTGGTAAAGCACAGTGTGCCGTATAAATCCACGGCCGTATCAGTAAATTGGTCCCTTACCTTGTGCTTATCTCTGATCCAGATGCTGAAGCTAAGTGTTCGTGGATCAATAGATGATGACCATGCGGGGCAACAGGCGCTTACCCCTGATTCTTTTGCAGTTACCAACTTGACGCGTTGTAAATCAAACAAACAATCAGGGCCTTGGACTCCGGAGTACTTCCCGAGTACCACAGTTCACAGATTCATTAAGACATTAATATCTATGAAGCGATCCTTTGACGACCTGGATACCCGTTATTAGTCGGTGATAATCATGTCCTGGCTAATAATATCGCTTCGTCAAAGATTCAAGAACTCGATATCCTGTCAAGTGAGCAACCTCGTCTTTTGCCATTCTTTACTTCTCATCATGCTCACTGTCTTGCTGGTTTTGACTGTGATCCTCATTCATTTTGCGGCCGCTGAGGTCGTGCCATTCTTGGAGCCAGTGCGTTCATTATATGCACGCTACTTTACACTTCGAGCTCATCCAAGTCTGGTGGGACATAGGGTTTCTTTTTCGACTATGACAAGGCGGATGAGCCTGTCCCGATCCTCCTTACTCGCAAGCAATGCTGTTTTAGGTTACGGCAATGCCTAACACAGGGACTACAGAACAGTGTGAAGTCATCCACCTCAAATGGGGTCGACAAGCTGCTACTGGGTACGGTTCTGTGGTGTGTGGGATATGCCTGCTGAAACAATCTGCTAGACAAAATCCCGTCGCTCCGTACTCCCTGGTGGTGTATACATCGTAAGAATTTCTTCCGTGTTCAGATCCATATTGACACAATTGTATAGAACGAGCATAGCGGCAACCGTTATCGACGCTGGCAGCCCCTCCGATCTGAGCTTTGTACGTATCGCTTGACATTCCGATTATCGTGTCCAGAATTTAAATTCTACCAGGATTGGGCGGTGCCCTTTGCTCCTGGGACACAAGTGTGTATTCCATATCAATGATCCTGTCAAACTCGAATCTCATGTCTTCGATACGATCCAGTATCAAATATGTATGGTGCGTGCTATGGCGATTTATTGCATCTATTCCATCTGATTCTAGGGTTCCAGTTTGATTCCAACGGGGTTGCGGGGGGATGTCAAGATATGTACACTATGATACCGAACTCGAACGGTACGGATGTCAGCTGCCCGAACGTCACCTCCCCGGTTCTGTCTGCAAATGGGACAGTGTCCCAGCCAAGCGGTCCTTTGTCCCAATATGGTTTTATCACTCAGGTATAAGAATTTTCTCCAACCTATGCCCATTTACAAAAATGAGTGTTGATTTAAATATCAGTGCACCGATGTATCCGTGACGCCCAACGAAGGAACCCCCCCGTTTACTCTTACGGTAAGCCAGCGATGCTACATACTCTTGCCTGCTTCTGGCATGTTTGCTAATTACTAGATCTAGATTGGACCTGCGCTCCATCCTCAGTACAACTTGACCTCAAACACAATGGATCCAATCACTTGGACAGTTTCCCTTGTAAGTCTTGCTCGGTGACTAATCGTTATACGAGCTGGATTTGTCTCTTAGTCCCGTGCCATGCCATTCTTCATGTCAATGGTAAGCTCTGACGGAAAAATCTGGGTGAATGGACCTTTACATGTTGGTGCTGGTCCTGACACAAGTTGTCTGGCTCCAGGAACTGTGTAAGCAGCATAGTTTATTCTTTTTTAAACTATGCAAACACACTTCCAGAAATGCCGCGCATGCCAACTCCATGGCGGCGCGCGCAGGGGTTGGAGGATTTTTCGGCGGTGCAACTCTCGTGGCTGGGTCACTCACCGCCCTACTCGTCTGGCGCCGTCGACGTCAAAGAATGCAGCGGTGGAAGATGATGAAAGATCTCACGCCTTTCCATGACAAGAGATCGTCGCTCATCGCTATTGGACACCCCGGAATGTCTCGCGAAGAGCGTGGACTCGACGGTGTCGCGAGCCTACGGTCCTTCTCTGAACTGTCCCAAGCGTACCCATCGTCAGGTGTACCCTCATTTCCTGTTTTCGATGGGAATAGTTCGGTGCAAATTCAGTCGCGGCTGTACGTTCAACATCGTGACAGGGGGTCAGCGATAGACCTACCACCGTTGTATTCGGACCGGGAACGACCTCTCCCCATGCCTGAGGCAAAGACACGGTAGTGGGTGTGACATGGTTCGATGTAAAACAAGAAGCAGAACAATATATGTAGGTATATGGGCGTTGATCAGGTTCAGAGTTCCCTTCTCCTTAGGTATACCTTCGGACTTTTTATATCTGCTCAGAAGTTGGTGTCAGGCTAAAATCGGACAAGATAAGCTATTCATAGTGGTAGGAATAGGACAATGTAGAATGTATGTATGATTATGAGAAATACTCCAGGCGTGTTTTCTCTTCAAGCTAAAATCGGACAAGATAAGCTATTCATAGTGGTAGGAATAGGACAAGGTAGAATGTATGTATGACTATGAGAAATACTCCAGGCGTGTTTTCTCTGCCAACTTCAATTCGCCAAGGCTCTCGATATCTGCCTGGGACGCCTGCGAAAGGAACAAAGTCATGGCGCCCATCACCGGTCCCACGTACTTCCCATTCACAGTTCCCTGCTCCATTCGCTCGCGTATAAATGACACTACATCATGGTCGATATCCGGATGCTGCGAGTGTATTAACAGTGCCCTAAGTCCAGTCATGTTCACAGTCTTATTCGGGGGGAGGCCGGTTCCATCCTTGGGGCGAGTGACGGGATAGTTCATGTACTTCAAGAATTCTCTGCAGGGAAAGTGCAGTGAGAGCAGGCGGAGCGACGTCAGTCGGCGTATGAATCGGAGAGCGACAGGCAGTGCTTCTTCAGTAATACAGCCCTTCTTCACGAGGTCCGGGTCGAGTCCAGGCAAGACTGAGCCAAAGTAAGCAGCCCAGAGTTCGAGAACCTGTAATTGATCCAGCGGGAGGTAGTTCATCACGTTGATAAAGACGTCGGCAGTTCCCGTTCCGGCTTCAGAAGGTTGGATAACCAGCTTGTTGACAGCAGGAAATTCAAAGGCTCGCAGAAGTACTTGGACCTCTTGAGAGATTCTGTATCCAAGAGTCAAGTTTTGAACACGAGGTAAAACCAGACGGACTGCAGGGGGCGGCGATCCAGAGTCAGTGTCGACAACACAGGCAAGTACGAGAGTTTTGAGGGTGTTCATACTGTTCGAAAGGATGCCACGTAAGGTCTCCATTGAAGGTCGGTCATCCCAAGGCTGGTACGCTAGACATAAGTTCTGTATATTTGAAGCGGAGAACAAATTCCAATTATACGGAACGCCGGAACACTCTACGTCTCTGAGAAGGGGATATAACTCGCCGCTCCAACGCTGTAGTTCTTGAGCCGACGGTTGGACGTCCTTGGCCGAGTATTCGAGTACATGAATCGGATCTACCCAGTGTTCCTCACTAAAGGATAATTCGGATGCAATGTTGTCTGGGCATGACAGCACCCATTTCTTCAAACGCGGCATGGTGACCCAACGCAAGTCCATGCAGAGCCAGATGATATCTCGGAAGTCCCGTGTATTCGCGAAGAACGATCGGATATGAAAGGCATGGGAGGCGAGAAGGCAAGAGAGGTATAGGAAATGCGTGCTGGTGAAGCCAGAGTTGACCTGGGTATCGCATGCCATGGCATGTGAATCGACGAGAATTTCGACGTCGACATCCAAATCGGCCGAGCGCTCGAGGATGAGGGTCTCTCTAGGAAACATTACCTCTGCGGCGTCCAAGGCGTCCACGGTGTGACTTGGCTCTGGGAAGCGGGCTGTAGTACCAGTGACGGTCAGGGAAGTCCAGAGACGCGCTTCGTGAATGGACAAGGAGCGCCATAGGCTGCATGTAGTCGAGACTCGGAAGGGAAACGCAGTATCACAGCTGCCGAGTGCACCAAACGCGAAGATTTCGAGCAGGATTTCATTCGGAAGGTTGTCAATGTAGTTCTTGGCTGGGGGTTGCCCTTCATTTGACTGTACCAATTGGAGGCTGCATAAAAAGCTGTTGAGAGACGATGAAGTGAAAGGATTTCGTTACGCACCAGTTCATGTTGTAGTCAGAGTCCATCGTCGAATATAGTTGAGGTGAAGAAGGAAATGGTGATTTTACACCAAAGAGCGGTTTATATAGACATAGAATGTATCAGGTGGCACGCAGAGCAGACAATGTCGCACTGTAGGACATTGTGCCGTCCTACTTTTTCTTTTGTTGACAATGTAACTTCGCAGTCGAAGGGTATATCAATTCTGTAACAAATATTTAATTATTGAAATAATAAATAAATAAATATCTAATTGTTAAGATGATCAATAGTTATTTATTTATTATTTATATGTTGACTTAATATGGAGCTTAATTCCAAAGGAGAAAACAACAACGAGTATCAGACAGTAGTCTCGGACTTGCAGACTCACATTCCGCCAGTTGGGGTTTCCTCTGCTATCCGTCTCTTCTTCTTCCTCCCATCTTACCGATGTCTTCGACGCAATCCACGACGACTGACGACAAATTTCGCGGTGCCGTAGTCGAAGTAAGCTTTCATTCGATCGCGAACGGACCTGGTTCTAATGAGGGTCATCAATTATAGGACTTGCAGCTACCGCCAGCCTTTGCCCTGCCTTCTACCGAGGTTATCTCACGTGCCATCCAGCTCGCCTATGACCGCGATTTCTCACATATTCCGTGCGTCTTCCTCCTGCAATTAGTGGCGTGGATGCCGAGAGTTTCCGTACAGCGTCCTGGACCGAGATCGAAAACCGCTAGGATATCTGGATGTGGCGAAACTGAAGCAGGAATGGGAGGCAGGAAAAGCTAACCCGGTATGTCTCCAGTTTATGGTCTGCGTATACACCATACTGAATCGGAGGCCTTGAGGACGACCGCATCAGCCAGTACATGACCAAGTTTAAACGTAAATCTACGGAGCCGTACACTCTAATAACGCCCGCCACGCCTCTGGCTGACCTCGAGGCTTTTCTCCAGGACAATATATTTGCTCTAGGTGCGACCTTCTCGTCCTTTCTTGCAGCTTATTTTTTGACTTGGTCATGCTGTATTAGTCACGGACTACCAGCGCAAATTCGTGCTGGGTGTTGCTACGTCCCAAGACTTAGAGAACTTTGTTTCACGAAGAGGCTTCTGAATGGGAGTGAAATATAATGCGGTTGTTGTATATATCCTACGTATTGTTTGTACTTCGTTCTCGTTCCTATGTCATTCACCAGCGTGCAAGGCGAGAGCTCAGATGCAATTGCTGAGATAAAAATTGATACAGAGCAAGTTTCATTATATGCAAACTAAGTCGTGTCCATAGCCTCGCCTACTACATGCGTGATTTCCTCGTCCACAATCAAACTCTTGACAGTCTCACGCTTCCATGCCGTCGTTCCACGTCGGAATCCGTATTTCCTCTCCTTATCTACACGCTGGTTAGGCATCTCCACGTTGCGAAGCATCTCAGTGTGAGTAGCAGTGATGATGCACGCGTCAACATTAGATCCAGAGCCAAGATCGTTGAAAATACCAGCAGAAATTGCATGCTTGACAAGGGTGAGAGCTTCGTCGCGCTACAAGATCCTCAATAGACGGTCCGTGGCATACAAGGCAGGACACTCACCGGCATGTTCGGCCGCCAGGTACTCTCAAAAACAGCCATGGCAGCAAGACTTCCGGATCCCATTGTCACGTAAGGAAGTTTGTCAGTCGACCCGTGAGGGTGGATGGTGAAAAGGTTAGGACCGGTAGCGTCTACGCCACCAAGGACAAGAGCAGCACCGATATGACCTTGGTATCTGCCTAGAGTTAAGGGTGCGAAAGAAGGACCACATAGCAACACTCACTGGAACAGCATCTGCTTCAACATCGTCATCGCTGTCACCACCCGCGGTTTGCGACCAGTATGGAGGGCATGTAGCTCCATATTGGAGGATATAAGCGCCGTTGTGAATTCGGTATCAGCGGCTGTACCAGCACCGCAGCATCTAATCGATTCTGAGATATAGTGAATCTACCGAGCCCTCAGTTTGCAGCAGTATGAAGTCTACAGGTGCGACGTACCTTTTCACAGTTTTTATCAGCGACAATAGGGCCTTCGGTAGCCCGTGTATCTGCACCAAGGACAATTCCGTCTTCAAAAAGGCATCCTACGATAGTTGTGCCGGTACTGGTGGCCTTGGGCAATGGTATTCCCTTCTCGCTGAGGAAGTTGTTCCTACACAAGACCTGTCAGCCACTAGTATAAAATACCACAAGATACTTCACCTTATTTGATTAGAAAAGTCAAACCCGGTGGAAGAATAGACAGAAGAGCTCGCCATGACCGTTAATGAGGAAAGAAAGAGCTTGCGTGTGATCCTGGAGGGTACGCGTACTTTTGCCACGTGACATCCGGAGATCATGCCGGGCATCCCGGCCCGATCTAATCTCTGGTGTCGACCTCCTTCCCCGACGGCCTACTCCTCGACACGGAATTTGACTCCCATCTTGACTACTATCTATCATGTCCGTGCAGACGACAATAATCCCCCACTCCCAGCAACCGTTGGTCACGCGTACTTATCCCTCGGAGCAAGAGCTCGATGGATTCATTACCATCGCCTCAAAGGCCCAGAAAACATGGAACAAGGTTCCGCTAAAGGAGAGAATCGCGATTGGGTACAAGTTCATCGTGTGTTACCTCAACGTCTTGCCGAAATTTCCTTTGACTGGCATTCTAGGATGAATTCAAAGCATTGAGCGAAGATCTCCCTATGGAACTGACTATGCAAATGGGCAGGTGAGTTACAGAAATCTCGGATAGGCTATCCTGATTCACTTGGTTACCAGGCCAGTATCGCAATGCGCTGGAGAAGCTCGTGGATTCCTCGATCGCGCTAGTCATATGTTGTCCATCGCAGAGAGTGCACTCGCCGATGTCAGTCTAACTGACACTGACAAGCCTGGTTTCCGGCGATACATCAAACGTATACCTCTAGGGGTCGTTCTTGTCGTTGCGCCTTGGAAGTACGTACACTCTTCCAGTTGATTTACACGAGAACTAATAAATGAAATGATAGCTATCCTTATCTTGTCTCAATCAACGCCGTTCTCCCAGCCATTATTGCTGGGAACGCGGTTATCCTGAAACCTTCACCTCAAACGCCTCTCACTGCTGAGCGTTTCGCGCTTGCGTTGACTCGGGCAGGTGTTCCGAAGGATAACATCCAGGTTGTGCACATGTCACCCGCGTTGACCTCTCATGCAGTTCAGCATCCTTCCGTCGACTTTGTGTCCTTTACCGGCAGTGTTGTAGGTGGCCGGGCAGTCGAGGAAGCTGCCGTACAGGCTAAAGGTTTCAAAGGCGTAGGTTTGGAGGTGTGTGATGCTACTAGTTCTCATTCACAGCCACTTATTTGACATACTATCAGCTTGGTGGAAAGGATCCTGCCTACGTACGACCCGACGCGGATTTAAATTACACAATCGGCGAACTGGTTGACGGTAAGGCTTTGTGAAGTCAATACAATGAAAGCTAATGAAATTAAGGGGCTCTATTCAACTCTGGTCAAAGTTGCTGCGCCATCGAGGTGAGCATGAATTTCCCTCGTGCCGCTGTCATTTCACACAACTTTGCATTCAGAGAATCTACGTCCACGAGACAGTATATGATGCCTTTGTTGAAGGCTATGTGAAGTTGGTCAAGGTATATGCATGTTACCGGAGCTAAACTGCATGTACTAATGGTTCTTTACAGGGTTATAAACTGGGAGATCCCACACTGCCCGAAACCAATCTAGGTCCTGTCGTTTCTTTAGCCAGTGCTGAGAGAATCCGGAAACAAGTTTCTGACGCGGGTATGTCAAAGTTTGCTTCATCTTTTTCATTCTTCTGATCTTCTTTCAGTGAAAGCTGGGGCAAAGACGCTTATCCCGGAAGATTTATTCCCAATGGCGAAAGCGTGAGTCTCTACACCCTGGGTATGCCTAAGTGAATCCTGAAAGTTTTTGCAGCGGAACTACGTATGTTGCGCCTCAGGTTCTAGTCGATGTGAATCATAGTGAGTTGGGGTCCATTCATTTATATAGCTTCTCAGATAACGTGAAATTCAAACTAGGTATGGACGTCATGATGGTAGGTTCCGAAGGTGATGCCCGCACTGCTGTGCTCACGGATTGCCATAGGAAGAAACATTTGGTCCTATTGTCGGAATACAAAAGGTTTCTTCTGACGAGGAAGCGATCAAACTCATGAACGACTCTCCATATGGACTCACAGCATCCGTATGGACTAACGTAGCTGCTAATCCGGCCTCCGAGGGGGCATTCTTGAAGTTTGTTGATGAACTAGAAACCGGAACGGTCTTCCTGAACAGGTGGGCGTGATATCATGCAAGGCAAATAGAAGTGTGTCTGACTTGTTGGTAGGTGTGACTTTTTGGATCCCGCACTGGCTTGGACTGGTGTGAAGGATAGTGGTAGAGGCGTCAGTCTCAGTAAATTTGGTGCGTTAGTAATCATCAATCACGACATTCGACATCCTCATTGGCCGTTTAAAAAAGGATATGACCAGTTGACCCGGGCCAAGTCTGTACACATGAAGATCAAAACATCATAGAGACTCGGATTATTCATAGGTAACATAGACTCTGCAGAGACGTGTATTTGTAAAGAAGTCCAGCAGCATCCAATGAAGATTCCAACTTATACTTATCAACCGTACGCCGACTTGTGCCGAGTTCGAGGTACTTGTCCATCACGTGATCCAACGCGTGTTTGCCGCTGATCCGACACGCTGTAAGCGCACCACAGCCAACATAAATTTATGACATCGATCCCTTTACCCCACTCGACCGACCGTTCCCCCCTCCAGCCGCTCCTGCTCCTCGCGAGTCACCCTTCTTCTTCCCTTCTCCCATGATCTGGCCTGGAAACTCCTGCTTACGGCTGCTGTTACTACTCTACGTCCTTTTTTCCTGCCAGCTAGGCAGCGCCTATGATATTGTCCGAGATTACTCGGGAAGCACATTTTTCGACAGATGGGACTTTTTTGGGAACTGGGATAATCTCACATTGGGTATGTGTTTCCCCCCCTTCAAGACACCACCCGGTACTGAACGAACTGGAGGGGATGTATGGTGGCTTAGCAAGGCGGATGCCTTTGCTCAAGGCCTCACTTATGTAAATAGTGCAGGAAATGCGATTATGAAAGTGGACAACATGCATAATGTGGTGAATGGGCAAAAGCGGAACTCGGTGCGGATGCTCCGTGTGTCCTGCTTCGTATCCTAAATGGTTTTGTAGGTCCGGATAACTTCACAAGACATATACGATGTTGGCAGCTTGTGGATTATCGATCTCAAACATATTCCATTTGGATGCTCGGTATGTTTACTTTTTCCGCCTCCCCAGCTGTGTTGAAGTTCTCGTTCGTCATAGGTTTGGCCGGCTTTTTGGACTAAAGGTTATCAAGATGAATGGCCTGTGGGTGGCGAGATTGAGTGAGTCACGTCGAAGCGCTATTCTTTGAAGATTCCTTATCCACTTGTTCCGCAGCATCATCGAAGCGATCAATCTAATGCCCAATAACCAAATGGCTCTACATACGACCTCCGGGTGCTCTCATGTCCCCGAAGCACAACAGTACCAAAGTGGGGCAACCACTCAGACAGATTGTTCTCTGTCTTCCGGTTGTACTGTTCTCGAGTTGAAGGAGAACAGTTTATACACTGGTCTTGCTGAAGCCGGTGGAGGGGTATGGGCTACGCAATTCGACGTTTCCGGGTGAGATTTCAATGATCTTCCTCCAATGCCGTAATACTAATACGTATACGTATAGAATTTTGTGAGTTTCCATTCGTTCGTGGTTGTTGTATAACTAAGCATACACCATGCACAGCATTTGGTTCTGGAGTGTACGTTAAATTTTTACTCATTCTCATCGAACGATCTTAAATCGTTCGCGTTTAGCGTCCGAACGTTCCTGCTTCGATCTCCGCAACAACAGCATCGACAGGCGTCGATCTTTCTGATTGGGGTCCACCTTCCGCTAGCTACCCGGGGACTTCCTGCAATATCCCAGAATTCTTTTCTGCTCAGAACTTAGTCCTTGACATAACACTTTGTGGACAATGGTAAAGAACCCTTGTATAGATCTTCCATTACAGAACTCACGTTCTTTAAAGGGCCGGCCTCTCAAATTTGTACTTCCCTTCTTGCGGATCTGGCACAGGCACATGCGTTCGTCTTTTTCTCCCTTCGCATTGTTGATTTGCTGACGGTCCCGCAGTATGCTGATAGCGTTGTCGGACCCGGTTCCAACTTCAATGACGCCTACTTCGAGATATCCTACATTCGTGCTTATACTACCGGGGTTCCTGCCCCCACGCCGAATGCGCTGGTGAGTATCTCAACATCGGCTCCTACCGGGCTTCCGACAAGCTTATTGGCGCCTTCAAAACCCACGGCCTCGAGTCTGTTTTTCCCGGGAAGTGCAGAAGGCCGTCAGGCCAGTATGATGGGGGCGATAGCCGCGATTCTGCTAGTCGGATTTTTAAACTTTTGCTTGTGATTCATGTTTTTCTGCCTGTTGTGGGTGTACATTTGACAGTTGGGGACGACGTTTACGATATATGTAATGATATACGATGCCTACAGACATGTATCATTTTGGATTTCTTTAGACATCATCGGGTTACATTTACTCATATAGACATGTTCTATGTATGCTTTAACGACAGTGACATCCATTCAAACTGCTCATCTCTAACTTCATGATCATTTGTCAAGATAATCGATTATACACTAATAAGCTGTATCCTAGCCTGTCCTATCGTCTATCATTACCGTTCTCAAATTACGGCCCCGCCTAGCGCTTATTATTCTTCTACATAGCTAACAATCGTACACATTAATCAACTTGGACCCTCATGAGTCCCTGGATCTCCAGAACATAAGCCTCCGCGTCACTCCAGGGAAGAGACCTGACGATCTCGCGTCAGCGTTTCGCAGCATAACTCGCATTTCTCTGAAGTGCCCACCGAACACTATGGCTGGTCCCCAGGCAGATAGAAGCATTGCAACGTGCTGCGTTCCAAAAGGCGTCGGTGTATCGTGGCCTGCAATAACGTCGACTAGAGTGGTTATACAAGTAAGGAGAAGAACGATAGCGAAGGCACTACAGAACGGGTTTGAATGAACAGAAATCTCGTGCATCGGACGCAAGACTCACACTTGAAAGAACATTATACGCCATATTGCAGGTGATAGGTATGCAAGTCGTTTCTTTCGTTTTGGCATAGCTATAAGCAGTATAATTAACATCCATGCCCAGTATGTAATAGAAGTTCTTACCGCCAAAGGACAGGGTTTTGGAGTAAGGCGATCTGTAGTCGAAGTCGCTACATGAAATATCCAGCGAATCCAATTCATCGAGCTTCTCTCCCCCACAGTCATCGGAGTCAGGTGTGATATCATCGTCTCCGGGGTGAGTCCACACTAGCGAGCTCGTTTTGTCGTGGTCAGACTCTTCAGGCGTTTCGAGGGCTATGTCATTCCAGTCATTTCCTATGATAGCAGAGAAATCAGGATGTCGGCTACCGTCTCGTATCATAGTCGGGGGAGGAGGGTCAACAGTGGCGAACGTGGGGAAAGAAGAAGATACGGGGGAGTCGAGGACGTCAGTATCCGGGGGATATAGAGAAGAGTGAGATAAGCTCGTTTGATCTACAGGCGGGGAGAATCAGCGGATGAATTTGATGCATGGAATGAACCAACCAGGTGAATCGAATTCATGACCAGAGGGCGTGGCCTTCATAGAAGACGGACATGGGGACGGAGCAACCTTGGGCACTATTCGACGGCTGTAAAACCTCCAAGGTAATCGCGGAAATGAGTCAACCCGTTGATTCTCATGCTCCTCCGAGCGGGAACGCTGGATGTGTCTGCTCGTCTTCAAGGATCTCACAATGGAGTTGATGGAGAAAAAGAGAACGGGTACTGCAAGGAGCAGAGGTGTGCCCGCATATCCGAAGAATCTCACCCTATCATCGTGAGAGCGGTCAACTGAATATCTCGGAACCATTTGACGTAGATCATCACTCACCATACAGGGTCTGATGCATCACAGTGGAGGTCGTCAGTGGGCTTGACAGCATCCAATTTGATGACAACGACGATCTGTACAATTGTGGCAACGATAGGATAGACCAGGAGCGTAAAATAGTAATGATTTCGCCACACCAATACCCTACGGTCGATGGTTAATGAAAATTATGCAATCCACTGAGGCTGATCACGTACGAGCGCTCCGCATCCGCCCATGACTTGGGCTTCCACACAGTTATACACGTCGCAATACAAAAAGACGCGCAGACGCCAGTCATCACAAAAGTGGAAAATCCGAGAATGATAGTCTGAGCTGATACAGAGTCAGGGAACGGGAGAACGGCAGAGTAGGGGGCCAGCCTACCAAGGCAGAACGCCCGGGGCATGGCATAAGGATCCATCCTCCAAGCCATCCCTAGATCGATGGCGTCAACATTAACTTCAATGTATTCCATGATATTCGGATTTATTACCAATGCAGAAAATGACTTGCATCAGCGTACAAGCGATACAATAGATCAGAGGGCCCCAATATGATCCAATGCAGCCTGCAAAAAGCATAAGGACTGCCCAGCAGCTAGCAAGTCCTGGGGGGAATTCGCATCAGTAAAGATAGCGCGAGGTAGATCACACCCACCTGTGAGTGATAGCACCATCCATACCACCTTGAGTGCGAAGGGTAGCATGTTGTACTTTAGTTAGCTATCACCATCCGGTCGAGACGACCAGTGGCCTCACAGGTCTGCAAGTTGGGAGAAGGAGGGAAAAGAGAGAACAGCAACACGCTGCCGGCATCAAAACCTTGTAAGCCCTTCAATCATGCATTTTTATTAATTTGTCTGATCAGCTGTGGAAAAGCTTACCATTAGGAGAAGTGTACCTCATCTCCGAAAAATCAAATGAGGTGGGAAACCGCGGCCGACCACCCTACCGCATGCTTCTCGAAGGCGGAGACGACGAAATCGAGGCGGTCCGAAGCAAGGCATTTGCCTACCTTTGCCGCGTGGTGCCTTAATTCCACACCACTTCCCTCTTTTTTTTCTAACACGGGCCGTCATGTTTGCCGGATTGACCCTGGTCTCCATTTTACTGAAGGTAGGCAGGTACAAAGCGGAAGTACCCATAATATCGTCACAGGCTCACGTTCGGCACTCAGAATCAAGTACGTGGGGTGTCGGCTGCATACGCCGGTCAGCTCAACTTTGATATCCATGACATACCTATCAGAGATTTATGCCACATCATTGAACTTTGATGTCGACATCAGTCCCGAGTCAGCTCACAATTACGCTTCGGTGAAGATCTCTGAAATCCGCCATGTGCGCATCATGACGAAAAAGACAAACGGAATGGAAATTTTATGATCTTATGAACAATTATGTATTCAACAGACACGGGTATTTTCCGACACCGTAGAGCCTCCTGCCAGACGTGAAAGGGATGAAAAAATTAGAATCCCGTTCAGAGGTCTAGTACAATCTCAAGCCGTCGAAGACGACATTGGGAGACCTAGGTCGGGCTTAGTGGGGTGGAACAAACACGAGTTGGGGTCAAGATGCTCACAAAAAGTCTGACCCAGAAGAACCAGAAGCAACGGTAATGGTGAGGGTGTTCACAGTCGATCCGGTGTTGAGATAACCAGAAGCTAGGGCTCACAGTCAACATGTGTAGCGTGACAGGAACAAGACATTGAACGCACGGATTGAGTATGTGTACATGATGTTCTGTCAGAATTATCAAAAGAAGTTCAACGGTCCAAGCACTTGACAACGCTTACATTTCCACGCCATGTACCACGGGTTACACCTTATCCCAGGTATGTCAGTCATCGGGAAATGAAAGTAAAGGGAACATACCCCTCGAGTCAGGTTGATCTGGGACAGACGGCGTGGAGCTCGTCCAATTATTGACAGTGACCACAGGGCGGCCACCTGGATGCAAGGTATAAGGTCATATTATGCACGGAGACATCGAAAGGCTGAAACATGCCTGCGAAGGCGAGAGTGGTTGCGATGTCAAGGGTTCGGGCGCCACCTAGGAGCTTTTAATCACCGCATTCAAGCATTACGATATTTTTCGGTACGTACCCTGCGAACTCGACAGCGTAAATTTCACCGTGACCGCTCCGATGTCCTTGTATAGAAGGTCGGTTATTTGAAATCCAAGATGAGGGATCCAAGAATTACTTTGAAGATAGCCATGGGGAACGTATCCACATTGTTGCCGATGGTGAAAGAAACTGAGGGTGCTACCATCAGCCCGGTAATATAGGCGTACAACAGTTTAGGCGCGTACCCGGGCCCCAGTCAGCCATTCGGCTGTCACTTGGACTGGAAAAAAAAAGGTACCTTTCAATCGGCGAACGGGACCGCTCAAGCGCCACTTACTGCATCGTTTCAATCAAGCTGCAGAATTTCAGAACGAAGCTGCGACATAAAACATCCGCGTTGCTTACTCGGCATTTAGGAATCCTCTTGGCGTGCCATCAATCTCACCAATCTGCCAAATCACGGTTGGTGTCTAAAGTTATATTTGTTAGAAGTTCGGAATCTCCGACGATTGAGAAGACCTACAGCTTCAGTAGACGCAATATTCGACGTTTTAACGCTTCCAGCAGTAACAGTGACACTCTGAGTGGCAACAGCTAATTCCATTTTGTACACTGTACCGAGGAGGACATTATCAGTTTTACGAAAGGATGAAAACCAGACGGAACTAAGTACTAACGCGTCATGGTGTAGGTACCCGGTTTCATGTAGGGACTAACGAAGTCACCGTCCGAGTCCGTTCGCACCCTTGACCATATGGATCAATGAGAGATCATGAATAATCGAATATTAACACCACACTTACCAGTATTGAGCAGCACTGTTACTGAAACCAACCGTCATATAATCTGAGTATGCTGAAGGATAACCGGTCGCGCTCCCTTTGACCCTGCCTCTGTCATCTTCGGAGACCCATCCTGTTACGTCAAGACCGTCCCAGAATGAGGTGTCTACACAAAGAAGGACTGAGTATCTGATGGAATGACAGGTCAATGAGGACTACCGATATCAGACGAAGGAGTAGACCCAGTCGTGAACCATAAAGCACTAAGAGCATTTAGCCAATAAGATACAGCGCACGTGTTCAGACTTACTAAGGACCATGCAGACCCGTGCGAAATGCTGCTTGACATGAGATCATTCATCATCAATACTGAAGAAGGACAACGACGAACATTCTGTCTGGGTATGCCCGGAGTTCTAACCGCATGCCTGAGATACGTAGAGCACAACGATATCAAAGATCCTTACCATGTCTAATCAAAACATCAGCAACAGTCGGATCGATAGAGGATGAAACTTACAGAAATAGAACTCCTGCTGCGAAGCTGTCAATAAGTCACGATCAACCTACGGTGAGTTTGATACCCAACAGAAAAAAAAGGTACTACTGACTTCCTTGGTTGTTGATGTCCCGGAAGAAAGGTCCACCGGAGCTGGATTCATATCCAGTGCCGGGGATAATCATCCAAGCAGCGATGCTTGATCCAGAAACTCCGTGGATTTGGTCATCAATAAACTGCTTGGACGAGTAGAACTTGGACTTTGTTTTAGAACCGACCAAGTACACGTCGCTCCCTTCAATAGCAGTCCCGCCTACAATGTCTGATACATCATAGCCATCAGGAATTGTCTTCTGACTAAGGCGCGCGATGAACCGGAGTTCGCCAACGGACGGCTTCAGCTGTGGTGCTGATCCTCTCGTTAGTTGAGTTCTCAACACTGGAAGTCATAGACGCACTAAGTGGCCATATGAATAGCTGGGTCGTTGTATCTGGCAACATAGTACCTGTAGCAGGTTGGTTAAGTGTGAAAATGTTGGAAAACGGGAGAGATGACTACTGAATAAGAGTGCTGGTAGTGCAAGTGATCTGTAGGAAGAAGGGAATGAGTTTGGACTATCTGCAAGCGAAACCGATGGAGTTACAGTGATATCTGAAGGCAGAATATTTCAGTACACAATACACGAAACGAAACAATCCTTACAATTGTTGTCGTGTCCTCCGCGAACCCAGGAGCAGTCAGCATCAATGCCTGACGCGATCTGACTATATTTGCTAGAATCTTGCGCCTAGCAGACAATGTCAAGTAGACGACAAAGTGGGAAACTCGAACACTAACCTCAATTCCATTGAACTTCATAGACGTGATATCTCCACTAGTCGAATCAACTGCGGCGATAGTCTACAAACGCAACATCCTGTAGATCAGGCACCATAGACGCACCAGTGAAAATCAATCCAGCGGAGGTATCGACAATGTAGGAGTCTCCACTCTCAGTGAGGCCGAAGCCAGCAACCGTAGAGCATAACGACGCGAGGAGCGTAGCAGCAAAGACGAAGCCCAACATGATCGTCGCCCAAGGTAGGATCAAGGAGACATCCCAGTTTTATAGTGTGTGGGAGAGAATTTTTCGCTGTCCGCTGAGCGGTACCACCGCACGAGCAGGTACCGAAAATCATCCTATGATAGGAAGAGGCTCAGAAAAAACCTCGGAAAAGTAGTTGAAATGCATTGGCGGCCCGCCATCAGAAAACGTAGTTCATCCCATGATTTGGACTCATATGGTGCGAATATTTACCATCGGCTAGGAAGAGGGTAGCTTTCCAACAGCGAACGGTGCATTAACGGGAGTATAGTGGAAAAATAAGAGCATCGGTGCAGCGCCGGTCCGCGCTGAAAATCTGCCGCACCACAAATCATGCAGGATCGCACGTTCTGGCCCGGTCGAATAAGGCTGAAGGCAAAGTACTGGAGGGGCTGAAAACCGCTTAGAAGAAAACAAGGTGTTTTGCAAATGAAAGATACCCCGAACTTGTGCCCTCTATGGTAAGGCCAACCACCAGTCAGAGCGTAAGTGTCTATGCTGAAACATTCAAATTTTGTAGCTTATAGAATCCGAGAGTCGAGTCTTGGGAGAGAAGGGCTGTGTTTGCATCAGTCTTTTTCCAGGGCCACCGCTAATAAATTATTGGGCTAGAAAACAAAAACAAGAAAATAATACAAATAACTTTTGAGAGATTGCGATAATGAATCCGTGGAATGCGTAAAAGAGAAGTGGTGCGCACTGCTTCCTACTACTAATATCAATCACTGTCGTTGAACTCTTCCTCCTCAGCCTTTCGGATTGTCTCCGCGATTCTTCGTTCCTGAATTGCTGCTTTCAACAAGGGCAACACAGCAGGGAGATCTACCCGGCTTCCTTCGGGCCAATGACTTAACACCCATCTACGCATGGTTAGACTAGCCTACACGCATGTTAGGCTGGCAATATCAAGCTGAAGTCAGAACCCTGCTTACCTTTGCAAACTTCTTGGAGGAGTATTTCTTGACAAGCGTTGCAGACTGCCTTTCCTCTGAACGCAGTAGATGATTGAGCAAAATGTTAGCGGTAGGAAGAAGTTCGTTTTCCTTGAATGTCGAATAATGCGCTAAATTTGGTGTCTGTAGAGCACGTTGAGCACGAACCAACTTAAGGCCGAAAATACTCACCCAATCTTCTCGACCAAGAGCGAGGCGTGCCAACCACAGAGAAGCCGCAGCTACAAGTGACGCAGGTGTTGCCACAAGCCGCCACTCTATGCAGCCGACTTCCAGCAAATACTTAGCAAGTGGTCCGAGCAGTGACTTCCAAGTCGTCAGCCTTGCTTCCTCGGCGCAACCAACTCATAGGTCCTGTGTAGCTCAAGTCCCAATTCAGCGTTTTGAGAACATACTGCTCCGCCTTTAGCATTTCCGACACCGTGTATTGCCCTCCAGCAAGGCGAACGATGTCTTCCACACTAGGAGCAATACTCTCCTCGAATTTAGCCGCCACAAAGAAACATGATATTCCAACAAGCTGCAGCCGTGAGATAGACACCATTGGCCGAAGGGAGAGAAATCGGTCGAAAATGTTGACATAAAGGAAAAATGTTTCGGGGACGCATCGGTACATGGTGTGGACTTGCAACATCCAGTCATGGAGAATCGCTCTCTTGTTCCAATCGAGTTCCTCTTGCTGGTCCATGTAGGTAGGGTCCGGCAACGTTCTGGCCTGCAAAAACTTCATGAATTTCGTGAGTATATGTTAGGAAACAGAACGCACTTCGACCTCCTTCATGTACTGGCACACTTCAATGACATACTCAGATACCATGAGCGGGTCGTCGTCGTCATCAGCGTCAAGATCATCCCAATCCTCATCGTCTTCTGCAAGGTCTTCAAGATCAGCAGCGACGCGCTCTGCCTCCACCTGCGAATCATCTGGAATAGTTTGCTGAGTCTCCACTTCGGATTCGACGTCTACAGGCAGGGGAGCGATGCGGGGTGAAGGTGGCGGTGATCCTTTTGGTGTGGTGAAACGCCGCTTGAACACGCGCGGTGCTTCTTCGTCATCAACGGCATCGGGAGGTTGTGAAGTTGAAGCGATGGTTGCGGCTTCGTCGCCTTTAGCCGAAGAGTGTGAGATCGCGCGGCGGTGCCCTACAACTTCTTTATTCGTGCTGGCCACCGTGAATTTACGGCAAACAACTGTCTCCTTGCTCGCCACTGGGGCAACACGAGGGCCTACTGTCGTCCGCAATGGCTGACGTGCTGGCTTCAGGACAGGCTTCACCTTAGGTAGCGTCCAACTTGCCCGCCTCCTTCTCTTTTCCCCTTGCTGTCGTCACTTTCGGTCCATTTGGTCCAGAGACCTCAGCTAGGACTCCGCGTTTCCTCTTTCCAACACCCGCCTTCTCCGCTGTCGAGTCCGCTATCTTGGTCTTGCTGGCTGGTGCCATCACAGTACCATCGTCTTTGCCCGCAATGGCAATGGTTTTTGAGCGCGCCGCTATCCGAGAAGCGCGAGCGGTGGCATTCTCTATATCTTTGACGACAGTGCGCACACTTCTTGCTGGTCTACGAACCTAATAAACGCTGTCAACGACGCTCAACGAAAGAGCGATTTGATGACAACGTACAGGAATATTTGAGGCCATTTATGATCTCTAATACGCAAGCATACGCTGAGGCAAATGGAAAAGATAGACGAAGGAAAATAATGAAGGAGGTGGGGGATGTCGCTGGCGGTCTGCGGTGAAAAGTCGGCCTCCTTGGGCCTGGATAAGTGTTGTTGGGGTTTGTCGTTGTTGCACCTTTATTTGCGTGTTTACATTGGAGCGCGTCGTGCACGTGATCGTTTGTCTACCGCGTCTTACCTGTCTCAAAACAATGTTGGCCCCTTACCACCATAAAATCGACAGTACACTTAAAAGTCAGCAAGACGAACATCCGTTGGTATTCTCTATTCTTTCAAGACGAACTACGGCCATCGGCCAATTCCTTTCCAGGAACCAACCAAATTATGTGAAAATCAGAAAATGATCTTTTGGGCCACGCGCATGGATCACCCACGCAATTACCATCACTTGCATCGACTACACTGTCGCCTGCCTTTGATGTGGTCGATCTGAAAGGCAAAGTTGTGATTGTTACTGGTGAGAAGTCAGTGGCCGCTGAAGGCTCCTTGTCAGTCATCTAACAGTCACATCTAGCTCGGGCATTGGCTATTGGACTGTCCGTCATCTGGCTCGCGCTGGTGCCAAGGTCTATATGGCAGCGAGAAACGAGACACGGCAGCGGAGGCTATAGAAAGGCTCAAGACCAAGTCTCTTGAACCGGGATTGGGGCGTACGGCTCAAACTCGACCTCAGTGACTCCCGACTGGCAAGACAATCCGCAGAGCAGTTCATGCAAAAGGAAAAAAAGGATGGGCGTGATGGGTGATCTTTTCTTCCTTCTCGTTCCTTCCTTCGCTTCGTTGGCACTAACGCTCAGTACAGTGAATAATGCCGGCGTGTAAGCGTTATAGCCAGGATTGCTCTCACCTAACTTAGTAACCTCGAGAGGATGTTGGAACCATACGAGACTGGGCCAGATGGTGCTCAAAGTAACTGCGGTTGTGGATTTCTTACTCAATCTCTTGGATAGGAATGTCAAACCTTGTCATCATCAGTTAGCCTTACAACCACTTTAAAATATGCTGATACATCATCAAACCTCTCTTCAGCTACATTAGTCCCTTTGTCTTCATTCAGACGTTACTCCCCCTTCTCACCTCTTCTCACCTCGACTTCGCAGGAACCGAACTCCGATGTCCAAATCATCAATGCATGTCAGATTTTGCTCCATGCTTCATTTATCTGACAAAGGTACTTCCCAGGTCGCTTCCGTATCCCATAAATGGGCTCCTTCAGGATTTAAGTGCGATACGATCCAAGACTCGAATGTATCATATGATAAGAAGTGGTTCTCGAACTTCTGGCGATACGGCGCGTCTGCATCGGACATGCACAAGTCAAACTTATCTCTCCAATCAGCTCATTCTAAATCGCTGATCATTCTTTGGACTACGTTGCTTTTAACTTGACGTCACGCAGCCGCCGATACCTATAACTGGCCATCTCACTTCACCCATGGCAGTGGGACACCTTCACTCACAAAGGGCCCCTTGCTCCTCCTGTGGATACTGCTGTTTACACCTGTCGTGACAGATATAGACCGTGAGTCATACACTGCTTTCTTTGCTACCACGGGAAAGGGCGTTAGCGACAATCGGGACAAGTACAAAGGCAGTTTATCTCGAGGATAACCCCACGCGAATCGCCAATCCGAGAAAAGTGGGACGGGATAACAATCTTGCTCAGCGACTCTGGACTATTACCGTCGAATTTATTATCTAGGGTCAATTAGTTCCACAGGTTAAGCGACAAGTGCTCACGTTTCTGTGTGACATCATCCGAGATAGGAATTTGGATCGTCGACTATACCTACCTCATACCCTTCATCTCTACAATCATACTTACACTTTTTCATCCTTGGACGCGGTGTTATCGGTATGCCTTCCTCAAACCTGAATTAATAATATGTAACTTCGTATCTACAGGGGAGCAGTTTAATAATAAGATAGCTCCATATAATCCAAGTGTGGTATACAATCCAACAAAGCCGCAGCTTCAAAGACGGTCTAACAGAATACTAAGCATCAGCTTCCACTTTCGAAACATTACAGGATCGAAATTCACGTACAGCTAATTTCGTTATTACTTCATTCAAGATCATGAGCTTGGATGAAATATTTTCCTCCTTTGGTTTTGGTCGACCAGAAAATCGGAATCTCCTCCTAGTCGCCCGTTTACGTGTCGTGATATGTTCATTCATAAGGGCCGTGTTTGCTTCTTCAATTGCTTCCCTAACCCTTGGAGGATGGGCCTTCAGCCGATGGGAGACAACTTTCAAAGAGAGCATCCTCACTCAATTATCTGTCTTGCCATGGACACAAAGGTCGGTGGATCAAGCAGCTCTTTATATGCAGCTGCCCAGATGCCAAACACTGCGTCGTCTATCTGCTTCGCAATGTTTGGGATACGCTGCAGACGGACGAAATGGGACCCAAGATCTTCTGAGTTAGAATAGATATCGACATCCGTGAAACTGGATGTTGTGAACTGTGAAAGCTCGTTAACGCTGGGCGGTATGTTTAGGACACTGGATGGCTTACGCATGGGAAGTTCAAACTCCTTGAGGCCAGGACATCCATGGTGGTGCAAGACGAAGAGTTAGCGCGTAGTGACGGCCCTTCTTGAGTGTGGCGACAGTCCGGGAGTTTCGTTAGAGCGAGTACGAATGCCGGCTCTCAAGTTGTCGTAGGTTTCATCACCAGTACGAAGTACTGTATTTGTGGCCAGACACTTGGGCGGCTTGATGCCGCGTTCAGTTCGATTAGGGCTCTGTTAACAACACACATATGAAACACGTCCCACGATGAGCAAATGTGGCTTATATGTAGTAGTAGCTCACCAGTTGATTCCTAAGCGAAGCATGTACGAATACGGCAGGACATGGATGCGATGGACGTATGCGAACTTCTCTTCGCCAGATCACTGGACTGTATCATTGTAATTTCTCGAAGTCGTGGTAACGTAAAATGTTGGTTGGCAAGACGAGGGGCTGGCAACTTCCTGGCCTTGCCCAAGAAGGTCTAGTAGAAGACCGGGCCGTTCTTGCCGCTTAACAATACCGGCAGCATCTGCAGGTGCTATCCAGTTCCAGTAATCTAGTAATGCTGTATGCACTAGAAGCAGACAATTTCCGTGCAGATCTGTTCTGTGACAGTGGCCGCCGGGCCTAGAACCGTGATTATCACAGTTCTGCCTCTATCAGCAGAGCATGTGGTGCGCCAGATTCCCTCAGTTAATTTACACCGTACCACTTCC
The DNA here is from genome assembly GCA_030435655.1 of Armillaria novae-zelandiae. NCBI lineage: Eukaryota > Fungi > Basidiomycota > Agaricomycetes > Agaricales > Physalacriaceae > Armillaria > Armillaria novae-zelandiae. The sequence continues at coordinate 1,271,102 of JAUEPR010000009.1, forward strand.
GGGACCTGAACCACGATATCATTCTGTGGTATATCAGCATTTGGGCTCACTGCATAATCAGCTGAGGGGTTAGTCACTCGGGCCGCCTGACGATGATCATACTTAATCTCATTGTGAGTATGCTGGCGTTATCATGCAATTCCTACGGTACGTCGCTACATAAATCATGATATGATCTCACGGTCTTTTGTGTGGATGTGTCAGACAAGGTTCTTGAATACGGCACGCCCGAGTCGGTTGGGCTGCTATCCTGGCCGTTGGTTCAGCTTGAGAAAAACATATCGTCATATCTGATCCCAGCAAACTACTCCTCTGCGACGTATAATGAGATACATCCCATATATCCTGGCGCGACCGTGATGTGATACCCCCTACTTGTCTCCACCAGCGATTATCTGAACTGCGTCAGGATCGGCCATCAGGGTACAATTGTATCCCATTTCGCAGTCGGGGAAGTTGTCAAGTATGCTAACGAAAATGGCACTGAGTTGGAGAATGACAAGAAGATATCGGCCAAATTGGATACCATTTACTGATAGTGCGTATCGCCAAGTCACTCGCTGGCTGTTTTTGCTCAGCAGCTCATACAGTGGCTTCACTTACGAAAGTGTTTACAACAATACTAGCGCTGCAGCAGCTGGAGAGAGGTCGTATTGGCCTCAACTTGCACAGTTTCAACATATATTCCCGATTTTTCTGGTCAGTGGATGTTATCGAGTGTGTTATTTCCTTGACAACTGTCTGTTCATAGTGAATGGAAAAGAAAATGTCACTGTTTTGCAACTCCTTACGCACACAGCGGGCTTCGATGCCGATCCTGTCCCTCCTTTATGGACTGGGTAGGTACAGTACAATCTTGAATATTGGTGGTTCGATAATACAACCGCATTCAATACAGGTACGCGAGCTACAGCGCACGGCGGCAAGCGATAATCAGCCAGGGTCTCCTGAATCAGCCAGGTACTACATATCTTTACTCTGACCTCAGTATGTCTTTTCCTTATCATTATATGGGCTCTTATCTGCACATCACGCAGGCTTCATGACAATGCAGATTGTCTTGGAGATTGTGACTGGACTGACGTTGGACGTACTGCTGGAGAGAGATTTCACGGGACCTTTAGGAATGACTGACACTTTCTTCAATAGGGGAAACCATGCCCTCGACACTTCTCGAATAGCTGCAACAGAGTTTCAGATTGCAGTTCAAGGAGCCCATGAACCTCAGAGGCCTCAGCCCGTTTGGGGGACGGTTCGTACTTTCATCTTCCTTTGAATTCAAGTATCCCTGACTCACACGGAAACGGTTCAAAGGTACACGATGAGAATGCTTGGAGCCTTGACGGAGTCTCTGGCCACGCTGGGGTCTTCTCTACTTCGATGAATTTGGGCATTTTCTGTCAGATGATTTTGAACGACGGGAAGTACGGAAATGTCAGGATACTACAGCCACAAAGCGTGGATAAAATCTTCACGGATTACAATAAGGCTTTCCCAGGGCACGAACATGGACTGGGGTTTGAGTTAAACCAATTTTACTTCTCAGGACCGATGCAAAGCCTTCAAACGGCGGGCCATACGGGGTTTACAGGGACGAGCATAGTCATAGATCGTCGTACGGTTTTTTTGTTCGGGAGACAGTTGAAGGAGCTGATTCCGATCTGTAGCGTCAGATACATTTATGGTCCTATTGACCAACAGGGTGCATCCGAGCAGAACCTGGTCATCCCCGAATATCGCGCGAGAAATGGTAGGGTATTGGGTGAAGAAGGCTATGGGTTTTGGGGAATAGTAAACTCTCCGGAGTAACACACTCTTGTGAGGCACAAAACAGAAAGTAATGAATCCGCTTAGAGCGTCCGCTTCATCATCGTGATACACATTGCGCGATTTGAGCACGTACGGTTATCTTGGATCTATGCCGAGTTTGGAGAGGTGGGGCGGCGGGGACTCGGGGCGAGCGTGTAGTCTCTAGTGGACAGTATCAATCCAATGATGGATGGGGCGAACGCATAGCGGGGGTATTTGCCATCTCCATTCGGCAGGATTTCCATCAAGTACTTTATGTTTGTACTTTAATTTAGGACAAAGCTCCAGGTGAAGCTCCCTGCTCGGGTACAGCACGCCTCTTCTGTTGAAGACAGCTAAACGTAATTCGACGCGTCTAAAGCGGCTCACCGGGCTGGGTGCTATGGAAGCAGGACGCGTTGAACACACGGTCAGGAGGACACGTGATGTGACCTAGCGCGTCGTCACGCTTTGGCTCGGTTTTGTTGATCAGGTCCACGCTTGTTTCTCTACCTTCGCAATGACTCCCTCGACTCCCCAGCGCGCGAACCGTTCTGCTCATTCTCATTCTCACTCGCTCTCGTATTCCCATCTTCGCTCTCCATCATCGCCAGCAACACCGTACACGCCCATGAGCCTGCGCTCTTTTGCGTCCTCGAACCCTTCCCCGGCATTGACGACCCCGGCCAGCATTAGAAACTTTCCTGCTGGCTTGAAGCATTCCCATTTTGCCTCTCCTCAGGTTGTAAAATCTTACACCTCATCTCCCAACGTGTCCAGGGATCAAAGTCTCGCTGATCTCGCTCGGAACTGGCGATCTTGCGCTAGTAAAAATGGCATCAAGGTTGCAACATGCGATGCGCCGCAATTCGCTGACGACGATGGTAGGATAGTTTTCCTGTACTTTTCTCCCGTCATTTTGGCTAAATTTTCACGCATATAGTCACCGATATGTCGTTTTATGATGCCAATGATTCTAGCTTCATCACAGCTGAAGAAGGCGCGTCAAGCATTCTGTACTCTTCCATTATAACTGATGTCTTCTTTAGCTCTCCTACCCCCACCTTTTATGTCCAATCAGCGGCGCCGTGCCCTGTCGACTTCTCAAGCGTCCCGCATCTCTTATGATGAACCAAAGCCAGCGAATGATTCCAACCTCTCCTCTTAGATACAGGAATAGCTCAGCTCCGAAAAATTCCGTAATGGCAACACCACCGCCCAACCGTAATCTAGCACGGCAGCTCAAAACGAGGGGCAGCCTGACGGATCCAGCGCATACAAGGAGGCGCGAGGCTTTTGGTGTCGTTAGTCCTTTCCTTGATTACATTAAACTCTTGACTTACATCAATCGATATGAAATAGGTTTCCAATACGCCCCAAAAAATGGCCTCATCTACAAATCTAGACCTCTCGTTGGATTTGTTCGATATCGATGAAAATGAAGTTGAGCACGATTATGACTATGACTATCAACTCGAAGTTGAATCCTCTCGAATCCGTGAACACTTCTTGCCACGCCACGATGAAATGCAGCCGCAGTACCAGCAGGATTACGCCACATACCATATCCGCAATAATGCGCCACCTCCCGCCATGATGCCTGTATATGGTCAGCCAAACTTTGCTGACCCTTTCAATGCCGCTGGCGGCGTTGGGACTGGGACCGGACTAAATCACAGTATCGCACAAAGCGTGGAACAGCATTTTCAGCAATATCGCAATCAATATCCGTATACACGCCGGTTACCACCCTATCAGGATCAATCCCTCCCTACTATTGGCGTCTCACGCGCCATCGCTAATCCGGAGCCTGGACACGTTTCTATGTCTTTGCCTGTTACCCAATCGAAGTCGTCCACCCAAGGATCCTACCATATGCCTGCGAAGACCCCCGTTCCTGAGCCACAGAGTAACCCCGTGTCGTGCTCAGTCTGCTCGCGTCACAATCCACCCCGCTTGGCTATCCTTGTGCCCTGTAACCACCCGTTATGTTCCGCGTGTTTAACTAGCGCGCTCAACATTGTAGGGGAAAAGGATATGGAATGTGCGGTCTGCAAAAACAGCGTAGAGGACTTCAAGCTGATCAATGGGTCTGGACCCGCGGAGAAAAAGTCAAAAGCTGATCGTCGGTCCTTTAGCTCAGTTGAAAGCAACTGTGACCAGAGATCAGGCAGCGATGACGAACAAATTGAAAGAGGTAAAAGCTTCATGGACCCCCTATTTTCTTCTCCCGGCAGCGCAGTAAGCACCAGCTTTACGGGAGGCCTGGAAAGCGCGTTCGAATTCGGAAGTCAACCATTTTTCCGAAATGATGACGTTAGGGCCAGCACTCCCCCGCCTGCTGCTCGACGGCGCTCTCGTGATCATGACCAAAGCCCCAGACAACAATATCCGTTGAAAGACCATGTTGTTTTGCGCATCGACAATGTTCCTTGGGTATGTCACTTTGTTCAGTACGGGTGAGTCGGAGCTAAGTATCAACTAGGATATTACGCCGCCAAGCATTTCGGCTTGGTTGCAACAACCAGTTGAACGCGGCCATGTACTTTTAGATCGCAAAGGCAAGACTATGAGTCATGCCTTTGTTGAAGTTCTATCTGAAGAGATTGCCGCGGCTATTCTTCGCGGCGAGACATCATCTTCCTCTAGGATCAGAGGAGATATGAGTTTTAGGGTTGGAGCTGGTAGAGGTCGAGGAAGCGTCCTTGGCAAAGGACGAAGGGCGAGAGGCGTCACTGTCACCCGAAGTTCCCAGGAGGAATTGATGGCGGCTGTTAGTTCCTGCCCTACTCAGTTAAGACCAATCCTAACATTTTCTTGATAGTTGTTCCCTTCGTGGCGCGGTGCATTTGATGGTTCTCATCCATCCCTAGCGGGATTGAATAACGACCGGGTCATCAGTGCCTTGGAATATGGGCTTATGACGGACGCTGAAGTCTCCGCTCTCTTGTACCTAATTCGATCTCCAGATGTAATGATATTCTTCTCGTGTCTGTATGATCACGGTTGCTAACGCATCTTTAGGCACACTTCCTGAAAGTACCCTCCTTGCCCTTCCACTCGCTTATCAGCGTCCTCAGTAAATTCCCTGCCGATATTGACAGCCGCGTGTTCTGGTCAGTAGGATTGAGGGACATGTTATACGGTAAGGTGTTGTTAACCATTATCAACATTCAGTTCTAACAACCATTTCAGATGTTACATATTGTAAGTTCGGAGTCAGTACTTGTCTTTGCGTGTCTTTCTGACCTTCCGTCTTTGCAGCCGCCGTACAAGTTCTATTAAGCCGCGTCGCACAAGAGAAAGAAGTGCTTAAGGATAGCAATACTCCTGCCGAGTCGAGTGCCGTCTTGCTAGAACAAGTCGTCAAAACTGCCACGTCTTGCCAAGGTACGACTGTTATCTGATACGTTCGACAATTTATCTCATGTCTTCGCAGCCTTCACACCGCAGCAGATAAGCACAATATCTGAAGCGCTTGAAGCTCAGGTGTCCTCCTCAACGTCCGAGTGCAACTCATTGTCCCCATACAACTCAGATGCCGATATCGAAGATGAGGACGGCGAAGCCGAAAGCGGATACCGTACTCCGAACAGCATCACTATTGCTTCACCTTCTACTGCGACTTCTAATGGTGAACGCCCTGCATCGCCCCCAAGTGTCGGTGTGGTACAAAGCGATGGCCAGATCGACGACCTTGCTCGAGAGTTTGGCGTTGAAACCAATTTGGTGCAAGCGCTTGCAGAGAGACTCTCTAGCTCCAGTTTGCGTTGATTATGTCCTTTGCATCCTTCATCATGCTTCCCCCTCAGCTGTTTTGACAAGAACCTCCCACGATCGATGTTAACGTCCTCTTTACCGTTTAGTTAATCCTTTATGAATACTCGCATTCCCTAACGTCCTGGAACCTGTCGCTGTTCATTGCTACCTGCCTTGCTTTCCAATCCTGTTATCCGCTGTCCTTGTTGCGATTACCCTGCCTCTGTTCTTGATATGTAGCTATAGCCCTTACATCACCCCTTATGTTTAATTCAATTCAAAATGTGGAGTAGTACTTATCGTTTTATATATTATCCACCCAAACGAGGGAAGCAATAATTGTACATCTTATTTCAGCCATTGAGAATTGGATGGTCTCTTTCATCCTTGGACTACATGAGCTCGCAATGGTTCGGTAGACTTGCTCAGTCACTTGATGATCTCAAAGTGTTCAATGCTGAGGGATCGTACCATAGTACCTTATATGAAATGATGGATATTTTACATTCGCTCTCCTTCCTTGCACAATATTCCAAAGTCGGATTTTAGGGATTAATGACTCGAGTGTCCCCTCTTTTGCAAAAGCTTAACTTATTGTTTCTCTATACAACATATAATCGGAGACGAATAGAGCTCGGCAGTTTCGAACTTCGACACACGTCACAACGTCCATTTTTTTAATTGACGCTGGATCTGAGGACACCCGGAACGATCTGGAACGGTGGGCCATACATACTCCATCATTCAGTAAGACTTCCGCAGGAATCTATGAGACGGGGGCCGTAGGTCGCAGGTCCGTGGTTTCTTGATTCTTGGATCGTCATGCACGTGATCGTTCCTTACGCCCGGCGCCTCGTTCCTCACGACGCGTTAGCGAGCCTTTTTTGCAATAGCAGATATCTTCGGAGCGCGCCATTAGGATGGCATGTGGTATTCGGGTAAAATACGGATCGGAATTTCTGGTTACACAGTCAAGTCAATAATGATTCAAGCTCGCGGGGCCACTAGCGTTTGGAACGGAGCCTTGGTATTCCAGGCCGCTATCCTGATAAAGATTTATCAGCACCTCGAGCATCGATACCGGGGAAATTCCTGAGTTTACCTTGGAGCCATCGTTTATCGTCTCAGTCACTATGAATATATCCAGCTTGAGTCGGCGGCTGTACGGATGATGAAGGTAATATGATTGTAGGTGTTAGGACGTTGGCGTACCTTTTCTCTGGCAATCAAAGTGCGTGGGGTGACGCACGAGCGAAACCGTGGCATAGCCGGTGACTCTTCTGCCTCATCTGAAGCTGCTCGTAGTATATGACGGGTGTTCAAGCTAATTTTCATAAGTTATAATTTTTAGGCAGTTGGAAAAATGACAAACGAGCACAAAAACGTATTTGCATACACTGCGCCCAACAGGTTAATTTTCTTGGCAGGGAAGTTAATGTACGCACATCGACTAATCAAGAAACATAGGGCGAGATAAACCCATGTCTTGGGCACCACAAGGTACTGCATGTATTTTGTTATATGGCTCCGTGATTAGTGCGAAGTAATGGATAGTTAAACTTACCGTGATAAGACCGGCCACTGAAGCGAAGCTAAGGGGTATCAAACAGTCAGGATGCTGTAACGATATAATATTTTCCAATTACTACCTCGTCAGCAACCCGGTGCTCATAGAAAATATCATTAAACGATCGATGATCTTGTCCGTTCTAGAAATAGATGAATGAAGGTCGGCAAAAGTGACATGATAATTACTGCTTGTAACCCGTGCGTTTCTGATGCAGAAAGTAGCATAATGAGATTGCCAAACTGGTATCACAGAGGGCAGCGCTTCCGAGGCGTATAATATGCGGTACCTTTCAGTGAAACGTGAGTTAACAGGATGTTGAGTATTGCTCTCGGATACCTTGACGCTGCTAAATCTCGCACGATAGTGCAAAGCTAAAGACTGTCCGGCTGCGACTGTGCGTTTATATCGGCGAGTGGGAATCAGGCTGTAAAATCCAGGGCGCACCTTCGCCGCTGACTGAAACAGACTTAGCACTCTCTTCATGGCAGGCTTCAACAACGTACCTAAGTGCACAAGAGCTAGACAAAGCTATTTGAAGTATGCTCTAGCCAGACACTCAATCACTTGACAGAAAGCTTACCAAAACTAATGTTAAAATTGTCCGCCGCCCGCTGACTATAAAAGTAAAAATTGAGTAAGTTCAAGATTTCGGGGTTTCTAAGCTAAGACTAACGTAACCAGACACGATACGCAAGAAATCTGGTGTCACGCCGCTCATCAACGATGTACTAGTGACAGCGAACGTTAAATGCGCACCCTTCTGAAAGTCCTGATATCAACATCTTCGAAACATCAGCAGTTATCCCAAGTTGCAAAAGTAAAGCGACGCACAGAAAATGCAAGTTCTGCCTGGAATCGAGGAATGAAAGATCGAGTTGATCATTGGGAGACTACTCTTACATTGAGACTCCTAGCCGTTGAATTGAGTAAGAAAATCTGAGATAGATCTGACATCAACCCACCAGACGTAACGGTGAAAAGGACCCGTAGTCACGAAATAATACCTACGTGATAAGGTTCAGGTAGTCTATTGAACAATACGCCAGATATATAGGACTGACCAACAAGCATGAGCCATGAGAGCGACAGCTGCGGCGTCGATAATCCTTCGCGCTTGTTAGACGGGCAAGAATATGATTCAGATGTCAAAAGTTTGCCGACATACGTCATGACAATAACCTATGAATGGAGATTGTCGGTGAACAGGGAGCGATCATGGACTCAGGCAAAATCTCACCATCAATTTGGTTGACAAGGTGTCTTTGGGGAAACGCCTATAGTATGTGTATGTCTGGGATAGTGAGATTCCATACAGGCTAGACAATATTGGATGTGAGGAACACGAAGCACAGTGAGGACGGCGACCTACATCAAGGAGAAGATTAAACCAAGAAGGGTCATCCCAAGGGCTATTTCTTCACTTCTGGTCCGGAGTACCACCGCCATGGCAGGGGAAGAGAAATTGAATATCGATGCCAATACGGATGAAGGCAACTTTTATACCGATGGTATGGGCTGTGAAAACTAAATAAGCTTTCCGTGTGCTACAGAACCACCCCACGCCGAGAGGTTTTTTTCGTGTGAGAGCCATCGGACCAAGAAGACCAGCCAGAGAAGAAATAGTATGATAGGCTACGTTTGCCGCTAGATGACCGAAGATACTAGTGAGCAAAAGCACAGATACTACTGCCCTAGATTAGATGCGATATAGCTAGTTAAATTATGCACCCAAGACTGTAAGTGGGGAGTTCTCAGGATTACTGTTCCTGCGAAAAACTTGGCATGATAAAGGCTGAGAGTAGGAAGAGCCTGCCTCGGCCCGGATATTGCGGATCTCAAGATCCGAAGTTCGCTATTGAATCTCACTGTTTCGTTGCGTTCTTCACATGTCTATCCCATAGTAATGGGCCATTCATTCCCTTGGAATATGCTCGGTAAATCATGGCAGTCTCACGGCTCATTCAGGACCTGTGTATACCATTTATGCTATCCGGCAAATTGACCGTCGTCGACGGACCCGAGCCGTTGTGTGGTTATCACCGACTTTCAGCGGATCGGCCTCCACGTCCTTCGCTATAGAAATCATTATCGGAGCAATAAGTACCTCTTCATGTGCCTGTGGACCTGATATGATTCAAGTTGCTTCCCTTTCGGATGTTTTTTGTTGCGACTACTGACGGCCGTCGACATCAATCAAGGTCTAGGAGAAATATCGATAGCTGGCCGCCTAGTTATCGATCTTTCTCGTACGACTACTGAAGGTTGAGTGTGCATGACTAGCGGATACCCCACAATCTCAATCTGATCTCAGTTCAACAATGGGCGATCGCACGCGAGCATAACCTGTTTCCTTCGATTGGCCATTTGGTGTTTTGGTATCACATCGGTAGCCTTCGGTGGTCTAACAACCAAATAACCATAGAAACGCCGATAACAATCCTCTAAAGAGCGCCGTCCACGTGCGAAAACTGGTCTGGATGCCGAGCCTGGATGTGACAGGTGTATAGGGCTGTTTCCCAATACTTCGTAATCGTCCCTGACGGACCACTTTAACAGGAAAATGACGACGTTATTTAAAACGAACGGCGAACCGAGGGCCACATTCATTCACTTTCTTTCCAACCACATTCTTTAGCTTCATGCCGTCCGATTGTTCCGTCGACGATGCTGAGAAGGGCGTCGCAGAGGAGTGTTATGCCGTCCCCCTTACTCTCCAGAGTTCGCGTCCCTCTCTAGTCAGTCAAGATACCTGTATCAAGGGTTCTCTGTCACATCCGTGTCTACCGCTCCCCTCTCTGCCTCACGCCAAGTTCGAAACGATCGCTCTTACCCTTCCGTCGAAAGAACTGTCACCGAATGAGCTGGCTCTCATTCGCAAACCTACCAAAAAACGGGTTAGCAGTTGGGTGAAATTCAGATTGTGGTATAATACTTATCGGTGAGTAGCCCGAAAAAAAAATCTCGTAATCTAACCTCAGGTTCCCCCGCAGGCGCTTTTTCACCGTCGCTCTCTTGTTCAACTTTATTTCCCTCATCTGTGCTGCTACTCGCACTTGGGAGTATCCTCGTAACTACACGGGAGCCTGGATCCTTGGGAACCTTTTGTTTTCTGTTTTGGTACGAACGGAACTGTTCACCCGATTTCTATATCTTGTCTTATGCAGCGCGTTTGCCAAAGTACGGCCGATCTATCCCTCATGAATTTAACGTCGCTAAAAACTTTCTTAGTGGCCACCGCTATGGTTCCGCCTTGGCATCTCATCGACATTACAGCATGTCGGCGGGATCCACTCTGGATGCGCTATTTCGGCAGTGATGTGGTTAATCTTCAAGTGCAGCCTGATCTTCTATGAGCGCATCAGTCTCAACGGCGCTATCCTTGCATTTGGTGTTTTGACGAACTTGGCGGTTGGCTTTGCTATGCTATCTGCTATGCCCTGGTTGAGGAATACTCATCACAAGTGAGGACTTATAGTCCTGTATCACTTCACGAAGTTCTAATCAAATTTTCTTACAGCGTTTTCGAGCGGCACCACAGGTTCATTGGATGGTGAGGGAGCCGCCTTTTCCCCTTTCCATCCCGCCGCTGATCATTCTCTTCTGCTCCACAGGACTGGTGTTGTTTTCAGTGCGTTCATTTTGTTATTGCGGGGTACGATCGGATCTAAAATAACCAATGGTCGTTCTAGCCTGGGTCTTCGTTTTCCTCGGCGACGCCTATGATTCGAGTACAAGGACATTCCACGCAAGCAAGGTCGCGCACCAGCAGGACTTCTGGTTCTTGCTGTTCATGACCATTCTGTATGTATAGTACGGCACCTCAAAAATTGAGTTCCTCCTAACTTTCATTTTCAGGATCATCATACCATGGCTTACCGTTCGTAGAGTCCCAGTGGAAATCACCATTGTGAGTTAGTATTAATAACTGAACCCTCCCCATGCTCAATGAGTCTCTTTTCTAGCCATCGCCAAAAGTTGCCATAATCAAACTCAAGCGGGGAATGCGCCAGGGTTTGGTTTGTCGAATTTCCGAAGGGCCGTTGATGGAATACCATGCCTTGTAAGTCATTCTCGAAAATGCAGAGTCATTTCTAGGTTTAAATATTCGTGAACAGTGGCACAATCAGTGAAGGTATTGAATCAGGAGAGCACTACTTGATTTCGGGTGTCCAGGGAGACGTGAGTGCATGTGCAATGGTGGCCACTACCGAGTGCTCATATCGGGACATCTAGTTCACGCGGCGGCTGGTAGAGAATCCACCCACACATCTCTGGACAAGAGAACTCAAGGTCTGCGCACACCAACCGTTGTTACCATTATAACGCCTCTGATCTGATTTCGTAGTTCGCCGCTGTAGGAGCTACATCAAGTCTTTACAGACGAGGTCTTCGCGTCTGCACCGGCACCGGCTTGGGGGCATGTCTCTCTACATGTATTCAGGTATGCACACATTTCAGATTTCCAAGGACACGTAGGGCTAATCATACCTCTATCCTGAAGAACCCCAACTGGTGAACACCCTTCCGCTTTGGCCATGTCTCTAGTGCTCACCTTGAATTATAGGTATCTCTTATGGATGGGCTCTGACCAGGAGAAAACATTCGGACCCGAGATCTCTGGACTGATCAAAAAACACCTGTACCCCGACCGAGTGACGCTTTGGGATTCCAAGGCGCGCGGGACCCGCGCGAATACCGTGAAGATCATCAAGGACATTTATCACGCCTGGGGCGCCGAGGTGGTCATAATCACTACCAACGCTCAGGGGAATAAAGAAATGACGGAAGGTCTGAAGGATGCTGGGATTCCTTGCTTTGTGCGTTTTCTTCCTCCCCTTATCCTATCGGTCCGCTCACCACGTTGGAATTAGGGAACTCTCTGGGACTTTTAGAGGTTCCCTCTCTGCGCTTTACGACAAGAGGAAACTTGGTTCGAATTTGGCTCGTCTGGGACGTTTGCCCTCATCCGCTTCTGCCCTTATTTTGACTTGCATGCACTCTTTCTTACAACATCTTTGTACACCTGTTCCTTCTGATATCGTTGATCGCATGGGCGCTACTTAAACTCGGACCAACGACCTCGAATGACATGCACGATTCAGCATAGCAGGAATTTAATCTTGGTGAGTGTTCCGACTAGGGACTCATGTAGCATACTTTTCCTGACACTTCCCTTTCGTAGCATGCACGTCCGATACGAGTTGGTCCAATGTAGCCTTTAGTTATCATGTCGCGGGCGACTTTTGGGACTTTTTTTCTTCTGCGGACACTTGTCTCATCATTGAGGCGGTTGTAACACATACTTCTTGTTAGTACGTCAACAAAGATTCGCTTTCTACAGTATGAGTTGTCGTCACTACCCCGCCACCTGCCCATCAGCTGTCTTTCGACAACTTCTTACTCCGATCTCTCAAAATATGCTTCATGACCTTCTGTGAACAGACCGAGTCAGTTGCATGCCGCTCAACCCTCACAAAACTCACCCCACTCGCCGTCTTGGGCAGGTCATCCGTGAACCAAACCCATGCCGGAGCGTTCTAGACATCGATCTGAGTAAACTGACGACCCCACTTCATTCATATTCACCTGTGGATTCATCACATCAGAAACGGCCTTGCGAACCTCCTCCTTTGAAATATTGTCGTGCCCCGGCGCGCGAACGACCCACTGCCCCAACGACCTCCCCGTACCGAGTATCAGGCACCGCTACCGCAGCAGCTTCATGGATACCTGGGTGAGTCGTCAAGGCATTTTCGATCTGAACTGGGAACAAGTTCTGGGAGTTTGATGAACAAGGATAGTTGATGAAATTTTGGATATGCGTACCTCTCCGCCTCGGATGATGATATCTTTGATCCTGCCCACAACTGTCACGGATGTAAGCATGTAGAAAACGCGTCTAGAGGTGGGTTACTCTTCAGATATCCCTCTTCGTCCATGATTCCCTCGTCCCCGGTATGCATCCACAGCGTCCCATCTGCGTCCCTTTGCATAACCTGAGCGGTCTGTGCCTCGTCCTCCCAGTACCTGATCAACTCAGTGTATATGAAATTTAAGCTCCGCAACAACGCACCCTTTCTGTACTAAGTACCCAGCAACACATATCTGTCCGGGAGTACCCACAGGAACGACTTGGCCGTCTGTGTTGACAATCTTGGCTCTAACGTGCGGTTGTACCTTTCCGACAGTTTCAACGCGCTTGACGACGGGATCTTCAGGCCGTTGTTTGGAATGATACTGGGCTGCATGATGTGACATTTACTGATAAGCGATATCTGAGCTGGACAGTATCTACCTTGTTTCGGCTGCAGATAAGGGGCGCATTTAAGAAACGACCGGTCGACTAGAGAGACAAGACTCACTCATCCCGTATGCATTCGTCAGGCCAACAAGATTCAGTTTGGTGATGAGCTCCTGCATGAGGGCTATAGGTATCGGTGACCCCGCCGCAATTCCAGTCCTGCGTTCATGATTCAATATTTATACCACCAAACGAGGGCTGATTTACCGTAGGCATTTCGTGTCTGGTTCTTCTCCTCGAGAACGTCTATCGTCTAACTCTGCCAGTACTCCGAGGAAATGGGTGGGTACGCCATGCAACGCCGTGCATTTTTCCTCTATTATTGCATCTACGATAGCATGCGGGTCAAATATTTCCTGACGGAATAGACAATACCCGCTCCATAAGACCATGCAGCGAGGTTCCCAAGGACGAGGCGTAAATAAGAAGTAAGAAAATTAAGTTCGACTCTGTGCGAATGGAGGGAACTCATCAAAACAGTGAAAGAGCGGGGGTACGTTGCCTTATCTCGGAGTCAGGTGAAAGTTTCGGGGGGGTCGGTGCAAAACTCACAGACGAGATCCTTGTCTGTCAAATGCATGCACCTGCCTACTGAAAGGGCATTGTTCAATAGATTGTGATGGGTCAGCGACACGGCCTTCGGAGACCCAGTCGTTCCAGCTGAAATATTGAAATAAGGAAGAGGTAGTAGTGTACGCAGACAGAAAAGTGACCTAGTGAACTGCAAATTAACGACTATCGTCCTTGTGTAGAGAGTCGGCTGCAGTTTGGCGTTGTTGATCCAGGCTGACTCTATCTTGATCGCCATACAAACACTTCACGCCAATCTATAAGCGACTTTATCCCAAGCACATCTAGTTCGGCTCGACACGCCTCTTCGTTATCGACAACGACGATATTACGAAGGTCCGGTAGGGCTTCTTCTTGTATTTCCCCTGGACGTGCGCTTCGTATTGAAGGGTACAGGTCTGCTAGCAGCTGGATATATGCGGACGAACGAATGCGGGGAACGACAAAGAGATGCTTGACGCCTACGTGTCTCAAGGCAGTCGCCTGAGGCTAGTCAGAAAGGAGAAGGAGATGCAGCTCTGCAACGTACAAGCTCGTTCACCCGGTAGGCCGGATTGATGGTGACGAGAATGGCGCCGATAGACGCGCAGGCCCATTGCAGAGTCGCATAAGCGCTGCTAGAATGTGAGAATATACGGACAGTAAAGAAATTCGTCTCACCCACCTGTTGTTGCCCATGAGAACTCCTACACGGTCGCCTTTCTGGATGCCCATAGCCAAGAGACCCCGTGTAGCTGCATTGATACACTGTCTCGAAATCGGAGAAATTCCAAGGCCAAGTGCGATTCTACGCCGAGATTGGCTAAGCGGGGACCTCCAAGAGAACGGGGGAGCTCGTTTCTGCATATCAAGGCCGGTTTCGTAGCGTGTTTCTGCAGGATTTCAGAGGCAAAGAAGTCGGGCAGTGTCTTGTGGCACAGTGGAGGATGAAGAGAGCCTTCTACCGTCAGAGATTGTCAGATTTCGAGTCCATCGTCGCTTTGCCAGCCTTGAGAACATTGCTAACGGGGGCTCCGCATGACGGCTAAGAAAACAAGAAATCACGCGGCCAATTACGTTGCGCTTGAAACCGAATTGGTGCACTCCGATGGACACCATGCTGGGAATAGTGGAGTTACTCCAGGGAAAGTAAGGGAAAAGGAGGAAATGGCGCGTGAACTTGAAGCAGGGGTCCAGACCCACCGCCGAATTTTAAACTTGTTATTAAATGATAATATTACATCCAGGCATCAAATTCGCTAGTACAAGGCGCGTCACAACAAATGCCCGCTTCACGATGGTCAGCACAGTCTGAACACCGTACTATTTCTTCACGACAAGAACTGCACTCTTCGACAAATAAGCACCCTCGGCAGCAAGCTTCATCACAGGACTCGCAGACGATAAAGAGTCCGAGTTTCGTATTTCGCGAGCAAGTTTCGCAAAGAGCTGACTTACATATACTGCATGTCCACTCAAATTTGGTTTCCTCTTTTTCGCGGGAACCTGTATCGAGTCTTCCGGTAGGCTTGCTCTCTTCATCAGATTCCTCTTCTTCACCGCGGCAGATCAAGCACCATTCAGACTTCCCGCAGCCAATGCAACGCTTGGCCATACCACAATGATTGCAGAAGGCAGCGTCACATGAAGGGCAATTCCATATCGGCCTGACTTTCTTGAACGCACAAGCAGCGCAAATCCAGGTACATTGATTAGAACAAGTCTTGTGCCCGGGCTGGGCTTCGCAGGCTGGACAAATCGCCGGGTGGTAGGAACCCAGCAACGTCTTGGGTACATTTTTTGGACCAGCAACCGCGCGCGCTGCACTTTGTCCAAAGGAATTCCTGGTGGTTCGGGCAAGGTGCGAGCGCTGGAGGATGTGCAGGAGCTGTAGCTTTTTGTTTGCCCTTTCGACTTGATATATTACTTGAATTTTCTGTATCACTCGGCATTATATGTATGGGTCGGCCAAAGCACCATGTCCAGTCCTTCTTGCATGTCCATTGGTCGCAGGTTGCAACAGGACATGGTCTCAGCTTAACACCATCGCCAGCGCCGATACAGCTCCGGCAAAAACGTGTCTCCTGGTGTTCGGTACACACCTTGAGTCCATCAGAGCTGTGGCTAGGACAAGGAAGGATCAGGACAGCAGAGAATGCCGCACTGGACGCATTTAACAAGAGTCTCTGGCGTCTTGCATACCGGGCAAGCGTATTCAGGTGGGCTAGGAAGGGCGTGTTGCTCAATAGCTCGATGTTCTACCAAGCGCCTGTAGAAAGACTAGAGCAATTGCTATGAGACAGAGCCGCGAATAGAACAACGACTCACCTGAATCGCTTCCTCTTTCTTTTGCTCCGCTGCTTGCTCGTTCTGCGCCATCAGTTGCCTCACACGAAGAATGTTCCGCTGGCGTTCCAGAGCATGCCTCAAGGCGACATTCTGCAGCTCCAGCAAATCGTGCGCGATGTCATCCGGACTGGCGAAGTCCTTCATCTCTGAACTCGTCGTACACTGTCTGCTGGTTGACGAAAACCATGAAGTGCAGGCGCTGTTTAGGCTGATCCTTGTTCCCCTTCGTGAAATTCGAGAATGACAGCGCTGGGTTGAGAGGAGTTCTCTTCGACCTTGTAGGTGAAACAAGGCCGGTTCCACCACATGTCGAGTTGAAGAGGTACAAGAAGGTTTCGATGTCGATACACTGACTGCATGATTTTGAGGACTATTGGATTGATAGAGGATGTAATGAGAATATCTTCCCAGCCATTACTGGGGCTCATGATGATAACAGTTCAAGAATGAAAGAACGAGGGCGGAAGTAGGTTGTAATCGATGTTTGGATGTGTTTGTTTGTTCAAGTAGTATATCTCTATCCTTTCTTTTACAACCACCACTTACCGATATTCCACCACCAATCTAACTTCGTCGCATACTCAATTAAACAGAATCCATCTTTACTAGGAAACTCTGAAATGGAGATGCTATCTATGAAGTGGGGTGTCCTAGCGTCAATGATTGAACGAGGACGAACAAAATTACTATCATAAAGTGGGAAGCCAGAACAATGAGCCCATTCGTAAAGTCCTACCATCTTTCAGAGCTCATCGGCCAGGCATCTCCTCTCGATTGTGATCTCGGTTAATTTTTCGGCGTGTCTCCACTTCTGATTCAACCGCTTCTCGTCGGACGGGGTCGCACCGTCCCGGTGATCTATGCTAATGTTTGCTTTCTGTGTCTTGGCACTTCAAGTGTTCTCTCAACATTGATCCGCGTTACCTGGCTGCTTTTGCTTATCTTGGCGTGTATGTAATTGAAATGAAGAACTAATTCCTCTAGCCTCTTCCCGTTGGCTTCTAGTCTTCCAGATAGCGAGTCAGACATCACATACGGCTCCTCAGGGAGTCCCACAGGTTCCTTGCGCAACAGTGCCGGAGGAATGTCATTGGCAACAGCGTCTAGCCTATCTAAAAGCCCTTCAGCCGTTGGACGACTCCGAGGATCTGGTCCTACCTTAGACTCGGTATCTCATCAATTTCCCATATAGTTGACTATGGAAGGAATCAGTCATTTATTTGTTGAGAAGTTATGAAAACGTCGACTAATTTTCACAAAGAATGAGCCTGCAAGTGCTCTCTGTTGCTATCTCGAGATGTAGAGTCACCTGGGTTTCGTCACGGTACGTACCCTCACTGCGATTTCTTTTCCCGAGGCCGAGTTCATTATACTTTATTCTCAGCTTCGTTCCTTGAATAGTTCTTCTGGACCCCATGGCCTAAACCTTGTCCTGAATTCTCAATGTGTTCTTTCTAATCACAAAATGCTGCCTATCAGACGAATACGGCTACTGGTGACGCCACCGGGTTATGGTTAGTGCTGCTGTTGCCTCTTCAAGAGCGAAGCACGGTATCATATGGTGCACTACATTCTGGGAACGATTATAATTATCGCTATACGTCGTTGGCAATAACCGTCTGCTAATATGATCTTTCACGTATAGGTACAACGTCCAAAGATGAGTTCACAGGCGCAAGTAAACTGAAATAAATACAGGCAGAGACTTCCAGGATTAAATTTGTGGGAACTTGGAAGGTTCACAAGGAGAACCAGATTTATCTCGTAACTTCTTCAGAACCGCACCATTGTTCTCACGAAAGGTGTCTTTATCTATGCTCGTCTTCCTCAACAGGTCTCACTGTTCTTATCCCCCCACAGCGATGACCATTGAAGTCGAGCACTATGTTCCGCCGTCCGTCACTCAGGAGTCATGTAAGTGACCTATATGGTACCAGCTGAACCTGTTGCCTTACTTACTCGTCCGACTGTAGTGGATTATGCCGACCTACCCATAATCGACTTATCTAAGGGGCCGCATCCAGAAGAAGTACGCGAAGCTATGCAGACCTATGGATTCTTCTACGTTGTTGGGCATGGTTTGTCACTCTCTGAGGTATGTGCCCCGTGCGTTGATATCTCTCACTGATAATCCTTGTTTGGTAGAATCAGCAAATTTTTGATATTGCTGATATTCCATTTTCTGTCGTCAGCGACGAAGAAAAGCGGCCATATGAGGCGAATATCATACAAACGGGTTCATACCAGGGGTATAAACTTCGGCAGTACTGGGTTCGTCGATCAGCATTTGTGTCTGGACTTTTAGTAACTTGAAGGCGTGACTGTCATAGCATATCGACAATGGTGTACACGATCAAATCGAGCATTACAACAGTAAGTCGTTCAAGGATTTGTTCGGTTTTTCCTCTTATGGTCGAGTCTTCCAGTCCACCGAGATATCACAAAGCGAGAGCACCCTGAACGCCTTCGTCAGTACCTCGGCAAGATCGAAGCATTTATAAAGCATAATCATTTTAATGTTTTGTACCCCTATTTTACGGTTTGTTCCTGATCTTTCCTTCGCCTATCTTTCTCACTTCATGGTGCAGACTCCTCGCGCTAGGGTTAGGCCTCCCAGAAAATGCCCTCGTGGATATCCACTAGGTTCCCCTGTGACGCGGAGACGTACTTGTAAGGCCTCTACTTGTTAATCCCTTTATATTACTTGGCATACTTATTGACTACTAGTGAGATTTATGAAATAGCGGAGTCACCGTCCCATATCTCATCTGGAAAACTCGCTGACTTGGTCTTAAGTTATCCTCACTCGGACGAAGATAACAAAAAGACAAATAATGTCTGGCTTAAGGGGCACTCTGGCACGTCTAGCATCACATTATTCACGAATCTCAGGCTGACTGAAGCCTGTAGATACTGGGTCAATCACCATCCTGTACAGTCAGCCTGTATCAGCGCTACAGATACTTACCCCTTCAGGTGAATGGAAGTGGGTGAAAACATATCGAGAACGCTATAGTACGTATATTATTCTGAGCCTTGGAATACCATATTAATTCTGATGATGAAAATAGGTGATTAATGCTGGGGACGCCCTCGAATTCCTATCCGGAGAAGTTTATCGCGCTACAGTTCATCGGTATGCCCATGAATTGTCTTAACAGTAGATTGTCTAATTGCAACATAGGGTCGTACAACCTCCTAAGGATCAAAGAGGATACCCCCGTCTAGGAGTATTCTATTTCGTTCTGCCAGACGACAATATAAAACTCCTACCTTTGGACAAATCTAAAGAATCAAGCCGACGATTCGTGGACGGGGACGCGCCGACCATGAGAGAGTGGCGAAAAGGGAGGACGGCATCATATGGCAAGACACAACCCAAGAAAGTGGAAGGGGACGAGAAGATTGAAGAGGAAGTCATTGCTGGGGTCGTGAGCAAGCATTACAACTAGGAAGGCTAAGAAAGGTGTATCATCATCTGAACAGTTCTAGAATAAATGACTAACCAAGTTAATGAGCTGAATGTGTACTTACGTACTACTGGTATCATATGGTATCTCTTTGAATGGTCTGTGAGAGACGACACTTTCTCCCAGAGAATAAACAGTACGATATCTTATTTCTTAAACGCAATTCTTGACAAAGATTTTATTCTTTTTTTTACATGGCGCACCATCGGAAGTACATTCCCTAGTTTCTGAGACACGACGCTGCTTACATCCAAGTTCCCAAGGCCTCGAATGTTGAGACACAGGCCCTTACATTCAGTGCAGAAACAATTTCAACGACTTCGCTTCTACTGCATTATACAAAAACCATTATGAACTGAACAATAAAGCTGGCTTAACGCCTGAAATATTTCTTTAATGCTCGCAACTGTTGCACTTGCACTCGGAAGCCCGGTGGCAGGAGCAGCTACACTCGCCTGACCGACCAACCGACGTTCCGGAACATCGGTCCGGAACCTCCTTGTCGAGATCGTTTTCAGATCTGAGATGAGCGAACTTCATCAAGGTCGATACAACGGTAATTAAGTCTGCAGTGATTCCTCGAGGGATAATAATTGTGTGAGCCCCTTGGTATGGAACCAACCAGAGCTAGCGCTGATTTTTCATTGCAGTGCGCCGGTTCTAATGAAGCAAGCACTGAAGATGACCATACTCGCACGTGTGATATTTGAATGGCTTCTAAATCAATCTTTCAAGGAATATCAACGGTTTCCAACCGACAGCGGGGTTCTAGTGGATGGATATGCATGGATACGGCCAGTTTGGCTCTTATGTTCTCGAAATTTTGACAAGCAGAAACTTGATACTTTTCTCACACTCATGTCGAACGTTCTTGTATGTGTTGCAAGTTCGGTGTTTGTCGCTGATCCATTGAATGTCAGCGAGTGTATTGTTCCGGTGCACTACCAGAGAAGCACTGACATGGCCGGCCCTATTATAAAAATAGACCTTAATTGCTGCGAAATCACCTTCCTTTTCTCATACCTCCACGATGCTCACTGTACTGACTGTCCTTGCTCCTCTCGCTCTGGCCCTTCAAATTCCCATTCAGCCTGGGTCTGTGGATTTCTACGATCCAAATCTAGGTGGTGGATCCATGCTGAACAACGGTGAACCTAGCATTAATTAACAACGCGTCAGGCACTAACGTCGTGCAGTTGGGGGAGGGCTAGGCGAGCCGCTCAATGTCTGCTAGTCTCTTTGGCTAGTATGATGCATCGCGCTGAATCGAAATTACAGGTCATAATATCTGGCAAAAGCTCCCCAGAAGTGCTCACGAACGACGGAATCATAAACTACGCTCGGGCCATTGGATTGTATGCTAATTTCTATTCTCTTGGTTCTTGTTTTCCCTTCTTATGTCTTACCAGCTCCGAAGAATGCCTTGGCATCCATATTGGCGCGTTGCAATCTGCAAATCTTGGGGACGGACATGGCTGGGTGAATCAGACGGTGGGTATATGCGCGCCGCTGGTGTTGAAAACTAATAATATATCATATAGATGGAACTCCGAGAGGATTATGGAGACGAGGAGCTTGGGACCTGTCTTGAGAGCCTCATCGGTGGGAACCATTTTCGGTGTGTTTTGTGCGAGATTCTCTGCAACCTAGCTGGACCTCCACCGGATCTATAGGGTTTATCGTCAAGACGGACCAAGCGCAACGAGCGGCGCGTTGTTCCTCGCGTAAGCCTTTCATCCAACATTTTACAGATTCTGACGCATCTACCGACACAGCGTCTCTCAAGAAGAAGTTCGTTATGCTCGATTTCTAGTCTAATAATACTGATCCGACAATAGGACGTGGAAGAGAACCACACAATCGTCCCTGATGGCTACAACATCGGTTTGGCGTCATCTTAACTTGCATGTTTTGTGTATCGTTATCTTTGTTTAGGTCGCAACCAGCTAGTGGACCACGCAGTTGGAAGCCACCACTTTGATGGTGTGTATTATATGACAACAGCGAAGAACATCACGGGACTGCTTCCTCCTGGTTCAGTTGGGTAAGCTTTCGCTGAGTATGACAATCTATTCGATGCGTGCTCATAGGCGGTTTGGTCCGACAGAGTAAATCACGGTATGTAGAAAATATAGATACGCAGCATCAGGGTCTCTGACTCTCAGTAGGTATCGCAACTGACGGGATTACGACCTTGCTCACAGTAGTCCAGACAACAAAGAGCCGGAAGTGAAATGATGAAAGTAGTGTTGACTGTCGCCTTTTCACAGGTCTCCACGATAATTATGACCATCGATCAGCAAACTGCGAATTCCACCTGTACCATAGTTGATACCTTGGAATGACTGTGACTGACTTCTATTAAAGGTCACCTCTATACAAACGATACCGCATGTTCTACCGTTGCCTTTGTCAGAGCTGCCTTGAAACCGTCCTTCAGGCTCGTTAGGTCTTCCATTCCTATACTGAAGCGCACCTACGATACTATGAGAAACAGAAATCACCCAAGGTACGGGAATAACACTAACGGACGCGTAATCAATCCCGTTCTTCTGCGCCCATTCCAGTTTGTCGTGGAAGCCTGCCTCTGCAAACGGTACAGCAAGCGTAAACACTGTCCCAAGTGTTATGGCCTTGTAGCATGGCAATGCATCAAAGAACGCTATCGCGGCAGCATTGGAAATAAAAGACAATGTAAGAAGCCCTCCATATCCCGGCTTATCAGTGGCTTTAGACCAACAGCGCTCATACTCTTCACGCATCTGATACTTGGGATAGAGTACCCGTTTGATAACAGACCCCTCTTTCAGTGAATCCTCGTAGCAGAAATCAGCAATTGCCTCTGCAGTGCGGTCGATCATGCGTACACGCCGCTCCATATCTCGTGAATTCGCTTCTATGCAGACAGCATCTTCGCTGAAGTAAGTGTCTTCAAAATTGGTGTCCATGTAAGCTTTGAACGTCGGATAGTGCTTTGATACAGGGTTGAGAAGGAAGCTGATGGGGGTATCTACATGAGGGGAATTCCAGGAGAGCGAAAACAGATGAACTCACGCGCCACCCATCACATTCGCAAGCCCACTGAAGACCTTGGTAAGGCTACAGGTGATGACATCTGCGTAGGGAAGCAACTGCACATTGAGGAAGTTGCCCACCGTCTCGTCTATGATTAACGGGAACCCATACTGATCTGCGAGTTTTCTCAAACGGGGAACATCCGGGGACCTCAAGAGAGGGTTCGCCGGGAAGTCGAAATATAATGCAGAAATGGGGGGCTGGCTGGGATTGCGCGCATAATCGAGGGCGAGCATGGCCTCGAGTTCGTCTATAGATCCATTTGAGAAGAAATGGTATCCGGATCCCCAGTTTTCCAGCACATCATGGGTGTGTGAATACAAGAGGCTGTAGACGTCACCTCAGGAAAAGGAACATCTGCGTGTACATGAAAGACTTACTTCAAAGCTGCGCACTTGGTTTCTTTCGATTGAGTGTGCGATACCATTAGGTGCACGTTCCAGATGGCATTCATCCCTGTAGAATAGAGATACACATCGTCGGGTGATATATACGGAACGCCGCGAATATTTTCTGGACCGTCGTTGATTATCCCAGAAAAGCGTCGTCGGATAACAGACTTTGCTTCCGCACCAGACTCTAAGGGTTTGTGCGTCTTGTAGAACTCTGAATTCCTCCAGCTGCATGGTGCGAGAGGCATAGTCATACCACTGGTGTCAATCAAGTTCATTGGCAATGCAGAGAGGCATTGCTCAGCTAAACGCGTGGATATTCCTGTCCCAGTGTATATCCAGAAGGACATAGCATGAGTGAACACAGATGATGGGAATAGAACTGCGAAGAGTTCGGGGACGCCATCGGGGAGAAGGAGGTTGATGGCAGCATCATCCTTGATGGGTAAATCGAAGCGCACAATACGGGGATGCGGTGTATCGTCTGCGTGATCGAGTATATACGCCTGACAATACTCGGCGTTTTTGTAAGAAGGGAAGACCAAACACTCTTCGTCCTCTTTACCATGAATATTAGAACATACTTTGCCAAGCTACCGTCCGAGTTCATCAATATTTCTAAGATTCATCGGCGGGTGAGCATGCGTACCTGCTTGACAAAAGTGTGAAGCTTCATTCGTGGATAGGCCGTTTTTAAAGCCTTTAGAATCCGTTCTTTGCGATCCAGATATTCGACGAGGTCAGTCCATGTAGGTATGGAGCAAAGGAGTGCGTGAGGGCAGTCTGGGGGGACTGCAGCCCCGAGAGGAGCGTCGCCGCCAGCTACCGGTGAAGCGTCAGTATTCATGCCAGGTTGGAGGAAAAACAGGACGGGGATCGAAAAGTCAAGACTGGCATTTCTTCCCTTCAATATGAGCCAGATATAACTCCGACATGAATGGACGTGCGGGATGTAACGTAAGTTGAATACTTGGCTCCACGGACGTATTCAACTTAAGCCAATATATGATTAGAAAGACAAAGGACCGACGCACTTGGCTGGTTCCATCCCAATTGGAGCGGGAGATGAGGCCCTACTTTGTGAAGGGAGGATGGAGAAACCCTGGGCTACGACTCAAACAAAGATCACGCGACCGTATACAGCTTACGTCGGGTCTTGGATGGACGAGTTCCAATTTCCGTGTCCTTTCCGTGAAGCCGATGACACCTAGTGCCAATCAAACTTAGGTTAGTTTACACTAGAAGAGCTTGTCGCCGGAGCCTGTTCCGATATGTCCCTCAGTCCCTCGGTTCGAACGATTATCTCCTTTGGTATTCCTACAGTGAATATTTTGTCTGTTGAAAGTGAGAATCTGCGAGATATATCTTGGGCAAATAGTAAATTCGACATGGAGCCTAATCATGAGATCTAAAGCCTTACATGATAGTAGTACGACTGGTCCCTGCGAGAGTCAAGCAGGAGTAAGCAAAACACGTAAGTATCAAAGTAGTAAATACGTACCAAGAACGGCAACTATCACGAGAAGCTCCCTCTAACTGTCAGGAGCCCTATACCGCCGTCCTAAGGTTCGTTCAATCATTTCGTCGCGGTCAAAATTCCCTTCCGCCATGTCGCCGTGGTCATCTGCGAATAAACCATGATGGTCTGTCAAACAACTTGAAAGGCTCAAGTTTACTTCCAGGTTTAGTCTCAGGGCGTGGGCTCTTTGGCATACCGCATACGGAAACCAATGCTGAGAGAATTACTTTGAGGCGCTCTCTCCGTAGTTGTCGTTTTGATAACTATTGATCCTGTGTGAACACCTACGACTCTCAATAGTCCAGTAACGGCAGATCTGCAGATGGCACTGGTTGTTGATCAAGACTCAGATGCCCTCATAGCAGTCTCTCGTCCATATCGTCATAACATCGATGTTTCTAGAGTCTATTATCTATCTTAAAGATGCAGTGCCTTTCCGAGGAGGATTATTGGTCGCTACGACCTGCTTGATACATCATTTCTGCTCGAGCGATACGGCGTGTTCCACCGTTGCCTTTGTGAGGGCTGCTTGGAATCCCTCCTTCAGGCTCGTCAGGTCCTCCATGCCTATACCGAAGCGTACCTACAACGTTATAAGAGACATAATAGGATGTCCCTGAGCACAAGAACACTCACCGACGCGTAATCAACCCCATTCTCCAGCGCCCATTCTAGCTTATTATGGAAGCCTGCCTCCGCGAACGGTACAGCGAGTGTAATCACCGTGCCGTGTGTGACAGTCTTGTAGCACGGCAAGGAATCGAAAAATGCCATTGCGGCAGTTTTAGAGATGAAGTTCAACGTAAGAAGGCCACCATATCCCGGCTTTTCGGTAGCTTTAGACCAGCATGCTTCGTACTGCTCCCGCATCTGGTACTTGGGATAAAGTACCTGTGTAATGATAGACCCCTCTTTTAACGAGTCCTCGTAGAAGAAGTCGGCTATTGCCTCTGCATTGCGGTCGATCATGCGTACACGCCGCTCCATATCTCGCGAATTCGCTTCTATGCAGACAGCATCTTCGCTGAAGTAAGTGTCTTCAAAGTTGGTGTCCATGTAAGCCTTGAACGACGGATAATGCTTTGATGCAGGGTTGAGAAGGAAGCTGGTGGCAGTACATACATGAGAGGAATACCAGAAGAGCGAAAACGGATGAACTCACGCGCCACCCATCACATTCGCAAGCCCACTGAAGACCTTGGTAAGGCTACAGGTGATGACATCTGCGTAGGGAAGTAGCTGCACATTGAGGAAGTTGCCCACCGTCTCGTCTATGATCAACGGGAAGCCATATTGGTCTGCGAGTTTTCTCAAACGAGGAACATCAGCGCACTTCAAGAGAGGATTTGCCGGGAAATCCAAGTACAACGCAGAAACAGGAGGCTGGCTAGGGTTGCGCGCATGCTCGAGGGCGAGCAAGGTTTCGAGGTCGTCTATGGAGCGATTGGAGAAATATCCGGGTCCCCAGATTTCTAACACATTGTAGGTGTGTGAGTATAAGAGGCTATGGGTGTACCTCAGAGAAATTCTTTGAGTATAGTACATAACAGACGTACTTTAATGCGGCGCTTTTTGTTTCGTTGGATTGAGTATGCAATACCATAAGATGTGCGTGCCAGATGGCACTCATCCCTGTGGAATAGAGATATACGTCGTCCGGTGACACATACGGGACACCCCGGATATTTTCTGGACCGTCACCAATGATGCCAGAAAAACATCTCCGGATGGCATTTTTTGCGTCTGCACCAGATTCCAAAGGTCTATGCACCTTGTAGAAGTCTGAATCTCTCCAATTGCCAGGTGCCAGAGGCATAGTCAGAGTGCTGGTGTCAAGCAATTCCGTTGGTACTGCAGAGAGGTATTGCTCAGCCAAGCGCGGGGTTATTCCCGACCCGGTGTACACCCAGAAAGACAGTCGCTTGAGGGAACAAAGATGATGGGAATAGAACTGCAAAAAGCTCGGGGACGCCATCAGGGAGAAGGAGGGAGATGGGAGCATCGTCTTTGATGGGTAAAGTGAACGGTACAATACGGGGCTGCGTTGTACCATCTACGTGTTTGAGCACGTATGCGTGGCAATACTCGGCGATTTTGAAAGACTGGGAAAACCATGCAATCTTCGCCTTCCTTGCAATGTATAGCAGAACATACTTGGTTGAGCTAGCATTTCAGTTGGTTAGTGCTTACTAGGAACAGTACACTGGCGAGCCTGCATACCTGCTTGACAAAGGTATGAAGCATCATACGTGGATAGGCCGTTTTCAGGGCCTTCATTACCCATTCTTTACGGTCCAAGTAATCGACCAGGTTGGTCCAAGTAGGGATGGAGCACAGGATCGCGTGAGGACAGCCTGGGGGGACCGCAGTCCCGAGAGGAAGGTCGCCGCCAGTTACTGGTGAAGCGTCAGTATTCATGGCAAGCTGGAAGAGGGAAAGCAATGAAGACACGACTATCGAATCCTGGCACCACTTCCCTTTAATACTAATGCTGGACTTGTTCAACTCCGCCAATACGAAGGGATGCATGGTGTGTAAACTGTCAAGTCGATGAGATTCGCTTGAAATCTGTCGCAGATGCAGCTGACGAGACATTCACCGACGGATAGTACAACATCCGAATACTTTTCCAACTTCATTGATGGTAGTGCTCGACCAGAAAATGCGACTTAATGCCCTACCCTGCAGAAGAAACTAGTGAAAACGATTCAGGTTAGTCTACGAACATTAAATCTGAACGTTAACCACCTATCGGGCACCTACATCGCACCCCATATGGCGGATACGGGAATCGTATATCGGGCCCGTACTCGTACTGTCAACTGTCTAGAATCCAGTTTCTACAGCCGTATTGGTTTGGGCTCCGCCGCACTGGTAGGCGGAATTCGCGATAATTTCGTGAGTGTCATTGATGGCGAACAATTGGATGGACCTGAATCTGCTCATCCTCATCCCAAACGGCATCCGGACGCGAGAAAAAACTGGTACCTTACCGTTAGTGAAAAATTTACATAGGAATGTCCCCATATAGTACCATACGGTGGGCATTCCTACTCCGAATGGTATGTACGACTCGGACAAGGACGCGGCAGGACCGAAAGCTTGGCCTATAAGCAGATTTAAAGTGTCCCCAGGTCATTTCTGCAGTAGTACGCTATGATTTGGCCACTTGTATAGCATGGCGGTAATGGCAGTGAAAGGTGGTTTAATTGACCAAATCCAGGTCCGTCATCAGAGTTTTTGTAGCCTGTTGGCGGAAGGAGCGATACCCAGGACACAACACGACGACGTGATGGATGGTTTCCAGTGAATCACATTTGCTGATGCACAGGAGATGTCGGCAGCGTCGGAATCGTGTGGATGTTGTGGTAGAGCTGTACCAAGGCGGAGTAAGCGGAAGAGTAGGGATGCTCAAAATGGTGTCTGTTTGGAACCGCCGGCCCGACCTAGTCGAAGTGGCGAATTCCTTCATTAATGAAAGCAACACCGTTCAAATACCGTCGCCTTTGTTCCTTCTGCCAGTTTTGTCATCTACGAATCCGTAGTCTACTATTTCATGCAACCCGTCACATTTTTTCAACTCCGGAGGCTCAATCAAAAGTTTGTCTCTGGGGTGCCCAACCTAACGAGTTCAATGACGGGCCCGACGTAGTCGCTTTCCTGAAACAAGTATTCACCTATCGCGATTTGTGGTCAGTAATTTTGTGGTGGGGTGAAAGACGTGTTGAATGAAATAGTATAACATGGCACACTGATTTGACTGGCAACTAGGCTTTTCGATGTGGACTCATCGTTCAAACTCGGAAGTAACAACGCCCGAAAATTACCTTGAAGCATGCTTGCTACCGTAGCTGTGATCCTGATGACAAGGTTTGATCCTGCATGAACGTCGCGACTCTCAATTGTAATTGTATGGAGCCTGCCCTTTGTTTTGAAGACGAGCCGAGTAAAAAGAGCATCTCTTGTTCCGTCAACTGCACTCCTCACAACTTGAACAATTGAACCTTCCCCTGACCACGTCGCGAAGGCCTCTTTTAGCTATTTCTTTGTTCCCGACTTTTCAAATGGGAGATCAATGGTCTGCTTGATGTTCTTTGTCGCCATTGTAGATGAATGCCTCCAAGTGGGTATTTAACGCGTCGGATACCCGTTGGATGTACCAACAGTACTCCAGAATTCTCGTAACACTTGTCATATCCCAGTGACTCGCTTCTTCCAGGTCCAAACAATAGCTTACAGAAGGATGGCATTTATGACGTATGTCTTGTTCAAGCATGCGCGTGCTATGAGAAGACTAACTTTGTCCACTCTTAGTATTCCATCTTGGAGGATCCGCAATTACAAGCACGATCCTGATGCAGTGAGATGTCACGAACATCGACCTACTGAGCTGCTAGAACTACAAGGGCCAACGGAATCAAGCCCAGGACATCCAAAACGGCGGACCCGCAAACCGAAGCGAGGACAAAAATTAAATTCAGAACAAGTACCTGGGGAATCAAACTCGATCTCCGGACTAGAACCAGACTCGAAGTAGAAGTCTTCCAAACGAAAGCCACGGCGGGCTTCAGGACAAGAGTTCGGGAAATCAAGGAAAGGACCTGACCCAGAGCAGAAAGGACATGAGCCGTCGGAATCAAGTTCAGAACAAAATGGCGGGAGAGCAAGCTCAAACGAAAGACAAGAGCCCGAAAAATTAGACCCAGAACAGCAGACCTTCAAACAGGAGTCGACTTCAGAACAAGATCTCAGGGAAGCAAACGCAGAGTCAGGACAAGAGCCCGAGAAAACGAAGAAGCCCAGTGAATCGGAACTAGAGCCGTATGTGCATATTCTACCCTGGCCGTACTTGCTGATTTATTCTGTAGTTCTGACTCGGATCCGGCTGTTTCGAGCCTATGTGAAGCCTTAGAAGCTTTGAGAATACCCTCTCCATGTGCGTCATCCCGTTTACTTGCACGCTGCCTCAGTCAAACGCAATATTTAGCGCCAGAAGGGACGAACGTCGCATCGTGAGTATTCTCGTTATGACGATTCGACTCCTTGAAACGATACACTTTTTACAGGACCTCGCGAGTTCAGTTGCCAACCGGAAACCTCGATAACAGCAGCTTCTCTTAAGTTTTCTATGGATTGAACTGACCGAATCAAAGTCTGACATCCCTACAGCAAGCTATTAGGGTATGTAGCCCATCATACCAGAGTGGGAATAATGTGCGTTGTTACCTTCCCGCTTGAAGTTTGGCTTTACTTGGCAATAGACATGCTCTAGATATTTTTCCTGGTGCTCCATCGATCCGAGATGTCGTGAACAAATCAGACTGGGCAAAGACGACCGGAAGAGAGACCAGCGGAGATGCCAGTTCCGCAGACGAGAACGGGAACAGGCACCCATCGAGGTTTCCGGTCAGCGCCATACGCAGTACTCTGTGACCTTCATCATCTCACTGGCAGAGGCGTGTAAAGGCTGATCGGCGATTTTCTAGGCTGTTCCACCCCAGACATGATCGACTAGAGCCCAAGAAGCTACCGGATCGCCCGACGGTGGTAGTAGTAGGAACCGATGTAGTCAGATATTCTAAGAAAGATGAATGAAGAATCTTCCGGGCGTACGAATTCAATCCAATTACCAGTGACG
This sequence comes from Armillaria novae-zelandiae, assembly GCA_030435655.1. Taxonomy (NCBI): domain Eukaryota; kingdom Fungi; phylum Basidiomycota; class Agaricomycetes; order Agaricales; family Physalacriaceae; genus Armillaria; species Armillaria novae-zelandiae. Next base: position 1,301,512 of record JAUEPR010000009.1, read on the forward strand.
AACAGGCTTCCTCGAGACGAGATGGAATGGACGCCGCCAAGTACACGCGTCCTCCGCGGTAGGTGTCAAGACGATCTGTGTATGACAACGGCAGGGGAAAGTCCTGATCTGCACCTGAGTTCTGCCCTACCGCCATTTAAATTGTGGATGTTTCGAACCACTAGGAGGTAAGGGGCATTAAAAACGAGTACATAGATCCCAACTGTGGTTCCTGTTGATAATGAGAAAGAATGGGAAGCGCTCTGGCTCGAGACGAAGACACAATTATCTCAGGCCAAACCAGGGCTTCCGCGTGGTTCGTAGTGCTAGTTGTAGCCCCGTTCGTCGTGGATGGCCTCAGTCTCACCTCAGATCCGCGGTCAGTCTTTCCTCAAGTCAGAATGATGGGCACCGCGTGCTTGCATTTCTTGGCATTGTCAGTACTTTTTTGTTCTGTTATTGAAGTAGAGACCGGGAGACTCGATGTCGATATCACCGATCGAATGGTATCTTGGGAACACATTACAAAGTATAAATTATACTTGTACCTGCTGTAAATTTAGAAGGAGAAGGCCCACACATTAAGGAACGCGTACATGTGGTACTGTCCGACGCATGCTCTGATACCAGTGGCCAAGAAAAGGTGTTCCAAATCATCTTGCGACTGAGGTCGCACTTCAAATTGATACAGTGTGCGATGAATAAGGGCGCAAAATCCTCCTGGTGGAGTGTATCCTGAAACATGTATACGGGTTATTTTAATGTCGAAGGGGAAAGAAAAACGAGACATACAATAGTCGTATATAGCAATACAACGCAGGGGTATCAACACAGATACGGTCATTCCTCAGCTCCAACGACAACTCTTTGACCTTCATGCCACAAACTCGGTCTGTCATGGGCATCTGGTGCCAAGCCACCGACCTCCCACCGAAGCTCATATCCTTCCATCAGGTTACGCAGCGCGATATTCCACTGTAATACCAGCAATAGGTGCATCCATATCTTCCATTCTCGTCTTCGTTGAGTATGTGTGCCAGCATAAACGGGACCGGCGAAGACTGGGCGCGAAGAAGAGTCGCTTTGGTAAAGGTGCTCTCGGAAAGGAGAAGGGCGATGAGTGGGCCTGTGTTGTGGTCATCATCCGGCCATGGTATTGAAGGTGCAGCCTCGGACTTCCTCTGGGGGTATTGACCCGTACCTCCACGCGACGCCCTCCATTTCTCGCACGTATCGCGGAGAGAATTTCTTTTTCTCTGCCTTGCACTGGGCGACGACTCGCAGCCTGCTTGTAGTCGTGCCTGGGGTTGCAGTTGGAAGGCCCCACCAACCTACGAGGTCGACGCCGCCATCGTTCCTGCCGCCGACGCGTCGGAGAGCCATGCCAAATGCATTTTTAAGGATGGTCAGCGAGCGATTCTCAAAAGTCGTCCCTCTGAAGACAGTCGATGTGGCCGCCGCCATCGAAGAAGAGAGACAGAGGTCGTGTTTGGCTAAGCCGTGAGAAAACAATACCGCGTCAGAGACGGATTCGGTAGGAGCCGGAGACGACAGCCACTACCGCCCCCCAACTCGAATCGACAATGAGCTAGTGGGTCTCTTATTTTTGCCCTTTGCTGCTGGATTATAACATCGGAATCGACAGCGTTATCTTAGGACGGACAATCAAAAACGAATATCTTGCCCTGGGCACATTCGCTTCAGTTTTTGGTGGTGCATTCCTTGCGACACGGGGCGGGAAAAAGAATGCCTCAGCGCCGACACTTGTTGAGCAGGTCAAGGCGAATGTGACTTCAGGAAACAGGTGAGCATGCTGATAGCCGCTTGACTGGCTGGCTCTGACGATACCTATGCAGCGAGGAAGAAGAATTGTACGTGCACTGACGCCTAGAGTCGGAAATGGATTGCGTGACTGACTACAGATTCAACAGCATCAAGAAATTCGTCGAAGAGGCAGAGAAGGAGACGAAGCATTGAGGACAATAATGAGAGCTTGAATACGAACAATGGTTATCACTACCTTTGCCAATCATAGCTTTTGCCTAAGCAACCCTGGTCGTGATCGTTGCTTTGTTTGTTACCACCATGTCTTCTACCGTGAATCCCAAGCGTCACTCCCTCAATATCACTCCCGGTGCCCGTCCTTTGCATCTCCTCAATGAGACCCAGTCAGAGCCCCCGTCGTCGCCGTCGCCGCCGCCCCGACGCCAGTCGACCATGTCGTATAGAGATGTTGAACGGCGGAAGCGTGAGCCACTGACCTTGACTGAAAAGTGCGCATATACTCGTCTGGCATACAGACCATCAGCTAAATCTATTCAGGCATGCTGATCTTCTCCACTTTATCGCCCAAAAGGAGTCCAAGTGCCTCGAATTACGATCCCAGCTTGCCGTACATGAAGCAGAGCTTCTCCAGCTCAAGCGCAAGTGGGAACGTATAGTATCCAGGGGATTCGAGAGGCAGCAGCAGATTCCGTCGCCATCACCTTCCTCGTCGTCGTCGTCGTCCACCACAACTCTTGCTACTCCACCTCCGCAGCAGAGTGCCCCGACTTCACCATCTCTTCCCCCAGATACGCGTGATTCCGGCGCAACACCGCTCATCAGTCCAGCGCCCGACTTTTCTTCATGGCTCTCCAACGTCGGTGTCCCCAACTTGCCAAAAAAGTGGGACGTACCTGCTCTGTCGAAGCGGGCGTCGTTGTTCGGGCAGTCAATTGCTCAGGCACTCGACTTGTCGCCACCACCATCTACCACTAGACCGCTCACAGGCAAGTCGGGGCGCCATTCGCATTCATCATCGACTCCGTTGGCTTCACTATCTTTATCGACCTCCTCGCGCCCATCACCATCGCTGCCGGCAAAGGTCCCTGCGGTGATGTCACATTCCCATTCGTCCTCTACGCCGTCCAGCCCATCCCCGCTGAGTACGAATATTTCACTTCCCACGCCGCCCCCGACGACGGCTGAAGAGATGAACCCTACGAAGCCGATGTCGCTGGCCCGCACGCCGGAAGAAGAGGAAGACGATGCGTGGAATTGGTAGAGATCTACTCCATAATATTGGGCACGGTTTTAGTTCATGGTTATAATTGTCATTCATTCATTTTCGAGGCACGTCACGCATGCTACATTCTTTTGCTTTTGCATATATACTTTAACATACACTGCATATAGCATGTACTCACCAGGGCGCAGTATTAGGAACATAGATTCTTACTTTCACTCATACTTGGTGGGCCTTTGAAGTTCTTCTGACAGTCGAGTCTTCCCATAGTTCTTCCTTTGCATCTAAAACAGGTCAATTTACTTACGTCTTTGTACAGGGTCGCCGTCTAGGAACTTTTTCGCATGGTTCCTTCCTGATTTCACTCTTGCTTCAAGTGCGTTCTTGTCCATCGTATTCGAAGCTGGCCAAACCAGTTCAGAATATGCTCCTCCTGTGCGTCATCATGTTGCAAAAATCAACTTATTGTATACCTCTACTTATGTTCATGACAAGGTACGCGCGGATCTATTATCTTTTCCTAAGAGCTTGCACAATCTTGTTGCTAAATAGTGACCTGGACATAGACAACCTCCAAAGCGAAGCAATCCTTGCTATGTTTTTCTGGATTAACCCAGCCGACGCCCTTTTCATTTCAACCCGCTGCACTGACATCTGTTTTGTTGGACAGACTAATCGGTTACAACTTTCTGCGTAAAATTCTGTGGAGCTTCAAATTTTCCCCGATTGGAAGCTTTGAGGTGAGACCTTCACAACAATGACTGACCGCAATACCACCAGTTAGCGGTACTTTCGCGACCAGTATGTTTGCTTCCGCGGAATCTTTTTTTCTTTGCTGATCTTGGCCTGGCCTTTGGACCGGGACGCGCCCTCATCCCGCTTTGCCTCTTTCCTTGCTTATCATCGTGTCTCACTCTGTCTTACCTGTCGCGCTAAAAATGGATCACGGACGAGGTATTTAATGCTGGAAGCCCTCACAGAAACAGCATCTCGCCCTTGACCTCTTACCACCACCATAACCTCTCTTATAATGCCTGCCTCTATCTACAACCTCCCCAAGCCTGGCCCTCCTCCTGCCTGCGCTTTGCCTTCTCTTCCTTAGTATGGCGACGCCGACATTTCCATCTATTCCCAAGAGTCTTTCTGCGAAGAAGAGCACGACGACGACGTGTCAATCTACTCTCAAGACTCGGACGATTGTGAGTGGGTCCTCGAAATGGACCCCCTTGATTTGTTCTCAGAGGTCGCACCTCCCGCTGTCCGACACGCGCGCCGCAAGCTTTGAGTCCTCTGACAACGACGATTCGGCTCCTGCTACTCCTACGTCTGCCTTGAACGAGGGATCTTACCCCTCGTTCTCTGCTCAGGAGTCCGAGTCCGAGTCGGAGGGCGAGAAGCTCGTCGTCGTAGTCGCAGTTGAGAAGAGGGCGACTTTCTTGAAGACGCTCAAGGCGAAGCTCCTTCGGAAGATGTGATCACCCTCTGAGCGCAGCGTCCGGGGTGTAACGGATATTTGTTGTCTCTTGACTATTTTAACCCACCGTAATGGTGGGCTCCTGGCGACGGTCGAGCGCAGGGTGCAGCGCGTCGATGCGGTCGGTATCGTTGTGACGGTGTTCGTGAATAGTCTTTATGTTTCGGCGAGTTGACAGGATGTATGTGGATGGGTGCCGACTTGGGATTGGCCGCTCAAGGAGGGTTCGGCGTGGTGTACCGCATCCCTTTGAGCGGTCATCCCAAGTTGGGTGTGGGGGGTAAGTGCTATCTTTCTTTGAATCATTCCCATACTGACGCTTAGTTCTCACGAAAATTACAGTATATAGGCCTTTGCCGTAGCGTGTAACAGCGCTGCTACGGCAGAGGCCTGCGGTTATGGAAGGAAACTTGTATGTATAGACAAATAGTAGGCTGTCCGTTCTCAACCTTTCTTAGTATATAGTCAGCCAAAATAATCTACACATATCAAGCGAAATCTTTGGGACTGGTAACACACTTTCCTTATTGGATCCTTGTTTATATGCGACTGGTTCCTGTCTTCATTCTCTCAGAAGTCGACGAAGCGGTACGAGTAAGTAAGCCGGGAGGTAAATGTTTCGTGATAGATGACGATTTTCAAACCGGGATTAAGTCGCATAGATAGTCTATAAATGCGAAGTGATCAATATACATGTCTTGAGCTGTAGGGACATATACATCTCATTAATCCGGGGTGGAGCAGTCTTGAGCACCTGTTGAACTTCAAGAAATGCCGCTTTCACGAAACATGATCGGACGACCGGACCGAGTACCGTATTTTTCTTCCAGCCATCCAACTCAAATGGAAACGATAACAAAACGGCTGCATATCTCTGGTCTGACTCCATCTTTGTCCCCAGCTGACTTGTCGAAGAAGTTATCAACTTTTGGGATTGTGAAAGCTCTTGACGGTTTCGAGCTCTTAGATGGTGTGGGTCAACCAAGAAAATTTGGCTACGCGACATTGGAGGCTACTCCGGCCCAATTAGCGAAATGTGAGCTGAAGTCCTATCTCGTAAATGAAGCCTTGCTAACGTAGGAGCTAAGGCCTTAATATCCTTAGTGGGTCTACTTGGAAGGGTGCCAAACTTCGTATTGGTGATGCAAAACCCGATTTTGCTCAAAGGTGAGCCTCCTTTCCCTTCATTTACTATTCACTTCAAAGGTCATATACTAGGATTGAAAAGGAACGAGTAGAAGCCCAAGACGCGCCACCACCCAAGAAGAAACAGCGACGCTCCAAATACACCGCTGTCGAAGCGGAGGATATGTCGTTGGTGACACCGGAGAATGCCCATTTGCGTGCTGGGTGGACAGTGACACCGCTCGGAAGAATCATGCGACCAATGCGTATGAGGCCTGAAAAACCTCTGATGCCACTGTCCAAACTGCCTGCTGAGGGAAAGTCATCGAAGAAACGAAAAATCCCACTTGTTCGTGCTCGAAGGAGGACTATCGATACGAGACGGTGGAAGGGAGCGCATCTGACGGGTGTTTTTTTGGGAGGTGGAGTTCCTTTGAAGGAGAGAGACGGCGCTGAGGATAAGGATGAAGGATGAAGACGAAGATATGGAGGAACAGCACGATGTCGCGAGCGACACATCAGGCGAAGAGGATTCCGGGAAGGATTCTGCTGTGCAGGAGATGACACCGGCAGCACCATCTCAGTCTCAATCTTTACGTGACTCGCCCTTTGATTTGACTGCAGAAAAACAGGAGACCCTAGGTCTACTGCAATCACTCTTCGGTGGGAGGGACAACACGAAGGAATGGGGTGGTGCGGAGAGCATCGCTTCTGACATCGACGTAGATGAACCGCGTCTATTGGAGGGCGATGGTGAGGCTGACTACGAGGTGGTTCCGTTAGACACCTCACTGGAGAATCTAAAGGACTTCTTCTCCACTAGACGAACCTATGACAGAAGTTGAGGCGAACTACGACCACCACGAAATCAAAACTAAAAGATTTATTCGCCCCTCGTGCAGATGAAGGTGATTTATTTCTTTTTCTTGTACGTGCCGAGCTGACGATTTGCCCCAGGCGGTTTCTCGCTCATGGGACATCTCGATCTCGATTTTGAAATAGACGAAGAGGTTACATTCCCCACGGCAGTGGTTGTACAGGAAGCCACTCCCAGCTGTCGAAGTAGTCCCTACTCCCACACCAGCATCGTCTCCTCTGGTTCTAGACCCCAAAAAACCCCTCTTCTTCCCATTGCCAGTCTTCCTTCCCCACTGCGGAGCCTTCTGCTTCTAGACCGAGGGTGAAAGATCTGTTCGATGTTGCTCGAGAGAAACATTGGACGACGTCTCTGGCTTCTACTGGTGGGTTCCATAGAACCAGCGACGGAAGAGGATATCAGGAAGAGATGGGAAGAGGGTAAGGGGGACTTGACTCGGGGGTGGAAGAAGAGAGTCAAGGATGCTGGGAAGATGAAGAGAAGAAGAGGTGCAGCTGCAGACGACGGAGTCTAGTCAGCTGGTTGAGGTATTGTCATGCTAATTACGTCCTTGTACTCTACTTGGGATTAGCCCAGATTGGCCGCTCTAGGGAGATTTCGGTGTTCTGCAGCCGTTTGTCTTTGAGCGGTCAACACAAGTTGGGTGAGTGCAATCTTTCTCTGAATCATTCACATACGGATGCTTGAAATTTGTATCCGTAGACGCGTAGTAGGCTGTCGGGAACGAAGAATCTTCACACGGCTCTCTTGCAGCCTGTTTTTTTTGACGTCTCCGACCCTTTTTGAATTCTGAAACGACTGATATTGGACGGGTTCTCCAATTCATGGTATCCATTCTGAGCAGGGATGCTGGTTGCTTTCGTTCCCATCCGGTATTCCACCAGTCGCTGTCAGCCTGGACTGCTTCATTTCGGAAAAGTCAATTTTCATATCGATCAATGGAAAGAGAGCCAACTTCTGGTCATGGAATCTTTTAGTGACACCGGTAATATAATTGCCATGAACGATCTTGTCATACACCCGTCATCACCTCTGTTGAGTTCGAGCCTTGCTATTCTTAGTTTTGGACGCACAATTCCGGCCGACCATGGCTGATTCTTATTTCTTTCATGAGAGCAAGAGGGCCACAGAAGAACGCGAAGTTGCGCTATACGATAGTTTCCGGAAGCCATACTCGGGTTCTATCACACAAGGACAAGTGGAGCAAGGTGGCATCGCAAGGAACGTCCAGTCATACACAGTCTTGTCCTCCATCAAATAATTGGGCTGGCGCGCACGCTTGTAGACATCTTTTCTCTTACGTCGACTATGACCACGATGCAGGACGCAATAGTTGCTTGAATGCTCCTCCGATCTTCTCTCCAGGGACCTTAAAACTCTTCACCCTTTTCCAATCGTCATGAGCGCTGCGCTGATCTGATCTGAACTACAGCTCGATGTGATAAGAAGGAATCATGAAACAAGGTCCTGCCAGTGGGACCGTAGGCGACAGGATATGGCGTGGAACAGTCTTATAATAACCCGCGGAATGTTTTACTGACATCTTCAGGAGAAGATGGACAGGCTCAGCAGACGCCTCGTTGCCACATTCTTGAATAGTGTCCCCCAAACGGTTCGTCACCGTATCATCATCTTCTCAGTTCTGACTGATTCTGACCATGCTGCAGCGAAGGCAGAAGGTGGAGTCATTACATCGTCACTCACCCCAATCCAAGCATTCTTTTCTCGATACCCGACGTTCCTGTTACGACCCGCTCAAAGGGACGATGCCCCAATTTCACGACATGGCCGGCCAGTTTGGGTGGAGAAAGGAAATTAGGCATAATAAACTCAGAAAAATACAACGTGCTCTCGTCCGGCAATTCGACGAGATGTATGGAGGGAACGTGAATGACCTTCGTGGCTAGAAGAGGCTGTGTGAAGTGGTAAGTCGAGGGGAGATAGTACCCAATGATATTGACGCATGCAAAGAGGTATGTCACTCGTAGGGGTACACTGCTTCGTTTTCACTTAGCCTATCGTTTAGGTGATCAAGAGCGTCCAAGTGAACATATATGACCTAGTTGATCATTCCGCAACCAAGGTATCACTACCTATTCACGAAACTGAGACCGCCCTATCCAAGTATACACTCAGCTCAGATTATAAAATTTCCCCAGAGGGACTGCAGAGGGACACGAGATGTTGAGACTTTTTCTGAGGAACATCTTACGGGAACAGGGAAAGAGTTCAAGTACAAAGTCCGGGGAGCAGGACGGGGGGATCTAAATAGCAGTGAACATATGTGTTATCCGGGACAATATGTAATTAAGTTAGTAGCAGGCTCTAAGCGTACGTATTTGAGAATCTGGAGGAAGTATTTCGTCGGGAAACGGCAAAGTCCCATCTAGTGTTGACTGGCACGTGGGTGGAGAAAAACTCTGCTTCTTACTTGACTCGGCTCTCAGGCTCATTGAACACCGCTCTGACCTGCCTCTTGTACGATTCGGCGGCTCCACAGGCTCGAAGATTGAGCGTACTGGCGACCTTGAAAAGCAAGCCTGGTTTTGGCGTAGTTCTCATCATCTTTTGTGCCGTGAAACGCGTAGTAACAGGAACCAAGCCGACTAGCATATGAATATCTGACGCTCCAAAGGATGTATCCGCCAGACTTCCGTGCAACAACACGAGGAAGACTATGCAGTCTTGGGAACGCAATTGAGCAGACTCCGAGATGCCACTTATTCGACTCATTTGGCCACGCAGCGTCTTCTGGCTGCGGCATGGAACCCAGGGGTCCTTCAAAGTGACATTACAGGTTGACGGCCTAGTACGCCGCTGAGGAATCTAGGTTCTTCATTCAGCATTAAGATGATGATTTGTGTTCAAAGTGGTTCGAATTGAATGGCCAAGGTGGGTGTGCGTACTTTTGTCAGGTTTTCTAGGCTTGGGTACAAGATTCTTTTTTTCCGAGCATTCTTCGAAGTCGCACACTTATCTTCTTCTAATAGTCTCTTCGGGAACCTTTGGGGACCAGAATAAGTATGTCCCTTTCACTGTATTCAGGATTGCCATCTTATTTTTGGCCAGCGAATGTGCGCAGTAGGAAGTCGATGAAACGCTATACGTATGCTGATCTCAAGTGTGCGGTGTGAAACAATTCGAAGGCCCTTATGACCCCGGGATGAATTACGTCGAGATAAAAGACCTCAACCAACGTTCTGCACCTGAATCATCTCAACCCTGAGCATGCCGCCGAAGGTCTGTGCCCTTTTTTAATTCGATCCCATCCTGATCCTCTCTGCAGCGAAAGAGAACGAGAGCAAAAACTTCTGCAGCAACGTTGACGCCAATCCAGGCATTCTTTGCTCAATACCCAGAGTTTTCATACGATCCTAGTGAGGAGACTATGAAACAGTTTTGGGACATGATACGCCAATTAGGCTGGGTAAGAGACGAAGATAGAAAAGACGAGGCGCTTTCCGGCATCCGAGATGCCATTGCCCAGCAGTTTACCGACATCTATGGTGGTAACGCAGGGGATCTGGGTGCGTGGCAGCGACTGTGGGAGATAGTGGGCGAAGGGGACGCGCCTACTGACATCAAAGCATGCAGAGCCGTAAGTTCCAACCGGTACTTTCACGATAGTGCATATTTATCTCATTTATCGCTGTAGGCCGTCAAGCGTGTATTTGTGAACATATGCGACCTTGTTGATTTCCCAGCCACCCAAGTTCGCCCTCCCGTGTTCGCCACCGTGGCTGAGCTGGCTGAGTACAGTCGCACTAATCGCAAAATTTATCCCAAAGAGAATGCGAAAGCAGGCGGGCTTCTAAAGTTCCTCTTGAGGACGATATTCCACCCGTCCCAGAACCAAGGAGGCCCAGCACGGAGCGGAAGAAGGGACAGAGAGTTGAACTAGTGGAGGCGTTGGAAAAATTCTGTCAAGTGTTAAGGAAGTATACGTCTTTTCAATTATTTTTCCAATTACTTTTCAAGTTCTCTTTTTTTCGAGATTTTTTTGATGTACAATCTGGGCTTTCGTCATTCAATTTATTTAATGTATGCACGTAGTTGAAAGGCGATACAAGTGGCGTGGCGCTCTCCATTCGAATCTGTGTCTTTTTGAAGGTGAGTTTGAGATGAGTAATTGAGTGCCCGAGAACCTCCACGTGGGAAACCCCATGGTCACCTGTTCGAATTACCGTGGGTACAACTGGACACCAACGTTCACATCGATTTCCCCCGTTTCCTCCTACTCCGACGACTGGCTCTATCTCTGTTCTTTGGAAGACTTCTACGGCTGCTGACTATGTTCCACATGCAGTGAACAAACTATCTTGTATCAAAGTCTATCCGCCACAGAGAGAGTCTGGGAGCTTTTGGCCAGTGCGGTCAACGGAAGGCGAAGAAGATCAGCCGACACCTCTGTTCTACCTCTTCTACCAGTCTATTGTCGAGGTCTATCTCTAGCTGCTGGTCTCCGTTCAACAAGAAGAAGGAGTGTCCACCCGCCACCAAAACCGAGTAGATCTTGGACACGTAATCGTTTGATACTTTTGATGGCCTTCAAGAACATGGGAACCCTTCAAAGCCATTTTTTGCAGGTGCTTGAGGAGATGCTCTGCGAAGCCACCCCTTTTCTTATTATCAATGATGATTCGTGTTCAAAGTGGCTCGAATTGGATGGTTAAGGAGGGTATGCGTGCATTTTGTAAGGCTTTGGTAGAATTCTTTTTGCAGGCATGGAGCCTCACGCATATCCTCTTTAATTTTCTCTCCGGGAACCTTTAAACTAGAATATATCCTCTTCATTGTTTCAGGATTGTGGTCTAATTTTTCGCGAGTCAGCGGATGCATGTGGTAAGGACCCAGATACCAGACAAGCACCCTAACCCAAACATCGTGTGAGAACGAAGAATGTTGAAGGAACTTGTGACCCTGAGATGAATCACGTCGAGAAGTGGGCGTCAGTCAACATCCTGTATCTTCTACTAGCATGCCTCCCAGGGTCTGTCCAGTTTCCCCAAAATTCTACTTTATCCTGATCCTTTCTGCAGAAAAAGAAAACGAAAAGGACTCATGTCAACCCTCCCGCAGCAACTGTGACGCCAATCCAGGCATTCTTTGCTCAACACCCAGGTTTTTCATATGATCCTAGTGGGGAGACGATGCAGCAATTCTGGAGCATGATGCGTCAATTCGGCTGGACAAGTAAAGGCGATCTTAGGAAAACCGAGGCGCTTTCCGGGATCCAGGATGCTATCGCCCAGCAATTCAACGATATCTATGGTGGGAACGCGACCGATCTGGCTGCTTGGCAGCGACTATGGGAGATGGTTGGCGAAGGGGACATGCCGACCGATATCAATGCATGCAGAGCTGTAAGTCCAACTGGTAGTTTTATGACAGTATGCCTTTGTCTCATTTGGCGTGCGGTGCTGTGTAGGCTATCAAGCGTGTGTTTGTCAACATATGCGACCTTGTTGATTACCCAGCCACCAGAGTTCCTCCGCCTCGGTTCCCCACTTTGGATGAACTGGCTGAATACAGTCGTGACAATGGCAAGATATATCCCAAGCAGAATGCCTATGCCGGCGGACTATTGCAATTCCTCTTGAGGAAGCTACTCCGGCCATCGCAGATGCGAGGAGGAAGCTCGGGAAGGGGCGGAAGAAGGGGACGTGGCGGAAGAAGGGGTAGAGCATCGAACTAGCAAAGCTACTGAAGAAATGGATTGAAGTGCCAAAGAAGTATCGTGTTTTCTTTTTGACCAACATTACTGCTGTTCTGGCAGTGTCTCTGCGATTAAAACTTCGTATAAATGTAAATTTGTAGTATGAATACAAGGGCTTTGAAAGACAGCACACTAATAGGGTGGTGTAGTGTGTGTACCAGCCACAAAGTCCTAGCCAAGAACGGTCGTGGCCCCAGGCAGCTAGGCTGAACTCGACTTTTTGGAAGGTGAGTTCCCGATATGGGACTTCCACGTGGGAAGCTGCCGAGTACAACTTCAAGGTTGCTCATTTACAGCGATATAGGTACTTTGCTTGATGCCGATATTCTCTTTTAGAACACTGGAGTACTTTCGCTTTACTTTGCTACTACGTCTATGGATGGCTCTCCTTATCTGATGCTTAACGACTAATGTTGCTTTCAATACGCCACTAGCATTGAACCATAATCTTCAAGAGACTAAAGTTTGTCTGACACAGAAGGGGCCTGGGACCTTTTCTTCGGCCAACCGGCGCAAGGGAAGGTGAAAAAGATCAGCTGGCATCTCTGTTCTACCTTCTGTACCACCATGCCGTCGAGGGTCTGTCTCCCATTACTTCAATTCTCGCTTAGCTTGATATGTTGAACCTTCTTTCAGAGAAACAGAAAACAAAGTGGCGTTCCATCAATAACGCCCATGGACATTATCTTGGCCCAACAGTTGGCAATCTCATATTATAACCAATGCAGGCATATCATGCTTGCGCAGTTCTTAGAATTCACGCGCAGATTCTACTTGGGTATCGGAACCCTTAACGGTGGAGTTCAGAACGTTACTACCACACGGCTACCCACACCTATCGAAGCGTTCTTCGCACGATACCCGGATTATCCATATGATCAGAGCAGAGAGACGATGTCTCAATTCTGGGAGATGTCCAGCCAGTTTGGCTGGGGTGAAAGCGTACGGCGCGAGTCACTTGGCGAACTACGTGATGCTATCGCCCAACAGTTTAACGACATATATGGTGCCGATGTGAATGACCTACAGGCGTGGCAGAGACTCTGTGGATTGGTAGGCGACGGGAATATACCGGACAACATTGCAGCATGCAGAGCGGTATGTATTCTTGACAGTCCTACTACGCTTTTCCAGTCTCAAGCAGGGACACATATAGGTCATAAGAAGAGTTCATGTGAACATATGCGACTTAGTCGATTACCCGGCAACTACTATACCGCCTCCTGTCTTTTTTACGGAGAGTGCGTTAGCCAAGTATAGTCGGGATTCTGGCAAGATCTTTCCAAGCAAAAATGCCTATTCCGGCGGCCTTTTGAGGTTCCTCCTGAGACATATCTACCATCCGACGCATAACCGGGGAATCAGTGCGGATAATGGTCGCGCAAGTGGGAATGGGTAAGGAAGGAGTGATCCAATTAGATCAAGTCATTTAAATTGGATGCTAGTGATATTTATGAACTGGTGCATGTAACTCACTCGAACAGGGTACTCTAAAGTAACGATAACCAGGTAGCTCACCGCACATTTTACAGTGGACTAATAAGACACTACTTTCCTCAACCACTCCAACCTTCCTCCGGGTTTACGAAGTTTACGCGCAGCGTTGTCGTATTTCTTTCCCCTTAAGTTCGCTTCCATTCCTTCGTAGTCATCTACGACGTCAACCACCCCATGCGTCAAGAACTGCGCAAGCTTCAAGCATCTTTCCATAACTTCTACTGACCGGGTATTAGGTACGGGCGCCAGGTTTATCGGGCTAGACACAAGTTGACTGACACACGCATCTGTCCGTGACATGTTCTGGGCCGAAGATTTACTTGTTCGACACATTCTGCCTACTCGGGTGTGGGTGTATGGCGGGGTCTACGTCGGTATTTCGAGCTCGCTACTCCCCAATGACTAATCGCCGTATAGTTGATATGATGACGTGACTGTGCTTGCTGCACTCCTTGGTGGAGTGTTTGCGTTGGTACACGAAAGCTTAGATCTGACTTCGAGGTACTAGAGGCTTGATCAATGCTTTTCATCGCTCTCGACACAGACTGTCCAACACAAAGCGCGTCTTGAACAGAATTTTTTTTCAGTAGACGGATGACCTTCGGTGGTGTGTATACCGGCTAGTGCTGAGATTCGCATGACAATCACACATCGAGTCCCTGGGTCCATGGAATGGATGTACCTTAGCATTGGACTTCTTTGAATAAGTGTTTAGGAGCACTGCTCCGGCACTCGAAGGCGAAGAGTCAAGACCACGTTCCTCAGATTTCTTCCGCTGGACATCGACTATCGGAGATATCTGGGGTACAGGTTAAAGTATGATTCTGACGCGTCCGACATGCACGCGGCGGTCGGTCCATTGACTAAGATAGTCTCGGCCTGTAACAATTTGCCTAGCGACCGTCATTTGTGGCGTTCACTTCGCGTTCGTTCCTCTTACTTCCATGCCATCCTTCTGGTAGTTGCGTGCAAGAGACATGCGTAAGTTAATAGGATATTAGGTACGCATTCATTAAGTTCTTCTGCTGGCCCTGCAACTGACGACGAGAAGGTGGCAATATCATATATTCAGAACCAACCACGGATGGTAGGGCGTATATATGATATCACTTTTGAAGCGTATTCGCTTGGCTCAACCTGTGACCTGAAACATTTCAGAGCGAAGCGCGCGACTTAACTGCGATCTTACGAGTATACTTTTTGATTTACGCCCATACGAGATGTGGATGCATGTGGTTCATCAAGCCTAATATCTCTTCTGTACTCGGAGTCACCCCACGGCTTGTGATGTCCGAGACCTCCAAACCTCCATTTCAGATGGACTTTGTCTTCTCACGTACTCGTTTATTTCGTCGGTGCTTGTAACTGATCGGTTGCACTCATCAAACAGTCATCAAACACGCTTCCATCGACGGCGATCTTAAGCCCTTGTACGCCACCGTTGAATTGATATTCCATAATATCGCTATCCGTTTTACGTCCGAAAAAGTTGGAAACCTATAAATATGGGGGCGACTGTTCGTTTTGTCTTCTGTCAACGCCATGGTGTTCCTCCTCTCCTTGATTGCTGCTGCTGCTGTCGCTTGTGTTCATGCTGCTGACTCGGATGTATGTTTTTTTTTTGCTTTCAGTGAAAGGGAACGAGTGCTTATCGTGCCATGCTTAGATCACGCCGGGGCTGTACCAGATCTTCAATCGCAATGCGACCGGTGGCTCGTTGAAGTCAGACCGCATGTATCAGACCTTGTACGCACCGACCGTTCCTACCAACGCTTCGTCTCCGCCGACCACTGCTGTGGGTGTTCATGCCTTGAATTCAATGGGAAGCTGTTGCCTGAACGATCTTTCTACAGTGGCAAATTGCCCAAAGCGATTCTGGTTACACCTTCGGGAACTCGAGCTTCTCCGGATCAGCGTCTACTGAAAACTGCGAGGTCGGTGTTGGATCATTGGATGTTCTCATCAGCTGACGGGGTTTAGGAATCGCCTGTTCTCACTGACAATGCGATGTACGCCACGACTTTCACGATCGAATCTGTTGGAGATGGGTACTATGCTGTAAGTGCCTCTTCTGTATTTGTTCACTCCGCTCTTACATTCTATTTTGCAGATCAAGTATCCTGACACTAATTTGGCTTGGACTGTGGCCTCTGAGTACGGTGTAAGTAGATTTAACGCTGTGGTCGTTGACTCAGTCTGATGAAACCTAGGCTTCCCCAAATATGGTGACGGTCAAATTGATGCCTGTGGACGGAACCTATACCCAGCACTGGAGTTTCGTAGGGGTGAATTCGACAGTGAACTCGACGTCGACAGTTGTTTGAAAAGATTGTAATTTTGATCTAATCTAATCTTATTGATACAAATTTCACATGCTACTACTGTAAGATTGCCATATGCCAGCACGATGACCCCAGTGTTTGACCCGATTGATGTCTTGACCTGCTTACCCCAGCCCGCCTTCAACCCTTCTTGCTTCCTCCTTCACCGTCACCACTGTCGGTGGCCTCCACCGGAGTATGGCTATCTTCTCCAAGCCTATACGATGGCCATCCCGACGGACCTCGATTCTCGTGCTGGCTGTCGTCCTCGTACTTCGGTCCAGGTTGACTGAAATCCCCAAGGAAACTTTAGCGAAGCTGCGCGTGGTCGTCCAAAGGAAGCGTCTGTCACAGGAAGAACTCTTGCGTGTCCTGCAACAGGTGTACGTGAAGGAGGACGACGGCAGCAAGACTCTGCTGGTTCCGTATCGTGAAGAGGTGTCTAGGGTGAGCTTTTATAACAAAGACTGTACAGCGTAGCCGAGCACTGAGTGCTACGTAGGTCAATGTCAAGCCAACGCCTCAGTCAAAGTTCACTTCAGACGCGCCTTACTTTCCTCTTCTACCGCCATCAACGAAACCGAATATCGACTTAACCTTCTTCCGTCAGCTACGTGCAATTTTGTTTCGAGTAGCTATTCCCTCGTTCCGGTCCAAGGAGGCTTTCATCGTCGCTTTGCATTCGTTCTTCTTGGTGTCGCGAACGGTCCTCAGTATTGCTGTCGCAAGGTTAGATGGAATCATTGTTAGGGATCTGGTATGTGCCATAATGCAAATGTAGCTTCATCTCTTATCATTGTCTTAAGGTACGGGCGGATGCCAGAGGTTTTCTCAGAGGCCTTGTTTTGTGGTTCCTACTCGCAATACCTAGTACATATACAAACTCAATGGTAAGCTTTCTCTTGTCTTGAAAGACAACATTTCTCATCTGAACAGATCCGGCATCTTCAATCAAAACTCTCACTCAGACTGCGATCGCGGTTGACGCGCTACACCAATGACCTCTATCTTTCCTCTTACCCGGATTTGCGGTTCTACCGATCTGGTCTCGAAGGTGTGGATCAGTATATCACTGCTGATGTAGAGTCTTGGGCAGAGTCACTGTCGGTGTTATACGGGAATGTCCTCAAACCTTCACTCGACCTTGTCTTATTCACAAGTCAACTTTCCCGATCCCTCGGAGCTCGGGGAACAGTGCTACTTTTCTGCAACTATTACGCAACTGTAGCAATCCTTCGTGCAGTGACGCCAGCGTTTGGTAAACTTGCTGCTGTTGAAGCTCGCCTCGAAGGCGAGTATCGAGCAGGGATGGGAAGAGTCGGTCGGGAAAGCGAAGAAGTCGCGTTAGTCTTTCGGTCGGGTCCTTTTCTATCTGACCTGACTTGACTGAATAGGTTCTATGATGGCGGGGCTCGTGAAAGGAGTATCCTTACAGCCGCGTACATGCGGCTAATCAAGCATGTGAATTCAATTTATAAAGTAAGCACAAGATCGGCTTGGAGAGGCCACCTACATGACTTTTTTGCAGATCCGCATAGCTTACGAATGGACAGAGGACTTTGTCATCAAGTACCTGTGGTCAGCTGCAGGATATGTACTCATCGCGGTACCTCTTCTCTACACGCGACGACGACGGCGCGCTCAGCATGAGAAGCCCGACTCTGTGGAGGAAGGAAATGCCGTGGCTAATCGAACAGAAAGTGGGTCAACCTAGATCCCACTGATATCTCCAAGTCTCATTTTATTAAAACAGGCTATATTTCCAACCGACGTCTACTTGTTTCCCTTGCTGACGCTGGAGGCAGGCTCATGTATGCGTACAAAGACTTGTTAGAGCTAGCAGGTCTTACGACGCGACTTTACACACTCTTTTCGACGCTACACAACCTGCCACCCCTGCCTTGCGCGACAAGTGAATTAGATGACACCATTGAACTCGCCCATGTCGATGTTAGATTTCCGTCGGCCAACAAGATGGTTGACTCATCGGAGGCGGAGAAGGAGATTGCACCCCTCGTTAAAGATCTCTCTTTGATCTTAAAGGAAGGGGAACACCTCATGATCACTGGGAGCAATGGCGTTGGAAAGACCGCTGTCGCGCGTGTATTAGCTGGATTGTGGGCGCCGCAAGGTCCAAACTCCCAGGTTAAGCGTCCCAAGAACTGTGGAGACCACCCAGGCGTGTTTGTGGTACCTCAGCGAGCCTATATGGTGACAGGAAGTCTTCTTGAGCAGATGATTTACCCACACTCGTATGCGGAGTTTTTGGAGTCAGGAAAGACCGAGAAGGATCTGAGGAATATATTGGAGATGGTGTATCTTGCGTATCTGCCCGAAAGAGAGGGTGGATGGACGACGAGGAAGGAGTGGAGAGATGTATTGAGCGGGGGTGAGAAGCAACGGGTCAGTGATTTATCATTTATGCGTAGTTTGGAGGCTGATATCGACAACTTTGTAGATGAGTCTTGCCCGGGTTTTTTATCATAAGCCTGAGTTCGCAATTTTGGATGGTACGTGCCCTGAATATTGCGGCGAATAACTCTGATGTCGCTTCAGAATGTACGAGCGCCGTATCTAGTGACGTTGAAGGTCGTATGTACGAACATCTCAAGGCCCAAGGGATCAATCTGATCACCATATCCTTACGGTACGTGTTGTAGCCCAGGCTAGCAACCTGATATTAATGATTCATTCAGTCCATCACTGTCAAAATATCATACACGGCTGTTGACATTGCACGGTGATGGAACGGGTAGTTGGACTTTGACGCGCGTGGGTACAGCGGAGGAACGCGTGGGTATCGACAGAGAAATAATCACACTGGAGAACAAGCTGAAGGAAGTTGACGTATGGGAGAAGCGGCTGAAAGAACTTGATTCCCTTTTGTCCGTTCAGGAGCCCGCAGAGGATGATACTGTTGTAATATAATCTTGGATCGTGTACAGTGTACATCTGTGTGATATGTATATGATACAGTTTAATGTGCATGCGAGTGTTACAACAACATGAAGTACTCGGGGGATGGTATAAGTGGAAGGGGTATATACATGAACGGAGAAAAATCACGTCAAAACTTTCAGCTTCATACGGTCGTAAAACCCGCGTGTCATAGTCTTCGCCTGGCCGGTGCCAGCGTTGGCCTTCATATGACAGAGTTCCCTGAAAGCCATTTCGAACGCAAAGCAATGCTCTTTGTCGGTTCCCTGATATGTTACGTAGGCATAGGATGCTCGCAAGCGGGAAATCGTTGCTTCGTCTTTGAGCAGACGCAATTCCACAAGTGTGGGCGATGAATTGAAGGCCTTGGAACAAGCTAAGCGTCGTTGCCTGATCTTGTCATATGGCGGACTCGGCGTCGAATGCCACTGTGCATACACATCGTCAACGTGCTTTTTGATGATATCCAAATCTTTCCAAAGCTCCTTGCCGCTGGTCATGCTCTGCCACGTCTTGGCAAGATCCATGTCAGGAACGTATCTCGCCTGGTCCTTGCGTGCTAAATGCTCCAACGTCTTCATGCCCTTTTCAAATGCAACTTTGAGAGCGTCCAATATGCGATCCATAACAAACCTGTCGGAGAGGATGGAGGGAGCAAGTTGAAAAGCAAAACGGTGGCCGTCAGAGCTGTCTTTGATATAGGCACAGGAAGCACGAAGAAGAGCGAGTTGACGTTTATCGGTGATATGCTGCAAGTCGCCAACTGGATGGAAACGTGTTAAATTGGGGGAAAAGCTTCCAGAACTCCAGTTTGTTTTTTCGGACGCTCAGCCACTGCGTATGTATGTTGTCGACGTGCTTTCGGATGATGGTAAGATCGCCTTGATACTTGCCCGATGATATCGCGTCATTCCACGGCTGGGAAAGATCATTGGGCAAAGAAGCGTACTGGGGCAACATGCGAAGCTAGAACTTTCGCCCAATCCGCAACGTTCTCTTGCATGGCTACGACTATGTCTCTCATGGTGTATTTCCCGACGATGTGAGACTCATCTACGATTCTTTTGCAAGGTGGCAGGTTGCCCTTGTTCCCAGCCACGTTTTCCGAATTGGATAGCTTGGCGTTCTTTTGAACCGTCCTCCATTGAGGTGCTTGAGTCTTCTGAGACATGCCTCGGAGGCGAGAATCCGACTTTAATCTATACCCAGTCTTTGCCGAATCCATTATTCTGGCAAATCTGTTTTGCATTCGACTGTGAGCACAAAGATCATGGGGTCTATGGTATACAAGAAAACTCACGCTTGTCCTGCGCAGAGCGTATCTGGATGACTATATCCTTTCGAGTACACACAGTTGTCATGGAGACTTGAAATTCTTCCAACTGCAGAAGGACAGCTCAATGGGGCAAGGAGACGGGTCTGCAACTCTTTGGCTTTGGCATGAGATGATGCGAAAGCCATTTCTCGACAAAACTCATCAACAGTCTTAGTGTCCCTCTCGAAAAGATCTTCAAATCCCGGGGGCGGTTTCATGTAATCTTCATGAGCGTTCCGAAAGGTATCCACAATAGCGCGCGCCCAGATGACCAAAATCCGGTCTCCATCGTAATCACCTGGTACATTCTATGAATGGACGTCGTTTTTGCAACCAAAGCAAACAACTAACCTCCGGCAAGATATTGTAACAAAGCAGTCCCGCCTTTGATGGAACATACGATGACGTCAGTCATATCAGCCAACTTTGGGTGCGTTACGGCCGTGACCTAGTTTGTTTGGTCAATAAGTGCGTCAGGAAATAAAAGGAAAAGTCCACCTTTCGACTATCGGTAGGAATTTTACATGGATTACGGGCGATCTGTAGAGTGTGAATATTAGTCTTCGTCTATGACCAATCAGGACGATCAGCACTAACTACCACTTCTCCAAGCACCGTGTCCGTTTCGAATCCATCATCCGTTTTGAAAGAGTGCCGCGAGCTTTTCACTTGTATTTCATTCTCCTCGAGGACACCGTACGGATCTTCATCATCGCAGTCAGATACAAAAGCAAGGCATGCGTTGACAAGACGCACCTATAACTACCAGTCCAGAGCAACTCTGTTCCAGCTCAAAGTTGAACTGTGAAGAGACCGCGTACATTTTAGTCTTGGCTACACGCCACAGCCTCTGTTTGAGGTAATTGCATTTATCGGGTAAAAACCCGGAATCCAAGAGCTCCATTGCCGTTTCACCTAAGGAAGTTGGGCATCCAGAATGTGGATCAGGGAACCATGCCCCGGCATCATGATCATCCTCGTCGTCTTTCTTCCTTCTTAGAGGCCGCTTGCGATTCTCCGTGACACGCATCCGCCTAGCAGAGTATATGCCTTCTACATCCTCAACAGACGCCCAAAGCCTATACGCATCAGGTGTCGAGCATGTAGCAAAATCCTGGACAACCTGCTGGATACAGTTCCTTCCAAGTTGCTCAAAGACAGCCGCAGGGACACCGTTGTGTTCCAGATTGATAATGACCTCTGCAGAGAGTCTAGCAGGCGACTGTATCGACGAAAAATGAAGAATAGCCATGGTCAAGTGAAGAGGGTCGAGCGATTTAGTTGCCGGGTAATTGATCTTGATTTGAGACGGACGCCGAAACCATACTTCTGGTCGCTCCTCGGTGGATGGAGGTCCAGAAGACCCGGGTTTATCCAACCACTCCTCATTTCGCAGGAGCAGAAGCATTCCCTAGAACAGTATCAGACAGTAGCTAAGGCCAAGGAGACAAAGTGTTCACCTTTGCTCCCCTCAAACGAAACTGAACAGCAGTAGGCATTCTATTGTTTTGCCTGGTAAACTTGAGATGGAGAGGAAGATTGGATATGCCACAGCCGTCTGTCATGTTCGACTTTTCAGCAGAAACTGTTAAAATAGATTTTAGAAACCGACGATCTACCAGACTATGCGCTTACAATGATCATCTTGTTCATGTATGTCTTCCTCCCTGAAACGTGGGCCGGGGACGGAAACCGAGAGATAGAGCGCTATACGTGATGCCCATTTTCCGAGGAACTGCAACACAATTAGCACCAGTTAATAATTAAAGAAGCATACACACCTGATTCCTATTCTCTTCTAGAGGATTGAGGAGATTGACGAAATCGAACAAAGAATAACCGACGCCGAATGATTTGAGACCGTGCAAGGGCCTCTCAATCCTCTCCCGCAACGAAAGCTTCGTTGACCCATACCATGGTAACATGGTCCTCTGCAGCGTGAAGTGCTCTAAATACCGCATTCCAGATCACTATTGGTCTCTTGAAAAAATTGACAATAGCTGGGCCACACTGGTCTTCGATTTTCACACGAAGGAAGCACCATGAACCAAAGCGACGCTTCAAGGAATTAGACATGTCCAAGGTGGGTCTCTCAATAAGAATCTTCTCTGAATCCCGGCTATATTGAGCCCGGAACGTGATCTTCCCTCCGTACCAGCCATGGCCATTGTTCACTGTTGCCCAGACCGGTATACTGGTCCTCGGAAAGACGTTTAATCTCAAGATCAAGCTCCTCCCAGGGCGACTACAAGAAAGTGTTACAAAAGTGGACATAGGACATAGATGTTTAGCACAACGTACAGGTCGACCATCGTCATCTGAACCTTATGCCTGGAAGAAACATTGCACGAGTATTTGGCGCAGCATCCTGGTTGGATCCTCTCAGCTGCTGGAGACGGTCTTTTCGCTGCCACATTTGTTCTTCTGTCAGTTCACTCGACGTCTTCAATCTTGCGAGCTCCATTCGAACGCCAATGGATATATTGAGCTGGTTGAACTCGTTTTCAAGGGACGAGTGATGCGCCTTGACAGAAGAGCGTCAGATGATGAAATAATATAAGGAAGAAAGAACACTCACTACGATCCATGGCTGATCGTCCTGGGCATCATCATCAACCCGCCGCAACTTCACTGGTTTTTGACCATCGACCAGCGTTCCAGACGACGACAAATCAATCGTATCGCTCGACTTCCTTTTTCCGTTCTCCGTATGATCTTCGACCACCTGCGCTATTCCATGAGATCAGCCGTTGCTTCAAAGAAGCGGGTGTGAGAAGGTCTACTTAGCGGGAAAGGCACGTCGTCAAAGTCAGCCCACATCTTCGAGGGGTCAGAGAAACGTTAAAGAATAGCAAGAAGTAAGACTAACCTGCTGAGTGTTGGTCAGGGTGCCCACATTGATGGTGGAAAGGCCATCACACTCCTGTGGCAGCGGTAAAGTTAAAATTTCATTGATGATGACATGAAGTATACCTTCAGGCCATTAGCAGGTGGTATCACGTCGTGTTCCTCCTATGAAGCGAATCAGAGGATACCCTTGGGGCTCTGTGGCACACGACAAACCTTGTAGTTCTTGATAGCATCCTTATAGAACTCGTCACCCTCCCACTGTGAGGACTGGCGAAGAATTAGATACATACGCGTCAAGGGTCGATACTGACGCACCTGACTCGTAGGCTCGTCCTCGACGTCCGGTAAAACCTCCGGAGGAGCATTCTCACCATCCAGCATAGGGACGTCCTATTTGTCACGAATGTTAATCAAACGTAAGTAGAAAAGATATATTGGAGACCATACTTCTCCCTCGAGCTGGTCCTTATCCGCGTCGTACTCAAAGTCAGGGTATTTCTTCATGTTGGTGGGTGGCAAGGAAATCCTGGACGAAAGACGAATGAAAGAAGCAAACGAAGAAAGGCGACCATGTGCTTCGAATGGAAATCAAGAAGCGAACGAACAAGCTTCAAGTCGCCGTCGTTGGTGAAAGAAAACGCCTTTGAATTTCCTTTCACAAAAATAAGGTTCCGGTAAATCCCGGCCCGCACGGCGTTTTGACGTCAACTGCACGCCTGAATTTGAAGATAATTGCAGAAAACTCAAGTCAAATCCGCCTTCAGAAAATTAGCTTCGGCATTTGTGAATGCACAAGCATTTATTGCAATCCTGATATAATATCAGTTCGTTGTCGTCGAACTTGATGATTTGACGAAGCTTGAACTCGAAACTTGTCTTGAAGCTTGACGCTAACACTTTGAAGATTCTTAAGGCAAATGATCTTTGGAAATCAGATGGTAGTTGAAACAGTGCTGAAAAGAAAGAGATGTAATTTGCCGCCTGAAAAAGAGAAAACAATCAGTCAAAGATCACTCAGCGCTAGGACACGAAATGACAATCAGATCTCCGTTCTTGACTCCCGACTCAAGCGGTTCTCTCTTTAAGAAATATACCAGAATGAGCCGGAAAGTCTTTGATATCATGGAGATTGTTCAATCTCTCCATAGGTAGTAGTGTGTGTTGGCATCATGTTGCATAGGAAGAGTACTGGTATGAATGTCACTTACCAATTAGAAACAACCCCCACAGCAGTCAGGTCCTTGCTCTTCAGCCGCCAGCGTAGCGACGGACGCTGCAAACTGGCAAATTGTTGACAACGTTGAACAGCGTGACTCGCTAAAGCCGTCCAAATCAAACACCCATCAACACTACCATTTTGGTCTCCAACTCCTGTGTCTAGACTGGACTATTCACTACCTGCGCGACGAACTACATCCTATAGTCCAGACTTTTCGAGAGAATAAGCTAGGCTTTCTCCTAGGACACTTCTGGCGCCTTTATTTCAACGGAATGTATAACGAACAACCACACCAAGGCGCTGTACATTACTAGGGCAGTACTCGCGTCGTGAACACCTGTGATTTGCCTCCACTAGCTGAATTACCATAACAAAGATGTGCTTCACTGGCCGGTCTAAAACAAATAAAATATCCTCCAAGGTCTGGCTCTTCTTCTTTGAAATTTCCCCCGTACTATATGATCGACGTCCCACCTGGTGTGGTGATCACTCTCTATATCGTATGCCCGCTATTGAGATCAATCCAACTCGTCTCGAATCTACGCACACGTATGACATATATGAATTCAACGGAGTTCTCGTGAGTAAATGCTGTATCCAATTTGTTTTTGGAAGTTACTGACTGGACATAGTGGATATCCATATCAGGAGCTATTTCCTTGCTCGCTGCCATCTTAGCGCTCCTTGTGTGCAATATTAACATTCTATCTTGGTATGGTGTCTTACAACGGCTCAGCTGGTTATACCCAGATCTAAGGGGTACAAAGGGACCCACATCCTTGGCTACTTTGTGTCCCTTCTCATTTCGAATGTCTTTCAATCCTCCGGTACCGTCATGAACGCCAGATGGCTATCGCTTCAACAGCGTCTATCAGACGGAATTTTGCGCTGTTCAAGGTAACCCCGCCGCCACTCCCTGATAACACCATCTTACTTGGTCTACCCTGCAGGCGCCATCAAACAGGCTGGAAACGTTGGTAATGCCATTTGGTCCCTGAACATTTCAATTCACTTGTTCAACATCCTTTTCTTACGGTGGACGTCTAATCGTGTTGCATTTGTCGCTGTGCTGACACTTGGATGGGGACTCGTCATTGGAGTTGTAATCATCGGTCCCACCGCGATCCAGGTGGCGCATCCGACGCACTACCCATATTTCGGCATTTCTGGCAGCTGGTATGTCATTCGTTTAGTGTTTACCCGTTCAATACTCACAGCGTTTGAGGTGCTGGATAACCAGTGCCTATCCCCGTGAACAAAGGTTCCTTGAATACCTTTTTGTAAGTCCATCCCGTCGACCGTACGACCTGACTAGAGCAAATATAGGAATACATCTCAGCAGGGACATCCTTCATTCTGTACACATCGATACTCCTCAGGGTCCGTGGCAACCTCGTCTTTGTTTCAGGGATGCCCCATCTTCGTTTCGTCCCCAGAGGGCAGAGTTGGAAACTCAGCATTCTCCGAGACTTTATTGACTCCTCTATGTTGCGCGTCGTACACCAAATGGTCTGGCACCCGGTAAACTGTGTGCCTCTTCCAAGGCCCCGAACCCGCTCGCTAAATCTCTTACCCCAGATTGCATATAGCATGCTCATCGTTCCCTATAGGCCTCGCTCGCCTTTCCGAGTTTGCCGGAGTCCACGTCCCGGAATGGGCGGTCCTCTCAACTGCGGTAGTATTCAACTTGACAGGTAACCCGTCTTAGCTCGAGCTTGAGTACCGTCAACTCCTTACTATGTATGTTACAGGTTTCGTGAACGTCCTGCTCCTTCTCGCTACACGCCGCCTCTTCCCAGACACACATTCTCTTCCCAAATTTAAACCTCGAAAGACCATTGACTTTTCTATATCCGCGCGAAACGGGATAACACCATTTATGTCGTCGGAGACAGGAGCGCTTGCCACCAACGTCAGCGCAAGTCTGTCACTCTCCCCGAGACCCGAGAGTCACCCTCCCGCCTCGCCGCTGGTCCCTGCTTTGTTTGGTCATCTCCGTGAGTCTGGAACTGGGACGATTTGTGATGGTCCGATGCTCAGTGAACCGTCTATATGTTACATTCCACCTCCTCTGGGTACTCCGTGGAACCTGACTTGATTCGGTCACCGTCGGCTAGCACTGTCAACTCGGTGAATTCGCAGACTCCACTCAAGCTCAAACGTAAACCCGTCCGCTACTAGTGCTAATCCTTTAACCGCAACGGTTTTCTTGGCTTTGCCGCATTTTCTCGTCCCATACATGTACATCATTCACGTGCCATTTTATTTGTATGGGTTTTAAGCAATCATATATCAATGAGCTGTCAGTGCTCCAGCGGATGCCAGCATTTTGAGATTATCTCTGTGTTATTTTTGATTGAGATAGCCAAAACAAGTATCCTATTCGTGAACACCGTTGCCGACGGTTATTAGACCCTGAACATCACTGTTGACCCAATTGAAAGGACGTCATTTGTCCACTTACTTACAAGCCAAGTTTAGCAGCGCCACAGAGGATTACCTCAACAGTCCGTCAAAACTGGGTATTGACAGACTCCGGGTAGACCTGCGTTAGAAAGTGTTCAGGCGAGAAGTGAAAATATACGCTAGGTATATTTCGATGGTACAAATAGATATTACATATTATAACCGATATAAAAGAAATAAAGATACCCAGTAATTAGTCCAACTGAAATCCCGAAAATAAAAATTTGTTGTAAGATGATTAGACGGTGTTGGCTCGAACACGACCGTCTGGCCATCTCATGTTCTCGGAGAAGATCTGCTGCTTCCCATTGCGCTGTCCACTGACACGGCTTTTGACCCTCAACTCTCCGCAGACTCTCATAAGTTTCCCCATGGCTTCCTTCATCTTCTCTTCTTCTCCATCGTCGTCATACTGGCTTTCGAGAACTTTGACATCCACACGTTCAAGTCTGCGCCAAAAGCCATCCCCCTTGCCCCGCAACCATCCCTCTAGCTCCGTACACACATCGACAACGTCTTCCTCGAAGCATTTCATTTCGACGCGTTCGATGGGGCTGTCTGCGAATCCGCTCAGCGTTTCAGCTACATCGTCGACGGGGAAATATTCCCCAATGCGCAGCTTCTTCAAGGACGCCAAGCTCTTCACGCTGGCTGGTTTGACGGGGGCGCTTAAGCCGAACTCGCCCACGGTACGGCCTACACGAGCCATGATACGTTCAGTCCAGCCTTCCTCGCAGCAGCCCATCAAATCGACACGCTCCAATTGGCAACAGACTTGCTCTGTGTCCCAGCGCGCATCTCCGAGGTGGGTGTCTTTGATACTGAGAGTTCGGAGACCTGTGAGTCTGAGCAGACTGGGCAGACTCAGTTCGTTTCCGAGGATGGGATGAACAGGAATATCGCTGTCTCCCGTGACAAGGGGGACCGGCGGGTAAACGCCAACGAGGTCCGGAGCATGTAGTGCACTTCGTGTAGCACCACTAATTGAAAGATGGTTTAACAGCGGAAGTGATGCCGCAAGTGAAACGACGAGGCGTTCGCTCCTGAATCGAGGATCAGTGAAACGCAATTTTAATCATTAAGAACAATCTTACAGCGGCATCATTTCCTCGGGATCCCAATGGCTTAATACGAGGCTCCTTAAGGAAGGAAGTGCACAGGATAGAATAACGGGGTGAAGATATCCTGCATTCCGTATGTCCAGCGCATTCAACCTGGGGCAAGCCTGGAGGAGCGCCACCAGACTGTTGGTTCGCTCCTTCCTTCCACAGCCGTTGGAATCCAGGCGCTTAAGATCGATCTGGAGGGACTGGATGTGTCTGCAGTAGTCCACAGGGACATTCTGCAGAAATTGCTCGAGAGCATCGTGGGCATTTAATGTGACAGACTGGAGCATCGATAAGGATCAGAATCTGATGAAGAGATAATAGCGCACCTTGAAAAGAGAGGGGACACAGGCGTCGTAGGTTGTTCTGTCTACGGCAGAGAGCGCCTTGACTCCATCGTTGTCGAGGACATCGACGATGGCGAGGTGCATTTCAGTGGGAAGGGAAAACCAGGACATGATAGCGGGGGAAGATGATAGAAAAAAGTAAGGGCAAAGGACGACTTTAAATGTGAATCTTGCATCCTCGTCCGAAGAGCACGATGTCCGGTGTTGGTGGAATTGAGCAACTACTCCGATTATTCCCATCATCAATCACGTAACTGGTTGCCGTATTTGTCCTTGTTGCCACAGCCAAACAATCACCAGGCTAGCCCAGCCGCCGCGGCCGTGGTCAGCGTCATTATTAAGTCGCATACCGACGCCCGCCCGACCATGGCGGATCCCAGGTTGTCAAGTAGAGTAGAACCTAATATCATGTCAACTGATCATCTTCCCATATTTCTTCCGTGTGGCTCGCTGCCAGTACGCCCACGACTCTCACACCGGAACAAGTCTCCCCCCCGAGTTCCGTGACTTGCCCTTGCTCCCCGTTAAGCGATTACATGCACGCAGCAAAACCCAGTCCTGCAGGGTCGGTGGCAGTCCCAGCATCCTGACCGACCTTCTCCCGATCAGTATACGTACTGCCCTCGGATACCATCTTTGCGACTCCTCCTCCACAGTGCTGGGCAGCACCCCAAAACAGGCGTCGCTTGAGCCGACGCTGGCCTGCACAATATCGGCGATACCGTTGCGCTACGTCTGGAGTATCCTTTCCTCCGTGTATCAAAGTCACACTGAACCTTCCCCACTACAGCTGATTCGATCAGAATCATTTGATCAAGGAAACATATACTTAGCTGTAGAGTATGTGCGATTCGATCATCCTGGAAAGACGCGGTGGCTGCCTGATAGAAGACATTGTACATGGATATCATTCGTTCCGACCTTGCAGGACAGAAGCCCTTCCATCATGATATCCTCTTGTGGACGACAAGATAACGTCTTGAGATACTACGGCCCATATCGAGCCGTATAAACTGCGGGACATGCACAGCCTCCTAGTACACAGTAATTATATCGATCGTGGACGATCAGCGGCCACTTTGAGGCGTCGACATATGAACGACATAGCAATGAGTGTATTAGTACCGGTAGACGAGACAAGGCGAGAAAACTTCCTGCAAATCGCCGCGAAACGCCAGTGGCAGGATGATACACCTCCGCAGTACACCATACAGCAAGTGATGAACATATCTGAGTACCGCCCGTTCTCAAAGATCGGCGTTTTCGCAAAATAACAATACAAAGTTCGAGGCAACAAGATCATCTTTACCTCGCTCTGGTATGATCGGACTATATGAGTGAATTGCTGCTGCTAATCTGTCCATCGTCTCAGAAGCAGATCCCTTCGTGATTGCAGGTGGAGCTCATCAAGCCATGACTCGGATACAAGGTCCATCCAACAAATCATGGGGTCAGAAGATTAGTTTGTGATTTCATGAGGTCTTCTGCTATTCAACGTTTGAACAACGTCCGTGATGAGGAGCAGGAAGGCGTTGCGTTTAACGTTTCAAGTGACGATCCTACCTTCACAAGCGAGTTGCAAGGCACGAAATGCGATGCCGACGCGGGCTTCAGCTATCCGTGATGCGTTCCGGTCATGGCTGCATGATGGTAGCCGCACAGAGCTGAGGTTGGTAAAAGGTTGGCATGGAATCAGGCATCGTGGCGAGGCTGACGCTATCACAGCCGGAAAAGGTACCGCGAGCACTCTTCGATCGGCGCTTTCGTAAGAGTCGTGTCCGTCGGTCCGCTCCCGCCCATTTCCAAATTCGGCTACCAGGCATTCTGACGCCTTCAAGCTCCGGTAATCACTCTACGACGCAGAGGGACAGGCACTGAGGTCAGCCAGATTGACCTGGATGCTTCGCTCTTCCTATTTTCGGCCCCAAAAGGGGTTCAAGTCAGGGCAGGTCAGGGTACTTGCAAAGGGCGATTTCGGGTTTCCAATGGATCTTGGATGAAAGTTCAAGCTGGTATGTCAAAATGAAGCCGTCAATATCCATGACGGAATTGCGGACTTGGCCTCTCTTGATTGCACAGTTTTTATAGCGTGAAGATTGCAATCAGAGCTTTGTGGTTACCCCGAGAAGGTGCACCAGGTCCAAGTTGAGCGCATGGTTTGTGGCCTGGAAAAAGTCAACTGAGTCCACTAGTAT
Organism: Armillaria novae-zelandiae; assembly: GCA_030435655.1. Taxonomy (NCBI): domain Eukaryota; kingdom Fungi; phylum Basidiomycota; class Agaricomycetes; order Agaricales; family Physalacriaceae; genus Armillaria; species Armillaria novae-zelandiae. The sequence goes on from JAUEPR010000009.1 coordinate 1,331,943, forward strand.
TCAATACAGCGCAAGCCATCCGTCGACTGGAGCAGACCATCCCCCCCTGCATTAGAGCGATCTCGCTCGCTCCGAAATAGACCGGCCCTGTGTAAACTCCGGCTTGGGAGTCGGGACCCCTTGACGCCAAGCATCGTTTTGAATTCGCCACCTGAACCTTGGAATGCTCCACAAACATGTCAACGAACGACCGGGAGGTCAAAGCTGCCTGGGAGCAGATCATGAACTTTATTAGTCAGTTATGATATATGGGCACACTGGGCGAAAGTTGTTCCCGGTTATTAATATACCACTACCGCCATAATGTAGCTTGCACCGAAACGTGCAACTACTGTCCAATGATGATAGAGAGCATGAGTGGTATAACCCATGCAATTCAGGGAACACGGTCCGACGAAAACTCAGATTCCGACAAGAACGTAGTTTGACCGATACGAGCGTTCTACACAACATTCATTGGCAAAAATTTTCTTTACAGGGTAGCAGTTGCATCTCAAGATCATCGAATCATGCACTAAGCCAATAGCTACACGCCAACTGAATGAGAAAAAAAACTTAATCAGCAGAGCCAGATGAACGACATACCCGACGCCGTATCAAAAAGAATGGAGTCTAGGGAAGACTCCTGCGCGTGGACTCCTATTATCAGATTCTGGCTTGCTATCGTCGTCCACATTATTCAGACTCGCTGTCTCTCTGGATTTTAGGCGTAGCCCGGACTTCAGGATCTTAAAGATGCCCTTTCTTTGTTATCGAGTCCTTCCGAGTTCGGGTCGGAGGACTGGCCCTTGGAGCCCGTTTTATAATTCCACGATGAGAATTCGGGAGACAACGCTCGGAACGATCGTAAAAAGAAAGAGGTGTTTTCTTCTTCTGAGGTTGTTCTGTTTCTGAAGTCCGAGGTACAATAGGACTTGTTGAGATATGGCTGTCGGTAGATTCCGAGGGATCATCACTCTCATCTGGAGTAGGAGTGCGGCGGGAGGACACTACGGAGAATAATATCTCGTCGTCAACATCGATGACCCTTTCACATTCGGAGCAACAGCAGGATTCCATGGAACCCAACGAAGATTCGTCGTCGTCGACGTACTCGATTTGAATCACGTCAAAAGGCTCAGAGGCCACGGTCTGATAATGAACAGAGAAGACGGAGTGCGACTCAGGTATAGGCGGCAAAGTACAAGCAGGAGGACGGCTTGGACGAGATAGACGGTGGATGGAAGAAGCCATTGTGAGCTGAGATTAGTCGTTGCATGGTGGTAAGGGCAGGATTCAAGGTGAGAATGTCTCTACATGTGGAGCGCCAGATATACGCGATGAATAGGAGCCACATTCATGATTTCCATGTCTAGCAGGCATAGCAAAGGGGAGAGGTGTCGATGTAGGTCTTAGGGACGATGAAACTGTGCTAGAGACCGTGACAGCTATCGATGTTGGTATACATCGTTGAAGGAGGGAAGGTTGGTGACCACGTGCCAGGAGAAAATATCCGCGGAAGCAATGTTAGGGTACTTGCAAGAAAACATATCCTTATTGCATACTCCGTGTGTTGGCCCAGTGAGAGCGGGGCACATTAAGCAGGACTGAATCCACGTACAACATGCTCCAGCTCAAGGAAAATTTCCTTGTCGATGAGACTCGGTCTCGATTGCCGATCTGGTTGACAGAGATCTCACAGTGGTTTTCCGCTACTTACGCGGCTTGTTCCAGATTTAGCCTTAGCTGAACTTTCGGGCAGCAGGAAAGGAACGGCCGCTTGCGTAGTTGGTAAGCAGCATAGCAAGCTTGACAGATGAAGGCTAGGCATGGTCGTGTCCTGGATGCAGTACTGGGCGCGGGTCCTTTAGAGACTGCAGAAATGCTTGGCGAGCTTTTTACAAGAACGCGTGACGCAGTAGGAAGTCCCACATAGTATACTCAGGCTCAAAGCTCGACAAGACTCGGTCTTCCTATTCTTCCTGAACTACTGTAGAAGATCCGAGGATAGTGACTGCTACCAGACGACAAATAACCAGGACAGGATTTACTCATACATAGAGCGAAGGATGTCAGGCTGCGGAGAAGAGGTGACAGTGGGCGCTGCTTCCAAACAGGAAAAAGGCGGGATGTCATTTACGCGCAGCTCTGAGATTTGACTGAGATCAAGGACGCTGACTTTGAGGGAATATTCCATAACAGTAGAATTTCTCCCACAAGAAGCCGACTTGAATACGAAACACGAAGAACTAGCTTTGACTAAATGAGGACAAGGGACTTGTGCAGAAAGGTACCCGTGTCTATTTGACCGGCAGAGCCCATAGTTGCACACTAGTCTCGTAAGCCAGACTCAGCGACCCGTATGAAGAAAAGCCGTTCAACTAATTGCACACCTACTTTTCTTTTGTTTCGAGAAAAAAATTTATGTCTCTCCTTTTAGTATTTTCATATGAGAAGTAACAGCAAGAGGGGCGCGTGAGACGCGAGGGTCTGATGGAAGAGAAGCCTCAGACAAGTCCTGTGGAGATATCGACCCTACAGATCTATAGTGAGGGGAGGAGCAGTGAGCCAGGTCAGATCAGGTCCTGGAAGGCAACAGATGGTGCTAGCAAACTTTCATGCCAGCATTTTATCAAGACGTAAAAGTAACAGCTAGAGACACAATCTGCCTTGTCCGATGGTGATAAGACTGCCAGGACCACTTAGCAAAATGACGAGAAACTGCGAAAACAAGGTTGATATCGTGAGCAGCCGTCCTTTGAGATGGCCGAAAACAGGAAAGTGTCGGATGTCGGTCCGATCGAACGTGACTGCTCCTTTCCGAAAACTTCAACAAACTGCAATGTCAAGAACTAAGGTGATATGCTCTTTGCTATCGCGTCGCGACTCGTTCTCAATTATCTTACAGAAAAGAGGTGGAAGAGGCGGCGGCGGTGGCCGTGGTCGAAGGCAGAAAAAGGATGAATACCGCAGTGACCTCATCGACAAGTCTGACATGAACAACGAACGCTTTTTTGCGTACTACAAGGCCCAGAAGATCAGTCCCCGATGATGAGTGGGACTTGTTCGTGGACACACTGCGGCAGCATCTGCCCACTACATTCAGGGTTGCTGGAACTCGGGAGTGTGTGTTATGATTATCTATCGATTGACTTAACTAACCGTCTACAGGACGGCCCATACATTGAACTCCATGGTAAAGGACATACACGTGCCAACCTTGAGCAATGTCACATTTTGAGGGCCAGTCAGTACCGCCTCCAGTACAGATCCCCTGGTATGTACATATTATTGATTCGAGCTGTGTATTTAACGTTTTTAAAAGGTATCCAGAGGGCCTTGCATGGCAATTCAATGTCCCTAAAAAGGTACTGCGCAAGTCGTCCGAGTTTAAGAAGTTCCATTCATTCCTGGTCGGCGAAACCGAAGTGGTTCCGTCATCTTTGATATCCTGTTGCTGTTCGACATTTATTCTAGTGCTAGGGGAATATCTCCAGGCAGGAAGCTGTCAGCATGCTACCTCCCCTTTTTCTTGGAGTCGAACCACATCATCGTGTATGTCCATGATCCAAGGTCCATTTCTCCGTAATTGACTTTTATGTCAGGTCATGGACATGTGTGCCGCCCCAGGTTCCAAAACGGCGCAGTTGTTAGAAGCATTACACGCAGATGATACTGTCACGTCGACTTCCATGCCTTCTGGTCTCCTCATAGCCAATGACAGCGATTACAAACGAACTCATCTGCTAATCCACCAGTCTGCGCGTCTACCTAGTCCTGCGCTTGATGGTAACTAATATGGACGCATCGAACTATCCTTCAATCAAAATCCCTGCTCTTGTAAAGGGGGAGGCTTCTGCGGGAACCCCGCCGCGTACGGAGCAGCTGTTATTTGATCGCATTCTCTGTGATGTTCCATGTAGCGGCGACTGGAACCATCAGGAAGAATATAGGCATATGGAAAAAATGGCAGCCACAGGACGGCAATGGGCTGCACAGGTCCGTCTCATGCCTGACGCGCATGCCTTAACTCACATGAAACAGTTTACAGCTTCGTATTCTACAGCGTGCTATGAAACTTCTCAAATCAGATGGAAGGATAGTGTATTCGACCTGTTCCTTGAACCCTGTTGAGAACGAAGCTGTTGTAGCTTCTGCCCTCAAATCTAGTGCTGGTAAGTTCTCGATGGGAAACGTGGTCAATAATCTTATGTTTACTTTTTGTAAGACTTCCATCTTGTTGATGTGTCTTCTCAGCTACCTTGAGTTGAAGCGTCAGCCTGGACTGACAAGCTGGAGGCCGACGTCGGACCGTGAAGCGAAAACCATCTACGACACGTACGATGCCTTCTTAACAGCTGAATCAGGGTCGGAGACAAAGCTAACGCAAGGACACTGGCCTCCGCAAGATGTTGACGAACTGAATCTCCCGCGGTGGTAAGGCGTCTTGCGCCCTGTTTCCAAATACCTAACTAATCATCCCGATCTAAGCATGCGCATATACCCTCATCTTCAAGACTCTGGAGGTTTCTTCATTGCAGTGTTAGAAGCGAAGATCGACAAATAAAGCAAAGTTTGCCCAGGTTCTCTTTTCACAAGTCTATTATCTCAAATATGTGCAGGAAAAGAAACGCGGATAGCGTAGGAGATGTGCCAGAATCGAAAAAACCTGCGACTGGCGGAGGATACCGCACCACCTCCTGCCATGGTCGAAGGAGACGTGGAACCCAAAACCAATGACGACGCAACAATGAACGCCGTAGCTGATGAGAAGGACGAAAAGTTATCCAAAGGCGCCTCCGCTGGTGGCGGATCTTTCAAAGAAAACCCTTACACCTTTTTACGCCCCAACGATCCCATCCTTCTATCGTGCATGTACGTGTATAATTAATCCCTCGGCCTTAACTGACTGAGCCATTTAGCGAGCGCCTGCATCTGACGTCTGAATTTCCGGCTTCGAATGTCCTCGTCAGAAATCCCGAAGGCGATGCTGTCAGGTCCATGTACCTTACAAACGAAATCGTCAAGCAGGTCGTACTACATAATGAGTATGGACGGATACGTTTGAATGCGGCAGGAACCAAAGTTCTTGCTAAGCAAGAAGCTGGCAAGGGTGTAGACGCCCAATTCAGGATCCTGGGAGAGGGTTTACCTGTGGTACTACCTTTCACGGACCCTGTGACTATTTTGAGCGGAGATCTGGAGACGTTGAAGATACTTGTCAAATCCTACTATCCCTTATGTTCCTCGTTCTCCGAACCGTTCAAGTCGGTCATCGAAGAGAAACGTGAGTGTTTCAGACTTTGCAATTTTCTTGTTTTGATGTCACTACAGCTGCGGGGAGCCATATCATACGTTTCCCACCCGAAAAGTCCGAAGGCGCTACGTGAGTAGATCGGATGTGCATCTGAGCCTTTACTGACATAATTTTCCCAGCTTGTTCCATGATGTTGTTCTTCCTGTATGGAAGTCCAGTGTATCTATCAGTTTAATGATTGACAAGAAGGCCAAAAGGTACGGCGCCGCTGTACATTTTTTGCAGCTAGGTCACTCATTAGATCAACAGCGCCTTGAGCCTGCGAATATTTGGGGCAGACATTACTACTGCTGGCCGCGAAGCAACATCAGCAAAAGTGCTTCAAAGAGGATACCTGCTCCCAAAGCGGAGGAGGCTCAAACTAGTGTCAAAGATCCAGACTCCTGAGGACAACGAGGAAGGCGTCTCTTGAAGAAGCAATGGAAGATGTAGATGATTAGAATACAATATGAGCTGTCGAACGTAGAATTGTAAAATTGTTTTTGTGCGATCTAATCTAATCCGCTTACATCAGCAACTTACGCGTCGCGTCGTCGACACTGAACGCTTGACACCACCACGACCACGATGAGCGAAGAAGTCGTACTACCCATTCCCAATCTTGCTATTCCTCAGCACCTCTTTATTCTTTCTTCGCCGTCTCTTTCCTCTCTTCACGAGCAATCCAAGCATGCTCTGCTGGAAGCTATCAAGGCCGACCAGATGGCTCCATACTATGCCTCCCTTTCGCCATCCATAGTTCCCCAGGACGCTGCTGTACTGGAAAAGATGCAAGAAGAAAACACAAAAACACTAGCAGAACTTGATGAGCGACTGGAAAGTGCAAAGAAGATGGAAGGCGAATCCTGAAATCAGTGACGCACTACGTGCTCGGGCAAATTTCCTCACCAAGACTGGAGAGCGAGAGACGGCTGTCGACGCGCAGAAGGTGGCGTTGGAGAAGACGCCCGGGCTGGGTAGTCGGATAGATATTGCCCTAACTATTGCGAGAATCGGTTTCTTCTGGTTGGATCGGCCATTAGGTTATGTGGGGACTTGACAAGGCAGAGAAGTCAGTATCCTTGCTGAAAATCTGATTAATTCTAACACATTTATATAGAATGGTGGAAGAAGGCTGGTGACTGGGACCGGCGTAACAGATTAAAGGTCTACAAAGGCCTTCATCTTCTCTCTATTCGCCAATTCAAGCGAGGCGGCGAGCTCCTTCTTGATGCGCTATCAACGTTTACAGCTACGGAACTCTTGAGCTACAACGACTTCGTGGCCCTCACCGTCATTGCCTAACACACTGACCCTTGGTCGTGTGGATCTCAAGAAGAAGGTACTGAATTGTCTCTGGATATTCTTCGAAATTAGCTCACTCGTTACACGAAGATAATATCTTCTCCAGAGGTAATACAGTTGCTTCCCGAACAGCCGACACTTGGCGACATTGTGAAGAATCTTTACGAATGTCATTACGACAAGTTCTTCGTCGCTTTGGGTAGGTGTAAGCTCTGCATTATCATTGCGTTCCTCTCAACGTCCTTCCTAGCAACTCTTGAACAAACGCATCTGCTTCCTTCTCGTTTCCTATCACCCCATACGCGTTTCTATGTTCGCGAAATGCGCATTTTGGCGTACAATCAACTCTTGCAGAGTTACAAGAGTCTAACCCTTGAAAGCATGGGACAAGCATTCGGTGTCAGGCCCGAATTTATTGACAAGTGAGCTGACCTATAGCGTGCTACTTTTCAAGAGGAAGCTGACACTTCTCCAGTGAACTTTCTCATTTCATATCGACAGGGAGATTAAACGCCACCATTGACAAGGTACATGGGGTAGTAGAAACGACAAGGATGGGATTCAACGGTTGGTATTGGTTTTTTTTGGTCTTTGCTCTGGCTGATGCAATAATAGACACCATAGCACCGACGTTGAGCTTGAAGAGTGCTGCGGTTGATGTTGTACTTAAGCAGGGTGATCTAGTTCTAGGAGACGCCGGTCGACTTAGTAGGGTTCTGTGGTAGCCTGGTGTATTCATAATACGCATTCTATGAAATTATACTCACAATCTCACGACTAGAGCATTCTAGAAGCATCTGCTGCTCGAGGGCACCGGTATTTTCAGAATACTTGATAGTATACGAACGGAAAGGTCAACGGCATGAAGAAATAAGATGAAGTTTCAATTAGTATCTCAAATATGGGTACCTGTGAAGTACGTATACATCGTTCACTGGTTTCTCGCCTACTAATGGTTCGTAGATTTGCAGACGATACTCCTGCCAAGTAGAACAGCTGATAAATAGTAGGATTCGTATGTTATACTTATCGTCCTTCTCTCGGCTCGGTACAGAACTTTTTTGGTCAAGGAAGGGTGGTGCGTTTTCATTGTCGGGATTGTACGAGGTGGAACGCGCATTCAACCACCCGTGGAAAAATAGAATCGCCACCCACCGCGCTCGATGCAAGTAGTGATACCACCCCTAGTACCAACAATGATGGGGACAGTTGTCCCCATCTCGGACATCTACGGAAAATTCAACTCAAATGCAGAGTCCTGAGGTTCGGCCTCAGGCTCGCCTACAGAAAACGACGCAGATGACGACACTCCTGCTACAGGACAAACACAGCAGTACGATACATAGGCGCAATCGTGAAGCTCAAAGTATGCGTCATGGGTAGTGCCCTCTTCGCCAAGCTCGATGAACAGGCAGCGGAAATAACGATGGTGGCACTGAAGAGGGAAGCAGTGATGGACAGAAAGATAGTGAGATCTACTTAATCTCGCCGGAACTATCCTAATTCATGAATAACATATATCGGTACGAGAGATTTCGAGGATGCACGACGTTTGAATATATTTATAGCGAAAATAGAGGGAGAATGATCACCGCCAACTTTACGCAGCATGATACATTATGTGAGTAGAGTCAGTTCGAGGGATTGTTAAGCTGGTGCTTACATTCGCTGCAGACAAAATTTATGAGCAAAGAGAAAACGCTGAGGTTGAAAGCACAGTTTGGATCAGATGTGCAGGGAACGCTCTCAACGAGAAAAATGGCGCTTCCTAAGGCACGTATTTATAACTGAGGCTTCTACCATAATACTAAGAATCGTCTCGTATGGTCTGCAGTTGCAGTTCTACTAAATGCATGTGCCTATTTAGCAACGAACATGTTAGATCGAAAGACTTTATTACGGGTTGACCTGCGAAAATAGTATATTCCTGCGAGGATTGGATATATATTCGCAAAAAGATTGCATCAACAATTCCCACGTCAGCGTATCCCGGCGAGCATGAGAACGTGAGCTGCAAACCAATTGCAAACGAGAACTGATGTTCATATTTTCACCCAACCTATGAATTTCAGAGGCGATACGATCAGGAGAAGCATACTAGTAGGGCATCTTTCCCACCAAATCGGCGACTTCTCTTGCCGACATCGTCTCAACGACTTTTTCTTAGCTTGTAGGGCCGCCGACTAGACCATATCAGAGTGCTGTGACCACGGTCCTGTGAATACTTTGCTTAATGCAGGAGTCTTCCAATTCTCAACAACATTCCAACAACATTCCAATTCATCAAGCCTTCAAGCTTTCAATCGTATCGCGCAACGATGTGCATCTTCACTAAGTTCAGATGTGTGATTGTCGAATCACAGGTAATCTGGGGATATATTCTGGCCCAGAGGATGCTATTTAAACGCTCCTCTTGGTAGCTTTCTCCACTGTCGTAGAACCCAACATGTCAGCAGTACCCGCTTTACCCACTTCGCTTCCTGCTCTGGACAACACTCTCGGGGCATTATACATTGGCACCTCTCTCTCGACACTGTACGCACCAAGTCCCTCTCATAAATAACTATTACCTCTAATAGTGTGGAAGATTGTACGGTGTTATCTGTGTCCAGACGTTCATCTACATAACCTCATACCGGGCCCGATCTGACCGTTGGTGGCTAAAGGCTTTCGTATCTGTTGTATTGTAAGTGATGGTATTCTGTATATGCCAACAACAATATAACATACTTTACTTGCAGTGTAAGTGTTTCATCCAATCTCATGTCTTCCATCCGCCTATCCTGGAGTAGGGATTAGATACCGTTAACCAAGGCATGATGGTGGCTGGCATGTATCGCTTTTTGGTGAGCGACTTTGCCAATCCAATTGCGCTGGAAGGAAAAGGAGCTGGTGGTGGCAGAGCGTACGTATATGAGCTTTATCCATTTAGCCGCATCTCATCAGCAAGCAAACTAGATTGACCACATATGTGAGTCCTATTATCTTCAGTTTGGGGTTACTTCTGATACTAATATCACAACAGGATGAGTCGATCATTGGGGTCAGCACCATTTCTCGGACTTCTCTCAGTATGCTTACGGTTGAACCAGGTCACCTCCGTACTTCTCATACAGCTGTGAGTGAATCTTTATCACGGGTGGTTCATCCCATTTATATGGGTTCCTAGGTTCTTCTGTTGGCGCATATGGAGATTTAGCGCTTCTTCGCTAAAAGTATGGATGCGAATTGGCTTTGTGGCTATCATGGTGAGTGTATTGTGCTATAACTTTATGCAGAGTCTCTTCATGACTCACAATAGGTTCCATTGGCATTTTTAAACTTTGGTCAGTATGACAATGGTCATAATACTTGTGATTGCTATTGAACTTAATTGTCCTTCTTTAAATTCAGCATCTTATGTTGGTCCGTAAATGTGTTCGGGGAGAATTTGAACCGAAACTGATGCTTCACAGCTATGGGAATCTTCGGTTTTCAACACATCTTGCACGGTCCCAATGCGCCCAATTTTTCTGTGAGTAACTATCATTTATAGTAACCAGAACAATAAACGTCTTTCAGCTTGTGATTAAGCTTGCATCTTCAAGTGGAATGACCTTCGACGTGATCATGACTTTGGCTATGAGTGAGTTGCTCGTCTGGTTCGTTTTGAGTAATGACCCAATTGTTTTCTGTAGTTATGTCTCTTCATCGAGCTCGATCGGGAGTCGTCAGGTGCGTGTTTAGTCGGTCTCACGATGGACGGTTATCTGATAAAGTTTCCGGTACAGAAGTGATCATGTTATCACTCTTCTTACACTATTCACTGTCAACACGAATCTTATCACGACGTCAGTACTTCTGTCGCCTCTATATATCATCCACTGAAACTCGCCGATAGTTTACTCTCAGTAGGGTCACTGGTTACAGTACGCTGGCTCAATCTGAAGGTCTACATTTACACTCAACAAGCATACTTCTAGTTCTTGGTTCTTCCTGATGCGGTAGTCTATGGAGGAATATTTTTCTTAATTGCAAAATGTAAGATTTATCTCCCCAGCTTCTTTCCATTCACTGATTATCGCCTTTTTAAGCGTACTTGAACTCGTTTTTAGCTATGTGAGTCGTCCCTTTTTACTGCTTCGAGTAAATCTTACAGCTTCGTCATCCATAAGACTAAATTCTAGAGAATACCTTCGAGAAAAGATGGACCCATCAATGTCTAAACACGAAACAGAGTTTTCGCAACCAGCGTTTGCAGAACCTGCTGTATGTGGTGACCTTTATTCTTAAGCATCAACTTGACAGTCTACGAAAGTCTACTCATACCATAACAACTCGACAAACGGATGTCACGTCGGGGTTAGCTCTTGCCAACGACTCCTCCACCAAAGTTTAATTTGTTTTCTATATGTTGTCTCAGGAAGTTGATGTTGTATGTAAGAGGGCGCGGGCTGAAACACATACTACCATTGGTTAGTTAGTTGCTGTCTGAATTTGCGTCATTGCCATATCTTGACCCTGTAATTTGTGAGATGCGTCTGCACGCGTCTTACACTAGTTCTTTCAATCATAACTTATAGTTAGAACATATTCATGAGTGTAATACCTCGGCTGGCACATTCATGGCGACACAGAAGGAGGCAAGCTCCTTTCCTGGAAGGGATGTTGTGGCTACGAACATATCGTAAGTTCACATATATGTCTCGTCCTTGTTGAGTCCATTCTCTCTCTGAATAAAATTCTCCAACAAAAATTTGATGTAGCTCGATCAAATCGTCATCGATAACAGCAGCTGTCAATTTGTTCGATGGTCGGAAGTACCCGGGTCCCGAACACTGCAGTGGTGGTGAACATAATGTAACTTCGGTATCACCACCAGCATATCTACCTTTCAAGCAACAAATCGTTCCAAGACATTTTTTTTTGGCAGGCTGTTTGAGTGGTATGTTCGCCGCCGACTTCGCGTGTTGAATCACTTCTTGTAGTACACCTGGAAGGGGCCTCGGTGTGTTATAGTTTTCTATAGATATCTGCTGTAGATGTTCCTTCATGAATTGGTGAACAAGCGATTCACAAGAATCCCAGACCCCGTTTACCTTGGGGATCGAGTTGGCAGAACTATTAAGTAAATCATCTTGCAGTTCACTGCATGCATATTAAGATATGAAAAACTTTTCCGACACTGGAAAGGAGGTCGTCAACATGATAATACAAAGGCTAGAATTTGGAGATACCTTTGATCTTGTCGCAAGGCATGGTCATTAGACCTGGCTTAACATACAACTTTCCGTCCTTCTGTCAAGTAGATATCGTCGTGTGGTAAGAGAAGAATGAAAACTGAGATGTTTGAGTGAGAAGACCGTGGACTCACGAGATGAATTTCGGCATTCGGTCTTCGTCAAAGTTATCTATGTGGCACTGAGAGGCAGCTAGGCCAGTGACAAAGTAAGCAGAAAGGGTTGTATACAAACCGGATAGCTCAGTGAAAATACCGGTGCATTCTCCTAGGTCAGACTGACGACTGATTTGGCCTTCCTGCTACTTATCCAGAACGCGTCGTAAGACTAGAACTATGGCACACAGGCTGAAGAGGTCTGTAAGAGGGGAGCTCCCTGTAATCGGCTCTTTATGCACAATGTCGATATGTTTATCGAACGTTGGTGTGATATCAAGGTGTGAGGGATGAGAGCAGATGGAACTCTAAAAACAATGAAACATACAGACAAAATTCCTTGGGCAGTCATATACCTGCCGTATAAAATCGGGTACGGAAGGTACTTCAAGATTTTCATGTAGCATGGCGCGAGGGCAGAAGAAATATATGGGGGGAGTGAATTGATTAAGAGTGTCTTTTAGTTCGTCTGAGCCGTGGTAGCGTTGCGCGATATTGAGACGGCGGGCTACCTTGATCCACCCCAGAGCTTCAGAGGTGGATTTAATATGCTCATTGTTTCTGTTTCCTGTAGGATGTCGGTGGCCTTGACGACTATATCATGTAAGATAGACAGTCTCTCTTGTAGGTCGTTGATGTCCAGTAGCTTAGTACGAGTGTGGAATTGCCTCGAGGGACGATGAAGTTCGAGAGGTGGGTGGAAGACTGAGCGTAGCTTGAACATGAGAGTAATAATTAACGGCAACCGCAAGTCGACTGAGACAGTCTCGGTTTGCATCGATGCGAGCGAGATAGTTATTTAGATAAATAAATGGCGCTGGTGGATATCGGAACCTTGAGGGGACGAGTTTCCGCTCTCTGTAACATCTAGAGGAGAGTCCCTGACATCCTGGCAACCCTAAATGACAAATATTCGCTTGGCCAAGATGAGTATCAATAAAGAGAGGAGACATTGATAGCTTTTCTCTTGCTTTAGTATGAATGCAAAGCTGGAAAATATTGAGCGCCTTCAGAACGACGTATAGAGAAAAGATAGTAAAGGAAGGTAGAAAAGGAAAGGAATAGTCTAAAGATCAATTTCAATTTCAAAACACGTTATGATGATCACCGGAATGCCCGGTCACCCAATACAGATACAACCATCCAACAAAGAAGCGATGCTGGGATTCCTCTCACGCTTCCTCTTCCCGCCATGAACAATGATGACCAGCCCTCAAGATCTTCCCCTGCCTTGCCCCCAGGCGCCATGGCCCCGACTGTATGTGCTCCTTTGTCTTCAACTTGCATCTATTGACGCGACTGCAGGCGAGAGTAGAGAATCCACGCGACGACAGCCCACCAGCGACACCTTCACATCGGTTACTTGGGTCTGAAGAGCCTCAATACGCTACTTATAGAGAAAAGCCGGCTTCATGGACCCCACCTGTGAAAGGTGTGTTTGCCGCCTTCTCAGTCCTTTACAAATTCATCTTTACTGTCGCAGACGACTCTGGCTACGCTACCGTTACCAAACCATGGATACCCTACCCACTAAGAGCCTGGTTCTGGATACCCTTTGTTCTCTTGATGATAATAGGCGCCATTGGCTTAGAGGTCGCCCTTCATTTCAGTAACAAGAAATCTGGTGTGTGATATCCGGATATTTTGCTCTCCTTTTCTGAAGACACTTAGGATGGGCTACGAATGACGCTTTCAGCAGTCAGACTGGAGTTCTCCACTATGTTTATGTGTGTTCATTACTCGGCATTGCTACCATCTATTCATCATTTGATGTAGACTCTGCCTCCCGTCGCCGTCGCCGCTGTCGTAAGCGTGTTTTCCTAGTGTCACACAACGGTATATTCACTGTCCTTCGTAGATCGTCGCTCTATGGACATGGACAGATATCGAAATCAAAAAGATGCAACCCTATGTCGACCTTGTTCACGGTGATTCCCCACCTAAGCGGAGTCTTTTGTTAGACTATACCCGAACGAAGTGCGCTTCTGCTTCACTATGTCATCGTGATCCTCGACTGACCTGATGCAATAGCAACTTTTTCGTATGGTCCCGTGCGGCGGCCAACAAACACTACCTGGTCGCTCTCACGTCCCTTATGGTCCTGCTGTCCCTTACTTTCCAGCCTTTGGCGGCTGCCTTGTTAGTGGTTCGTGATACTTGGTGGGGATTACCTGGTGCGTGAAATGCTTCGCGTCGGCATGTAGCTGACTACGTCCGCAGATGCTACCGTAAATACCCTCGCCGCTATAGGATTGAATCAGAATGGAGACTTTGATGATCTGACTTGTATGGACCTTTCCGTTTCATGTTTACCGATCTGACCTTCTCCTAGCTTTTCTAACGGCAGCGGGATTCGCATCCGCTTCTGTGCTGTACAATCTAGGTAGCCCACCGTTTGTCTTTGGCGCTTATACAGTTGCCCCGTTTCAGGTGTGTTCTATGATATCGCTGAACGATCCGCGTTCATCTCGTCTGTAGCTTCCTAGCAATGTTCCGGTTAACAGCACCATAGTTTATGCAAACACGACAGCAGTCAGGAGCGATCCCGGTTGTCAGGCCGTAGCAGTGGGTGTAGGCAATATTCAATAGAGGTGGTTACTCACGATTTTACAGGTCGATATGGCCCAAAACACGGATGGTAGTGGATGGAACAATTCTGTAAGCTCGAACGGGTGCAGTATATCATTCGCAGTTGACCGCAATGCTTCCGTCCTGTTCGGTGCGTCAGATTGCCATGTAGTTGCCCACGATTTCTCCTCACCATTGACATAGGCACTGATATACCGGTGTGTGACTCGGGGGTTCCTCCGCAATTCAGTCCAGTGCTGTTCTGGTTCTTCACGTATGCGCGGTGTCTTTCATTCAGGCCCAGGATCTGATGTTTTGTATTCTAGGTATGAACCCGCGGCTGAAGCATCTGCTACACTCTGCTTCCCAACAATTACCCTTTGGGACGTGAATGTCAACCTTGACTTGGCGAGCGGAAATATCACTAGGGTAACGGAATTACGTCCCTTCTCTGCTTCGTCGAATTTCTCGTCTTTCTCTGCGAACGTGACCGGTCCACCTTTGAATGGACGCGCGTATAACGGGATTGAGTTTAATTTGACGAATCCAGATAGGTTTGTGATTGCCAGGAGGAACGCGACGCAGCTGCAGATGCCGGCTGCAGTGTTCCAGGCTGCTTCCCAGAGTCCAGAGGGCCTGATTGGTTCATTCCAAGCTAATACCTTTGCTCGGCTGTCCACTAATGTCTATGTGGGTGTTACATCTTCCATTGGAGGTATTGGACTGACGACCGTTCAGAGGACGTATTTGACGCTCATCGCAAAGACAGTGTATTTACTAGACGACAACGAACCCATAACGATCCAGATGAAGACAGTGCAGAAACGAATTTGGTTGAGGTGCGCATCAGGCTTGTCCAGTGGGTCAAATGTACTGAAAATTGGTTTTAGTGATGTTGCCGTCCATCTGCTAGCAGTTGCGATGTTCCTGCTTGCATTTTTCGGAACGATTATACAGCTTTTTCATCGTTACGACCGACGCAAACTCCGGCTCCTCCATGAGCCGGGAACGATTGCTTCGGCTGTGAGTATCGGTGCACAGACTGGGATGGGTGATCTGCTGGCAGGCCGGCAGGATCCCAAAGACATATCAGCAGCTCTTCAGGATAAGAAATTCCGAATTGACACAAGGACTATGAAGATTGTGATGGAGGGGGAAGAAGGATACGAATTTGCGGCCAGTCCCGGCATAATGGACAGACGTCGGTCTATATTTGGCGCGGTGCAGAACCAGCGATTTGGTAGGAGGTTTTCGTCGAAGGCTCCGCATAGTCCCAAGTCAGAGAAAGGACCATTATCATAGTAGAGATATCTCGGTAGATTGCTTTGATTTAGGCGGCGGAATGAAAACACATGATTGGTTTTGACCCCAATGTGGGGTAAGGTGTAACCGCCGGTATTTGATTGGACCGGCTACCAAGTGTCACGTGATGTGACCATCCGAATTCACGCGATAACTCCTTTCCGCACCAATCCGCCCTCTGTTCAGATCCACGACGACGACGATGCAATCCCTGGCACGACGCTGTTCCTCCCAGCTCTCCTCAAATGCCCGCCTGTTCTCGACGTCGTCTGTGGCGTTGCAGGCGACACCTGTGCAGAAGCCGGTGATGAACAAGGAGTTCAAGATATACAGGTGGAACCCAGACGAACCAAGCAAGAAGCCCACGCTGCAGTCGTACACTATCGACCTAAACCAGACGGGGCCCATGGTGCTGGATGCGCTGATAAAGATCAAGAATGAGATTGACCCTACGTTGACGTTCAGACGGTCCTGCAGGGAGGGTATATGCGGGTCCTGTGCGATGAACATCAATGGGCAGAATACGCTTGCGTGCTTGTGCAGGATTGATAGAAATACCTCGAAGGATAGCAAGATCTACCCATTGCCGCATAGTGAGTACTTGCTGCTGAACGCCATGGAGCGAGCTGACAGACTGTCTCATATAGTGTACATCGTCAAGGACCTCGTGCCAGACCTGACATACTTTTACAAGCAGTACAAGTCGATCCAGCCGTACCTGCAGAACGACAATCCCCCAGAGAAAGGTATGTGATAGGCATGACGTATGGTCGAGACTGACCCAGGCATCAGGCGAGTTCCTCCAGTCGCAGGAAGATAGGAAGAAGCTGGATGGTCTCTACGAGTGTATCCTGTGTGCCTGCTGCTCGACGTCGTGCCCGTCCTACTGGTGGAACCAGGATGAGTACCTGGGCCCTGCGACGTTGATGCAGGCGTATAGGTGGATTGCTGATTCTCGGGTATGTGTCTGTTCGTGTTTGGGTGTACTGGTTGCTTACTGAATAACGCAGGACTCGTACGGGGAAGCCAGGAAGGAGAAGTTGCAAAATGAATTTAGCATGTACAGGTGCCATACGATCTTCAACTGTTCGCGGACGTGTCCAAAGGGACTGAATCCCGGCGCTGCGATTGCAAAGATCAAGTTGGAGCTGGCGACGGAGTAGAATGTTGTATTCGACTGTTATGTTTTATTGGATTCCTTTTGACGCATTTTAAATAACGTAATCCAAATATGGATCCGTGTGACCGCATGGCAGCTATAAATAAATATCAGCTCTTTCTTTTCACCATCGTCGTCTCCATCATGACTCGCCAGTTCACCCTCGTCTCTCTTTTACTTCTCTCTCTTTCTTCTGCTGCACTCGCCGGCAGTGCCTGTGTCGCCTTTGACGTCTCTTGGAACCTGCTCGCCTTCGGGCTCGGTGGGAAGGACTACAATGCTGGCACGAAGGACTCGTGGGCGTCTGGTTAGTATCGCAGCAGCAGAAGTTGCCAGCTGGAGTACTGAATATGAACGTTATTCAGGCAGCGCAAAAGATATTACAACGTCTGGTCGGCCGTGAGTATCATTCCGCAGCAAGTCATGAAATTTTCGTTATACTATTTATACCAGACCGTTTGATGGCACCAACACAACTTGCTACCTCTCCCAGGTAAGGGCACTACCTTGGCTATCCTGCTCGTCGCGCTCAACGTCCACTACGCAAGTTCTACAACGCCATTTACGTACTAAACGCCGACTCGTCGAATCCTTCCAATATCTATATCTATAACGCCGCAAGTAGCTCCTGGTCCACTCAGACTGTCACTACCGGCAATTTTGATGTCTCTAACTTTGTCACCATCCTCGACCATGATACCAACATCTTCTGTTTGTCGCGTATTGGCATTCCTCGTTTGCATTGAACTCACGCTGGTGCCTAGATGCCCTTTCCAAAGGGGAGCTCTACTCCCTGGATATGGGTTCCCTGACTGCCGCCAATTCTTCATCACTCTCTTGGAACGACATCGAAGCTCCCAGCTTCACCACAACTGGCTATAATCCCGTCATGGCCATCGCGCAAAACCATATCCACTTTTTGGATGTCCCAGGCAACGCCGCTGGAACTGCAGACATCTTCGTCATCCACTGTGAGTTGGCACCACTTTTTGCAAATTTGTTATTTTTGGGTGCGAAGGGCGGTGTTCTGATGGATGTGATGCAGTTTCGTACTTTCAGCCGGAGACTCAATCATACGGAAGCAACAGCTTCCCTGCTTCGCATGGTCAGGCAACCTCGTTCTTCATGGACTCGGGCGTAAGTTTTATTCTGCTTTCATTTGTGCAAGATATTGAATGCGGCACCGTAGGTCCAACAAGAGTTCGCTTTCATCCCTGATGACGGATCAGCAACCTATGTTGTCAGCGTCGAGGTGAGTTTGTAGCAACCGCATTAAAACGGATACATATTGAATAATCGTTGCAGACGAACACGACGCAGACCCTCGCCGGACCTTCTACCAAGGATTCAGGGGCAACATACTTTGCCTCTACGGATGCTCTCGTTCAATTAACATCCAGTGGCACCGTCTCTTACATCTCCTATAGCAACTCATCGACGGATGCCAACACCGCTGCTACTTGGAGTACCGTTGCAAACCTGGCTTCCGTCGCTCCTGCGAGTTCTGCAGCGTCGTCTGCTACCGGAACAGGTACTAGCTCGGTCAAGGGTGCAGTGGCCACTAGCACCTCCACCAGTAGTAGCTCCAGTAATAATGGTGCAGAGGGTACCGGCAGTTGCAATAGCAAGCTTGGGATTGTCGCTGGTAGCTGGCAGCCTTGGATTGCTACTTCTTTAGCTGGTCTATTGAATTTTTCAGATTTTATCCACGGACTTGGAATTACGGACATTTTTAGCATATCTTGCATGAAGTAGTGTACTACATTGATCTGTATGTTGCTGCTGATAACATCCAGCTCTAGGATATCAGATTTTATTATCATTTTGTGTCATACCCTTCAAAGTGCGAAACAATTTGTCCATGATGGTCTCCGAGTTTACAATAACCAAGGGGAGTGAAGAGAGATAGAAGGTCTGTCTATTCACTTTAATCGTTGAGAAAGGTAAGTAATTGCTCAATTGCTCACTGCGTCTTGTAGCAGAAAGAAAGTTGTGGACGGATTTTCCTCCTCGGGATTTGCCGGCGGACCATGAATCATCCGCCAAGTTCCCCAGATACCTGAATATTCAGTTTCAAAGGTAACCGGCAAAACGGATTCTCTGGTAATAGAACTATAGTCATTTTCTCACTCCTACTTGAACTCTCACTGGCCAGTCAGCATCACCCATGACCTCGGTGTGATAGAGACTTATAAGCCGGCACTCGTTCAACTTGTTTACGCCCCGTTTTCCCACCATGACAAAGGATTTTACTGTCGCTATAGTTGGAGGTGGAATGTGTGGGCTCGCGTGCGCGGTTGGACTATCGAGGTCTGGTATTCGCGTTGATGTATTCGAAGCAGGTGTAAGTACGTTGCAACGCCTAGGTATTGACCACAAGGCTAATGTTGATTTATAACAGTCAAAATTCGAAGAAGTAGGAGCAGGGGTCGGATTAGGTGAATAGCCTGTCTTGTATTGTATGCTCCTGTTGACACTACCAAGGTCCCAACGCGTTACGAGCACTCAAAGGATTGGGATTATATGAAGTTGTCTTATCTCACTCGGATGCTCCGCGTCCTACCTTTAGAGAGTTCCTATTCTTATCTGGATTGGACGAAAATAAAGTCGTGTACGATGTAAGCAAGATCTCTGTATATCTAAAGTTACTACGTTAATATAGTCCTATGATCAGTATCCTCCGACGCCCGAGGATGACCTAGGACTCGGCGTATACAGACCTGTATTCTTGGATGCCGTGGCTAGTCTTTTGGAGCCCAGCACTATTCACTTCAACAAGCGCTGTGTGTCCATTACCTCGACGGAAAATTCCACAGTGATCAGCTTTACGGACGGAACGAAGCACGAGGCAGACTTGGTAATCGGCGCTGATGGGATCCGAAGTGTGACAAGAAATTATGTTGTTGAAGAGAGTGTGCAGAAGCATATGGTGTTCACTAATACAATTGCGTACAGAGGTCTCATTCCGCTTGAAGACCTACAGGCGGCGGGGCTACAGACGCAGCTTTCGACGCGCCCCTATTATGTTTGTCGGATTGGACAAAGTACGCTAGCTTTCTTCACAGTCTCGCATTTACTCATGGGACACTAAGCATTTCGTCATCTATCCCATTCACGGTGATAAAAGAGTACGCTCGTCAAATCATTCAAGCAGGAGGCTGAATGTGTTTTAGATCAATGTCGTGGTTTTCGTGACCAAGAGCGATATCCCTCCCCAGCCTCCGCTTCCATCTCCATGGGTAGCGGCAACATCAGACAGAGAGCTTCAGGACCATTTCCAAGAATGGAGTCGCGATGCCCGCATAATCGTAGACCATATGGGGGCATCCATTAAATGGTTTATACACACGTTGGACCCTCCCCTTGGAAGTTATTCTCGCGGCAGGGTGGTGTTAGTTGGCGACGCTGTGGGTGTCCCGACTCTAGCCTTACCTTTTTCTCTCCTCTGATTATCCTAGGCACACGGCATGCCTCCCTATCTTGGGGCAGGCGTTGGCCAGGGGTTTGAGGATGTATTCTTGCTCTGCGAATTGCTCAAGAATGATAAGGTCACTCAATCAAACATCAAGGTAGGTGTTCGAATTCTTTCGTATGCTGCGATAATGAGAGCTTTACAGGACGCTCTTCGAGCATATACAGAGGTTAGGCTGCCGCGTGCAAATTGGGTACTCGAGCGGACTACTGAGGCGGGACAAATCTATGAATCGTACCAACCGGGTATGGAAACGCAGGAGGCGACGAGATTGACTAATATATGGGATCCAATTTGGCACCACGATCTCGATGCGGATGTTGACAGAGCGATAGAGATGGTTTCAAAGCATGTCCGGGTTTCCTAAAGGACACGCAACAACCTTTGTTTACCAACTATAACGTGATACAGTTTTCTTGCATGAAGTAGTGTACTACATATCTGTTAGTTGTTGCTGATTATATCTAACACACCAAGGTATCGGATGCTATGACCGGAGGAATGGACTGGGCACGAGTTAAATAATACTCCACCGCTGAAAGAGTTTGAATCATTTGCATCTTGCCTAGGGCAGCACGTCATAGATCTAAGGAGATTGCGTAGGCATTCAAAAATTGCCTAGAAGGGGGTGGTAAGAGAAAAGGGCGTGGGAAATGCTGATGCGACCCTGTCAACTTTAAGAGAATTGATGCAGCATTTCAGGCCGAATCATTAGGCCTTGCTTGCAAACACCGTTCTTCCGACATCTTTGTTCTCGCAAGGTTATACGACGTATCAGTATTGTTACTGTCTTTCCGGAGATATGTAGTACTAGGCGTTATGGGAAACATCTTCAGGCATCCCACAATCAAGCGGCGGCCTCTAAGGATGGGCGTGATGTGACAATCTTAATTCGCGCCTCGGGAGGGAGGCTCGCCTCCTTCCTTTCTGCGTCTTCAGCATTTGAAAGAGCTACTTTGAAGCAGTCCTTCAGACTTGTTAGATCTTCCAAGCCGATGCTGAAGCGCACCTATGATAGTTCAAGTTATGAACAAGGCGGAATAGCACAGACAAAGCTCATCGATGCATAATCTATCCCATTCTCATATGCCCATTCCAGTCGATCATGGAACCCTGCCTCGGCAAACGGAACAGCGAGCGTGAAGACCGTGCCGAATGTGATGGCCTTATAGCATGCCAATGCATCGTAAAATGCTGCGGCGGCAGCTGTGGATGTGAAGACTAGCGTGAGGAGGCCTCCGTATCCCGGGTCAGCGGTACAGTTGGACCAGCACCGCTCGTAGTGCTCCCGCATGTGGTATTTGGGGTAGAGTACTCGAGCAATGACTGATCCTTCTCTCAAGGAGTCGGTGTAGCAGAAATCGGCTATGGCTTCAGCGTTATGGTCGATCATTCGTACACGCCGTTTCATGTCCCGAGAATTTGCCTCCATGCAGATGGCGTCCTCGCTGAAGTAAGTGTATTCGTAGTTGGCGTCCAGGTATGTTTTGAACGTGCGGTAGTGCTTAGAGGCAGGATTGAGAAGGAAGCTGAATGAAGACTGTTATTTCGGGAAGGTAGAATGTAGATGGAATACTCACGCGCCACCCATTACATTCGCAAGTCCGCTGAAGACCTTGGTAAGGCTGCAAGTAACGATGTCCGCGTAGGGGAGCAATTGCACAGTGAGAAAGTTTCCTACTGTTTCGTCGATGACGATCGGGAAGCCGTATTGGTCTGCTAGTTTTCTCAGGCGTGAAAGATCAGGAGAGCGTAAGAGAGGGTTTGACGGGAAATCGGTATACAAAGCGGAAATGGGTGGTTGCTTGGGGTTTTGCGCGTGCTCGAGAGCGAGGAAGGCTTCCAAGTCGTCGATGGAGCCATTCGAGAAGAAGTGGTATCCGGGTCCCCAGTTCTCCAGCATGCCGTGGGTATGTGTGAAGAGGAGGCTGGGGAATAGGGCTCAGAGGGATGGAAACTTGCGCGGATGGTGCTTACTTTAATGCGGCGCATTTTTGCACCTTTGACTGGGTATGTAGGATCATCATATGTGCCTCCCATATAGCATTCATGCCAGATGAATAGAGGTAAACGTCGTCGGGTGAGATGTACGGAACACCTCTTATGTTGTCTGGACCATCACCGACTATACCAGAAAAGAGGCTCTGAATGATTGCCCTGGCTTTCGCGCCTGATTCCAACGGCTTGTGTACATGGTAGTAGTCTGTGTCTCGCCAACTCTGGGGTGAAATCGGTACAGTCAAAGCGCTATGATCAACCAGTCCTTCTGGCAAGAGGGACAGACAGTGTTCTGCCAAGCGGGAGGATATCCCTGTTCCCGTGTATAGCCAGAATTGCATAGCTCTAGAGAATGAAGTAGATGGACAAAAGACCGCGAAAATGTGTGGAAGGCCATCGGGAAAGAGGTGGGAGATGGTTGGATCGTCCTTGAAAGGCAAGTCAAAGCGTAGGACCCGTGGTTCTCCCGTATCGTCGGATTCCTTTCGTATATAGTCTTGACAGTGTCCGGCTATCCTAGACGAGGGGAAGAGCAGGCATTCCTCGCCTTGTGATCCATGCAGATCGGAGCAGACTTTAGTGAGCTAGTAGACGGCAGAATGAACGATGCTGTGGTTTAGGCTCTTGGGAGTGTACACACCTGCGCAACATGGCTATGGAGTTGTACTCGTGGATACGCGGTTTTCATAGCGTTTATGGCCCAGTCTTTGTTGTCCATGTATTCGACAACATCGAGCCAAGTAGGCAAGGAGTGGATGACTGCGTGAGGGGAGTCTGGCGGTACTGCTGCTCCAGCAGGCAAGGTGCCACCAGTTACTGGTGGGCTGGTGTTCATTGCAGGAGAGGGATAGGTGCGGTCCCGTACGTAACACTTTATCAGCTGAGCCGAATGTTCATCTGCAGAAACCAATTTGAGGTCCGCCATTGGAAATGTGTATATGCATTACACGAAAGTATACTTCCGTGGCTGTCTGGATTCAGCCAAGGGAAGGAAAAATACGGCATAGGGTATAATCAGAGTTGATAGCAAGGAACAATGTTGCGGCTCATCTTGCATTTTGTATCACGGTCCGGTGTCGGCCCGCAGCTATAAGACCCCTTTAAATGTCCTAGTCGCCTTTCGCGCATCCCACCATGGCCCCTCTCACCAAGAACACCGTTACCGAAAAGCTCTTCCAGTCTCCCTCAAAGTACATCCAAGGCCCTTCTGCTATCAAGAATGCACCGTTGTATCTGGGACGCCTGGGCAAGACTGTACTACTTATAGCCGATGAATTGGTGTACAAGATTGGTGAGCGCCGTCGTCGACGTACCTCGCCAAGCATATTCAGGCGTTCACAGCTGGAACGATGCTGACGACAGCGCTGGAGGAGGCCAAAATGACTGTCCTGTATGCCAAATTCAACGGAGAGGCCTCGGTTCAGGAGGTCGCGCGAGTACAGGAAATCGGCTCACAGGGCAAGGTTCGACTGGTTGTGCATATACCGAAAACGAGCTGATGCCTTGTAGGCTGAATTCGTTATCGCTCTCGGAGGCGGCAAGACCATCGATACTGCCAAAGCCGTCGCCGACAAACTGGGCGTTCCGTCTGCTGTCCTTCCAACGACAGCTTCCACCGATGCACCCTGCTCAGCGCTCAGTGTCCTATATACTCCAAACGGCGAGTTTGATCAGTACTTCTTTCTTCCATGCGAATCCCACCGTCGTGCTGGTCGATACCTCTATTGTCGCCAATGCTCCTGCTCGGTTCTTGAGCGCGGGCATGGGCGATGCATTGGCGACACATGTCGAAGCCCGTGAGACGAGGAACAGTACCAACTTTGGCGGTGCGTCGTCCCATGATCTGACTCGTGCTCGCGGTGACTTTAGCGCTGATAGGCGGACTTCCTACCCTGGTGTCAAGCGCCATCACGTCCAAGTGCGAGGAGACTTCTCTTCAAATACGGGAAGCTCGCATACGAGGCGAACAAGGTCGGCGCTATCACCCCTGCGTTGGAGGCTGTCGTTGAGGCAAACACTTTACTTTCTGGGCTTGGCTTTGAGAGTGGCGGCTTGGCTGCTGCACACGCTGTAAGTCAGTCTTCGTTTCTTGGCGCTTTTTCTCAGTGTCGTCGCCAAGATTCACAACGGTCTCACTGCGCTCGAGGGAACGCATCATCTCATGCACGGCGAGAAAGGTATAGCAATGTGCTTATCGTTCTATACTTATCTAATCTGTCATCCTAGTGAACTTTGGTACGATCTGTCAGCTTATCTTGTCCAACGTGTCGCAGGAAGAGATGGATCGGTATCTCGAGTTTATGATTTCTGTTGACTTGCCTATCACGCTGGAGCAACTTGGAGCCAAGGACGCGACGGACGAGCAGCTGAAAAAGGTTGCAAAGCTCTCATGCTCGGAAAACGAGACTATCTGGAATCTGGATCGAGTAATCAACGTGGACGTCGTGTTTTATGCGATCAAGGGCGCGGATGCTACTGGAAGGAGTTTCTTGAAGAAGAAGGGGTTGGTGTAGTTTTTATTCTCTTTGGCTGGTTGTATGGATATGATGTTTTGTTGTTCTGTTGTATGTACTTGTAGGCTGTCTGTATCGTTATGGGCTATTTGTTGTAACAAGGCGTTGACTCGATTAATTAAATGTTCCGAAAGCACCGAAGACGTCAAATATACGTGAAATATTAGCGACAGCACCAGATCTTTGTGAGAATGAAAGGCGAGTTAATTGATTACAAAGTCCGAGTCCGGATACCGTCAATGTCTCTTTGAGAGTTCAAGTCGACAACGATGTGTCGCAAAAACCAAAGTCCGAGGAAAGCCGACGAGAATTTATCCGACGACGTAAGGTACACTTTCTTCCATCTTTGCTCCGTCAGTGTCATCGCTTACAGCGGGAAAGCTAGTGGGGGGATACCTTCCAGCAAGATTTGATGCAGTACTAGCCGCAACTTTGATAACCCCGCAATCATGCATAATGACCAAGAAGAGTTAGCGCTCTGCTCAGTGTTCCGAGTTTCACCTTGCTTGGGTAAAGCCCCGTTTGATATAGCTCCGACTATGCTGCTGTACTTGCTGAAACGTATGTATGGTCCTAGAGTGCGAGCAAAGCGCGACGCGACGCGACGACTGTCTCACGGTCACGAGCACCAGATTTGGCAATCTCCGAACTCGTCTCTTGTCTTTCGACGACGACGACGGACTGTCTGAGATTGCGATCCCTTGTCCGCTAGCAATTCGCTTTGTTTTGCAGGACCTCAGAGGTACGTTTCCTATGTTGGAAGGTGGCAGAAACATTTACTCCGGGGTTAGCTACGCGTCGACTCAATTGCAGACATATAATGTCGGAAGGCGAGCGAACCCTGAGCCGGCACACAACAGAGGATTGGGATGCCCATGAAAAGAGCACGACCGAGGAAGGCGAGAGCACAGAGAAGAGCAAGCTCGACGCGCACGATAGAGAAGCGCTGGGAGAATGGATCAATTCATCGAGCAGTCCTTACGAGGGAGACGAAGAAAAGAAATCTATGAATTAACGACGACACGCGTATTTTTATTTTATTTGGATATTGTATCATTTACCGGACTCGGGTGGACATCCCCAATCGCGTGCAATCAACCCACTTACAAAACCGCATACACTCGGACATCATTCCTTCATTCCTCCGTGTCCCCCGGACCGTGCACGACGACGAGCAGCTGTATTGCTCGAACAGCGAGCACAGCAAGGCTGTCATTCAGACCGGAGAGAGGCGAGACACAGACGCACAAGAGCCAGTGAACAAGAGAACTCACCGCGCCAGTCTCGATCGTGGGAAAATTGGGGGCCCGGCGTACAGGCAAAATATATATAAATGCAGATCAGCCAACACCCAGATTGAACCACTCCTGCCATGTCCTCCAAACGTACGTCTATTTTTTCCGTTTTTTCGCCTGCTCACCGTTGTCGCAGCAATCCGTGAATACGATGCCAAGCTCCTGCTGTCCTACTGGCTGACTCGGGTACCCACCATCGACTCGTCCATCCAGCTCGGCGAGAGTGCGACTCCAGCTCTTCCTCGTGTCGCTCAGGTCCTCTTTGATGAGGAGACCAAGGAGACCACTGGCCTCGCTGCGCTCCCGGCGTGGACCAGGGAGTCTGGCGTCAAGCTCGTCGCCAAGCCCGATCAGCTCATCAAGCGTCGAGGCAAGGCTGGTCTCCTCGCCCTCAACAAGACGATAGACGAAGCGATGGCTTGGATCGGTGACAGGGCTGGCAAGGTCCAAAAGGTGCGCCAATCCTCTTATCGATAAACGCGTCGGCTAAAATGTTCTTCCAGGTCGAGGCGGTCTCCGGCCCGCTCGTGTCTTTCATCCTCGAACCCTTCCTTCCCCATCCCTCAAACACAGAATACTACGTCTGCATCAACTCGTCGCGTGAAGGCGACAGCATCCTCTTCACCCACGAAGGTGGTGTCGATGTCGGTGACGTCGATGCCAAGGCCCTCAAACTCGACATTCCCGTCCCCACATCCGCCAAACCCAACACTTTCCCTTCAAAACAGACCATCGCCTCCACCCTCCTTACCCACGTCCCTGCTGAGAAGAAGAGCGCCCTCGTCGATTTCCTCATCCGCCTCTACTCAGTCTACGTCGACCTGCACTTTGCGTACCTCGAGATCAACCCTCTCATCTGTCTCGGTGCATCCGAGAGCAAGAGCGGAAAGGTCGAGATACATTACTTGGACATGGCTGCCAAGCTCGATCAGACAGCCGAGAGCATCTGCGGACAAAAGTGGGCCATTGCTCGCGACCTCAGTGTCTACGACGGCGCTGCTGCCGTCCAAAAGGGCGGCAAGGTCACTGCCGACCGTGGTCCCCCCATGGTTTTCCCCGCGCCATTCGGTCGTTCTCTCACCAAGGAGGAAGCATACATCCAGAAACTTGATGCGTCTACCGGTGCCTCCCTCAAACTGACCGTCCTCAACCCCGAAGGTCGGGTCTGGACCATGGTTGCAGGTGGTGGTGCCAGTGTCGTCTACAGTGATGCCATCGCCGCATGTGGATTTGCACATGAACTCGCCAACTATGGAGAATACTCAGGTGCTCCGACCGAGGGCCAGACCTACGAGTATGCGAAAACCTTGAGTGAGTGCTGATCATCAGTGCCTGTTTATTGTCTGCTAACGCGTTCACAGTCGACCTGATCACCCGTGGTACCCCTCGTCCTGACGGCAAGATTCTCATCATCGGTGGTGGTATCGCCAACTTCACCAATGTCGCTGCGACATTCAAGGGCATTATTCGCGCTCTGAAAGAGTACAAGCAACAGCTCATCAACTCTGGTGTCAAGATCTTTGTCCGACGTGGCGGTCCCAACTACCAGGTGCGTCTGACTCTATTCGGTGTTTGTCTCATCCATGCTCAACTCCGTACAGGAAGGTCTCAAGGCAATGAGGCTGCTCGGAGAGTCCCTGGGTGTTCCCATCCGCGTGTTTGGTCCCGAGACCCACATCACAGAGATCGTCCCTCTTGCTCTCGGCATCAGTGCCAAGACGCACTCACCAAAGAGCGTTCCTGCAACTGCCCCGGGAACTCCCCCTCCCGCTGCTTCCGGCTCCGTCACCTCGGAACCCTCCGCTGTCGGTACCATCCACCCATCTGGCGAGCGCACCCAGCCCGACGACCAGATCGTGCACTTTGACACCAGCTCACCTACTTCCCGACCTAGCTACAGGCCTTTCGATGAGCACACGAGGAGTTTCGTCTATGGTCTCCAGCCCCGTGCCATCCAGGGCATGCTCGACTTTGATTACTCGTGCGGCCGTACTACACCCAGTGTCGCTGCGATGATCTATCCCTTCGGTGGTCACCATATCCAAAAATTCTATTGGGGTACCAAGGAGACCCTCTTGCCTGTTTACACGAGTGTCGGTGAGGCCGTCGCCAAGCACCCTGATGTTGACGTCGTCGTCAACTTTGCCAGTAGCCGATCCGTGCTCGGCAGCACGATGGAGATTCTCAAGGGTGGATACACCGGCATTCGCAGTATCGCGCTCATCGCTGAGGGTGTCCCTGAGAGACACGCCCGTGAGATTCTCTGGGAGGCCAAGCAGCGTAACGTGTTGATCATTGGTCCCGCCACCGTTGGAGGTATCAAGCCTGGCTGCTTCAGAATCGGAAACTCTGGTGGTATGATGGACAACATCATTGCGTCCAAGCTCTACCGTGCTGGTTCTGTTGGTTATGTCTCCAAGTCTGGCGGTATGTCCAACGAGCTGAACAACATCCTTTCCTTTACGACCAACGGCACGTACGAGGGTATTGCTATCGGTGGTGATCGCTACCCCGGTACCACCTTCATCGATCATCTCCTCCGCTACGAGGCTGATCCCGAGTGCAAGATGCTCGTCCTCCTCGGTGAAGTTGGTGGCGTGGAAGAGTACCGCGTGATTGAGGCCGTCAAGAACGGACAGATCAAGAAACCCGTCGTTGCATGGGCCATTGGTACCTGCGCCAAGATGTTTACCACCGAAGTGCAATTCGGACACGCTGGAAGTATGGCCAACTCTGATCTGGAGACTGCCGATGCGAAGAACCGGGCGATGAGGGAGGCTGGGTTCGTCGTTCCTGAAACGTTTGAGGATTTGCCCACTGTCCTGCGGGAGACGTATGACGCGCTCGTCGCAAAGGGCGTTGTTGTGCCCAAGGCCGAGAGGGACCCGCCTGTTATTCCGATGGACTACAAGTGGGCTCAGGAGTTGGGCTTGATCCGCAAACCTGCTGCCTTCATCTCGACGATCTCCGACGAGCGGGGCCAGGAACTGTTGTATGCTGGTATGAGGATCAGTGATGTGTTCAAGGAGGATATCGGGCTTGGTGGTGTTGTCAGTTTGCTTTGGTTCAAGAGGCGTTTGCCGCCTTGGGCGACCAAGTTCATCGAGATGGTGCTCATGCTCACAGCGGATCACGGACCGGCTGTGTCTGGTGCTATGAACACGATTGTCGCGTCGCGAGCGGGCAAGGATCTGATCTCGTCTTTGGCGTCCGGTCTATTGACGATCGGTAGCCGATTTGGTGGTGCGCTCGACGAAGCTGCAGCTATGTTTAGCAACGCACGGGACACAGGGTTGACACCGCGGGAGTTTGTCGACAACTCGAGAAAGGCAAATAAGCTTAGTGAGTTTCTGTTTTTGGAGTATCCGATACAGCGCTGATGTGGGATTTAGTCTCTGGTATCGGACACAAAATCAAGAGTGTTAACAACCCTGATTTGCGTGTGGAGCTTGTCAAGGAGTATGTTCGCAAAAACTTCCCTAGCCACTCGTTGCTCGACTATGCGCTTGCTGTGGAGAAGGTGACGACGAGCAAGAAGGATACACTTATTTTGAACGTGGATGGATGTATTGCTGTGTGCTTTGTGGACCTGTTGAGGGATAGTGGTGCATTCACGCCGGAGGAGGCGGATGAGTACATCAAGGTAAGCTGCGCGGTATCTGTTCGGGGATATTAACTAATAATGATTTGCGTTTAAAGATCGGTACATTGAACGGCCTGTTCGTGCTGGGCAGGAGTATCGGTTTCATTGGACATCATCTCGACCAGAAGAGACTGAGGGCACCGCTGTACCGACACCCTGCAGATGATATCTTTATCAACATGGCCGACATGAACCAACCACGGGTATTGGGCAGGATGCAATGAGGAATGGTAGATTGAGAAGTTTTTCGTATATTGTGCTTTCCGGCTGTGCTTTTAGTTTAGATAGTAATTAGATGACTCGCAATGCATATTTCTCTGTTTCATGGACTTGGCCGTAGCTTCCCGCAGTCTGCGTCATAGTCATCGCACAGCCACTGGCCCATATTTAAACTCTGTCTCATACTTTGCTGTCAATATTCCACCATGGACGCCTTTCGACTCCAGAAAAA
Source organism: Armillaria novae-zelandiae (assembly GCA_030435655.1). Classification (NCBI taxonomy): domain Eukaryota; kingdom Fungi; phylum Basidiomycota; class Agaricomycetes; order Agaricales; family Physalacriaceae; genus Armillaria; species Armillaria novae-zelandiae. The sequence continues at coordinate 1,362,298 of JAUEPR010000009.1, forward strand.
GTACCCCGAAGTCTCCAGAGATGAAATGTTCAATCTGGTTAATCGATTCAAGTGAGTGCGTGCTGGTACGCCTGGACATTATTGACAACGGAGCAGTGCGATATCCACCGACTCTCCAGGGCGTGTCGACAAGACCGCCGTGCTTCAGGCTCTGCAGAGCTCTGGCGAAAGCTATGACCAGGCTAGAGAGACACTCAAGCACGTCAGTGTTGATGCGAGCGGCAAAGTCGAGCTGGAGGACTGGGTAGAGGTGTGTGCTTGCCGGATACTCTTGCAGGCGGCGACTCAATAGGGTCCACAGCTTAACGTTAAACTGCATGCACAAGCAGCGACGGGAGGTGGTATCAAGACCGCCAAGGGCAAGGTGACCATGCAGGGGAGCAATGCGAATGTCAGCCATACCATCAATGAGGATGAGAGGCGCGAGTTTACGAATCATATCAACATAGTGAGCCCTGCGTCTCTTGAAATTGCCGAGTGTAGGCTCATAATTCCACAGGTCCTTGAGAACGATCCTGATATTTCAGGCCGATACCCCATTCCCACTGATACGATGCAGCTCTTCGACGAATGCAAGGACGGACTCGTGCTGTGCAAGCTGATCAATGACTCGGTTCCGGATACCATCGATACGCGTGTCCTCAACAAACCGACGGCGAAGAAGCCACTGAATGCGTTCCAGATGACGGAGAACAACAATATCGTGATTACCAGTGCCAAAGCGATTGGGTGCTCCGTGGTGAACATCGGGAGTGCCGATATCCAGGAAGGCAGGGAGCATCTCATTTTGGGGTTGATTTGGCAGGTTATTCGGAGGGGTCTGCTAAGTGGCGTGGATTTGAGAATTCACCCGGAGCTCGGGAGATTGTGTGAGGAGGGCGAGACCATCGAGGATCTCTTGCGGCTCACGCCAGACCAGATTCTCGTGCGATGGTTCAACTATCATCTCAAGAAGGCTGGATGGCATAGACGGGTCAACAACTTTAGTAGGGACGTCAACGATGCAGAGAATTATACTGTGCTGCTCAACCAGCTTATGCCGGCAGAGTGCTCTTTGGCTCCGCTGCAGACGAAGGATCTTCGAACGCGCGCAGAGCAAGTCCTGTCGAACGCCGACAAGATTGGCTGCCGCAAATTCCTGACGCCGTCTTCGCTCATTGCAGGCAACCCTCGTTTGAACTTGGCCTTTGTTGCCAACCTGTTCAACACCCACCCTGGACTCGACCCGCTTACGGAAGTCGAGAAGACGGATTATGGTGCCGTGGAGGACTTTGATGCCGAGGGCGAACGTGAAGCTCGTGTTTTCACATTATGGCTCAACTCGTTGGGCGTTGAGCCAGGCGTGTTCAATCTCGTTGAGGATCTTAGGGACGGACTTGTCATTCTTCAGGCCTTCGACAAGATTAGTCCTGGTGTTGTTGTTTGGAGGCGCGTGTCGAAACCCAAGGAAGGGAAAGGCGCAAATTTGGGCGCGTATGTGTCCGGCGCGGCTCAGGGCGAGGAAGACGAAGATGTCGGGATGCAGTCCAAGGGGATGGGCGTCAGCCGTTTTAAGGCTGTAGAGAACACAAATTATGCCGTCGATCTTGCCAGGGGCAGCGGCTTGCATATGGTCGGTATCCAGGGTGCAGATATCGTCGATGGGAACAAGACGCTGGTGCTTGGTTTAGTCTGGCAGCTGATGAGGTTTGTATTTCCCCTCTATCATCTGTCTCTTCTGTACTGAAACCTACCCTCCGCAGGTTGAGTATCACCAAGACACTGACATCTTTGAGCAAATCTACTGGTGGACGACCTATTTCAGATACCGAGATACTCAAGTGGGCCAATGCTACAGCCGCCACTGCAGCGAATCCCGTCGCTCGGACAAGAAGTATCAGGTCGTTCAAGGATCCTTCTATTTCGACAGGCTTGTTCTTCCTCGACTTATTAGATGCCATCCGGCCGGGGATTGTCGACCCCGCGTTGGTCATTGCTGTCGATGTGACTGGTGAATATGAAGACCGGCGACAAAATGCCAAATTGGCAATATCCATTGCGAGGAAGATGAACGCGCTGATCTTCTTGGTCCCTGAAGATATTGTTGATATCCGGCCGAAACTGGTGAGTCTACAGCATGCTTGTCTGTGTCCTTCTCTTGTTGATGTCATTGTAGATTATGACATTTGTAGGTAGTCTGATGAGCATTGCCAACGGGCAGTGATGTGGGACTTTCTTTTGTATGATTGTTGTAATGCAGGATTAACTTGAAGTGTACTCAATATCTACTGTAAAGTCACAATACTAGGAGCCTCTATTAAGGGAAATGTGCCATGTTTCTTCAGACAAATTTAGAGGTAATAATTGAAGATGAGATAAGCTAATTATTGTTCTAGTTGTGAATGTAATTAGCATAGGATGAATGAATGAATAAGCACCGATATACTACTTGTATATTGGTGATTTGTCTTAGACTTGATGGCATGAGGGAAGGAGGAAGTCGGCTGCAAGAGAAGGTGTGGTATGGTAGAGGTACCAAGAGAAGCCGAGACCTTGAGAACAGTCAGGATACTTTCACATGGCTTTCCGAATTCACATGTTGATAGTGTTTACTATTTCAATTTATTAATTGTATGTTTAGTAGGTAGTTAACAATATTCACTTGTGATACTAGCAGCTTGGAATGGGAGGGGAGGCTCTGATTTCATCAGAGATCCGGGTGTGAGTTGAAACTAATATGCCTGAGTACTAACCCAGTAGGAACTAGGCATGGCACATCATAGGGCATACAGGACAACTCATCCAGGAGAGTGAAGCTCAAGCCATTGCTTGGTTTTCCCCTTCAGAATTTGTACCAGCTCTGTGTAGAGGATGCCCAGTTGCTCAATGTTCCTCCAGTATCTTTTGAAGGCCTCTGAGGACCAGCGTCCCAAGGCTTTTACCACATCTGGGTTTATCCCTATTACCAGGTAGAACATGGTTCCTCCTATGCAGAAACAGTGCCCCAACAGCTTCCCAAACCCATCCTCTTTCCAGATCATGTTGCATCTGGGCATGCAGGTTTTGATTGTAATGGTCTTCAGGTCACCCTTCATTGTCTGGTAGGCTGCTATCGGCACATCGTTTTCTAGTTTGTTTAGTGTCATGTGGTGTAAGAGGGCAGTTATTGGGTCTGTGTTTCTATTCTGTTTGCAGATCATAATGTCTTCCCCTTTCTCTCTTGCCACCTTGGTCCATGGTAAATGTATTGGTCACAATCCATGTCTGGATTTTGGTTGTAGCACATTTTGTACTGTCAGGTTCTTGTTTTTGTTGAATTTGGTCAAGGATTGTGTGCTCAGTAATAGCTCTCCCATCCTTATTTGTCCATAGAAGGCTGTGCAGGCCAGTGTGAAGACTGCAGCATCAAAGGTGTCATTGTGATTGAGTTTGTTATGTAACAAGTATAACATGTCGATGGTGACTGGCTTTTGTTCATCTCATTTGCTGGAGGTAGGTGTTTGGTGATCCAGGCCTTTGAGGACGTATTCTAGTTATAGGTCATAGTTGTATGGTTGGTTGTGTAGAATGTGATGGGCCTTTATGCTGTGTAGTTTGTTTCTGACAGTGTTGCCACTGATGTTCCCAGCATAGGTTGCCACAAACCTGCACAGTAGATGCTTGGATGCTGGCATTCTTTATCTATATGGTATGTTTACTGCCTTGCAGAAGTTTTGGAAGTGTTTCCATCCTCCCTCATATTTTCCTTTTGTCTGAGGTGCCCAAGCTCCTTCTATGACTCTCCTTGCTTCTTCTGGCATCTCCTCTATTACTTCTGCTTGCATGATCTGGTATGGGCTCATGCATGTAGTGGAGGATCTGTAGCAATTTGTCAAGGTTCCTCCTGGATGTTGCCTCAGAGCTGGGGTAGTTTGTGGGGCTTCTCTCTTTTGTAGGGTGCCTAGTAGTTGTGTTCTGACTTTCTCTTGCTTGATGAAAATTTCCTCAATTCTGCATTTGAGTTGTGCGCAGTCCATGGCAAGTTCTGTGGTATGTTGTAGTATTCGGGGAGGAGTGGTTACCTTTTTTGGGCATTGGTTCTGTTCACAGTATTTCTGCAATCTATTTATTTGCATAATCTAGTGTTGTGGTAGTCTATCAATTTTGATACATAAGGTTTTAAGCACATTGGGATCTTTGGTGTATACTGCAATAATTTTTTTTGTGGTTTGAATATCCCTCTAGACAGGTCATCTGCCAGGTTCTCCTTTGTTGGTATCCATGTCATTGTAATCCATATCTCCTGTTCCTGCATAGATGTGACTATCTGCCTTAGGATTTGATTTTGCACTTGCCCTCATGAGTATCCTGCTTTCAGTGCACTGACCACTCCTTGATTATCAGATCAAATAATGATGTGAGTGTTCCTGTACCCTTTGGCTATCAATGTTCTGATGGCTAGGTTGATTGCTACCATCTCCACCCAACCTATCTCTCTGCTGTTGTCTTGCCAGCCTGATAGGAGTTCCCATGCTAGCCAATGATCTCCAAGGATTAACTGTTAGAGCAAGCCTCGGATAAGCCAAACAAGAGTAAACTAACATGACTATACCGGGTTACACCTGAGTTGGTCAGGGTCTCAGAGTGTCTGGTAAGGACCGAGTACTGGCTTAATGACTAGTCCGTTGTGAGTGGATCGAGGGAAGAATTGTATAGATAAACTTTAGCTCGAAGCTGAGTATTACAGCTGAGAGCATGCTACTTATATACTAAATGATTGTCCTAATAATAGCTATCAACAATGGTGATGGTGAAGATTTATAGAAGTTGATGTGACCATCATGAACATGATGCATATAGTGCCAATGTGAAGGTCTGAGGGGTAAAAAGTAAATAAATCGTAACATTACCCTCTTGTTAAGGCAGTCATCCTGACTGCTATTAGGGCTCTTGTGTGCATTCGGGGTTGATGTTGTCTTTGGAAAGTTCGTTTTCCCAGTACTTTTTTATAAGTCATTCCCATCTTTGTTTCTCGTGTCCAGTACACATGGCTTCTGGGTTTTTGACCCAGTGTTGGCTTCCATCTTGGCCTTGGGCCTTGTAGTGGACTGTTCCATCCTGATCATGTTTGCTGTCCATTATCATTGTTGGCCTGTCAATTTCAAATTGGTGTTTTTCTTCCCTGGTTGTGATTGCATAGGCTATCGTGAGTCGTGTTGAACGAGACACGTGATACCCGACTCTGTTCCTTTATCGTATGCCATTCCTTATTTTTCCGACTCCTATACTTCATACCAATAGTATATATACCTCGTAGTTACAGCCGCAACCTCAGTTGTTTCCACTCTTACTGTGCCGACTGAGGTATGCACTACTTAACTGATATACCTTACATACTTACTAACACATTCATTAGTTCTCATATATTGTTCTTGTTACTTTAGGTTATGTGGCCCCAACCCAGCCTTTGAACCAGTCAAGAACATGCAGTATATTGTATCCACAAGAATGACTCAATACCCACAACTACCCACAAACTACCCACACAAAAAAAAATTGTAACCCCTAACAATGTCGATGACCAGCCCATCCATTACCCAACTCCCTGAAGCCTCACAATTCAATGGCAAGAACCTCACATCATGGAGGATCAAGATCACTGAGATTATTAGTGGTAAAGGCCTATGGGGGTACATGGACGGGTCGATCCCATGCCTGACTACTGTACAGATGACTGCGGGCATGGCACCGACTGCTACTCCACTCCCACCAGACACCACACCACTATACTCTTCCACACTGTCATACGACAAATGGAAATTTTGTGACTCCCACGTACGCTCTCATATCATCCTCAACATCTCAGACCCTATAGGTTTAGGGGTTAAGATGACAGGAATGGCAAAGGAGGCATGGGACTCAATTATAAGTACCTATGCTATCCAAAACAATATGGCCTTGTCTGAAGCCCAACGTATCCTCAGAATTACCAAGTACACCGAGGGTGCCAACATGGATGCCCATATTCAGGACCTTCGTATGAAACATACCGCCGTCAATAACCTATCCGAGACTGGCCATGAATTGAATGATAAGGACTTCAAGAGAATAATCATACATTCCCTCCCTACCACACTGAATTGGATGTCAATCATACCCTCCCTATACCAGTGCAAGACATCAGTCGAAATCATTTCCCTCTTACAGATGCACCATATTACCCTATACCCTGCCAAGCCTGACTCATCGCTCGCCCTGAATACAAAGTCAACCACAGGTAAATGGTGTTCCAATCCTGACTGCAAGGCTCGTAAGTGTTTGACCCACAATATTTCGGACTGCTATTGGCCTGGGGGAGGAAAAGAGGGTCAATTTCCTGAGAATTTCGGACATAACAGAAGAAATAATCAGGTGAATACGGCATCAAACACACAGGCAGTTACTGCCCCCACCACACTGCAGGCGAATCTGACGATTGCCCATGTGCCCCACATCACATTCATGGCACATACACCCAATGTCGAGAATACGAAGCAAGGTGTAATAGTGGAGGACATACTGTTTGAGGGTAGCATCACTGTGTTCACGGGAGAGAGTGATATCACATTGTTTTCACCAGTCAATGACGAGTTGAGTGAGGAAGAAATACCTGACCTGGAGGACGTCAATGGCGACTCAAAGGATGAGTTCGAGCTCACCAGTACACCCACTGACTCAGACTTCGAGGAGATCACTTCACCATCCATCTCTGATTTTGATGTGCTTGACTTAACCGAGATTGATGATGACGAGGCCTCAAAACTGGACCTCAATCTCTTTGAAGTGGAAGAATACATTTGCGACACACCTATCGCAGACAAAGCATATGTCTCAATGACATTCGAGGGTTGTAAGCCAACCAAGTCGCTTCATTTCTTGGACTTGGGTGCCAGCAATCATTTTTTGTAGGATTGTAAGGGCTTTACGGAGTACACCCCGCAACCCTTCCATACTGGATCCTCTGCGAAGCAGTCGGAGGGAGGATTTGCAATCCTGGGCATTGGAACAGCTAGTAAACTTTTCCGTCAGAAGACTGGGGAGAACAGATTAGTAAGACTGACATTTAAGAATGTGTTGTACACACCCTCCCTGGCAGCAAACCTGATATCTGTCAGTTTGCTTGATGCTGCAGGATTCTACATGACATTTGGCAGAGGGCAAGCAGTGGTGAGAGACGTAAATGGCACCAATATCTTCACAGGCCATGGCAACGGTGGTATGTACGTGCTAGAGTGTGTTGATGAGGATGGGGAGATACCTGCTGGACACTTTGCGATGTCGTTGAGGAGTAATCTGACATCCCTATGCCAATGGCATCATCATCTGGTCCATGCAGGCATTGAGACTATTGAGGCAATGGCTTCAAAGAGCCTCATCAATGGGCTAGCAGGAGGTATTACAGACAGAAATGTCAAGGAGAAGTGTGAGGACTGCCTCATGGCAAAACAAACACGTTGCCCATTCAATGAACCAACCAATCCAAATGTGGAACCCTTGGAACTTGTGGCTATGGACCTGTGGGGGCCTAGCCATGTGCTATCAAATGGGGGAAAACTATATTTTATGCCAATTGTGGATAGCGGCACTTTGTTTAAACATGGAGTATTTCTCGCCGATAAATCCGATGAAACCACCATCCAGGCCTTTGACAATTACTGAATAATGGCTGAGAACTAAACAAATCAACATGTGAAGAAGCTACATGCTGATAATGCATTTGCAGGGTTGAAGTGGGTTGACTACTGTAAAGAGCATGGGATTCTTCTCAAACTGATGGTGCCATACTCGTCTGTGGAGAACAGACTGGCAGAGCGAGCTATCCGGACTACCATCCAGGACACACGAGCTTTGTTGCGGGATTCTGGGCTGCCTCACAAGTACTGGGCTGAGGCCACCGCAGTATCAGTGTATACCAGAAATCTGATACCATCACGATGACACCCAAATTACGTCCCTGCAGAGCTTTGGACTGGTAGATGACAGGATGTCTCGCACCTCCATGCATTTGGAAGTGTGTGCTGGGCGAAAATCCCTACGGTGAATGGTCAGCAAGTTACCGGCGGAAGTAAATTGGACGATCGCTTGATCAGGGCTCAATTACTAGGGTATGCATCTGGGGGACACTACAAATTGCTTGATGAATCTGGCAAGATTTTCGTTTCCTGTGATGTCATATTTGAGGAAGGTATGCCGCATCGCATGCTGTCAGCTGTGGGGGAGACTGAAGCAAATGGCAACCTCTTTCCCGATGTATTCTGTTACAATTTATTTACTTTTTACCCTTCAACCCTTCACATCGGCACTATATGCATCACGTTCATGACAGTCGCATCAACTTCTATAAATCTTCACCATCACTGTCACTAAGGACTATTTTTAGAACCACCTTTCTAGTATATAAGTAGCATGCTTTCAGCTGTAATACTCAGCTTCGAGCTAAAGTTTACAATCCCATTCTTCCCTCGATTCTCTCGTAATGTACTAGTCGTTGAGCCAGTGCTCAGTATCACAACCAGATGTAACAGGGACTCTACTTGACTCGGGTGTAACCCAGCATAGTCAGGAAGCTTACTCTAGTTTGGTTTACCTGAGGCTAGTCCTAACAATTAGCTCGAAGCTTCCCTACATTCCCTTGAAGTGCTAGCCACCATCGGAACCCATGAGCATCACCCCCAACATCTCGACCCTTGAACTTAAAGTCCTAATCGTCGTGCTAGTAACAGCCACCCTAAGCCTTGCAACAGTCATCGTCGTACTTACATTCTTTGGTGCCCAACTCAGAGCGTGGTGTTCTAACACCTGCTCGTGAAGAAGGCAGCCAATTCGCTACCCCCGCCAACCACCTTACCACTACAACCCGCCCTTTAATGTACCCTCAGGACCCCTCCCACCGCCGTCGACCTACCCCGAGGCAGAGATTGCAGGGGATACTAGGATTGACAACCTCCCACCAAACTTCGACCCCCGGCAACTTCCCAGACGACCCAACCAATCCACTGAGTCCGGAAGCCCCGTCGCTGGACCTTCCGGAACTTGGCACTCCATTCATACCCGAACCAGGACTCCCTCCCTCACCGGAGAGGAGGACATCACCAACTACTATGACCCAGGAACCGAGCCAGAGGAGGAACCCGCTCTCCGAGAGAGCAGGACTCTACCAGCGGCCGAGGAAAGGAGTCTACGGGTTACAAACCCTAGTCCAAGAGGATGACTCTCCCCCAGCACCACCACGACAACCTCTGGCCCCACAGAGGCCAGCATTCTTTCCTCCAACAGTGACTGCGAGGCCGGTCCTTCACACCTGCGTAGGGAGATGACAAGAACTCCAAACCAACAACCCCTTCCGAGCTCCACCCAGTGGCGAGTCGAGGTGGAGGGACGTAGTGGAATCCTCTGGATGGCAGAGGATGGAGATCCGAGAAATATTGAGCGAGCTCGAGAGCTCCGAAACAGGAGATTATTGGTCGGCTGGATCGGGAGACCCCATCCAGAACAACGACCCGGAGAGAGTGATATCCACTACAATCGGAGGCTACGAGACCTCAGCAGACACGAGAACCCATTCCACTACCGCGTGGAGGCCCAGCTTGGCGTGCTCGAGCTTGGAGAGAACCCGTTCACCCTTGCGGGGGAGGACAGAGTCTGGCCTGACCTCTCCAAGGGACAGAGACTATTACTCAGCAGATGAAGCATCACCTGGAACCTCAGAAGAGGGGACTATCTCCGAAGGGGAGGGATCGACTATGGAACTGTTGATCAATATAGAAGCCTCTTCGCTCGCCCACTATCCCCCAGAGAGAGACGCTGGGAGAGGGTATATGGCCCCCGACCAGGGCGAATACTACCCCGAGGAACCTTACGAAAGAGAATGGTCAATGAGCACAGTAGGCTTATCGACCTACTGGGACAAATTGAGGGGAGCTGGATCGACTACAATGAGTGGGCCCGAGAGGGGACCATTGATCGAAGCCTGGCAAGGACAAGGGTCCGCTTTGAGGAACCCCTTCTACCCGACTCCACTACCTGATTCCCCGCCCCCACGAACTAGAACCCAGGGATATTACCCCTGGCCAACCCAAGGACGCCTTTTCGCCGGGGCAGAACAAGGAACCAGCGAAAAGCAAAGATGGAATGAAGGGCTCGACCCGATGCAAGAAGAAGCGGCCCAGACGAGCAGAAACCTGGCCCAGGAACAACAGGAGCAAATGAGGAAGGAATACGGACAACTCAGAGATAAAATGACTGAATCCACCAGAGACTGGGATCTCGAACCAGTAGACGAAGGAAAAGGAAAGGGCAGGGCTGACCCGCCAGTCGACCCTCCTCATGTACCAGCACCACCGCCAGTACCCCCCGAAAGGGGAAGACCAGGCTACCCAACAGGACCCCCCTTGGTCAGACACCGATGAGATCTCTACTCTGTACCCCGACGACCGCCTAAGTACCCACCACCGGAACCTCCCAACTGGCCCACCAGTTACGCCAGCAACAGTGACCCATTCCCCTCCGTGAAACCAGTCCTGCTACGCCCCCCCCTCCCCTTTGCCGGAGGCCACAATGACATAGTCCGATTCTTTGGGGACTGTGTTGCATACTTCGAAGTACATGATTCCTACTTCAACCCCACCCTGAAGGTCCCGTTCGCCGCCTCCTATTTTGAAGGAGGAGCAGCCAAATGGTGGACAACTAAACAAATGGAATACTATAGCGAGTGGCATGAAAGATTCCACTACCCAAATTGGCAGCACTTCATGCGCATCGTCCAGGATCAGTTCATGGATGCCACAGCCAAGGAACAGCACGAAAGGAAGATGATGGATCTCTGAATGGGGAACGGATCGGCAGTAGTATACTTCCAGAAGTTGGAGGCAGAAGCCCAGTTAGCTGATAGAATCCAAGACAGCGGAGATAGGGGAGCAATGGTCAGGGCACTCTGACAAGGGGTACCCAAAGACTACATCCGATTCATCACCAATATAGGGATGAACATCCCCCACGACTACAGGGAATGGAAGGCCTGAGTCATCACAATGCATGAACAGTGATTGTTACGATTTATTTACTTTTTACCCTTTGACCCTTCACATTGGCACTATGTGCATCGTATCCGTGACAGCCACATCAGCTTCCATAAATCTTCACCATCACTGTCACTAAGGACTATTTTTAGAACCATCTTTCTAGTATATAAGTAGCACACTTTCAGCTGTAATACTCAGCTTCGAGCTAAAGTTTATACAACCTCATTCTTCTCTCGATCCACTCACGACGATCTGACTGTTGCACTAGTCTCTGACTACAACCAAATAATACTGAGACTCTGTTGGACTCGGGTATTACCCGGCATAGCCTAGCAGTTTACTCTAGTTTGGTTTACTCAGGGCTAGTCCTAACAATTAGCTTGAAGCTTCCCTATATTCCCTTGAGTGCTAGCCACCATCGGAACCCATGAGCATCACCCCAGACATCACGACACTCGACCAAAACATCCTAATCGTCGCACTAGTATCATCTAGCATCGTCTTTGGAGTCTCTATTGTCATCCTAGTCTACTTTGGCAACAACCTGCGGGCCTGGTGCATTCGCACTTGGCCAGCGCCTCAGCCAGTCCAACAACCCATTCCCTTACAACCCGTCCCCTTCCACCCTAATCCAATCTATAATGTTCCCCTCGGACCCCTCCCCCCCCCATGGGTCCAGCCGACGACAGAGATTGCAAGGCTTCCTGAGACTGCCAACCTCCCAATGGAGGACA